>CM050655.1:24463174-25733674 GCA_027574665.1 Rhynochetos jubatus
GGGGCAACGAGCGGATCACCCGCCTCATCCACGACACGCGCATCCACATCATGCCTTCCATGAACCCCGACGGGTACGAAGTGGCTGCCAAGCAGGTACCAGGCAGCGATCACCTCCTCCAGCCGGGTAGGGGCAGAAAGCCCTTCAAATCCCTGCAGGATCCCCTTCACCATGCCTGTGGGGAGAGGGCATCCTTTGTCTCCATGCCCTGCTAAGTTTCTCTTCCTCAACCAGCATTGCTGCTCCTCACCTCCCATGCCAAGGGCTCACACTCTTTGTCCTGCCCCAGATGTCCCTGGCATGTGATGGAGGAAGCTTCCTACACCTGCCTTGCCTTCCCCAGAAGTTATTTGTCACAGGAGGGTCACTGCAAACCCCCTGCCACAGGCTGGGGAAGTGGCACCTGGATGCCAATGTCATGAGCTGACAGGGACTTGAGGGATGGGGCAGAGGGGAAGCCTTCTATTGCCCCCCAAAACCTCACCCATTCCTTTGTACCTCTAGACCTCGGAGAAATATTTTATTCATGGCTCTTCGGTTGAGACAAATTCTTTTTTGAGTTTGTGCCTTGCTCTGTCACTCTGGAAAATGAAGATATTGTTATTGACTTTCCCTGTCAGTACCAATACTCTTTATTCTCCTGCCAGCACTAACACGTGTTGTGACTCAAAGGCACTGAAGCACCGTTAGGTCAGTCCTTGCCACTCTGACACCCAGCCTGCCTGTGCCCACCCTGTACTCACCCCCGTGATGCACCTTTGCCCCACAGGGCCCAGACAGCAACGGGTACTTGACAGGGAGAAACAATGCCAATGGAGTGGACTTGAATCGCAACTTCCCTGACCTCAACACGTTCATGTACTACAGCGGGGAAATCAGCGGGCCGAATCACCACATCCCACTGCCTGACAACTGGAAAAGCCAGGTACCAGTCTGGAGTGCAGCATCCTCTTAGAGTGGCTCAGCACACAAGCAAATATACTGTTGTTTGGCTTGCACAGTGCTTGTCTCCTTCTCCATGCCTCCTGCATGCAGAGAAATGATGTAATCCTGCCCAGTGTCACAGTTTGCACCTCTGCCAGGAGGAGAGACCAGCATCACGGCCAGCCTGGATGGAAGGTTGCAATACATAGGGCAGAGGAGGTGACACATGTTGGCTATTGTGCATGCCTTGGGTTTGGTGGCTCTGCTGGGAGAGCTGTAGCAGGGTATGAACCAGAGGAGCCAGCTCTGTGCATCAGGGCAGGCAGTAGAGAGCAGAGGAAGCTGCGAGGGTTGAAGCAGGCGAACAGCGGGGCAGGGTCTGATGTGACTGATCACGCCGCAACCTGGCATGGAGCAGCAGCTGGCCCAGAGGTGGCTGAGCTCTTCTCCCTGGCCCTCCTCTGCTCATAGGTGGAGCCGGAGACCTTGGCTGTGATCCAGTGGATCAGCAGCTACAACTTTGTGCTCTCAGCCAACCTGCACGGTGGAGCGGTGGTGGCCAATTACCCCTATGACAAGTCCCAGGACCAGCGGTTCAGGAGCCACCGGCGCACAGTCAACACGCCTACCCCTGACGACAAGTTGTTTCAGAAGGTGAGCCCGGCCCCGGCAAGCGAGGGCATTCCCGCAGCCCTGGCAGGGTGCAGCGTGCGAGAGCTGGCAGGAGTCTGGGTCACTGCCTCGTGCAGGAGCCAAGCCAAGAAACGTGTTGGAAGTAACCGTTAGCAGACTACGGCATTCCTGCCAGCCACCGATTCATGAGCCAGGTCAGGGCAGTCCCACTGTGAGCCAGTCCCACCACATGGACAGGCCAGTCTTAGCCCTCGGGAGCCCCTTCCTCGTCCATGCCGCACTGGGGTTCCCCATAGCCCCACTATCACCAGTGTCCTCAGTACCACCCTGCTCTTCCTGAGCTGGAGCCTGCCCCCAGCTTTGCTTCACCATCGTAGCATTGTTTTTTTCCTGGAGAGGTGGCAGGGTCTGGCTGGGGGTGTGCTGAGAGCAGGATAAGGGAGGTGGGTGCCCAGCAGGGGCTTGCAGATGGTGAAGAATAAGGAATACAATGAAAAGGGCACCAGGAGCATAGACCGACATCAGGGAATGTATTGGTCTGCGATGCTGATCCTGCTAGCACTAGCTGAAGCCTGTGGGTTTTCTCCATTGTTAAAATGTCCCAGAAAACAGTGTCCTCAGTCACTGCTCCCAGTAGAAAAAAACCCAGCACAAGAAAAAGCAAGTCTGCGTTAGAACAGTTAATGAGAAAAATAAGACTGAGCTGGAGTTCAGCCTTCTCTGGAAGCAGAGGCTGTGCAGGGGCTTGCCAGGACCTGCTGGGATCAGGGCTGCTCTCAGACCCAGATGTAGAGAGGCTGCAGTCTGGAGCGTAGGCTAATGATACCCACACCCCCTCAGAAGTCAGAAATATAGTGAATTAACTGTTTTCCTGCTGACGGAATGAGATTACACCAGCTTCTGAACCATAATACAAGGGTATAGGATTTGCATTAGAAAATGCAAACACGGGTCTCTCTTAAACTGTGTCATATGCGAAGGACGAGCTTTGGATGCAGTGTCCCAATTTTAGCCCTGCCTTCATGGCTAAAAATAAGCAGTAATCTTAATAAGGGCAATAAACAAGTGGTTTCCAGAACTAGAAGTTGCCCAAACTCTTTCCTAATACAAATTCCCCTGATATATATGGTATTTGCATCAGGACTTACACCAGTTAGTTTTCCTCACATATCTTTTCCCTTCGTTAGTGCCATTTGCTGGGGGGGAAGGCCAGCCTTGATGGGGCTGGGTGCCCTTGCATGAGCCCAGAGCCTTCCGCTCCCCCTTGTCTCAGCAGGAGCAGGGCAGAAGCCACTTAATGTCATCAGCAAGGCTCCAGCTTGCCAGATTTCTGCTCTTCCTCCTCTGCCTTCATCTGCTTACATTTCATAGAGGTCCTGGCCACCTCATGTTGTATTTCACGGCAGTAAAATGCAGGAGCTGTCTCCCATCTGACTTCCCTCCCATGCTCCCCAGTCATGCATGTACAGGAGAGGGGTTTTTAACCCAGAACCACCCACTCCTGGAGCGGTGACCGATGGCTGCTCTCTCTCTAGCTGGCCAAGACCTACTCCTACGCCCATGGCTGGATGCACCGTGGCTGGAACTGCGGAGACTACTTTGCCGATGGCATCACGAATGGGGCATCCTGGTACTCGCTCAGCAAAGGTAGGGGCTGGGCAGAAAGGTGTTGAGCTGACGAGAGATGAAGGGATAGACAAAAATCTCAGGACAGGATGGGTTGGAGAAGGGCTGTGGCGACAGCACTGTGCCCATTACTAGACACCATTCTGGTATCTGCATCTTAGACCGGGAAATGGCTTGGGAAGACTCAAGTGGCTTGGGAAAGAGCCACAAAAATAGCTAAGGTCTGCAGAGACCGGCTGTGTGCTGCTGGAAGAAGGAAGCATTAATCTGTTAGTTTATTTGAAAATGCTATGGCGTAACTCCATCAAGACCCAAAACTTTGACCAAAGAAAAGGCATTTCTTGTAACTGATGGCTCGTGAAAAATCTGATTTTAAAAGGCACAATGAAGAGACTGAAAATCAGCAAATTAGGCTAGAAAAAAGATTGAAGAGGAACTGGAAAGAGATATATAGCCCCTGTGGTACCCAACCACCCTGAGCTTCTGAAGGCAGAGTGGTGAATGATCCAGCTGAAGGAGAGAGTCAGGCAGCCACAGGGGAGGGGGCTGTATGGGAGGAGGAGGCTGCACCTGCAGAGAGAAGAGGGAGAACAAGACAATTCTGGTAGAGGATAGACAAGGGCCAGGACGTCTGGGACACAGGAGTGGGGAGGGAAGGCTGCCTTTCATTCCCCTGGCCATGGGCTTTTCTCTTCCAGGCATGCAGGACTTCAATTATCTCTACACCAACTGCTTTGAAATCACCTTGGAGCTGAGCTGCAATAAGTTCCCCCCCGAGGAGGACCTGGAGCGGCAATGGATGGCCAACCGGGAGGCACTTGTTGCTTTCATTGAAGAGGTAAGGGGGCAGTCTTGGGACCTACACCCTTCTCCTGCAGGCCCCCATGGGCCCCAGCCCTGATGGGAGGGGACCAATAGGACCTGGGAGCACAGGGCTGGAAGGGAGGTGGTCATGGAGCTCACTGGGTGCTCTAGTTGGTGGGCTTTGGAGAGACTGTTATGTCCTAGACTGGCTCTGCTGGGAGAACCAGGAGAACCAAGGATATCGGGCAAGTTGGGACTGTCCCCAAAGCTCTGCCCTCCTCCAGTGCCCAGCAAAGGAAGGTCCTTCTTGAGCAAAGGGAGGTCCTTGTCCCAGCAGTCTGTCTCCCTCCCTGCAGGTTCACCAGGGCATCAAAGGGATGGTGTCAGACGAGAACAACAACGGCATTGCAGGAGCAGTGATTTCTGTCCAAGGAATCAGCCATGACATCACGTCTGGTGGGTTGTCAGTCCCCTTGCATGCTGTCCTTTTTGGATGCAGCCTCTCAGAGGCTATCTACGTATGTGGGAGGGGGTTAGCAGGTGAGGCCAGCATGGTTTGCTTCGAAAAAATTAGCTGTGAGAAATGTGCCTGTGCATGCTGAACCAGGGAGGGCTTAGGAAAGCAAGAGGTGAGAACTGGAATGCAAACCTTATTGTAAAAGACTTCAGAAAGCCAGCCTCTATTTTATCTGAGAGGGGGAAGAAAATATATTTGTATGTAACCAAAGAGAAGATTGAGGGAATAATCTACTCAAGCATCTAAGTATTTATACAGAGCTCAAATAGCTGACAGCAAAGGACACGATGGCAGAACAAAATGAAAGACTGAAAGTTCAAGCCAGACAAATTTAGGCTGAGAATGAAGTGCCACTTTAGTTTATCCAAGTTGTAGTGGTTTCTCCTTTGCTGACCAATTTTAACATCCTTTTCATAAACACCCTTCTCTAACCAGACCAGACATTACAGACTAGCTGCAGTAAATAGCTGATACGCCAGTGCTTCAGAGGTCAGACTATGAAATCATCAAAACTCCTTCTGGCCACAGGTCTGTGATTCAGTAACACTCTAATATTTGGCATTTATTATGCCAACCTGCATAGGAAGGGGGAGCGTGCAAGAGATCACAGAATCATAGTGACACTGGCTTCAAGAGCCCTCTGAGGTCTCCTGTACACCCTCCTGATTGGAGCAGGATTGTCTCCAGCATTGACTCTGGGCAGCCATGGCTCCCTCCAGCCAATTCTCACTGACCTCTGAGATTTCACAGCCTCTCTGCTGACCTGTACCAGGGCTGTACCACCTCTGAGGAGAAGCTGTGCTCCCTGATCCACCCTGAAGCTCCCAAGCTGCCATCTGTGGTCACTGCCCCTCCTTGGAACCTGGCACTGCTGAGATGAGTTTGGTTCCATCCCCTTTGTAGCTGCCCTTCAAGTAGTTGCCAGCTGTGAGCAGATCCCCCTCTGCCCGCTGCCCCCCAGCCAGGCTGAGCCTGCCTGACTCCCCCAGCTCTCCGTGTGAGGCCTGAGCTCTCCCTATGGGTCAGTAGCTCTGGTTGTCCCACATTTCTGCTCCTCTGGAGGCACCAAAACTGGACACGGTATCCAAGTGCAGCCTTCTCGGCACTCAACAGAGGGAGAAAATGATCCCCTTTGACTTGCTGCCCCCCCCCCCCCCCCCCCCCCTCTTTTCCCTTGGAAGCCTCTGACTCCTGTGCCTCACTCATACCATCTAGCCCCAGCTAAACCACAATAACACAGGCTGCCGTAACGGTTACTCAAATTTGCAGTACCCCTCCAGTTCCATAGATGGGAATATACTCAAATTGTTGAAGTAAACCATAATGTGCTGCTGCCTCACTGTCCCTCACCACACCAGTACATGGTCCATCAGAGTGCCCCTGGGGCTTCCCTATTAGGCAGGGAGAATCAGGCAGGGGAGCAGCTGAGCTGATGAGCAATTAAAACCCTGCTGATAATCCAAATGTGGCAAAATTGTGAATGACAGATTGCATTATGGGTAAGGAGTCAGACTGGAGGTGTGATTGCCCTTAGGTCTGCTGTCACCTGGCTGGCGAGCACACAGATTTGCAGCCTCCCTGCATGGGCACAGCCAGTGCTGCTGTACCGTCCCCTTTCATTTGGCGTTTACTTGCAGACTGACCCCTACTCCGTGGCACTGAGACATCACTTGCAGTCTGTCAATGTGAATCCAGCCCGCAGATTTGGACGGAAGGCCAACAATTGCCTGGGTTTTGAAGGCTACACATCCTTGAGGAAGTACTCTCAGCAAGACCTACTGGAATATCTTTTGCTCTGCTCCCTGTGCATCCTGAGTGCTTTCTCTTGCCACCTTGTGTTCCAGGTGATATGGGGGATTATTTCCGGCTGCTGCTGCCTGGCACTTACACAGTCACAGCCTCTGCAGAGGGGTACCAGTCCCAGACGCTGACAACAACAGTGGGCCCAGCTGCACCTTCATTGGTGAGTCAGACTGCATAGTCACGAGGGTGTCTCAAAATGTCTTCGCCCCAGGGAGAAAGAAATGCAGCAGGAGATGTCTGGTGGGCAGTAGAGAAAGGAGATGGGAAGTAGAGCATTGCCAGTGGCTACAGGCTGTCTGCATTGGCAGCCGGAGGGCTCCCCGCAGCTCCCAGAGAGGGACAGGGTGATGGCAATGCCGTGTGCCTCTCGAATCCTTACTGAGGGCTTGCAGCTGCACTGGGCTGCCGTGCCAACTCCTCTGTCCCTCTGCCTTTTGGCCATGGGAAGAGCCCCTGGCTGGCTGGGGCTGCTGCTCTTTAGCTCCATCCTCCCACTCTCCAAGATGTGATGATGGGGAGGCAGCATCTGTTCCCTGAGGCTCTGTTATGCCCCTGGCTCTGTGGGTTTCCGTGCTCTGCTGTCACCTGCATCTTGCCTGGAACCAAACACTTTATCGGACTCATAGGAAGGGATTGAGGTCTGCCTTTCTGCCAAGAGCACCCAAGACAGAGGCTGGGTGCCACCAAACAACAGCCTAGCACCTTTGGGAGATGAGTGAACCAGGTGCTCCTGCCAGCAGTGTGGCCCCTACAGCACCCATCCGAGGACAGGCTGGATACCTAGAAATTGGTTGTAAAAACAGTGTGCAGTGATCCCTATCCCCACTGTTGCCTTGTCACATAGGGGGAGCACTGATGCATCCTCCTCTAAGGACTGGCAAGAACTCCCCGGCTGCAGCATCCTGGTACATCATTTGCTTCACTGCATGTACTGGTCAGGCTCTGCCATAAATACACTGCAGTGGTTCTCCCACCCTCCATCTCTTCATCCCACCCTATCCAGCCTCTGAAGTTCTTCCAGAGCTGCCCTTTTCTCAGGATTAGAAACCTTCTAATTTTCGTCCTAAATTTATTTATGGTCAGTTTCTCCCTATTTGTTCTTATGCCAATGTTGTGCTTTAAATAGCTCCTCTTCTTCCTTGGTATTTATTCCCTGATGTATTTATAGAAAGCTGCCGAGCCCAGTCTTAGCCTTTGTTTTTCTGGGTTAAGCACCCAGCTCTTTGGCTTTCCTTTGTAAAATACATTTTCCTTTTACCGTTACTGTAGAAGACTGATTTGTCCTCCGATGGTCTAATTTTGCAGATCTCCCCTCACAGTAGCCCATTTCTCTCTGCCCCTGCAGCACCAGCCATATCCATCGTTCAACCCATCCCTCACCCAGGAAGCCCACACAGCCCCATTCCAGTTTCACCTTTCTGTATGGTCTCCCCATTCCCTGTTTATCTGGTGCTGTGTCCTAGGTGGTCCTTGGCCCTCTTGTAACTGCTTGCATGGCTGTGGTGGATGGAGATTTCTTTCCTGGAATGTTTTTTTTGCCTGGATCTACTAGAAGCACTAGCTGCTGAAAGACCGATTAAGCAGGATTCAGCTAATGAGATGCAATTGAAAAGGGACTATCTGTCCTAAAGTATTTTGTGTATTAAGTATTCACAGAGGTGCAAAGCAATGCTATTTCTCTACTCTCTGGTAAGAAAAGATGAAGAAAGAGCACAGCTCAGTCCCCTGCCTTTCACAGCTCATCATCCAAGCCATCGTAGAACATCACATTGCTACAGCAGCAACTCTCTGCCTAAGACATGTAGCTGATTGTTCAAACATTTTCTGCAGGAAAAAAGAAATATTTCCAGTTGATTTAAGCACCGAGTTCTCATTGTATCGTAACACTGGCTGAGGCCCCTTATTGCTCATCTTGGCCCAAGAGTCAGCTTTGAAGGCTAGCAGGCAGGGGCAGGTCCTGCAGACCCCTCAGCCAGCCTGCCACACACGTGATGTAACACCATTCGTTTTGTTCTTCCTCAGGTGCATTTCCAGCTCAAACAAGATGTGGTGAGGAAGCCCCCGGAGCGTAAAGCCTCAGGCCCACGCACAAACAACAAAGCCCTTCAGAAGAAGGTCGTGCCAAGAGCCACCCGTCGGGGAACCCAAAGATGAGGACAGCTCACTTGGCTGAGAGCTGGGGGAAGCCGTTTATGCGAGGCCTGGCTGATGACTCCAGCCAGTGGACTTTCCGACAGTCCAGCATGACACTAGCCCGAATTATTAGGTTATTAAACGAGGAAGTATTTAATCCCTGAGCAAATTGTGAAGTCATTCACAACAAAATGTGCCTGGCCTGCGGTTTTCCAGGCAGTGTGTCTATAGCTGCTGAGCTCTTCTCCTGCACTCGCTCCATCTCAGACAGCTCTGCTCCGTTTATTCCTGCACTCAGTTGCTACCGTCCATATGAGATGCCCAGACCAGGGAGAATACCAGGGAGAATGAATCCAGGCCCTGGTCTTTGACTGCTGCACTCACAAGATGGGCATGTGAATCCTGGCACTAGTGCTCTGCGTGCAAGTGCCATGCTTCTCCCTCAGGTAAGGACGCTTGCTGCCTGTAGACCCTGAAGTTAGGGGGAGGTCAGGTTTAAAGCAGTCAGTGAAGTGACCAGCTCTGAGCACAGTTTGTCCCATATGTAGCACAGCTATCACTGGTTGGCAACACCACAAGTAGGAATGCAGCACTGGTGGTCCAAGGTCATCTTCTGGCTGATGTCACATTTATCTTGATGTGCAGATGGGAATTTCTGGTAGCTAGTTTGGATTATTTGTAGTCAGACAGGCTGAAACAATACATGCTGGCAAAAGCCAAGGATTATCCCATCTCCTTATGTCGTCAGACCCAAACCAGATGGCTCGCTGAAGGGTCTGTTCTAGCCAACAGAAACTACTAGTCTGAGCACAGGCGCAACTAGGTGAGGTCTGACAACTGGTGATGAGTAGGAGTGCAAGACAGATGATTCGTGTTCCTTTGAGACAAATATCCTGAACCTTGGTCCTGTCCATGTGCAACAGGCAAGTGTGGATGCTTGATGCCAGCAGTGTGCTGTGCAGGTACAGCATGTGAATTGTAATTGGGCTGGGGAAGGCACGATCCATAGTTCAGTGAGGTGGGGTACTACAGGCTGGGCCTTAAAATGCTGCTTAGGCTTTGTGGGCAGGTTTGGAGTGGAAGCAAGAGTAGAAACAAAGCTGTTTATCTCCATGGTAAAAATATCTTACACAGGCTAAAACCTTTCTAGCATTATTCATAGAAAATAAATAACTCCAGAGGGATAAACAGTCCCACCCATGTGCCCCAGCAGTTTCTTTTTCCTTGGCTGGTTATCCCAATCTCCCCCATACAGCCCTCCGTTGCACTGCCTCTCTCCATGTCTCAAGCCTGTCCAAAAATTGTCCCCCAGACATCCCCTTGCTCCTCCTCTTCTGCAAACATCTCTGCATCTCTTGTGAGTAACCCCTTCCGCCCTGCCACATAGGTAATATTCTGCACTTCATTCCTCACCGTCACCTCCTCCTCTGTCTCTGCTACAAGATGCTAGTGGCATTTTCAGCCCTAGCAGCACACACACACTCTTCTAGCTCTGCCTGCTAACAGAAGCTGTTTCTCTGTCCTGCCTGTTCTTGGAAAGGCAGAGCAAACTGTCCCTTGCAGGCTATTTATATTTATTTATTATTTATACAGGCTATTGCAAAAAAAGTGCCAGGAATATAGTGCACTTAACCATGGCTGTCAGTGATTTTGGTCTGCAGAGGCCAGTGTGGGCTGGAGACAATGGCCAGTTCCACATTCACAACCAAAGATGAATTGAGATTCTCTGATTTTTTATCTTTTGGTGGCAGAAGGAAGTGAAAAAGGACAGTGAGGCTGAGATGTTCAAACTCCTGTGTGCTTTAACACCTCTTTCCCTGTCCAAGCCCTGCAGCATCACTCCAGAGCTGGACCCTCCTGTCTGAAGCTATGTGACAGTGCACATTCACACAGATTCACAGAGTGTTAGGGGTTGGAAGGGACCTCTAAAGATCTTCTAATCCAACCCCCCTGCCAGAGCAGGATCTCCAAGAGTAGATCATAGAGTAGATCACTCAAAAAGATGTGCTGGTGGACATGCAGGCAGGATGAGGGAGGCCACCCTGCATCCCTCAGCCTGGCCCCATGCAGAGCGCAGAAGGGTCCGCATGTCCGACCCATGTGTGGAAAGATACTGCTGCCCTCAACCATGGCATTAGCTCAGGTGGCTGAGTTAACCGCTCACCTCTGAGGATGTGTGTGAAGCTGAGAGCAAGGAAAGGGCTCCAGGGAGCAGCCTCCAGTTGGCTCATTCAACCGGGCGGTCCCTGGACAGTGATGCTCAGGGCACAGAGCTGCCCATGCCACCACATCCCAGCACTCATGGGTCCCCTGCTGAGCCGGCTGCAGGGTGCTCTCATGTTGCCCTCTTGTGGTCCTAGAAAATGTAGGACCATCTCAATTCCCCTCACTTGCCAGGACAGAGACAGAGGAGGGGGATTTCTTCTCTGGAACAGGACAGTCAGCCTAGAAGGCCATGTCACCCACCCTCGCAGGCTGCTTTGGGGTTGGCAGTGCAGCATCAAAATTAGTCTCAGTCGCAAGTTTTTTCCTCTACAAGAGGGTTCCTATGAGACACAACCTTCTGGAGGAGTTTCTCTGTCTGAGCTGGGATTTGTCCAGCTCATGCTCCTCCCAGCTCTGAATATTTTTGTGTTGAACAGTTTGGTAAAGCTCCACTTGGCCATGGCCGAGCTCTCCATGTGAAAACATGGTTACAGAATGTTTCCAAGGCAGCACTCTCTAGCACGCCTCGCAAAGGCTTGCCATGAACTTAGCCCCCAGTGTTGCAAGAATCCTGGGCTAAAAACGGTGCTGAACCTTTGGACATCTGTAGCACAGTGGTTTAATGTTCTTTTGAGGCTCCAATCAAGGCAAAAGCAGTTGACAGGCTTGTGTCAGAAGTAACTGTGAACAACAGATACTCCCCACCCTCTCCAGGCCACTCATGATTTTGTAGACCTCGTCCCTCACCCTCTGTCCTTCTTCCAAGCCGAAGAGCCCAGCCTACACGATTGTTCCCTGTAGAGAGTCTGTTCTCATACCTTTGATCATCATTACTGCCTGCCTCCAAACCTTCTTCTGTTCTCATTTACCCTTTCTGAGAGGACCAGAACTATACGCAGACACTGGAGAACCATGTAAACAAAGTGAAGCCAGGCCCAGAAAAATAAATCAAAACTCTTACAAGCAAGACTGTGAGGATCTTGGGATGAGCAGGAACCCCAGCTGGTAGGGCAGACGGGACTCTGTGCATGCAATACATGCTGGTTCCTGTGGATGCCATAAAGGAGTCAGGAAAAGGGAAAATACAAATAACTGAACACAAAGAAGAGTGAAGCAGTTTTGCTGGGTATGTCAGCAGAGCTGGGTTGGACGTGGCAGTGACCTGAAAGGCTGCAGGAGGGATTGGGATGATGCTAAATGCTCAAAATCTGTCTTGGCAAGGAAGAACAGCAGAACTTTGGGGCTCAGAGGGCAACATTTAAACCCTGTGACAGAGACTGGCATCCATTCTTCAGCTCTGGCAAACTGGATACAAGCAACCGTACCTGCGGGGAAAAGAGCCCCCAGCTCCCTGTGCAGCTTCAGGCCGTCTGCCAACGGCATCACGCTGTGCCAGCAGTGTGGGTCCTCGAGAGAGCAGACGGGGAGCCGGCGCCCAGCCTGCGCACGTACAAGCACGACTCCGACAGCGGTGCGTGCGACGGCTCTGCACGCCCCGCTCCTGGCTGGTGGCAAGCCAAGCTGGGATCTGGGTGGTTGCTATGGAGAAGTGTAGCTAAAGGCACAAACAAGTGCCAAACGGCGATAGCTGCTCTGGGGGCTGAGAGACTCAGCGCTTTATAGCGTGTTGCTGAGGGATGGTATCCCTTGGGGCACCGAGGCTTTTTTTAGGCTGCCAGAAAAATCAGTGTAGGACCTACTGTACTTGGTGTGCCCAAGTTTGTGATGGCCAAACTGGCCCTCCATGTCACAGTTTTCTGCTGGGGAGCCATTTGTTTTACTCCATCTTGGTGCTCTGGCATGATCTTATGGTGTATCTAAGCAAGCCAAGCCGGCTCCTGGCAGCAAAACCGAGACTGCAGCAGATGGACAGTGTAGACCCACTCGTCAGCTGCTGCCAAAGCTGAAGCCCACAAAGCAGCGAGACTCCCAGGAGAAGGCAACAGTGGGGAAGGGGACCCCCGGCGCTGCTCGAGCCTGTGAGGCGGCGGTGCTTGGTGGGGTAGGAGCCGAAGAGGGTTTGCACAGGCAAACTGTCTTGCTCGGCAAGGGGCTCCTGGGTGCTCTGCCAGCACCCCATCACGGGCGCACGTGCCCAGCCTGGTGGCTACGAGGGTGGCTGCACCCCCCGCACCCGTGCCTGGCACCCCACGCCGGGCAGCGTGTCCCACGTCGGGGTATCCCCGAGGGCCACCGGTGGGGAGGCCTCGCAGCCTGGGGCCGAGCGGTGCTGCAAAAGGAGGTGTCCCCATGTCACCCGGGGGTCTCGCGCTCCCCAGCCTGCGGGCCAGGCGCCGCGGAGCAGCTTCGGCCTCCCCGGCCAAGGCCTCCCCGCGGCACCACGCCGGGCCCGCCAGGACGGGGCCGTGCGGAGGCAGCCGGGCGGCGGGGCGGGCCGCGGGGCCGGGCGGGGCCCTGCGAGGCCAGGCGGGCGCAGGGGGGCCGGGCCGGCCGGGGCCCGGGCGGGGCTGGGCGGCCGAGGGGGGCGGAGGCGGGAGCGGGACCCGCAGGGCCGGAGCGGCCGCGGCGCCCGGAGCGGGCCGGGAGAAGGTAGGGACCCGCCGGAGCGGCCGGGGGGGTACCGGGCGCTCCCTGAGCGCCGCCGGCCGGCCTAGGCGCTGCCCCGCCGGCCGCCCGCCTGCCTCCCCTCCCTGCCCTGCGCGCCCCCGCGGCCTGCGCCTCCGCCGGGCTCCCGGCGAGGCCCGGACCCCCGGCTCTGCTGCGGCCCCCGCCGCCTGCCGCCCCGCCCGGCGCCTCCTGCCCTCCACCCCGTGCCGACACCCTCTCCCCCGCGCTGCCCCGCCACAGCTTTGGGCCGAGGCCCTGCCTGCCCCGGGGCCTGGGCCGTGCTGGCCACCCCTGGCTGGGGTGCTGGTAGCTCGGGTGGGTGCTCTCCCCTCGTGCCAGCAGTCGGGCTGCTGCAGCGTGTGGCCCTCAAGCCCTTGCGTGCTCAGCCGGGTGCTCGCTGTGCCCCGCCGACTCCGTCCCACGGCGCCCACCCTGCCCTGGGAGCGCTTCAGGCACCTCCACAGCGCGGAGCAGCTGTGGAGTACAGTGGGAGCCGCCTTCTATTCCCCACATTGCGTCCGTTGGGATTTTCGTCTCTGAAGCTGTGTCCGTGCGGCCAGTGGCCACCCGCAGCGGACACCCCCCAAGCAGGCCTGCAGCCGGTGGTAGCTGGCATTGCCCGGACAGCTTGTTGCAGGGGAGCACCTGGCCCTGTAGAAAGTGTGGGCGTCCAGGGCCTGGAGTGGTCTGGCGCCTGGAGCGGTGGCACTGGTGAGGGGTGGCACAGGTGGTTGCACACAGAGAGCGGAAGCCCCAGGCTACAGCACTGTGGCTTCCCCAGCTGCTCCTCTGAGAGCATCCATGCTGCTTCTGCCAGCCTCAGAGTTCCCCGTCTGTTCTCACTCCAGCAAACGCAAATCCTGTGTTGCTGTCAGCCTGACACCGTCACCTTGTACTTAAACAGATCAGCTGGAGGTGCCTGGCTCTGCCAGGGGCTGGAGGCTTGGCTCCTTCTCAGTACCTCTGAAAGGCAGCAGCTGCTCCTGCGCTGACCCTGAGCGGTGCCTCAGCTGATCCCGTCCTTGACATAATTTGGCCTCTGAGTTCAAACATCTCTGCTGCTGATCCTGGTGTTTGAAGTACTCTTCCCCCCCCCCCCCCCCCCCAGGTCCTTTCACCTCTTGTTCTCCTTGCTCTACTATCTAGGAAGCCTGTAGCTGTGTCGTAAGCATTGCCAGTAACATCTGTTTTGAGGTTTGTCATGCTTTCATGACTTTGTTTCTTCTGAAAAGGCTCTCTCTCCACTTGCCTCTGCCATTCTTCACTGCAATTCTGTCTTCCTCCACAAAAGGCCTAAAAGAGTTTGTAGATACAGAATTTGCAGTTTTGCAGATGCTTTGCCAAATACAGCCTCTGTACCGTGCTACAAGACGTCACCATCATCCCCCTCATCTTGACTCACTCCTCTGGCTGCAAGTTGTGCCGGGCATGGTGTCTAAATGTGTCCCGCTTGTTTGCGAGGCCCTCCGATAGTGCTGATTATGCCCGCATCACTGAGCTGCCTTCTTCTGCCGTTCTGTTCTTGAAATGCTCTGCCAAGCCCAAAGGTTTCAGTTCTTTCTCCAGCTGCTCTGCTCAGGATTAGCAGTGACGTTAAAAACTAGTGTGGACATAAAACGATTTCAGAGAACTGTTAATTTGTCAATGGAAGGGCAAGAACAGAGCAGTAGGGGAGAGGAAAGGAGTGACGCTGGGATCCTTGCCAAGCACCGGCTCTGCTAGCCATCGTGGGAAGCTTGGCTGTGACATTTCAGGGTTCAGTGTGCAGTTGAGGTGTCCCTGCAGTGGGTGACTGTTCAGATGGACTTTGTGACGATGGGTGGGACAGGCTGAGTTGTGCTTACCCTCGCATTTCATTACCTTCACTGATAATTTCCCCTCAGCCTCCAGCAAAGGTGTATTTCTAATCACATTCTAGGGATGTCTCAACCCCACTTCTGAGTGACACAGCTTTTACTTTGTCTTATTTTTATAACCTTTCTGTTAGGAAACAAAATCTATTCCTTCCTTCTGAGGAGCACCTAGAGGCTCTGTAAAGAAGAGGTCCACGTGACGCAAGGTATCAGCAGAGTCCCTGCCAGGGATTTAGGTGCTTTGGAGATAGTGAGCAGCGCGGAACAGGAGCAAAAGCAGGCAAAGAGCAGCACTTCCAAGTCAAAGCTGAGTAGTTTCCAGATTTCTGAACACTCTGCCCAGCATTTTAATAGGCTTCAAGCCAACAGCTGTCTTGAAAATACTGTTCAGGGTATAAAGTCAAGCACTCCAGTGTTGAGGAATGCCCTTGTAGCCCCAGTTCAACCTGTTTTGGGTATGTATGTACTCAGGGTATGTATGTACTCAAGGTGTAATGACTAATTTTGTGATTGTATACCACCAATCCACAGGAGCCCAGCGACGGGTACTGTGCAGCAGAAGCGATGCTGCTCTTAGGGTTTTGTCTGTTACAAAGTTGTATCGTTTTAGTCTGTCTGCAAAAATGGCAAGAGAAACAACCATGTGCCTCAGGGTGGGAGAAGACAGAACTGCTCCATTCAGAATTTGGGAAACTTGTCTCCTAAGCTGATATTCTGTCCTTTGCGTGCTTGGGTCCCCAGTGCCAGAGATTAAGTATCCATCACGGTCTCCTTGCTCACGTGTTGTGGCAAGGTGTTCTGTTCCACATTAAAAATGGATGCTGTGCGCTAGTTTCCAGATGACTTTCATTTGCTTACCTCCTGTCCAGCACGAGCTCCTCTTCCTTCCTCCCCACGCTACACTTACTTTGTGTAAATGCCACCAGCCTGCCCTCACCCACGTCCTGCGACAGAGCAGGTGACAACGCCGTGACAGCTGGGGCCCAGCTGGATGGAAGCAAAAGCGGTTTAACGGAATTGTGTGGTGTGTGGCAGAGCTCCTGGGGCAGATATGCAAACTGTCACACGTGTGGTGGGAGGCCATAGCAGCCCTTGTCTGTGGTGGTCCTGGTTCTGGAGAGCTTGACAATCCAACCTAAATACTCATTTCAATGATTTTTGGTATATCAGGTCACAGACAAAGGAAAATAAGCATTTCTTTTTGAAGTGATGTCTTTTCCTCCTGGGAGCCATATGGGGTAGGAGATGGGAGTGCAGGAGGGGAGATCTCTTGTTTCCCACTGTGTGAAGCTCAGCGGGGGGCTCTTTGGGATCTGCTGAGATAAGCAGCACATCCTAACGAGAAGCTGCAGTGGTCAGCATTTTTCTGCTGGGAGAAGGCTCCTCTCCTCTGCACCATTAGTCGAGTTTTTGCCCAGCTTGCTGCGTTGTTCAGTCTGTCGGGATTCGTAGGGTCAGCTCTGCAGTTTGCCATAGCCACGGTTCCTGCATTGGAACTATCATCTGCAGCCGAGGCCTGGCTCAACGGGGTATTGTTTATCCCATCCAGGAATGTGCAGGCGAGCAAGGACCTCCGGGAGCTTACAGAGCAACATGTTCTGCTCCGAGCAGCGGGAGTGATTGGGGCTGGCGAGGCAGCTCTGAAGGCTGGTATGAGCAATGTGTGCAGGCAGTGGCCTACCCCAAAGTGCAGATGAAGGCTGTGCAGATGCAGTGGGGCAAGGAGGGAGAGAAGGAGGGCTGACCAGGTTTGGAGACCACAGTGGGGAACAGAGGAAAAGGGTAGGAGTGCCTCGGCATGTAGTTGGTAAGCTTCGGTTCTTGACACAATGGCATGAGAAGCCAAGCATCACTCCTGGTTTCCTCCCACTGATCCTGCAGTCTGGAGTGCAGTGCAGCCGACCTCTTGTCGAAGCCAGACCCAGCAGCTGGAGGGTGCACTGAAGGGGGTACCTCCATCTCTGGGGGTGGATTGTGTTTTCAGTGAACAGGGATTGAGCTGTAACGAGCGTAAGGAGCCATGAAAAGACCTAGGTCAAATGCACGGTGTTTTTCAGTTTAAAAAAAGATCACTGGCAGTATTTGTTTCATATTTTTAATATTCATTTCTTTAGTCATTCTGGGACAAACTTGGCTTTTGTACATTTCTGGGAGTCTGACTTCTTCCTGGTCTGTTGCTGAGGCAGGCTGTAAGGTTTTTATAGTGATTGAGACATCTGCTGCACAAGAATCCACTTGTCCCTCCTGTGCAAACCGAGTGTGCCCACACTGCATGTTTTAGTCTGTTTGGTGAATTGTTAGTTCTTCAGTTACGGTGCTGTCATGTTGACCATAGCCAGTTCTAACAGCGCTGCCTCTTGAGTGAGAAGCTGAAAGGTGTTATGTTGAGAGAACCAAGTGGTGATAGCACCCATGAAGTTTGGTTTTCTTTTTGGTAAATTTGTGGCATCCATGCATTACTGCTTTTTATCTCATGATCTGATCAGCGCTTTGGGTGTACCACCAGATTATCTGTCTGCAAACCCTTTGGGTCTGTCCTTTTTCTGGGGCTATTAATACTCCTTGTGATCAGCCTAAAGCAGTCTCTTCATGTTGCTGCCTTGGCTCTTAAGTGCTTGAAATCCTCGCTTCAGTGTCATTCAGCAAAAAAAGGGAAGACAGAACTCCTGTTTCTAAGGTACAGAAATTCATCAAAGACTTGTTTGCTCACACCATTAAAAAGATGCAAAAAGGGCATTTATATCACCATCTTCAGTAGGTCTGGTGCCATCTAAGCGATGGAACTTTGAGCAAATGCTTGACAATAATTTGGTGCTGGCCAGGCCATTGTTTGAGACTTGCCCTGCCTGATTTCAGCTGCAAAAAGAGAGGAGGGATGCAAGAAGTTGTCTGAGTCAGTGTGTAAAAGCCTTCTGTTGGCAGCCGTGGCCTGATCCAGTCTGTGCTGAAGGTCTCAAAACAATATTGTAACAGAGTTAATAGCCCTCATTTCATTCTGGTCCCTCCTTTCATCAGCCCACGCTGGACCAGACATGCTCCAGAGCTAATGGCAAAATGGGATAGGCAGTCTTCCATGGAGGTAATGTGCGCTGAGCAAGCATGCCGGCAGGCTGGGGGAGTGATTAATGCGCTGGGAATCCGTTCTCTGCCTTGCTGCACAATGCTGTTGTGTCAGGCCCGGAGCTTGGCACGGGGTGGGCCGCCGTCGGGCGCCAGGAACACGTTACCTAGTTTACGCAGGATCAGGCAGCAAGACAGAGACGGCGTGTTCTCAGCGGGGCGAGTGCGCTGCTCGCTGCAGCTTCATACTTGCACAGTGAGGCTGTCTTTGGATGTGGGTCTGCTGCTAGGCGGGGGCAAGAGGCCTGCAATGCGTAGTCCTGACCCCTGCCAGTGTGAGGTCCTGGTGTTTGCTCAGTTGCGGAGGAGCCCTCCCTCTGTCCCCCGGGGCAGGCAGGGATCACCCGTCCTTGAGGTGAAAGGGGATGGTGCTGGGCCAGGAGCCGTGACTCACTGGGGATCGCAGGCGCAGCCCGGCTCTCCCTGCAATCTGCTCTTCCTGCGGGAGCCTCTGCGCGAGCTGCTGCTGCTGGATGTTTGTTTTCGCCAGGTCTGAGGTGGATCTGGGAGAAGCTGGATCCACTGTTAAGCCTGAAGAGTTGGATTCAGTAAGTTTCCAGCGTGGAAGATGCTGGGAGGCTTCCTTCTCTAGGTGTGGTTTGGAGAAAACGTTGGCAGGCAGCACTCCATGGAGTAAGGCAAGGCCAAGATCCTGGAAAACATAATATTTTGTGTTCAATTCATGTTATGGAGCAAGCAAACCCCACAAGACTGATTCACTGCTTTCAAATACAGGGGCATACTGTCTAGATTCAGATGGAGTCAGGGAGTGATCCTGCTCTTCTTGGTACTCCTGAGGGAACATGAGCTTGTTGGGATTCTTTTTTTGGCAGTTTCAGCGGTTACTTCATGCTTTCTTGCCTCATTGGCTGGCTCTCGGGGAATGTTTTTCACATGAATATGTTAGTGCCCGTGTTTTATTATAACTGCCATTAATACATACATGGCAGAACAACTGCAAATCCTGCCCACCCCTCTCCATCTTCTGTCACATTGGAAAATCTTGTACAGTTTAATGAATGAGTCCCCAGAACTGCAGGTGCGTTAAAGGAGTGACACTGTTGTTTTCATGGGCAGGATCCCAGCTCAGGGCAGTGTGAGGGCTGTATCCCCAGCCTCAGTGGTTGCAGCAAAGCCAGGGTTTGGGTCTGCAGCACACACGATGCATTACACCCACTCTTACGATACACCTTTGACAGAAAATACGCAGGAAATCTCACCGTACCATCATGTGTTCCTGGAGAAACTACCCCGAGGCAGCAATTATTCCTGCAGTATTTCTCCCACTTTGTCCTGTGGGAGTCCTGTCACTTTGGCTGTGAAGTTTGCATATTCAGAGTTTGGCAAGGATTCCTAGGACCCGGAGCTGAGTTGGCAGGGTGGAGGGCAGCTCTGGGTGCCTGCAAGCGGCTGCTACCGCTGCGCCTGTCGCTGCTGCTCTCCTGTTCCCGTCAGAGCACGCGGCAGCCTGTCCCAGCCACCCCACCTCAGACAAGCTATTTTCAAGTTAATTGATGGCTCTTCCATCTTTTTCCCTGCCCCACATGGCCATGTTTTTAATACTGTTGCTCCTTCTGCCTCAGTAGGTTCCTGCTACCCTGAACTGCAGCTCTTTGTGCTCCTGATTCACTCCAGTCCATTCATCTCTTTTTGGTGGCAAAGTGCTGTCGGCTGCTGGATATTGGGCTCTTTGTTTGTACAGCCAGCACAACGCTGGTGACAAAGGGACAGCCTGTGCCCCAAGGAGCCCACGTGCTACGGGAAAGGCAGTGGAGAGCTATAGGAGTGGCGGACGGGAAGGCAGAGGTGAGAGTGGCCGGGGGCCGGGGCGCAGCATGCTGGCTGCAGCAGGGGCACAGCTGGGGGTGGAGAGGGACGAGCTGGGGAAGCAGTTCCTGCCGAGCACAAACCCGCTTTGTTCCCGGGAGGTGAGTCGGCCTGGATAAACAGAGCGGTCCCGTCAGCAGAAGGCCTTTCCCTGGCTGGATCTCCTGCTGGCACTCCCGCTGGAAGTTGGCTGTACCTCGTCAGCGGGGATGTTTTTCTCCTCCCTGTGTTAGCTTCCCCTGACTGTGCAGGGCTCAGGTGGGCTGTGTGGAGAAACGGGGGGCCTGGGGGCCCTGTGGGTTCGCTGTGGGTGGTGGTGTGTGTCGGCACCATGCTCTTTCTGCTGTTAGCTAGGCGGGACGGTTTGACAAGCCATGCTGAGTACGGGACTGGTATTGCCGTCTGGGCGGCACTTGGGGGGTGACTGTTTACTGTGCACCTAGAGGCGCTTCAGGAGGGGAGGAGATTGGGTCCCATTGCAGGGAAGTTGTGTCCGACCAGACGGAGCAGGGACTCTGTGATGGGGGAGGAAGGCAGCCTGTGTCAAGGGGGAGATGGGGAGGATGCTGACGTCCTGGCATCGCAGAGAGCAAGGCTCTGAGTGCACCTTGGAGAGGTGTCAGCAGTGCGTGCTCTGCCCGTAATTGCAGTGGGACAGGAAGATGAAGGGAAGCACTCACCAGTCTGAGGTGCAGATGGTGAGGAATAATCTTAGGGTTCCTGGTTGCCTTGGACAGATGCACCTTTCAGTTCCCCTCCCGAGAGATCTGGGAAGAGGGGAGGGAGCAGCTGAAGCTGCAGGACTGCTGCTGCCTTGGTGCGGTGTGTTGCCTTGATAATTAAGCTGTTTGGTACAAAGCAAAGATGATACAGAAAAGTGCCCTGGCTCAGCAGCTGCTTCCAGAGCAAGGGGGAATCCAGGACATAGCCTTTGATGAGGACATCTTTGCCCACCTTCGGGTCCCCTGCTAGAGGGAATTTCAGCCTTGGCTCCAGAGCCTTGGACAGGGTCTGCACCCTGATCTCAGCCTGGCCTCTGCCAAGGCCTCTCAGGGGATGGCTGAGCCTGGTACCTGTAAGGCAGAAGGGGCATTTCCAGCCAGGTCTGAGGATGCCCAGGCTGCGTCAGCCCAGGTGGGGGCAGGAAAGGCTCACCAGCAGGGAAGAGGATGGTGGGGTGAGCTTGCCCGAGTGGATTCTGTGCTTCTTTTCTTGCTGGGCAGAAGTGTCACACTGCTCCAGCACACAGTTCCTGTGGCCCTGAGCGGTGGCGTGGGAAGGGGAATGCCTGTGCCCATCCCACCAGAGTATGCATGGTGGGACAATGCAAGTGAATGGTGCTGTCTGCCCACCCAGCCCTGGCGGGCTCAGGGCCCTGCCCAGCATGTCAGGGAAGCGCTGAGCTTCCTCCCCTCCTCTTGCTTCCTTCCTGATGGGAATTCACTTCCAATGTTCTTGCTGCTTCTCCCCCCGTGGCAGTACAAACACGTGTCCTCACAGAGATAACCAAAGGGGCTGGACAAGGCAGGTTAGACCATGGAGGCCGCCTTGCTGCAGATCCTTTTCCCCTGTGGCATGTCCCACATGGAAGGGGGTTTCAGGGAGCTCAGGACAGGACCCCCTTGCACCGCTCCTGCTTCTTATGCTCAGGAAGTGTTTTACTTTCTGAGCCTGTTATGTGATAATTGCAGGTGTTTCAGGCTGCTAACAAACTGCCTGTTGTGTCTCAGCCTTAGGTACTGATCCACGTTCAGACCCCACACAATGGAGGCTGGTTCCGTGGTACGAGCAGTCTTTGATTTCTGTCCCAGCGTCTCTGAAGAGCTGCCTCTCTTCGTGGGAGATGTCATCGAGGTCCTGGCCGTGGTGGATGAGTTCTGGCTCCTTGGCAAGAAGGAAGGTGTCACAGGTAAGATCTGGAAGCACCTGCACCTGGATGTGCCAGCTAAATGTCTGCTCCATGAGCACACCTTCCCTTGGCCAGCGCTGTGCAGGACCAGATCTGATTTACTAAATCCTTCATGGGACTTTGCTTGGGACTGAGGGTGCAGGTTGCCTGCCAATGCTCTGTCAGCTTTGCGTCAACTATTCTGACAGCTCATTTGTTGGTTTTTGAGAGATTAGTGGAGGGTCAGTTCTTGAGGAGACCAGAGCTTCGCAATACTAGTTGCTCCATCCTCTCTGGTGAGACAGCCCAGTTCCTGACTGGTTTATGTGCTGACCTGCTGTGGCAGTGGAAGGGGAGAGAGGAAACAGATGCACTGAGAGTGGAAATGCATCCACATCCAAGTGACCTCGTCAGGTCAAGTCAGTGGGAGACGCAGCGACAGAGTCTGTGTGTCCCTCCAAGCCTTCTGACTCAGCCCCACTTCCTCCTTTCCGCTTTAAAGCGTTTTCCTGTACAAGCTTCCATCAATATCTGGATGCCTGAAGTAGTGTGCAAGTCTCTTAAACTTTTGGATGGGTGTGAGAAACTTCTGAAGCAGCAACATGCTCTTAGTGAAACACTTAGGGTCTGGTAGTCCCTGTTTAAGCAGCTCTTTCTCATCTTAATACTGATGTTGAGAGGGTGCGTGAGTTCTCAGGGAGATGAAAACCAGGCCTCTTGACTGTCTTCAGCATGAGGGTGGGACTGGCGTTTCATTCCTGACCGTGGAGATGGGGCTGCTATCGCAGCAGCAGTCTGGGCTCTGTTAACAGCTGTGAGCTGTCTCCTGCCTAAAACAAAGATGGGCAGGAGCAAAGGTGGAGAGGAGGGCTTCTCTCCTGTGCCCCACATAGCTGATAAATGGCATTGAACGGATGCGTGCCTGATCCTGCTGCTGAAGTCACTTGGCACAAATTACTTCTGCAGAAAGCACCAGTATCTACGTCACCACAGTTTTGTCTCCCAGCATAACTGACACTCTAGTTCTCGAGAAGATGAAGCTATTAAAGAATAATAACCAGATGTATGTCATAGCTCAAAGATAAAGAAACAGCTGAAGTCAAACAAATGGTTTTTAATGACCTTTAACGCAAAACCAACTTGCATTCCTGCTTTCCGCTGGAACAGCTGTTGTCGTTTTCTGCCCAGTTTTCTAAGCTAAAGTTGTAGGGAATTGAAAAAGCGCTTTTGAATAGAAGCTGTGGAGGTGCTGCAGCCTACCAAAAATAATACTCAGTACTCTGTGGGGAATAATTAATGGAGCTCCATGACTTCCTTTCTAACAGCATTAGGTTGTTTCCATGTACAGAGCAGGAAACTAAGACATGGAAAAAGAGGCAGAGTTGGTCGAACCTGTGAAGGAAGGCGCTGAAGCTAGCAGCCTGTGGGCTCCTGGTTGCACCTCAGGTTAATGACAGCAGATGCCAGACTGCCTAAACCCAGTGCAAAATTCTGGGTGTCTAGGATATGATGTCTCCAGGAGAATGTGGATGCCAAGTGAATTCTGGAAGAGCTACTGGCACATACTCCATCATACCCCCTTGCTATTGTTATTCATGTTATATGAATAACATTTTTGGTGGTCTTTGCAGTGGGCTGTGCAACATGCTGTGCTCCTGGGACTGAAATTGGTAGCAGAACGGTATCTTGTGATGGCCAGTCAGTATGCCCTGCCCCGTCTGGCTGTGGCCGCTTCACAATAGGTGGGCATCCAGCAGTGGGTGTCACGGTGAAATAGGTGCACAGAGGTGTAAAGTTGGGAAGGTCACTGGAGCCTCAGCAGCACTGAAGCTGTGACAGAGCTGGCCATCCCAAGTGTGCTGGCCTGACTTCTGCACTGAGGCTGCACAGGCGCCAGGTCTTACAGAGCAAGGAGCACCAGGTGGATGTGCCTAGTCACAAGACACTGGTCCTGTGGTTCAGGACTGCTGGGTCTGCCAGTCCTCATCATGGCTCTGAACTGGGAAGCAAGCAATCGAGGAAAACCTAGTACATCTGTTCCCAGAAACTCCATGCTGATGGCACTGTCCCAGTAATAAACACAGCCTGTTGGTTGCCTGGAGTGAGCCGAGGGCACAAAGCTTTTGTTCTCTGTTAGCTCTTAAGCATTTAAAACCTCAGGAATTCCTGGCTCCCAGACTCATTCCTCTTCCACCATGCTATTGAAGCACCCTGGGTAGGTGGTTATTTTCCTTTAGCAAGAGATTAATGGATCCCAAAATCTGGAAGGAGGGTGGAGGGAGTGGTGGTGGGCTACAGGAAAGACTCACTGCCGACAACTGCTTCTTGTTTTAGGACAGTTTCCTAGCAGCTTTGTGGAACCTGTGGATATTCCTCCTTTGAAGCAGGGAGAAAAACTGTTTGTTTGTACCAGTGACTTCACATCCCAAGAGCCAGGGAGCTTGTCATTGCAAAGAGGTAATCTCCACTCCCTTCCTTTGCTTTACATCTCATAGCCTTCACCTGTCCTTCCAGAAGCGTGAACCTAGTCACAGCATCTTGACTAGAGTGGCAGGAGAGACAGGGAATTTCCTAATATCTCATGACATGGGTCATGTCAAATTCACCATGGACCTTTGAAACTGGGAGTTTTATCCCAGTACTGAAGCCGTGTGATCATAGTAAACTTGCAGCTGCCTGTTAACTGCCCTCCAATCCCCAAATCTTAGACTTGCATTAGGGAGAGAAATCAAAGCCTTGGTGCACCTTCATGGCTTAGCAGCCAAAACTGTATATCTTAGATATGTGTGTTCAAGAGGCTGACGATGCTTCGTGCTGTACCTCTATTCTGTGCTCTTGTGTATCCCCAGTACGCACTGTGCTCTGTGCAGAGTGCCAGACCTTACCCACGGCCAGGAAGGACATGGAGAGGCAGGAATAAGATGTGGGAAGCAATCATGAGCGTGGTTTTGAACTGGTGTGTCTCATTCCCTGCAGGAGACCTTGTGGTCCTGGGGGGGTCCCTGGCCTCCAGCTGGCTCCAGGGCCGAAGCAGCTGGGGTTCCAAGGGCTTTTTCCCCTCATCATGTGTGCGGGAGCTGTGCCTTTCGGTTCGGAGCCGTCAGCTGTCCCAGAGTGCTCTCCTGGAGGTGCCTGCCTACTCACTGGGCCAAGCCCGGGCCCTGATGGACCTGTCTGCTCAGCTGGAGGAGGAACTGGACTTCAGGGAAGGGGATGTTATCAACATTGTTGGTGTCCCAGAGCCTGGCTGGTTTGAAGGCGAGCTCAGAGGCCACAGGGGCATCTTCCCAGAGGGTTTTGTGGAACTGCTCACTCCTCTGCGAGCACCAGGAACCTCTGTGGATCCAGAGCCCACAGGGACTTGTGACACCAATGGGACAGTGGAGGTACCGCCCAAAGAGGATGAGGAGCCAGGGAACACCTATGGTGTGGCCCTCTATCAGTTCCAAGCCCTGGAGTCCAAGGAACTGGATTTTGATGTGGGTGACAGGATTCGGATCATAGGCATTCTGGAGGATGGCTGGCTGGAGGGGGAGCTGAGAGGGAAATGCGGCATCTTTCCACACAGATTTGTGAGGCTGGAAGCTTCTGAGCCTTGCAGGGAAAAGGTGAGTGCTGGAGATCGCCAAGGTGAAGGCAGCTGTGGGGTCACCATCCATCAAGACCCAGAAAGCACCTGCTCCAAAGCTCTTCCTTTGCCAGGGAAAGATGACAGGGAAAAGGAGGATGGCTTGGCTGCACACCCTGAGCCTGACACCGTTTTGTCTCACACGGCGGGGAGAACAGAAGGTCATCTTGGCACAGATTTGAACCAGCATCAAGCCTTTCCTGGCACAGGACACCAAGGGCCACGTCCCAAAGGCACCGCAGACTCCCCCTCCTTTGACCACGCAGAGACAGTCAATGGCCTTCTCCCCACTGCTCAGCTGCCTCCCCAACAGGGCAACAGACCTGGCCAAGCAGGTGAGGTGGTGCCTGGGGGGACCTTTTCAGCCTCCCCAGGAAACTCAGAAACTCACACCCTGCCTGAGCATGATGAAAACAGTCCCACTGTGCCCCCACAGACTCCCCACTCCCCCCAAGATCCTTGCAGGAGCCAGGTGATTTCTTCTCCTGACAGCTGGGCAGCATCCAAGCCCCAGGAGAGCCAGAGCAGTGCACAGGACCTGGATGGTTGGGTGGACAGTCAACAGGAGAAGTCCAAACCTTGTTCCTCCAGCTTGGGAGGTGCCCAGGTGGGCCTGGACACATGGGCTGGGAGCTGGGGGGATTGCTGCCCGCTCACAGCGCAGGGGGACGGCACCACAGACCTTGACTCCAAACTGACAGAGCAGCTGGCGCAGTTTGAGAAGAGCCTGTCGAGTACCGGCGCTGAGCAGGACAAGGTCTCCCGCCACTTCTCTATCTTGGACTACAGCTCTGAGAAGGACATTGTCCGTGGGTCTCCTGAGTGTGCCCCCCATGCGAGGCAGCCAGAGAGGAGGAAGGCCCTGAGGCCACCCCCTCCTCGCCCTGGTAGTCTTGCGACAACCCCTGTGCACATGCTGGCTGGCCAGGTGCCCAAAGGCAGGTCTCTGTCCTTCTCAGTCAGGCCCTCCCGGCCTGCACCCCGACCTCCATTGAGCAACCAGCGGAAAAACATGGCCCCTCCGCAGCTTCAGCCGAGCGCCCAAGAGCAGCGGGTGGAGGAGGGACGTGAGGACTCGACACAGGCAGGATCAGCTTCCCCCCACTCCATTTTGCTGACAAGGATCAGAGAGGTGGAGCGAGACCTGGAAGCTTATGGCAAGACCCGTGCTGAGCTGAGCCTGATGCTGGAAGAGCAGCAGGATGAGCTGGTGAGAGCGGAGACCCTGGAAAACCTTGATTTCTGTGACTCCAACATCGAGAGCCTCAGCGTGGAACTACAGGAGCTGAGAGGTGAGTCTGCAGCGGCATGGGATGGGCACAGTTGGCCCCTGCCATGTACAGGTGCTGCTGGAGCCAGTCTTTCCTTCTTTAATTCCTGATTTTGGTTGGTTTTGTAAGCATTGTTGCAGTACAAATCATCACGATTTTGCCTCAGAGAACCACAGTGAGTCTGTGGACATCCCTCACACCCAGCCTTGCTCGCCCCCTCTTTTCCTTCCAACTCTCTGGTCTCTTCTTCCAGCCCTACCATGCATCCAGAGCCCTTCTCTGATCTGCTCCCAGTGCAGCCTTGCTCTCAAACAAAACCCACAGCTGCTGCAGGTCCAATCTCCCTGCCTCATCCCCTCTTAGCTGTAGGAGAGTGAGCTGCACCTTCAGAGTGGCATTGCTGGTGGTCCTGCAGTAGGATGTGAGTGGTGTCTGTGGCGTGACTGCCCTCAGCCTGTCAGGGCGCTGAGTTCGCTGCGGTTTCTGCTCTGGTGGTGATACAGACCTCTGGGGACTTGTCACTCAAATCAGAGGGGATGCACAGAACGGCACTGAACCTGGCGTGGGAGGGGGGAGGGTTAGTGTGCTAAAAGTAAAGCCTGCCTCTGTGCTCCTGCCGTCCGTGGAGTCCAGGACAGGAAAATTATGCTTAGCTGTTGGTAACAGCAACAGAGAGCTTTAAATCATGGCATGCCTGCAGCTGAAAAGGTGACTTTTGTCCATACAGCCCAGAAAAATTAGTCAGGGAGGAGAAATTTGCCCTGTTTATATCAGCCCATTTGGGCTTTGAAACCCAAAGATGCCATATAAAGATCAGTGCTGTTAATTACGTTAGAGTTGATATTACAGCAGACAGAATGGAAAGACGGGACCACATACCTCTCCCACAGTCCCTTCCCCAGCTCCTCCCAGGAGCTCTGACACTGCAGTTCTGTTATCGAAACCCACGATGTGCAGGAAACGTAGGCACTGCACGCGGGAGGTGGAGTGAAATGCCAGCTCCTGCCTGGGGATTACTCACTCTGACTTCATTGCCTCCGTCCTCCCACTGCTTAATCAGTGCTGGGGAGCCCAGGCGCTTTGCTGCAGGATCGCGTCTGATGCAGAGCACGTGGGAACGAAGGATGATACGGGTGCACCAGGCAAACAGGGTGACAGACAGCCTCCACGTCAGTGGCGTGCAAGAGGGATACTTAGAAGGAGGCTTAGAGGATTTGAGGCTAGATGAAATAACTTGAAGGTAGGAAGAGGAAAATCTAGGCTGGATCAAGGGAGCTCTTCAGATGGGATGGATCTTGTTGGGAAAGGTCTCCTGCTGTCCCAGCGCCTCCTGACAGAGGACAGGTCCTGCTGAACCTCTGAAAATGGGAGATTCAGGCAGAAACTTAACACTGTCCTGAAACATCCTACATGTCAAGTTATCCTCTTAGTAGTCCTGAGGGATTTTTCACCACTTCAAGAGACCTGACGATTTATAAGCAGCCTCTCTGGTCTACTGATAAAGTTGTGCCCTACCCATGCTCTGCTGCAACTCCCCTGCCACATCTGAGTGTGGCCAGAGAGCGTGTCTCAGGCTTGCTAGCCCAGCTTTGGTGCAGTGGGGCAGGTCAGTAACGTGGTGTTGCATCGCCTCAGCAAAATGTGTTTGCACCATGCCTCAGGCGTGGCCTCTGCCTTGCTGTTCTTAGGGCAACATGAAGGCATGCTGGAGGGAGGAAAGTTTTCCCTAAGCATTGACCAGCAAACGCGATAGGGCTGGTGGGAGCTCAGGCGCTTGGAGTGTTCTTTGGGGAGCCAAAGGAGGAGCAGAAAGTATGTGATTTTCTAAAATACATGCTTAAAATCCGCAGGTTGCTTCTTTGGTATATCTTGTGTGCACACTGGGGGTTTCACTGTTCACCAGGCTTGGGCAGGATTAGTGCTTGCCCTCCTGCAGGTGGAGTAGGAGGGTCCATTGATTTTTTGTCGTCTACCAGCTGGGAGCATTGGCTGTGCATACCTAACAAGTGCGTCAAGAACCTGAGATGTGAATGGCATCCATGGAGTCTCCTGCTTTCTGTCTAGGGCATGGTGTGATCATCTCTTGGTTATCTCATAGGAGCTCCTGTGTTTGACATGGCAAACTGGGAATACATTGCACTCTGCAGCGAGAGGAGTTACGGGAGCGCATGTTTCCGCAGCCTCCTGGAAACTTAGATTGTGTGTTGGCACTGGACTCTGTAACCCAGATAGTCCCTTCCAGCAGGTGGGCCAGCTGCTCCTCCTGGAGCAGGGAGCTGGGCAGCTGTGGCTACGTGGGCCTGTATAGGCACCACTCGGCGATGCTCTGTCACGCAGGGAGCTGCTCCTCTCCTTCTCTTCCCAGGATCCGTGGGTGAGGGCTGGAAAAAGGGTGGGCTCAGCATCAGGTTTGAGCCAGGGACAGCCTGAAGGCCTTGGTTTTCCCCCATGAGGTGTGAAGCAGAGCCCAGCCCCTGCTAAACCACGTCGTTTAGCCTCCGTGCCTGCAGGAGCGTGAAGGCAGTGGAAGGAGATCTGATATCCCATCTCTGCTCTGTGGCTTCCCACAGTCTCTCTGTTTCCCTTCCCTGAGGACTTGCTCTCAGGGCAGGGCCACCACATGCTTCAGTGCCCTCCTTTTCCCTGCCTCTGAGCCTCGTTTGGAGAGGCTTTGGCAAAGCCGTGGAGCCGGTTTGGGCAGTGAGAGCCAGCCCAGCCCCAGCCTCTCTCCTCGGCCTGGTTACTGATTACTTTGGGCAGCAGGTGGAGGAGGCCGGGGCTGGCAGTGATTGGGCCCGCGCCTCTCCGTACCCTTGCTGACCAGTTTCAGGAAGCAGAGCCTGTGTTTCACTTGGGACGGGAGCGCTGGAGCAGAGCAGAGAAGCAGCGTCTGCAAGCCCGGGCTTGGGCTCGGGGAGCAGGTAGCAAAAGGAGTCAGCACCTGCACCACACCCCAGCAGACTATGTGCACTTATCCCGGGACAAAACATGGTGTGGAGGATCCAGGGCAGGAGCCACGGCTCCTCGGCTGGGAATATGAGGACTGTTCTGTGCGGAGAGAGGACGTGGCCGCACTGCACAGTGAGGCTCGCTGCGATGACAGACCCAGGGCGAGGAGGCAGGACCCAGGCTGCAACGGAGCAGACAGCGGCTGGGACGGCTGCAGGAGAGGGGAGTGCACCTCCATGGACCGACAGAGCATGAATGGAGACTGTGGAGGTGTTTGGAAGGAAGATATCCAGTATGTGGATGACAGGAGAGCAGATAGTGCTTGGGCAGGCAAAAGCCAGGATACAGAGGGTAGACGCTATAGGGTGTATGAGAGGGAGGGCATTCAGTACAGGGACTGCAGTTCTGAGATAAGAGAAGGGCAGTACAGAGAGGACAGAGTACCTGGGCAGTACAGGGAGGGGGGAAGACGGTATGGGGAGGATAGAGGCCCTGGGGACTCTAGGGAAAGGAGAAGGTGGTATCAGGAGGACAGAGATTCTAGGGACTACAGTGAGGATGAAAGACATTATGGGGAAAAGGAAAGGTGGTATAGGCAGGAGAGGGACTCTGGGGAGTATGGGGTGGGGACAAGGCAACGTAGAGAGGATGGAGGCAATCAAGTATATAGGGAAGGGGAAAAGTGCTACAGAGAGGATGAAGGCTCTGGGACGTATAGACAGCAGGAAAGACAGTATGTAGGTGTCAGGGACCAAGTAGACCAAGAAGACATTGAGCGACACAGGCAGCCCAAAGGCCGTGTCATGGATCGCAGCAGCCTGGACAGAGGTTGTGAAGCTCCTGCATTTGCAGTCTGGTCCTCAGGAGACAGTAGTGGGAGCCTGGGGTCAGGCACCTGCTACACACAGTTCGAGACACGGGATGTGGACTACAATGGCTGTGAGGAGCTGGAAGGAGCAGCCCCAGGGTCCAGGATGCCAGCCAGGAGCAGCAGCGGAGCAGAATGCGCGAGGGTACGCACGGGCCGGCCAGACTGGAGCCAGATCTGGGAGCAGGAGGCCAAGGACACAAACAGGGTGGGCCCCATGCTGCAGCGAAACAGCTTCTACAGACGGACGGCTCCCAGCGCCCTGCGGCGCTCGGAGTTTGTGCAGACCAGGAAGGAGAAGCGAGGTACGTGGGGAAATGCTGGGCAGTTGACTTGCATGTGCCTTCATCCTGCCCTGGCACTGGGGCAGCACCAGGACTATGGCACACACAGGTGCCTGGCATAGCTGGGCTCTTGCAGGGAAACCCTGGGGCTTGCTGAAATGGGCATCATCGTAACCCCTCTGTACAGTCACCTGCATGTCCTGCCAGGGCTCTTGCCCCAATTTCGCAGAGACCCAGGTGAGAGGGAAGCCCAGGCAGCACAGATCCACAGCTCACTGCTGTCCTCTCAGTTGCTCCTCCGTCTGTGTCACAAGTGTTTTGGCTACACCCTAAAACCTGTGGCCCTGACTTGTCTGCTCTCTCAGGGCCCCGAGGAGTTTCCTCATGGGGGAAAGGGTGAGGCGCTGGGGTTATTCCCACTGCCTGTTTTACTTTCATAACCCGTCATGGACAGATTATCTCTGTGGGGACAAATTCCTGACCTTGCGGAGGACGAGTATGGCAGCTGTTCACAGGCTGCACGAAGCAGGAAATAGGGGAAGTTGTTGTTGTAGCACTCGGACGTACGCACAGGGCAAGTGCTTGTAATTGCATCGTCACACATGGGCAGCACACCGGGGCACCTACATGTCAGTGGCCTGTTGCGGATGGGAACGGTACCTGCTGCATTGCCAGCCCCTCGCTACCGCAGAGATCCCTTGCCCGAGCTATGTGTGCTGTGTCCTGGGTGCCTGAGCCATCCCTGGGTCTCCAGTCCCGTCACCAGCACCCTGGAGCTGGAGACATACCAAAGCTGGAGGGCTCAGGCTGTCTTGGCGTGGGCAGAATCGTCCCATTGACCCTGTGGCTGTGACAGTCGGCTGCAGACAGCTTTGTGGGGCTTGGCGCGTTGTTGCAAGGGTATTAGTGTGTGTTGGGGAAGGGACAGCAAGGTGGTAGGGTCTGGGCAGCATTTTTTGGTGGGCTGGCCTCCCCGTTGGGCAGCTGTGTGCCTGAAACCCTGTTTGCTTCTGCGCCCTTTCTGCCGGGGTCTCCCGGGCACGTGTGTGGACTATCCATGCAGGGGGGTTGGAACGCAGAGGAGAACAGCACCGCAGTGCATCAGCCAAAGAGGTGGCAGAGCTGGCTGCCTGGCGGCTTACACAGCGTGAAATCTGTCCTCTGGAGGTATTTGATTAAGCAAGCCGGCTGCATGGCTGTGCTCTCGGCCACCCTGGACGGGTGGGACTTTGCTCGACTGTGTCCCCAGGGCGAGGGAAGGGAGAGGCTTGGCTGTGCCAGGACGTCCAAAGGGCAGCGGGGAGGCTAGGAGGAGCCAGGAGCAGAGCTGGGGAGAGGGGGAACGGCCCATAAAGCCTTAGGAGACTGGAGCAGTGCTGGCCTGGCCAGCTTTTGCAAGAGCTGAGGAGACAGACTGCGATGCCAAGTGAGAGCCTTCGCTCCTCTGATGCAAACTGAGATGCTGCGTACACCCACCATCTTTGCTGCCTCATTGCAAGACCTCACCAGCACTTGCGAGGCTCCCCAAAAGCCCTCCCATCGTTCTTGGTGGCAGGCGCCCTCCTGTCCGGCTGCTAGGAAAAAAGTCTGATCTGGTTTTTCCTCTTTGTGTGCTCCAGGCACCTTTTCTAATGCTGCCTGCTTCTCTCCCAGCTTCTTCCTCCTCTCCACAAGGTAACATCATTTAGGAGTTGAAAGCCCCGTTAGAGGTGACATGGCCTGATCTTTCCTGTAGACAGGGTTATCACACTTGTTGCAGACTGCTCTGCGGTGCAGCCCGGTGACAGCTACTTGGTTGGAGCATCTCTTCTGGGACGTGACTCAGATGTGTCTGCCTGCCACATCAACAGAAGGAGAACCCTCCTGTCACAGCTTTGCTGCTTAGTCACCATCACTCTTACATGTTTTGCATGCTAACGAGTTCCATTTCAGCTCTGAACCCCAACCAACGTTTTTCTACTAAATTAGAGCTTTCTAGTTGATGGTATTTTCTTCTCAGGCAGGTACTGTAATTAAGTAATTTTTCAGTCTTCAGTTCTTTGTAGTGAGTCGAGTCTTAAAATACTCCTGGCAAAGACTCACAGGAAGACCTTTCAGTGTTTGTTTTTTCCCAATCCTCACTCATTTTTCAGGTTTTTCACATTTACTGTTTTAAAATAGTGGACTTCAGAGCTGGGCGAGGTGTTCTGGGTGGGTATTTTCAGAACACCGTGGGTCACTCAGTGTTGGATTGATGTTCAGTACTCTACATGACAGCAGTGATTTTCCCCTTACTTTAAAAGTACTATGTAAGATCAAAATATTATGTAGGATCCTTGACAGGACAAGGGGTGATGGGTGTAAATTGAAAGCGGGGAGATTTAGATTGGATATCAGGAAGAAGTTCTTCATGGAGAGGGTGGTGAGGCACTAGAACAAGTTGCCCAGAGAAGCTGTGGATGCCCCATCCCTGGAAGTGTTCAAGGCCAGGCTGGATGAGGCTTTGAGCAACCTGGTCTAGTGGAGGGTGTCCCTGCCCATGGCAGGGGGGTTGGAACTGGATGGTCTTTAAGGTCCCTTCCAACCCAAACCATTCTGTGATTCTACGATCAGCTCTCAATACAGTCCATGGAGGATCTGGTTAGGCATGCCCTCTTTTCTGGGTGTTGTCCACTGTCAATGGGGTTTTGAGGTGCCCATTAGCAAGGTCTTATTTCTCCTTTTGAGATGGAAAGACACAGAATATTTATTGCATGATTCTGCCTTTCTGCTAATCTTATAAAGAATTTTTCTGTCTCTGCTTACTTGTGGGATTACATCATTGAAAGGGGTTTTGTTGTCCTGAGTGGAATTAAGTGTCTATTATAAAGTAGCATTTTATTTCCTCATTTGAAAAAATTAAATCTGAATTCTTCATTCTACCATCTGTGGATTTTTCTTGATATCTTTCTTTTCTTATTTTTCTGTACTTCAGAGTTCCTGGTGGGTCTGTTGTCAATTATGTGGTTATCTATATTAATTCATTTATTTGGTTTGCTGCTTTTATTGAAACACAGACCTGGGAGAGATTTTTCATCAGTATTGTTGTCTTTCTTGCTCACATAACTATGGGGGTTTCTGGATTATCTATTTTAAAAATCCTCTTAAAGAACTTCCAGTTTTCATTCTTTTTTCCGTCAGTGTTTTTGCCCAGAATCACTTTTGTTGATGCCCCGCCTCAGCTGTGGAAGGTTAGCTCTTTGCAGGCCATCATATTACTTCATTGTTTTCTCCATCACGGGTTGGGACCATCCCCTGCTCATAGTGAACGCGCTGGGGCTGTGTTAGGATGATGGATGTAATCTTACTTGGCATAGAGATGTCCCCACCACACAGGCTCTGCATGAGACATCTTTGAGACATCAAGCCGTTCCGGTGGCCCTGACACTGTCCCCAGTCTGTTCCCACTCGGCTCATTTTTATGGTTTGTCTGGATGTATCTCCTGCTCCTTGGTCTCAGGACTCCGCCAAGAATTCACATCTGTGGGCTGAAGTCCTCTTGCCATGGCACCTCTCTGCTGCAGCCCCTGCTCCTCCCAAAGAGCAGAGAGCCGCAGAATATATCCAGTCTGTTGCCTTTGGAGCAGTGGATATATTCTGTTACAGGCTTACCACCAATGTCCAGAGTGAGAGTTTTCACCCTGGCCAGATCTTGGCAGTGAGTTTAGCCTTTCGCTCAGATTAATTATTCCCTGCCCTAGTTTCATCCCCTCTCTTCTCATAGCAGGCAGTGGCTCCTCCTCTCCTGGCTTCCACATACTTGGAATATTTGCAGCTGGTTTGTTTTGTCCTGAGTCACTGCTTGACTCTGCTGAGCTGTGAGCCTGGGGCTGGGCTCCTCTCTCGGGTGGGTGCAGCTCCAGTTGGAGATTCCTGCTTACCCAGCCTGTGCGAGGGGTTGTCCTCAGCACGTCCCTCTTCAGATTGCGTTAGCAGCCTGGGCATCCTGCGAGGCTGCGCCGTGCCGCGGGGGATGCTGGCAGGTGAGCCTCGTCGAGGAGGAGTTGGGAGGCAATGCAGCCCTTTGGATGAGCCCCCCAGACCATGCGGGATGGACACATCCCATTGATCCGGTTTTCGTGGGGCAACTCAGCTTCCAGAGTGGGGCAGGGAGAAAACCTCTAACTGCGTGTGTGCTCCTGCTAGGAGGTTGGGTAATAAGTTTTCGTTAATTGGAAGAAAGTTGGTGACAGTGGCATTTCTGAGACAAGCAGGATGAGCGCTGTGATTGCAATAGTAAATCACGGCCTCCACGGGAAGGGCACAGAGGTGGGAGCGTGCTCCATCCTGACGCTTCGTGACCAGGGGCTGGGTTACGAGTCGGTGTTGAATCTCCCATGTGTCAGCAGGCGAACTAGCAAAGCGCAAAAGCAGGCGCTCCTGGGAGGCCGTCCCAGACCGTCAGACCAATCCAGAGAGCCAAGGACTTGTCGCAATTTCGCCAAAGGGGATAGAGAAAACGATGTTGTTAGAGGTTTTAATTTAGAGAGGCAGATTGCAGAGCTCGCGCAACCTGCAAGCGAACAGAATTTGAGTCTCTGAAAATTGTGATTGAGAACATTGGGTTTGGAAATGTATTTCTGAATGCCCGTTTGGCATCTGTGTCATGGGTAAACACGAATTTGTCACTGGAATGGAATTTGGTGGCTTCATTAGAAATACCAGTCGCATTCCTGCAGGGTAACGGAGCCGGTTCCAGCTCTGGTGTGTGTCTTAGTGCCTCCAGAGTTGATGGGCACGATGTCTCGGATTGAAAGGTAACATTTAAATAGAAAATCTGTGAAGTAAAATGGAGGTCTGTTTAAAAAGCATTTACTAGAAGATCACAACCCACAGCTGTGAAATGGGTGAGTTTAGTTAAATGCTTAATAAGCCTCGTTTAGGGAAAGCTGCTATTAAACATACAAGCACGTGTGACAAACAGGAAGAAAGAAATTGACGGCAATCAGCAGAGAGGGGATAAAATACAATAACTGAGGGGTTTTAAATGCATCAGAAACAAATCCTAAGTATTACAGATATTGGCCAGATAGGAGAGCCAAATATTAAAACCAAATTCTGTATTTGAATCTGTTGAACTGCGGGTGTTTGGAAAGAGGCAGCACGACTTTGGAGGTCATTGCAGGACAAGGATGCTGGACTAGGGATAAAGAGCAAGAATCTTAAGAGACTTGGCTGCAGCGTAGCCTTGTTTTTAAACGACTCCTGAAATATTCAGAAAGAGCAAGAAGGTCAGAGGAGAAAACATTTGTGTTAGTTTTCAGAATAACACAAATACTGATATGGTGTAAGTGGGTAAAACTGGTGGCCAGCATCATGCCAAGTCAAGCAGGCTGAGCTGATGGCTGCTATGGGCTTAAAACCCCTGCAGGGAAGGTCTTCATTTCCCTTCCACACCCAGGGATTTGAGACATTGTTCCCTCCCCAGCATTCCTAGTGGGAATGGCAGGGGAGCCGGCCCAGGAACCATGGCCAGCAACTGTTAGGGTCTGGAGAACCAGAAAGCCCACAGCTCCAGGGATAATTGGGATTGCAAAGGCCTGCCAAGAGGAGCACGACACTGCACCGACATTGCTCCCACAGGGAGCTGCGGCGTTCGCTGGTGGCACTGGGCATCCCCGGCTCCATTTCGGTGAGCTGGAGCCAGGCACACCGTGTGGTTGCAATTTAGCTACGGCTAAAGCTGGGAGGGAGCACAGCAGGGTTGTTTGGTACAGAGAGAGATGCCCTGTACAAAGCTTCATCTGGTGGCATTTTGCCTGGGGATAAGTGCAAAATCCTGTTCCTTGACCAAGGCAAATGTAACCTTTTCCATTTGTCTTCCCAAATGCTGCTGTGTGGGTCATTTCTGGCTGTTGATCTGGCTGGTCTTCATTTTCAGGATTCTTCCCAGGCCACTCCGTGCTCAGTATCAGCTCACTGGCCCACCTTGCCTGGGTTTCACACACCTGTTTGCATTTCAAATTAACATCTTCCTGCTTCTTCCAGGTTGTCTTCCCACTTGAGCTTGCTCTCCTGCAAGCTAAATGCCATTCCTCACAAAAATATATATTCTTCTTTAAAAATAAGTTGTTTGATGTTACTTTATTAATCCTTCGAGCTGCAGAGACCCACTGACTGTATTATCTTGGTGTTTCTGTCCCTCCTGTACCGTTTTTCTGTCTGTTCCCTGTTCAGACAGGATGTCCCTGTTGGGTGTTCGTAGAGAACCTTGCACAGCAGGGGCAGGGCCTGGTCTGCTACTGAGGCTTTGCAGATGCTGCGGAAGTGCAAACAGAAGATGTTAAACCCAGGGGCTGCTCCCAGGCCTTCCGTGCAGACTCCTGCTGCGTTTGAGTTAATAAAGTTCATCAGTGAGGACTTCCCTGGTGGGGAGCTGAGGCAGCCACCGGCTTAGCTGAAACCAGCCTTTTCCCTTAGGCAGGGTGGCTGCGATGGGGGTAGTTTTAAGGACACGTGGCAGTAGGAATCCGTGAAGCCTATTCTTCCCAATGATTGCTTATTAAAGATAGTGCTGATTGTGCCACTAAATCCTCCTCCACAGAACTGGCACGTTCGGCGTTCCCCAGGGTGGGTTTCAAGGCAGGGAAGCACAGATGCCTGCTTAGAGAGACCTTCCCTCCCATATCAGGGGCATCTTAGCAGGGTTTCAACTGGGTTTCCCATCTGCTGCAGCTGTGGAGGTGCCTGTGACTGATTGTGAAGTTGCTTTTTCTGCAAGAGACACAGCAGTTCATCCTCGACCCAGGTAGCTGCAAGAAGTTGCTGTTTGATGCTGATGCTGCAGGTTTCTGTTAGTCGCTCCACGATGGAAAGGGCTGGCATGATTTCAGCTAGTTAGGGGTTGAGTAGGTGTCTCATCTCAGCCGTGTTTCTTTTCTCTGCATACAAAAACCCCAGCCTGGCAGAGCAGCGGGCAGGATGCTTAGGGCTGAGGCAGCTATTTCCCATCCCACGTTTCATGCTGCTGCTGGTTATTGCCATCACTCAGCAGGGTATGGCTGGGTCGTGCCCAGCACCTAGGCAGAGGCTGCTGGGAGCACGGGGGTCTCTTGGGGCTGTGCATGGGGGGTGTCAGGGTAGCAGGATAAGTCCCAAGCCCTGCTTGGTGTCCCCTGGTGCTCAGCTGCTGTTGCCTAAGGCTGTAACCGGAGAGGTCAGGGAGATGGAGAGCTGGAAGCGCTTGTCCTGCAAAAATATGTTTACAAATGTTTGAGCTGGGGCATGTCCACAACTAATAAAATCCCAGAGAGAGGAACCGGCGGGGGATGCCTGAAGTGGAAGGGTGTTTGCCAAACGGGCAGCTGGCCTTAAAATCAGGTACCCGAGGTGGGCTGGGGTGCTGCAAGGGGCACGGGGGTCCCGTGGGCCTCACTTCAGCAAAGCAGCCGTGAAATGGGGATACCTGAGTGTTTGTGGGCAGACCCTGCTTCAGAGGGGTGTCACAGGGAGGTGCTGGAGAGGGGCTCCCCTGAGCTGGGGGCGATGTGTGTACAGGTACTGTGGTTTTAGCCAGAGGACGCACGCTTTCAGAAGCAGGCAGGTGGGGTAGAAAGTGCCTGGGGCCCAGGCATCTGCTGGGGGATAAAATGTCTCAATGAAAACGGGAGGGGGCTGGGCCGGCCCGGGAGCCGCAGGTGGGACAGAAAACCAGGAGGAAAGCTGGATGCAGGGGCCTGGGACAGGGAAGAGGAGCGTGGCCGGCTGCCTGCCCACCCCCGGGCCCTGCTGCCCCGGCAGCCACGCTGCCGACGCTGTGCGCCCCAGCACTGCCAGGGTAGCGCTGGGAGGCTGCTGCCGGGGGCGACGGCCCAGCACGAAGCAGGACCCTGGGCTGTGCAGGGGGTCTCCCCACTCCGAGGCTACCCGCCATGGCAGGCCGGGCGCCCGTGGCGTGCAGCTAGCCACCCCGGGCCTCAGGGGGCCCGGCCCGGCCTCCCGGTAAAGGCCACCGCCGGCCCGGCCTTCCCGGCTCTGCTCGCCGCGGTCCAGCTCCAGCTCCAGGCTTTGCCGCCGGCAGCCCCATTGTGGGTGTCCGAGGCCGTTTCGGCCATTCAGATGGAAATGCTCCGGGGCTGGAGAATGGAGACCCTGTTCCCAGCCTGAGGGGAGGGGGCGGCCGCCATTCGTCTGCTCGGCCCCACGGAGTTTCCTGGAGCGGCAGAGGTGGGGAGCGGGCGTAGGAGGGGGGTCTGGACCCAGCCGGCGCTGGGGGACGAGGCTGGAGCGGGTTTGTGTTCCTTGCTGCCTGCCGCCCCGATGCCGGAGTGGTGCTGCGAGGGCAGGCTGGGGGGGCAAACGGGGGCTCCCTGGGGCTGGGAGTTCCCGGGATAGCCCCTCCGGGAAGGCCCTTGCGTGGACAGGCCTGCTCCCCAACAGCCGTGTTCGGCGGTGTTACAGGTTGCGTGTGGCACAGGTGCTGATCTTGCTTGTCTGTCTTACAGAGATGACTCTCCTGTCCTCCCAGACACCATCCCTGGAGACATCCTCAGCTGCCACTGAGAGCCCGGAACAAAGGATGCTGGAGAAGAGGTCCAAGGTTATTGAGGAACTGCTCCAGACAGAGCGGGACTATATCCGAGACCTGGAGATGTGCGTGGAGAGGGTCATGGTGCCTCTGCAGCAGGCACAGGTAGGAGCATGGGGGCAGCCTATAATGCAGCACTGGTGGGATGGAGTAAGGATACTGAGTCCACTTTGTTCTTGGAGACTTACAGGGCAGCACAGGAACCCATAGGGGAAGTTTGGCTCTGCTGAGGGGAGCAGGATGGTTCCCTGAACTCACAGGAATAACCCGTCTGTTTTGGGATCCTGCTGAGCTCTCACCATTGTTGAGAGCAAAAGACCTGGCAGCAAGTGTCACAGATTCATTTCCTGGGGCAGGAAATGCTCCTTTTCATTTGTTTTGTAGGTTAAATTAATTGTCAGGCAAAAGAAAATATGGTGACTTGGCATGGGGATAGAATTGGTGGGAGGAGAGGGGAATATCAGGTAAACACAGGCAGGGATGAAATTGTTGGGAAAGAGGAGAATGCTGGATTTGGTAAGCCATATAAGGAGTGAGAGTTTTAATGCAGTGGGGGATGAGGGAGCGAGTACAGGAGTCACTGTGAGAGGAGGAAGTCACACTGGGTGATTGCTGTGGAGCTGAGGGCTGGTGGGTGGCAGGAGGGCAAGGGGGGAGTTATTGGGTTTGTCTGGGACACGTTCGCCCACCCAGAACATCTCTCTTCCCATTCTCCAGATGCAGAACATAGACTTTGAGGGTCTTTTTGGAAACATCCACACGGTAATTAGCTTCTCCAAACAGCTGCTGTCCACCTTGGAGGCTTCAGATGCCATCGGTATGAATTCTACTGTTAACTTTTCTCAGCAGGCTGAGATGGGCTTTGCTAGTGGAGGGCAGAACAGAGTAGTTTAAATGGCAGGAGAGTGTCACTGCGGTTGGGCTTCCTTCCTGCTGGTCCCTGTCGCTGCTCTGAAGACAAGGAGATCTGCGTTGTGCTATGGATTTCTGTGCTGAGAAACATGGTTCCTGTGGCCTTCCCTTGCCCTGAAGGGAGCCCCACTCCTCACTCCTCCACTGCCAGCTTTTGCCACTCAGGCCTTGGGCAGCCTGTGCCTTTGTTCTCCATGTGGCTCTCCACCCACGCAGCCACTGACCAGTGTCCCTGCTCCTCACCTCTGGGAGAGCTGGTTCGATTGTCTCTGGGCTAGTGGCTCCTGGGGATCCTCTCGAGGCCTTTCTGCTAGGTAACCAGTCCCCTCAAAGCACACGTGAACGTGTCCTGGTGAGTTATCATGACGTGCCCTTAGCTGCAGCCTGGGGCCTCCTTGCCTTGGCAGACCTTCGATGCACAGCTTCCCATTTCTGTCCCCCTGGCCTGCAGCGACAGGGAAGCAGGAGGGATGTAGGGGCATGCTAAGGGTGATGAGGAGACGTTCTGGTTGCTCTAGTAACACTGTCCTCTCGAGCTGTGTGTGTGTGTAAGGGGGACACTGAGCGTCTCACCACGAGACATGCCAAGGTTGTTGAAGGCAGCTGGGGACCAGGAGACACTGAAGTCCTGCTTTGCTGCTGTCTGCAGGACCAGTGTTCCTGTCACAGCGTGCAGAGCTGGAGAGCGTCTACAGGGTGTATTGCCAGAACCATGATGAGGCCATCTCACTGCTGGAGACCTATGAGAAGGATGAGAAGATGCAGAAACTACTCTTGGACCTGTTGGATAGCCTCAGGTTGGAACCTCTGGCTGTGGCAGCCACCAGGCTGGGGTAGGGGGGTCAGTCTCCAACATCCCTGTCCTTCTGCCAGAAGTGCTTGGGCAGTTCAGGTGGTGACCGGGGAGGGGCTGGCTGTGTCGCTGCATAAGTGACCAGACTCTGGGTTCAAATGCCCCCCCTGTCCCAATGTGTAGGTGCTGGGACACCTGTAGGCCACCTTAAACTCTGGGCAGAAGCCACCAAGGTACAGGGAAGGTGGCATGTCCTGGATTGAGAGCTCCTGTTCCCCAAGCCTCATCCCACCATGGCTGGTGAGGAAAGGAGCCACTTCGCCTGGCTCAGTGACAGCCAGGGCTCCAGCTTGGGGAGGTTAATGCCTTGGGAGCCAGCAGTACCGGCTGCTGCTCGGGAGGGACAGGGCTGCCCCACTGCCTTGGCAGCATCACTGCAGGATGGGGCAAAGGCACTGGCTGTGGGATTGCACGCCTGCCGCCCCATTAACCTGTTGCTTTTCTTTGCTTTTTGGCACTCTGTGGGCCGGCAGGAGCCTGTACAGTGAGTGGTAAGTGCATCCTTCCTGTTAGTCTCCGCTTGTCCGTCTGTCCTGGCTGCTTCCTTGTAACTAACCTCCCATCACCTGCTGGGTGCATGTTGGGGGGCCCTAACAGTGCCTTGTGGAGACGTGTCTGGGAGGAGCGAGGTGTCACTGTCGCAGTCTTGGTAGGGGCAATGGGTAGGCTACGCAGGCAGGCAGCACAGGCAGGCGATGAAGCGATGGGAGGCCTTGGGCAGGAAACAGGTTTTGGAAGCCAGGAGAGCCCCACACTGCCTGCAGTCCTGAGCACAGTCTGTCCTGCACTGGGGACAGGTGTGGGCAGTGGGGTGGTGGGACAGTCTGAGGCAAGTGGTGCTCTGGTGAGTGTGAGGCTGGGCCTGTGTGGCATTTCACGGTGGGTGTGGCGATGGAGAGGATCCTGCCTGGGAAGGGTCACCTGGTGTGAGGGTTGACCTGAGAGCGCTGGGTGTTGAGGAGTGCAGTGAGTTTGGAGATGGGGGTGGTGTAACTTAGGGAGTACAGTGGACTGGCTTGGGTTTGGCTTGAAGGGGCACAATTTGTGTGGCAGAGTTGGACTGAAACCTGGTGCATCTCCTTTGTCCCAACCTCCCAGGGGCTGCACAAACTACATTAACCTGGGCTCCTTCCTCATCAAGCCAGTGCAAAGGGTGATGCGGTACCCACTGCTGCTGATGGAGCTGCTGAACGCCACCCCCGAGGCCCACGCTGACAAGGCACCGCTCACAGCCGCTGTCCTCGCGGTCAAAGAAATCAACGTCAACATCAACGAGTACAAGCGCCGGAAGGACCTGGGTGAGCGTCTGGATGGAGCTGGGGAGTGAGGGACAGGAGTGGTGGGTGTGTTGAGGTTGGTGTGTGTCGACTCCTGAGCCTTAGCTGGCAACCACGGTCGTGGGGAGAATCTCCCGCCAGTAAACTGTCCTCACAGCAGGGCAGTAGAAGAGCTGCATTTAAAAATGTGAGCATGAGATACAATGCATAGAGTGATGCAGTACACACCTGACTTCAGCTATTTCCTGTGATACAGAGATACGGAATGGGTACAGTTGCTGACCACATGGCTGTTAAAGGAAGACAAAAATAATGACAAGACAAAATAATATATATTTAATGTTAAAAAATGCAATTTTAAACCACACAAGTACAGAACTAATCTGCCAGGCCACTCTTAGTCTTACTGAATTTGAAGACTAAGTTTTAAGGTGCATCTGTAGATAAGACAGAATCGCAGAGGCGCTAGCTGCAAGAGCTCTCCGAGGTCTCCTGTCTAACCTCCTGCTTGGAGCAAGATAGTCCCTAGCACTGGCCCTGGTCAGCCATGGCTCCCTCCAGCCAATTCTCACTGACCTCTGAGATTTCACAGCCTCTTTGTTGACCTGAGCCAGGGCTGTACCACCTCTGAGGAGAAGCTGTGCTCCCTGATCCACCCCGAAGCTCCCAAGCTGCCCCTCCTTGTATCTCCTGGCACTGCTGAGATGAGTTTGGTTCCATCCCCTTTGTAGCTGCCAGCTGTGAGCAGATTCCCCCTCCACCTGCTGGGCCCCCAGCTCTCCATGTAGGGCCTGAGTTCTTCCTGTGGGTCAGTAGTTCTGGTTGTCCCAAATCTCTGCTGATCTGGGGGCACCAGAACTGGACACGGTATCCAAGTGCAGCCTCCTCGGCACTGAACAGAGGGAGAAAATGATCCCCTTTGACTTGCTGCCCCCGCTCTCCTCTTTTCTCTTGGAAGCCCCTGTCTCATGCAAGTCTTACACTTTACTCTTTCCACACAGCCCCACTGAAGCTGAGGTGACATATGCTGCCTCTAAGGATTGCTCATATTTGCTGAAGAAGCAACATAAATACCTTCTATAGGTACAATAATCGCACTGCACACCATCTCCTATGTCACCTTAGGCTGACACTGTGCATAATCCTACAGAAGAGTTTGAATGGTTGGGCCTACAAACTGTAGGGCACATTGAGAGCCAAACAGGGGGTTACAGGTGGCATAGTGCTGGATTTCAGGGTTGATATGATATATGCGCGGCACATGGAACTGCAGAGAATTTCCCCCTTAGGGAAGGGGAAAGCCAGCAAGGCAGTTATTGATGACACGTAAGACATGGGCATTGTGCTGACAGGGGTTTTGATTTCTATATCAATCTCTTCAGTTCTAAAATACCGGAAAGGGGATGAGGATAGCCTGATGGAGAAGATCTCCAAGCTTAACTTCCACTCTATCATCAAGAAATCCAACCGTGTGAGCAGCCACCTCAAGCATCTTACAGGCTTTGCGCCCCAGGTAACGTGCATCAGCTGACAGTGCACTTACACCCCGTGGTGCTTCTGCGGTGGTGTTTGCTGTCCACCCACACCCCTTCCCCGGTGAGCAGCTCTGATCCAGGCCAGCAGCCACCCACCTCTGCTGTCTGGCTAGTGGACAGGAGGCCCCACATCTTGCACCCTGGGAGTTCCTGGAGTCCTGCATTGCCTCCCTTGAGACATTTTCTCTCACAGCTGAAGGATGAAGCCTTTGAGGAGACAGAGAAAAATTTCCGGATGCAAGAGCGGCTGATCAAGTCCTTCATCCGGGACCTCTCCCTCTACCTGCAGCACGTCCGGGTGAGTCAGTGGGTGTGATGCCTAACCCACGGGGCTCACCGTGCACTGCGCCTCCTGCCTGCACGGTGTGTACCTGCAGTGCCTCTGGCCAGCGCTGCTGCCCCCCATTCCTGCCAGGGGGTGGTTTCTGGCAGTCTGGGCTGCCCTGGGAGGCCTCTTCTCCTGGGCAGCAAGCTGACTGTGCTGATTGTGCATCCCTGGTGCAGGAGTCGGCCTGCATGAAGGCGCTGGCAGCAGTGAGCATGTGGGACCTCTGCACGGAGAAGGGCAGTGGAGACTTGGACCAGTTCCAGAAAGTGAACCGGCTCATCAGCGACCAGCTCTTCTCCAACTTCGTGAGTGAGGCTGTGCTTTCGCACATGAGGGGCAACGCTCTGGGGCCCTGCTGTGGGCGGGCAGCCCCTGTGAGGCTGCAGGGAGGGTAACACAGCCTGGAAGAGGTGTGAGTGCTCCCGTTCAGCTTTTCCCTCCTGAGAGATTTGATGCCTGCAGGTTTATGATGTGTGTTGAGCATGCTGGTTAGATACACCTTTTTTTCAGCCCTCCCAGAAATGTTACAGCTCTCTATGGGAGACGTTCAGGCACTTCCCATAGTGTTGCTCACGCTGTGTAGGATTACAGAATAATTCCTGCTGGGAGGGACCTCTGACGGGTGCCTTTGGGAAGATGGACCCTCTGCTGTCCTGGGGAGGTTGTGTGCTGGAGGGTGAGCTGCTGGTGTTCACTGAACGGTGGGAGGGAGGGAGGGAGCACCTCGTCTCACCTGCTCTCTGCATCTCTGCCCACCAGAAAGAGCGGACAGAGCGGCTGGTGAGCTCGCCCCTGAACCAGCTGCTGAGCATGTTTGCAGGGCCCCACAAGCTGGTGCAGAAACGCTTCGACAAGCTCCTTGACTTCCACAACTGCACAGAGCGAGCGGAGAAGCTGAGGGACAAGCGAACGCTGGAGGAGTTGCAGTCAGCCCGCAACAACTACGAGGCCCTCAATGCCCAGCTGCTGGATGAGCTGCCCAAGTTCCTGCGCTTCGCCAAGGAGCTGTTTGCCAGCTGCGTACGGGGCTATGCCGAGGCTCACTGCGACTTTGTGCGCCTGGCCCTGGAGGAGCTGAGACCCCTGTTGTCGGTGGGTTCCCAGAGCACAGCCAGCGCGCTGGGTGCAGTGCAGTGCTAATCTCTTTGCAGGGCTTGTTCCCGTGTGGAGGAAGCTGCTGCTGCAGTTTCAGGCCTGAGTGACTGTGGGTGGGCTCCTGTGGGATGCTGTCAGGGCAGGGATTGCAAGGCCGTGATGCAATTGTGCAAAGAGATGGTGAAGGATTAGGCTGCTCCTGGAGCAGTGGCAGGAGAGCATTTGCCTTGGGAAAATCTCAGGTCTTGATCTGGGGGATCACTCAGAGCTTGATCCAGACAGGATGGAAAATCTGGGCCTGTTGCAAGTCACAGGCAGGGCTCAGAGCCCCGCTTGGCCTGGGAGGTGGCAGGGTCTCTGCTGTAGCTCTTGGCCACTTTTCCCAGCAGCTGTCACCTAACCATGACCCTCAACCCTGCTCTGGTTTCAGTTGCTGAAGGTGTCCGGCAGGGAGGGGAACCTCATTGCCATCTTCCAGGATGAGCACAGTCGAGTCCTCCAGCAGCTCCAAGCCTTCACCTTCTTCCCAGAGTCCCAGGCAGCTCCCAAGAAGCCTTTTGAAAGGAAGAGCATGGAGCGGCAGTCTGCCCGGCGGCAGCCCCTTGTTGGCTTGGTGAGTTCCCTCAACCCCATGTCAGGGCTTGCAGAGCCCAGGACAACCGCTCACGCCTGTCTTGTTCCTCTGCAGCCCAGCTACCTCCTGCAGTCAGATGACATCCGAGCCACCCTCCTGGCCCGCTATCCCCCAGACAGTCTCTTCCAGGCAGACCGCAATTTCAATGCTGCCCAAGACCTGGATGTCTCGCTGCTGGAAGGAGACATCGTGGGTGTCATTAAGAAGAAGGATCCCATGGGCAGCCAGAATCGCTGGCTCATAGACAATGGGGGTAGGTGGCTGCTTCCTGCCCTTGGTACCTGCTGCAACTCCCCTCCTCTGGTCCCCCTGCGCCCAGATCTGAGCTCCTTTCCTCTCCCTCTGCAGTGACCAAGGGCTTTGTGTACAGCTCCTTTCTGAAACCCTACAACCCGCGCCGCAGCCAGTCGGACGTCTCTGTGACCAGCCACTCTTCCAACGAGTCAGAGCACAGCAGCTCCTCTCCCCACAGCAGCACCACACTGACCTTCAGCCCCAGCGGGGCAGCCATCACCTTCACTCAGAAACCCCTGCAGGACCCGGCCTCCCCAGCAGACCCGTACCAGTCCCCGCAGCCCCCCTCTGAGACAGACTGCTCCTCTCTGCCCAAACTTGGCTCTGGTGACAGGACAGCCCCACTGGAGGCTGGTACAGTGATGTCTCAGCGCCGCTACAGCCGCCCTGAGCTGAGCTGCAGCCCCGGTTCTCGCAACGGGCACCCCTCCAAAGCACATCTCAGGCACGCACCCTCGGTGGAGGACAGAGACTCCGGGCTGGAGAGCAGCGAGTCAGAGGGCAACCAGGTGAGCCCGCAGCCGCCCCGGGGTCTGGGGATGCCAAGGGCTGACCCCCTTGCTTGACTGGGGGCTGAATTCATCCTCCTCCCTGGAAGCAACCAGGAAGAGGTGGGAGGTGGAGGTTGCTTTGTCCCGGAGGGCTGTGGTGGAGGATGAGACCTTTTCTCCCAGCAGCAGAGAACTAGGCTGTAAATGGGGGTGGTCAGGTGGGGGCAGCTCTGTCAGAGGCCAGGCTGGGGCTGTTTGGGGAAGGGAGCAAAAGCCCACACATCCTGTGCTATGCAACAGCAAGGCGGTGTGGCCTGACCATTCAGCTTACGCTCTCCCTCTGTCTGGCAGGTCTATTACGCGCTCTACACCTTCAAAGGCCGAAACAGCAATGAGCTGAGCGTGACAGCTAACCAGAGACTCAGGATCCTGCAGTTTGAGGACATCACGGGCAATCGCGAGTGGTGGCTGGCCGAGGCGCACGGGAAGCAGGGCTACGTGCCCTCCAGTTACATCCGGAAGACAGAGTACACGTGAGGCAGCGGGCAGGAGCCTGCACCCCGTGCCCTGTCCCTGCCAGGGGCGTTGGGGAGGCTGGCCAGCCCTGCAGCCCCCACTGCTCGCCCCAAGGCTGTGTCCTTCGCAGCCTCGCAGCGCTCCTAGGCCCCACCACGCTGGCTGCCACCTCCCCTTCTGGGGAGGAAGGAGGGTGGGCTGGCAGGGCAGGCAGCTTGTGTTAGGGCAGGGGCAAGTTGCCTTCGCCCTGTGCTGTTTGATCCTCTTGTGTCCTGCCGGAAGCCTGGGGCGGTGACTCAGGAGGGAAAGGCTGGACCAAGGCTGCGGAGCTGCTGTGGGTTTAAGTTGTGGAAGGCTAATGCTGAGTTTCCAGAGTCCATCTTTAGCCAAATAGTGTTCAGAGCAACCCAGGCCCTGTGAATGTTCTCCCTGTGCCTTCTCAGCAGCAGGAGCCTGGTCTCGCCTGTCATGGTAGGACCTCAGGTGTGGTATTTACATGCTGCCTCGGGAAGCGGTTTGGAGATTCATTGGGAGTAGTTGAGCTCCAGGGCTGGGATGGGCCCAGCCTCTGAAAGACCCCACAGCAGAGCTCCCAGCGGGTGCTTTCTCCCTGTGCTTGGTCTCCCCGGGGGCTGCGGCCTCTCCAAATCTGCTGCTTGGGGTTCTTCCAGGTGAGCCAGAGATCCAGAACACCATCTTCCTTTGTCAGCGCAGTGTCTCTCTGACACGCCCACCTGGCTCCTCTGGGCTGGGGCAGGGCAGAAGACAAAGCACGCATTGCCCTCTAGCCTGACATTTTGGGGGGCTCTGACCAGTACTGCCTCACCTGCGCTTTTCTGCAGGGCACTGGAGGTGATGCTGATGTTCTGGGAGGGCGAGGCCTTCCCTGGGAGGGATGTAGTGCCCTTTGCTGGGGTGGTGTGTCTTACCTGCTGCTGCCATGCCCTGAAGGAGCGAGGGTCCCTGCCCCTTGGGGCCATGTTTGTGTCCCCTGTACTGCTGCTCTGTAAATAAAGATTTGCCCTTGTGTATAGCATGCGGCTGTGCAAGTGTCGGGAGAGCTGGGAGCAGCGCCTGGCCAAGCCCACACACCCTGCATGCCAGGAAGAACGCTCACCTCTCCGTAGGGCCCAGCCTGCTTCTGCCTTGGCGTTTGTGCCAGCTGCAGCTCGGACGTGAGGAATCCTCACAGGAACGTTTTTCACTGAGACCTCGCCCTGGATGCGTTAGGTGACTTGGACAGGGCAGCAGGCACCTTGTGTCCCTCCTGCCACCGGCCAGCTGCAGGCGTTTGCTCTGCCCTAGGTGGGTGGGCAGCAGCAGCGTGCACGTGGGCATGCCTGAGGCCGCTGTCGGTGCCGCAGCTCCTGGCTTTCGTGCCCAAGAACAAGGAATGATCGCCGGTAACCACCGTGTTTCGCATGCGTGCGTGCACATCAGTGTGGCAGGCACACCTGCCTGCACCGCTCCAGCTCGGCTCCACCGCGATCAGGCTCAGAGTCTGGAGCCACAGCCAAAAATCTGCCCCATCAGTGGTTGCAACAGCCCCAGGGCCTGCCTCGTTTATCTGCACTACTACAATCAAAGGGAGCTGTTGCCGTAGGGAAGGCAGGCAGGCCCTGGCTTCTCCCCTGCCAGGGTAGTGTGCATGCCTGGGTATAGTGCTGGCACTCCATATGTGCCGGCAGGAGCTGCGTTACCAGCTTCCCCCAAACACTAGCCAGGTTTAAGGGTAAACGAGGTTTATTTAGCATGCCTTAAAGTCAAACTTCTCGGTGGAAGACTAGAAACAGTTACAAAAACTAAATAAATTATAACATTCCATCTTAGATTATAACTAAATTTCATTCCACAGTGCTACAGCATCTCTCGGCGAGATTTCCCTGGCACAGAGAAGTACAAAAACTAAGGCACCTGGGGGGCCGTGATGTCCCTGCCTGACAGCTGAGTTTTCCCCTGTACTGGAATAAATTGCGCAGCTCCAGGCCCTCATGTGCACGGCAGGCAGCGCGTCGCAGCAAGGGCAGCAGCTCACTCAAGTCCAGATCCTCCCTCCTTAGCATCAGAGAAGCCGCGCTCTCCGCGTCGCAGCTGCAGAGACGGGCTCCTGGGCAGCACGGCGAGCGCCAGCGGGAGGGAGCTGCCCACGAGCACACCCGCACGCTGCTCCGCTCCACCTACAGCGTGGTGGTTTCTGTACTCGTGACGCCAGCGTCCTTCGCCATCGCGGAGAAGACTCCCTGCTTCTTGAGCAGCTCCTCGGGGCTGTCGTATTCCACAATCCTCCCGGCCTGCAGCACCATCACCCTGGAAGCAGGGAAGGAGAAGGCCTGAGCTCCTGGGATCTGAGCGGACAGTACCGCTGGTGCCAGCACTACGGCCCCACCGATCCTCGCTCTGACAGCCACGGTGGGTGGTTCACCTCTCAGCACCTCTGTGCCCTGTGCTGGCAGGGTGACACACGTAAGGTGTCAACAGCTCATCCGTGGCCTGCTGCTGTAAAGAAGGATCCCAAAAAATGTTCCTCCTCACAAAGGCGTAAGTGCTGCGTGGCCATCCTTTCCGCCCCTCCATTCTACTCGCCTACAAGCTCTGTAGGTTGATATCCCAGGCACTGCATCCACCCCTGCCCCTCTGGCTGCACCCTTGCTTCTGCTGCCGGCCTCCTCTTGCCCCATCGTGGGAGCCCCGTTCCCCTTGCCCCACAGTACCTGCTGCTGTCCATGATGGTGTGGAGGCGGTGGGCGATGGTGAGGACTGTGCAGGCAGCGAACTCGCTGCGGATCGTCGTCTGGATTAAATGATCAGTTTCCAGATCTACGGCTGCTGTCGCTTCATCAAGGATGAGGATCTTGGCTTTGCGGAGAAGGGCCCGGGCCAGGCACACAAGCTGCCGCTGCCCAACGCTGGGATGAGGTGGGGAACGGGAGTTAGCAGGCAGACACCAGCACGGCCAAGCCCACTGCCACAGTGCCCTGACCGCACCGCCGTGCCTGCGCAGCCAGCACCTGCCACCCTGCGCACCATGGCCCTCTGCATCCTGCTCTCCAGGCCACCATGGAAAGGTTGGCTCCCTGACAGCCGACTCCTGGACCATTTTCTCCGACCTTCACTCACAGCAGCTTATGTGGCCTTGTCCCTGGACAGCCACGCTGCTGGAGGTGGCTGTTCCCTAGGACCAGGGGAAGGGAGGGAGCTGGCTATGCCTCCGCTCCTCCACTCACCTCAGGTTCTCCCCTCCCTCGCTCACAAGATGCAGCAGCCTCTCTGGGAGGTCTTGCACGTATGTCTTCAGGTGGGCCATCTCAAGGGCATTCCAGACCTCCTCATCCGTGTACTGGTCAAAAGGGTCCAGGTTCATCCGCAGTGTGCCAGTAAAGAGCACGGGGTCCTGCCAGGGACAGCACCGTCTTCAGCCACGCCACGGCCATTCCGCAGGGGTGACGGCTCCAGGCCCCTGAGTTTGGCCACATCCTGCCCACCCCGCTGCCTGCGGCTGGGCAGGGGAGGGGACGATGGCATGCTCACGGACTCCCCACAGCACCCAGGGATGCACTAAGGGCGATGTGTAGCCCAGGGAAAAGAGCCTGGGGAGGCCGTGCAGCAGCAGGACATGGGAAGGCAGGGATCGGCTCACCTGGGGGATGATGGTGAGGTTCTGGCGCAGGTCGTGGAGGCCGATCGTCGCTATATCCACCCCGTCGATAATGATCATCCCTCCAGCAGCCTCCAGCACCCGGAAGAGGCAGTTGGTGAGGGACGATTTTCCAGCCCCGGTCCGGCCCACAACCCCAACCTGTGGAAGCAGCTATTTAGACCAGCTGACGGGGTTGAAGAAAACAGAGCAGATGATCTCCATCTTGGTCTAGTGGGCCTTCCCGCCCTGCATCTGCAGCCACCATCTCCCAGACTCTCTCCTTTGGTCCGCCACCCACAGCTCAAGTCCCCAGGAGCCACATCCCGTCACCATCCCTCCCCAGCCCACAGACTGAAGCGAAGAGGACAGACACAACTTTAACACTGTGTCACTATGGAGAGGGTGTAGTGAGGGCAGAGGCAGATTGCTCCTCACCTTCTCCGTGCTCCCAATATTGCAGGTGATTCCCTGAAGAACCAGCTCCAGTTCAGGCCGGTAACGAACTTTGTAGTCAACAAACTGGATTTCACCTTTGCTGGGCCAGCCACGGGGTGGACGCTTTTCTGTCACCCATGGAGCCTGGGGACAAAGGAGCATTAGGGGATTGCATCCTGTGATGCTGGCACCAAGCTGTGCAGCAGAGCCTGGACCATGGTCTCCTCACCTCATTCTTCACCGTCGTGTACTCGTGTACCCGCTCCACAGCCACAATGTTTGTCTCCAGCTCCGAAGACGTCCGCACGAGCCAGTTCAGTGTCTGGGTTACCTGCGTGGCAGAGCCCAGACACTGCAGAGCTCAATGGCGCCCAGGAACAACCACCTCCCACCTCCACTCAGAGACTCAGCCTGGGCACGAGCAGCCCTGGCCTGGCCCCTAACTCTTCACTCCCCAGCCGCAGCCCCCTCTCCCCAGCCCTTCAAAAGCTTTGCTGTAGCATCTCTGATCCACAATGGAAACATGCTCCTCCCCATGGCAGCAAGTATCCCCCTCACACTGGGATGTGTGCTCCCCCGGCTCCGTAGCAGCTCCCCAGGTCATGGGACACCCCAGCTAATCCTCTGTTCATGGATCAGAGCTGGAGGCAGGGCAGCATCCTGCAGCCAGCCCAGAGCTCCCAGAAACAGCCCTGCCCTGGAATAAGAAAAAGTTTTCACTGACTCACGTTGAGGGCGGAGGAGACAGAGAGACCCACGATGCCGCCGTCCAGAGTGCCCTTTGAAATCACGGCTAGAAGCGCAGAGAAGAAGACCACCAGGCTCCCAACAAACTCCAGACGGATGGCCAGCCACCTGCACCGGGAGAGGATGGCTGAGGGGTGGTGGGAGGGGTGTCTACCTGCACCCAACACCGGGCCCACCAGTGAGACCAGCACCGCACCAGCATCCCCACACACCCAGCCCTGAGCCCAGCTCCATACGCACGGTACCGGCACCTACACGGCACGGGATTTGTAGCCAGTTCTGCAAGCGGGTTCATTTTATCTGTCAGCCCTGTGTCTCACACATAACCCCTGTGCTGGTAATGCCACCTGTCTGAGGAGCCCCAGTTCTACAACCCTCACACACTCGGAGTATCTACCCAGTAACACCCCAACGCCAGATACTGCCTTCATCGCGCTCCCACCTGGCCTGCAGCATCAGCCCCTTCCCAGAACCCACCAAGAGCATCTCAGCCCTTGACAGCGCAGCTCACCCTGCCCAAGCTCTGGATGCTTCTACGGGGCCACGCTCTGGCTCTCAGAATCACCCTAAGATGATGTCTCCTTCCCACAGATGGTGTCCCTGTCCCAAGCTCCCCCAGTTCCTACACAGACCCTCACCCCTGAGATCAAGAGGGATGACTGCAGCATCTGAGAGACCTCCCTCAGGACCCAGAAGCCCGCGGGCAGAGGTGCTGCAGGGCTGTGCTGTGACATAAGGAGTAAAACTCACCTATTTGAGACTATCCAAGAGTAAACGCTTTTCTGATTGATGTCCATGGTGCTCTCATTTTGCTGCAGGAACCGTTTTTGGTGTCCATAGGCCCGGATCACGGAGAGGCCTGACACTGTCTCACCAAAGTGGGAGTAGATGGGAGACCTAGTTACAGAGTCCAGACGCCGTAGCTGTCGTGACGTGGAGACGTAGAAACGCTGAAAGGAGGGACGCAGCTTGGTTACCAACACAAAGCCCAGCAGCGACAAAGATACTGCTCTAAGCACGGCAGAAGCTTCTCTCAAGCCCTGGTTACTCACCAGCACAAAATAGTAGAAGATGCTCAAGGGAATAATAACAAGAGCAAAGAACGGGGTGGCCAGGGAGATCATGAGCAGCGTGCTAATGATGGCCATGAAACAGGAGAGCCAGCTGCGGAAGGACATGGGAATGGTCTCATCTATCGTGAAGATGTCCTGAAGCATACAAAGAAGCGGGGAGAAGCAGTCAGTGACCCCAGGGAGAGGGAGAAGTCCAAAGACCCCACACATACAGGGTTCTACACACCCGTGTGGTCACACAGTGCCAGACACTTGCAAAAATATTGGATGACACTGGATTGGTGTTAGGGTCACAACCCCATTTAGGGCCACATCCTGGGTTAACAGAGAAGCTTTTTGTAATATTCTCCTGTAGAATGGACCAGCTTTGGAAACTGCGTCTTTGTCTGGACCCAGGATGCAGGGGCAGGAATTGAGGCAGAAAGAGGGACAGGGCTGACCCCAGGTCCGTGCAGGTGGCCATCATCCCTCTCCTAGCGGGGCACCACATACACCCTCATCTCAGAGTAAACCCAGCAGGCCCATAGGCTTGATGATCTCAAGAGAGATTTTTATTCCCAAAAATCAAGACACATCACCAAAGGAAGAAGTGGAGTTGCTGCATACTTGCAACTACCTGTCTGTACTCTCCCTCCTTTCTTGTTTTCTCTTTGGTTTATGAGTCTCATTTACATAGCAAAGGCTGTATATTTTGCTGAGAGTGCATAACCAGGACAACTCATTACGGGACATGAGCTCTAGGCTCCTCTCTCTGTAATCTACTCTGGACCATCTTCAGTTTCTCCACATCCCTCTGGACCAGATGGCCCCAAAACAGGACACAGTATCCAGGTGTGGTCTCCCTAGCACTGAGTAGAGGAGATAATAACTTGCTGTGACTGATGGCCACTCTCCTCCTAGTACAGACCAGGGTGCAGGTTGCCTCAGAGTCAGCCTCACATCCACCATGCCCTTCTGGTCCCTTCCAGGCCCTGATCAGGGCTCATCTGTGCAGTGCTGAACAGCAACAGGGTTATGCCACCACCCAACACTCTCCAGACCTGCTGGAACACCTTCTCCATGTTGGGGCTGTTCTCTTACCTTGGCAAACCTATTCACAATGCGGCCAGTCGGGGTCGTGTCAAAAAAGCTCATGGGCACACGCAGGATGTTGCTGAGCAGTTGCTGATGCATAACCCGAGAGGCCTGCATGGCACCATGAGCAGACAGGATGGTTGCAAAGAGCAGGAAGAGAGCTGCAAGGAGAGCACAGGGTGGTCATCCCCAGCTCATGTGTCACGCTGGCCCCGGGCACCCTTCGGCTCAAGGGACACATGAAGCAGCTCTGCAGTGAGACACTGTGATTGTCCTGCATCCCACCTTCTTGGGAGGCTCCAGTACCTGCGTGCCACCACAGGGGAAGAACACTAACCCTTTTGGAAAGCCTGAGGCCCTAGCATTATCTCCAAAGTGATTAAGGACAGTGATCTTTGGCCTGCCCCTAAGGGGGCCACACAGACTTCTTGGGGCAATTTATGGTGGCTTCAGACTGGTGTCTGTGCCCAGCTCAGCCAGGAGCCGGAATGAAGGCAGCAGCAGGGAAATGAACACAATGCTGGGTCCTCCACTCCTTGCTGCACTGCTGGCTCCAGGCCCTGCAAGCCATATCCCTCCTGGACCACACAGCTGAGGTGAGCAGGATCCCCTGTGCTCCCACATTCACCTTGTGCCATCCCCAGCACCCCAAAGACACCGATCCGAAGGTTTCGCTGCGCCACGGGATAGGTCTGGTTCAGGTAGTGCTGCGCATCATCGGTCCAGGCGCTGAGCCACAGGTTGGTCCCAACAAAGGCAGCATACTGTCCGACATAGCCCATGGCTATCCAGCAGGAATACCACAATCCAACAGCACGCAGGTACCGCAGGTACATGGAGAATTTCACCTGTGGACCAGTTCAGCTCATCAATTCTGCCCAGCAAACCATGTCCAACCGCGCACAGCCTGGGCACTCCCGCCTTGCTGCCCACAGTGCTCCCCTCCACCACCCTGCGCACCAGCCCCAGGCAGCTCTGCCTCTTCCATTGCCTCTTGGCTTCAGCGGGGCCACTGAACGCTAGCACCAGCTTCTCTGAGCCACTGAACACTAGCACCAGCTTCTCTGAGCCACTGTCAGGGTCTTGTAGCAGTGAGCCAGGGGAGCACACCCCGTCCATCCTCCTCACCTTGCCGGTTTCCACAGCTTCTTTCTCAATTAGTTGCTGGCCCTTCAGCTTCTTGGGGGGCTCCTTCTGGGCCTTCTTCCAGGAATTGGTGCTTCTTTTACTAAGGCTGCAGGGAGGTGATGGGCACTGTTAGCCACAGGGTGCTAGATGGATCTTCCAGCCCCTTCTCCACAGGAATCCCCCCCACTGAAGCCCCCAGACCCCCAGCTCCAAGGGAACAGTGCAGGGGCCAGGGGAGAGAGCTGAGAGCTCAGGTTGAGTCCCCACCTGCGACTGAGCTCTTTCTGATGGATGCTGGCCTCTCGCTTCAGGGTCACAGTCACCACATCATCAGGGACCTCCTCCACACAAGGCTCAGTGTCTTCACCACCCTGCTCTTCATCCCCAGCTAAAGCAACGGCTACAGGAATGAGGGACAGTAGGGTGAGGCACTGAGGAGAAAGCAGATCCCATGCACTCAGCTCCACCCCGCACCCCAGGCCCAGGCTGTGTCCTACCACCACACATCACACCTTTTCCAACCCTGCTGCAAGCCCAATACAGCGGGGGGAGGAGGAAGAAATCCATTAGCTGGAGGGACAACTGACAGGGGACGTAGGGCTAAAGGCCTGCATGGAGGCAGTCCCTGCTGCTGACTTCTCCCAGTGCAGCTGGTGGGACCTCAAGCAGAGATTTGTGTAAGTTTAGTAGGTGCAAGATCCGGCCCATGTCACTCCAGTTCTGGAGCATCTCTGAGCAGGTGGAGATGGGTCCTGTGGGGACAGACTGGGAATAGCCAGGCTCTAGCTGGACAACTGGGCTGATCCCAGGCAGGGTGAGCATCCACCTGACCTGACACCACTCCTCCACGTAGCACTGAGGGACATGATAAAGATGAAATGTTATCCAACAGCACGTTTGGAATAAGCCAAAGGCTCTTTCTCACCTCAGCATCGTTAAGATATGTTGCCACGTAAGATTATGAGACACATAAACATAAATGAACTAAAAAAGGAGTGAAAAATTAGACAGGTCCTTCACTGGCTGTTCGATACAATGTCTGGATGCAAATCTTAGGCAGAAAGTCCTTGTGCTGCCGATTGCCAGCAGCTGAGAAGGATTCACAGCGGCCACCACAGGGGCCTGGGCTGGATAGAGTCAGGTCAGACTGACGGATCGAGTCTTGGGGTTGTCATAACCCCAAGACACACGCACGGCCCCTCTCACTGCTGCAGCCCCCTTGCGTTCCCAGTACCTGTGGTATTTTTCTCTGAAGCATCCTCCTCCTGGGTGCCATACAAGTTCAGGAACTGGGAAAAGGCACCCCTGTTTGCAAGCAGGGTGCTGTAGGAGCCATACTCAGACACTGCTCCTGCCACCAGCACCACGATGTTATCGACCTGGGGCAGGAAACTGATACTGTGCGTCACCAAGATCCGTGTCTGCAACAAAGTGGTTGCAGGGTAGTGAGCACCCCTCGCCCCCCAGCCATGGGCCTGCAGGCTCTCCATCCCCTACTTGGGGACCTCTCTGCTTATCAGTGGCTGGCTTTGGGGACAGGGGCACCCCTCTGGGGACCTATGAGGCCTCTCCTGCCTGCTGCAGCCCCACATGTAAGCCACAGAACCCCTCTCTGTCCCAAGCAAGCAACCTCAGCCTTCCCTGGATGGTCAACATCGTGCCAGTGCCACTCCGGCCTGGCCGGGTGGTGGGGAGGAGGGCATGGGTGCTCACCTTCTTTTGCAGCAGCCCTTTTGGCCCCAGCACTTGCTCGAAGAGGTACTTGCCGACGTGGGCATCCACAGCAGACAACGGGTCGTCCAGGATGTAGATGTCTGCGTTGCTGTACACTGCCCGGGCCAGGCTGACTCGCTGCTTCTGGCCCCCGCTCAGGTTAATGCCCTGGAAGGGAAAGGTCCCCTCTGAGCTCTGGGCTGGCACAGGGCAACAGCGCTGTCCTCAGCTGCCGGTGCTTTGGGAAACCCATAGTGCGCAGTGCCAATACCTTCTCTCCAATCTCTGTCTGGTCACCCGCAGGCAGCAGTTCCAGGTCGGGAAGGAGGGCACAGGCCTTGATGACCTGCTGGTACCTGGCTTCGTCCAGTTCTGACCCAAAAAGGATGTTGTCTTTCAGTGTGGCATTCTGGATCCAGGCCTGCTGGGGAACGTAGGCCAGCGAGCCCTGGAAAGAGAGACACAAGAACACTGCCATCTGCTGCAGCCTGTCCCTGCCCTGATCCACCACTCCAGGACCAGTCCTGCCCTGCTGCCTCCCCACTGAGCTCCCAGGCAGCTCCTCAGCCCCCTACACCAGCTGGCTCCTCTCACCTGGATATTGATGTGTCCCTTGATATTCTCCATCTCCCCAAGCATGGCTGACACCAGCGAAGATTTGCCTGAGCCCACAGCCCCCACCACGGCCACCAGGCTCCCAGGCGCGATGTCCAGGGTGACACTGCAAAGACATGAGGGCTGAGGAGGCAGCTGGCTCCTGCACGGGACCAGCACAGAGCAGTGTCCCTGGGGCACTCGCCTCTGCCAGCACTGAGAGGGGAGACTGCCATCCCCAACTAACACAGGCGGACCCCCTCTCCCCACCCATCCGCCCCCACCGTGGCGCAGAGCACTCACTCTTTTATCACAGCATTGCCATCCTGCTCCCAGGCAAAGGTGGCCTCCGAGAAGCGCACAGCACTGTCTGTCAGCAGAGAGATGTCCCTCAGGGCTGGGAAAGTCCAGGGTTGGGCCAGCCTGTGACCCACCCGGAGGTCCACCTACCTGCAATGAGGCTGTGGTGGATAGCGGAGGTGTCCAGGTCTTCTCCGCCCAGGTAGCGCTCCAGCCTCGCCGTCGACACTTTGGTCTGTCATGGCAGAAAGAGGATGGCATGTGGGCATGGGGCACAGCTGGGTGGGCTGGCAGGAGCCCCATAGGCAGAGCACCCCATACACACAGCCCCCACACACACACCAGACCCAACCTCTGAGCCCCAAGCCTGTGTCACGTATGGGAGTCCTGTCCCACCCCACTGTCCTGTGCTGACCGCTGGGTGTCCGAGGCCCAGGTCCATCACACACCCAAGCCCTATCTGCCGGTTTGGGCAGAGGTATCACGAGATTCCCCTGCACCCCCTGCCCTACGTGAGGGCTGACCTGAACCAGGGAAGAGAGGACCAAGGGCAGCATGGCCATGGGGAAGCGCAGCACGTTGAAAAGGGAGATGGCAGTAAAGGCCTTCTGCGCATCCAGGACGTTGTTCTCATCCACCAGCACATAGACAGCAAAGCTGGCCAAGGACACCTAGGATGGAGAGCAGGAGAAGCCACCGTCAGTGTGGTTGTGTGCAGCCCAGCCCCTCATGCCCCCTAAAGCCTCAGCAGTGCCTTTCTGCTGGGGACCTGTTCCCTCCTGCTTCCCTTCTCCTTTGGGCCCCGTCTCCGGGGTCCACTCCGATGGGATCCCTTTCCAACCGTGGTTCTCCTGCCAACAGCGAGGACTCTACTCTTCCCACCCCCTTGGACACAGCAGCCCTCCCCAGACCCACTGGTACTCACCAGGAAGGGGGCACATGTGAACACGAAGATAGAGATTGACTGCAGGTAACTGAAGTTCACCAAGTCCTTGAGCTCGCGTGCCCGTATCTCATTGACTCGCTTCTCAAATGAAGGCTCCCAGGCAAAGAGTTTCAGGATCTGTGGGATGAGCAGGATGAGTGAATGCTGGTCTTGTGGGAATGCCCACTTCTACACTCAGGTCATTGGTGGCCAGCACTTCCATCACCAGCTCCTGACTTGCTTAGAAACCTGTTCATCCACCACATCTCCCCTCTCCTGTCCTGCCCCGTGGCTCACAGCACTTCCCCACAGCATTCCCACTCCCTCACCTTTAACTTACTGGGCCACTGCCAGCTACTCTACCACCCTGGCAGCCTGCCCACCAGCATGGGCATCCAGAAAACCCCCAGAAATCCCCCTCATCTTGGTCCAGGTACCCAGAGCTCCTCCCCAGCCAACCTTTCAAAAGGTGAGGAAGCCAAGGGAATTGCAGAGACTGAGGCTTGGCACGGGGCCCCAAGTTAGACTATGACAGTGATGCTATAGGGTTACACAGGCGTGCTGCCGCCCGGCACAGTGCTCCAAGAAGAGGGGTGCAGCAGCTACCCAGGGGGTCTTCACTGTTCACCTTGATTCCGTTGAGGATTTCACTCATTATCTTCATGCGTTCATCCTTGTTCTTCATGTTCTTCACCTACAAAGAGAAGAACCAGAGGTCACCTAAAGCAGACAGCAGCTCACCCTTGGAAATACATCTGGGCTGTCACAGGGAAGGCTGGGCTCCAGAGCCCGGGGAAGCCATCCCACAAAGCTAGACCTTGGCTCCCTTGGGCTGTGGACAACCTGGGAAAAAACAGAACCCTGTAGTCAGGCAGAAGCTACAAGTGTATTTTATGGTTGGTAATATCTCACTTTCAGTCCTCAAGGCTGCACCCAGCCCTGTCCAAGTTCAGCTGTGATGGCAGAACAGGTCTCACCTGCCTCCTGCTTATCCCAGCTGGTCAGCCCCCAGCTCAGGCTGGAGACACCCCCAGCCCAGGTCAGAGGAACCTCCTAGGCTGGGAAAGATCCCCAACATAACAGGGAAGGGTGGGGGAGTGTGGAAGACGAGTGAGGGGAACAACAGTGAGCCTTAGTGGGAGGCCGGGGAGGATCTTACAGCTACCACTGACCTGGATGGTTTTGGCCTTGGCAACCAGGAACCCATTTATGGGGATGAGCAGCACCATGACTGCGATGCCAGCCAGGACAGAGGGGCCCAACTCTCCCCAGAGGAAGACAATGGACAGGATAATTTGCAGGGGGGATGACCACAGCTGGTGAACAAAGTTGGTCATGTCCATGAACCTCTGGGCATCAGCTGACATCAGGTTGACAGTCTCTCCCACCGTGGACTCCTTGCGGGTGGCGCTGGACATGGTGAGTGCCTGGAGAGAGGAAGCATAGTCACCGCAAGCCGGTCTGGGAGCAGCCTGGCTGCCAGCAGCATGGTGCGGAGCAGGGAATTAGCAGGCTGAAACTGCTCCTGGGTTTGCTTTTGGTGCCTCTCTGCTGGGCTCAGGTTGATGGGACCTCAATGGATGCCGGTATCCCCAGCCCAGCTTGGAGGAAGCCAATGGGGGTGACGACAGGGCCGTACCAACCTTCTTGTAGATGGCAGCAATGAGACTGGCACGCACGTTTATGCCAAGCTGAAAGCACAAGCTGAAGTACTGCTGCAGGCAGAGGGACTGGATCAGTGCCGTCAGGAAGAGCAGGATGGCGTACAGATAGCCTTGCCAGGCAAAGGACTCCTCATCCGACACAAAGGCGATCAGCAGCCTGGAGGGCAGAGTGGCCCATGAGACCCCCACCCTACCGCGGCAGACCCAGGCAGGATGCTCCAAACCAACACAGGGAGAGCATCCTCACGAGAGTAGTGACAGAGACCCTGCCCAGACAGTGGGCTAAAGACTCAGCAAGCTGGGGACCCCCACCCCACTATTTCACATACAGCAGCGGGTCCCTTGTCACATTATCCACAGAGCTGTGCCGCTCTGCAAAACGAATGGGGCAGGTCCTGCTGGGCTGAGCTAGACTGACTCAGGAAGGGCCCCAAAGGAAAGCCACAACCGTCTCCAGGGAAGGAGCAGGACTGCACAACAAAGGGTGTAGGGAGCAGGAAGCAAGAAATCACCTGCAGGAGCTGGCAGCCAGCTCAGATCAGTTCTTCATTAAACTGTAACCCAACACATTCTCACACCTTGGGTGAGGGCACAAAGAACGCCCGGGGTGTGGGGCCGGGAGAGGTACGCATATGGAGACGGTGAGGTTGGATGCAGTGCACACAGGGGTGTGGTGGGGCTGGATGCAAAGCCAGGCCAGGGCAGGAACAGAGAGGAAGGACTCACTTCAGCAGCTGGGGGCTGACAAACACAAGTCCATCATGCACCACCTTGAAAGCCACTGACAGCAGGAGGTTCTTCCAGAAGGTCTTGCACAGGGTTTTCACCAACCAGCCCCTAGGGAAATCCTTGCGAGAGCTGGAGTCCCCGCTGTCCCCCTTCTTCCTCTTTGACTGCTTCTCCTCCTAGTGGGAAGCCACACAGAAGTAAAAGAGCTGGTTGTGCAGGCTCCTTGCACCTGGAAGGATGCTTCCAGGGCAGTGCCACAGCCCCCAGATTGGCTATCCTGAATGAAGCCTTAGCTTTACCCCCGTCATGTTACCTCTCACCGATCTCTGCTCATGTCATACACCCCTGATACTAACACCTCTCTTGTGCAGCTGTGCCAAAGACAGCTGTTGCAAATCCCAGACCAGCCTGAATCCCTCAGGCAAAAATCAGGCACCTCAGGAAGAATCCGAGGCCGGGGTGAACACGGAGTGATGCTCACTCTGACCTCGTTGCTGGGAGGTATCAGGGAAGGGCAGAGGTAAGGGAGTAGCTTGTGCTGCAGACTTGAGGGTGGTCACTGTCCTTCTGTAGGGCAGAAGGATGGAGACTTTCCTGGTCTCTCAAAACACAGGGATCTGCCGAGGACAGGGAAGACCTTGTCGTGGGTTCCCCCATCGTTGCCCATGGCCCTACAGAATCAAAGAGGGGAAAACCCAGCAAACGGGACTGCAGGGAGGTGACCCTACTCCCCAGGGCTGGACCTGGAACTCTCAGTCCCATGCAAGGCGCGGAGAGGGAAGGGATTTACCAGCACCAGGATGTCTTGGCTCTGGGCTTTGCTCATGTTGTTCCCATGGTCTGGGTTGCCTTCCCGGCGCCTTTTCTTGCGTTTCCGTTTTTCCAGTTCTGCTTGGGCCTTCTTCACCGCAGTCTTCATGTTCTTCTCCAAAGCAGCATAAATAGCCTGTGTCTTGTCTTTACCTTTCAGTTCCCAGACATCCTCTATCTCCAAGGGCTTGCGATAGCCCTTGAAAACCATGCTGTGGGGCAGAGAAATCTCCCCTCAGCAAGTCTCCAGTGCTACACCTGAGGGAGGGCCCTTGCTGCAAACGCAGAGCCTTCACACCCAGCCTGGTCGAGCTCAGGCTGCACAGACTGCACCGAACGTGGTGCCTCTCACAACTAACTCCAAGCGGCCTGTGCCGCAGATTCCGCACTGGCCCAGCCCTAAAGCAGCCCCGCAGTTCACCAGCCCAACCTCTGGCAGAGCCCAGCTCACCTGGTGTACCATTCAAAGGTGATGGAGCTCAGGAAGGAGGCTGTCACCTCTGGGTTCTAGGGTACAAAGCAAAGTGGGTACCAAGAGATCGATGATGCTGAGGGATGGTGTTGACAAGAGTTGACTCAGCACCCTCAGGCCATTAAGGAACCCCGGAGGTTTCAAACCATGCCGGTTCCAGCCCCAAGAAACCCATCTCTCAGCCAGAAGCAGCCCCCCTTGGACATACATGCAGATGTCCCAGGCTGCAGGCTCCAGCTCCCTCTGTGCCCCTTGCCGAGGTCCCCAGACCTGCCCTCCCACACGGGCCAGGAGGAGACTCTGCATGGAGCCCACCCCGCCCCACGCAATGCCAGCCAGGATGTGGTACCCCGAGCCTACTCCCACATGGACCTCGTACCTTCTTTGTGATCTCCTTTGTTTCTGGGGCGATGTCTGAGAAACCCGAGACAAGGAAGAGCAGCAGCTGGAGCCCGTAGGAGATGAAGAAAAGGACAAAGCGTGGCACGTTGGAGATTGGTGCCTGCAGGAACGGAGAGGCCAGGGTGACTGCTGGGACTTGTCTCAAGGCCACTTGGCCCTCAGAGACAAGATCCACCCCCAGGACAGTGAACACGGCTGAGCCAAGCGGGGCAATGCAAAACTCGTGCTGGGTCCTGGCTCAGCTTCCCTTCACCACCCCTCCCTGCTTCTCCCTGAGCTCCTCCCGTGAGTCCACAAGGGGAGAAATGGGTACTGGCGAGCTTATGCCTCCCCAAAGACACAGGATAATTCAAAGAGCCGTTCATTCTCAGGTCTTCTCTGGTTCTCCAAGGTCCCTGGGGCAGCTGGGACCTCGGTGATACCACTGAGAGCTCGTCAAGAGATGCAGTCTGAAGGGACTTTCTTTGGGGACAGAACAAGACCATGGGGAAGTGCAGAGCTTCCTGCCAAACCCAACCTGCAGGGCTCTCCGGATGAGCGACTGGAATGGCAATATCCCACAGAGCAGGGACAGTGTCCAGAAGCAGAAAAGTATCCCTGAGTCTCTGCACAGGCAGAAGCGTCGCGCATCATGGATCAGCAAGACCAGGAGCTGGTGGAAGGAAAAATCAGAGATTCAGGCAGGGCTGCAGGACTAAGTCTGGGCTCTGAACGTGCCTTTGGAGCACGTGTTCCCGGACACCAGCACATGTGACCTGCTGGGATTCCCTGCCTTGAAGACACTGAGCTCCCAGTGCCTGAGGTCGCTGCCAACCCTACATAAGCTTTGGAGTTAATTGCACAGGGCAAAGGTTTATTTCAGGAAGACATGAGATCAGGCTCCTCAGAGGAAAAGCAAGGTCTGAAGGCACCCTGACATTACAGCAGGGCACTATTGCTCTTTCTAGCTGTTCTCATCCCAGACTCTCAGCTACACTCAGCTGTCTCCTGCATATATTGCCTAAAGACCTGAAACGAAAGCCAGATCAGAGACCAGGCAGCGCAGCCCCTCTGGGCAGTCCCCTTGGCTTATCATCTACATGAACTCTGCACATGAAACCTAATGACACAACAAAACACGAAGGATAGCAAACGAGGGTGTTACTTTTGCTTTTAAATGTAGCCCCTGAGCGTTACGGCTTTGCTAAGGCTGTTAGAATATCCCGTGTCTCCTTCCAGATTATCTACCACTTGTGTCAAGCTGATAGCCCCTGTGTCCTCAGCTGTCTCCTCTGCCTGGGTGTCCTGCAGCACTTCTCAACTCTGCCAAAACCGAGCAGCAACCCACGGGACGCCGTGAGACATCAGAGCAGCGAGCCATGGTCCGACGTTCACGCCGTGCAATCAGTCCTGTGAAACCCGTACCGCTGCTACTCAGGCTTCTGCCAGAAAGCTCAGCGATGCTCACAGGCTTAGTATCCATCCCAGCTTTAAGGATAAAAGGACAGAGTGCTGTACAACCAGACACCTGCCCTCAACCTATCGGCCCTTGTGCACCACGCACACACATGCAGGGCTGGTCCCTACCCATCCTCCAGGCTACGCTTCCCTCGTGGACACGGCTTCCAGCTGATCTCTGTGCTACGGGAAGCTGCTCAGCCCCGTGGCCTCACACCCTGCCTCTTCGGTGGCGCACAGCACGTTTACCAGCTGATCCCTTACCCAGGTGGCGATGTACAGGCTGGGGTTTGTGTAATGGACAGCTGGCAGGGGGTCCTGCTCCGTGTCCTCTACAAATGCCAGGGCCAACTCCGCCACTGCTGTCAGCATCAGCAAGGTAGCCAGCACCTGCGGGGAGAGGGGAGCAGCCATGAGGGGAGACCCAGCCCATCGTGGGCGCTGGGAACTGCTGGGAGACATGGCAGTCGGGCATAAAAGCACTGTGTCCCATACACCGTTACACCCTTTCCAACCCAAAACTGGCCTGAGAGAGTTTTCTAGGGTCCCATGAACCTGCAGCACTTCCACAGGAGCACTGCCTTCATTTTAAGCTTGGAGGATAACATTCCACAGGATGAGGCCCCAGTAACACCCCCAGCCCTCTCTCCCAGTGCATCCCAGCTCTCTTATCCCCTTTAACCCAGACATGCCTCATCCTGGGCTCCCCTTTACATTTCTGTCCCCGATGGTGCCCCAGCCCATTGCTCCTTCTTTCCTACACTTCTCTGCATCCCACACCTGACTCCAGCCCAGAGGCTTTCCACTCACCACCTCTCCATCCAAAACTCCTCCAGCCTGCCCTCTGTGCCCCCTCAGCCCCACTCTACCTGTTTGATGATGTAGAGTTTGGTCACAGATGATTTCTTGGCTCTGGATTTGCACATGGGCAGGAGCTGCCCTGGAGCCAAAATCCAGAAGAAGCCAAGTGGGACCCAGACCAGCACAGTCTGCTGGAAGCACACGGGCAGGTCGGCATCCGGACGAGCGAGGAAGGAGGCATTCTGGGGGCAGCAAGGACGGACAGACAAGTCACTTGGAACGGCTCAACTCTCCTCTGGCCCACGGCACAAGAGCCAGCACTCCTATAGCTCCTGCCCACCCCGCTCCAACCATCACACCCCCCTCCTCAACACCCCCCTTCCCAACTGAGCATTTCAGTGCTCATCCAAGGTCCCGGGTGACGTCCCCCTACCCACCAATCTGCCTGAACCTGGGAGGGCCTCCCCCACAACCACCCCTTGCTGGAGCCAAGCCAGCTGCAGCGGCTGGAGAGGTCCGTGCAGGGTGTCCTGCATTCCCAGCTGGACTGGGGGCTAGAACAGGACAGGGCTCACTCAGGGTTCCATCCTTCGCATCACCGTGTGGTAGATACCACCCGGGCAGTGCACCTCTGCTGGTTTCAGTGCCACGGCAGCCCTGGATAAACACCAGAACCTGGGCTGACGGCTGGCAGTCAGGTCCCACTGGCTGAACACGCTGTGAGCCTCAGGATCTACTGCCGTCCCCCATCAGTGAGCATCCTACCCCAAGAACGGGCGATGGGGGTGATGCAGTCACTCACCCAGAAGACTGAGCCGCAGAACTCCTCCAGGGCTGCTGACATGGCTCAGGGGAGGAGAGACGGCAGCTCCTTCCCCTCGCTCTGCCTGGCTGTGAGAGTCCTGGGTGGATGCTTGGGACAAAAGTCCCCACACACCCTCAAGTGGTGTCGGGACAAAAATCCCTGATGACACGCAGTTAATTGTTAACTTGGTGCTATTACACAACACCACAGACCAAAGCAGTGACCAAAGGGGCTTTGGAAACCGCACGGGCTCTGGGGAAGGGAGGAGAGGAAGGCCCAAGAAAGATACGAAAGGGGAGATGCAGGGTCACAGACTCACAGGACGCTACAGCCATCTCTCAGAAACCACCGCCTTCGCCAGTGCACACTAACCCAAACAAGCTCACATGGACCCACTAAAGACAGCCTACTTTGGTGCAACAGCCCTTTCCTGCCGGAACAAGCCTGCTGAATGCTGTCAAGAATTCCAGCAAAGGCCGGTCCCTCGGGAGCCAAAGACAGCACCCTTTTTGTGATGTACCACCCAGCAAGGAGACCCAGGACAGCAGTGCTCCAGGCCTGGGAACTTGCAGGACCTGGCAGCTGAGCTAACCGCTTGCTGCACTGGTCTTCCTGAGTCCCCGGCATCCAGGCTCCCACCACCAACTTCTGGCCTGCACAGCCTGGAGACTTTCCTACCTCTTCCTTTTGCTTCTCCCTTTCCCACATCCCTGTGTTGTCTGCATGTTACGGCAGCTGGCTGACCACAAAAGAGACTGAATCTTCATCCTAAGGCAACCCCAACATCTGAGGCAGCCAGAGGATCATTCCTGAGGAGGAAGACTGCCACTAAATCATCACCCTACTGCTTCGAGGTGGAGGTGTGGGAGCAGAAAGGGATGATGCTGCTCTAAGGTTGGAACTGAATTTACTTTGTCCTGCATGCTGTCGGGGAGCAGCAGGTGCAACGGGAAGGTACAGTGACTGCAAGGATTCTGCTGTCTCATTGTTCGTGGAGTTAGCAGATAGCAATAGCTCAGAAGTCAAGGGTGATACAATGAGTAATTGCTCCGGAACAACCCCCTTACCATCAATAGCAGAGGAGATGGTTCAATGTCCAACTCATTGGTTAATTATTATTGGCTTGTCTGATTAAATCCACTTGTTTTTGTAAATAAAGCTACCCCTAGTGCTAGGTCCTCTGAGCCAGAACCAATACACTGCTCGTGAGCTCAGCAATCTGATGCAATGGATAAGAAACAAGTGAATGGAGCAGTCACTCCCTCAGCCCTTCTCCATCCAGAGTGCTGACACGAGTCTTCTTTCTGCTCGCTGGCATAGGCGTCCTCTGGCCTTGCGTGCAACCACCCGGAGCGCTGCTGCGGAGGGGAGCACTTGCACGTGACAACTTCCTAATGCTCTGTCCCATCGCTCTGTCTGTCTTCAGTACATGTCACAGCCCATCCTCACCCCACCTTTGGTCTCTCATTCAGAGCTGAAGTGCTTTGCTCAGCACAGGACACCAGCCACCTCCAATGTTCAAAACAAGCTCTACCCTCATACCCGGGACACACTCCTAAAAACCCACCTCACTGTCCTCCAGCTCCTTCACCACCATACCCAGGTGTTCACTGGGACCAAGCTAATCCAAGTGGCAAGATCTCTTTGCCTCCAATACCGCACCCTTTCCCCCCGCTCCCCTGCCTTTACCCATCTGTTGCCCACCACCGTAACCCACGTTTGCAAAATGAGGCATCGTTTCATGCCCATCTCACACAGGGGCCAGTCCAGGACAGAGGCTTCTGCAAGGCAACCTACAAATCAGCTCAGCCCCCGCTGCTCATCCCTGTTTCTGAAGGGTTTGTTTCTCTGCTTTATGCTGTAACCCCACGTGAGTTGAAAAGTCTCTTTTTCTTTCCCTTTTTTTTAACTTTACACAAAAGCAAAGAACCAAACTGTATTTATGATGCCGGGGCGGGGCTGCATCAGCAGAATATGCATGTTAATTGAGTTACCAGTATCTTAATCATCACTATGACTCAACAATTCGGAACAATAATTAATTTCACGAATAAGCCATGAACTCTTACACTACACTGAACGTAACCACACATCAAATAACCTCTTCCTCTGAGTCTGGGTCCTGCACGCTGCCTGCAAACCTGTCAGTGCTGAGGCAGGCTCTGACACCAGCACTACGCAGCCGTTCCCTTCCCAGTGCCTGTTAAGCACTACCACGCGCATTCCCGAGGTGTGTATCCACTGATACCTCTGATGGATCCACGTGAAAAGGTGGATGTACCCTTTGAGCTGAAGATTCATAGTTAGTTACCAGTTTTCAATTACCTGATTCCGTTTAAAGTGACAAAAGGTGCCACCACCTTGCCAAATACTACGTTTTCCTGTACATCCTCACAGGCTGTATGCTACTGCCAAGATGGGCAGACAAATGGTCCACTATCTCTGCTGCCAGGGGGATCCTCTTCAGCTTTGTGGACCTTTTAGAGAAAAGCAGGTGGCAATAAAGGTGCTGCGTCTCCGGGTCTCTGCTCTTTTAATGGACCGCTCCAACACCGTTCAGGTCATTTGTTGGGTACTTTGCAGGGTAACTGAGTCCAAGGCTTCAACTCTGACTAGTCAGCGATAACCCAAGAGGCACATTGCCCCAGTACCGTCTGGAGAACAAGCAGATGGTTTGTGCTACATCAGGAAAAGGACGTGGAAAGTCCCTAAGAAAAAGCACCTTGTCCTCCCCAGGGAATCTCACCGTACGCCCATCCCACCTCAAGCACTCGTGCCCCACAGCCCGGGATGCCTCACAACTAGCTGACCCTATCAGTCAGGTAGGTAGAAGCTCCCTCCTCTTAAAAGGTGACGCGTTCATCACCTCTACATACCAACGTGCTTCTCTCTACCCAGCAGCTGCTGCAGTGTTAATCCCAGCTATCCTACCGGCTGACCACAGCAGGCCTTGTTTTCCAGCCGTGGCTGTGACGGTTCCCTCCCCGGCACTCTGGGTGAGACTGTGTTCTCCTCTGGCGCAGAAGGGCCCTGACTAACTCAGCCCGACTCTGGCTCTCGCCCCTCAGACCTAGCGGGCAGCTCTCAGACCGAGCCCCTCCTGACACCAGGGTTTGAGCCATGTATTCAGCCCAACGCATTTGCTATTACTTCGTTCTTGGGGAGCGTTTCTGCCTCCTCTCACACAGATGAGCCCCTCTGGACTTCTCTGTTGGCAGTATGTATCTCGAGCTTACGCCAAACCGCACCGCGCTGCTGTGCAACGTCCATCACGGTCTGATCTGTAAAATGAAAATAAATTCTAACAAGCACAGCAAGGGGAGGGGGGGGCAGCTGCAGTGTTTATTTGACAATCACATGCAGTGCTACACAATTCAATCCCCCTACTTGCTCAGCTCCCTTTCTCCCAAATACTGCCAAACAGCTTGTTGCTGCAACATCTGGGAATGAGTCCTTTTATTTAAAATGGCCAAGTTTCCAGGCCAGGGACTGGTCATTCAGGGGAAGCCAAGGGAAGAGATGTCAGCCTTCGCCACCTAGTTCACATCCTCTGCAGCCTGAGGACAGAAGCGGAACCCATCTGTCCATGTGGCAGGGAAGACCCTGGAGTCTCAGCGTTCTTGTCCCAGCACGGTGCCCTCTGCTACAGAATGTTCTTTGCAATCGCGTTCAGGGTCCTCACTTTGGCCACGTCTGCCACCTTTATGGAGTATTCAGGGGCAGAGAAGGACGCTCCCATGGCAACGTTCGGATTTCTGTCAGGAAAACGACTGGTTAATATATATATACCCACGATACAGAGGAGTAAGACACTGCAGAAGACCCACTATCTCCCCTAGTCTCAGCAGTAGCCAGAGAACCTGCTGGTGCCACCCAGCCCAAAAACGAGACAGTAATAGGAGATCAATCCAAAGGCAAGAAACAACAGCATCAACAGAAACCCAGTGCAGACCTGTGGACAAACACAGCCATTCCCCACTCCTTCCTCAGAATCCCACTGGCCCCCCAAACCCTACCCACACCAGTGTTAAGGGTCTAAGGCAACTACAGCAGACCCTGCCTTCCCAAGTGCCACGCAAGTGCGCTCACAAGCCCGAGGGCAGCGGTAGCAGAAGAAATGCCCCAAGGATCCAGTTACGCGTGGCGCTCGTGTCCAGGTGATGAGCACCGCTGGATTTGTACACTGCAGAATACAGAGCCAGGCATCACGATCCGGACCGTGACAGCACGGTTAGCAGCCAGAAAGCTGTCTGAACCGTAGGTCTGTTCTAGAAACTCACGTTCCCATTAATCCAGCTTTTCCCTTGTACAGTTTTGCTAAAACATAACCAGTTACCTGAACTTCATTCCCGAGTCCCGGGCCGAGCGAGCAGAGCAGTGAAACTCAGAAGCAGTGGAGCCTTCCAGAATCCTCTGCAGGTTGCGCTCTGTGATGCCACCCCCTGGTGAGAAAACTCCCGATGTCACATACAGCACAGATGGCACTGTCCCAGACCTGACATCACCTTGGGAACCTACCCCCTAAGGGACAAATGCCATCTACACAGAGGGGAAAAGACATCCCTTGGGATAACAGAGACCCAGTCACGGGAAAAGAGACGGGAGAAGCCTCGGCTTATGTCCTCCCACAGATCTAGAGCTGGCCCCAAATCCTCCAGTGAACAGCGGCTGCAGGGCTCTGCCATCCCCAGTCGGCTGCGTGGCCTCTACTGGCACCAGGACAGGAGCTCCTCCTCCTCAGGAGCTGGCTCAGAAAGCCAGATCAGGCAGCGCATCCCAGGGCGAGGCTGGGAAGCCGGGGCTAGGGACTACAGGAGTGGTCATACATGACAAAACCAAAACATTACCTGGCACCACCACGATTCTGCCCTTCGCCTGAAAGGAGAAGAACGTGTTAGTGACGCTGCTCAGCACTCCATCCGCACGCACAGCTGCAGGGCGGCAAAGAAACCTTACGAGCAGCGCCTTCAGTGAGCTCACGGATGTCACCACGGCTTACCACTCGTCTACTCTCACCCATCTTTTTTGTACTATTCACGTTTTACGAGGAAAAGTGGCAAAGACTTGGCCGTTCCAGCTAAGACATTTCCTCCTACCTCTCAGATATATCGGTTGCGTTTTCCTAACCGGAACTGCGAGATCCCAACAGGGACCTCACTTTGGTGTTTATATGGGCTGATCACATCAGCTGCTGAAACCAACGCTTAGCACCCACCTCCCAGTCTGCGAGCAAGAACAACCCAACCAGCCTCTGCTGTGGGAGACTCTGGGGACCAGCCCACACGGGCTTGGGAAACAGGTCAACGCCAAGCGCTCCCTGACACAAGTTCCCTTATAGAAATGAGTGCTACTGTGAAGGAGCTGCCTCCAGGCAAAGCCCAGGAAGCAGCCAGCGTAACCCAGGGAACACTTACCTGTTCCACAAGCCTCTTAATTAAAGACAGTCCTTCCAGCGCTGAGCTGTCACAGCCACTCGTCAACACCCGCTCAAACCCCAGAGAAATCAGCGTCTCCAGTGCCACCAGGGGATCGTGCACCATGTCGAAGGCTGAGACACCAACACAACAGCTCAGAAATCACTCGGCTCATCTGGATCAAGCCCTGTTCCCCACCCAGCTCAGGAGCCCAGGAGACGACGATATAAAGCATCCTTCTCCCAGCTGGCCACCTACGCAGGGAGCCACAGTTCCTGACTGTAATGTCCCCCTTGCAGCAGTGGCAGGGCCACCATGCTCAGCTCCTCTGACACCTCCTCCCCATGGTGCTGGTTTTACCTGGGAAAGAGTTAATTTTCCTCACAGTAGCTGGTATGAGGCCATGGTTTGGATTCGTGCTGAGAAGGATACTGACAACACACTAATGTTTTTAGCTACTGCCAAGCAATGTTTACATTAAGCCAAGGACTTTTTCCGTTTCTGACACCGCACCTGTTTTCCCCATTTCTTCTCTACTGGAAGCTGAGAGGAGACACAGCCAGGACAGCTGACCCAAACTGAACAAAGGGATATTTCATGCCATAAAACATAATTCTCAGTATATAAATAGGGGGAGTTGGCCAGGAGACTCTCACTCGCTGGCTCTGGGACACGCTGGGTGTCAATCCATGGATGACAAGTGGTTGTAACCCTTGGGCTTTTTTCACTGCTGTTTTCCTTCTCATTACATATTATTATCGTTATTGGTAGTAGTAATAATATTTTCAGTATGTAGCAGTAGTAGTATCATTATTTTATTTCATTTATTTTCAATTATTAAACTGTTCTTATCCCAACCCATGAGTCCTCTTACCTTTTCCTCCGATTCTCTCCCCCATCCCACTGAGGTAGGGGGGAAGTGAGCGAGCGGCTGTGTGGTGCTTAGTTGCTGACCCGGGTAAAACCACGACACCCACACAGGGCAGTGAAACAGCCCCCAAGCCTGGACCTTTCCCCTCCTGGGGGAACAGCCCAGCCACAGCCTGCTCTTGCACAGCACGTGGAGCTTTCCCCCTCCAACGGGCATTAAGCTCAGCTCCCTCCCAGCCCCACTGACCGGGCAGTGGGGTCCCTGTCAGGACCACTGCCCCAGGCGACTCACCTCGGTGAAACGTGACTGGCAGGGGACGGCACACCGCTGCAACAAGAAGACATACAGTCAGTCAACGCTGGTAAAGAGCGTCCCATGTGCTAGAACCAGAAAAGCACAAGATGAAAGAAGGCAAAGGCGGCTCAGGCCACTGGGAGCTGAGAAAGTCCCATTACTTGCTGGGAATAAGGCAGCTGCTGCTCTTTGGCCAGGCTCTTTGGTGGGGAAGAGTTCTGCCCTTTGAGAAAGCAATCAATAAACTTTTGTTTTTATGAGTAACACCAAAATCCCCCAACTCATCTGGGCCATGCAAAACCCTCATTCCTACCAGAGATGTCGTTCTCTGCAGGAAATTGTGATTTCTTTTGCTACCTATCAATTTTGCTCTCAGACCACAGCAAACTTCACCAGTGGTGCTCTATTTACTAGGCAAAGCTTATTTATTTCTGTGAAAAGAAATCCAACTGCCTCCTGCCCTGGAAACACCGGTTCCAGCAGAGCACCTCATTGCTCTAGTGAAGGCAAATCCCAGCAAGACCTCTCTCTTTAGCTGCACTCCTACAGCGCGTTCACCTTCACATGAGAACTTCAGCACCACATCACCAGGGAAAGGCTCAGCCCACTTTGGCTGTAGCTCACAGAAAAGATGTGGAAGCAAATTCTGTTTCTCTCTACGTGTTCACGGTCTGGATTAATAATTTCCCACTGCAGCTTCAGCAGCCTTTCATATGTTTCCACCTCTCTCTCGTTGTATTTTCTCACTGGGAGTGTAGAGGATAAAATGAAGAAGAGTTGCCAGCTACCCAAAAGGCTAAAGTCCAGGAGGGACATATCCTAGACATCTGTAGCAGGGATGCAAGGAAAAGAACAAAGAGCAAAGAAAATGAAGAAGGGAGAGGACCCAACACACCAGTGTACCCAAAGCAGCTCACCTAAGCCTCTCTTAGACCCTGCTATCATGCCCCAGATGACCTCAAACTCTGCAGGAACCGCTTGGGGCAGCAGGCCTTGATTGGCAAAGCTCCTTACCTACTTAACGTCTCACAGCTATGACAATACATGAAGCTGGAGAAGGTGGAGAGAGACAGCAAGACCACAGGCAAGCCGTGCAGACCACAGCCCCCTGCAGTTCCTTCTACAGCACTGGACAGAGCCGCGCTGAACTCCCACCCCCAGCACAGATACCGCCCAGAGCTCAGCACAGCGTTTCTGACTGGAGACGTTCTTACCCAGCAGCGCCGTGCAGAGCTCCGTATCAATGCGCCCGTCCTCAGTGAGGGCCCCGAACACCAGCCCGTCAGCCCCGTGCAGCTTGGCGAGGCGGATATCGGCCTTCATCACTTCCACCTCCCGGTCCGAGTACAGAAAGTCTCCGCCGCGGGGTCGGATCATCACGAACACGGGGACTCGCACGTACTGTTTCACCACCTGCAGGAGTCCTGGGGGGAAGGGGGAGAGGCGGTTCAGCGCCCGGGCACGGCAGCTGCCGGCAGCGGGGAAGGGGGCGCGGGGCAGGGAGGGAGCCAGGCTGGCAGGAGGGGGAGGCGGGAAGAGGGCACCGGGAAGGAAGAAGCTCGGGAGGCTGCCCTGGGCACGCTGAGCCCCCAGCAGAGCGGCCCCAGGGGTGGGGGCGGACCCGGGACGCCGGAGGCAGGGGCGGGCGAGGCTCACCCATGCTCGGGGTAGTCCCTCCTTCCACGAGGCCCGCGCACAGCTCGATCCGGCCGGCACCTGGAGAGAGGCACGTCAGAGCCGGCCCCGCCGGGGCCCGCCGCCCGCTTCCCCACAAGCCCCCGGGCCTTACCTCCGCGCTCCGCGTTGATGGCGGACTCCACCGAGTCCACACACACCTCCATGAGGAAGCCATCGTCCATACCTGAGGGAGAGCCGCGCCGTCAGCCCGGGCCGGCCCATGGCGGCCGCTCCCCTCCGCGTCGCCGCCGGCCGCGGCCCCGCCCCCGCCCCACTTCCGCCGCAGGCTCCGCCCCCCTCGCCTCCGCTTCCGGCCTCGCCCCCTCGCGGCCCGGGCTGGTGTCGTCCGCGAGGGCGGGCGCGGGACGGTGGAGGCGGGCGGGGGGGGGTGGGGGGGGTGGGGAGAGTCGGCGCGCCTCGCCCGCGCGCTGCGGCGGAAGCCACGCCCCCCGGCGTCGCGGCCCCGCCCCCCGCCGCCGCTAGGGCCCCGCCCCCGCCTCGCACGCGCCCTCACCTGCGCTGGCAGCGCGCGGGGGTCGCCGCTGGCTCTCGGTCACGTGCCGGGGATTGTCATGGTGACGCTCAGGTGTGTCCGGAAGCGCTCGCCCCGCTTCCGGCCGCGCGCGCCACTTCCGGGGTCAGTCGGGATGCTGCGTGCGGCGCGCGGCAGCGCCCGGCTCCTGCTGCCTGTGCGGGGGGGCGGCGGCGGCGCAGCTGAGGGCCGGGGGCGGCCGGCCCCTCTCCCCGCCCCACCGACCCCTTCCCGCTTCTCTCCGCAACGGCGGCTTCTGCGGCAGGCGCCCCAGCCCGCCGCGCCGCCGCCCGCCCCCCCGCCTGCCGTGGGGCGATGGCTCCTGGCCTGCAGCGGCGCCGTGGCCGGTGCCGTGGTGCTGGGCGGCGTCACCAGGTGAGCGTGCCGCTCGCCCCGCCCCGCTGGCACCGCTTCGCGCCCCATGTCCCGGTCCGCGCCGGGTCAAACGAAACGGGTTCAGAGCCGAGTCTGTGTGGAGGCAGCCGGCCCCGCCGCCGGTGACCCGGTGTCCCTGGGGTCCGCAGCCGCCTCCCGCGCCCGGGACCCGCCTGGGTGTGCCCGTGAGAGGCCCGCTCGCGTCGCTGGTTGCAAGGGGACATCGCAGGGTAGGGCTGGGAGTAGCAGAGAGACGCGCCACGGCGCGTTGATGCTGGCTGGGGAGCACTTCCACGCGGTTGTGGTGATTATAGGTCTGTCCAGCACTCGCGCTCCCTGATCTCCATCCCGTTGCTGTGAGTTTAAGGCTGGTCGGATGCAGCCAGCGGCTCTCATCTGGGCTCAGCGGAGCTACAGGTTGTCAGGGAGTGAACTGTGCGCCTGCTTGTGTCTGTCTGCTCCCAGGCTGACAGAATCGGGCCTTTCTATGGTCGACTGGCACCTGGTGAAAGAGATGAAACCCCCGAGGACGCAGCAGGAGTGGGAAGCAGAGTTCCAGAAGTACCAGCAGTTCCCAGAGTTTAAAATGTGAGTGTGCAAAAGTGGAAGGAGGGTGGGCTGGGATGGGACCATCCCTCCTGTGACTGAGCCCCTCGGAGAACTCTTGTAAGGCTAGAAATGTTTTCTAACGCCAGTAACGTGAAGCCTGTCTTGATGGTGGCACCTTCGCTGTCACCTCCTTTCTCTGAGGAAGGTTATCCCATGTCATGGGAACTAGACCTGCCACATCACATCGAGCGGTTCCTTGTGTTACTGTCTTCAACAGCCTGAATCGCGACATGACGCTGACAGAGTTCAAGTTCATTTGGTACATGGAGTATTCGCACCGCATGTGGGGCCGCGTTGTGGGTTTGGCCTACATCCTGCCCGCCGCCTACTTCTGGCGAAAGGGCTGGCTCAGCCGCCCCATGAAGGGCTGTGTTCTTGCGCTCTGCGGGCTGGTCTGCTTCCAGGTGAGCAAGCTCTGTAGCCACAGGGATTAGAGGCAGCATCTCCTGTGAAAATCCTCTGATCGAGCATAGTTGAGACAGTGGGATTTGTGAAAGCTTGGGGAGTGTCAGTGCTGGGAGCTGGCTGCAGGTGGACGAAACAAGTTGCTTTGTCCCTAATGTTTATCTGATCTTGGCAGTCGCTGCTGCCCTGTCTGTCTCTCTCTAACCCCTCCCTCGTTTCATCAGGGGCTGCTGGGATGGTACATGGTCAAGAGTGGGCTGGAAGAGAAGCCAGACTCTTACGACATTCCTCGGGTCAGCCAGTACCGTCTCGCAGCGCATCTCGGCTCCGCGCTGGTTCTGTACTCTGCTAGCCTGTGGACGGGGCTGTCTTTGCTGCTTCCGCGACACAAGGTACGGAGTGGTGCGTCGAGTCAGAGGAGCAGGGTGGTGTCAGTTCACGGGGCAGGGGGGGTGATACGAAGGGTGAGGGAGGGGCGTGAAGGGTGATGGCGCTTCCATTTTACTCTCTGTTCCTGACTCTCAATCTAATGCTGTTACAGAACACCCTGCCTGTAAACTTCTCAGTTATGGGATGTTTCCTTTCACTCGTGCTGTTCCGCTCAAAAGCGATTAGTCTCAGAACTTGTGCAAGCTCCGCAGGGGCGTGCCTGGCCAGGCTCAGTGGTTTGTGTCAGTAACAGGCCAGTGGCCACTTCATTTTCAACAGAGGGTTGGACTCGATTCAGTGGTTTTGAGGAACCACTGATACACGGCTGTTTCGTGGTGGTCTCTAGATCCTCTGGTACAACACAGACCAACCCCTTGGCCCATATATGCAGCGAAAGCTTTCCTTACCTGCTGCAGACAGCACTGGAAATGCTCTGCCTTGACTTCTCTTTTTTTTGGTGCGTTTTACAGTTACCTGAGACCCATCAGCTCCTTCGCTTGAGACAATTTGCTCATGGCACTACAGCTCTCATTTTTATTACTGCTCTTTCAGGTAAGAGTGTTTCATACCGCTGTCTCCTCTGCAGCTCATTCCTCTGTGCCTTGTTTTTCTTCAGGTCTGGCAGGGACTGTGAGCAACCCCATCATGTTCTCTGGTGAAACTTTATTGCTGTCAGGGGGCTGACAGGCGAGACCCTCCCTTACTGGCCTTTTCCTGCGCAGGTGGAGACGCACTTCCAGCCTGTCTGTTGCTGTGTGATCTCTGTATATGGTTCTGAAAGAAAGTCAGGATCAAGCTGAGCTCTTGAGTCAGAGCTGTGCAACCTGGCGCGCTACTTCTGCCCACTCCGTTAATCTCATTTTCTGCTCTGGAATTGCAGGTGCCTTTGTGGCAGGGCTGGATGCTGGCCTTGTGTACAATTCCTTCCCCAAAATGGGTGAGCGCTGGATCCCAGATGATCTCCTTGCCTTCTCCCCTGTGCTGAGAAATATCTTTGAAAATCCTACAACTGTACAGTTTGATCACAGGATCTTGGTAAGTGCCATCTTCCTGCTGTGTCTGTGCTGCTTCTTGGCTGCCTCCTGCAGCCAAGCTGTCCTCTTTGGGCCGTGGTTCTGTCAAATTGAGCGATATCCAGGGTGTCCAAAGGTCCTGAGAGCACGTTACCAATTTGCTTCTGCAGAAAGAACTTAGCATTCTTATTTACTTTCATTGTGGCCCCCTTCCTTAAGGGCATCGTCCTCCACAAGCTTCAGTCTTTGCTTCTTTGTGTCTCCGTTTCCCTAACGTGAGCTACAGACCAGGGTAGCCCTCGCTATGGAAACATCTGGGGAAGTTACGTGGAATAAAACTTGGAAATCCCGATATTGAATGAAGTCTGCTTCCTCCAGCATTTCTGAATTTATTATACACCAGTAGCAGCCTGTGAAAATATCTCAGCTAGTTAGAGCAATCCAGGTAGTAAATACCACTGCCGGTGCTGCTGCGGACTAAGCCAGCACTAAGACTACAGAGAAAGACGAAGTGGCTTGGAGGAGGAATCACCGTGGAGGGGAAAAATTGAACTCTCTAACTTTAAATTTCAGGGTTGTTAACCTGGCAGGCATGGGACCTCCGGGATTTGGTCACAACCGTGTGCGTGTTTCTACAGTTAAATATTGCTCACGGAATTTCTTTCACTGCTTGGAAGGTTCAGCCAAAGGTGACTGAACCCGTTTCCTTGGAATTTTTCTTGGAAGGTGGTTGTTTCTCTTCCCTTCTGTAGGGAATTGCCTCGGTCACAGCTGTCACAGCACTGTACCTCTTCTCGCGAACGATCCCACTCCCTCGCAGGACCAGGATGGCGGTGACGTCCTTGTTGGCTGTGGCTTGCATGCAGGTACTGTCTTTTGGGGAGTTTCCTTTTATTTTTTTCTCTCCCCGTGGCTCTGTGTAGCACACTGACAAGAGAGAGCTGTTGCTGGCTTGGACCTGTGCTGGCCCCAGGAGCCTGGAGCTGAGAGGCGGAGCTGGCTAGACCCAGGGCCTCACCGTGCTGCATGCGCAGCCTGAATTTGAGGGTGGGAAGCCGTGAGCCGTTCTGCATCGTGCTCTCTGCTGGAGACGTGTGCCCACGCTGCACACACAGCTGCTCTTACCTCTTCTCCCTTCTTGGCAGGTGGGCCTGGGCATCAGCACCCTGCTCCTGTACGTCCCCACGCCGCTGGCCGCCGCACACCAGTCGGGCTCCCTGGCGCTGCTCAGCATGGCGCTCTGGCTCATGAGCGAGCTCCGGCGGGTCCCCAAGTAACCGGCCCGAGGGAGACCCCTCCCCCGGGGAGCTGCGCCGCTGGGCCCGGAGGCGACAGAGACACGGCCCCGGGTGCACGGAGGGGATGGTGCGCGTAGCCGGGCTGTGCGCAGGGACGGGGCAGCGGGTGTGAGCGCGGACTGTGTGACATAAAGGAGTTCTTCCGGAGCGGCTGGTGTCTGCCTGGGGCCTTCTTTCCGGGGCGAGGCAGGAGGGATGCGGGGAGCCCCGGCGGGAGCGGCTGCGGGGGGCGGCACGGCGGGGGGGGGGAGGTGTGCGAGCGGGCGCGCCCTTTGGCGCCCCCCAGCGTCCGCCCGGCCTCGCGTCACCGCCAATGGGAGGCGGCGATGGTGCCAGCGCGCCGCGCTCCGCCCGCTGATTGGCCACCGCGAGCGGCAGTGGGCAGAGCGGCATCCGGGGCGGCGGGCGGCCGCGGTGTCGGTGCGGAGCGGCCATGACGGCGCACAGCTTCGCGCTGCCGCTCGTCCTCTTCTCCGCCTTCTGGGGCCTCGTGGGCGTCGCCGCCCCCTGGTTCGTGCCCAAGGGGCCGAACCGCGGGTAAGTGGGGCCGCCCCGGGAGGACACCGGGGGCGGAGGGGTTGGGGACAGGGCCTCACCGTCCTGACGGCGGTGTCTCCGCAGGGTGATCATCACGATGCTAGTGACCACCGCAGTGTGCTGCTACCTCTTGTGAGTACCGCGGACCGGGCCCCGATTCCCCACCGTCACCTCTCCCAGCCTCCGTGTGGCTTCACCGGGCCCGGTGGTTGCTGCCCGGCCACCTGCCCGTCAATGAACGGGACAGCCCCCGCGCTGCGGCCTCCCTCCCGGGCACTTCACCCCCCAGGTGGGGGCAGCAGGCCCTCTGCCAGCCCCTGGAGGTAGCAGCGTCCCGGGATCCTGGTCCCTGCCCCAGTGCTAACGGGGCTGACGGCAGGTTGGCTCCCTTTGCAGCTGGCTCATCGCCATCCTGGCCCAGGCCAACCCCCTGTTCGGGCCACAGCTGAAGAATGAGACCATCTGGTACGTGCGCTTCCTCTGGGAGTGAGCAGTCCCCGGGACCCGGCGCCTGAACAGAACCCCCTCACACACCAGAGTCATCACCGTGAGTGGGCAGAGGGCTGGGGTGGCAGAGATGTCTCTCCTTGCTTGCCACTGGTGGTGGAGAGAGCTGCAGCCTGGGTGGGAGGTGTGTTGTGGCTGTGGTGGGCTGGTCTTAGTGTGGGGCGGCTGGCTCCACGCTGAGCCTGAGCAAACTGAGCACTTTCCCCTGAGCCTGTGGTTCTCTAGGTTTGGGGGGGACTTCCTCCTGGGTGCAATATGGTGCTAACTTCTCCTCCTTTCTCCCTCCCCCAGCTCTTGCTGCTGTTCCAGCCTCTACCCTCCTCTACCAGGCAGCCCCCAGAGGTGCTGGGACAGAGGCTGGACCCGCTGCCCCAGCACACCCTGAGCACTGAATCCTGGACCAGTGATGGCTGGGCCCCTGAGTGTGGCAGGCAGCACCCTGCCCAGGACACGGGCCTGGTAATCCCGGCCCAGGGAGCAGCCGCACCACCAGAGCCAGATCCCCTCAGCTGCCCACATGCCACAGTCCCTGACACTGCACGCTGTCCTGAGAGAGAGCTGTGCGTAACGCCAGCGCATCCTGTCCCTGCAGTGCTTGCTCCGCTCCCTCCAGCGCGCTCGGACCATAACTCCCTGAGTGAAACCCCTGCTCCCAGCCCAAGCTACCTGACTAGCTACTGCATCCCTGATCATTTCAGGCACCAGCTACCCTTCTGTGTGAGAAGGCAGGAGCCCATAGCACCCTCTGTTGTTATGGTCAGTCCCCTGTGGTGGGGGTGGTCCGTGCTAAGAGATGCTGGCTGTGGGTGGGAGGAGGGCTGACCCTGGAGGAGCATGTGGAGCCCCTTGGGTGTGATGAGGGAAGTGCTGGGGTGTAGGGAAGGGAATTCTGCTGCTTGGCAGCCTGCTGGAGGGGATTAAAGGGGTGCTCTGTCTCCTCCCGCCTCAGCAGTGAGGGTGCTGCAGTAGTGTTTAGGTACCACCACCACTCCCCCCAACCTGTGTCCAGGTTCTGAGAAGAATTGAGTAGGGTGTTGTGTTTTAGGTTTCCCCTTATTTATCAGATAAGTTATCTGTATTTATTTATTTGTCTGTGTTTGTTAAATTTGTGTTGTGGAAATAAATCCTTTTTCTAGTAAGTGATGCTGGAGGCAGAGTCACTTGCTGCTTTGAGGCTGAGGAACAGTCTTGGCTTTATTCAGACTTCTCCCCTTCCCCCTAAGCCTGCTTTTGCACTGCGAGAACAAGGCTGGGGTCCTCAGCTGTTGAGCAGGAGGTTGGAAGCACACTGGTGCATGGAAAGTTTTATCCTTGATGCCACCTGTGCACTAGTCCTGTGGGAGCAGGGTCACAGGTAGGCAACAGCACGTGGCAGAGGGAGAACTGGGGACCTGGCCAGCCTGTTGTGGTAGACAGCTGTGCTGGGGCCAGCCCCATGGCTGTGCAGCAGCTGGAGAAGCTTAGTGGCCTCTTTCCCAGGCAGCTCCATAAGACTGACATGGGGAATAAGGTAAAAAGCAGAGAGCAACATCTTCCAGGGGCTCTGAGTGGGCAGGGCTTTCCTCCTGGGAGGAGGGCAGCAGCGGATGCTGTCTCCAAGGATCACAACAGTTTGGTCAGAGCTTTCCTTGCTGCTTCCAGCTCGGGAGGTGAGCTCAGCTGTCCTTCGGAATCACAGAGAACAACGCCATCGTCCCACCGCAGCGGCACAAAGCCCTGCTGTGCAGACGAGCCATTGCTGCTGGGACTGTGCTTGCTAGAAAACAAGACCAGTGCAGGGTGGCTCAAGGGGTTGGTTTATTGCTATAAGAATGGGAACAACGGAGTTCAAGTAAAAAGTGACAAACTTCATTGGGTCATCGGGGAGCTCCAGCCCCAGGGAAGGAAGGCTTGTGCCTGTGCACGCAGCTGCAGCCCAGACCCACCCTGGGGCAGGGAGCTGGGCTGGAGCAAGGTGGATTCCCCCATGGGCAGGCCCAGCCTGCACTCACAGGGGAGAGAACCACTGATCCTGGTGCCAGTGCCCAATTAACGTGTGGGACAACACGGGGCAGGTGTGCCCAGGAGGGAATGTATGAAAAGAAACAGCCCACTTTGGAGCCTTAGGAAATAATCCCTGAGCCCTCAGTGCTGAGCCTGGGGCAGTGGGAGGGACCGTGGGAGGATTGTCCGAGGAAGGGAAGATGGCAAAGAGCAGGACACATCTTAAGGAATGCTCCAAGAGGGGCTGGGCTGGGTAAAGCAGCTTGGCAGAGCTCACGGCTCAGCTGGTTCCTGCAGTAACTTCTGCTGGCAGCTGCTGTTCTCCAGCCCAGGGGCTTGTAAGGGGCTGCAGAAAGGCCACCCTGGGTGATGAGCTGTAGCACCTCACCGGCTTCCTCTGCAAACCGGTGGCTGAGTCCTAGGGTGACCCAGTGCTTCAGGCCACAGCCCTGCGTTGGCTGCCTTGGTGATAGCGTCCTGCTTATCTGAGGGACTTGCCAGGGCTGCAGCCTTGAGCCCGCTGGCAGCAGAGGACTTTGCCCTACACCATGTAGCGAGGCAAAGGCCAGAGACCAAGGAATGCAAAGATTACGACTGGGGCGAGATGGAAAGCTCCAGTGTCTGTAGCTGCCTCAGCCCACAGGTGCTGGTTCTGATGTGGAGATGATGGAGTGCAGAGTTGAGATGGTCTTTAAAAGAGTCCAAGCCCTCGTAGTCCAGGCTGTCAGCTAGTCCTGGTTCTGCTGGTACAACTGGAGGGTGTGTAGCACTGGTGTCACGGCCCGTTTCCTTGGCCTGGCGGCACCACCACCTTGTCCAGCCAGAGCAGGGAGAGCTCGGCCGAGCGCAGCTGCCGGCGGTGGATGCGGCGCAGCCGCAGGAGGTAGAGGACTATGGCCAGCGCTACGACCAGGATGCAGGCAAAGAAGAGATAGTGGTTGTAGACAAAAGAGAGGCGCAGCCAGGAGGCATGGGCTTGCCGGATGCTCTCCTGCCGGAGATCCCTGTGGAGAGGAGTAGGACTGGCCGTGAGATGCCATGGGGTGCTACCAGGGTCCTGCACCACTGCTCCCCTTGCCAGGGCAGCAGAGCCGTCACCTGGTGTGGTAACTCCCACTCCTCCCCAACCGCCCTTCCCTGAACAATGCCATCAGCGAGCAGACGCTACCTGAGTGGCAGAAACCGCGTCTTGTAGAGGATGGCTCCCAGCGTCCACTGCACCTCCCGGTCATAGACCAGCTGGGCCGTGCGCAGGCTGGGGTAGTCCAGGGGGAAACGGAAGCCCTGGTGAAGAACTTGGTACATCCAGGCTGATTTGAAGCACTGGTACCTGCAGGCACAGCACATGAGAGTGTCAGCCAGACGCTGCTACCTGCACCGCAGTGCCTCACCCAGGGCAAAAGCCCCCCAGGAGGTCCAGCCATGGCACCCCCTCCAGCAAAGCCGCTTACTTCAGCCGGTGCTGGTCGGCATGTGCCGAGTAGAGGCCGCCGCGGAAGCGCTGGGTCAGCACCTCCCATCGCTGGCTGCAGTACTCCTGGGGGAAGGGGAAGTCAGGGCTCAGAGCACAGAAACAGCCCCCCGCTCCCTCCCAGCCCCAGGAAGAGCAGCTCCCTGGCCCCCAGGCTGGGGCAGCACCCACCTGGGCAGCAGAGGTGAAGGTGGGTGCACTGTAGTGGCCCCCCAGGCGCAGCACATCCTCGGTGCAGTAGAAGAATTCGGAGAAGCCGTAAAATTCACTGTTGCTGAAGTCGATGGGTGCTTTGTAGGCTCCCACCAGGGAGGCTTGAGTGCTGTTGGACCCAGCCAGGAGGGGCTGCAGCAGCTCCGCGCAGGCCAGCCAGTCCCCTCGCCCCCGCACATACAGGGTTTGGCCGCCTCTTGTCACCGTGTCCTCAAGCCCCACGGGCAGGCAGGGGTCCAGGAAGGGTGTCTTGGGGCTCATCCCTGTCTGTTGGCTGTGCAGTCTGGAAAACAGGGCAGAAAGGAAATTGTGTGGGGTGTCATGTAGCACCCCCATAAAGCCTAGTCTAATGCTGCCCTGCCTCTGGATACCCCCTGCTTGTTCCTTGTTCCCCATGGTGCTGGCACCCAGCCTGCCACCTCCTGCCAAAGCCGAACTTGCCACATCTGTCACGCTGACCTGCAGCCACGGAGTGCAACAAGGCACCCAGCTCACGGGGATCTGCACCCCTGCACAGCCCCCAGGGATTTGGGGGCGGGATTTGGGGGCAGGATTTGCTCCCGGCACAGGAGTACCTGGGCACCAAGCCTCTCCGCCTCTGGCAACAGCTTCATATAGCGCTCTGGGAAGGGGAGACAGAGCTCGAGGTGGGGATGTGGTGGAAAGGCGTTGAGTCAATCGGTGCTGGAGGAGGGAAAGTCAGAGAAAGAAAAGCCAAAAGCCACCAGAGGGGCCTCCCGGCAGCCTGCCAAGAGGGGAAGAGGAGGAAGGCAGGGAGCTATGGCACCGGTAACACCTGCCAGGCTTGCAGAAGGGCAGTGCCCATGCACCCTGTGCCAGCCAGGGCATCCGCTGCTGCCAGCGTGGCTGTGGGAGCTGTTATCGCCACAGGCAGCTCTCGGGGCAAATCCAGCGGGGAGAAGGCGGCGTGAAAGAACAGGCACCCCGTTACGCAATGCCCCCGGCAGGGGCACCGCCAGGCGAGGCAGCAGTACCGGTTGTGCACATAGGTCTGGTTCAGCACAAGTTCCTCGTAGCGTTGCCGGGCAAAATTGCCCCCGAAGCCCAGGAAGGTGTTGACGTAGACGCGGTACATGTGGCCAGTGTGCTGCACATCGCAGCCCAGGTTGAATTCTGCTAGCAGGCTCTTAGCAGCCTCCTCCTGGGGATGCAGAGAGGTCTGTGATGAGCAGAGACCCAGGGAAGGCTGCTCTCAGCACCAGCCAGCCAGATACGCACGCACCTGCTGCGGGGAGAAGGCTCCAGAGTCAGGCACTTCGTAGGCGATCTGCAGGGAAGCGCCTCCCATGTCTAGGATCCCGACCGTTCGTTTCCGAATCAGGGAATCTCCCTGGTCCCCCAGCGCTACGGTGACCACCGCATCCTCCTCTGCAACCCACAGTGGCGTGTCAGCGAGGGGCAGAGCCTGGGAAGCATCTCCCTCCCTTCCACCGTTACACCCCGGAGCAGCCTCGTGGGACTCCTCCACCCCTGTAAGCAGTCCCAGGATCACTTGTGAGGCAGTGGGTCCTGGCACTAGGGGCAGGCCACCCCCCAGCTTCCCCCGAAGTATGTACAACTGGAAGCCACTATAGGAATACTACAAACCCTCTCTACCTGGTTCTTCCCTCAAAATGCTGCAGAGGGGACTCATTCCTGCAACTGGGGCAGGTGTCCCTCCAGGCCCCAGGCACAGGAGGGTTTTGCACACATGGCTGGGGTCAGGCATTGCCTGGTCCAGAGGGGCAGATGGTGCCTGCTCCAGAGCCTGCTCTTGGCTCCAGCACCAGGGGGACCCCCCGCAGAGCTCCACTCAGACCCTCCCAGCCACTCTGCAAGCAGTCAGACTCACCATCCCCATGATCAAACCGTCCCAGGACAAAATTAATGCCAATCCAAGCGTAGACACCTACATCAGACAGAAAGAGTCATTGCAGCAATATGCTAAAGGGAACTAAGCAGTGCTCCTCAGTAGTTCCTACCTTCCTGTTTCCCTGAGATCACTTCTGCGTGTGATTTCGAGAAGAGGAAATCAAACTCTAGGGGAATGTTTGTCACCAAGTCCTCCAGGATTGCAGTTTGATGCCTGCAAGGATGCAGGAGAGAGAGAGATGCTAAGAGACCTTCACCAGCGACGCTCCTTAGCAGGAGCACAAGAGACAGGAGGAATCCTGCTGCAGTACACCCCACGTCCAGCCCCACAAGCCCTGCTGCTGCGCTTGGAGATGAGAAATGAGATCTACTGGTTTGAGACTTCAAAGCGTCTCCTCTCACCTCCCTCCCAGTGTGCTCAAACCCTCTTGCTGCTTGCTCCTTTCTCAAATTCCCCCTCAGGATTCCTAATTCTCCCAGGAGGCTCAAGACCAGGTAGCTGTCTTCCCCCCTTCTTGCGGCTGACGGATCCCAGCGGGTCCCTGGCTCCCCGTCCCGACACGGTGCCCTCGAACTCACGCCTCGGGCAGCAGCCGCATGCCTGCGGTGCACAGGATGTAAAGCGGAGTTTCCTTGTGCTTCTGAGCCGGGACGTGGGCCGCCGCGAACTGAAGCAGAGGGCGCAGGTAGGGCGTAGCTTGCTCCGGGACTGCCGCCGCCACCGAGATGCCTGCCCGGGGAAGGGAGGCTGTGAACCGGCCAGCCCCGCCACGGGCTGCAGCCGTGCCCATCCCGTGTGCGGGGGGGCCCCCGGGGCCGGGAGCGAAGTGGCACCGACCCGGTTTAATTTTCTTAACGACGGGGCGGCTGCTCCGGTCCCTCATCTGCTTGATGTCCAGCAGGTCGTGGGGGTTCCCGTTGTGCGGGGGCCAGAAGTAGACGAAGATCCGGGACCCGCTGCTCCCGCAGTCGACGACCACCCCGTAATTGAGGGACGAATCCTCGGTGTCGGTGGCCGTCAGCTCCTCCACCCGCGCCAGGTACCTGTGGGCCCGAGGAGGAGCCGGGGGGGGGCCCTCAGCACCGGCGGGCAGCGCCGAGCCCCGGGCCCCGGCAGCCCCCGGCCCCGCTCACCTCTCGTCGCGCCGAGCGGCGCGGGGCGGCGCGGCCCAGCGGCGGGGAGCAGCGGTCGCCAGCAGCAGCAGCAGCAGCAGCCCCACGGCGAGGGCCAACCCCAGCACCGCCGGGCGCTGCCGCGGCACCGGGCACGGTCCCGCCGAGCGCCACGACGGGCAGGAAACGCCGATCCTGCTGGCAGAGGCCACAACTCAGCACCGGGCCCGGGCCCGCCCCGGCCCGCCCGCCCGGCCCCGCTCACCTGGCCATGTGCTCCCGCCGCCGCCGCCCGCCCGCGCATCGCCCCGCTGCCGGCACCCGCCGCCGGCACCGGCGGCCACGTCACCAGGCGCCCCCGGTGCCGCCAATAGGGGCCCCGTAGCCGAGCCCCGCCGGGCGAAGCTCCGCCCCCCCGCGGCCGCGGAGCCCAATCGGCCCCACCCCTCGCCGGCGCCACGCCCACGCGGCGCGGTGACCAATCGGATCGGGGCGCGGCGGCGCCCCCTGGCGGCTGAGGCCCGCGCTTGGCTTCGCCCTTGCTCCCGCGTCCGACCTTCTCCGGGTAACGTCACCCGGCCACTTCCTGTCGCGCGGCCTATCGCGATCTTCCTACCGCCAGCCCCCAGCCAATCGCAGGCGCCCAAATAAAGAACACGCGCCGGGAGCCGGAGTGGCGGGCGAGGCGGCCAATGGCGGATCTCTGGCCCCGCGGAGAGCAGCGGCGGGCGGGCCAAAGGTCGCGGGCTCGTCGCCCAATGGGACTGCGCGGCGGGGCGGGGCGCGAAGTCGAGAAGCCCAATGGTGTGCGCGGGGCGGCGGGGCGGGGAGTCCCGGCGACCAACGGGCAGCGCGCCCGAGCGCGTAGAAGGGAGCGGCCGGCCAGTGGCGGCGTCCGAGTCGCGGCGGCGACGGCCAATGAGCGCGGCGTGCGGGGGCGGTGGGCGGCGGGCCAAGCCAGTGGCCGCGCAGCGGGGGCGGGCGACGGGCGGCGGCGACCAATGGGCGCGGCGGGGCGGGGCGAGAATCGGAGGCCGGCGCGGCGCGGGGCCGGGGCGGCGGCGGCGGCGGCGCCATGGAGCTGGGGGCGGGCGCGGGGGCGGGCGCGGGCCCCGGCGCGCGGGGTGGCGCAGAGTCGGGCCGCGTCCTGCTGCTGCTGATGGGCGGCGGCGGCGGCGGCGGCGGCGCGGGCCGGGCGCGGTGGGGAGGCGCGGAGGCGGGGCCCGGTGCCGGTGCCGGCCCGGGAGGGCCCGAAGCGGCGCGGGGCCCTGAGCCACGCTCCCCGCCCGCCCCCGACTACGAGGCGCTGCCGCAGGGTGCCGCCGTCTCCACGCACATGCTGGCGGGCGCCGTGGCGGGCGTCATGGAGCACTGCGTGATGTATCCCGTCGACTGCGTCAAGGTGCCGGCACCGGCGGAGGGGGGGGGGGCGAGCGGGCGCGGCGGGGACGGGGCGTCCCGGGGAGGGAGGTTGGGGTGACGCTGGCGGCGGGCGCTGCCCCGCCGGGCCCGCGGGGGTGACGAGCCGCCCGCCCGGGCCTTGTGTTGCAGACGCGGATGCAGAGCCTGCGGCCAGAGCCTGCCGCCCGCTACCGGAACGTGCTGGAGGCCCTGTGGCGCATCGCCCGCACCGAGGGAGTCTGGCGGCCCATGCGGGGCATGAACATCACCGCCACCGGCGCCGGGCCGGCCCACGCCCTCTACTTCGCCTGCTACGAAAAGTTAAAAAAGACGCTGAGCGACGTCATCCACGCGGGGGGCAATAGCCATGTGGCCAACGGTACTGCTCCCGACGCCCCGCGGGGGCCAGGGGCTACCGGGGCCGCCCCCGCTCCGCCGCCACGCCGGGGTGGGGAGCGGGGCTGGGAGAGGCCGAGCGTTGGCGGTGGGGAGGTCCGGTCCGGTCCCGCTCGGCTGCAGGGCGTTAGCCTCCGCGGGGCCGGGGTGCCACGGCCGGCCCGTGCTCTCTCTGCGCTGGCGTGGTGCCGGGCAGGGGGAAGTGCCGGTCCTGCGCCTGCCGGAGCCGCTGCCGGGTGTCTGGCTTGAAGCAGGTTAGTGGGCAGCGCTGGCGCCGGCTCGGAAGGATGTCAGCGGACGGGAGCTGCTCACGGACGAGCCGACACCGTCTGCGGCCCCGTGGGTTGGTGGAGCCGGAGCTCGCTCCGGGAGCACCGCGTGGTTTCAGAGCCCGTCGTGCCCTGGTGCCCGTTCCTCGACTCAAGGAGTCGCCATGGTGGGGAAAGCGTGAGGCCGTGGGGAGAGCGGGCCCCATCCCGTCCTCGGCAGGCATGAGGGAAAAATGCTATTGGGTTTCTCCTTCTCCGTGGGGACAAACTCTGTCCTCCGGGCCCCAGCCAGCTGGTGGCATAGGCCTGTCCCTCAGGGTCTGGGCCCAAGTGTGTCCCGACAGGCCCGCGGGACTTTAGAGCCTGTCGCAATCCTCCCTTTCTTGAGCTCTCTCCTGGTGGGAACTACTGAGGATCAGCCCGCCTCTTGGAGGGGAGATGGAGGCTGCGTTTGGATCTCACCCTCTTCCAAGGGCTTCCTCTCGCACGTTGTTGGGGGACTCGGGGCTGTGGTGGAGCCCTGGGGTCCCTCGCCTCCCCCCCCCTCACATGTGGCAGTTCTTGTTTTGCAGGTGCAGCCGGGTGTGTAGCAACGTTGCTCCACGATGCAGCCATGAACCCTGCCGAAGGTAATGGTGATCCTGGCCTGCTGGGGAGGGGAGGATCGGGGGCTGCCTGAACCGCTCAGGTCCCCTCTGCGGCACGGAGGGTGCTCTCGTTGCTGGCCCGAATGCAATGATCGTTTGGGGGCCAGTGGCTGCAGCTGTGGTTAGGGGGCCCGGTGGCTGCCCGTTACAGAGGCGGTAGGTAGAAGAGATTTGATTCTGGGGACAGTTACCTGGAGCAGGAGAGAAGGCAAGAGATAGGATCCGTACTGCTGAAGTCATGCTGAGTTTGTGGAAATCCGGCATTGCTGTGGTGAGATCTCAGATGTGCTGCAGTTCTGGGCCTGTCTTGGGGAAGAAAATGAAAAGAATGGGGTACAAAAGGCACGCTAGAGGGGTCAGGAGAAGGGAGATCTTGTGTTGTGAAATGTCTGGAAGACGCTGATTTTGTTGAGCATGGTATGTATGGAAAAGACAGAGTTTGTGATTAAGGTCCGTAAACGTGGTGGGAAAAGGAGGAGGAACGAGGAAACACCAGGAGGGGAACGTATTTTTTCCTGTTAAAGCGGGAGAGCTCGGGACAACGCGGTCTCCAGCTGATCTGGGCCCAGCCAGGCTCCCGCCTGCCCGCTGCCTGGCTGGGACCCTGAGGAGCAGGCAGCTGCATGGCCAGACCAGTGCCATTCCTTCCCTGGAGCTCATATTCTTACCACAACTGTAGTAGTTGGTACTCGCATCGGTTTTAGCTCCCCTCCGGCTCCCCTGCACCGCTCTTGGATGTGTCAGGGGGAGGTGGCGTCTGGTTCTTTCCCCGGCATGGCTGTGTTTGGGCAGTGGCTGCCAACGATTCCTGGCTGGTGGGTTCTGCGATGTGCTGTGGTTGTTCTGGGCTGCAGCGAGGGCAGCTCGGGAGGGATGGGCTCGTCCAGATCGAGAGCTGCCTGGAAAGAATAGATGCAGAGGGGTTTTTCCTGACCGCATGGTAGCTCCGCAGTGGTGGATGGGGAGACCTCGTTTGCTTGGGAGCGAGGGTGGATCTGGAGTATAAGCGCCTGGGTAGCGGGATGCTCCCTGGGGCTGCAGCAGCTGTGGGGGCTGCAGCAGCTGTGGGGTTTGCAGGTGGCGATGCCTCAGCAGATCTAAATGGCGCCAGTCCTGCCGGGGGACACGCAGGGCACTGCTGGTCAGCGTTGTCTGTCACTGACTCACAAACTCCGGGCACTTGGACAAAGCCTGGCTTTGCGCTTACCCTTTCTCTCTCCTCTTCTCCCTCATCCCCCGGCGCCTGGGTCCTGGCTGCTGCTGCTGGCTGCCGCCGTCTGTCCCAAGTGGTCAAACAGAGGATGCAGATGTACAACTCGCCTTACCAGCGTGTGACGGACTGTGTGCGGGCTGTGTGGCGCAACGAAGGGGCCGGAGCTTTCTACCGCAGCTACACCACCCAGCTCACCATGAACATCCCCTTCCAAGCCATTCACTTCATGACCTACGAGTTCTTGCAAGAGCAGCTCAACCCCCACAGACAGTACAACCCAGGCTCCCACGTGGTCTCTGGAGCCTGCGCGGGGGCTGTCGCTGCCGCTGCCACTACGCCTTTGGACGTTTGCAAAACGCTGCTCAACACCCAGGAGTCCCTGGCCTTGAGCTCCAACATCAGCGGACACATCACAGGCATGGCCAATGCCTTCAGGACGGTGTACCAAGTGGGCGGCGTGACCGCCTACTTCAGAGGGGTCCAGGCGAGAGTCATTTATCAGATGCCCTCGACGGCGATCGCCTGGTCCGTGTACGAGTTCTTCAAATACATCCTCACCAAGCGCCAGGAGGAGCGGCGGGCTGGGAAGTGAGCCAGAGCCGAACGCCGTTCCAGACCTGCTCCACCTCCCCTCCTGGTTTGTCTTCTGACCCCTCTCCCTTTCAGTTTGGTTTGTGTTGAAGAGAGAGGGCAGCGAAGCCCTTCGGGGTCTAGCGATGCCATTTCTTGCCTGTGGCTGCTGCAGCTCTGCTCAGGCTGCACGGCTTGCTCTCTCCCAGGGTCCTCAGAGATGTCCCGCGGGGAGCTGCAGCCCAGGTCATGTCCCCTGGCACTTCGGTGGAGCTGTGCTCCCGTCCTTCCCCTAACAAAAACCTCTTCTCCCGCAAAGCTCACCCCTCCTCAGAGGGGAAGGTGAATGTCCTGCCCTGCCTCTGGCAGGGCCAAGCTGAGCTCCCAGTCGCCAGGGAGGGGGTGGCAGCACTGCCCGGGATGCTTGTCTGGCTTTTGGCTGAAGCGAAGTGTAAGCCTTGCCGTTGTCTTGTAGCACGCACACGTGATGCTGACTGCCCCGGTGGTGGTGGTGGGAGGATGGCACTTGAGGAGGGGAGCCTGTAGGTTTGTTATTGTTCCAGCTCTTGACACCTCCAATAAAAACAGTTCTGCTCTGTCCTCATGTCCCCTCCTTACTCCCGCATGGCCCAGCTCCTGGCACTGTGCCTTTCTGACTGTGCCCGGTGCTGAGCTCTTTTGATGGGTGCCAGAGAGGAAGGGAAATGGGGCCTGTGGGGGGAGGTGGTGGTGGGAGGAGGGGACCTGCCTGGCCCAGCCACCCTGGCAGTGTACAGAGAGGAGGGTGGTCCCCAGCCCGGCAGTCCCGCACCCCTGGTCTGACTGGTGGTCCTCAGGATGCCTCTGCACAACTCCTAATGGACGGGAGGGCAGGAGGGCCCTGGGTTGTGTGTGTTGGGGACAGCACAGGAATTTTGGCACTGGGTAAGGCTGGAGGGCTTTGTGCATCTCGCGTGGGAGATTTGGTGCTCAGCAGGGCTTTTGCCTCCTTGTTTTGACTAAAGAAACTAGTTTGTGCCTTGTTGGGCAACTTAAAACTATCAACACACTTGCTCAAAATGCTAATGATTTTGTCTGATGGTAATTAATAGAACAGCTTCTTTTTTCACCATTTTGTTAGCTGTCTTGATGCCGACTTCGTTAGGGTCCCACCCAGCTCTGGACCTGCGAAGCTGCCTCAGCAGGTCGTGTGCTGAGCACCGAAGCATCACCTGGTTGCGCTGACCTCCCCAGAGCAGAGCTCTGGGCTCCTCAAGCTGGGTGCTGTGGGTGACACCTGGCTCCCGCAGGATGCTCCCACAGTGCCTGCAGGAGAGGCGTCCGGAGACAGCGCGTTCACAGCCGTGGTATGTGCTGCTGGTGAGCATCTCTGACGGCTCGGGGCTGCTGCAGAGGATCCGCCAGCCTGGCTTGTACAGGGGGCTACTGAGGTGGGCTGTGGTGAGCGGAAAGAGAGGTTTTCCTGCGGCTGGACAGGCTCCTGAGGGAGCAGGGGAGGCCACGCAGTCCTCGGGGGGCATCAGGCTCTAGCACTGCTGAGGGGCAGGAGGGCAGGGATCCTCATGCTGCAGGGCTGGGTGCTCGATACCCTGCCCAAGCCCCATCCCAGCCACCTTTCCCATAGGCATCTCCCTTGCCCCTGGTTCCTGAGGGTGAGTGACAGGTGCCAAGCGACCCGCAGTGGGATTTCTGATGGCTGCCTGGCAGCCCTGGCTGTCCCTGGGCACAGAGCAGCCACAGCCGTTGCTCAGCAGCCCAGGTCTGCCTGGGTTGTGTGCACACCCTCTGCTTCCTGGCATGGGTTGCAGGTTCCTGGTCCCTGCTCTTTTTTGCACACGCCCGGAGGATGAGAAAATCCTTAAAGAAACAAAAGCCACTGGAAGGTGGATGCCTCCAGTTTTCCCACCACTTCAGGAGCTGGGGCTTTAAGAAATAGCCCGAGTATTGCAAGATTTGGCAGCCCTGGGGCTCCTCCACCCAAGAGGGAGAAATCTGAGAAGCGTAAATGGCTGGGAGAGACCAGGGGAGGATTAGCTTGGCGGGCAGGGCATTGGAAGTCGGGTACAACTGGGCTCTGCCAGGACGGGTCTCCCTGCCCAGAAGCCAAAAGCTGTTGGCAGCAGAGCTGCAGCTTCACCTTTAGCCCTCGCCATGCACCGGGGCGATGAGAAACCCCGTGGAGGGAAAGGCGTAAACGTGTGCTGGGGCTGGGGAGAGATTCACACCATTAAATCCATCAGCCGCTGGAAGGAGCTGTATAAATGTCAGCAGGGAAAGGCACGACCGAAGGTGACTCCAGGATGTTTCCAGGAATAACTGCCCACAGAAGTGCTGGGGGAGGGAGCGAGATGCCCAGGGATGGGGAGATGATAAGTCAGCACCGCACAGAGATGATGCCATGTGAGCAATTGGCCTGAGCGCTCTCCTGGCAGGGGCATGGCCTTTCTGGTCTGCTGGTGCTCTGCCAGCTTACCCCAGCAGCAGCTGGGTGCTGCCCGGTGCAGGCAGCAGCAGCCTCGTAGAGGATGGCATTGCCTGTGAGGGGTCTGGCACCGCAGGGACAGCTATGCCATCCCAGGGGGTTTCCAGATATCCCTTGGGCCAGGCCCCAAAAGACTGGAAAAATCCCCTGCTCTGCTGCTGTCTCCATCCCCTGAGCTGAACCACAGGCCAAGGGCGGCCATGGCTGCTCCCCAGCTCTGCCAGGGTCAGGGCGGTCCCCTTACCAGCTGGCCCAGTTCCTCTGGAGCCTTTGGCATGATGAGATGCCCAGAGGTAACCCGGTTATTGGCTGGTTCAGCTACAGCCGCTGCCTTTCCAAGGTCTGATAACGCCTCGGCGAAGCCACGCTGCTCTGGGTCTGTCCTATGGCCTCCTAGGTATTTGGCTGCACTTCGGGTGAGATCCCTCCTACACCCTCTTCCGAGTAAAGAGACTATTTTTGGCTTTCCAGCAAGAAAGATACTCTCAGCCTGGCAGAATTTTGAGACAACCCCTTTTCCTTTCAGCTCCCTGCAGGATCCCTGGCCACATTCAGCATGGGCAGGGATTTGCAGCCTTGCTTTCCCTTGCCCAACTGCCCCTCGAGCCCTGTCCCCACTGTTGGTGTCCAGTGGGGGTGCCTCAGGTGGGGGTGAGCCCTGCAGAGCCAGGCAGTGCTGCCAGCCTTGCCACACTTGGGGTGATAGATCCAGGGCTGCTGCAGCTCTGCCGTGGCATGATCCCAAGCTATTTCAGGCAGCCTGAGTTTGCTTTGCTAGGAGCAGCTCAGGAGCCTCCGGCCAGCTTCCTGGGGTAACTGGAGATGCCTGTGCTGCCTCAGGTTAAGGGCAGGGCTGAGGACCAAGTTGCTTATTCCTGTTGGAGGGGAGCTCGGGGCGGGGGGGGTCATCTCCCTGAGAGCAAAAGGGGAGACCCCTCCAGCGTGTCTGCTCCATACCTTTGGCTGGGAGCCAGCGGGCTCCTGAGCTGCTCTTGCATTGGGAACCCCACACAGTGCACTGGTTCCCAGCCTGCATGGGCATTTGCCAGCCCAGCTCAGGGATAGGCAAGCAGGGCAAGGGCACTGCCCTGCCAAAGCACATCCCTGCGCATCCTCTGCCGGTGCTCTGGGCTACCCTGAGCTTTCCTGCCCCCCAGCTTCTCTGCAGCGGGTGCCTGACAGCCCTGCTTGGTGGGAGGAGGTGACCGGAGCCTGTGGGGAGCGCAGAGGTGGGCTCCCAGCCTCCCTCCAGCCCTGGCTCTGGGATTCCTCAGGGCTCTGTCAGACCCCAGTAAAGTTGTACAAGTTCTCATGACCCCACGGCCTTACAGTGGTGGTAAACACGGGTGTTGGGGCTGCCTGGACACAGAGCAGACGTTGCCTCTGGTGGGCCCTGAGAAACCCTCTTCTGACCCGTGCTGCTGAGAGACAACCCCTGGCTGGGCTGGTCCCAGTCTGCCTGGCTCCAGCTGAGCATCACGGCGGTGCAGGGAGGCAGACAATATAGCCTGAAAGGTAAAGCTGAGACTGAAAATCTGCTTTCTTGGCTGTAAAAAAACACAGGAGGAAGCAATCCCCAGGGCTGGGTTGGCACTGCTCTCAGCATGTCTGGACTGATGGGGAGATATTGGTAATACCCACATTTAGCGCAGGGTTACGTGTCAAAGTCCCTGGGAAGATGCTGCCTGGCTAGAGCTGGGGTGCAGGCAGCTGGCATGACGCACTGGGGAGGTGGCAGAGGTGGGAGAAGAGCTGCTCCAGGGCTGGATGGGAGTGGCACAGGGGTGGGAGCAGGGGTCACGCTCCCATGAACATACGGATGAGGACAGCAGGGACAGCTCGAATGCGCTATGACACTTAGAGGCTGCCCGGGGATCAGTCTCAAAAGCAGCCGAAGCAAGGCTCCAGCCCTCATCTCCAGAGCCCAGCACACCTTCAGGTATGGCACTGCCGGTGGCGCTAGCCCCAGAGAAATCCTGCGATCCCCCCCAGGGTGCGTATGGCACAGGGGCTGACATAAGAGCCTCCCAGCAGGGCACAGACTGCCTGGCATGGCTAGGTGGGTGCCAGGAGACATGCAAACCCAAGCTGCCTTCTCGTCTATCCCTGGCGCCTTTGGGTGCCCATTAGACCTGGGCAGCATGTCCTTCAGAGCATTGCCAAGGGCTATAAAAAAGGGAGGGAGGAGGGAATTGGGCCAAAATTGGGCTGTACCTTTGTCAGGCACACAGCTCCCTCTGGTGAGGATGCAGCTGTCTTGGACGCCAGGCGCTGGACACCACAAGCCTCAAAACAATGTCCTTGGGCAAGGACTTGCCGGGGGCAAGCGTGGTAGCTGGAGGCTGTGGGCAGTGCCGGGGCGTTGGACGATTTGGGGGATGACGTTGGATGATTCGGGGGACGATTTGGGATCGCCGATGACGCGATGCCAGCGGGGGGAGGCAGCCCCCCGAGCCTTGCAGGGGCACCCCCAAACCAAGGCAACACCAGAGAGTCCCTGTGGCGTGCGGTGGCCGGGACAGAGGGGAACCTGTCGCTCCCTGTCCCCGGACGCTTGCCGATAGATGGCGGTGGCGTATCTCGCTTGGGGACCGGACCCGCGGCAGCATCTCCGGGCGCGGCGAAGGGTCATCCCGGGAAAACGGCTGTGGCTGTCGGTGCCCGGGCAGGGAAGGCGGCAGGGAGCAGCCGGGAATGGCTCAGGCAGGGCCCAGGGGCGGCTCTGACCTTCGGCTGCCCTCTGCTTTGGAGGAGGGGGGTGAAGGTGCAGTCCCCTTCTCCAGGCGGGTCACCTGAATCCCGCATAGCAGCACTGTGCGCGGTCTCACCGCTGCAGGGAACAGAGAGGGAACAGCTAAAATGTACCCCAGTTAGTCAGGCGTAGTCGCCTTGTGATGCACAGGCCAGGGTGGGCGACTGGAGAGGGTCTGTGGCCACCAGTGACACTCACCCATGGAAGGGAGGCAGGTCCCTGGCAGGCAAGTGGTGGGAGAAACTCTCACTGGAGGCTCCAAAGCACAAGCACCGATATTTTCATTTAATTACCTGATCCAGGACTGGCCACAGCTTTCTTGGCGCTGGAAAGTGCTTGTGCGACATCCCCACGTCACCATTGCCAGGAGGAGCTTCCAGCATCTCCAGCGTTGGCTGCCCGCTGAGCACTGATGGCTCCACAGAGCCCCGGTGGCCAGGCAGCCTCAGCAGCTCCCAGCTCGGTGGGAAGCGCCGCAGAGCGGGAGCTGCTGCTCCAACTCGGCTCCAACACGGAGGAGCAAGAGCCAGGCACCACGCCAGCACACAGCTGCATCCCCGGGCTCCCGGCCCCGAGGCAGCGGGAGGTGGCTGTGCCCGGGTTGAAGTAGATGGGACCTGAACGCAGCGAGGTCTGACCAGGTCTGCGGCGTCTCGCTCTGCACCCAGGAGAGCTCCTTGCTGATGGCAGCAAGAGGGGGGTGAAGAGAGAAGGATGAAGGGCGCGAGGGCGGGATGACCTCAGCGTGGGGCAGGGAGAAATGGAAAAATGTGTCATGAAGGAGAAGAAACCAGAGCACATCTGTGGTGCTGCAGAGGGAACAGTGATGCTACCACACGATCCTGGGCATGACAGAGGGGCCACGGAAAACCAGCTAGCGCTGGGGTTTGATAGAGCCTCCCTGGAGCCGCTGGACAGAGGCAAGTTCTGCCCATGAGCTCCTCCTTGGCCAGGAAACCTGAATGAAAAACAGAATTGGAGCTTGTGCACAGAACAGACCTGAGGCCCGAGAGTTAAAGCCTGGCTGGCCCCCCCCCACCCCCCCCCACCCCACTTTGCTTTAAGTCAGTTCATGGGTTTAGAGAATCTTGTCCTTGTCCAAAATCAATTGGCACCTTCCCTCCCTGACTCCCAAACAGCAGTAAAGCCCCGTTTGACCAGGAAAAAACATGCACCCTCCGCCCCTTGACTATGCCCTCCCTATCCCTCTCTCCCCGATGGACCTCTGGTTGTGCCACCGCCTCAGCGGGACCATGCTGGAGGGATTTCCCAGCACCCTGCACCTCGCCTCTCACCCCGCCAGCAGGACCCTGCTTCGCCCCAGGGTGTGGGGGACGGGGTGCGTCACGGGCGAGCTCTGCCTCCAGCGCGGCCACGCAGCAACTTCCCTCCCTTGTGTCTCCCCTCCCTGGGCCACCCATCCAATCTGCAGTCTCCTACCATCTCCCTCCCACCAGCCTCTGTCGGCTGTTCCTCCTCTTTGGAGCGCTGCACTTCCGCCGCCCTGCTCCAGGCCATCCGGCATTGCCGGCTCTTTGTGCCGCTCCGTCCTCCCATCAGCTCCGGGGCTTTAGGCAAGAGTCTGTACAGGGGTCCCTCCCACTAACCCCCTGCCCTGCCCCCAGTCTGAGCTGGTGGGACAGCTGGGATCTGTCCCAGGAATGAAGCTCCCTATGGTGGACATCTAGAAACTTCCACTGCTATGCCAAATCGGCCTGCAGCCAGGCCTCTGGGAAGCCCCCAGCTGGGCGCTGCTCCAGCTCTGCGTGGGGAGAGCGGGGCTGGGGAGCACACATGGGTGTCCCCAGCCCTAAGTGGGGTGAGCACTATACTGACCTCACGCCTACAGCAATGGTGGGAACTGTTGGTGCCTGATAATGCTGGTGCTGCCTGGCATCGCCCCTCGCAATGTGGCCACGGGGTCCCTGTGTGTCCCTTCACTTAACTGTCCATTCTGCAGAGACTGTCTACGGACATGGGCAGCGTGTCCCACGCCTGGCCTCTCGTCTCAGCCAGAGCCTCTGGGTGATGCTGGGGATGCAGTGGATTTCTAACCAGCTGCCATGTATTTGGAAGGGATGTGCTAAACTGGGAACTCCTCTCACACACCCTGATTTCGGAGGAGCTTGTATCGCGGTTACGATTCCTCTGGCTTGCACACACCGAGGCATGAACTCCTATTTTTGCAGACAGCAGTCTGGCAGAACATGGAGGAAAATGCAACTCTTTCCTATGGCAGAGACAAATCTCCCCAGCCTGACGGTCAGCGAGCACTACCTATCTTTGTTCTTGGCTATCCTGTTTCTACCCACGAGACCACAGGGCCTTAACCACTCATCTCCGAAAGCCAAGAGCGGGGCCTGGGCTTCCTCTCCCGCGACACCTTGCTGCCATCCAGCAAACAATCGTCTGGGCGTGCCACATCCTCTCCCAGCACCGGCCCCACGAAGCCTGGCCGGCCTCGGGGTGGCTGGCAGGGAAGCGGGGTGTCGTGCCGAGCCAGAGCTGGGAGCCTGGACCGGCTGGTTGCCCGCTCTGTCCCCGCGGTGCTGGAGTGGAAAGGATTTCTCTGGTTCCTTTCGAACAGCAAACCCCAAGGGTGCACGTTCAGCTCATGGTGGAAATGTGCAGCGTAAAACCCGGTTTAGCAGCACGAATGGTCGTTACCTGCCGTTTTGGCCATGGCGGGCTACGAAACCTGGTCCGCTGCTTGTGGCGAAGGGATGGACACTGGACATGCATGTGGAGGGCAGGGGGAGGACACGGTGGGCATCGCTGGGCGAGCGGGGCGGCGTACCAAGCTCGTGCGCTGCGTCCATCCCGGCGGCTCCGAAAAGGTTCAGTTGGAAACGCTTTCGGGAGCTCCAGCGTCGGGGCTGGGGAGACGTGCGGGACGCTGCGGGAGAGGTCCCCGAGTCTCCGGTCTCCACTGCTGCCCGCGGCGAGCCATACGGGGCTCCGGGGGCGTCCGGCCTTCCCTGAGTGCGGCTTCGGCCCCGGCGCCCGGCGCGACCCGCACGGCAGAGGCACGGCCGCGGCGGCGGGGCCAGGACTGCCCCGAGAGCTCCGCGGCGGCGGGACGGGGCAGCCCGGGACGGGGCGGGCGGGGGGCGACTCCGCGGCCGGTCCCGAGGGGCTCGGGGGGCCTCGGCCGCCCCCTCCCCCTGCAGCCGAGCCAAAGGGCTGAACATGTAGCAATAATGCCCCGGCATTCAGGCTGCCCGGCCCGGCCGGCCCTAATCAGCGGCCCGCGGACCCCCCTCCTCTCCCCCTGCGCTCCCAGAAAGGGGAACAAAACCCAGCACGTTTCTGCAGCCCCCGCGCATAAAGCGCCGGGCCCCGGCCTCAGTGGGGGGCAAAGCGGCCCGTCAATCTCGGCGCCGGGGCCCCTTTGTCCCTCGCCTCCCTGCCACACCTTTTGTTCCTGAATCCAATAAGCGCCTATTCCCGCTACCTTCCTCGGCGGCTCCTTTCAGCGCCGGCCCGGCGGCCACAATGGGCCCGGCTCTGAGCTGCGCGGCCCCATTCAGCGCCCTTGGCACGCTCACAAGCCGGCCGGGCCGCCCTGCCCCGCGGGCACGCCGCTGCGACCGCCCCGCCGCCGGCCACCGGCCCCGGCCCCGCCGCCGGGCGAAGGAGGAGCGGGCGGCGGATATTGCACCTGGTTTATTGACTGACTGGGCGAGCTGGCGCTGGCAGTAACCGATACAGAGTAGATAGAGGGGCCGCGGCACCCCCGGGCCCCGCCGTCGGCTTTTTACAAGCAAAGCTGCTCCGCTGGCGCGGCGCGATCGGCTCCGGTTCCGCCCGGCCCGCCCGGCCGTCGCGGCGGCTCCGCGGGTCGGCGGCGCTTCGCTGCGAGTCCGGACGGCCCCCGTCCTGCCGCGCCGCGCCGCTCCGCCCGCCGCCGGCCCAGCACCGCGGCCCGCGGGAGCGCCGGGGTCCCGCCGCGCCGTCCCGCCGCCGCCGCTCCTCCGGTCCGGGGCGCGCGTGGCGCACCCGGGCTGCGGTGCGGGTGATAACGGGGCCCCGGAGCCGCCGGGCCGTCCCGCCGGTCCGCTCCCGGCCCTCAGTGCGTGCGGGCTACCAGGCCCGGATGCCCTGCAGTGCGCCCTGGCTGCAGGAGGGCCCCGCCGCCGCCTGGTGCAGCGGCTGCCCGCCGCCGCCGAAGCCCCCCAGGCCGCCCACGTTCACGAAGGGGCCGGCGGCCGCCGCCGGGCTGCAGGCGGCTTGCATGGAGGCGCCGCCGGTGCCCGCCGGGTAGGTGCAGCCGTAGCCGGGGTTGTAGGAGGCGGCGTTGCCGTAGCCGTAGGCGGGGAAGCCGTTGTAGGAGTAGGGCCCGTTGTACGCCGAGCTGTAGCCCTGCGACCCGCCGAGGCACGGCTTGCCGTCGCGGACCAGCACGGGCACGGCCACCCTGCGCGGCGGCGGCGGGGCTGCGGGGCCGCCCAGCTCCAGCGACTTGTCCTGCCGCTGCCGCTTGCACTTGTAGCGCCGGTTCTGGAACCAGATCTTCACCTGCGTGGAGGTGAGCTTGAGGCTGCTGGCCAGGTGCTCCCGCTCGGGCGCCGACAGGTAACGCTGCTGCTTGAACCGCCGCTCCAGCTCGAAGACCTGCGCCTGGGAGAAGAGGACGCGCGGCTTCCTCCGGCTCCGCTGCTTCGGCCTCTCCGCCTCATCCCCCTTCTCCGCCGCATCCAGCGGCTTCTTCAGGACGCAGCTCTCTGCACGGGGGAGCACAGGTCACGGGGGAGCACAAGTCACGGCTGCACCTCGCCGACGCCGGGCGCTCGCTGCTCCCGACGGGCCCCGCCGGAAGGCGGGAGCCCCGCGCTGCGCGCCCGTCGCGGAACCGCGGTGCGGGCAGGGAGGCAGCGCCGGGACCGGCCGCCGCCTCTGCTTGCGAGGGGCCGGTGCGGACGGCGAGGCCGGGCGCGTCTCCGCGCCTCCGGGCCGGGGTTACTGCTGCCGGTACCGCGGGGCCGAGCCCCGGGCCGCGCGGGGCACCTGCTCCGCCGCCTCGCTCCCGGAGGGCCCCGCCGCAGAGGGCGCGGGTTGGGCCCAACCTGCCCCGTTGCTCCCTCTCCGCTCCCAAAGTTGTGGAGCGCGGGCCGGATCCAGTAGCTCCGGATCGGGCCCCTGCGATGGCGCTTCCCGGGGAGGCGGCGAGCGGGGCGCGGAGGGGGGCCGGTGCCAGCCCGACGACATGCCAAACCCGGCTCGACATGCCCAGGGGACGCGGCGGCGGCGGCGGCGGAGACAGGGCTGCAGCTCCGGGACCGGGGCTTCGCGGAGCGATGCCCAGCCGGCTGGGGACGGCACCGCGGGGAGCGAGCGTGGGCCCGTCCCGGCGGGGCGGTGCGGGGGAGCGCGGCGGGGCCGATACTCACTTGGGTCGCGGGCCGCGGGGTCCAGCTCCTCTCCCGGGCCGGGGGCCTCGCAGGAGCCGCGCAGCACGGCGTGCACGTAGTTATCGGCGGAGATCCGCGCGTCAGCCTGGCTGCCGGGCGCTGCCATGGGGCTCAGGTAGGACAGCTTCTCCTCCTCCTCTTCCTCCTCGCCGTCGGAGAAGCGGGCGCCGTCGGCAGCCGCCAGCAGGCAGGCGGCGGGGTGGAAGTGGTGCTCCAGGTGGTGCGGGAGCTGGGCCCCATAGTGCGGGTCCTGCTGCTGCTCCAGGTTGAGAATGTCTTTGACAGAGAAGGGGGTGGAGGTGACGGGGCTCGGTAACATCATCGGGGCACCGCAAGCGGCCAGGCAGTCCCGCGGGCCCGGCGGCGCTCGGGCGGCGGCTGGGGCGGGGAACGCCGCGCCCGGTGCGGGGGGGAGCAGGCAGCGCCGAGAGACGAGGGGCCGCGCCTGCTCCTGTCTAAGTTGCCTCCATTAGCCCGGCTCTGGGGGTCTGCGTTTTGTTACAGCTTCTGCAGGGACAGCCAAGGGCTCGGGAGCCTCCTCTGCCCCGGGCCGGCACGTCACGGCGAGGAGGGGCCGGGGGCCGGGGGCGGCCTCGCCATTGGAGGGAGGGGGAGGGAGAGCCGGCCCCCTGCCCGGCTCCGGCCGCCCGGCCAGAAATAGCAATGTATTAAGGCTGGGTACGGGGAGGCCGCTTTCCCGCAGAGCGCCCCGCGGGCACGGCACCCGCCCGGCGGGCACGGGGCCGGTGCGCTGGGGTCCCCGCAGAGAGCCGCGGCCGCCGCCGCCGCGCCTCCCAGTGCTAAGCACGTGTAGGTAGGTAGGGACCCCCGCCCCGGCGCGCCCCGCTGGGCCCTGCCTGCACACGGCTCGGACCGGTCGCGGGAGGGGCGAACACGTGCGGCCCCGCCGGCCCGGTGTCCCCGCACCGCCGCCGCGGCCGCTCGGCCCCGCAAGTGCCGCTCACCGCCCAGGACGCGACGCGAAGGGGGAGTTCGCCGCCTCCGCCGCCCCGCACTCCTCCCGGAGCCGGCCGCGCACACGCCGTCCCAGGCGGCCCGTTGCCGTGCGACGTACACGTAGCCGACCCGCTCCGCATCCCCTGGCACCCCCGGTGCCCCCGCCGGTACCCCCGCAGGTCCCCTTAGCGACCGGCCAATCTGCCGCCCGCCCCGGCTCGCCGCAGCCGGTGCGCAGCGCGCCCGCCCGGGGGAAGCCGCGCTCCGCCGCCGCTGCCGGATCGGGCCCCTCAGCCCCGCGACAGCCAGGCCCCGCCGGACTGGGCCGGGCCGGGTCGGGAGGGCATCTGCGGGCCGCAGCGGTGCGGGGCTGGGGCGGGGAGAGCTACCCCGCACCCTTCGGCGTTTTCTTTCGTTTTCTTTCGTTTTCTTTCGTTTCGTTTCTTCCGCCGGTAACCGGCGGCGAACGGCTCCCCGGAGCCACCACGCCGCCGTGCCGGCGGGTAACACACCGAGCGAGCCTGCCGAACCCCATCCGCACCGCGAGTCCCCCGGCCAGGGGGCTGCGCCGAGCACCGTCCGAGCCCCCCGGTGCGGTGCGGTGCGGCGGGGGCTGCGGCGGCCCCGCGGCGGTGCCCCGCGGCCCCCGGGCCCTTCCAAGGGCTCAGCGCCACCGCGGCGCGAGGAGCGGCCGCACCGAAGGCGGGGCGGGGGGTCCCAGGCGAGGTATTTCGTTGTGATTAAAACCCTGCCGTCCCGCAGGGCTCGGATCGGCGCCGAGGCGAGGCCACGGGGAGCCGGGCGCGCACGGCGGGCAGGTGAGTGTCCCGGGGCCGGGGCTTCGCGGGGCCTTCCCGGGCGTTTCTCACGGGTCGTTGCCGTCCGGCGGCTCCGCGGTTTACGGCTCTGTCGGAGCCCTCGTTTCCCTGGCTCCCGCCGCCGCGAACGCCACGGAGAAAGCCATTTACCGGCGGCGGGAGCCCGGGTCCCGCGCACTCCGCCGCAGCTCGGGCGCTCCCGGTCCCGCGGTGGGGCCGGTTCCCATTCCCGCGGCGCGCCGGATCATTCCCACCGCGCTGCTTGAAACCCCTCGCCATACACCGCGGCGGATCGGTCTCTCTTCGCCGTTACCCGCCCGCTCCCGGTGCGGGCCGCTTTCTTCCCGTCCTGAGGCCGCCCGATCCGGACGGTGGACGGGGAAAGGCCGTCTCCGTAACCAGGCCTGAGTGGGGCCCGGCTCTGCTCCGTGCCGCCGGTGCGCGGAGAAGCCCAGTGCAGCCTCGGTGCCGCGGCCCCGATAACAATTAGTAACAATTAGCGCTTTATCGGTGTTACACATCCGCCACCGGCCCGGCCCGGCCCGCTCCCGGGGAGGTGCAGGCGCGGAGGCCCGGCGGCGGCCGGGGCTTTGCACGGTGCCACGCTCCCCGGGAGCCCCGCGGCGGTCGCTCTCCGCGGCGGGGAGAACAGCGGCAAGGGCCGGTGCCCGCGGCGGCTATGAGGGTTACCGGACCACAGCCCGGTGCCCCCTGCCCGGCTAGCACCGGGCGCAGCAGCCTGGCGCGGCCTGCGGGCACGGGGAGCCCAAACCAGGCGGAACCGCCGCTTCGGGACGTCTCCCCGGAGGTCGGAGCGGTTCTCCCACCGGGACACGCTCAATCGTGCCGCCGCCGGCCACAGCGAGTGCTCGAGAAACCCAAGCCCCGCGGAGGGAGAGAGCCGTGGCCGGGCCCCGACACGCGTGGGAGCACCCCTGTGTTATCCCAGCCCTTCCTGCGCCCGCCTCGTTCCCCGCCGGTGCTCCCGGTGCGGTAACCGAGCCCGTGTTTTCCCGCACTGCTGACATTCCCAGTCTGCAGGGCCGGATCAGGCCCACTTCGGTGGGAGGCGAGCGGCAATTTCCCAGCTGGGAAAGTGGGGAGATGCTCTGGCCCGACCGTGTTCCTCGGCGCCCGTCGTCCCCGTACGGGGACGACGGGCGCCGAGGAACACGACCGGGACAAGCGACGCGGGGGTGCGGGAGGCAGGGGAGGGCGCAGCCGCGGTACCTGCCGGCGGGTGTCAGCCCCGGGATGCGGCTCCGGGGCTTTCCCAAGCCGGCTGGGGTCACCGGGCTATTAATGGTTATTTTATTTATATCATTAGCGGTGTCCCCTGAGTTCTGTTTACAGCGGGGCCTTGTTGTCCCGGCCGCTCCTGCGCTCTGTTTAGACAGGGGATTATTGTAATGGATGGAGCTCGCCGTGCGGATGCTACAGCGGAGGCAAGAGGCGCCCACCCCCCTTTCCTCAAGCCCGGAGAGGGAGGGGGGTGCAGCCCTGCAGCGGCCGCGCACACCGCGGCTGGCGGGCAGGGCCCCCCCCCCCCCTTCCCCGGGGCCCGGTAGCAGGCGGCCGTGGCCGGGGGCCTCGCTCGGGGCGATGCTATCAGCCCCAGGGCTGCTAATTGCTCCATTAGTCTCGCGAGTGCCGAGTGCCGGAGCCGGCCCCGCGCTAATGGCCGTAAACAAACAAACACGTTAATCCGGCCCTGTCTCCAGCCCCGGTGCTCGGGGAGCCGAGGAGGGAACGGCGGATCGGCCCCGGCGTTTGCTGCGGGGAGGCCCTCGGCGGGCGGCACCCACCTGCCCGCCGGCCCGGGCAGCCCGGAGACCCGCGGGCCGGGGCCGGTGCGGACCCGCGCCGCCGGGAGCTGCCCCCCGCGCCCGGCTCTATTTACACAGAGCCTGCCCTTGTGTAAACGCTGCGCGCCGTGGTTTATCTCAGGGCCCGTCTGTTTCTCGTTCTCTGTCAGCAGCGCCCGGTGAAGGATGGTCCTTTCCCAGGGGCTCGGCCCTGATTTATGTGAGAACCGCAGCGCGTCGGGAACGGTCCCGGGGCAGCGACCCGCCCGTGCGGACGCGTCCTGCCCGGCCCGCACCGGCCCCGCATGCCGCGGACACCTGTCGGTAGCGGGTCCGCCCGGCGCCCGTCGCGATGCCCGGTCCGGCACGGCACGACACAGCGCTCCGCCCTCTCCCGGGCCGTGCTCTCCCGCACCGAGCCTCCCCTGCACGGTGCGCAGCGGGAGCGCCCCGGGGGAGCGGGCACGGAGCGGCCCTGCCTGCAATTCCCAGCCTGGGACACGGCCCCCAGCCCACCGCATCTCCCGGGGTGAAGGATGGCTTTCATCCCAGCCCTGCCGCTTGCCCAGGAATTGCTCTTTTTCACGAGTTTTTGAATCAAAGTATGACCTTTATTCCCAGGAGAGCGGGGAGCCAGGCCCCGGCAACGGATGCTGCGCACTCGCCCGGCAACATGCCGTCTTCATTGCCCTCGGGCCCATCCCAGCCTTGCCCGGACAGTGCCAGCCGGCACCATCCTGCCCACTCGGGTCTGCCAGTGGGGTCTGCCTCCACCTCACAGGGTCCTGAGAACGCCCTGGTTCGGCTTTGCAAAGAACCAGCCATCTAATGCCCATTTTGCTGCGAAATACATCACTGCAAATATCAGCTTTTCTTCAGTATTTTCTTGCTCCACTGCCATTGGCTCATTTACTTTTCCTTCCCGCTTCTTGCAGGGATGTATGCTTTGGAAATGTGTCCCCAAACAAAGCCTCGATGAGAAATGTGTTTCCTGAGGGTCAGACCTAGACCCTTTAGCGTTCTGAGAAACACATTTCCAAGGTGGGAGCTTGATTTCAGGGGTACTAATAGCTGTGTGCAACGTTCACTTCTCAGCACTTTGGGGGATGAGAGCGGCGTGTGCCAGGGTGCAGGTCACTGCAACAAGGGGAGCTCAGTAGGTGTGGACACCAAAAGAAAGGCTGCCCTTGATTTTGGTGCCTGATGGACCTCTGAAACTGAGGCTGACACGTTGAACTTGGTGAGAGTCAAATCACGGAGCAGGTAAAGGTCATTCTACATCCGAGGCAACGTAGGATAGGAAATGTCAGTGCCAAGGACCCCCTCCCGCCCGCTTTTATTTGGCATCTCTCATGCACAAAGGATATACAGGCTTCACAAAGCCACCCTGCTGCACAACACAGCCCCACGACCGTGGACGTGCAGAGGGTAGCAAAACACCTCTTCCTCTGGAGGAGAAGCTGTCATAAATCACAGTTTACTGCTCGTGCAATGAGAAGGTCCCATGTTGAAGTCTTCTGCTGGAGGACGCAGCTGTGGGTACCCGTACACCACCCCCTCACCACTCGCACAGAGCAAAACCCACAGCCTTCCTGGGAACGCCTTTGCACCATGTCTCGGAAGCCATTGCTCCGTGTTTGCGTCCGCAAGGTTAAGAAGCAGGGCTAAAATTCATCCTTCAGCAGAGACCCAGCACAAGGCCTGCTCACCGCTCGCATCCGCAGGCCTGCGTACCACTTGCATCCCATAGGGCTTAAGTGGAGCCTAAGTGGACCCTGGGCCTTGTGCTGGCGGCCTGCCCAGCGCAGGATTTCAGCTCTGGGCCCAGGCCTGCAGCTCTGATTCATGCACGTAATCCTGCTGAGGTCAGCGGGTTTCATCCTGCTCCCACCGCAGCCCGTGGGACGGTTCACACGAGAGTGGCAAGGTCAGGCTCTGTGTTTGCATGCGCCGTAGAAAATGGAACAATTAAGATTAAACCAATTAAATTTTAACAGGTCTGGAAAGCGTTTTATTACATAATAAACAGGAGGGATTAGCCGTGCCGGGCTTTGCTGCATGTGTGCTGGCAGAGGGTTCCGCGCTGTCCGTGGCACTCGGTGTTCCTCTGGGCTGGGGACCTCCCTGCGCTGCCGCTGGGGCCGGCTCGCTGGCAGACACACGGGGCTGGGAGTCCAGCTGCATGCTGGCTCCCGCTCCCCTCCAGCGCCTTCCCCCGAAGCATTCTGGGTGCAATGCTTTTCTTAGCCCAAGCAAAGCCTTTTCTAGAAGAAATTTCGCAAGTTATTCAGTGGCAATTTCTACAGGCGTCTTTCGGGGAGAGGGAAGCCCTCGTGCTTCTGTACAGGCGTGCCGGTGAGGAGCGAGCTGCTGGGCTGGATCTGAGCGAGGTGGTGACACATGTCTCGTCTTGGAAACAGAGCTGATAAGTTCCTCTTGTTTAGGGCATCTGCCTGGCAGCCAGTCCCCACTTCTCTCCCTGCTTAATCAAGATTCCTCCGGCTGCAAGCAGGGCTTGTTCCCATGCGGATGAGGCCATCCTGGGAACGGCTACCCCCGGAGCTGGCAAATCTGTGCCAAAAATGGCACACAGCTGCGGGTTTGCCAGGGTGGTTTTGGGGTAATCGGGCTGAGAAAGGACGCAGAAACCAGCTTTGGCAGAAACTGTGCTGCAACCCCGGGTGAGCGCATGCATGCAGTGGTACACAGGCAGTTAGTTGCTTCTCTGTGGTGGCACTTGCTGTGCTCTGCTGGCATGCAGCTATCTGCTGGCATCCATCCATCAGGGGCTGCCACAGGCTCTGAGGGGCACCCACAGCCAGGGGCTATTGCATGGCTTCACCTTCGCAGCCGTAACTCGCCGCTGGCAAGCTCAGTGGGGTTGAGCACAAATGTCCCCCTGCCTTGCAACAAACCGCGTCACCTACCCGTAGCCTGGGACCAGGGAAAAAGACAGGGGCTGGGGAACCTCATCCTTTCTGTCTCTGCTGGGTAAATAAGGGACAAGAGCCTGGCAGGCTCAGCCGAAAGGCATTTTGCACGCTGCTTCCAGAGACCACTGTGGGCCAGCTTCCGATGCCGTGGCGGGTTTTTCTCTGGAAGTAGGACGGTTGCTGCAGGTGGGGACCATGACGCGTTTGGGTGCAGTGAAGGCAGACGGCTCCCCGGCTGGCTGCCGCGGCTGGAAAGGTTAATGGTGGAGCGTGCGCTTGGTCTGTGCCCTTCTAATAAACACCCCGTTCTTTCGTTTTCCTTTAAAATAGTTTTCGTGTTTTGCCATGGCTGCTTGTGTTGCTCCCTCCTGCGACAGCTCCTCACCGACGGCCGCTGTATAAATAGAGCAGCCCCTGGGTCCGGCACGCAGGCAGGCAGGTGGGAGATTTGAAAACTTCTGTTAATAGTTTATCTCTGCGTCCGCCTAATGAATTCTCCTTGTAATTACTGTGCAGAAATTGTTAGTGTATCCTGATGATTCAGAACTTTCTAACAACAACTCTGAACCGAATTATAAACTGTTTTTCTATCTTGGAGTGGAGACTTGAGAGAGGATTCCTAATTGTTCTCCTCCCCTCAGGGGCCAGAGCTGGATTATCCCACACAGGCTTCTCTGCAAACTTGTTTTTAGTCTATCGGTGGGCTCTCTGCCAGACTGAAGGGATAGGGAACTCAGTTTTCCAGATTTAAATCCCCCCCTCCACCCTTCCACTCCACTTACACCTCCAAGGAAGAGCATGGATTAGAAAGGATTTGCCCTCATGGGGCTTTGGTTTGGGTTTGTGAAGATCTGTCCTTAAAAGCTTTTGCCTTTTTTATTTTATCCCCATGTAAACCTGACTCCCAGCTTTACCCCGGGAATGGGCAGAAGTGAGGCGCTGCGTTGTTCAAAGGGCAGAGATCTCTCATTTCTTCTGAAATATCTGCCTTTAAATGGCATTTCCTCTTGGAGACAATGGCTTAATGTGAAGGACAAGCAGGTGGGGATGGGTGAAGGCGGTGTTTCGGTAGCAGGGCACGGCTGAACTCTTGCTGTGGTTGCTGTGGTTTGGGCACACGTGCAAAAGGCTGGATGGGCCCAAGGCTCACCCAAAATGCATCCCTCTGCCAGCAGTGACAGGGCAGCCTGGGTCTCTTGATGCGACTCCAGGCTTGTCCCTCTGATGTCCCAGCACACCAGCGGCCATGGACAGCCGTGCTGGGTCACCATCACCAAGGAGGGCTGGGATGCTCTCCCCAGGACCCATCCGCCCCTGGGAATGACCCGTGCAGCGATGCCGTGTCAGGCCAACAGTCCCAGGGCGCTGGGGCCATGGTGAAGGCTGCCAGGAGTTAGCACGAGGCCAAGGCAGCTCTTCCCTTCCTCATCTCCCCCTTTGCCGGGGATACAAGAGGCCAAACTGCCGGCCGTAACCCATCCCACTGGAAGCGCTGACGCCTGTCTGGCTGCCAGGACACCCCACCGTCCCCATCCCAGGCACGTCTCCTGCACCCGGCAGCAGCGAGTGGGCACCGTGCCGCATCGTGGGGCCGCCCGGGCCCAGGCGCCCTTCTCCAAACATCCCTCCCGCCGCGCGCCCGCCGTACCCCCGCGGCTCGCCCACGTCCGCCCCGCGCACCCGCCCTTGCTGACGGTGGGGAAAGTAGGAGCCGTGTCCTTGCGCTGACCTTCGCCTGACCTTCCAGGAACGCTCGAGAAACCCTCGGAAAGGCTTTCTCATTGTGCAGCCCCAGGGTTTCCAGGGAATTAGTCAGCAGGCTGGAATTGTGCTCTGTGTATGTGACCCCCCTCCCGCTCTCCCCCGCCTCTCCCATCCCTGGAGCCGGACCGGTCCAAGAGATATGTTGCCAGGGTGACAGCGAGGTGTGATGGATGGACAGAGAGTGGCTGTGGAGTGGCAGGGCCGCTGGTCAGTAACCCAGGGCTGTGTTTATAAGAAGGAAGAGGCTGTTTCCTGGAGCTAACATAATGCAGCTCTAAAAAAGGCAGGGGAAATACATCATGCGAGGAGAGCGCAGCCCTGGGAGGGGAGGGCCGCTGGGGAGCCCAGCACCAAAGCGAGTCTCCAGGTCAAGGTGCCTTTGACAGGGGCCTTTTTTATAGGCCATTTGCGTGAGAGTTCGCTGCTGTTTCTCTGCAGCCCTGACAGCGGCTCAAGGCCCAGCCGGGGTTTGGGGAGGGTCTAATCTAAACTCGCCGATTTCCAGCCCTTCTCCTGCAGGACCCGCTGATTTATTTGGAAAATAAATAATCGTCGCTGACTATTGTTTTGTCGCTGCCGAGTGACAGTCTCCCCCCACTTGGCGTGGGTCTGTGCCCTGTCCCACGGCGGACATTCAGAGGTGCGGAGAGGACCCTGGTGCAGAGGGAGCAGAGGGCTCGGTCATCAGCCCCTGCCTCCCCCACCTCACCAGGTGCCAGGAGGAGGTGATGCTCGTACCCACCGTCCCTGCATGGGGTGGGGACCCAGGGCATCATTCGTGGTGCCTGGGCTATGAGCTGGGACAGAAATGACCAGCTGGAAAGGCGAAGGGAAATCTCACCCTCCTTCCCAAACTCCAGCCATGGCGTTTTTGCTCCCTGTAGCCGCACTGCAGGTGTGCGAGGTGCTCATGCCTGGCACCAGCATCTCCCCCCCCCGTCGGGGCTGGGGGCTCTGCAGCCCCGCACGCCTGCTGCTGCAACAGCTGTGGCGTTGTCCCCATGCCTCTGTCACCTCCAAGCCCTGTGGCCACTCTCCCCCTAACACCACCCCCTCTGCCAGAGGGTCTGGCCACGGGAGAACCGGTGGCACATGAGTTTTTTCCCTCCCCACCCAGCAGCACGGGAGCTGAGCCCCCCAGGTGGGCTGGGGCACCACCACTCCCTGGCCCCCGCTGGTCCCCCAGTGCTCTGCCCTGCCCTCATCTCCCCTAGTCCTTAATCATCCCAGATAACCGGAGAGCAGTGCTCCAGAAAACAGCCCTTCATTTTTCCCAGTGCCACAGAAAATAGCCCTTGATTTTTCCCTACAAAAAAAAAAAAAAAAAAAAAATTAAAAAAAAATTAACGCATTTCAGAAAAGAACTTTACAAAAAAGAGAAGGGTTTTCTGGCTGTAAGTCACACCATTTTCTATGTAGGTACAAATTGCTTCTATTACAGCTGAAAAATTATTGTCACTTTGAAAATATTTTCTTCTTTCTCCTCCTATTCCTTTTATTCTTACAGCCCTTCAGTAGCTGAGCAAGTGATATTACATTTAGGGGTTGGTTTGGTTTGGGTTTTTTATTCCCTTCACAAAAGTGCCAAAGCTTTGAAAAGTATCAGCGTAGGGAAGAAAAGATGAGAAAAGAGAGGAGGAAATCTAGTGCAAACGTCAGGAGTTCTTCAAGCAGCTAGAGGCAGGGGGGGGAAAGAAGACAAGGAAAACATGAGAACACAGCACTTTCAAATTTGGAACAGCTTATAAGAAACTGAAATTAGAAAAAATGTTTCAAAATAACTCACTGAAAAGTTAAATAAAAATGATTTCCCATAGAATAGTTTTCAAACTAATTAATTTGGGGTAAGAGAATTTTCAGTAATTTTTATATTGAATAAGTTTTATAATTAATTTTCACATTAATAATAATAACTATTATTATTCTACCTCTATATAATAATAAAAATCCTCAATTTCCACCTCTCCAGCAAAAATCTATGTTTGGTCCTGTCCTCACTGCAGAAGGAGTAAATTTTTTTTTTTCAAGTGGAGCCTCATGTTTGGCTCAGATTTTTGCTTTTCCCTTTTTTTCTTCAGAGGAGTGTTCTGCCTTCGGTGGTGTTCATACTTTAATTCATGCAAATACTGCCACATGCACAAATTCCTCAATGAGTTCAATATTAATCAACAAATGTTTTTTGGGTTTTTTTCAGCCCAGCCTATCGCTGACTAAAAGCCACTTTCTAAATAAGTATTTGATGAGTATTTGTATATTTAATGTTTGCATTGTTCTAAGAGACTTTTAACATTAGGTTCTCTCACCCACTTTCGGTTCAAATTAGCACGTTCACACGCACTTACATCTGAATTTGCGTTCGGCTCGGGCTTTATACAGCTGTATTGCACGACTTTCTAAATAAACCCCCAGTCCGTATTTTGGAGTTCCTTGGTTTTGTCTGACATATCCGTCACAGCTGCCGGGGCAGGGGAAGGCGATCCGTAATTCTGGAAGCCCCTGCGTCGGCGCTGCCTGTCTTGGGGGGAGTGGGACCGCGCTGGCCCCAGAGCAGCCCCAGCCCCACTGCACGGGTGTCGTGGGGCTGCCAAGCCGCAGCACTCTGAGATCAGCCATCAGCGTGGGCTGGTGGGGTTTTTTAAAAACCCTGTTTATTACTGTTTCCACAACCGGTTCTCCTTGGATTTGCGTCGGCCCCTCCGTGGCACCCCTGGACATGCACTGCCTTGGGGGGGCTCATCTTTCCAGCTCTGTAGATCAGGGCCACCCCGTCTCCTCTGCGACCCTCCCCGGGTGGCCATGATATGGCTAAAGCACCATTAAGCTCATTAGCTAATTCCCTTATTACACAGCATCCACTGAAGCATGTGTGTTTGGGCTTCCAGGCAGCCCCCTCTCGCCTTTCTCCCCAGCTTGCCTTGCCTCCTCATTACTCCCTTCTCTTTGTTTTAGCTAAGAAGGGGAGTTTTTAAAGGTCCCCTTGACCCAGTCATGTTGGGCACACGCTCATCCCTCCCTCACCGGTCCCAGTCTCGGAATACCCCCAGTGCGAGGGGCTGCTGCGGGCTGGGGCTGCAGTGGACAGGACCCTGCTTGCCCGGCGCTGCGGCACGGCGCTTTCCCCTCAGCCAAAGCGGCTTTTCGGGCCCGTTCACATTTCCTTGTCAATCTCTGAGCCCGGCCAGGCGACCGCACGGAGGGTTTGATTCAGACAGAGCGGCGCATGGGGAGTTTCCTAGGAAGGAGGCTGTGGCATGAAGCTGCCGTGGCGGGATGCTGTTCTTTGCGGGGTCACCCCGAGTTTTGAGAAGGTCGATGGGCTCTTGCGTCTTGTTTGAAGAGAGACGCCAAACCCCTTGCTCCCGACCCCAAATCCGGCGGATGCTCGCCCAGAGCCAGGGGGTCAGAGCCCGCGGGGCCAAGCCTTTCACCCCCAAACATGGGGAGCCTGGGAGCCCTCTTCCCGCGCCGCCTGCTCCGGGAGAAGCCCGGTCACAACCTCTGCCCGGGGAAGAGGGACGGACCCGGCATCCCACCCTCTTCCTTCTGGGGGCCACACGCCGCAAAATCCACCTCACGCCGGCGCTTTCCGGCCCTCTGTGAGAACGTACAGTTTGTGGCTCCTTCATTGACTTTGAAGAATGTCCCTTTATTCACAATGTTATTTCCTTTAATCACTGTGAGGTTGCAGGAAATCTTCTTGGAAAATTGTTTCAGATTGGCTGGAATCACCGTACTGTCGCAGGGATGGAAAACTCACTTGAACTTGTTTTTATTTTACCCTAAAAAGTCACTGTCCCCAGAAGGTTCAGATGAATTTGGATAAACATGTGAGTTCCAAGGATTCAGTTGTTGCTGAGCAGTTCCTCCCCTCCTTTTTTTTTTTTCCCAAATGGACCTCTGTGTCTTTCCAAGTTCCTGAGCCTTACTCAAGACCAGGGGTGCAGAACTGAAGGAAAATGGGACATTGGCATAAACAGATTGAAGACAGGCAAATACATCACTAAGGGACACCACACGCGAGGAGAGATAACGAAGCAGTAAGTGACAGCTTTGGCCATCAGCTAAGAGTCGAACCAACTGAATTTTCTTCTACTTGAGGATATCTGTGCTGGCCCATATGGGAAAAACAGAAGATATGCTAAATCTTGACTTTCGTGGGACTTCAGGCCCATTTCCACATGAAATTCTTGTGAGCAATGGAGAGGAACACGGTCTGTGTGAGAGGACAGCTGGCTGGCAAACTGTACAGTTACCAGTGCTCAACCCTCAGACGGGGTCTGGTCTGGGTCTAGGGCTAGTCGGTGCTTTCATCAGTGATTTTTACATGCAGCACCAGTCTGGAAGGGCCTGAAAGTGCTTTCCTTGAGCAACTGGAGAAATCTGAAATAAAACTGTTGATAAGAACAAATAGAAGGCTTTTCTATGAGTTGGGAAAACTCAACATCACGAGCACTACCTGGAGAATGAGCAAGGTTGCTCTGTGGGAAAGTAGCTGGAGGTGACGGTGGGTCCTGCAGGGAGCATGAGCTGGCAGCACCCTGAGTGAGAAGAGCGAAGTCAGTCTGGGACGTGTAAACAAGGTGTTTGTAAGACACCTGATGTGGATCTCGCTGCACTCAGTAAGTGTCAGCCTGAACGCTGAATCCCACTTGGGGCTCAGCGTTTCAAGTTGCGGTTCTTGGACAAAGCCCAGGGAAGAAGGAGTTCAGAAATTCAGAAAACATGACATACTGGAGAAGGCTGAAGGACCAGGGTAGCTTAGTATCAAGACAAAAAGACTGCAGGGAAGTAAGATAAAAGTCTTTAAATGCACAAAGCCCTGCTACAAAGCGCGAGATAATAGGCTATTCCTTGTTTTCAGGGTGGGTAGAAGAAGCAGCCATGGGCTCACCCTGCAATGACTGCGGTAAAAGGAGATTAAAACTCGTTTTTCCTGGAAGCCGTCTTCACCACTAGAGGCTTATTTGAGAAAGAGTTTAGACAAAAGCTCTACCAGGAAGGGTTTGCCTCCTTTGGGGGCAGGCAGACAGGCTAGGTGACCTCAAGGGCCTTCAAGGCTTACTTTTTATAATTCTGTGAATATGGATACTAAAAAGAGAGAAGATCATTTTGCCTTTAGCCAGTCTATTTGGGACTGGTCCTTGCCAGGTGTGTTTTGCTTCAGCTATGTATGTTGTCCCGGTTTCCATCATCTCCATCTTTTTTTTTTTTTTGTTATTCACTCCTAAGCATTTTTTTTTTCCATCTGATTTTTTGCCCATTTCTGTACAACCCTGTGGTCCTACTGTTCCTGGAATGGTCATATGCCTTGTGTGGTCCCCAGCAAGCTGTGCACAGAGAGACCTTCTCTTTCCCACCTGATGGACTGTCTGCCTATAGTTGGGATCCAGAAGCATCCTGGGGCAGACCCCATCTCGCTCATGAATTTGCCAGGTGACAGACTCCTGGTGTTGCATGCTCATGTCTCGCTCATGGTTTCACTCCCATCGCAAGGCCCCTTCGGGTCGTCCGTGGGCTGGGTGTTTTTCTAAACCAGGACTAGCAACTGTCGCCCCCTCCATCTGTGGGTTTGCAGATGTTGACTGTTCAGTGTTTATGTTGAGGTCGTGTGATGAGAATTTTTCTATGTGTATTAATAACACGATGTACGTTTACTCACAGTGTCTAAGGTCAGAGTTAGTCATTAGATCACCTATGCTGATCTCCCCAACTGCCTTGTCTTGTTACTTTTTCTAGATCCGAGTAACCTGGGGTTTTGCTAATGCACAAACGCATCTGCTCCGGAGGAGCGAGGGAGTTCATGGTTTGGTCTTACTTAATCAGTGATGGTTCATCTGACGACTAATCAGCATTGCTCAGAAAGTGTATGTCATATTTCTTATGCAGCTTTGTCTGGCTTTTAATTTCCAGCCATTGATTCTTGTGCTGCCTTTTTCGGCTGGAATAAAAACGCTTTAGCACATGGTATTTTCTTATTATGAGAGTGCTTGTGCATAGCAGTCAAATTTCTTGAGCTTTTTTAAGAAGAAAACAGGTTGAGCTTGATTCCACCACTGTGGGGTGCGTTCTCCTGCCCTTCTGTCTTTTCTGTGGCTCTTTTCTGCACCCTCATTTCACAGAATAATTTTGGCCTCAGGAGCTCTGGCGGTACAGCCCGCTGGTTGGGCCTCGATCCATCGAATTTTGGAAATGTCTGAAGACGCAGATCCCACTGCCTCGCTGGGTCCCTGTGCCAGCACTTGATTTTTAACCCACTTTGTGTCCCCCAGCTTCCAGCCCACACCTCCCCAGTCTGGCTGCAAGGATGCTATGGGAGACTGTGAAAATGGGGCAGAGGTGGGGGGAATCACATCTACCGCTCTCCCTTCATCTGCATCTTTTTAAAACGGGGCACTAGGCTAGTCACAGTATCTCAGGGCTGGCATCCCATCCCTTGCTGCGTGAGACACTGCCTCGTAACTCCTGTTTGCTGTGCTCCCTGCTCTGATGCCCAGAACTGCGTGCACCATGTGGTCCTAGCATCAAGCCCTCATCCCGCTGCTCCCCTCCCGGGACCCCAAAGCAGCCCTGCTCAGCGTCAGAGCCTTGTCTTAGCCCCTGCCACTCAGAGGGATCGCCCACTTTCTCTGCTGACACATCTACCTTGGCGTTCGGCTCCGTCAAAACCCACAACCAAGTGACTCCATCCTCTCTCTGGAGACAGATTGGGATGTAGGTAGTGGGTGGGCAATCAGCATTAATTAGGGAAAATACTTAACTGGAATATTGTTAAGCACCTTGCAGATACCCAAGTGTCTGACACCCACAGCCTCACTGCTCCCTGTTTCTCGGAAGCCAGTGCTTTTGGTCCTTCAGGCAGTTTGGGTCTTTGAGTCCTTGCTTGAGTCTCACAGACAAGCCTCTTTGTTTCCCATTTTTGAGCAAGATTTCCTCGGAAGATCCTATGAAGACAGCTATGGACTAATAATATCCTCGCCATATATGGTGCATTTCGTCCTCGGTTTGTGCGTGGCTGTGAGCGTGCATTGCCCTGCACGCTGCCTGCAGCCAGCTGCTCGCCAGCGAGTGTGTGTTAGCCAGCCCAGCACGGCTGCATGCTACAGAGACCCAAGGCTCGAGTACAAGAACAGGTACATTTTGGCCAGGCCCCTGCTCTTCCTTCCATGCAACGTCAACGCTGGACGGGTTTGGCCTGTGCAGTGCAGATGACTGCTAACGCTTACGTGTGCTTTTATAGTGTAGCATTTCAAAGGGCTGGTTGCGAGGAGGTGCATGAACATTTCCTGTACGTCTGGCCAAAAATCCGATCCTTGAGAGCGCCGGGGAACCCTGCAGTTTTGCAGAACATGCCATTTTGACGTTCACAAAAGACAAAGCGTTGCCAAAACCTGGGGAATGGTGTGGAAGGTGCCAGCATTATTTTCCTACTCCTGGCTTCACTTAGTTGCTTTTTTCACTTTGCCCTTCCGTGACCATCCAGCCGGCTGGTTCCTGCACCATGCGGGTCCCAGCCCTGCAAGGGACAGTGGTGGGATGTGCCGAGCCGCGATGGGGGCTCAGGTTTAGCCATGCTACATCTCCCAGTGACTTGGAGGTGGCCGAGTGGCGTGAGTGACTGCACCAGTGCTGGTGTGACACGTGTCAGGCTGGGTGACTGCAGATGTCCAGCTCTGGAGGGTAGGTACATCCCCAGGTGCCAGCCGTGCCATCAGGGGCACATTTTTGTGCAGGACAGCCCCCTCAATCCTGACCAAACATGCTGGGGCTTTCTAAAGGCCAGGCAGGAGGACAGACCTGATGCTTCCAGGTCTCATGACATCTGCCAAGTCCCCTTCCTGCACTAATCTTGTCCTTCTATCCAAAACAATTATGGAGGGCTTGTTGTTTTTGGCACAGTCCTTTATTTACAAAACCCATCCTGCTTATAGCTCATGGTTTCATTATCCTCTAGATGTTTACAGAGCTCCTTTTCTTAATATTTGTGCCATTATTTTACTAGGGACCCGGGTGAGGCTTTCCAGACAGTAATTGTCTGGCTCATCCTCTCACCCACCAGCTCTTTCTGCAGAAGTGCACATCTCCCTGCTGTCCCTGCCTGCCCGGGGCACCCAGTGGGACAGGGACAGGCAGGGCTGTGGGCAGTAGGAGAGGGCTGCCCCGCTTTGAGGGTGCTGGGAGGGATGTACGTCCCACCGCCCACGCCGCGTGCTCACCCCGCAGCCCCTTGTCGCTGCGCCAGTGTCACCAATGTCCTCCCGATGGGCACCTCCTGGCCCCCTTCCCTGCTGCCCGCTGCCAGGCTCAGGGCACGGGCGCGCATCACTGGCTGGGGGACTCGGCAGGCTTTTGGGGACCGCGGCCTGGGAAGGCAAGACGGTGGCAAACCCGGCGCTGGGATTTTGGTGTCATTAGCGTGGTGCAGACGTGGGTCGGCGGTTTATGCTGTGCATCGCTCTGATGCTGGTCCCAGCCCCTGGGCCGTCTGTCACAGGGGTTTGTTTAACCACCTTTGCCACAGTATCTCGCAGCCTTTAATCTGTTTATCCTCGTAACCCCACGATGAGGTGAAGGATAGTTATCCTCGTTTCAGAGGTAGGGAACCGGAGGGATTCTTTTCAAATGTAGATCGGTGTTTAATGATGCAGAGATAAAGATTTTAAAAACACGCCCAAGACAACAGGCGTACGGCATGTAACTGAGCCGGGTGTCTCTGCAAATCCCTTTAAGCGCCTCTGCCTTTTCCAGCAGGTGCTGTTTTGGAGCAGACCTGGCGCAGGGACCCGGCCCGCCAGCCGGACAGAGCTGAGCCCGCTCCTGCCGTCCGGTTTCCCCGCGTGCGCTGGGGGTGTGCGGTGGCACAGCGGCTTCTGCTCAAAGCAGGCGCTGAAACCGGAATTGCAGGAGTGCGTAAGAGCCTCAGCCGCATTTAGGGATGAAACTTCCAGGCTGTTTGTGCTGCGAGCGTGCGCATAAAAGTGTAAGATGGGGAATACGGGGAGCGGGGTGCTTGTGCAGCATCCGTGCAAAGCCGCTGCACCGCTGAACGAGGAGTGAGCAGGATCAGCAGGCTCTCTCTGCTGTCACTGCCTGGGCAATCGATATCTAGGGCAAATCTGACTAACACACACACAGACACACACCCCAAGCTGCGGTTGCTGCTCAGTGGTCCCGGCGGAGGTGTCCCCGGGCGCTGCGCAGCCCGTTCCCGGCGGCGGGCGGGCGGGCTCGGTGCAGCCGGGCTCGGTGCAGCTGTCCCCGCTGCTGCGGCTGCTGCTCCCGGGCAATTGTTGCTGTGCTTGTGGGAATGCGGCGGCTCGGGCTGCGCGGAGGTCAGTGCTTTTGTCTTGCTGCGGGGAGTTTATCTCTGCGGATCTTGCCTGCTTTCCTGGGTCAGGCTTCACCTCCGCTGTTATCAGCAAACGCAGGAACAGCCCGGTCCCGAGACGGGCTGCGTAGGAACCTCTCGACCCCCTTGCAGGGGGAGGCAGCGCTCTCACACCCCTCCCAGGCTAACGGGCACCGGCCAGGCCCGAGCCCGAGGGTCGGGGCTGTGATGCTCAGGGCCCCGGGGCCGCCGTTCCCCCTGCGCCGTTCCCGTGCGGCCCGGCGGCGGTGCCGGTGCAGCCGGCGGAGGAGGAGGCGGCGGCAGAGCCGTCGGGGCCCTCCCCGGTCTCGTCTCCCCTTGGGTCGTCCACCCCAAACACAGAGGGGACGGATCCCCCACCGGCAGCGCCGGCGGCACCGATTCTCCCTTCCCCGCCGGGCTGCCCCGTCCCAGCGCACCCTCCCCTTCCCAGCAGCTCCAGCCGGACCCCTCCAGCTGTCTCCACAAACCCAAACCATTAGCATTTCCTGTTCAAACATTTCCAATAAATAAATGGAGACATCATGCCACAAGCCCGCGAGTGACCCAGAGGCGGGTCCAAGGCCGGGATGGACACGACCACCCAGTGCCCGACCCCCTGGCTGGGCGCCAGCCCTGCCTTTGTTTGAATTCCCGGGTGAGTAAGCGCTCGGCTGACGCCAGCCAAAACGCCGTAAGAAATTATTTTTGATATTAAATAAATTGTTTTCAGTAAATCTGCTCCTACATCAAGGTCCAGAAGCTACCCACAGCACTGGGCTCCCTGCAAGGGAGCTGGAGTCTCCTTTCCCGGCCTTGTCCAGGCCATGCCGGGGCACATGCCCTGCCCAGAGGGGTCCAGCTGGGCCCAGCTGTGCTACAGATGCCTCCAGGGGCTCCCACAGCTGCCCTGGAGCTGGGGGTAGCAGCTGTCTCCCTGCATCAGGCCTCCCAAAACCAGCTTCCTTGGCTGTGCAAAAGTCCGTGCCTGTCCTGCTCCACGGCTGGGGATGCTTAGGGACCGACAGCCCAGTCTTTTCTCAGTGGGTCCTCTGCACCCTTGGGAAACCATCTTTAATGCACCAGGGCAGTGGGTGTCAGCGCCTGGGCAGGCCCAGGAGCTGGTCTGCTGAAATCTACCAGCGGGCGCTGATGTAAAAGGAAAAAATGTGGGGACAGCAGGTGTCTGAAAGACGCTTTCCCAGCCCCGGTGACTCGTCCCGTGGCAAGCACCAGGATCAGCTCATCCCTTGCTGCTTTCAGGGCCATTTGTCCTGTGAGGTGCCTGTGTTCCCCCTGGGTGCCTGGGGGATGAGCAGATGCAGAAGAGGTGAACATGGCCATGGGGTAGGTCCTGAGCGGTCCATGGGCAGGGCTGGGGCTCCAGGGACACCAGGACTAACGTGCAAAATAGGTTTAAATACAGAAATGGCGAACGTCTGGCTGCGCCCAGGCAGCAGCGATGTCAGGAGAGGTTGGAGCCTGATTGGGTTGGTGGATATGCTCCTTCTCAGGGGTGCACGGGCTTTGGGTTGCTCTCTGACTTTCAGCTGGAAGAAAAGAAGATGGATTTGAAACTAACTAAGCTCTGTCATGGTGGCAGTTAGGAAAAATACTAGGAATACAGCTTCCACTATTTTTTAATTTTTTTTTTAGCTGTGTTTTGCTGAAATCAAAACTTCCTGTAGGAACATGGTGTTTAAAGGCAAAAATCTGCTGCTGAAGTTTTCTGAAACACTTAGAGGTTGAAATGGTCTTTGAAAGAGAAGATGTAGATGGTCTGCTCCAGAAGTCTTCATTCAGTGGGGTGTTATGCTCCGGCATTACAAGACTTAAGAAGCTGAAATGCAGTGAAACCATATTTTAAATAATTTGGTTTATGGAGAAAGTATAAAGTCTTGTCAAATTTGGAATGATTTTATTTCTTTAGAGCTTCTGCCTTGCTCAAGGGAAAATCCTGTTGCTCTCACCTAGAGCAGGTGAGAGAAGCAGTGGGACAGTGTGTCGGGGGCAGGCAGCTGCCGTGGGTAGGGTGCCCGAGTGAGCGGCTACCGAAGACCCATGTGTTCACCCACAGCTCCACAGAGCGGGAACTGATGTTTTTTGGTGCCGGTGGGTGAAATCCCTGGCACTCCCTATCTCTGTGTGTGTAGTGGGGCTGGTGGGGTGGGAGGGCAGGAGATGGGTACCACAAAGCAGCGTGGCTAGGGGTTCAGCTCAGGGGGGCTGTGGGTGGGCAATGCCCAGCCCCATCCATGCTGGGATGCAGCAGGAGGGCAGCGGTGGGGGCCCCTTCCCAGCCCCTGACGGTGCCCCTCGGCAGGACCTGCGGCCCCGGCTGCCATCAGGGCTCAGTGCCATCAGCACTTGTAGGTGCTGACAGATGGACCCGGCGAGGGGCTAGCAGGGGCCGGAAACTCCTGATCCCTCTTTATCTGCCCCTCGCTCTGCTCTCTCATCTCCCCGTCTCGCCTGCTATCTCACGCTCCCATTTCTGTGCCTCCCTGGCTGCTGGGGGGTTGCCCACCCTTTGCGGCACCCCATGGCCAGGCACCGGCCTCGGGTTCCCCCATCCCAGCCACAGCGTGGGGTCCTGAACCCTCTGCCCTGGGACCTGCTGGGTTCGCTGCCTGTGGGGAGCACTAGCCACGAACGAGGGGAGGCACATCAGGTGCCCCTGTCCCGTGATGCACACTGAGCATTGGCCACAGCGGCAAGCAGGTGCCTGCGATGGAGTGCTGGGGTTGTGGTGCATTGCAGGTTGGAGTGGGAGGAAAGGGTCAGGCCCAGCTCGACATCATCATGTGCACTGAGGAGGTCAAGGAGGCTTGCTGCTCTCTTCCCCAAATGTGCCAGCTGCTCCCAGGCCAGGGTCCATCTGGGTACCAGCTCAAAAACAATCACAAGCCTTTCACTTGCCTCTCCTGGCATCCCTGATCCCCATCACTCCTTTGCAAACCCACTGGCCCAGCTGGGCAGGGTGGCGGCGGGGGGGTCAGGATCTGCAGTTAATGTAGCTACCCCTAAACCACTGCCAGAGATCAGCTAATCTGATAATTACAGCAACAAAAGCCATTTAGACAAACCATGACCTGACCCTGGGAGCTTGGAATGAAAACATTTTACCCTCCTCTGTCTGGATCCTGCACTGAGAAAACATCTGTATTCAGAGGATGGCTGGGAAAACAGCCCCCGTGCAGCCTCCGCTGGGAACAGCCACAGCTCTGCTCCCTGCCCGCACACTCTGTGCCCAGCCTCAGCGTGAGGTGGGTAATGCCTCAGGGCAGGGCAGCCTAAACCCTTGCTGTGATTCTGGGATTGAGGGCATCCCGGCCCTGGGCAGGGTCTTTGGTGAGGAAGAGGAGGAGGGTGCGAGGGTGGACCCTGTAACCTCCCAGAAAGGACTTCTTCCAGGCTCACGAGGGGCTCAACAGTGCAGAGCGGGCAGCATCTGGTCCCTAACAGTTCCCACATCCCTGCAGCAGCCTGAGCCCTGCAGGAGCAGGGCTGGCCACCGAGCCCCCCTGCCTCTGTCTCCCAGGAGGGGCTGAGTGTGGGGGGCCGTGCTTGCGTGCGACACGGCAGTGTGCACCCGGGGGGCTCCTTCGCTCCAGGTAAGGTGTGCAAGCCTTCCCGTTGAGTGGCAGGTCATTGCTGGCTGTCAGTCGGAGGCAGGAGATGAAGGGAGAGATGCCTCAGGGCCGGCTCCCATGTTTCTCCTGCTTTTACATACATTTTGGTGGCACCCTTTGTGTAGGCTGGGGAGATGAAAGCTCAGGGCCAGAGGGATCTTGCTAACACACAGCCACCCGGCTCGGGGGCCCGGCGGCCTGCTGCTTCGTGCCTGTCTGTCTCATTCCTGAATCTGTTCCCAGCAGAGCCCCGGTCTGTGCTGCCGAGGGCACAGGATGCCAGCCGGGCTGGGGGCATCCAGGCGCACTGGCAGGTAACTCCTGCTGGCTCGGCGACCCCAGCCTCACAGGCATGGGCAGCGGCACAGACGGTCTCCATCAGACTGGCACCTCTGATCTCAGGCTGCCCAGGAGTCACCGAGGAAGGAGAGCAAGACAGTGCTGATTTGGGGAAACTGCCTTTTTTTCTTGTGACTGGCACTGCTCACTTGCTCCAGCAGTCCCGAGCAGTGGCTTGGTGCAGCCAGCTTGGCAGGCAGCACCCCTGTGCCTTCATGATTTCCCTGCTTTGCACTGGGGAAAGGGCTTGGCCATGTCCCCAGATATCCCAGTGCTCTGGAGAGCAGTAGGATTAGAAACCAGTAAGTGCAGTGACAGCCTGCCAGTCTGGGGACTCCCCAGAATTTTTGTTTGCTCCAGAAATAGGATGCTGTAAGCAGCCTTGGTTGGCTTTTTCCATTGCAGCATCCCACCTGTGCAGTGCTTTACTCCTTGTGAGCAGAAAACATGACTCACCCTGCGGTGGGCTAACCCTATTTATCTCTGATGCCCTTGTTCCCATCAGCTGCTTCCCTGCTCATCACTGCAACATCTCTCATTTAGCAGCACCCACAGACCTCAAGAAACCCAAGCACACTTCATCTGGTTGCAGTTAGAGTTAAGGGTAGGGTTAGAGTTAAGGTTAGGATTAGATTTACAGTTAGGGTTAGAGTTAAGAGTAGGGTTTGGAGATGCCCTCACAGCACCTTGACAAGGTCAGGCCTTTGGAGGGATTCATATAGCTATTGCAGAGCGCAGACCTGAAGCGCTTTCTGGGTTTCCACACAGCCTGACAGGTCTGACAGAGGTTTCATCTGACTTGGGCTAAAAACCCCAGCAGGGCCAAGGCTTTGGTCTAGCGCTACTGTCTTGCTCCTCTGCCTTTCCCATTACCCTGTTTTCTCCAAAGGCAGAAGCGTTGGCAGGCTGCTGTGCCGCCGCGCAGCTCTGCCTCTTCCCTGCTCCTATGCTAAGCAGAAAGTGCACTGGGCAGTTCTTCCAGGTGCTGCCCAGAGCTGGGGGAGGCGAGGGCTGTGCCCCCCGGGCTCCCTCCCAGGCAGCCAGGCTGCGCATCCACCTTCAGCATGGGAGGGGGGTGAGGCACCAAACTGGTTTTCGGAGAGATCTTGGCTGGGTTAACAAAGGGAATATATGACACGGGTTGTCTGCAAAAGCGTGCGGGGACAGCAGGGCCTTTCCCGTCCCGTATCTCCGTGTTTTATGTCACGAGGGGCGGGGGGGGAGGAGGTGGGGGGTGTCGCGCTGCCGGGGCTGTTCGCAACGTCCTTCCCGTTTTCCTCGAAGCCTTTCCCAGATGCTGCAGGATCGCGGGCGGATTCCCACAAACTTCAAAAGCCCCTTGAGACGGGTTCCTAACGGAGCCGGTCACAAACCGGGCGGCAGTGAGCCCCCTCCTCGGGAAAGCGTGGGGCAGCCGCGGGTGGGATGCTTGGGCGGCCCCCGGCCACCCGGCTCGCAACCGGTCACGCCTTGCGGAGCCGCTGCCACGGGGGTTGCGGGACAAGCGGCGGGGCCGCCCGAGGCTGGGCTGCCGGCGGCGGCGGAGCGATGAGCGGGCCGGCTCTGCCCTCTGCCGACACCCCCTGGCACTGCCGTCGCCCCGCCACGGCATCCGCCCGAACGTCCCCCGGACGTTCGGGCGGATGCCGTGGCGGGGCGACGGGGACGGAGGTCCCCGCACGTCTCCCGGGCCGCAGAGGGTCGGGGTTACGGTGGGAAGGATGCAGAGTTGGGCAGCAAGGCGCCACGAGAAATTCCCTGCGGAGAAGTTGCAACGCCAAGCGCTCGGGGAGAAGGGGTCCCGATCCCAAACGCTCCCCGTGGGCCAGAGCAGTGCTCGCCTCGGTGGCTCTTACTGGGAGGGGAGACGTGCCCAGGTGCCCCCCGGGGTTTCCTGGAAATCAGGAAAGTCCCCTAAAATCCCGTGGCGGATGCACTGGAGGATCCCCGTGACCCGTCCCGGGCTGAAAACACACACCCACACGGTCCTCACGGCTGTCCTCGTCTGGCACCCGAGTCCCTGCGCCCCTGGGACCACCCCAGGGCACTGCACCCGTCACGGCTGGGCACGGCCCGCCCGGCACCTTCCTGCGCCCCCCGGGCACGGCCCTCCCGGGGCTGTCGCGCACCGCAGCTGCGCGCTCCAGGGGCTGATCAGCACTCCCGGGTGCCCCGTGAGGACCGTGCCGTGCCGTGCCGTGCCGTGCCGTGCCGTGCCACCCCCCCCGGGCACTGCGCCCCCGGGCACTGCTGCAGAGCAGCGCAGCGCTGCCTCGGGCACGGCATCCCCAGCAGTACCCCGTACCACGGGCACTGCACCCCGGGACCACCGCGCACCCCCGTCGCTGCAGCTCCGGGGCATCCCCCCGGTCCGGACACTCCGCCCCGGCCACGCGCGGGCGCCACCCCGCGCCCCCGGGGCGCTGCACCTCGGGGCAGCCCCGCCGCCCGCCAACCCGCGCGCGCAGAGGAGTGGGTGGGGCCGGTGGGGCGCCGGCAGCCAATTGGCAGCGCCTGCGTACCACCCGCCGGTCGCGTCACCGGCCGGCTTCCCCGCCGGATTGGCTGCCCGCGCTCCGCCCGAGGGGTGGCGGGGCCGCGGCTGGCTGGCGGCGGGGGCGGGGCCGCCGGCGGCCTGCTGATTGGCGGCGGCGTGCGACGGCCCCGCCCCCCGGTGAAGGTGAGCGTCTCCTCCAGGCGCCGCGAGCCGCCCGTAACGGAGCGCAGTGGAGCGGAGGGGGCTGCGCCGCCATGGCCGCCTCCATCTTCGCCGCCGTCCCCCGCGCCCCTCCCGTCGCCGTCTTCAAGCTCACGGCGGACTTCCGGGAGGACGGGGACGCGCGGAAGGTCAACCTGGGCGTGGGCGGTGAGTCCGCGGCCTCCCCCGGCCCGGCGGGGCACCTCTCCGCGGGGTAGGCCCGCCAGTGCACCCGTGGCGGGTCTGGCCGCTGTCCGAGCGGCAGCGGCGGAATCCATACCGGAAAGGTCACCGGGCCGCCGCGAGCGCCCGGCCGGGCGCGGGGTGGGCAGCGGGTCCCTGGCGGGTGTCAAGGTCGTGGGGGGCGGTCGCGTGGTGCCAGCGCCGGCTCGCTCCTCCGTCCTCGGGTGCCGGTGTCCCGGCCAGACCCGGGAGGCCCCGCGAGCACCCGGGTGTGGAAAGGAAGGACGGTTCTCCCTGTCTTCGCAGCCTACCGCACGGACGAGGGGCAGCCATGGGTCCTGCCGGTGGTGAAGAAGGTGGAGCAGATGATCGCCAACGACAACAGCCTGAACCACGAGTACCTGCCCATCCTGGGTCTGCCCGAGTTCCGGGCCAACGCCTCCCGGATCGCCCTGGGTGACGACAGCCCTGCTATCAAGGAGAACCGGGTAGGTGGTGGACAGAGTGCAAGGCTGCTCCGTGCTCGGAGAGCTGCTGGGATCCCCGGGGTGTCTGTCTAGCAGATCAAGCGAAAGAGGACAAATGTGCAGAGTAACGGCCTTTTGGCAGGATTTGGGGATTTCTCTGACGTGGTCTTTAACGGTTGTACGTTACCTGACGCACCCGTGTACTTGTTTGTGCAGGTAGCTGTAGATCTGGGGAAAGACCGAACGTGGGCTTTGGTTTGCTTCTTCATCTTTTAAATGGTTGCCCCTTGCGCAACTGAAGTCAGATAACAGACCCCTGTTCCCGAAACAACCTATTAGCTGAGATTCCGCTCTGTGCCAGCAAGTAACAGGATTACCTGGAGCCTATTTATAACTGCAGAAGGTGTGATGATGGGCCTGAGCGCTGAAGGAGGTTGAAGACCACTGGAAGGGGGTGGTGCCCTGGCTGGGCTGACCCCAAGCAGCATGTCTGGGATCCTGTCTTGCTCTTGCTCCTGTTCTCCGTGCACCGATTGCTGGATTGACCTGGGTGGGCCCTGCTGGCAACTCTCTCTGTTGCAGATTGGAAGCGTTCAGTCCTTGGGTGGGACGGGCGCTCTGCGTATCGGCGCGGAGTTTCTGAGGCGGTGGTACAATGGAAACAACAACACGGCGACCCCGGTCTACATCTCCGCTCCGTCCTGGGGTGAGTGCTGTCATCAGTGCTGCTGCCTCCATGCAGGGGGCCCTGTGGGTCAGTGGGCACAGCTGAACTCCTTGCAGGAGGCCTGGGCAGTGGGAGAGGGGCCTTCCTCTTGTGGGTGAAGGGAGATACTGGGATTGGAGAAGGTGGCTCCCTTGCGGTGGGGCCTGCTGTTCTGAAAAGTGATTTCTTTCCTCAGAGAACCACAACTCTGTGTTTGTGGATGCTGGCTTTAAAGACATTAGAACCTACCACTACTGGGATGCTGCCAAGAGGGGCCTGGATCTCCAGGGGCTGCTGGATGACATGGAGGTGAGTAAAACTGGTATGGGACGGGTTGAGCTTGGGTCTGTGCTGTCAGTAGCTGGCTGGGCTCTTGCATGCTTTGCCTGGAAGTGGATCTCTGCTAAAGAGACTGATGATGTCCAGAGGAGCTCAGGGCTTCTCCCTCTGCCACGGGTACTCAGTCTTGTCCATGTGTGTGACCAAGACCTGCTCTCTCCTCAGAAAGCCCCAGAGTTCTCCATTTTCATCCTCCATGCCTGTGCACACAACCCAACGGGCACAGACCCTACTCCCGACCAGTGGAAGCAGATTGCTGCCGTTATGAAGGTACGGGCTGCTGCTGGGGCTAAAGCAGTGCTGAGGGGACAGATAGCTCTTGAGCCAGCCAGAGGACTTGCATCCAAAATGGGCTCTAGGGAATGGCATGAGATGTGTCAGGAGCTGCAAGAGTCCTGCAGGGCAGGTGTTGAAGGGAGAGGCTGAGAAGATGCTGGTTGTCTGTGCTCAGAGGATAGAAACATCCCAGTTCTGCTCATGCCTCCAAGTTCTTACTTTTAAACTCTGTGGTATGGGCTGCAGTGATGTTTCTTATGCTGGAGAGATTGTCCACAGGCACCTGCTTTTCACAGGTGTTGGATAGTAGGATATAAGGTGGCGCATATCCTGTGCCTGTGTCCTTAAATGCAGTGTTCTCCTGCAGTTTGACCTTTTCTTGATCACTTCAGTCTTCGTGTTTGTTTTTTTTTTTACCCCAGTAGACAGAAAATATCTCAGTCTGGTGTTGCTGGACCATGTTTCCTTTGTATTCACTTGGAAGCTCAATGGTCATTTTTTCCTCCTACGGGGACAGCGGGGGGTAAAGTGAAGGTTGTGGGGAAGGGGTTTCCCTCTAACATTGTTCCTCCTTGCAGCGCCGGTTCCTGTTTCCGTTCTTCGACTCGGCGTACCAAGGTTTTGCCTCTGGCAGCCTGGACAAGGATGCCTGGGCTGTGCGATACTTTGTCTCCGAGGGCTTTGAGCTCTTCTGTGCACAGTCGTTTTCCAAGAACTTTGGGCTCTACAGTGAGTGTCTGGCAGTAAGCTGGCCCAGTAGCATCATACCCAGACAGATGGGGCTGGCATGCTGGGGGGCGGGGAGAGCTCTGCTTTGCCACGATGTGTGGGATCGATGGCTCACATCTCTTGGCTTGTCCACAGATGAACGTGTGGGGAACCTGACTGTGGTGGGGAAGGATGCAGACAACGTGCAGCGTGTGCTTTCCCAGATGGAGAAGATTGTGCGCACCACTTGGTCCAACCCTCCCTCCCAGGGAGCGCGCATCGTGGCCACTACGCTTTCTTCCCCACAGCTCTTTGCCGAGTGGTATGTCTTGCCAGGGCTGGTGGGAGAGGGAGAGGGAGGGAAACTGTCTCCAGGGGAAGAGGGCCAGGCTTGGCCAGATGGCTTCAAACCAGACAGGTGCCCATCCTCACGCTCTGCTTCCTGTCTGCTGCAGGAAGGACAATGTGAAGACGATGGCAGATCGTGTCTTGCTGATGCGGTCAGAGCTGCGGTCTCGCCTGGAGTCCCTTGGGACCCCAGGCACCTGGAACCACATCACAGAGCAGATTGGCATGTTTAGCTTCACAGGGCTGAACCGTAAGTACCGAGTGGCCTGGTGAAGGGAGGACTGGGTGAGGACAGTTTTGCTGGGGGTGAAGTGGGTGGGAGCAGTCCGGACAGGAATCTCTCAAGGACCACGCTGGAGTCCTGGCAGTGTCCTCTGTGACTAGGCAGGGATGAAGCGTCAGACAGCATTTTAGTGCCCAGTGCTGGTTCTGCTTGTTGTGAGTCAGGCAGCCCCGATTGGTTCTTCGGGCTTTTCTGAGCTCTGGGGTCACTGCGCTGACCCAATGTCCTGTTATTTCCACAGCTAAGCAGGTGGAGTACATGATCAAGGAAAAACACATCTACCTGATGGCTAGTGGGCGCATCAACATGTGTGGCCTGACTACCAAGAACCTGGACTATGTGGCCAAGTCCATCCATGAAGCCGTCACAAAAATCCAATGAAGCACATGAACAACCAAACTTACATGAAGTCACCAAAGCTGTAGCGTGTAGTCCGTCTCTTTCCCTGCTCATGGCTTGCCTTCTCCCACACCTCTTGGGGTTTATTAAAGACGGGAGCAGTAGCTCAATCAGGGATAATCATCTTTTGACCTTTCTGAAGTACCCCATGCAGGATGGTAAGCCAGTGCCCCCAGGGGGGTGGGAGCAGCATGAGCTGCCTTGGCTCTTGTTTGACTGACGGCAGCCTGGTCTTCAAGCACTTAGAGCTGCATCTTTAGCACATCCAAATCAACTCCATGTAACCGATCGGTTTGATCTAGGTGAAGTCCGGTGCCAGTGCAATGCGCTGTGGGATAACAGCCCAGTCGGCTGGGATCTCATATGGCTTGTGAACTAATGTCACTCGGTCGTATTTTGGGGAGGTGCGAAGCTGTTGCTGGCTTCCCCCCCTCCCCGAGTTCTGAGCCTTATGCGAGCAAACATTCGTAATTGTGATAATTGCTTCTTTGTGTTGCTGACAGAAAATTAAACCTCCATCGCTGAACTGTACCCGTTGTGTGTTATGTCGTGCCTTCAGGCTGCGCTACCCTCTTCCCAGGCTGAGGTTAAAGCCTCAGCATCCTGGTTTGTCCACTGGGTCTCGCTCAGTTTGTTTCAAGGCTTTCCCTTTCTCCCTCACAGTGTGCTGTATCTCTGGTCATCGTGGTTGCTACTAATGGGGCAGAGTGCCACAGAGAGCTCCCTGTGAGCCCACATGAAGCTGAGCAGTTCCTCCCATGTCTGTGTTCCTCTTTCTGCCCTGTGCTGTCCAGCTCAGCCTGTCCATCTGTATGTGCTTGTTTTCTGGATGGTTGTGTGTTCCCCTGCCATCTGGCCATCTTCTCCCTGGCCCAGAGCTCCTGGCCTGTGGCTAATGTGTCAAAAAGCAGATCTTTCCACCTCTTCCTCCTCAGCAGGCCTCTGGTGAACCACCACCTACTCCCCCTGGCTTCAGCAGGCCTGCCAGCAACAGCCTGTGTTTCTGGCACTGAAGAAGAGCTGGGACCATCTGCTTCTGCTCTCTGCAGTCCCTGTCTGCAGATCTGTTTGTGAACTGATATTACCACCTTGACAGCGCAGCCTCCTGCCAAGATCTTGGTGAAGAAAGGGGAACAGCCCCTTTCCTGAGGTGATAGTCACTGCTGCCCTGATGGATTTTGCTTGTGCTGCAGCTTAGACAGTGAAGGTGAAAATGGTGCCTTGTTCCCTTTCTGTGCTTGCAGAGAGACAGTTCCAGATCAGTGTTCATGTCACGTAAGAGTGAGCCAGAGGCAGCCTTGCCTGTTGGTGTCCATCCACAGCTGGGATGGGGTAGTGCTCAAAGGTTGACTTCTAGGGGTGGTCTCAGGAGAAGCAGTCAAAGGACTCAACTCTGCTTTTGTTATTTCTGACATCTGCCTACACTCCTGTCCTTGCAGACCTCTAGGTGTGGAGCCTGGCCCACCCCACACGTGATCTGTATCAGTGCTTTGCTAGCCTTGCAGCCTTGGTTTTCCTCATGAGTGACCTAAATTTCTCCCTTTCTGTGGTGTAAGCTCATTACCATTATCCCACTTACCATGGCAACAGAGAACAGATTATTCCTTTCCTATTTGCAACAGCTTTTTATGTATCTGAAAACTTCCTCTCTCCCCTTCACATCCTTCACCAGTTAAGATTAAGCGACCCTGTTTCCTTCAGCCTTTGGGGTAGGTTGTTTTCCAGCCCTCGCTTTCCTCTGGCCTCCTTTTAATTGCTGTGTGTTTCCTTTGAAGGGCAGAGCCCAGACGGGGATGCAGTTATTCCAGCTGAAGCTTTATCAGCATGGGTGGACTATGAGATTTCTGTCGTTACCCGTCAGGCTGTACTCCAGCATGTGTATCCCACTATTGTGTTTGCAGGGGCACGATATTAACTCCTGTTCTTCCCCAGTCCTTGTCTGTGATTTCCTGGCAGCAAGGGTGCCAGAGAGCCCAGGTTCATGAGAAATCGGGAAGCGCTGACCTGGTCCTCTACCCGCTCCCTTCAGCGATGCTGAGTCCCGTTCTCCAGCCACTTCTGGCCACGGGTACGAGGGCAGCCTGGCCTGGTGGGGGAGGGTAGCACCTCCTTCCCTACCCCCGTTGACAGAGACAGGGCATTGCTCAGGGAGAAATCACTTTTAATGTTGATATCCCCATTGCGTTCAGCCTCTACAAAAACTACTGACTGGTCTGTACCAACCCGAAGGCTCAGCACGAGCCTCCCTCGCGCAGGCAGCCGTTTGCGGAGAGGAGGATGGTTCAATGCAGCGTGGAGTGGCCCTCCCCAGGAAGGGGGGCTGCGCTGGGTGGTGAGCTGGGCCTCCCCGCCCTGTGCCTAGCAGGGGTTTGGGGGTGCCGGGCTGTGTCGATGTCAGCATGTGCGAGGCGCTGTAAGTGTGCGTGTCGCTAGGCACGGCACAAACGTGTGCTGGGGCCCTGAGCTGTGTGTGGCACCCCCCAGATAGCATGTTCTCCTATGGTGGAGACCACGTCTGTGCAGCACCCGGCACCGAGGGGCTCTGGGCCTCGCTGGGATGGGGATGGTAAGTGATGCTAAAGGCAGTTCTGGGTTGGGCCGCCCCTCCCTGCTCTGCCCGCAGGGACTCCGTGCCAGACGTTTTTCCACCTTTTCCTCTCTCCACCTCTTCCTTGAGACCAGCTGCTACCAGGGAGCAGCTGGGCAAGGGCCCTCGGACTCCAGCTAGCTGGTCCAGGCCGCCTTGGTGGTTCCGCCCCACCGGGAGCACATCCTTTCTTGCCTGGGGATGGGGCTCTGCACAAGTCCTGCAGGGAAGGGCGGCACGAGCGGGTGGGCAGGCAGCGAGCGAGTGCAGACCTGCTGCTGTTGAGCCTCGCGGCAGGAGACCCCCATGCTGCAGACCTGGAAGACACAAGCACAGCCTGGTGCAGGCAGGCAGAGCCTGCCTTCCCTGACCACCTGCTGCTTGAGCCTGCGGCACCTTTCCTAGCCAGGCTCAGGGACATTGGTGCAGACACACATTTCTAGCTGTGAAACCATGAGTCAGGGTCTCACCCTGTCTCCGACATCCACTCCTGCCCCAAGGGTGGTTGGAGTCTGCTGTTACATCCCTTGACCCCCTCCAGCCCCCAGCAGCATGGGTGGCTGCACGGGCTTCGCATCGTTTAGCTTTGCTGCTTGAAACCTGATTTTGCACTGTTGGAATGGAGCAACCTCCCGTTTGCTGGGGAAGGAGTACTGCACGGAGAGGCAGGTTCCTACCTCCAGTCTGCGTGGGCCTCCAGCACCGTGCTCTGGCCGCACTGCTGCTCAGGTGATTAACGGGGCGAGATTGGAGCTCTCCTCCGGCGTCTTCTCACTCTCCGGCGACGGCCGCTGCTTGCGCCCACCTGCAGCAGCAAGGGTGCCTAGGGCTGGGGTGCTGGGGCGAAGGGTGCTCAGGACATAGGGGTTGGGCCAGGGCCAGGTAGCTGGCTCTGCCTGAGCTAGTCCTAGGTGCTGTTTTGCCTGCTGCTGGGGCACCGGGCTGCCCCCCTGCTCCGTGCCAGCCCCGTGTCCCCAGGATGAGGCTGGGGAGCAGCTTTGCCAAGGCAGAGCTCTCCCCTGGGTGCTCCCTCCCCACGTCGGTCACTCACTGAGGGATCTCAGCAGCCTCCTGCCCAGTGTCTCCTCAGAGCTGCTCGGCGACGAGCTGGTCCTGTCCTCTTTGCCAGGGGACTCTGCCTCCAGGATGGGGCCGCAGCACTCACTGTCTGCAAAAAGCCCAGCGTGGCTGCAGCACCCCAGGGCACCGCGGCCCTCGCCACCCCTGGGGTCACACGTGTGTCCCCCGGCCAGACTCACTCTGCCGCTTGCTGTTCTCCTCATTGTCAGCCAGCTCCTCCTGGATGAAGGGAATGCCCTCCATGCGCAGGAACACGGACTCGCTGGGACTGCGCAGCCCCTCGGAGCGGCTGCCTGCGGGGACACAGGGCGGGCTGGCGGCAGGGCGGGGAGGTGCTGTGCCCGGGGTGGGGGCAGGACGCAGCAGGATTCCAGCGCCAGGGACCCCCAGGGGACACGAGCGCGTGGCGATGAGGAATTACATGCTTGCACATTTGCACCCCTGCGCACGTGCAGGTGTGAAACAGCATCCGCAGGTGTGCGCGTGAACGCCCACGTGCCCTGGCCCACGTGCAACTGCATCTCAGTAGTGGCGTGCCCATCGTGCCAGCATGGCCCCCCCGAGGGGACACGGGGGGGGCAGGGAAGGGATGCTGCTGGGTGACTCACACGTGACGCTGATCCTCTCATTCAGGAGGGTGGTGGGGTCCTCCTTAGGCGTCTGTGGGGTTCCCCGTGCCGTCGAGGCCTTGGTTGAATCCCTGTCGAAGGCCTCCACGTCGGGGGACTGGGGCGAGCTGTCCATGCGGCTGGCCACCAGCGCGTTGTGGTACTGCTGCCGGGTGACCTGGGTGCACAGACACACGTGCTCAGCTCAGTGGCCACCAAGCCCCACTGGGACCTCCTGGGGACTTGGTGGCACCAAACCCCCGGACAGCAGGAGTGCAGGACTCCCCAGCACCCACTGGGCACCCACCAGGCTCCAGGGGCAGAGCAGGGCGAGAGGGTGCTTGGGCAGGGGGTGGCTGGGCCGGGACGGTCCCTGCCAGCCCAGCGGTACCTTGACAAACTGCACGTCGCAGAGGATGTGCACGGAGTAGTCGGGCATGTAGATGTTGTTGCTGCTGCTGTGGAGCTGCGTGGTGCTGCCCCCGTAGTCGTTGTGCTCCCGGTTGGGGGACTCGGAGCGGTTGAGCCCGCTGCACCGTGACGGTGACCTGTTCACTACGGGAGGGGACAGCAGAGAGGCCAACGCTCGTGGTGCCACTTGGGTCCCCAGCACCAGTGTAGGGCCAGAGCGGACTGGTCACCTCCGGCAGCTATCCCCCATGGACACCGGGACTGGTAGGGGCTCTAGGGGGACCTGCAGTGGGGTGCACACCTCCTCGGTGCACGCTGGCTGTGGACACCCTGTGCCAGCCCTGCACAAACCAGAGGGACCGGGCAGGCATCTGACCTGGCGCCGGCAGCAGAGGTTAGGACTGCTGCCTGCCTGTCACGCCGACTGACTGATGGCTCTCCTACTGCACGGTACGTGGCACAAATTCGCCCAGAAATTCTCCCCGTTGCAGCTGGCAGCCCACGGGGGTTTACTTAACCTGCCTCGAGGGCACCCTCCTGGCCACCCGACTCACAGAACAGGAGCAGAGGCTGCCGTGGCAAGCTGGCCCGTCACTCACGTTGACTGATGGCCTCTGACATGTGGCATGATGGATTTTGTCTAGTCAGTGATTTATTAGGGAACAAAGGCAGCTTGTTCCTTGCATGGGTGACGTCAACGTCTTGCTGACTTTGCTCTGGTGCTAAAATGCCCTTCTATTACCTGGATTGCCAGAAAGCAAGGGAAGCGGGGCAGCGTGCACGCAGGGTAACCGTCGTCAGAAGCAGCAAGTAGCAGGAAAACCCAAGCACCGAGTGCAGGAAATTACAGAAACCGCACACCAAAGAAAGCCCAAGCTGTCCATGGCTCCCTCTTGTCCCCATCCCATTCCTCCTGGGATTTGCAGCATACTGAGGAGGCTGTGGCAGGGCTGCTGTCCCCAGTCTGCAACCAGTGAGGGGCTGCCCAGCCTGAGGTGCCGTGGGTGCTGCTCTCCCGGTGCTGCCCGGCATGCAGGGTGGAGGGGGCTTGGTGTACCATGCACAGGGAGCTGGAAAGAGCCTGGCACACACAGAGGTCCCTGCCCAAAGCCATGTCCCGTTACCTGGAGAGCCAGCCAGGGAGTCCCCTCTGCTGAAGGCAAAGGTACGGGACACTGAGACAGGCACTGCAGAGAGAGGGCGGGGGAAGGAAGGAGGGGACAAGAGAATGGATGGAGGTGAGGGTGGGGGACAGACCAAGAGGTAGAATGAGAAGAAGGATCATGTGCCAGCCGCACCGGCCTCCAGCATCCCTTCCCACCCCTCTTACACCCTCCTGCTTCTGCTCTGGGGAGGCGCTTGCCAGCCCCGGGGACAGCGACACCGGCGGGAACCCAGACTGGAATGCTGTACATCACCAGCCTGCTCTGTGATGAGGTAAGAGGAGGTGAGGCTGGGGGGACACCAGCTCCTGCCAGGCCTGTCTGCATAGCCACACACCTCCCTAACGTTTTTAAATTGCTTCAGAGGTAAAACACCCAAGAAATTTTCCCTGCAGCCCCCTCCTTCCAATATCCCCACTCCTCCCCCAGTAACTCCTGTTCCTTATCAAATTGGATCAAAATCCTTTGCAAACAGAAATCCAAGCGAAGGCACCAGCACGAAGCGCTGCCCAGAACACCCTCATCCAGCCGGGAGCAAAGGACGGGTTGATAAGCACCAGCACTCACTCCCTGCTCTCACCGCCCGACCCTCCCGCAGTGGGGCTGGCTGTGCCACCAATGCCAAAGATTGCCAAAGTTGTGTAACAATGGTTAATTAATGACAAATTGTTAAATGCTGAAGGGTTAACGTCCGCATTCTTTGCTTTGACACACTACTCACACTCATTTCTGCTGGGCTTTGCTTCAAGGAGGCAGGAGGTCACCAGCCCGCGAAGGGGGATGCCCTGTGACCTCCACCTCCCACCCTGCCTCCTTGCAGCCAGGGGTGCAACACCGCACACGTCCCACAGCGGGCGGGGGTGGCTGGATGGCAGAAAATACCTCGTGACTCAGCGTCACGTACGAACACGGGGAGCAAGGGAGCCCTGAGTGGGCTCCTGCCATGGCCCGCACCCTGCCTGCCCCATTGCCCGTGGGCAGCACTCACTGCCTGAGCCCTGGCAGCAACATCCCACAGGAAACCGGCCACTTTACTGATGTCCTCTGTCCAAACCCAGCGTGCTGTTGATGCACGGGGAGCGGGATTGCACACTGAGGGGTTAATCCAGCAGTCCATGAGCTCGCCTTTTGAATGGAAACAGCGCAAGCAGCAATGAATAGGTGAGCTCTGTTGCTGCACGCTGACTGGGACCTGCAGGAGTGACAGTCACCCGCCCCAAGGGACTCTTCCTGCTCTCTCGATGACATCTCTCCCTATACCTCCCTAAAGATTGAACTTAGCGGGTTCTTCTTTTGATTAGGCACCCAGAGCATCCTCGGCTTACCATCGGCTTTGCAAGGTCTGGGGTGTGGGATGAGGGATGTGCCGGCCTGGGGATGGGCAGCACCTCTGCCTGCTCCCAAGCCACTATAAACTCAACTTTTGCAGGGGTGATCAGCAAGGGGGGGGGGCTCACAGTCTCCCCTGATCAAAGATCCCTCTTAACTCCTACAAGCAGGGGATCTGCTTGTTAACCCACCAGCTCTACAGGCAGGGAATTTACTGGGATGGGGGCATCTGCTTTTAACTCAGCAAATTTCCCCCCCTACCACGTGCGAATAGCTTATAGGTGAATTGTCCCATGTCTGCAATTCCCAAGCAGTTCCCGTTCCCCCAGTGTGGGACCCATGTTCAGTTTGTGCTCCAAACCTCAGGAATGCAAATGGGTCCAGAGACGTCCTAAAAGTCGCAGTGGGCACCCTGCAGTGCTCCATGCAGCACCAGCCATGCTGGGATCCACCTGCAGGGATCCAGTGCATGGCTGAAACCTCAAAGGGACCTCGAAGTCCCTCTGCGGGGACTTGGATGCATCAGCCCCTCAGCACGTTGGGCCCAAGCTGCATTTTGTGGGGTGCAAACCCATCCCTCCTCCAGCCAGCCGGTACTGCGGAGGACAGGTTTTAGAGCCCCAGCCTGCCCCAAAATACTTACACAGGAAGGAGGATCCAGCCAGGCTGCCCACTTTCCGCACGTCGTTATCTGAAATAAGAGTTGGAGGTGCAGGAATCACAGAGGAAGGGCTCCTGCCTGCCCCACACCCTGCAGCACGGCCACCCCATGAGCAGTCCATTCTCCTGGCCACCACCTGGCTTAGCCCCCGTGGAGGCTGCTGAAGTAAAAGCAGGGCCAGAGGGAGCCTGTACAGCCCTTACCTGAGGAGACAACAGCCATGATGGCGGGGACGCCGTAGTAGGTGAACGCTCCGTTCTCAAACCGCAGCCCTTCTTTGCCAACCTCCACCTCTACTTTCCCCTGGAAGCAGAAGGAAAACCCACTCAGGACAGGCACCCTGCACTCCTGGCCACCCACCCACCCAGGGCTGCAGGGACCCCTGCCATCCGCAGGAGAAGATGGGCATCTCCGCTGGCAGAAGCAGCCCAGAGCAAGGTGGACAGGAGAGATGGGCCACCCCCTGCCACCCTCCACTCGCTGCTGCTCCAGGCACCTGCAGGATGAGGATGAAGTAGTCGACCGGGCGGTTACGCTGGTAGAGGTAATGCTCCAACGCCTTCTTGTTCTTTCGGTCGTACTTGAGCTCCTGGATAACGTTGGGGTGTTTCAGGAGCCGCAGCAGGATCTTCTCGGAGAGGTAGGGGGACTTGAAAGGCTCCACTTCTAGAGGGGAGGCAACACATGCTCACCCAGCAGGGACAGGGCTGCCAGGAACCCCTCATCCTCTGAGCTGCGTGGCCCCCCTTCCTGCAGCCTCGGCACCCCACTGCACAGAGGGGAGGCAAACACAGATCTACACTGGTGGAGCAGCGGAATGCTCAGGGTGGGGGTTCAGGCAGGTGGAAACTTCTTGGAGGGGGGGGGGAGCCTGACCCAGGAATGGCTCAGGGATGCCCTGTGGGGCTGGCGATGGTGCAGGGAGATGCAGGGCTTGCATAAGGGCAAGGGTACCTGTTGCCATGAACCGATGCGTAGCCAGGAGGAGCTGTGGGGAGATTTTCACCTTCATCTCACTGTCTGAGAGCCTGAAGATGGAGAAGTCCTGGGGCTTGCGTCCCCGGTGGGGCACTCGCTCCTTCTTTCGATTGTCTGCTGCGGGGCAGAGAGCAGAGCAGTCGTCCACCTGCCGCAGCCACAAAGCCACTGCAGCTGCAGGGCCCCGTACCACATGCGCACGTGTGGAGAGAGGCACATCTTGCTGCACCCTACGGCAGGGCTGCTGTGGAGCAGGAGCAAGGCCCAAAAAACGTGCCATGCATCACATCCTTGGGAGTGGCTGCCTGGGGAGGGAGCAGCTCCCTGGGGAGGGAGCAGGGTGGCAAAACATACTTCTGTCTCAGGAACAAGTCTTGGGTTGCCCTGGCTGGTTTCGTCACCCAGAGTTGGAAAGGAGCTTGGGAACCACCCATGGGCACTTCATGCCCAACACACGTGTCCCTGGGTCAGGCCCTGGCCAGCCAACGGGCTGCTGCTGGTGCTGGTGCTTCTCGAGCACCCAGCACCCTCTGACATCTGATTAGCACCTCTCCATCATTCTTGTCTTTCCCACCAGGACTGTGAATTGCTCTGGGGAAGGACCATGATTTGATCTGGCCTGTTTCCTACCCACATGTCTGCCTGTCTGTGCGGGCTCCCACCCTGGCTCCTGCAACCGCAGTAGCTGCTCTGGGACACTAACTGTACAGATCCGTCTCATCCAGGATCTCGGACTTGATGATCTCCTCAATGACATCCTCCAGGGTGACAATCCCCATCACCTCGTAGAAGGGGTCTCCTTCTCCTTCGTTGTTCACCCGCTGCACGATGGCCAGGTGGGACTTCCCTGTGGGGGGAGAGCAGAACGGCAGTGAGACCCCTACCCCTGGTGAGAGGGGTCCCCAGCACGGTGGGCTGGCAGGCAGAGGGGGCTCAGTGGGAGGCACAGATCACAGCCAAACCTCAGAAGCAGCAACCATCATCCAAACGCACTCCAACCGTGCTAACCCAAGGAGGAGGACTGGACACACGGCCCAGCCTAGCAGCGCTGCTACTCTCCAGGCTGATTTCTAGGTGTCACGGGACTCTGGCTCTTTTTTGAGACCACTTGCTTTCTTTACCCAGGCAATCTGCTGCGAGTCACTCGCTAACAGAGCAACGGGACGACGTCCTTCAGCACAGAAATGTATGTCCTTGGGCTTTACTGGTTTCCCTCATCCTCCTGGTGTTTTCTCATTCTGTTGTTAATTATCTTTGCTATCAAATTGCCAGGAACAGCTCCCCCACATCTTTCTATCCATCACTGTCTGCACCGATCCTAAAGCTTTTCTTAAAATACAGGCAAAGGCTCCAGCTCCTCGGAACAGCAGCTGGTTTTAATGCAGAATTGCGTATGTTTGTTTGCAGCTTTCAGCCCAGCTCCTGCACAACTCTCGGATGAACCATCTGGAGGCAGAGGCTGAATGCTTTTCAAGCGATCCGCTTGCACCAGAACGTCTTCTCCAACCCCTGCCCCTGCCAGCACCTCCTCTCTGTTCCCTTAAACAAGCAGGCTGGGAGCAGGACCTTCCTTCAGCCGCAATGATGGGGACTCCTGCTTGGAAGTCGCAGTGTTTCTCAATCACAGCCTCAGCTTCCTCACTTGCCCCGGTAAGCTGGCAGCTCTGCTGACATACTGTCAGGCTTCTTGCTTTTGGCATACTTGAAACACTGCTATTTGCTTTCACATGTCCAGCTGTCTGTAAGCAGTTTTGACTTGTTCAACTTCTCCTTTCCCTTGTTGTCTGCTCTGATTTATTCTCCTGCTCAGCAGCTTGACCAGAACCCAACCTCCAAGCCACAAACAACTTGGAGTTGTTGGAAACTTGGAGTTTCCAGCTCCAATGTATTCCTGGACCTGCCAACGAATAGCACTGGTTTTCTTCCTGCCCCTGTGGCTCCTATGCCGCTCAGCAGCACACGTGGGTTCTGAAACTCTAGTTTTACTTAAAACGTTAAAAATGCCCTTCATCAGCACCGCAGCCAACAACTTCCCCTCCCTCTGTCTGCTCTGCGTCCCTGGGGTCTCCTGTCGCAATGCCTGCACAAACCCAGCCGTACTGTGGGCACCGCGGGGACCGCCGGAAAGCTGCACACACCTTATTTTCCCCACAGGCTCGGAGCTGAGCTCCATGAGCAACAGTCACCCAAAAGAGGGGCAGGTCCCTTCTGCTATGCAGCTGCTTCTGCATCCGCTGCTCCCGTAAAGGCTGCCTGACAAACCTCCCTGCTGCTCCGGGCGAGGGGATGTGAATGGTATTTATGCATAACGATGCAATAGGGGTGGGCTCCTGCCTACTGCACAGCCCCCTCCTCACCCACTGGTGCCTTCAGCTCATCCCTGTGGCAAGACAGGGACACCCAGCAGTCCCATCAAACGTGTCTTGCTGGGGACCACGCGACCTTCAAATAACCCCACCCTGGATCTGAGACAAGCAAATGATGTTTCTCAGCTGAAGATCGGCACGATGCATTTCTCACAGCAAAGCTTGAGCGTTTTCCACAGTATGAATTCCCTCCTCCTCATACCAAGCTTTTATTGCAAGATTTCAGACAGCAGCTCGCTGCCTCCCACGCCTACAGAATTAGAAACGAGAACATAACATCGCAGCAAGTAGCACTGAGATGCGCTTTCAAAAACCTGATCGATCGCCTCAGGGCATTGAAAATTCAGTACATTCTTTGGGTTGGGCTGTTTCACTCCTTTTCGTAAAGGGGGTTGTGCATCTCGTCCGCTCAGGGGGTAGTAAAGCAACACGACTTGAGACTTAAAAAGAAAAAAGCAGCAGAGTTGGCCGCAGGACAGCAGCAACAGCTACGTTTCATCTTAGCGAAGTCCAGCTTTCGAAAACGTCTCCTTTGCCAAACCCCGCTCCCAAACACTGGGGCCATCTGGCCTCCTACAAGTCCTCGGGTGAGCGAGGAGAGGGGAGAAGTTATTTCTTTTGGCCGAAAGCTTGTTGTTAATGACATTTACATGCAACCCAAACCCACTGAGCCCTTACAAAAAGCTTAGGTGCTACTTAAAGGCAGTCAGAGAGTAATGGAGGCAATTCTTTCTTTGGCCAAACACCTACATCAACGCTGTAATTTACTCTAGAGCAGCCACGGAGAAATGTGATTCCAGATCCATCTTCACATAGCGGTAAATGAGATTATTTAAAATAACCCGGCACTGTTAGCCTGGGAGGAGACGCACGGTTTCACTGCGCTGGGGGCAGAGCCAGGAGGGCTGTTAGAGTGCTCAAGAGTTCTTTATTTTCACAGAAAATAAACACTTGTAGCCACACTATAAACCCCTAGGTTTAGGTTTCCAGGCTAACACCCACATTAGAGAGGAAGCAGGTACCCAGCAATGGAAAATTGTTGTAATTCATGCGGCTGCTCCTGGCCAGCTCTGAGTGAGCTGATACCTGGATCACAAAAACACCCCAAAACCCACTCCCAACCCTTGCTGAGGTGGTGCAAACGACTTCTGCTCCCAGCCCTGCTGGGAAAGGGCTGATTGCCCTCATCTCCCACCTGAGGGACATGAGATTGTTTGCAAAGTCCTGCCCCCCACCCCGCTCCTCCTCCCATCACTGTCTTAACAGACCTTATAAATGTGGCAGCAGGGGGCTGGGGGGGTCTCCTGGCTGTGACTTGTTCCTGTGTGGGCTGGGGATGCTGCCAAGCTCAGCTGTATTCCCCTGCCTGGCCTGGGAGCTGCTACACTTGCACAGGGAAAAAGCAGTGGCTTTTGGAGCAGGTATGAGGGCAGGAGCTGGGCAATTTTATGAGGTAGAAGCAATGTCCAAGGGAGGGTGGCCCAGGGACATCACAGGGGTCACGTTCTCTTCTCCAGCTGTTAACCTGCAGGTCTGCCTCAGTGGGAGTACAATGGAGGGAGATAAATCACTTAAACAAAGCCCCAAACCTGATCTAAACCAGCTTTAAGATCTGTAAAACTGATTCCAAAACCCGTGCTATTCTGACTGTTGCTTGATAGCTCAAATAAAATGAATTATAAGGGCAAGCTGCTTCCCTGCGAGCAAGCTGTCACATGTGAATTTTACAGGGCTATCACTGATGCAGGAAAGCAGAGTGAAACACTCAAGAATCAAAGCCTTGGTTTGGCAAATGCTAGAACAAATGGGCAATTAACTTTACTTGTGTGAATAGCTGCACCGGCCTCTGCAGGGCTGCTCGAGCACAGGAAGTCTATAGGTGATTAAGTGTCTGCTCAGCATGGGCTACAACTGCACTAAATTCTTTATGAGCTACATGAAATCTGCTCTTTTCAAACAACAGCTTCAGTGGAAAGTTAATGCCTCAAAATGCTAAATTACAGAGCTAATATAAACAGCTGAAAGCTTCCGGATGGAGCAAGCATCTCAACAGATATCTAAGGAAGCTTTTATGCCCCTTTTTAGGAGCCTTGTTTTTCATGGGTACCTAAATGACCTTGGGCTCATAGATCCACCTCAAAGTGTCCTCCCTGATGGGAGAACAGGGTCTGAACACATGGAAATGCCTTTACTTGTGGGAAAGAAAGTGCTGTTGGCCGCAAACAGAGCACAGACTACTTCCTCATCATTTTTTTATGTAGCTGCTCTGCCAGAGGAATGTTAAAGATGCTTTAGCTTTGTCCCTCGTTCCACGGGATGAGCATTCTGAGCATGAAATTTGTTTTCATAAATTTTATGGTAAGATCTAAAGCTGTTACTAGGAGATCAAAGGTACGGGCACAAGCCATGAACCACTTACAGCTACAAAATGAAGGCAAGGAGGGGAAAAAAAAAAGAATAATTGGTAAATAAGGTTGATTTGTGAAACAGCCATGATGTAACTGAAATCTGTTTTCTGTGTGCTTTTCATCAGAGCTCTTCCCTGCGCCAGGAGAGCCCCAGCATCTCCGTGACCCCTCGGAGACTTGTATCTGAAGTAAGTGGGGACCCTAACTTGAACCTCTTGGCCTGGAGAGGTGTGTGTGTTCTTGTGCTACCATGACCCTGCACCAAGTGTAACACCACGTGCTGGAGGAGTTGCACCTAGAGGCAATGCACATCTGCACCTGAACGGGGGGGAAAAGCAGGAGGGCTGTGGGGGCGTGAAGCTCTGCAGGGAAGCGGAGCTACGTGAAGGGAAACCTATAAATCCTAATCTAATTCAGACCTTCTGCAGAGATGAGAACTTTATCTGCTTACATCTGTCTCCAGCAGAGTACAAAAACCTTTCTCATACTCTGCTTTGGTGCTTTTCCTAATCCTAAAGAAAAGCGGGGGAAAGATGGAATATTTGGAATACCTGATGTATTACAGTTGACAAAAGAGATCAGGACATAGGGGACGTGGAGTTTCACCTTCCATCCCCTGTACAACAGGGCCCTGACCTCCTGGATAATGACTCTGCTTGCCCACAAACGTTGGTCCCCTTGCATGGGGACCTCCCCTTACTCGGAGCCTAAGGAAGCCTACAGGGATGCTGGGGCTTTTTCAAGCTAAAAAACTTCTAAAGAGCCAATGCAAAACTGTTCTTCCTCGGTGCCTGTAGCATAGGCTACTCAACTCTTTCCCACAGCTGGGTCTGAAGGTGCCTTTGACAGCTCCCACAAGGGGGGTGGCTGGCTGGGTGCCCTCCCCTCTTGCTTTGCTGACTGCCTTCCCCGGAGCAGGCCTGCTCCTGAGCTTGCTGGGGTGGGGTAAAGCAGCCCAGGGTTCACACAGCAAGGTTTAGCACAGCACGAGTCACTGAAAACATCTTCTGTGTATCGGCACCTCACCCACGCTCAACCTGGCAATCGCCCTTCAGAGCACGCGTACGGGATAGTTTCTGGGTAACAACCGGCTCCTCAACCCATGCAGCTGGCTAGGGAGGTCATTTCTTCAGCCCATCCAGATGCCCACGGTGGTGGGTATCACACTTGCAGAAATGTCTTGGTTTAAATTTCAAGCCATGCCTTGTGTTTGTAATAACTGCAGGCTCAGAAGGCGGCCAGTAAGGAAAGCGGGTGATGCGGTACTGACCCCAGTCCCTGGCAAACGTAAGCACCCTCCCCACCTACTTTCGATTTGTAGAAGTCTAATAGAAGCTGTGGACTATTTTGAGAAGACAGCCCCTGGGGCAGGACTGTCCTCAGCGGGACAGGCTGTTTTCCCTGCTAAGCCAGGAAGCTTGGGGTTTTTTTTTGCAGAATTTACTTTTAGTAACATTTAAAAGATGCCAAACCACAGAAGGATAATTTGAGTTGTGCCTCTGCCCTGCTGCAGGAAAATGAACGTAAGAGCAAATTTCTACTGAGAGAGGAAAATTTGAGTTGCCACTGCTGTATATAGAGTCCCCTAGGAAATTAGTCAACAATCCATAAATTGCTTGAGAAATGGGACGAGACTATGACTTCCCAAGGGTGCCTACACAGCAAGGAGATGGACCTCACAGCAGAGCTCCCCGTGAGGAGTTGTATCACAGGACTGAAGGTGTAACATGCATTGCTTCGGTTGCCTTCTAGGGATGGAGGAGAAACAGACTGCATCACCCACAGCCTTTCACACTGCATGAATGCATAAACCCTTCCTTCTACCTCCGTATTCCCAAGGTGAAGCTTAGCCTACTGGGAGCTCATCTGCCCCTCCATATTGCTTTAGTTTGCTAAATATGGCGATTTCTCTGGTGTATTAGATAATTCCTCCTGTGAGCCTAGAATAAGTCCAGGCACTCTGAGATGCACCAGTACGAATTGCCAAGAAATTGTCTCCAAATCTTTTCACTCCTTCAGTAGTTTCAGCTTCTTTCAAGGCTGCAGGTGGCCAAGTTACCATGCTGGTGAGCATTCTCCCTTAATTCTAGAGAAGAGGGGACACATTTTGTGAAGTGTCCTTCACTTAGCACTTCTGTGTAAATGCTGCCCAACCATGCATGCCTTCTACAATGACCCTGTCTAGCTTGCCTGAAAAGATGGCAAATTGTGTGCCCAGGCCTCGTTATTTCTGAGTTCATGCCACTGAGTTTTGATGAGAAGATAAAGTCAAACCCACCTTCTAGCACAAGCAATTCCCACCTTCAGCTGGACCTGCCCCACACTGCTGTAATGCTGTTTTCCAATAGTTTCAGCAGCTGCCTGCCCTCTTTTGGGCTGTGGGTTGAAACCCAAGCTATCCCTTCTCAGGTCAGACTCTCCCCTTTCCCCTTCCTGGCTGCTGTTTGCAGCCTTCTCTGGGTTTTTCCCAGTTCCCATTAGTGTCCCCAGTTTAACTCCAGGAATAAGTGCTAAAAGAGACACTGAACAATGGCAGCAGCAGGCTTGGGAAGGAGCAGATGTGAAGAGTGACCAGTTCTGCTGTGATGGGCCAGGTTTTGTCAACCAGGAGCTGGCAGCTGCTCTTGGGTGCTGTAACCGCCCCGGGACGTTGGCTCCCTAGGTGCTACTGAAATGTATACTACGGTTTTCATACAGGTTAAATCTCTTGGAGAGCTGATGCCACACACGTGTCATCCCCATGTCTGTGGAGGGTAATCCCGTCTACACAGGGTCCTGCTGGGGGAGAGGAGATTCTCAGCTCACGCACAGATTAAACCGAAGGCAAAGATCAATGTATCTTAATGGAACTTGAGCTCAAATGAGCTTACGTGTGCACGTACCTAGAAATCAATGAAGGAAAACTTCCCTTCAAACCCTGCCATAAAAGACTAGAGAGGAAAAAAGCTGATCATCTTCACAGCTAGGATTGTGCAACGAGAGAGAAGAAACGCATCAAGTAAACAAGGATAATACAGTGTGATATCGATGAGTAAGAGGGGAGACAGAAAAGGGAAAGTGCTGGCAGAGGTGTGAGCAAGAGTCCCGAAGTGCTGCATTTAATCATCCTCTGACATTTTCAGTAAGAAAGAATAAATGTTTGTGTACTGTGGCAAGGAGCTCTGGCAGTGAAATTGTGTTACTGATATATTATGCAAAAAAAAAAAAAAGACATTATGGGTATAGGGGATGTGGCAGAACACTAATCATTAGTAAAACAGAAGTATACATTGCTATCGAGGAAAGAAAGCTATAAACATGATGGGTATTTTGTATAAACACTGTAATAACAGAATTAAAGGATACAAAACCTGTTTGAGTTAATCACAAGAAAAGGAAGAGAAAGTTAGGTCTCCCAAAACCAGCACACAAGGCTTCTCTAGAGGTTTGTCAGGGACCTAAGGACCTGGAGGTGGTCACCAATGCACATCCTTCCTGGAGACTTTAATTTCCTAGAAAGAGCTTGGGCCTTATCAGTGGGAGCATTTGCTGTCCTGCAGGCACCTTGGATGTGTGAAGTGATTAATGCCTTCATTAAGCACTCGCTGAACCAACAAGCAATCAGCCTACTCTCTAATTGGTGGAGGTGTCACAGAAGACCCAGTCATGGAAAGCAACCTTGATTGGATCAAACAAGATACTTCACCATAATTCAAACGGACACAGAAAAGGAGACAGTGATGAAGATTCTTAATTGTGAAGGGGAAACCTTTATTTTAGAAATTAGCCAAGTGAAGGGGGATGAAATGGCAGTGGATGGGAGTGAAGGCAGCTGGGAGTGAATGCTGCAGTGTGGGAGCTGGCATGGGAAACTCTATTTGGAACTGGGAAAAGAGTTTAGGAGGGGTTCAGAACTGGACTGGGGGGTGTCTGTCTGCAAACACAGGGTGGGTGCTGGGGGTGACCAAACGCCTACAAACAGGGGAAGGATGAATTAGAAGAAAACAGCAACACCTAGCGGGAAAAACATCTGGGGGAAGAACTGAGCACCAAGCTGAGACAGATACTAAGAGAAAAGCAAGGCTTTTCAGCCATGCAATTTAAAAAACAGAAGGAGAAATGAGGTGGGAACAGAAATAGTTTTAGGGAGAGCTCTACACAGGGGCTATAGCAAAATGCCCCAGAAGGCCATGATGGCAAACAGATGTAAGGGAGGAAGAGCCTGAAGCAAAATGCCAAGAGTTTAATGGAGCAAAGCTGAAGAAGGCTGGATAATCTTCATCTGAGATGAGGACCAGCACGTGAAATTGTAGGGCAGGCAGCAAGGCTTGTTAAGGCACCTGTTGGCTCAGGGAGTGACACGCATGAAACACCTGTTAGAGAAGGGCAAGCAAAGGGCAGTGAGCTAAGCAATCGCAGGACCATTCCTATAGGTCTGTTGATCCATAGGGTACCAGGGTGTAGAACAAATTTGGAGGGGGAAGTAGCTGAATACATCGAAGTAAATTGGATAAAGTGTAGGGGAGATTGACTAAGGGAGACCGCCAAAATCATCTAACATCTTTGGTGACACCCAGCTCTCTAGGCAAAGGAGAGGTAGTGGAGACCTCAGGTGAACTTCAGTAACTGGTAGTACCCTGTGGGAAGCCACAGTTCAGAAGGAACTGTGAAGCACATAAGGAATTATGAAGAGGAGAGACAACTGGTTATGTTAGAAGAGGCGAGGCTGGGGAAGGATTACTGCAGCTCATCGAGGCTGAACCCAGAGAGCAATCTGAATGTTTTTGCTAGCAATCTTGATATAAAATCCAGGAATTTGCTGATTTGCATCACTGGGAGTCTTTAGTTGGGCTGAGGGGCAGAGAGGGAAAGTGGTTGTGTGCCACACAGAACCCCTCTCCCTGTGATCCTGGGAGGTGGTGGGGACACAGCTGTGCATCTCCAGAGAGGATGCTGACCTGAGCGTATCTCATCATCGCTTTCCTGGTGCACAATGTCCTATTCTCCCGGCTCTTAAAAACCAGCATGGAGATGACTCACAGAGAGGTTTTCTCTGTATCTGGGATGGGCCAGGTTGGCCTTTCTCACATGATCTGCTGTGCCTGCAGCAGAGCAGACCCAGGCAGCCCGGAAGCCTGGTGCTGTCCTCCCGCATTACATAATGCAGGATGTCACCGCTGCAGCCATTTCTTAAAGACTCACCAACCAGAGAACGATGTAACAAGGAACATGCAGCACAACACAATTCTGGGGGGGGGAGGAAGCACATGCTATGTGTATTCTCAAGATACGGTTAATGGAATACAGCTCTCAGCATCTCTGGGGCTGCTGGCAGCTGCTGCATTATGAATACTGTCACAGCTGCAAAATAAGTACAGCTCTTTCTAAGGCGTTAGCCTTTTTTTTTTCCTTTAAAGCACTTGCACAGAGACACTTTCTAGACTGACTTCTCACTGCTAAACTGAAAATGTGAGAGCTTAGTAATGAGATGCTACCTCCTACCACATACTCCTCTGTGCAGAACAGAGCGGCGAAGGCTGCCTGGCCTGGGCAGGGGGGTGAGGCAGGCACCGTGCCCGTGCTGCCAAGCCCCTGCAGAGACATCAGCCCTGCGGGACAGGCTCACCTGCTCAGCCACCAACCTCTGAGGCTGAAGGCTCTTACAGACTCCATAACATCACAGGCATGCCCAGCACCGCAGGCCCTCAATCCACCCGGGGGCTGTGACACCAGGGTCACCATCACATGCAGGGCGCGACTCCCCCCAGCATCCCCGCTACCTGCCAGGTCCTGCCAGGAAGCGATATGGGGGGGGGGCTGCTCACCAAGGAACCTTTGGGGGTACAGGGGGAGCCCGGGGGGTGACGGCCCGGCGGCCTCACCCTTCTTGAACTCCTCTAGCAGCGTGTCGAGGCGCGTGTCGTTGAAGACGCAGTGGAGCGGGCGGCGGTAGAAGCGGGTGACGGTCTGCAAGGGGGTGCAGTCATCGGGGTCGACGAAGGCCAGGTCCTTGACAAAGAGCAGGTCGACGATGTTGTCCCGCCGGTCGCCCTCGTAGACGGGGATGCGGGTGTAGCCGGAGCGGAGGATCTCGGAGACGGTGGCGAAGTCCAACACGGCGTCGGCGCGCAGCATGAAGCAGTCGGCCAGCGGCGTCAGCACGTCCTCCACCACCTTGGTGCGCAGCTCCAGCGCGCCCTGCACCATGGCCAGCTCCTCCCGCACCAGGTCGCCGTGGGGGCCGGCGGCGCGCAGCGTCTCCAGCAGCCGCTCCCGCGTGGAGAAGACGCTGAGCTCCTGCCGCAGCGCCCAGTCCAGCAGCCGGCTGAGCGGGTAGCAGAGGGGGAAGGCGGCCAGCATCAGCAGCCGGGTGAGGCACAGGGTGCGGGAGGCGATGGCCAGCCCGTGCCGCGAGCAGACGGAGTAGGGCAGCACCTCGCCGCCCAGGAAGACGGCGGCGGCGCACAGCAGCACCGGCAGCCAGGGCGCTCCCCGCGCCCCGCCGGCCGCCGCCGGTGCCGCGCCGCCGGGCAGCGAGGCGCAGAGCCAGCCGGCCAGCGCCGCGTTGGCCCCGGCCTGTCCCAGCAGCAGCGTGCACAGCAGGTAGGTACCGCCGCCGCCCCGCACCGCCTGCACCCGCCGCGCCTGCTCCCGCTCGGCGGCCGAGCCGCTGTTGCGCAGGACGCGGAGCTCCAGCGGGTCCAGCGAGAGCAGCGAGAGGCGCAGCCCGCTGAACAGCGCCGACAGCCCCAGCAGCAGCAGGGCGCCCAGCGCCCGCAGCCAGCCCGCCTCGGGCAGCGGCAGCAGCCAGGCGCCCAGCGCCGGGGTTGCCGGCCGGACCCGCAGCAAGAAGCCGCCCGCCGCCCCGTGGTGCGCCCAGGCCCGCCCGTCCCAGGCGCACAGCGAGAAGAGCCGCCCGCCCGGCGCCGCCGCCGCCGCCTCGCCCTTGCGCGGCTCCCGCACCCGCACCTCGGCCAGCGCCGAGCCCGCCGCCCCGCCCGAGCGCAGCGGCCCCACCACCTCCACGTCCGAGGCCCAGGCGCTGCGCTCCCGGCACCGCTCCGCCGGGCCCCGCGCAGCCTTGCCTCCCCCCGCCGCCGGAGCCGCCTCCTCGATGAAGACCAGCCGCGGCTCCCGTTCCCCCGCCGGCCCGCGGCTCCCGTTGCCCTCGGGCGGCGGCTGGAAGTAGAGGCGCAGGAGGAAGCGGCTGCCCTCCGCCGCCTGCACCGCGCCGCCCTCCAGGGACACCCGGCCCGGCGCCGTGTCCTCGGGCCGCAGCCCCAGCAGCCAGGCGGCCCCGGCCGGCGGCCGCGGCGACAGCGAGAAGAAAAGCAGCAGCACGGCGCCCCGGCTCCGTCCCCAGCCGCCGCCGCCGCGCCCCGGGCCCGCCGCCGCCATGCCGATGCGCCGGCACCGCAGCGCCCGCCCGCCGCACCGGGACTGCGGCGGGGAGCCGGCACGGCGCGGCGCGGCGGCACACGTGGGCCGGGGGGGCGGGCAGCCGCCGCGCCACGTGCGACCGGGACCCGGCCCGCGGCACCCCGGCGGGAGGGGCCGGCGGAGCGAGGCTGCTGGGGCGCCTACGCGGGGGTCGGGCTCGCATCGGGAGCATCCCCGCGCGCTCTCCCCACACCGGGTGCGACGTTGGCGGGGATGCCCGGGAGCGCATCCCCAGGGATACGGGGCCGCCCCCACCCCCGGCGGCTGCAGCGAGCCCTGCCCCAGCCACCCGCGACCGCGCTCGCTCCCGCCCTTATCCGGATGCACTTGGGAGGGCCGGGGGAGCGCTGCTTGGCTGTGGCTGTGCGGGGGCTTGGCCTCCCGGTGTGCTCGAGGTTTGCTGACCCGCGGTCCCTAGGGTTGGGGTTTGCAGTCAGCATCCCTCTGTTACATGCCGAGGCCAAACTCGTTAGCTTTTCATTTCAAAATCATGAATTTTTTGATATTAGGGGACAGATAGTGGTTAGTTTGCAGTCTTGCTAGGAAACAAATGCCCCGCGCTGTAACTAACATTTATTCTTGTGTCTAGACTTGATGGGGAATGTGGTACGCAACGGGTTTATCAGCTTCGGAAGCGCGTGCAGAACGAGGCACTAAGGTACCGTTGAAACGTTTGGCTTTTCCCTGCACCAACATCCAGGACAGGCTTGAAACAGAGGCTGGGGAACTAGAAAAGAGTGAGCTGCTTACAACTACAACAGGCTCGCTGATGGCAAAGCAGGAAGCTGGTCAGGAAATGTCATGGAGGAGAAGGAAGTGCTCCAAAGGTTCTGATTATTCACTCATTGCACCCATGAAAATGGGCCACTTTCTGTGCCGGATTGTCAGCAGGCAGATAGGCATGAAGGGCTGCCTGGGAGATCTGTGCTCCCTGCTGTGTTAGGAAACACTCTTCCCCCTCTCTGGGAAAGGCAGCTAAATTTTTTCCAAATTTGATTAATTCTCTGGGATTTCATGGAGCCGTGTGCTGCTTCATAAGCTCTTGCTGGTTTTCCCCTTTTACTTCCCTCTAGCTGCAGCGGGGAAAGGCTGCCTGGTACCTCACCTGGGCATGATTCACGGAGGAGCTAACTGGTAACCTCCTTTTCCAGACCATACCCCTACTTGTACCACCTGAGGAACAGATCTCACAAACCATCCCAAACATTTCCCAGCATCACTAGGGACAAGCTCAGTCTGCTCCTGCCTTTCTGCCTGCAGGTGGTGGGGACCAGCGCATGGCTGCTCTATCCTTACTAGGATCCTGTTGAAATTCCCGCCTGAGACCATCCCCAATTTTTGAAATCGCAAGCCCTGAATTTCTCACAGATTTATTGATGCTGAGAATATTGTAAAGACAAGGTTTTGCGCATCGCTGCCATAGCATTTAGGATCACTGTTTGGAGGCTACATACCCGTGGCAGTAGTTATCTTTATTAATTTGTAGATTAGGTTCCGGAAAGATTTTCCAGGGATGAGTTTCTCAGCATAGGAACCGAAGGCTGTGAATTACAGGCTTGCTTTTCTAGTAAGGCAAGTACTTGGAAAGTATTGCTGTGTGTAGTAAGTACCCTTGTCACCAGAAATCCTCGGGCAGCAGTTTGGAAACCACTGGTCTAGGCCAGTACAACTAAAAAAACCCCAGACACGGTACTGCAGGAGGAGGAACCACAAGGTGGCAATCTCTCTCCGTACTCCTACTGGCAAAATAAACCTCTGGCAAAAAAATAGCGGAGAGTGACTGCTACAGAAAGGGTTGCTCACGTCTTATATCGTCCAGAGTGGCAACATTCATTTTGATGCTGGGTTTTCTTTACTGAACGCTTTTCCCTTTAGGATGAAAGCCTCAGGCTTGGAGAGGTGGCACTAGCAGCTGCTCTTTGCTAGTTTTTCCATCCTTTGCCCCAAATGGGCACCAGATGTTGCTTGTTAGATTGCTAACCACCAGAGCTGCTTGCGTGCCTGCTGGCAGAGCTACTGTGTGCTTGGAGGGGAAGTTTCCTCCTTCACTGGAGCCACTATCCGTAGCAGCTGGTTCAGAGTATTGCTAACCTCATGTTATATTAATGTACAGTGTTCACATGCTGAGATACCTCAACGGGAGGCAAATAACACGGATCTCAAGACTAGGCAGTGACCTGTAGGTTGAGTGTGGCCTTGAGAGGACTGCAAAGCCTTGGTGACAATAGGTCTACTTCCCAAAAGATGTGGCCAGAGGGTGCAAAGTCACAGGAGAGGAACAATGGTCAGTTTGAGGTGGAGCTGCCCTGGTCCTGCAGCATCAAACACCATCTGTTGCGATGAGCTCCATCTCGATCAGGACATAGTTGTGTTCTTGCCAGATGTTAGCTTACATGTGCTACATGTAAAAGTAAACTGGTGCGAAAGCTGTGGTCTGATGTGCTTTCAGTAGGATTTGCCCTGCCTAAGTGATGACGTGCTAGCCAGCCTCTCGCTGAGAGGATGCACTCCAGAAGTTGCAGGTGTGTGGCTGGAGCGTGTTCAATGATTCAAGATAGGAAATATCTTCCAAAGCTCCAAATAAGACAAAACAAACTGAGCTTTAGCACATGCTCAATTGATTGAGCCTTTGGCAAAGTATGACATGAATTCACAAGGCTCTCACCGAGGCTTGTCCTGACTGTATCCTGCCTGGTGAGTCCTTCCGCAAGCACGGCACAGCTGGCCTTGTTTTCTTCTTCTACCTTGTCTCCTTCCTTTACCTGCTCTCCCCTTATGACATTTCTCTTCAGTTAGGAATAATAGCCTGCTTCCCACGCACCAGGGGTGCTCAGGTTCTGCTTTATACGGACCGAGTCTGCCACCACTGAGCTCCCCTCTGCAGCTTCTCTGTCGCAGCCTGCAACGTCCCCGTTCCCTGCCAGTGGGGACATCTCTGACCACGGCTGTCCTCTCCCAGCTCTGTGCAGGTCCAGGCAGGACCTGGAGGAGGAGGGAAGCATGGACATAGGGAGCCTGTAAAGTCCCTTCACATCACCTTGATTTTAAGGTCTGAAGTCAGAGTCCCAGAGGCTGTGGGTTGCAATTTGCTTCCTTTCTGGGAAGGCTGGGATTATTGTCTGCTGGTCCTCCAGAAAAGGGCCAGGAGCTGCTGGGGGACTGCTAATGGGGATAGAAATTTTAGCAATCCAAATCATGATGGGAAACAGAAGGAGTAAAGAAAATCTGGATTTTTTTTTTCCCCCCAGAAAGCGGAAAGAAATCTAGCAAGCACAAGGCTGGCTTCTCCTGGAACATGTGTGCAACGTGATTGTCACTAATGCTCTGTAGCCAGCTGAGAGAAGATACTTTCCCAAGTAAGTGAAATAAGCACTGAGATGTGGGATATATGATAACTTCTGAGGCAGAAGGAATAATACCCCAGGCAAGGGACCTCCAAACAGTGCACTGTGTCTCTTTTTCTTTCTTTTTTTTCCATCTCTGAGTCTGTGGTGTTCAATTAACCCCTTTTCTCTATCCTGGCCATGGTTGCTGCAGGTTTGCAAAGCTTTACCCTTACCCTCCCTTCTGGATGGTGACGTGTTAAGCACTCCGTCTGTGATAACCAATTTTCTTCTGAAATGATACCAAAAGTCTGCTGTTTTGATTTAAACTGTTTCCAAGCATTTTGGTTAGTAACGAAAGACAGTCCACTCCAAGAGAGTCTAACTTGAGGAAGCCATGAAATTTAATTCATTTCTTCAACTTAAATATATAATCAGTGACATATGGCAGTACTAAATACAGGGGGAATTGTCGTTAAGTTAAATTTCTGCATTCAGTCAAAGCCCAATAGTTGTAACATCAAACTGTAGTTTCCATTGTACAGGAAATAAAGCATCATTTTTTCAAAGAAAATAGACATGCAATTGCATGCCTATTACATTGCTTATATAGCTTTATTTTTAGCTTTCTCCATGTTGCTGTTACTAAAGGGCTAACAGAAGGGAAGCTGCGGAGGGAGAAGAATCAAGGCCACACCCAAATTGTGGTAGGAAGGACAGAGGAGGTGTCTTTCCCTGCAGTTCTTTCGGGGCAATAAGCTGCTGTGCCTGGGCTAGGGACCCTGTGCCACCCCCCTCGGTCAGCAGCCCCGCCAGCACCGAAGGAGCACTGAGGTGAGGCTGTGTTGCTCTAAGGGCTGTGGAAATGCTTCTCTCAGAGCTCTTTGTCATCATATAACTTTTTTTTTCCTGTTTTACCACTCCTAAGACAGGGGAAAGAACTATTTGCATGATTATCGTCAGGAGGAGGGATGGGGATTATGCCAGATTTGTGTGAAGCTGCAGGCAGACCATGTCTTTGCATGGTTAGAGTATCCCAAAAAGATTCTCCAGTTTCTGTACTTTCAACCTTTCAAGTGATGCTTGCAGACCTTTGTCGCTCCACCACCGCCTTAAAGAGGAGCGGCTCAGGAACTTCACTGTTATTACTGGTATTTATGCAGAAAGAGGGTTGCTTTTGCTGGATGTATTTGAGAACTTTCACTGGACAGTGGAAGCAGATTATTGCTTTAAGGTCTACCCAGCATCAGCCCAACTCCTCCTCACTCCATCACTACAGCTCAGTGCTGCAGTGCTGGCCTTTCCCTCCTCATTCTGTGGTACTCACTGCTGATCCTCCCCATCTCCTGGATTCATCCTGGGCATCCACTGCTTCTACATCACTGGCATTTCACTTTGTTTCTCCTTCATCTACGTGCCTGGTTCTGAGGCACGACCCATAGTTCTCAGTCGTTCCTCCTCTTGCTCCCTTGCTGAGAGCTTCATAGTTTGCCTCTGATTTCTCTATGCAAACCAGCGGTTTGCAGCTTTGACGTTGACAGAGACAGGAGAAATCAGCTGTCGCAGGGCTGTGTTAGTTGTTCTGCTAGAGCTGGTGACAGAGGTGCCACTATCAGATAGATACTGAGGACAGAGATTTACAATTTTATCACTACTTGAAAGATTCTGATTTTTTTCTGCATCCCTCATCCTGGCAGCATCTCTGACTCGAGAGCATTTTGGCTGTTGTTTCTTCCCCTGAGCTCCATCTCCTCGTTGGTCTCCGCACACAGCCCCTTCCTCTATTTCATAATTGACTTGTTTGCTCCTCCAGCCTTGCACTTCATCCATCTTCCTATTTCCCCTCTCTGATCTACTCCTCATGTCCGCTTCCTTCAGTTTTGCTGCTGGAATGTGAAGCATCTCTCCAGAAAAATAGAAGGTCTCTGTGAACTTTCACCATCCTCCCCGTATTCCTTCTTCCTTCACCTCTGTCATCTCCTCCCAGATGGTGGGACAAATGCTTGCTTGTGTTCATTCTCAGGCTTGTAAGATTGGCGTAACCACTTCTCTTTCTTATTCACGTGATGATGTGAAAGGAGAATAATTCTACACATTTCTCTGCTCCTCAGGGCTGGGCTCAGTCTGAGGAAGATGTTTCTGAGCCTGCGGTGGTTTCTGGAGTGCTGCAGAGCTCCAGGTCTCACTGTTGCGTTTGTCCTCTGTACCTCTCTGATCATGACAAATTGCTGCCACATTTGCTTCTACTCAAGACATGAAAGACGAAAGCTAAACCAGACCCAGCCACTGATGAGCAGAGGGAAGCTGGTGATCTAAACCGCATTCTCTGTCCAAGGGTGTTGTTATACGCGCAGGTATTCTCAGTCATTATTTGGGGTTTTTCCTGCTTGCTGAAGAGGCACTGGGCAAAGGGGATTTCTCTCTGCTGGGATGACACCTGGTTTGACTGGCCTCCAGAGCAGTTCCCACAGCTTTGTGGAAGTCGTACATCTCAGTTTTGAAGAACCTCAAAGCACCTGTTGGGCAATAGACACTTTGGGAGCTTGCTAGTTCTCCCTGTAGACCAGTCTGCAGAACTGGGGTACCCTGGGTTTGTCAGAGTATTTTTGAGACCACGCGTCAAGTTGGACAGATGAAGGAAAATACTAAATGCAGTTTATTCTAGCAGAGTAGCTGCCTGCTCACAGAACTGGGAGTGAAGGTACGAAAAGAAGGAAAAAAAGAAAAAACCCCACACCATTGATCACCAGCTGCCTAAAATTCAGTTTAATCGCCTCTGTTTCTCACGTGTCTTCCCGTGGCGTGCCAGCTAGGGAGAGCCCATGCTCACAGCCTTTATGGGAGTGGTGACTTCTTTTTGTTCCTGTTCCTTTTTTTATAGGTTTCTTAATTAGGCAGTTAGTGAGTACAGTCTGACTCTCAGAGGAAAGCCTGGCATCCTGTGCTCTATTTTCCTATAACTAGATTGGGGGTATACCAGTTTGTGTTCCATAATGCTGGCAAAAAAAAAGCAAGGACAGCATTGCCAACTGTGCTTTTCCTGAGCAGGCAGTTGGTTTTGATTGATGCCTTGCTTTTTGCACGTATGGAGGGAGGAAGCGCTCTCAGTAGGCTCACTTTCCTCCCTCTGTCGCTGAGGTCCCTAGCCAGCCAGTTCTCCTAGCCCAGACGGATATATACAGACCTTCCCAGGTCACCTACATTAAAGAGCAATGCACAGATGCTGTATTAAATCAAGCAGTTGTCCCCTGCCTGCTTGTTCAGGTTAGACGTGACACATAAACGTGCTAGAAAATGGTTTCAGCAGTGGAGTTCAAACTGTGAAACGCTCACCTTGAGGCATTGGCAGTTGCAGGAGGTTACATGCCAGACGCTAAGGCTCTTGTGGTGGAAATGATGGACACTGCAGTGCAGGAAGAGCAAAAACCTCAATAAAAAGAATCTGCCGTGCAATTGCGTACTCTGATGACCACAGCTTTACCACATTCACTGGCCTTGCTCTTCTCAGAAATTGTCATGCCATGGTAGAGGGCAGGAATTTAAGAGTCTTGAAAAGAAAGTGTATTTTGCTAAAGTATCTATGGGTAGCGCTCTTAATTTTCACTTGCTGGATTTTTCTCCTTGCTGGCTTCTTTTAGAGCATCCATAACTCAGGTTTACTTGACAGCACTGCAGAAACAGACATGGTTGATATCTTGGGAATCAAAGACATGATGATTTTTTTTTAAAAAAAAAGGCTGTCTAGCCTGTTTTATCCTTTCCAGCCTAATGGAGGTTTGTTTGGTACAGCACATCCTCTGATGATAATAACTTTCATCATTTATGAGCAGAAGTTTATTTTCTAGCGAACTAAAAATGTTCCTTCTAAGGAGGTTTACCCCATTTTTTTTTTGGGCCAAAATCCCCTGAGATCTCAATTTGAATTTCCCTTGTGCTTTTTCTTGTCTTTTTTATCTTTCCTTTTTTTTTTTTTTAATCAGCTTTGCCATCCAAAGAGGTTTCCTTTGCTAGAACCCTGCAACAACTACTCACATCATTTACAACAAGCACTTTCACAGGCAGTAGCTCTACAAAAGGGAGGAAAAAATCGAAGTTACTACCTATAATAACGAAGTTACAGGCAGATTTAAGTGTTTGTGAACCGCGACTGACTGAAAGGGTGCCAGACATTTTGCAAATATATACAAAAAGACAGGCCCCTGCTCTAATCGGCTTATAAATTAAAAGGAAAGTACATTGGCAAGAGCAGAAGAGATGATATGACGTGCTTTAAATAGTTTATAGGGAGCTGGAGGATTGCTGTTTATTTGGTGATGTTGGGAAAATATTTAATGTGCTTTGGTTAAACTCTTTATAGAAATGCTTCTCCTCCCCCAGTTCTCTTTCCCAGTGACTGTTTTGGAGATTAAAACCAGCAAGTTTAGAGTAGCTGGAAAATGGAGAAACGTATTTCCAAATCGACAAAACCGTGAGTAAATCTTTACGGGTGGTGTTTATGCGAGTCAGGCTGTCTGAAGTAATTATCCAAACGTAAGAGGCGAGCCGGGGGTGAACCGAGGTATCTGGGGTCTCGGCAAAGCCGGCCGGCTCCTTCTCCGGTAGGTGCCTGGCTGCGAAGGAGATGCGCCGCGCCCCCCCGCTGCACGTTCCCGGGCCGCCCCCGAGCCGCGCCGGGCGGCAGCTCCCGGGGCTCCCCCGACGGCGGCTCCCGGGGCCCGGCGCTCGCGGATAACCAAAGCTTTTTAACGTTTAAAGCGCTTCTGTAGCTAACCTACAATTGATTAAAATAACAAGCCAAACCCCCAAACCCCCTTTATTTTTAGATTCGACTTGCCATTGCTGCAGCCGCTGGATCGGGACAGGCTCTAGGTGTTAGTCTGGAAAGCTGAGACAGGTGAGTATTTCCTTAAGTGCCGTTTTCCCAGCATCTGGAAGCTGACCCTGGGAGCTGGGAGACTTTTTGCTCCTTTCCCTGCTGTTTTATGTTGTTGGTGATATCTCCGCAGATAAGTGACTTCGCTGCATCCGGAGCTTGCAGTCAAAGCGGAGACTAATTGTGAAGAACGTTTCAGAATAAACACGTTTCTCCTCCAAAGCAGTTTTGTTTGTAAGGAAAAAAAAAAAATATAAAGAAAGTTAAACAGGATTATTTGTTTTCTTTCTTGTTTTTTACTACATAACACCCTAGAGTTTCGTTTTAAAATAGAACCATCCTTAGGAAGAGCTACGATGCAAAATTTCGGCCTGCAACCACAACACTAATTTGAGCAACAAATGCCCCCGAAGCCTTGCTGACATCTTCTGATAATTCAGGGGGAAAAAAATATTATAAAAAATCGAGACGATACAGAAACTCACGCTCCTTTGTCAGAGGTGACCCAAACCCCAAGCACCTTCTGAAGCAGCGGCTTCAGGTCCTGGGTCAGTTCTAAACGCTATTGCAGGCTGCGCAGCTGAAGTGTTTGGAGCCGAACACAGATTTCCAGGCTTAAATTGCCTTTTTCCTGTCCCGGGATGCCAGGGCTTTGCACGGCTGAAATCGCACAGCCCTTTTCCCCCGGATCCTCTTACGTTTTTTCTATTGCTCAAAGCCCCGCTGCTCTGGGCACCCCTTTGCTGCTTTTTGTCAGCCAGTGCTGCGCTCGGCAGCCTCTTCAGGCGCCTTTTGAGCCCCGTTCCACCTTGGCGGGACGATTCTACGACAAATCCTGGTTCGTGCATTCCCTGCTCCTCTCTAGCCGAGCCAGAGGTATGTTGCATCCTTCCCTGGCCCGTTACTATTCAGTGCACAGTGATTCCGTGCCCCCCACCCCCCCCAGCCGCTGCCTGGGTAACCAGCGGGGCATGCCCGGGGTGATGGGCTCGAAGTGTTCCGTGGGGCAGAGAGACGAAGGGAGAGGAGATTTCCACGGGAGACGGGGCTGCCCCAGGCCCGACTACCTTCACTTCGTGTGGGGCTCCGCCGAGCGGACCGAGCTCCGGGACTTGCCGTCGCGGGAGACACCGGGTCCGCTGCCTCCGCCTCCCGGGCGCTGGCTGGGATGGACGAGGAGCGCAGGTGGCTCCGAACGGGCACCGGGGGGTGGGTTCCCACGGCGGGGGGCCCTGCCGGGACAGCGGGCTGCCCGGGGCTGCCGCCCTGCAGCGCTCGCCGCTCGTACCCGACCCCGGAGGGAGGCTCTTCCGTGCGGCTCCTCCCGGCCCGGCTCCGGGCGTCTCTATCCCAGAGCCCCGCTGCTCCGGCACTTCCCGACCCCGGCTCGGGGGTGTCCGCAGGTGGGTACCGGCTCCCCGCCGCGCCGGGCCCCTCACCAGCAGATGGTGCTGCGGGCGTCCCATCTCCGGGGCTGCCCCGACGGACCGCACCGGGCCCGGCTCAGCCCGGCCGCTGTCAGCGTTCCACACCCGGACCGGGCACCGGCACCGGGGCCCTGCGTGCCGCCTGGCTTGGGCGAAGGGCTGACAGGGGCGGGCCACGGCGGAGGGCCCAGGTGTCCCGGAGCTCGACGGCTGCTGGTGCGCGGGAGCCCGGGGCTTGCTCGGCAACCGGCTGTTGGGGGGAAGGATGCCCGGTTCGGATGCACGTTCCCCGAGATGGGTCATCGCTCCCAGGATGCTGGGCAGCTCCCACCGATCCCGGACCGGGAGCCACCAGCCTGCGCCCAGCGCCGAGAGCCGCGGACTGCTCGCACCTCTGCGGTGCGCCGAGCCGGGGCCGTCCTGCCCCGGGGCATCCCGCAGGCAGCGGTCGCGGGCTGGCCCCGGCGCGGGGATCACCGTCGGTACCATCGAACCGTGCTGTCCTTTGCACCCCCGATGCGGACGTTTCCACGCCGGACGCTTCCGCCCCTTTCCTTTCCCCCGCCGCGGGTCGGACACCGCTGGGTCCTGAGGCCGGCGGGAGAGGGCGGCCCGATTCCCGGTTCCCCGTGGTGCCCGACCTTCCTCGGTGCGCCGGCCGGGCCGAGCCGACGGGTCCAAAGAGCCGGGAGTGCCGTGTCTCCGGGCTGCCGGCGGCCCCCAGCCCCGTTGCGGCCGTCGGGTCCCGCGGAGCCGCCAGCGCTCAGACCCAGGGGCCTCGCCCCATCCCGGTTCGGATAGGGACCAGCCTGCCATGCGGGCAGGGCGGTTTTTTCGGGGTGATTAACCCCCCTCTCCCCCAGCCCGGACCGCCCCCGCTGCCTTACCGCCTCGGCCGTTCCTGCAGCCGACGACGAGCTAGGGCCGTGCCGGGCGGCCGCCGCGCTAGGGCCCCGGGGTCCGAGCTCCCCGATGTCTCGATGTCCCGGCTCACGGCCCGGTTTTGTGGGATCCAGGAGTTCCCGCGGCGGAAAGCGGCAGCCGGTGGGCGGCGGAGCCGGCGCAAAGCGAAAGCTCGGTGCTGGCGGGGCTGCGGCGGGCCGGCGGGCCCCGAGCCGAGGGGGTTAACCCAGGAGCCTCCCCTTACCTTCAAAAAGTTAAAAATGTCTGGAGCCTGCATCTCTTAAAGGGGCGGTGCTGGCTGCAAGGAGTCTTGGCACCGGCTGCGAGAAAGGCTGGTCAGGGGCGTGAGTTCCCCTCCACCAGCACCAAAACATTGCAAAAAAAGGCAGAGCGCCCCACACTTTAGATAAGGACAATTAGCCATCAGCGAGCCCCTGCAGACAGCGAGTTAATTAGGGGTTTCCTGCTCTCCGGCATGCCCTGTCCCAGCTCCTGCCCCCCCGGGCTCTTAGCCCTGATGGCACCTGGGCTGGCTCTCATGGCCACCTTCTCGCTGCCCTCCCAGGCCGGGGACAGGAGAGCGGTGCCGGTGGAGAAACCTCCAGGTGTGAAGGGAAGGACTCTAATTCTCCTTGATGTCAACACCAAGAGCCCTGTCAGGATAATCAGTGAGAATTTCCTCTCCCTGCAGCTGGACCCCTCCATCATTCATGATGGCTGGCTCGATTTCTTAAGGTAAGGCAGGAGCCCCCCCGGCGCCCTCCCCACGCCGCCCGCGGGGCGCCCCCGCCGCCCATCCCCGCCGGGCTCCGCGCTGCTTGGCGGGCGCTTGTTGTGACGGAGGGAGCGAGGCCATGGTTTCCATTAAGATGCACATGTTTGCAATGGAGAAAGCATTTCGGAGACTTATCAGTTATGACTGCAAAAATGCCGTGCTCCCCTCGCTCCAACAACCGCTCCCTCTGCGAAAAGCGCAACACGGGGCCGAGGCAGCACAGGGAAAAAAAAAAAACCAAACCCGCCAAACCCCAGGAGCAGGAACGGGGTCGCCTGCCGAGCCGAGCCTTCCCCAGGTCCCCACGGGTGGAGAGCGGGGTGTCGGCCAGGTCTTCAGAGCTCCCCGGACTTCCAGCCCCGCGCGGGGGGCCGAGCCGGGCTGCAGCTGCGCTGGGCTCCACCGGCGGTGCGGAGCGGCCGCGGCCTGAGGCGCTGGGACGGCCACAACCCCCTCTCCCTGCTGGGTAAGTCGGGGAGGGAGAGCTTGTCTCCGCACGCCCGCTCCGAGGGTCCCTTCGGCTGCCGCCTCCCGCTCCCCTCCCCGGCGCCTCGGCCCGCGGCACGGTCCCGCGTGGCGTGGCCGGGCTGCGCGGGGTGCGGAGCGCTTCTGCCTCCGCGATGCCGCTGCACTTGTCCGGGGGGCGCCCGGGTGGAGGAGGAGGTGGTGGTGGTGGGGAGAGCGGGGTCCCGCCGGCCCATCACCAGCGGGCGGGGCGGCTCCCCGCTTCCCGGGCCGCTGGGCCGGAGCGGAGCCCCGCAGCCGGGCGCAGCTGCGGTGGTACCCGCGCCGGGCGTGGCAGCGGCGGGTCCCGGAGTCCCGCGGCCGCCGGTCCTTGCCGGTACCGGAGCGCGGAGGGGGGTGGGGTGGGGGGGGGTGGTGTCCCGGCTCGCGGCGCCTTCATCCCGCTCTCTCCTCTCCCCAGCTCCCGGCGGCTGGTGACCCTGGCGCGGGGCCTGGCCCCCGCCTTCCTGCGCTTCGCGGGCAAGAGGACGGACTTTCTGCAGTTCCACAACGTGAAGAACCCGGCCAAGAGCCGCGGCGGGCCCGGCCCCGACTACTACCTCAAGAACTACGAAGACGGTGAGCTCCGGGGCGGGCGCGCAGCGGGGAGCTGCGGGAGTCGGGCGGTCCCGCTCCGCCTGCCCCGCGCTTCCTGCACCCGGGCGGGACCGCGCCGTGCCCGGGCAGCGCTGCCGCCGGGCACCGGGCAGGCGAGCCTCCCCCGTACCCTTTGCCTTTCCGAACGGGCGGAGCCGGGGAGCTCGGCGGAGCCTGCCCGCTCGTTGCCGGTGGATCCGGCGGATGCCGGCCCCCGGGAACAAAAGGCCGGCATCGGGGTTTTTGGTATCCCACCCCCCGCCGTCCTCCGGCTCCCCTCGCCCCGAGCGGGCAGCGCCGGCCGCGGAGGGGGCTTTGCCCGGCTGCTGGCGGGGACCGGGCACCGCAGCCCCGGGATGCCTGTTCCGCGCAGCCCCGCGGCTCTCGGGGAGCCTGCCTTTCCCCAAGGACCCCGGCGTCGTTCCGTGTTTCTCCGCAGCCCCGGGGCTCCTCGCCGCCCCGCCGGGCTGTCCCCGGCCGGGGCTGCTGCCCCTCCGGACCGCTCTGCCACCGTAGGGCTTTCGGAAGGTCACCGCCCGGCCCCCCGCTTTCCGCTGCTCCCCTCTTCTTCGCCACTCTGCCGCCTCCCCCGCGGTCCTCAGCCACACAAAACGCTTTCAGGCTCTGTGTGACCCTGAATTCGCACAAAGAAACTTCGTAGAAAAGTCAGGGCCAAGTCTCCGTCCTAAAGCATTTATTTTAAGAAGCAGAATATCACGTCCGCATGCAAGAATTTATTAGTTTTTCCTCTTTTTTTTTTTTATTTAAAAATCCCCTTTTTTTCCTACTCAATGACTTATAAAAATTAGCTGAAGATATTTCCATAAGTAATTTTGGAGGCCAATTAATGCCAGACAGATCCCAGTGGGCAGGTCTGTGGAACAGAGGAAGTTTAGCGGAGATCTAGTCAGCAGCACAGCGCTGAATGGAAAAAGCAGATGCATTTGCCAGTTTTCTGATGGCTCTCGCTCCCGCCGTTCCCCCACGTAACGTCTGATCTCGCCGAGATGAATGTCCCTCTATTCCCACACGCAGGCAGGTGGGTAAGTTTGCATGCTCCGTCCTTCGCTTGGTCTCCTAGCCGGAGCAATCCTGATGTTACTCCTCGTTTTATTTCTCCTCGTAACAAATCTTAAGCGTAGGGTTTGTTGCAAACTCTGCGTACAGAGATGCGCTACAGGAGAAAATGCTGACCAAACCTGCCACAGCCACCTTGAACAGAAGAAATTAAGTGTAATGCATAAAATTGTAGATGGGACTCCTACAAAACGTTTGTAGGAATAAATTTTCCCACTTTCAATATTTCAGCAACTTGCAGCAGAGAACTTGCACTTATTAAATGTCTTCACAACAGCTTTCATGTTAGGGAAGGACTTAAAGCTTTTGTTTTGTTCCGTTTTCTTCGTGGCAATAAAGTTGAAATGTAGCAGCCCTTCCAAATGAAGTTTCTCATAGAAGTTGTAACCACAGGTCTTAACTTTTCATCACTTAAATATGGAACAGAACCATTGTGAATTTGTGTGAGGGAAGGAGGGGACACATGTGGTGTGTATCAAGCACCGGTGTAAATCAGAAAGGTGTGGTAAAAGGGATTTCCTGCCTGGAAGCAAGCTTTCGTATTTGTTCTTAAGATCTGAGTGCAAACTCCAGGGCTGGAGTTGCTGGTAGCTCTCATCTTCTTGTGCTGAGGCTGCACCAAGCGCTTCACTGGAGTGAACCAGTTCTCCAAAATGAAATCCTGATGCCACTGCAGCTCTTTGCCCTGCTGGATCTGAGCAGCCATCTTCTCCTTTTGGAGCACTGCTCTGGTTTTTGTTCTCCTGTCTGTGTGTGGCTCGTCCAGGACCTGCTTGGGATCGGGGCATGCACAAACGTGCAAGCAGATGCCCTCGCTACAAAAACCTTACGGCCAGAACCGACAGCACAGAAACAAGATGGCAATCGGCACCTGAGCATGGGGGAAGCCAGCGAACATCATGCTAGGTACCCTTCCCCCTCCCCCAGTTATATGGGGTGGTTCGGGTTGTTTTCTGTGTCTGTGAGCCTTTGTATAGCCTGTTCCTGTTTTCTGAAATGTCTAAGCTTTAGTGGCATTAGAGTGGGGAAGAAGCTTGGGGGGGCCTTGATCAGTTAAAGTCAGCAAATGATTAGAAGAGAAATCTGTGGATTTCTAACCCTTGTGTGTCACCGTAGAGATTTTCAGTGACATGACAAATGATGGCTCGGTTGTTTTCTGCTTTGGGTGCTTGTCTTTTTGCCTGTGTGCCCTGTGGCTGCACACAGACTCCCGGCCTGTGACCCCAATGCCTGGGCTGTCTTTACAGCCCTCTGTGGGCGTTCCCATGCCTCAAGTCCCCCCATGGCCTGTGCATAGATGGGGAGGAAGGGGCACATCTTACGTTCCTCTCAGCTGCAGCCACTCAGCACAGGGTGCCTGACTGAGAGGTGGAAAGCACATGTACGAGACTGCTCGGAGAACTGCAGTTACTAGTGAGTAACGCTGCGAGTGGTGTTCACAGCACAGGCAGCTGCACTCTGCACGCTCACAGGCCACCCCAGCGTGGCCGTAGTGGACGTTCAGATGGGCAGCAGCAATGGGACTGCTTTGCAGCAGCCTTTGTGCATGCTCTGAGCTGTGGCCATGCCTGCTGGAGTTTGAATGAATCTCTCTGCAGGGGTCTTTGCACTGTAAATCCCTCTCTGCCACCCCATTGCCCTCCAGACCAGGTATTCCTTGCTGCTGCCATTGATGGTCTTTTGTATCTCTCTAGTGCTCCACCCTCCTGGTCTGACCCCCTCAGAAATTTGTCCTATTCTTTCCCCTCCATTTAAATTGATATTTATTTCCCTTTCAGCCTGTTACTGCCATGTATACCTCCACCTTCTGAAAACTGCCTTTACCTATACCTGCCTTTGGGCTCATCTGTTTCCTCCACGGAGAGTATGGGTGCTCTCTGAGGATTATAGTAGTTGCTTTTGGCTTTTATCTAAAAATGTACTTGATTTTTCTGAAATAAGGTATTTCCTTTAGGCTTCAGGGTCATTCTTTTCTTGTACAATTCGACCTGGAAGTGTTGTGTAATTCCAGGTGTACAGCGTCTTTCCTTTGTAACTCTGAACAGCCTCACCCCAGTCTAGACCAGTCATGTTTGGGCAGTAAAGGTAACAAAGTGGTGAGTGATCTGTGGTGGCAGCTTGTGATGCCCACGAAGAGGGTGCGTGTGGCAACTTGTTTCAGTATTGCATACAAAGCTGGCACAGAATGTTCATCACCTGGTGGCAGATTTGTCCGTACTTGACAGAGCAACTTGTAAAAGCGATTGCCTGCGATGAATAGTTTAGGTGAACCGTGGGGCATGCAGTCCTTGCTGATGGTAACGCGGCTATATCTATCTCCTAACTAACCTGTAACGTTAAGACCCCATCTGTAGTGTACACCAGGTGGTTGCCCTCCGTGCAGCCCATCCTTTGCACGGTCAGTCCTGGAGCCCAACCCTATTTGGATATGGCAGTGGCCAGCCTGAGGTCTGTTAGAAAACCGGTTTAATACCTGTCAGGCTCTGTGGTACCAGGAGGTGGGGCTGTGCCAGAGACTCTTTGACATTTGTTGATCAAGAGGTGTAACATTTTTAGCCTGAGAGACTTTTCTCTCCCTTAAATGGTGTTTCTCTGTATGTGCCCTGGTGAGTTAGTTTTTCTTCACCAGCTGTGCTGAGAGTTGTGCTTTATTACCTGGAGGTGTGTTTCTCTCCTGCCACAGGCACGTGTGTGATTGCTGGGCGGGTACCAAGATGTAAGGTCTCATGCTCCGTCTGTATACACGACTTACCTCTCCTTTTGCTGCTGGGTTGTCTACCAAGTGATCTGTTTGCCCTGTCCTTTCAGCTGCCTCACATGTTGCCGAGGTCCAGTTGGCTCTGAGGAAGGGGACAATAAGAAACACCGGTCTCCAGGAAAACAGGTTTTGGCAGCTCCTTTTTGGAGCAAACACACAGGGCTACCTGTTTCCTGAGGCTGTAGTTGCTGGGAGTTTAACTACAGAATCTCCTCTGAAGTTGGGTTTGCTAAAACCTGACTCACGTGCTGCCCCGGAGCTTGGTGTTAGAGAGTTAGGTGTGGAGACCTGGTGTTGGTTCAGCAAGGGATTCTGCAGTGCCTGAACCTAGAGCCCATTTTAGAAGCTCCCTGCTGGTGCTCCAGCACGACTTTGGTGGGCCAACGTGGAACCTCCTCATCTGCAGGGCAGTCCTCAACTGCCTCTCACCTCAAAGCCACAGATCAGCTTTGGACAACGTGTGGTGGCATAAACATCGCTTAGGGTTTCTGCCTGTGCGTACGTGCTGGTGAGGAAAACCCAATGGGAAAAAAGAGAAGTTAGTCGTAGCTGGAGTTGTTCACTCCATCCTGTCCCTCAGGCTTTGCGTAGCCTCTTGGGACTGGGTGGCTGAGAAGAGACCAAAGGACACTGACCACACACAGCCAGCGTGGCCCTGTGTGGGTCATGCGAGGCAGAGGGGAGCACGTATGCACGCTGTAGGTGGTGCGTCAGAAAAGTTTCTGAGCAGAAGTGCATATGGACAACACATTTCAAAAATACTGTCTTAATTGCTTGTAAGTTACTTCCTTCTATTTTATCCCCTTTTTTGGAGAGGATACTGGGCATCTGGAAAAATGGCCAATTACCACAAAAACCTGGAAAAAGACGTGTTTCTTATGCCTTCCATACTAGGCAGAAGATTTTGCCATGCAGTGTGGGAAACTTTGTGTTATGCTGTGTAATCCTGACATAGATTTTCTGTGTGTCCTCTAAGTTTGGGATCCGTTCCTTCAGATAACCTTCCAGTACCTGGCACAATATCTCAACCTCAAGATTTGTGCAGCAGTGGGAAGATCATTTCATCCTTGCTCAGTCTGTATTGCACAGGCGGCTTGTGGGATGCTGCTTTTGGAGTATGTGTGCACGGCTTAGGTATCGAGTGGAAGGGAAGGTAACAAATGCTAAATGACCTGAGGATTCCTTTATGTGTGTGTGGTTGTACAGGGGTTGGCCTTGGCCAGGGCTGCTGTTCCCACTCTTCTGTCTCTTCTGGCATGTTCCTGCCCTCTCCTATGCCTGGAGCCTGACTTGATATGGTGAGTCAGTTCAGGGAACTCAGCTGGTCCAGACCTGATGGCGGAGAGGTGATTGCACTTCAGCTCGTTCAGCTGCCTGAACCGATTAATAGTGTGTGACTGCAGAGTCGTAGGGGACGGTGCTGGGAAAGGAAAGCCTGCAGTGAAAGGTGGGACTGCAGCAGCCTCGGCCTTGGTCAGATGAAATCCTACAGAACTGTGTCCTGAAGGTGGTGAAGCTCAGCACCTGGTTCTCTGCCACCAAAAGGATTGGTCCCCATGCCTTCATTCTGCCCTGTGCTGTGTCTTTCTGTTGCTTCCCTTGTCCCTCTGGCACATTTCTCATCCTCTGCTAAGCCAGGAGAAAACTAATTTACAGAAAAAAAATAAAAAAGGCAACTGTTATTCTGTGAATTTAGTGACCAGGATTGTGAGGGCCCTCATGGGGTATGAGGGTACCAGAGCAAGGGAGGGTTATTGCCTTGTGTCTGGGACTGTCCTTCTGGCTCTGCCAGCTCATAAAACTTTGCAGCGTGTGTTTCTGAATGAAGAACCATCCTGTTGTCCTGGTGAAAACGAACAAACAACTTTTCCCTTATTCAATAAATCACCTGCTGTTTCTGGTCACCCAGAGTCTCTTTTTGCCTGCCTAAGCATCCCTCAGTCGTTGAGGCATCCATCCTTTCAGAGCTTGCAGAGGAGACAGTGGTTTTTTCACCCTCTGAGTTTTTGAGACACAGCTCCTTTGGGAGGGCTGCAGCATTTCAGACATGGCAAGCACTCGGTCCCGAAGACCGGTGGACCCTTCAGTGTCTTTCGGTCTTCTGGGATTTGACAGACCTTGGGCTGTTCCACACCTTGGAGTGAGCTCTGAGGCAGCCTTCTGCTCTCTGGTTCCCAGGGGCCATGGCTGCAGGGAATGAGCTGCAACCAGCTCTGCCTGGCAAGGATTTCTGTAAGGAGCTCCAGTGCTTAGTTCCCTCAGAAATTAAAAATAAAGGCTGTAAAAATCACCTTACATGAGGTAAGGGAGATACTACCTATGCAGGAGATAATTTCAAAGATTGCGTGTTTATCTCAATTTTTTCTGTTTAAATTTCTGTTTTGCTAAAACCATGCATGAAAATTGCTTTAATAACTGTGGGGAATGGCACAATCAGACTAGATCTTGACCTGTTAGCTACTTGCTGGTATTGGGTGAGATGAAAGATTTCTGTGGTTCCGTGTGTGGTTGTTTATAATATGCATCCTAAATTCTCTAAAAGACATTACTTATTTTTGCTAGTTCCACACTTCTTTCTGTGCTACTTCGTCTTATGAATTAGGAGCGATTCATGCAAACCTACATGCACGGGGGAAATACGTGGGACTTTTTGAATACAACTGTGGGTTTTAAATTAGCAGTTGGTATTCAGGGAAAATGTTTTGAATTTATTATGAGTTGGTTTCTGAATACATTTAGGGAAGTAAAAAGTGAATCCAGTGTTAGTAAACATTAAACAAGAATTGGAGGAATCCATTGAGAGCATTCTTATGCTATAAGCAAACTCGGCGATGACATACTAATCAGTGTAAAGAATATATATGTGTGTGCAATAGGGTGGGAGAAGTGATCAAAGTCACAGCTTTCAGTCATAGAGATCAGGGTTTTTTTCAGATTGGAAAAAAAAGGCTGAGGATAGGATAAATGCTGTGAACTCAGTGGCATGCGGAGAAGACGATTTGGGAATGATTATTTCTTTGTTTTCATGACACAAGAAATAGGGAGCATCAACTGGAATTATTGCATATAGACCAAACAAGTGTGATTTTTCTTTTTATATAGCAGGAAATAACTTGTGGAATTCATTGTCAGGGAATTTTTCCCAGCTAAAAGAAAGGAATGATACTAATGTATCAGAAATTTGCCTGTGGAAGACAGACATGATAAGGATTCAATTTCTGGCTGGAGAAATCTTCAGGCTTTCTAAGTAGAACTTGTGTTTCCAATTTCACAGTCACTGGGCATTTTGTAATAATTTCAGCAGACAAATCTGTTTTTAAAAGCATTTTAAAATGTGTTGATTTAAAAAGTAGGTATTTTACAAGTTTGGCAACCTGCACTTCACGAGTTTTTCCTGGTGATCCATTAAACATCCCTTTAACTTCTGCACTAACAGTATTTTCCAGCATTCCAGTTTTTTACTAAGAATTATCAATTTTTGTTGACATAAAATGGTTTGGGTTTTTTCCTTTTACATTCACTTTCTAAGACTGGAAAGCTGAAGCAAACAGTCCCATTAGGAGGATGGGTAATCTCAGCTGGTTCTGGTGCCACGGCAGTGGTGGCTATGGCTTTTGCTGAGTGGCGATGGCTGTGGGCAGTGCTTGCTCTCACAAATGCAGAGAAACATGAGTTATTTCTCCTCTTCACCCTTCTGTCGTGCATCTCTTTGGCTGTAACCATATCCCTCTGCCCTGTCCGTATAAACCTAGGTCTGTGACTCTGGCGACTCCAGAAGGGAATTGCCTATGGGCAGGTGATGGCATGAGCCATGGGATGGGCACTTTACACAGGCCACGCTGATGCTGTGTAAATTCCCAGGCACAGAAGTTCACTCTGTGGGTCAGGGAAAGCTGGGAGCTGTGTCTGTGTGCCATTCTGGAGGTTTCACGGCTTGGGAGCTCACTGGCCTGGTACCGGTATGGTGGGAGAGGGTTAGTGCAGCCCCTTGGTGCAGGCAACTCACAGAAAGGGGCTGCTAGAGCTCAGCCAGCCCTGGGATGGGCACCTTGCCCTGGGATGGGATTGCCGTGGCGCTCCTCGGGGATGTTCTCTAACCTGTTCTTCAAAATTTCCGTGCTGTAAGCTCTGGAGATGTGCAGATCCTGAGGCGGGACAGGGAAACACAAACCAGCCTTTGCAAAGGCAGCATCCTCCGCCCAGGCTTCGCATCCTGGCGCGGGGGGAGCTCTGGCAGGAGCCCGACGCCCCAGCCGCTCCCGGCGGGACGAGGCGGGATGCCTCGTCGCCTCGAGGCGGATGCCCCTCGCCGCCGGGGTTTCCTCTCCGTTAGCCGGTGCCTCCCGCCAGTCGCAGCTCACCTGGCCGCCACACGGGTGTGCTCCCGCCATACCGCACGGAGGCCGCCGGACCCGCCGCCGCGGGACCCGCGCCGCAGCCGGGCCGCCCCGGAGCGCCGCGCCGCCGGGGTCCGCCCGGCCGTGCCGCCGCCGCGGGAGGCTGAGCTGGCCAGGGTACTGACCCGGCCCGGCACGGCCCGCCCCGGCACGGCCCCGGTCCCTCTCGGGGCAGAGCTCGTCGGCTGCCGTCTTTGGAAACCATTTGGCGTCCTCTGGGGCTCCCACATCTGGAGTTCTTCTCTCGCACTTTTGGCAAGAGCTGCTTGGTTTCGTGTTTTGCTGGGTAGTTTATTTCCATTTTTTAAAAAATCAACGTTCAGGAAGGCAGTGCCCTTCTCCTGGAGCTCCTGCTCCGGGGCTGCCCCGTCCAGCATCCCCTGGGGTACCCTCCTCCTTGTGCTCCTTGCACCTTTCCCTTCTCTGTCTCTTCCTTTAGGATTTGAGGTCTGCGGGCTCCTTGGCTGGCTGTTCCCCTGGGTTACTCCTGCTGAGATTTCCCCTCAGGCTCCGGCAGCTGTGGCCTGCCACCCCTCTTCCCTCGGTGCTGTTGCTTCAGAATAGTGGTGCGGAGGTGCCCCTGCCTCCACCCCTGCACCAAGTGCAGCCTGGTGGGGTCTGGGTAACCAGGCACAGAGTTCTTTGGGGAGCTCCATATCCCAGACATCTCCCCACCGTTTAAGCTGGAGCTATAATGAGTATGGACTCCACCTCCATTTTTAGGTCTTGGATAAGTTTCTTGGGTCCTTCATCAACCTGAGAAGCCAGGACCTTGCAAGCCTTGCTTCTGCTTCCCGAATGTCAGTAGTGGCAGCTCGCTAAGAACCCCATGAAGATGACTGCTAGAGAGTGCCCCCACTTTCTGTGCCCTGCATGCCTTCTCCCAGACCTCAGTGTCTACAGAAACACCAGGGATTTGTCTGAATGTGACTTGACTTCATAGAATGATAGAATCACAGAATGGTTTGGGTTAGAAGGGACCTTAAAGATCATCTAGTTCCAACTCCTCTGCCATGGGCAGGGACACCGTCCACTAGACCAGGTTGCTCAAAGCCTCATCCAGCCTGGCCTTGAACACTTCCAGGGATGGGGCATCCACAGCTTCCTTGTGCTAATCCCTGTCACAGCAGCTCACCACCTAAGGACAGGACTCCAAACACTGCTCCTGCCCCTCCTTCCTGGGTCTGGTTCCCTGGTCCTGCCCTGTGTCCCCAGACCCTCCTGGAAGTGCACACAGGGCCATCCCTTGCCCAACCGTGTGTTTGCTGTGACCCCCAAGGGTGGGGGTGTCGCACAGGCCTGCTGCCATGTCCCCCTGCACTCTCCAAGGTGCTGTCCTGGCCCCTGACCGGGGAATGGGGGCAGGGACTCTGGTCCCTGGCCAGTGGTTCCTCCACATGGGCTCACATTGGCCCTGGTTTAGTTGTTAGCATCCCTCCATCCCTTTTAGGAAACAAACTTGTTCTGAGCCAGGCTGGACTCCCTTACAGCAGTTGGAAGGGAATTGGAAGGAGTGTATTGGCCATCCAGTTTCAAACCTCTGCCTCTGTCTTCTCCTCCTTTAGGGTCTCCTTGATGTGTTTACTCCGGTTTGCCTTGGGGGTGGGGGGTGTACAACTGTTGCATTCAGTTCTGTAGAAAAGGAAATCCGTCACCCCGGAAGGTGAATGACTGTCCATGAGCTCCAGGTGACACTGATGCCTGCAGTAATAGCCTTTCTGGTGCTGGAGAGTGATAAGGTGATGTTTCTCAGCCTTCCGCTCTCCAAATATCTCACACAACAGGGGTCCGGGATTGTATGACTCGTTAGTTGGGCAGAGTTTGTGAAGGCCCAGTGTCTACCTGAGAGGTTGTGCACCAAAAGCACATGGTTGGGCGTGTGCGTACTCGCTGTTTGTAGGGGAACGTTATTTCTTCCTCTCGCTCCTTCTCATCTCTCCACATTAAAGCCCCTGTGCTGGATGTGGAAGCACTGAGCCATGTTTTCGTGCTGGCTGGATGCAGCTGTCTCCGCTCCTGAGCATGCCAGCTGCGGGTGGAGGAGAGAACTCGTGTCCGCAGCTACACGGCACAGGTGCTTTTATGACACTACTGTTCTGAGCAGTCTTTTTCAGGCAGGATTTAGAGAAGCTGTATCAGTCCCAAACTATGCAGTAAAGGAACAGACAGAGCACAGCCTGGGCAAGACCGTCGTGACTTTAGGGTGAGGGTCAGAGGCAGGACTGTGGCTTCCAGTCTTCTACCCCACCTTTGGAGGGGGTTCCCTGCCAGTCCAAGACATGCCAGAGCTGAACCTGAGATTTGACACCTCGATGTGCATAACAGTAACGGATCTGGAGAGCGTATGTGGAGCAAGATGTCACTCCTTTCTGACAATAAGCTCCTTCAGAAACTTCTAGCTAGATGGGAATTAAACCAAGCAAAGCACTACCTCGTGATGCAGAGGGTGACCTCATGAAATATGGTGGAAGAGCTCCAACTTCCATCCTTCCTTATCACTGCTGGCTGCCTAAGGTTTTGTAAGGATTAGGCACAGCACGTGGTGCCTGTGGATCTGAGCATGTTACAGGGTTTATTAAACCCAGAAAGGGGGTTCTTGCAAGGACTGTTTTGCACCACTCCCCTCCTGTTAAGAGATCGCACGCATCTTACTTGATTTGTGTTCTGTCCTGCTACCCTGTCTTTGCATTTCCACAGCAGGTGAGTAGTTCTAGGAGAGGGAAAATCTTATTTCACAATATGACTTGCAAAACACTCATAGGAAGAGAAAAACATTTGGTAAACAAGCTTGCTGCCTCCTGAATTGAATGTCAGGAGTTAAAAGTGTGCAGACACTTGCCATAAGCCATGCTGACCTGACTGTAGCTGTGATAGCTGCAGTGAGGATAAACAAGGTGAGAACAAGCCTTCTTCATCACCTCTTTGACAGGTAAATGGAAGCCAGGGGTCACCAAAGCGGGATTTAGTCTTTTCTCATTATTTAGTGTCAAACACACCAGTCACAGGGTCATACTATAAATGTCGGGAGACTTTTGCACTTTCTTGCAGGGGAGGGGTCGTCATTGTGAGATCAACTGCCGGGCCGGTGAAGGATGGCAGGGGCAGTAGGTTGTGTTAGCACATGAAAGTCAACGACTTGAGCTTTCTGCGGGCGAAAAGGAGACTTGAGCAGAGGAGGTTCATCGGATAGGTGGATCCCAGGGGTTCGGACCCTCTTTTTTTGGGTTGCTCGTGCTGAGTGATGGTTGTGTGGCTGTTGTGTTGGCTGGTTCTGATCCAAGCGTCTGGTGAAAATGAAAGCTGAGGTTTGGCCATCTCCCTTTTTTCTTTCCCTTTTGCTGTAGACATTGTTCGCAGCGACATTGCCCTGGATAAGCAGAAAGGCTGTAAGATCGCCCAGCATCCTGACATAATGTTGGAGCTACAGAGGGAAAAGGCAGCTCAGATGCACTTGGTTTTGTTAAAGGAGCAGTTTTCAAACACATACAGCAACCTCACATTAACAGGTAAGGCTGCAAGACCAGCTCTGGAGCCAGGAGCTGGGGCTAGTTCTTGCTAACTCACAGGTGTGTTAAACCCCTCGGGTGCTTCACCTCTGTATGAATCACCGTCTCCCTGGCTGCCTCCGTTTCCTACCAAGATTACTGGGTGCTGGGAGGGAAAGGACCTGCAGGAACTCGTGGTGGACTCATAAGGCCTTCCGTGGCTGGCACCTCCGCAGGCACTCCAGATTTGGTGCCCCTGGACAGAACGTTTTCTGCAGTCTGACCTAAGCAGAATACCACGGCACGTGAAGTGCTGGAGAAATTTCCCTGCTAACTGTTCACGTCGATGGGGCTGCAGCAATTACTAAATTTGGAGTCCTTTAAGCTGCAGCTGATTTTTTTTTTCTTTCCAGAGCATGCACTTTGTGTGAACCCAGTAAATATTAAAGAGCAAATATAAAGGGATAATGGCCCAGACAGAGATGAGAGGATACTCTTTTTCTGGCAACTGTTTGTATTATCCAGGGAACAGAATCTCAAAGGATGGAGGAGACTGCCACATTTTGGATACATATTTAATGGTGCTTGTAAAGGACTGATGTCTTCAGGCAGTGAGTGGGCAGAAGGATGGGATCCCAGCAGCCAGCAGTGTCCTTTCATAGCTGTTCTCCTTATCACTGGAGCTGGATGAGCCACAGACGATGGGAAGGAGGAAGAGACTAATAAATCAAACAAGATCCCCTTCTCCTCTGGCCGGGTCCCTTTCCTGTGGCAGGGAGGCATCGGATTTTTATGGGAGGGAGGGCCCTGTGCTCTGGCTGCGGAGGAGGTGGCAAGCCCTGTGGTGCCCTTCCCCTGCTGCTGGGCCAGGAGAGGTAATTGGGTCCTATGCCACCTCCCCCACTCTGCTGCTGTCCCTAATTCAATGTTCAGCCCCTGCATTTAAGCCAGCACAGGTCTACGTCCTCACCAGGGACAGCGTGCAGCAGTGAGCTCTGGCTCTCCTGGGGACATCGGCTGTGCTGGGCCTCTCGGAGACCCTGCAGAGGTGGGATGGCGATGCCAGGGCTGGCAGCGGGCACATCCCAGGGAGCGGTTGGCACTGGGGCCACGAGCGTGGCTGAATCGCATCATTCCTGAAAGCCCAGCATTTAAATGGGATCCTCAGAGCCGTTTCTCATTCTCTGTAACGTAATCCACTTGGCTGTTTATTCCCAGTACAACTGCTGGAATCAACATTGTCAGCTTTTCCCCTGACAACTTGCTTACTTTCCACTAAACAAACTTCCCTCGAGAAGAGAAGCTGCTCTCCCCTATCCTCCTTCCCTGCTGCTTCAAAAGCTCTCCGGCATTGCTCGCATTTTTTACGGAACCTGCAGAGCAGAGGTGCTACCTGGTTATCAGCTTGGCTCTTAGCCTTTCCAAGTGTGTTTACAGGATAGTTCAGAAGGTTTTAGCTCTAATGCTCTGGGGGGGAGAGAGCAATTTCACTGGAATATTACCCAAAGAACTATTTTAATGTCCTTTAACTCCCTCTGAATGTGAGCAGAGCAACTTCATAATTGTTATGAAGTTTAATCTTTTATTTCATAGGCATAGTCTGAGAACATGGACTCTAGACAGCTAAGCATAATATTTAACTGGAACTCTACTAACTTGTGTAAATATTTCCCTTCTCTGTGATGGATCTGGTGTTTGGGGTGGGCAGAGGGGGTTGTACATCTGTTGCAGAAGGGCATTCCTTACCTTCAAAATTCAGTCAGCCAGAGTTTGCATGAGGACTTCTTTTTGTCTGCACAGTGTTTTTGTACAGTGCTGCAGGGAGTCCCTAGGTCTGCAGCAAGGTATGTGGTGCGAGGTTCAGACACAAGGATCCGGGACCTGCTTTGGGGAGGGATAGTGAAGGACTGAGTTTGGAGGGATGGAGTAGCCAGGGGATCCCTGAGAACGGAGTTTCATTCCTGGAGGTCTGTATCCAGGAGTCACTTGGCCTCATGCAGTGCATGTGCTGTGGATGATCCTCACTGCTCAGTGTCCAACCTAGACTGCGGGAATATTCAACCCCGCGGCTCTGAGAGGGGCTCCTACTGCTGCTAGTTCCTGCAGCCCTGTCATTAGACCAGAGAAATGTAAATGGAGTATCTTGCCCAAAGTCATGTGAGAATAAAGGTGCTTTATGATGGGATAGCTACTGTAGGAGAGCTTGGAAGCAGGAATTCCACAATGAGGCATCTTTATTCCTGTGCTGCTACCGCTGTAGTGATTTGGATAAGAAATCCCCTTCGCTTGCTCCTCCTTCCAGACGACATAGTTGTATGAGCAACTTGAAAGACTATAGACCAGGCTTCCCACGCTGTCTGCAAGTGTGGGCAAGTGATACTGCCATCACACTTCCACGCAGTATCCTCATGGCTTTAAGAATGAAAGCTCTTAGAGCACAGGGAGTGTGATTCTGTAGTCCCTGTAGCATCAGTGTAAATCGGGGGCTTTTTCAAATCTATTCACCAGTTGCACATGGTTCCCAGTGTGCTCCTTATCTCAGTGATCTGGCAGGGTTGTGGTTTTGCACTGGGATTTAAGCTGCTCCCAGCAGCAGGTACCTCCAAGGTAAGAGGGTGTCTTAAAATGAAATGTGGTTTGTTTTGTGCTAAGGCACAACTGAGACTGAGTGAAACCAGGCAGTCTTTCTGGCTCTCATTCCTCCAGGAACACATGTGAGATTCTGGCTTAGGCCACTTCGCTTTTGTGATCCCTGCTGAATGCGGTGGGGTTTGTGAGATGGTGGTCCTGGAGCAGGACATGTCCCGTGGGGTGCTGAGCCTGGGGGGGGCCATGGCTCGGAGGCTGAGGGGGTCTGTGCACGGAGCAGGGCACAGGGCTGGTGCCTGTGCTGCCGGGCAGAAAGGCTGCTCTGCTTGGTTTTGCTGGAGTTTTCCCCAGATGTATGGGTTTATCTCTGGTTATAGCAAAGTCCATGGGGCTCGAAGTTGGGCCACCTTGTGAGCTGGGACCTGGGAGGGTTGTTGCAGAGGTAAGTGCAGATTGCTTGCCTTTTTGGCACCTTGTTTGGGATCAGCAGACTAAACATCCCGTGGTCTGCACAGCAGTGGTCTGTATCGTAGCTGTTTTACTGGGTGCTCATCGGGGTGGTCTGCACTGCGCTTGCTCTCAGCTTTCCTTCAAGGAGAGTGCTCTCCGGGGCTTTGCTCGGTGAGTGGCTTTCGGATCAGGCTGTCTGCCCTCCTGTCCATCGCAGCCTGTTACGTTAGACACACAGCATTCTACAAAATAGATCTGAAAAGGACCTCAAGAGGGCATCTTCTAGCCTTTTCCGTGACAAATCAGCTGTACCTGGACTCCGCTTGGGGAAAGGTGCATGAGGAGAGTCAATATCTTCTACGTGGCCAGCTGACATAGTTGGAAAAACAGACAGACTCTGGGGGGCTTGAACCCTTTGTCGGGGCTGAAGAAGAAAAAGCAGCGTTCAAAGCTAAATACACAGTGAAAATAATTTCCCAGAGTTTGTCCCCTTGATTAGCACAACTGGGTACTGGTGCTGGAGAAGTCGTGTCAGCAAGGGGAAGACAATAATGTCATCAGCTCCTATGGAAAGAGAGAGGGAGTGAGAATTGCTGTGAAACACTGGGGGGTTTCCTGGGAGGAAGGGACCAGAAAAAGTGTAATACATCTTTAAAACAGTGTCTGTTCTGAGCCCGTAGTTAATGACCTGCAGAGCTACTGGGTCCACGTTGAGGATGGGTTTGCAGGTGTCTTCTGAGACCTCAGGGTCTGAACTGAGGGGATGGCGCTGGGAAAAATAAACTGGGAAAAACAATCTCTCCTAACTGAGTATTTTTGTGCCATTATCAGCTGTTTGTATGAGCTCATTCTGAAGCGAAGTGGCTGTTAGTTTTTACTACACAGCTTTCTGAAGGTGTCTGGGGCGTAGCTGAAATATATTGCGTTCCTGGGCATGTCTGTGTAAAGCCAGCGGGTTGTGGGGGCTCAAGGGCTGGGCACCGGCACTGCCTAGGTAGTGGGGACACCGCTGTTAACTGATTCAAATGATGTGGCTTTATCCTTGTTCTTAAACCTCCTGTGATCAGAGAGATGTACTTTCCCTCAGCAATCAGCTCCAGGGCGTAATTATCTATATCGTTACGGTGTTGGTGTTTTTAAAATCTCTCGCTTCGATTTAAGCCCGTTATGGCATGTCCTCTCCCCATGGACATGGAGAGCAGCTTACAGCACTCCTTTCCCCTCTGCAGAAATCTTTTACATATTTGAGGCTTGTTATCATGTTTCCCCAAAGACTTTTGTTCTCCGTGCTGAACAACTGTCTGTCTTATGCTCTTTCCTCCTGGCCATGTTACTTTCAAGTTGAATGACACAAGCATGGTTGATTCTGCCTCTTGAGGTCCCTTTCAGCCCTCCTTAAAATTTTTTGTGGTTCTGTGTTTTGTTGGGGTCCCTTGGGCTCTCTCCACTTGGTCTGGGTTGTTTTTGAAGTGTGTTGCCTTGAAATGAGCCCGGTATTGTAGCCGAGGCCTTTCTCAACTGAGAGCGGCAGGGTTCTTTCATGTAACTCGTGCGTGACACTCCTGTCTGTATACCCCTGCATAGTCATGAATATTTTTTGGTACAGTATTGCTTGTTCATGCCTGCACTTCTGTGTACCATTTCCCAACCAGCTGTGCATTCCCCATATGAAATTTCATCTAGATTGCGTTTTCCTAATTAGCTAATTAAAATGTCATATGAAACTGGAGGTAAAGCCTGGCGAAAGTAAAGGTATATAACATCTGTTGCCTCTGTCTCACATGCAAGACCCTTTTGCTCTGTCAAAGAGAAGGCAGGTTGGCTTCACGTGGCAGGACTGTTGCTTCCAGCCCTTCCTTGCAGATGGATTGTTACATGATTTTTCAAAAGTTTTTGTGGAATTGAAGTTATGTTGACTGGTCTGCAATTTCCTTGAGTTTTCAACCTGTTGAATATAGCCATTATATTTGCCCTTTTTCCAGTCTTTTGAAAACTCATTTGTCTTCCAGAAATTCGCAGAAGTAGTTACTGATGGACCTCAGCCTATTTGAAAACCTCAAACTTCAGTAATCTTCGTTCTGCTCATGTGCTACTATGCCTTACAATTCTACCCTGCTGCTCTTAATTGCATTAAATTTGTGGTCTTAGTTATCCTTTTTCGTGAAGTCTGACCTAACAAAAGCATTAAATATTTCAGCTTTAACTCTGCGAGTTGCTGGCTGTTGTGAAATCGTGTCCCAATTTATACCTCTTTGCTTCCTGAGACAGCTGCGAGCCAAACCCCTGGGATCCCCCGCCTCCTCTTACCCTAATTAGTAGTTTTACAACTCGTTGTGCGCTGACGGCATATGTGTGTGTGTGAGAGAGGTCACGAAGGTGAATCTCTTTTTCAGGTGACACTCTCTAGTCTGTTAAGCAACACTTTGGCTTTCTCATTATCTGATTTGGTTATTGCTTTTGTAACTGTGGGGAATGTGGCTTCTTATGACATGTTCAGTATTTATTAAATTCAATTTACTGTCCAATTTCACTAGTCTCACAAGAGAAGATATTTTAGAAATTGTGTATCTTAAAATCAGCAATTATATGTACATTACAATATGTAATGTCATTACCAGAACCAGCCAGTTCTGGGTGCCGTGTAGAGAATAAAGAAAACACATAAACCTAACAGAAAACAGATTTCGGTGGGAGGGGGGGAGGGCTGACACGCACTAACAGCTTTGGAAGGGCTTGTGGCGTGTTCAGTGGCATAAACCAATCTATTAACCTTTTCTCCCTGCTCAGGAGGTGATGAACTCTTTGGTCTGTCTCTTCCCACCGATGTAGTTATCAAATGTCTCCTCGTTACCGCTGGCGATCCCCGCTGCGAGCGGGTTCTGTTCAACACTTGGCTCTTTCGCTCCGTCCCTCTCTCCTGGTGCCGCTGCTTTGTGCTCATCCACCTCAGCCTGATGGAGTTTCCATTTCTCCTTCGTGTGCCAGAAGCCATGGAGGAGTCTGTCATTTACCCTTATCGTGCACCCACACGAAGATAATTAGCGTTTGTTCCCTTATCTTGCTGCATGTTTACAAAACATCGTCTTTCCCGAACTCCCGTTTCGTTCTGCATGAAATCTCACTTGCCAACCCTCTGAGTTTGCTAACGCCTCTGTCCCTGCACTGCGCTGCTTTTACCCTGCTCCTATTTTCCCTTCTATTCCTAATGAGCACGAACACTCGTTCCTGGCTCCCTCGCCACGGTGCTTTCCGCTTTTGTGTTTTTTCCCCAGGTTTTCTCTGCTGGTGGGAATCAAACCTCGAGGAGCCTCCTTCCTAGTTTTGTTCCTGTTCTCTCCTTTCACAGTTTTTTTTCTTGGTGCATTCCAGGAACTTGATGCAAGGCTGTATCTGATGTCTTCCTTTCCCAGCAAATGTGTGGGCAGTTAAAGGTCCCTAATTACCAAGCGGGTTCTGTGTTTCAGATGCTCCCAATAAGTCTGTGCTTCTGATCTCCCTGATTTTGTAGCCTAAAGCAGACCCCCAGCATGCCAGTGTCTGGGCTCCTTCCACTCTTATGTTACACAGAGGTTTTTATACCTGCCCTTTGTACTACTGAATTTCACCCCCTGCTTTTGTGCCGGGCCCCAAGATCATCCAGACCTTCTCGTGTGATGTTTCTCCTCCTCTGCTTTGCTGATGATGGTTTTCCTCTTTGTCAGCATCAGGCTTAACTTTGACTTTCAACCCCTGGAGCTTGCTTTGCCTCTCACCACCAGGGTAGAACCCCCTCTCCCCCCCAGGCTAACCTAATGCCTGCAGTAGCAGTCGAAGCTTGTGGATTTTCCTCTTTCATAAGATGAATACGCTTGGCTCCCGAGCTTCACTTCGCCAAAGTCCCTTCATAAGCTCCTCCTTTGTCCTGTGGCTCTGCAGGACAGACTTTTCCACCCTGGAGATATGAGCTCTGTATTGTTTTCCCGTACGTGTATTATCTTGTGCTTGGCTGAATTAAAGCACGCTTGCTTGGATGGTGGCCATTTAGCCATACAGATTGGATCGCAGGGTAAACGGGGGCTGTTTTGTCTGTTATTTACTATCCTCCGTTTGTGCTATCTGCAGGCTGCCCCTAAGGATCTTACATTTATCTAAATGATTGGTAAAAACACTGCATCCTGTGGGATGGGAAGCAGGCGATGGATACATTTTTGTCTCATCAGCCACTTCTATCCGTCTTGTCACGCCAAATTATTTCTATTAACGCAAGTTCTTAAATCAAGTTATAACATCAGTTAGGCAGGACTTGATTCTGTACAACATATGTTGGCTGGTAATTAGTTGAGACATGACTATAATGAATTACCGGTAGATTCTCATATTGGCTTTTAATTACTTTGTCTAGGTCTGCTGTCAGGCTGACTGGCTCTCGCTCCCTAGGTCAGCTACTCCTGCCTAAGCACCAGCACGAGGTTAGGGCTCTCCTACCCTTCTAGAATTACTTGGCATTCCAAGATTTATTAAAAATTAGCATCAGCAGGTCAGAGATCTCCTTAGTGCACTCAGAGGTGCAAATTATCCAGAGTGGGTGACTTAACAGTGTTTATCTAAAGCAGATGTTATCTAATACATCTCTTGGTCATTAGTAAGCTGTGAAGTACGTCCAGTATCTTATGACGAGTCCATCATCATATCTTTTCCTGAATTCACAGCTCATATATTTGTATTTTTGTCATTACATGGGTAATTTTACCATTGCATAAAATAATGTCTGTGTTCACATTTCCATTCTTTCCTCTCTATTTTAATTCCCACCATTAACTCTGCAAGGCGTGAATTTTTCCATTGTGTTTTTTAAATACTGTATTGATTTTTGACGCTTCGTAATTTGCAGTAGGTTGCTATTTCTTTAGCTTTGCGATCCTGGCTTACATTGTTTTCTGTTATTGCTGTCTATACCACTGCATAAGGATGGGTTTCCAAACAAACTCCCCTTCCATCATGGTCGTGGAATATGCCGATTTTGGCCACCCAAACCACATAAACTGAAAAAAACCCCCCTTTAAATATTCTTTCGGATTCTTTTGTCCAGTATTTTCTTCCCAATAATTTAATTAGTTGATTTTTCTCCACCTGGAGAGGTTGAAGCACCCTGTGTATGTATTTCTGACGGGGATTACAGTCCCACTAGCTGTTGTCACATGCAGGCTTTGAGAAGGCGGCTGCCGATGCGAACAGGGCAGGGAACTCTGTGTCTGGTGAGTTCTCTGCTTTTTAAAAAAAAAAATTCGTAGAAAATTGTGACATAGCAACAAATTTTGCTGCAGTCGGAGGAGAATGTCTGGCTTTAGTGCTCCGGTCACCATCCCTATGTATTTGCTCCCCGTGAAAAGGAACAGAATGGTTGTTTACGTGCTGCTTGGGCAGCTTGCAGCCGAGAATCGGGGATGTGCGTCTGTGGCGTGCAGGATACATCTCTGATGGACCTGTGCTTTGTGGCTGGGCTAACTCATGGAGAAAACAGAGAGGAGAGGGGAGAGGCGCGGTTGGTAAGCCTGGCTTGGCGGGGAGCGACGGGGATAATCTCTGCGGCCGGACCCTGGCCCCTGCCTGGACCGCGCTGCTCGGTGGGGGCACTGCCTGCTGGTGGGAACACAGTTTGGTTCCCAAGGCTTCTTCTCCGGTTGCTCTCTCTAACCCCTTTTCCATCTGTCCGTTCATTTATTATTTACCGCCTTCTCTTGCTCTTTTCTTCGTTAGCTGGTTCCCGATGCTCTTGGCTCAGGAAGGAGCTGTATATGGGGAACACGAGGGCAGTAGCAAATACCACTCTGCTGCTGCTCTGCCAGCCCCCCTTGTCATGAGGACAAAAGCATGTGGCACGCAGAGTTAATTAAATTCTTTAACAATTTTCCAAGTTGAGAAAAGGGTCAAAATTCTGGAAATAAGAGGTACACAGTCTACGCTCTGCTTTTACAGAGGCTCATGCTGGGGTTGGATATGCTGGGGTGGGAGAGTAATGTGAGAGCCTGTGGAAATGCACGCTTTGTGCAGCTAAAAGTGGTGTGGTGAAGAGCAAGGTTACAAGGTGTTCAAAAGAAATTTTGGATCTCTTTTTACTTCATTAAGTTTTATATTGGGTTGCTGTGCCAAGAGACACAGTCATTGACTTTCTTAAAGAAATTAAAAACTCCATGAATTTAAATAATCTTTTTTTTTTTCCTCCCTGTTGGAAAGGTGGCAAAAGCAAAGGTTTTGTAGGAGAAACTGAAACTGATTCAAATATAATTCTATTAACTAATTAGGGGAACCCTGGAAATGGGGCTGAGACTCACAAGCCTTTTTTCTTCTCTTTGCTGGGGCACTCCAAGAATCAGATCACCTGGGGAAAGCATGTTTAAGAAATACCAGATGGTCTCTGCGATGCTCCAGCTGTGGACAATCACTCCCAGCCAGGCAATCTGCCTTGCTGTCGAAGCCCTCTAAAACTGCGCTGCCCATTTGTCATGCTTCTCCAATTGCAGCGCTCTGGATAGCTTCTTTTTTCCTTGTCTGGCTCTTCCTTTCCAGTTTTTATCACCCACCCCCTCCATGAGCTAATGTAGTAACATCCCTTCATTGGCTATAAATCCATTGAAGAGCCATATATAAAATATTACTTTGTTAGGGAAGATTGGGAAACATCTGTTTTTTACCCGTAAGAGTCAGTCTCTACTTGTCTCGTATGACGATGTGACTATTTATATACTTGCAAAGTAAAAAGAAAGAGAGAAAGACGGGAATCCTAGAAACAATTTGAGTGGAGCCTCTAAATGAAGGAAACTGATTCAGCTCTGGGATTTGTTTGGAAGCTAATTGTTGGGGGGATGGAGGAGGAGGGAGGGGGACACAGGCCAAGAAATTGCTTAGATGTCTGACAAAGTAACAGTCGTACCAACTGCGGAAGGTTCTTCTGGAAACCTTTTGATCTTGTATAACTGGTCTGTGTCTAAATTATTATGTATTATCCACGACATAGACCAAGAACTTGGGAACGGTGACAGTCCTGAGATCAACAGGAGAATATAACCACAGGGTGTACGTGCATAGCAGCAGAAGGACATACCTACGGAGGCTTTGCACTCAGTGGGTGTGCCAGGGCATAGTGTCTGAGCCTGCTGGCATGAACTGCCTCTTGCCCAACCTGCTCAGCACTGGTGCCTTGCAGAGCTGTCTGCTTTTGCTCACACGCAGGACACTTAACCTATGTCTCCGTCCCCTTTTGCAGGACAAGGGTGTTGGTTTCTGTGGGCATGGCTGTGGGGAGGGCTGGCTCTGGGTACCCCAGGTGGCCAGAGCAGGATGCTGAGGGTGCATCGTGCCTGCCATGGAGTGTGATGTGAGAGCTGGGGGCGATATGGGGCCTCTGGGGTTGGCGTGGGAAGGCTGTCCCGAAGAGCCAGCCAGGCTTGGGACACTTTGCTCATTCTGCTGGCGTGAGCCATGGAGTGAGATGCTGTCAGCCATGCTGAGGTTGCAGGAATAAGTCCGTCTGTGTGAGGAGGGTGCTTGGGAATAAACAAGGGAGGATACTGCTTGGGTGATCTGGGCAGGCAGAGAGGATACACCTCCAGAAGGCTGCCTGCGGGGCTGGGTACCTCACCTGTGGGGCAGCTGCTTTGCCAGGTTCTAAGGCCTCAGCAGGGGAATGTGGAAGGAGGAAAAGGTTTCAGTGCTTGCGTGCAGGTGGCAGCAGGGTTGGCCAGGTGACACATGCCGCAGCTGTTCCCTGCGCAGCTGGCATATAGGAACAAAGTGCTCCTGGTGGATGCCATTCCATACAGCTGTCCTCCTTTCCTGGGCAGGTTCAGTGCCCTCAGCCTGCCCGGTTGCTGCACAAACATGAGATCCTGCTCTCAGTTCTCTTACTGGGGTCGCTGTGTTGGTTTGGGTCCAGCTGACCCATCTGAGATGGGGAATGTCCCTTCCTCTGCCAGCCAGCCTTGCACATCCTGTGTAGCCTGTTTTGATTGTTGTCTGCCCTCGCCGTAGCCTCGTGGCTCTTCTGCTTGGCTTTTGCAGCCTTTCCTTTGTCAGGCTCCCTCTTGTTCTCCCTCCCGTGGTCCTCTGGCAGCCTCTCTTGCTAATCAGACCTTGAGACTGCTTTTCCTCCCTCCACCTGGTCTGCTGCCCAGTCAGTGCCAAGCTGTGCTACAGCCCCCCTGGCTGCTGCTGAAAGCTCCCAAAGCCCCACCAGACACCCATCTCCACCTGGTGCAGCTCCCCTGAAGTCTAGTGACAAGTAAAAGGTTATTTTTGAATGGTAAGATGTTAAATAGACATCGCTGCTCTAACACCTGCTGTATCTTTGTCATCTCTGTGCCAAAACCTTCAGTTATCTTGCACAGCATGTCAGGGGACTGGTGTAAAATCTGCTACTCGGCTTTGGCGAGCTCCTGCAGCAGCAAGCCCTGTGCGGCTCTGAGCTTGGAAGCGACATCCGATAGTTTCACAGGTGAATGCACGTTCGTGTGTTTTGATGCTGAATGTAAATATAGGATTAATGGGACCAAAGACTATAGGTTAAATTTGTGAGGGGGAAGCAGATAATGAAAAAGGAGTTGGAGATGTTGCAAATAGCTGGGTGGGCATGAGCCACAGGAGCAGAGCAGCACCTGGGAGGACAAGGCACAATCAGAGCCCTGTAAGGGTCGATGGAAAGCTCCAGTGCTGGAAATGGTATGGTGAGGCAGTGTTGGGCACCATGTCCAGTTCTCTTGTCCGTTTCAACAGAGAAAAGATGCTGTATAGCTGGAAAAGATTCAGAAAAGAGCAATAAATGTGACCAAATCCTGGAAATATGGAGCAACAGACAAGGTTTTAGTAAGATTCATCTACTCTGGGAAAATTAAAAAATAGCTTGATCCCCCAACAAGGGGAAGAAGAAGTTCAGAGCAAATAGCTCAAAATGTTAGCAAAGGAAAGCACAAAGAGAACCTATGATTTAAAGCCTAATGAGGGACAACCTTTGGCTAATAATGTGCAGATTTATAATGCTGAGAATAAATGTTGGAATGTTCCAACCTGGGTATGAGGTGGATTAACAGCCACTGTCAGCCTGAAAGCCAAACTCCTGCTGAAACTTTCAGACAGAAGTTATGGATTTTGTGTAGTGATTATTAGGTTAGGTCCTCTAACCTCTATCAAGCAGGAAGCAAAATGATGTTATATTAATGATCCTTTCCGTCCTTATAATCTGAATAAATGTGTAACATGAATGTTGTGCCTCCTAGAGAAGAGGTGATCGCGGCAATTAATTGCTCCCTGAAGCTATACTGAGTTAGTTAGCTTTTGCTAGTGGCTCGGCCAAATGGACCTTTCACCCTGCTGGGAGCAAAGCTGGGCTTGGACTACAGGCTCCAATTCTGTCCTGGTTGAGAGGAGCTGAACTTAGCCCCTGCCTAGGTCAGACCCTGCCTGCCCTTGGTGTGATGTGCATTGGTACGAGAAGAAAGAACAAGTTTAGATTAGGTTGTTTTTTGGCCAGAGGTGGCTGAATTTAGGCAATCTTAGCTGTTTCTCATTGCCGTAACCACCCCCAGGGAGGAGCTGATGTGCCGACCAGGGCAGTCTTCACTCCCTGCCACCAAATCCTTCCCTGAAACGAGATCCAGAGTGCAACCAGCTGAAATGCAAGAGCTTCCCCAGGAGAGACCTATGTTTGATACAGTAGTCTTTATTTTCCTGCTTGATTGTAAAGCTTCCTCATTTCTCCAGATAAAAAGATTTAGCAGATATTTCATTGAATAAATGTAATAGAGCTACTTCTGAACTTTGGTGTCCAAAAGTTCATTTATGATCTTGCTCTATACAAATTCCCAGATCTAGGGTTTTGACACAGAAAGTCTTCATTTGACAGAACGTTACAAATTCAAGTTTCAGAAATTATCCTCTTGAGCCATCTCCGTGGTGTTTGGCACTACGACAAGTCATTAGTCAATCCTGAAATAGTCATCAAGCAGAGAAACAGCTTATTTTATATACTGTTTCTTAGAGAGTTAAATATTTCCACATATTCAGGCTCTGATTGGAGTCTTGGATCCTTTCCAAATATTCAACCTGTAAAGATATTTGAGAACCCCAGGACTTAGGCTCTTTCCAAAAAATGATAGATTTCACTTGAATTTTCACAAATGGAAAACCACAACTCCCCATAGCTGCAAAGAAGCAGCTGTCATACCAGGTATGGAGTATGAGAAAACACTTTCTAAAAGCTTCAGGGACTTCCCATTATCTGGAAGTTTTTAGTGCTCTTAAAATTTGCGAAGAAAACAGCGTGGTTTGTTTTTTTTTTTTTTCCCCGGCACAGCATTGCCTCGGATAATCGGCTGCACCTGTTTGGAAGCAGCGCTTCATGTTGTTCCCTTATACAGACCCTTGCACGTGTTTCTGTTAATTTTTCCTAGAAACCCAAGTGTCAACAAATCGGAGCCCCTGCATTGCAACTCTGGGCAAAATCCCACCTCGGTGTGTTTGTGAGCACTTTGTCATGCAAAGTCTGTGGTCTTGAGTGACTGAATCGACTCTGGAGTTTGGAAGCTGAAATCCTGTGATGTGGGGATACAGGCGAAAAGCTGCTGAAGAAATCAATAACTCCAAATTAACAGCGCCAAGTCCAGAGTTCTGCTTGTTGTTGCTGCTGCTGCTCTTTTCAAAAAACACAGAGGCAATCTTCCAGTTCAGAAATTGGGATGGATTTTTGTAATGGTAACGGGCTTCTTTCGGGTTCGTTTTTGGCGAAATTCAGTGCAGACATGCGTGATGAGAATTTGGGAAATGAGGAGTTAAGTCATGACGATGTAAATCATTGTTCTGCATTTACAATAACAGCGCTTGGATAATTCTGATGTTGGGGCTTCTGCTTTTATTGGCTGAGAGGTTGCCAAAACATGTGTGTGTTGCTCTGAATTGGTAAATGATTCCTATTTATAGGACAGGTGTCTTCTGATGTCCCGAGTTCAGTCTGTCTTGTAATCCCAGATCCTGTTTCTGATCTACGTTTAATAATGTGTGACAGAAGAAGATAGGAGCCTTGCAGACCAAATCAGGCGAGGAATGTTGTGAATGTAGCTCTGCCCGGCTCTGTCTCCTTGTTCTGCAGGGTATCTTCTCGTAAGGGACTCGCCCTCCTAAAATTCATTATCTTTTATTTCTGAAACACGTTGTCTTTTGGCTCGTTTACGTGCAGCCCGAAGGCTGCTGCGTGTGCCAGCCTCCTTCCTTTGCACTGACTCAAGAGGGAAAATGCTTTCTTACACAGAGTTTTTACGCAGCTTTCCCAGTGCAGGAGCTGCAGTGAGAAAGGGACATGGTGTCAGGAGCAGAGTCGAGGTGTACGCGATGGCAGCCGTGAAAATAAACCCCTGTGTTTCCACCAACATCTAAATTAAACCGCGCTTTACAGCTATTGGTTTGGGCTCCCCAGTATCGTCGAACAGAGGGTTGGGTTCGTTGCGATTTGCTATGCAGCTGTCAAAACGAGTCTTTCCCGTTATCTTGGAAGCTGGTGGTGGAAATGAAGAAAGACCCAGTTATCCTGATGCTTCTACATCTGGTTGTTATACTTCATTGTGGAAATAATTATTGAAACAAATGTCCCCTCACAGCTTCAGATGAGTGTGGATCCCATGGAGGTGTTTGACAAGGGGGAAGCAAAAATAGGACCAACCTTCTCTTCTAGAGATGAGAGCAGGCTTTGGGGCTGGGCATTCAAAACAGGCACAGGCTGTTGGGAGGAGGGAGAGAAATGCAGGTTCATGGGCAGGGGAAGCTCTTGAGATGCCTAATTCAGGGGAAGAGGTGCAGCTGCGATGCCAGGGACAGGGAGGGAGGAGTGGAGCTCCCTGCCATGTCTGCTGCCCAGCCACCCTCTGGCCAGGCCACCACAGAGCCAGGCCCTGTCGTGGCGTGCCTGGCCATGGCGTGGGATGGCAAAAGCACCGAGGAGTCCAAGGCGAGGACCCTGCCGCAGGGTGGGTTGGTTTGTGAGGAGCAGCTTGCCGTCAGCCAAGCACTGAGGGATACCATCATGCCAGAAAAGGAACTGGATCTGGAGGGAGGTGGAGGGGGCCATGAGAACTGGATGGGAGGTTTGGCTCTTTTTCAAGCAGTTTCTGAAGCTGGATTAGTCCTCTTCGCCAGCTGGTGTGAGATGTTAGGTTTGTGTTATTTCTGGCAGCCCCACGGGGACTGGGAGTAACTCCATGACTCTTGTTTCTCTTCGTGAGGACAGGATAGTCCAGAAGCAGCGCAAATTTTGTGTTCCTGTCCCCAGGAGATGCAAGTGCGTGCTGATTTGCCCTCAGGTAGAAGGTGTGAGGAGAAGGACCCAGGTTGCCATGCCTGTCTTCCACCTCTGGTGCTTCCTGCACTGGCTCCATCTCCTGGGCTAGCCTGCTCTTCCCGTGGCCAACTGTCCAAGTTTTCCCAGATGTGTCCTCTTGTCTGTTGCTGCCCAGCCAGATTTGGGGGTTTCAAGTCTCTGCTGGCCTTGCATGCTGCTGTGCGTGCACAGAGGCTCTGACTGGGCTGCCCTGTCTCTGGGAAGGCCAGATGTGTCTACAGATGCAGGAATCCTGATGGGCTGCCAAATGCCTGGAAACATAGGATATGCCCACATGCATAGGAGCCTTGAGCTGCTGCTTGTCTGGAAATCCCTGATACTTTTATGTGCAAGGGATTGGACACTCTTCGGGAGTTTTGGATGGGCCAACAGTACATGTGTTATACCATTGCTTTTAGTGCAAAGAGTTGGTCTGTGTGTGTCCAAGCCTAGTACATACCTAAAGGTTTAGGGTTAGGTTTGTTGCACGTGCACAGACTGCTCTGTATAAGCATGCACACTTTGAAATCCCTGCCAGACTGTCCTAGTCCTTTACGTTCCCTTCCTAGATGGGGTATTTTCCATCAGGATCAATAGAAAGGCCCTCCGTGTCATGGTCTTGCTTTGGGGCAAGGCTTTGTATTTGTCCTGTGCCTAAAATTCCCTGTTCTGCCTTAGCTTCACACTTCCTTGCTGAGCTCCTCCATCCCCTTTCTGCACAGGTCCCCACAGGGATCTGTACCTTCCCATTCCTCTTTGCAGCAGAGAAGAGTGGGGGATGCGGGATATGGTGACCAAGGAACGTCTGACATGCTGCTCACTTGCGTTTGGGATGTGGGAGGACTGTAACTTGAGTGTAAGCTGTTGTGTTTGCACCGTGGCTTTTCCAGACCAGGACTTTGTGACAGGATGGAGAAGGAAGTGAAGGAAGGATTAATAGCTTTCTCTCCTAGATCCAGTCAAAATGCAAGCAAATTCACCAGACTTCCTCTGTAGCACTTCTTCACTTCCCATTTACATGGCCATGATATTCAGTCATTGCTCTGGAAGCGAGCGAACCTGCTTTCCCATAGCTGCTGCCACTGGATGCGATGGGTGGTGGATGCCTCCCACCTCCCCAGGAGTGCCCCAAGTGTGGTCAGTGCAGAAGCCACCTCATTCCCTGAGCCCCTGTTCTGGGCTGACTGAACTTGCAGGATATTCCCTTTTTCTTCCGGAAAACAGATTTATTTTGGCATTTGCCCATGTCCACATGCTCCCCCTAGTGAATTCCAGGGTTAAAAAACCATGTAGGTTAAAACATCTTTTCCAGAAGAGCTGCCTTGCTTGTCGTTTAATGATTCCACCTCTGAACTGGGACCCTGCTGCTTCACTGGCTGCCTTGACAATATCGTATTTGTCTCTTTTTTTCTTTTATTTAGCTTTTCCTACATTTTTCGCACATTCTGTACATTCTCCTGCATTCCAAGTGTCTTATATTTTCGTGCCTCCCTTTATCTCTCTATTCATCTATCCCAGTATAGACAACAGAAATGCTAAGTCCACATAATCTGTAGAAAGCATGAACTGGATTGTTAGACATTTTCCAAACATTACACTTCATGGAAATATTTTCCTGTAAGATGTAGAAATGAAACAGCTGTCTCCCACTCTCTCCTGGGCTGTTCCTGTGCAGACTCTCCTGCTTTCTGAATTTACAGCACCATCCCTCGGACAAGTGACCAATGGCCAGCTTCAAGCAGTCGTATTTATGATGTGCCAAGCAGCGGGGAAGATGATGGTGTTTATGTGCTAGTCAGATCTATGTGGTGGGATTAACGTACTGTGAGAGACCTGGTGCTGATGTTTCCAACATCAGGAATGTTTCACTGGCAGAATTGTCACTTGGAAACTTGGTGCAAGTCATGGCTGATGGCTCAACATAAACTGCTCGCTTCGTATGTACTTTGGGCGGACTATGGGACAAGGAGGGATACTCCTTGCTCGTGTGTCCTTCCTTCTGCTCGCCTCTGTCCTTCTGGCTTTGTGCTTGGCCAAACGATAAAAACCCTCCAGATCCTGCCAGGAGCTGAAAACTGGGGTAAGGAATGAAATGAATAGGTGCCTCATGTAACCCATCTTGCTGGAAGATGGTGGGCACCTGGCTTTCATCCTTCTCTCCCTGCCTTGTTGGGTGGCCTGTTGTGGCTGGCCCGGGCACGGGATGGCAGCCCAGCACCCTGCTGGGGTACCTGCTGATGTGGGCATGGTTTGGACACCCCTTCCTAAGGTAATTGCTCATTCTGCCTGTGTGTTGCATAACTTTAGCGCGTGGCCGAAGATGTATTGATTGCTGGAAGGTAATTATTTCTTAATTCTTATGGGAGTTTATGGGAAGCTTAATGCATCAGTGGAGGTGTTGGAAATGGAAAGATATATCAGGAAAAAACCCAACGGCTCCCCCCACCCTGCCCCAATGTTTGAACTGAAGCAAGCAATCCTTGCCCTTTCCCATGGAGGAACGAACACCAGGCTTTTTGGACAGAAGCGTGAACATCAGTGTTAGCGTGAGCTAGCGGAGAGTGGGCTTCTGAGCAGATGATGGAAGAGGAGAGAAATAGTGAAGTTCGTATGTCGCCATCTCCAAACTGAGCAACCAGAAAAAGAGCCCGAGGGACCAGAAATTATTTGAAGATTCACTTCTCTTCAGTGTTTTACTGGAACTGAATGAGCAGATATTCGCAGGCAGTATTCCAAGCTGAGGTTATTTCTTCAGAGCACGTTCTGGCAAAATATTTTTGGCTACAGCCCATCCTCAACCTGAATGACTGGGTGATACCACAGGGAAGAAATCAGCTAACAGCAAATCATGGATCTAAATTTTAGGCAGTTGTTGACTGTGCATCCGTTATGCTACCTTTTTATAACTCTCCCTATTGTAATCGAGTGATTTTGGCTTTGACCTTGATAGGATAAAGCAGAACTGCTCTCACCCTTCCACGCTGCCCCACAAGAAGCGAGGTGTTTATGTGCACTGGCAGGAGGGGCGCTCTGCTTCGTGGGAGGATTGAATGGCCGCAGAGGTGCCTGGGCAGTCTCTCAGCATGCGCCACCCAAGTGCGCCGTGGGGATCTCACAGTTTGGGAGTTACTCTGGCGCATGTGCTGCTGAGTCACGTGTGCAGCTGGGGAATACCAGAGACTTCAAATGGGAGCACATCTGGATACGCACACAGCGCATCTGGAGCACCAGAGCTGCTACGTGTTTGCAGCATCCTTGTATTGTGTGTGCCATGAACTGCTTGCTACCCTTCCTGTACTCTCTGGGGGACCCTTTATCATGTTTACATGGAATAACATTTGGGAAACACCTTCCCTTCTTTGCCTCCACGGTGAGGCTTCACGTGTCCATCAAAGCGAGCAGCTGGGTTGTTGCACTGAAGGATGAGCGTGTCAGGACTCGGTGTGAATGCTTCAGGGTTGAAAAACTGGTGGTGTTGCCCGTGTGTTGTCTAACACTCAGGTATCTGATGGTGTCTCTGAGAAATGTTTGTGAGTATGTTTTGCTGGGTAGCCGGGAGGGCATTTCATATCTTTGGCACGTGCTGGTCTGTTGTACCGTTTTACCAGGCATGATGCAGCACTTGGCACAGCAACCCTCCAGGCTTTGCCGTTGTAAAGACTCCCTGTGATTCCCTGTGATGTGACTGTGCCCTGGAGAGGAGATTTGAGGATTTCCCACTCTACCAGCGTGCATGTGGACAGTGCAAGGGAAAAAATCAGATTATGTACCAGCACCAAATTCTTCAAAACGTGTTATCCATATGCACTGTGAGCACCTTCCATCTATTCTCTGCTTTGGAGTCTCTTGACTTCTTAAGGTGGGAAGAAATGAGGGATGTGGGATACTCCCTTTTCAACTCTGTCTGGTTATATAGGATGATGACTGTGGCTTCTTGCAGACTTGGTCACCTATCCGGAGCAGTTTTTGGGGATTTATGCTGTCCTGTGTGCACAGTTAGACAGTACTTCTCAAAGTGCACTGGGTGAGAGCCCAACCCTTGATCTTTTAGCACTGGCCGCTGGCAATGGTGGTGTTGCCAAGCCCATGTTGCCCTGGTATGGGGAGGGGAGCATCCTCCCGAGGCTACGGTGGGCAGAAGCAGGCAGAGGCTCGTCTGGGAACCTTGTGGTGCCTGGGGGTGCCTGGCTAAGCCAGTCCTTAGGTCCTTGGTGCCTGTTACAGAAACAAGGTGGGTAGCGTTTTCATTTGCACTTTGTCTGATGCAAAGTCATGTCTGTAAACCAGCACTGGTCAGTTTTGAGTAAGTAGAGGGAAAGAGAGTAATTCTCTAAGCTTGAAGTAGAGGTAGGAAAACTGAGAAGAGACAGCAGAGCTCTGGAGAGTGGAAGCAAATGTCCTACACGTTCAGCACAGCTCGGATGCACAAGTACCCAGCCTGGTTTGATCAGTGATCGTGTTTAGTAATATGTCCTTGCAGGAAGGTGACACCAGGTAAAGACAGATTTTTATACTGGGATGGGACGCGGATCACACATTTCTTGTGTTTCTTGTGTTTGAAGAATATATTACTGGATTCGAACAAAACCACTGTCAACTGCTATTTTAAAAGATTTTTGGAAATTCCTTGGTCTTACACTACCCTTGTAAATGAGGAGAAGAAAATGGAAGGAAAAAAAAAATTGGCCAAGTATATTACTAATTTAAACCAAATATTTCACAAGTAATGTTTCAGAGCATTTAGGAACAATACTTTCAGCTGTTTGCTTCCTACATAACACAAAAATGCCCTTCTTTCTGTACCTGTTTCATCATGACGGGAAAGCTTGTAACTCACCTTATCTCTGTTGGTATCAGAAATATCATGTGGCACTGCCTTAATGTCTGTCTATATATATTTTTTTTTTTTTTTCAATTTCCTGGATTGCCTACAATGTCTTAGTTGAAGCAAAGCATATTCAACCGCTGGAGAGCCTTGTAAGAGAGCTAAATTAATCTTTTCTCCTGAGCTTTGCAGAATAGGTTAAACCAACACAGTACTCATGGATGTTATAAGCTCAGACATGCACATAAAACGTGAAGCTACTGAATTCAGAAATAACTGCTGTTCACTGTTTCAGCAGCTTATTGTAATTATCTCTTTATTTTCTCTGTGATTTTTGCCAGGCGAAGATTATCGGAAAATTGAAAATGAGTTTCAATATTAAATATCTGCATTACTGTTTGTGCAAAGCCCAGAGTTTCAACAGCCAAATTAATGTGAAGGGAGAGCTGAACTTGAGAACACGTAACACAAAGCACATTAACTTGTTGGAAACTTGGGCACAAGAGTTGTTCTTTGATACACACAGCCAACCCGTTTCCGCTGCTCTTGGTGAACATTTGCTTCTTCCCAAACGCTTTGTCTGGTATGACTAATGAATTTAAAGTCTTCTGAAAATGCTGGCTTCACCAGACACTTCAGTACATGAAAATGCTTGTGTCTTGAACCTTGATAGTAATACTTTACCTCAATGTTTTTCAAGTCCTGTGCTATGCTCCTTTAGGGACTGTCACAAATTAATCCTGTGCCACTGTCAGGCTTTGCGGATGCCTGGGGCAAATCCTGTTCCTGCCAAGGAGGAGCACATGGGAAATGAGCTGGGTGTTCTGGGCACTCATGGTAACTGGAGTATTGCTGAGAAGGGATGGAGACCTGGGGCCCTGACACCAAACGCAGTGACCCACTGGGCCAAGGGTAGGTGCACTAAGACATCCTCCTCTTCCTCCTGTGCCTTCCATGGCTCCCTGGCATGTCTGAGGCTGTTTGAAGCTCAGGAGGGTTTAGATACTTAGTTCCTCTGTGGCTTTCCTCCTGCATTTCAAAAGAAAGTTGCAAAATAGACAGTGGGGAAGTCCCTCTGCTCAGTGCCTCTAGCCCAAACGCAGTTGGGGAACTCGAATTGCAGCAGAAGTGACTACATATTGTGATATTCAGCCCATGTATGTAGTCTTTAGGGGCCTGATATCCTGTACGATGAGAAGTAAAAGATGCTTCCCGTAAGTGGGGGATTGGATAGAGGGGCTTTGCATTTTGGCCACAGCTCTCCCACTGCAGAAGAGTGGTGTTAGCTGGTCGTGAGGCTGCAAACTCTCCCGGAGCAGCCCAAGAGCAGGTATCTGCACAAATGTGCCAGTGTCTGCTTCTTAGCTCCCTGGCCTTGGCCAAACCAGGCAGTGCATTGCCAGTACCTCTGGGCGAGTTGCTCTGATCTTGGGAAGGGGCCTCCAGGGCTGGTGCAAGACAAATGAGTCCCTCCTTTTCCTCCTCTCCCCCCAGAACTGCATGTATCCGCGTGATTTATGTGACTCCGGATTTTAGCTCATGTTTACTCTGCAGAGAGCCTGATGGCTTCTCTGTTTGCCTCGGTTCTTGCCTTAGCACATTGTTCTTGCTGCTGACAGTTGTGCTAGTGGTGGTTTTATTTGGAGAGTAGCAGGGGGTGGGGGTGGTGAGGAAGACAGTGGTGAGGAAGAGGTGTCGTGCTGCGCGGAGCCGGTGCTGCCGGCTGGGCTTCCTGACCCTGGGCAAACAATTCCCACCCGTGCTGCGCTGCTCGATGAGAAACGCAGAGACAGGGAAGTGTGTAAAGGGTCAGGAACCGAACAGGTTGGAGATGCTTGGAGCAGTTCTGCAGGGGTTGGAGAGCCTGGCTTTCACTAGCTATTGCTCCCTCCATTCTTGGGAGGCATCAGGCTGCTACCACCTGTGAGGAGAAACTGGTAACTCAAGTTGAAGCGAAGTGAAAGCTTGAAGGAGGTGAAAGCAGCTCTTTGGATGATGTGGGATACAACCACTGCTCTGCAAAAGCCTGATTGGCTGTAGGTAATTTGGATGGTTCTGCAAATGGGAAAGAAGCACAAGGGTGTATCAGAGGCTCATTCCCATCAGTTTCGTTTTATTTTGTGGCTCTTTAAGGGAGGATGGAGCAGGAAAAAGAGCCGGATCTTGTGCAAGCCTGGGCAGCACTGAATCTGGGAGGAATTCTCCAACTCCCGGCGGGTGAAAGAGATTTCTGCGCGAGAGCGGGGCTTGCGCAGGCTCTGCTGCCGAAGACACATCTTGAAGTAATATGCGGCTCTTGATGACACCTCCTCAACACTTAGTAAATTTGACCTCTTCTTTCATGTGCCATTATACTGCCTCACATGGCTGTGCAGGCGGCTAGCACGTTGCATCCGAATGTTACGTTTTCAGGCAAGGAACAGATGCTCTTTCAAATTGAACGGTGATGCTACCAATGGCTGGCTCTACTTCCCATCGCCTGGGAGGTGGGAGGTCAGTTGACAGGAAATCTCATTCTCTGTCATCCAGGAGAATTGCCATCCTTCGCACAAAGGCGGGTTTGGTTTGGTTTAAAGCACTCGTGCGTGCTGAGCGGCACAGGTGCTCAGCCCCTCCTAGAAGCACTTAACCTTAAGTACAATGTACTTGTCCTCTGTGTTGTTAAATAGCTTTTATAAACACTGTCTGAAAGTGCTCTGATTATACATGACCTTCCCCCTTTGCTGAGTGTCATCTCATTAATCTATCTATTAGGCGAATAATTCTGTTTTGGGAACAGAACAAATATAAAAATTGCACAATGAAACACATTCAGTGTATTCAAACAACTTTTTCTTAATACAAACCCAATCATTTGCCATTCATTTTTCATGTCGTGTGGAGTATTTGCAGGCTAACATTGGAAACAGGCTGGTAATTTAGTCTTCCTTAATTTTGGCACCTGTAGTTATTTTAGAACTGCAGGCTGTTTTCTGTGGCTTTACTGCTCTGTAATTCAATACCCTTTTAGGACCTTAACGCTGCCATTAGTAGCAAATTGGCCTCTATTCTGAATAAAACTCTTTATTACGTTTGTTTGTTTAATTTTTATTAGAGAAGGCTTGCCCAGCAACCACAGGGAATGAATTTCCTTGGAGGTACAGGGCCAGTGCTTGAAATCCCTTTCCCATAATTGCTGGTGTGAGCAGGAAGGCCCGAGTTACTGTAGGGATCTGCAGGGTGCAGACGGTCAGCTCTGGGCTTTAGGTAACCAGGCTGTTGGTGGTGGTAGTGTCTTCTCCCAGACCCTCCACCTTTGAGTAATGAGCTTCGTTACCTGATCTGTGCACAGCGGAGGGCTCAAAGTCCTGTATATACTTTCTCCACTGACGTGTTTTTCATTTCTCCTTTGCAAGATTTTTCTTTTTCCCCTGAAAAGATAGCGATTGAAATTTGAATTCCTTCATCCATGTTGTTGACCCTTTTCTTGCTAGTCTAGGTTGTCTGGTTTTGCCTTTCTCTGCGTTCCTGTTAGCAGGGGGAGGATGCGGACTGGAACCAAGGCTGTGAAGGAAGAAGGGGACAGTGTCAGTGCCTCTTCCCTTGTCTCAGACACTCTCATGCGCAGAATGGTGGTTTGTTCCCAAGGAGGAGATTGCTCCCAGGACTCTGTGGACCAGAGAAGAGCCCCTTAAGCACCGGCCACCCCAGCTCCCCCATTGCTGGCGCAGGAGATGTGGGGTTGCCTGACCAAGGCTAGTGCCAGTGTATGTACCTGGGCCTGGAGGGGTTCTGGAGGAGGGACTTTGCTCCTTCTGCTGTGTTTTGGAAGGAGCTGCCTGGTACTCCTGCATCCTTTCTGGCTGCCCTTGGCCCCCCATCTCCTGGGCCAGCTCTGCATCAGAGCCAGGAGAAGATGCTCAGCCGTTCAGTCTCCATCTCCTTGGGAAAGGCAGGTCAGTAGGAGCGGCTCTTGCCACCAGTGCTGAAGGGTGCTGGCCGGCATGACTCTGTCCCATGGCTGTACGCCAGCAGAGTTGTGGCAGAGGTCTCCCTAAGCCCCTTTACTTCGGGTCGACGGGATGAGCTGGGAGCAAACAAATCCAGGGAAGTTTTCCGCCTTCTCCATGCGCCATTTGCTCATGGTTTTTTAGGTCTCTAACACAAAAAATATTTAAATCTTGTTCAAGCAGACATCTGACTGTGAGAATGAGCATGCAATGCCCGGCTACACCAGAGTGCTGCCGAGAGCCTCTAGCACAGAAAAGAGCTCAGACTTGCTAATTTACAGCATCCCTGGCTGCTTACAGGGGGGAGAGAAGAGAGGAGACCTCAACCCCATATGCGGTGAAGTGCCTGTTATGTAATTACTGCTCCAGCCTTCCGCTCCCAGCAGTTGCTCTCTTTGCCGAAGAGGCCGAGGTCTCCGTTGCTCCTCTAAGGTCCTGAGCTACGGTTCTGCTGCAGATGTTTGCAAGTAGTCCTGTGCGTTTGTGTAATTTCATTTCTGTTTCTCTTGTTTCTGTAATGAAAGGTAATCCTAGACAACGGATTCAAAACCTTCCCTGTAGAGCTGCGGAAACCAGTCATACAAAAGTTAGAAAATACCCAGGCCCATGCGACCTTAATTCAGTTCCCTCGCATATATGCATTACAAGAGTATGCGATCATGTAATTAAAAACTATTGGCTTGGCAGGACCTTGGCGTACTCCTTGCACAGAATGAGATAGAGGACCGCGAGAAGAGAGGGAATGTTTACTTGTAGTTAAGGCGCTGGTGAGGGATGTGGGAGAACTGGATCCTAACCCTGGCGCTGTCACAAGGATTCCTGTGTGATGCTGGGCAGAGCCGATCCCCCAGCAGCCACAGAGGCTGTTGAACTCCATTATCAGCGGCTCGCCTACTCTAGCTTTTTGAATATTCCGCTTTCCCGGCTAAAAAAAATCTGTTAGGGCTGGTTATTTGTATAAGATACGAATCTGAATAAACATATGCGTAGACAATTGTAGGGAAAGGATGAAAACCTCTTATCAGAGGTTTTATCCCAGATTATTTCCTTCTGTAGCCACTCCAGAGCCCATGAATGAGGCTGGCTGTTTTCATGTTAGAGCTCTCAAGCTTTAAAGGCTCTCTGTGTCCAATTAAACAGTAGCATATCTCCTGAATATTAACACATTAAAAGCAATATACTTCCAGCAAAGAAATCTGATCCTTATTGGCCCTGGAATATTTTATTTTCCAAACTGAGCTGTGAGCTGTTAAGCTTCCTTTTTTAAGACTAAGCAAACATTACATTCTTAGGGGAAAGTCAGCCCAAGGAATGGGGAAAAATAGACTCTTAGACTGTACCTGTCAATCTCCCGTTTTCCAGTGTTTTGCCCAGAAACAAGCACAGGAACTAATTGACATCTATCCCCTTCTGTCTTTTTTTTTTTTTCCCCCCTTAACATAGTGACTCAAATTAAAACAAAGATAAAATTCCAGGGGAAGCTGGCATTAATCAAGGTTTGGATTAAATTAAATTAAGTGCTTTTTATTGAACTCAGCAGTATTAGTTATTAAAACCAGAAGGCCTTTCCCAACTAGTGTAAAAAAGCAAACAATGACTCATACTGTGGCATAGATTTTATTGGGGAATTAAAATGCTCATTTTTCTCTTATTCTTTCCTTTTCTCTTTCTTTTTTTTCTTCTCTAGCTTTAGACAAACACATGTAAACACCCGCTGGTGAGCCCATGCTCGCAGGCCCCTTAGCCCGAAGCCAGGCTGTCCTTGCTGGCACTGGGGCTGGCTCTGCCGGTGATGGCACCCGATGGTGGCAGAGTGACATTGGTTATGCAGAGATGGTGCTTCCACAGGTTTCCTGTGCCCTTGGTGTCAAAATGTGAGTTGTAATTGATACAAGGACCAGTCCTGCGTGGTGCTGGGTTGGCACTGGGTAGAGCTCAAGACTCGGTATTGTTTAATGGCAACCAAGAGTTAGTGGGGTTTTGAAAGGCAGAAGAGGGATACCTGTCACAGCTTTCCAGCATCTTCCCCACACACAATCAGCCATGCTTTCCCTTCTTTTCTTGTATGAGGCTTATTCTTCCAGAACCTGTCAGTTCATCCCTGCTGGGCCCATGGTCAGGGCCCTATTTATGTCAGGCAGTGCCTAGTACTGTTATTAACCCTTGAGAGAGGAATCAGTCTGAGCTTTTCACATTTATGGGGTGGTGGTTTCTTGGGACCACCTGCTCTGCACCCAGGAAGGACGGAGGGATGTGGCCGAGCGGATGCTGTGGCACGGCAGTGGACCAGGTGAAGCTGTGCTGGTGTGTGGTTCTGGGGAATGGGGACCGTGCTGGAGCCTGGCTGATGCTACCAAAGGTGCAACATGAGGCCCTTCCAAAAGCATCCGCGAACTGTGGACGTGGGTAGGAAAATGCCTGAGGCAAATATTTTAGAGGGTATGTAGATAACCCAGTCTCTACACCAAACCACTCGTCTTCAAAAGCCCATAGGGGACGGGTTGTGCTCCGGCAGAAGGGAGCACAACAAGCATCATCCTTCTTCTCTAAGGCAGGAGACCCGAGTAATTATAAACTGGACGTTTTGACTTTGATAACGAGGAAGATACTAGGGCAAATTATGAACCAATTTAAAAACACTTTTAGGATAATAAGATGACAAGAAACATTGGTCTAACCTAGACCAGTCAAGAACACATTTGTTTTCTTCTTTGACATCCATTGATCTGGGAAGGTATTAGTAGCTGTGATATATTCTGACTGTGAGGTAGTATTTGTCTCAAAAGCAAACCAAGGACACTTGGTTTGGATGAAATCATTACCAGATAGGTGAAAAACTACATTCAAAGAATAACTAAAGCTAGTTCTCTGTCAAACAGGGAAGAGAAATCATGTCGGAAGCCTTAAGGGCCAAGTCCAGTATTATTCAATAGTTTCATTAACCTACTTTATTCCTTCTGATCAGATTCAATTCAGAGAGGTTTCAAACAAGCACATTTCTGTTGTTGATTCCCTGTGGCATGTGTTTGTTAATGAAGGCAGCTGAGAAGAAGGGAGATCAGTGGATGAGGGCGTGCAGCCCTCCCCACCGTCAGGGAGAGGATGGTGTGAGATGCTGCAGTTTCTGACCTGGACCAGTCTGGCTTCAACCCCTCCTTCCTTCACCAGCACAGGTACAACCTACGGAAAGGGCTGGGAGGTGAAGAAAAGAGCATAAACAAAGTGCTCTTGACCAGCCAGCTCAAATTGCTTTACAGACAGTATAAAAGCTTTGAAGTAAGGGCAGCAGGTCTGATGCACTGGAAAATCTGGCTGAAGTTTGGTTGAAAAAAATCTATCTTTCCCTCAGGTGTTGGGCAGGTTTATGTTACCAACGCAGCGGTACTGTGTAAGATGTTACGGCATGGCTGGTGCAGAAGTGTGCCTGGGAGAGCAGGGAACAGCTAGGAGTTTGGCTTTTGTGGGCAATGCCTGATTTTTCATTGTCATTTTGGGCTATTCGTGGCCAGTTCAAATAGGAATTGCTTTTAGGTAAGCAAGGACTGGACAGAGGAGGCTTGGTACGTCTTGCTGTAGAGGCGCACGCCTGGCGAAAGGCCATCTTTGTGTATCTGCCTGCTCCGAGGTGTTGTGTACTCGTGTGGCCTGAGCGTGTACATGAGGGAGGAAAATGTTCAAGAATCCACACAGCTTAGGAACGTGGGGCACCTTGCGTCTGGATTTCGTTTGAGGGAATTAAGAGCTGATCCTTAGCTGGAATATGAATCAGATCTGATTGTGCCTGTGTTGACTAAAAGAGGTTGTGTGGTGTGCATGAGCCGGAGCTCAATCTAATGTGGAAAAGTTTGATCTGGAGCTCTGGTTAATTTAATACTTGACTATTCTACCTATTTTAGTTCTGACTCAAAGTTCAGCGTTCTTTCTCATTGGCGGCTGTTTGTGTTAGCAAAGGACGTGTGTGCAACCAGGGGAGAAGGTCCGTCATGCACCCAAACTTCTGTAGGGCCAGCAGAAGTTCCTTACTGGACTCTACTATTTTGTCTCTTGCTACAGGGATTGAAGGAGCTTTCCCTTCACCCTGCTACCACAATGGGGAGGGGGGGGAATTAATATCCTGCGACATCCCATCAAATCCCCAAATGCATTCATAGCACTGGGTAGTAATCCGTAGTTTTACAAGGTTTTAAACTCCTAATATACTTCAGATATTTTACGTGCTTCAGTAAGTCTATTGTGCTATACAAAATATATGTCAAGGAAAACTCCCATGATTAGTTTTAGTACCTTTTTATATCTAAATAAACACTGACTGAATAAGAATATCTATATCAAAGCAAAAATTTTCAGAATAGTTCAAAGAAATACAATTTAACTCCGTTAATATCATCTCCTTTAATGGGAAACCTCTCTCATTACAATCATTCTTGGCCTTTAAGGTCAGTAGGCACTAATACAAAAGTCTTGTCTGTCTTGCATAATAACACTGAACAAAAATTCTTATTCAGAAATTCCTACTTAGAACTTGCAACTTCTGGTTGAACCAGAGCAGATTTTAATAAAATTTTCTATTCTTGCCTTAAAAAGATAACATGTGATGGAGAATCTTCCACAATGTAGATAAATTGTTCCAGTGATTAACTGCCTTCACTGTATGTATGTATAAAAAGGAGGCTTATTTCTAGTACATACATTTGTCTTGCTTCATTCTGTCTCTAAAAATTGCCCTGGCTTTGATAAATTAAAGTGTAACTTATAATTAAAAAAAAAATTATCTTTTTAACGTATTCCGGTGCTTAAGAGGTGATTGACGCACTATCTGTCACTAGAATAAATTGAATAGCTTGAAGTTCTTTGGTATCTCGCTGTGGAGTTGTTATGCCAGCATTTCTAGGAGCAAAGCCATCTTCCATTCATCTGCAAATTTCCCTTGTTACAGCCAAATTGAAAGCCTTCATTTCCTGCCCTAAGGAGGTCTGAGTGAATAACAGAAAGAGACTTAATTTTTTTTTTTAAACTAAATAGATGAATATATAATCTGTAGGCTTTTTTTTTTTTTTTTTTTTTTTTGTGTGGAACATTGAAATTTTCTAGAGGGATGTGGGTGAGAAACAGGCTCATGAATAGAAAACTCGGATCTCCAGGTGTTTGGCTTCCACAGAGCCCCCTTAGGTGCTGCCTTTCGTAGGCACTGCGGGCCCACAGCAGCTGAGCGTGAGCGTCCATGTGCCCTGGGAGGCTGAGTTCATTTTTATAAGTTGAAGCAATGGATTGGGACTTGCCTCTGATTAGCAGCCTGATTCCTTGGAAAGGTTCAGTGGGGAAAACCTGAGGCTGGAAAACGTGCAGGGCCAAGCGGGTGGTGAGAGGAAGGGGTTTGTGCAGTGCTCAGAACAGTCTGGATTTAAAAAAATATGTCCAGTTATGAAATTACACCTTTCCATAGCCTTACAGGTATTTCCACCTCCAACCCCAAATTTGCCACCACTCCCGTGTTTGTGATTTTTCCCATGAAAATAATACTAACTTTAATAATCCAGCCCTGTTACAGACAGAATTGCAGCAGGCTCTCCTGGGAGACACCCTGTGAAGCCAAGAAAGTGTTGCTCAGGATAAGTACCCTGGTCCTAATTTCATCATCTCTGGTAGTGACTAGTCTTCATGGCCGTATGAATGATGATGACAGTACATGCTTGCTACCAAATCACATTAATTTATTCTGGAAGCAGCCAGGTACTTGAACCAATGCATTTCCCAGTTACTGGTGGTTCACGTTTCATGATGAACAAGGATTTCCAGTATGGTTGTAAGCACAGTCCTTGCCCTCTTTAACAGCCACAGCAAAATTATTCTGAACCCTCCAAAAGACTGCCTGTTTCACAGTACCATCCTCCCCCTCTCTTCTGTTGTCCTTTAACTCTAAGACTTAATTTCTGGGACCTTTTCCCAAAGAACAGTCTTAAAGTGATGATGGCAAGCCTCGGTTGGGTGTTCACCTTCAGCCTTCCATCCTTCTGGGGACCGCTTCTCCCTTCCTTGGAGGGATCTCCTGCATCTCCTGCCAGGGATCTCCTGGCTCACCTTTAATGGAGAGCCAGGAGAGGAGTGTTGTGGCATTGCCAGTGCATCACCTACAGCTCAGTGCTGGTGGTGGATTTCCTCCTGCTCATTCATCCTGGAGGCCAGGGAATCCAGCCAGCTTTGTGACACCCACCATGCCCTTCTGGTAATGAACTCCTCTGCTTAATTACATGGGGTGGGGAAAGGAAGCTGGCACTGGCTGTGTGAAGTGATATTTCTGCCGTGTGATTTCCTGGCGCTGGTGTTCCCTTCGCGGGGAGAGCAGCGACCAAAGCTCCGTGTCCTGCCCAGCTCCCCCTGTCACTGCACCTCTGTTGCTGGTGCTGCGGTTGGAGACATTCCTCTGGCTCGTCCCACGTAGAGCAAGACTCTGCTGTGGGAACCTTCTTAAGCTCCGTCGTACACATGCCAAGAATTAATTTAGCTTCTCTGCTGTAGCCTTATCTTTTTGCCTCAGCCATCTACTGGCTACGCAGACTCTGGCAGGCTTCCTCCTTTTGATGTATTTGAAAAAAGCTTTTATTAGTTTTTAAGGCTTTAGTAAGTTGTTTCTTAAAATCTTTTTGACTTGCTTTATTATGCTCTTACATTTAATTTGCCAAAGTTTATGCTTTTTCTGTGGGATTTTTTTTTTAGACAGTCGGTGTGGAGCATTGCTCAGAGAAAAGACCGCTCCTTACCCTGCAATAAGGTGGTTCTTGGGGGTTTGTTTTCCACATAAATGTCCCACCCTACCCTTCCTTTTCCATGATCTGGGGTCCAGGGCAGTGCAGAAAACTGCAATTAAAAAGGCAAAACCCCGTGTCACAGTGCTGGGTGCAGAAATGCATCCTGGCTGTAGTAACGTACCCTGCCGCAGCCTTAGCCTGCTGTCTCCATGCTGAACACCAACCAGGAGGGTAAATCAGTGTGGGACCAGGATGTGGAGGTCACTCCACAAGCACACCCTCAGTCATTATTCCTGCTGAGCTGGACAGATCGGCTTCGTGTTCTTCTGATGCGGTCGGAGACGCATTAACCCTCTGGGAGACCTCTTCGGAAAAACCTGTGTAAGAGGCACCGGTCACACTGATGCCGTGTAATCAGAAGGTGCTTGGCTGCTGTGGCTACGGATGCGTTACCCCGCAGCGTCCCACTCACCCCCGCCGCGGTGCGGGAGCAGACGGGATCCTGGCTGAGAGCCAGCAGTGCTGCTGTCACCACCCGTATCCATCACCATATCCATTCCTGGGGCAGCTGTGGCAGATGAGCGGGATCTCTTGCTTGTGAGCACAGCACAGCCAGCCTTGAGTGGGCTCTTTCCCACTTCTGACCTTCAATCTCCTCCTTGTTCTGATTTATCTCCTCTCAGCCCAGGACTGTCTACCTGTAGAGTTTCATCCTCTTCTGGACCAGCACAGGGAAGCCCTCATCACCAGAGGGGTGATGCCTAATTTTATCCATCCCCTCCTGTGTTCCCAGCCTGGGCATCTTGCCCCCCAACAGAAGCCCACCTCTGAGCTGTCTGTGCCCATTGCTCCAAGCACCAGCCCTTGTTTAATTTACTGGTGTATAGTTACTAGTATGGAAGTACATATTGCTGATATATAAGTACATCTCCGCTTTCCTTTCAAAGATAATTATTTTGCCATTTCCTCAGCCCTCGCCGAATGAACCACTGCTGGTTTCTGGATTCATGCATGACATTTGATTACCTTTTCATAGGCATATCTTACTTAACTGTAACTGTTATTAATGGCCATAAAATTACCCAGCCCAGAAACAAAGTAAAAATGCAATAAAAGCTTTAGCTTCAGTGATCTCCTGAGAGTGTGAATCCCAGAGAGGGACCGTGTGTCACGTAGCAACGTGTTCCCTTGGGGCAATCAAGTCACAGAACCCAGAACTGGTTACAGACATTGCTTAAAAAAGCTCATGTGTGAGTTACCTCATGCGTTTGGGCTGCTCGCATTGCTTTTGTAACAGGAAAGTACATGTGCTTTTCTCCTTGTTGGATTTGTTAGTACCCCGAGCAGTAAATAGAAACAACCTGGTAGTTCTTCCAGATAGATTTTGCTCTTAGCGATGCTCCTGTAGTCCCTCTGTCCTTGCTCAAGAGCACTGTATGGCTGAGCTCCTGCTAAGTGAATTATCCAACTTCAAAGCCAGCTGCTTTGCAGCAGCAGAGCTGGTGGATGGTGTTTTTATTAGCGTTCGCATCACATTTAAGCTGCTTTAAAATGGCAGATTTAAGCTCCAGAAACATGGGGTTTAAGGGGTTTATGCTTTGCAGAAACACTGACTGGGACCTCGTGGGACAGATCCATGCTGGTGGCTTCCTGTAGGCTCAGGGCAGCACCGTGTGCTTTGGCACACCGTAGCATCAACGCTGCCTCCTGCTCGCCCGTGTGGCTGTGAGGCTCAGGGGTGCCTGGGATGGGGACCCCCCATGGCACATGTTCCTCCAAGTGCCTTCCTGGGGGACGAGTGACTCCAACAATGTAATTCAGTGCCAGCAGCTTCAGTGCCGTTTGGCTGCGTGCTGCTTGGATTGTCAGCTCGCCACACGGTTCTCTTGTAGCACCAGCTCCTCGGGCATGGAAGGAGCCCCATTCCCACGGATGAAGTCTATGAACAGAAAGTTGAATACAGCTTGTGTTAAGGCTGGGACTTGAGCTCCCATGGGTTTCTGTCCTTGGGAAGGATTTCTCTCTGATGGAAGAGATGAGAAGGAGAATAGCACTAGGTGTTGAGGTGTGTCCTGTCCTCATTGTGGCTTGTTGCAAGTAAAGACAAATGGACTGCACGCACCCCGGGGATTTGGCTGCCACAGTGCATCTCTCATCACAGCAGATGCGCAAGCCCAAGCCTCGGTCTGAAACTAACTAGAGACAGGCATCAAATTTTACATGCTCAGAAATCAGCTGGGCGTCGTATGCAAAGGAGTATTCCTCCCAGTGGCAACTTGGGTGCGATGGTATTGGGGATAATAATGATGAGGAGACTTGGGGCTGGTGGTTCCAGTAACGGCTGGTGACTGCTTGGGCAGGTGGGTGCTGCTGTGGCTCTGCCGGGTTATGACGCACACGTGGTGGGTGTCATATTTTGGGGAGGAAAAGCAAGGTTTTACTTTACATAGTTTGATGGGTGATGGGCAGGTGGGAAAGAATTTAGAGGGCAAAAAGATGACAGGTAATAGAGGTGTTCATACACCAGAAACCCTGGGAGAAAATGAAGGGATATGGGAAGCTACATGCAAATACGAACCTCACACTTAGGGAGAAACAGTGCTTGCCCAGCTGGAGAAGTGCACATTCAGATACCTAGGAGTGAGCTGAGCTTCGCCCAGCAGAATTCCATCCCTTTTAGGATGCTGGTGCCTCCTGGTGTCTGAAGGAAGATTTTGTTAAAGCGATGGAGAGGCAGATACCCTATATGCTTTGGCTCTGTGAGGGTCTCATTGTAATCCTATTGCTTACTTTAATTAAAAGTCATGCTAGAAATTAAAATTGCTGCTCTGTCCCTGCTGACACTCTTGATTTTTAAAATCACATCTTTGTGTCCCAGGTGTCTCCCTGTGCTGCTGAGGAAGAGCTGTGTCGGGGACCTCAGCGGCTGCTCCATCCCTGGCCCTTACACCCACTCCCTATAAAAGGTGCACGTAAAGCCAGCCCTGTATCTCTTTTATTGCATGGTGCTTGACCTCTGCTTTGAACTGAGGAAGGCACACAGCTCTCTTTCTCTGTGACTAACTGATTTCACACTTGTTTCTTGGGTGGCTTCTTTAGGTGGTCCAGGAGAGCCTGTATAAGCTTTTGTGTTGGCAGTGAGCTCCTGGTGACCCTGGAATCTTAGACACTCTATCGTGTTATTTATTAAGCAGCTCAGGCTAACCTTTTCCAGATAAGATGTATCTCATAACCTGCCAATTCTTGTTATTTGCTGAATGACTAAATCCTTGCAGTTAAGTGACAGGTTGGCCCGGGTTAAGTTGGAAAGTGCCATGAAATAAAAGATGCACAGAAATCATAATAACACAATAGTCCTCTGGGGTGTAGCCTCAGTGGGGAAGACACTCCCAATTTCTGTGCAGCGTGCTTGCAGCCCATCCAGTGTGACTTCTGCTGAGGATGCAGGGTAGGTGTGATGAGTGGTGGAGAGCCTTGGGATCAGGTTTATCGCTAGGCAGGGCTTAAGTGACACGTTATTTCATTAACTTGCCTGACCCCATGGATTTGCAGTGGTGGGGCAAATGTATGAAATATAAAATGCATTGTCATTTAAAGATCAGATTTGCCCTAGAGGCTGCAGTATCTGGGGGTCTGAGGCTGGCTCGTTAGTCACTGCCACTCTCCCAGGATTGAAGTGCAGCATCTTAGTTTCTTCTGTTCTTCAAACTGCTCCTTGCAGCAGAAGTAGGTGCTCTGGTCCTTTTCTGACTTTTACCCCTTTTGCCAAGCTCAGGTTCCCTTGGGTGGGTGCTGGAATATCATAACGTGTGTCATATGGTCATATTGTGCATGACCATGTGGCGGTCTGTCTATTTTTGTTTCCTCTTAGCTCTGGTTCCCTCATTAACATTTCTGCTCTGCACTGTCACGAGAGAGGGATAATTGGGTGAGTTACAAATCACCGTCTGTTGTGGGAATTGCAAAGTGTGTACTTTAATGCCCAAGAATCTCATACTTGATGTCTTTGTTCACATGTTGACAGATCACGATAGTCCATTTGTTCCAGCTGCCCCGTGTCTGAGTTTTGCTCTCAAACCCTCATATCCTTGCTTACACCCTGTCCCAGGAAACATTTAACCCTTCACTGGGCAGGTAGCAGTGTGAAAGTGGATCTGGTGCGCGTGTTTTTCATTTAAGAAAAAGAAAAAAGTCTCATGCTTTTTGCTGTTGAGTCAAATTCATATTAACGAGTTTGGTGAAGGTGCTTTTGGAGGTACCTGGCTTTGGCTATGCGGGAGGGTAACCTCGATGGCGTGGTGACCTTTCCTGGCCTTCATATGGACTGAGGTGTGGGTGTTTTTCAAGGATAGCTTTCTGTGCATTGATGTGTGGATCACGTGTGTGAACAGGACTGGTGCTTTGGATGTTGCTGTGTCCAGGGATCTCGGCACTCTCCAGGACAGAGTTTGGTGCAATCTCCAAGCTCCCCTGACTTTTCCTTGCAGCTGAGAGCTGTTTTCCCCCTTCACCTCTCCCTCCCTGGGCTCCCCATGCCTCAGCTGAGGCACATACCTACCTAACACATGCAATTTGCGATTTCATCTGGGTGTGTGTGGGTGGGAGGAGTGGAAGGTGCTCTGCAGGGCACTCACCTTGTGGAGGAGTACCCCACTGCAGGAGCCTTCACAAACTCAGTCAGTTTAGTGTATCAAAAAAGACCACGAAGTTACTTGAGTTGTGTGTTCTCAGGAAAAAAAGTATATAATATACTGTGGAGTCTCTTAACCTAATGGCTAGAGGCAGAACAAGAATCAGGGGCTGGAAGCCAAAACCAAAGAATTCCAGTTAGAATTGGGACACAAATATTTAATCGGCTGCATAAACTACCTAAGAAAAAAAGTGGCTTCTCTTCTTCATCTTGCAATGCTTTACATTCAGTCTGGATGCCTTTATAGAAAATACACTGCAGCCAAATTTGAGTTATTTGGCTCAGCACGTGGATAAGTGCGTGAAATACTATAGCTTGTGATGTACAAGAAGTCAGACAAGGTGATCTGATGGTTCCTCGGGCTTTACAGCCTCTAAGAAGTTTTAGCCTGGCCGGAAGGATGGGGCCAGTTAAGGTGTGAGGCTGCGACTCCATCTGTGCTCTCCTGGGACTAGCAGGGGGGCTGCGTGTGACCCTGCCTCTTGTTCCTCCTATCGCGGGAGAGGATGCTCTGAAGAGAAGCTAAAGGTTATGAGTTTGGAAGTCATATATAAAACTGAATTCCCATGTTTTTGAGGTTTTTTTTCCAACCAGCACTTGAGCCATGCACGATCTGACCCACATATGAGTTTGAAATGTTCCATCATGTTTTCATTATTTGTTTAAAAATGGGAATTGTTAAGATCTCTTTTGCTTTAATTACCTGGTGCTACAGGGCTTCAGAGTGCCTTTTTACACTCTCCAGAACGTGCCCTTGGGACGGGACAAGTCTGATTTCTGCAGCAGATGCTTTCAGAAGAAAGTTGTTGGCATGAGTGGCTGAAAATAGAAGCTTGTTTACAAGGCTGGTTTTGCATTATCAGCTGTAGCGCTCCAATAATTAAGGCTGTGAACCTAATTAGCTCAACACTCCATAATTCTCCTCTGCCTCTCTAGGGGCTTGTCTGCATCCAGCTCTGTACTGCTTCAGCTTGTGCCGGGAACGTCTTTATCCCGGGGAGTCTGTGTTCACATGAGTACCACCTTAAGGGCCATGAATCCCATCCTCTGTTTTTGAGTACACAAACCCTCCGTAGGGCTTTCTGGAGAGCCCATCCCTGGATTATTTGGCTGCTTTTATTAAAACCATACAGGCAGAAGTACTGATCTTGACTGAAGCACCAGGAGAAACTGAATGATGCCATTGTTACTACTGATTGAAAGGGTGCTTTTACACTGGCTTCAAGCTTGTGTCTGTTCTTAAGTGGAAAATGTTTCTTAATGCTGAATAATGTAGTAACATTTCTGGCCAGCACGGTCTTTTTGACAATGAAACATTGCCACGCGCTTGAGAACGGTCTGAGACTGCTGCTTGCACCTCTCCCGTCTGGGTTAGGAGGCTTCTGAGCAGTACCCGACCCTGGGCAGGGGTTGGCGTCTTCTCCAGCCCTGACCCGAAATGGCCCATTTCCCAGTGACCCCACTGCAGCGTGCTCAAACACATCCCATGGCCAAGACCGCCCCGACCCTGGGCATCGTCTCCTGTGTATTTCCTGATCCTCAGAGCCAACCCACGCACAAGTGGGAGATGTTTTCCTTCTCGAGTGCGTGAGCTTCAGCTGTTCCGACCATCCCATGTGTGCGTCCTTCCTGTTTGGACAGATATTTGATACATACACCTCAAATGGAAAGGGCTGGACGTGATTAAAACACACAGTCCAGCCACAGGCATCCTTTATCCACACAATGGCCCTCCTCCCGAACGAACCTGATGGACTGTAAGGGTATTTAGGGCTTGTTATGCTAAACATTCAGGAATTCTTTAACTGTTTTAGATGCAGAGGGACAGATGCAAGGTGCTGTGAGCTGGCACGCTGTGCCTGCCTGTATCATGGCTGAGATTTTCTACGTTCAAGCTGAGGTACTTTCTATTTCTGCAGGAATATCTTGGCATAAAAAAAGTCAAACCTTCCCGCTTTATTTGGCATTAAATTAAAGTTGGTATGTAAACTGATTAGCTTTATCAAAATACTTACATTTTTTAAATTCTCTGAACTCCCAGGGTAACTGATGTTCCAAGTTATTAACGTGTAACGTTAACATTTCCCCTTAATTACAGGGCTGTGATGAAAGCCTCTCTCCCAGTGGGTGCATAGCTCTGGAACCAGCGATGGTTCCTGGCACATGATGAACAGCTGTGACTCAAGGCAGGACGTTTCCCTCGGACGTACCGTCTCTGACGGGGCAGCGGCATTCCCGCGGTGTATCCGGCCTCACCGTTGCTCACATACAAACACAAAACCGTATTTGTTTTGCCCTTTTAAAAACAGTGCTTGCATAGCTTGAATGCCTTGAAAGTCAAGGTGAAAGCAAATATTGGTGTGCTGGTGTTAAACGGCTACGTCTGACGTGGCTGGCAGGACATCAGCACCTAGGGCGAACGCGCTCATACTCGCTTCTTTCCCATCCTCGTTCGTACCGCGCGGGCGTCCTGCTGCATGCTGCCTTTCGGCACGAAGCCGGGCCAAGTGTTGTCCCCATCGGTATGGTGGGGAATGAGACTATGGCTATCCTCCACGTTGTCGGTCGTTCTGGTTCCCGAATGCTCCAGTGAGTTAATTGCTAGCAGAGGGAGAGGGTAAGGAGGAAGGGGATACTTTTGGCTGGGACCGAGACAGACACAAGCTGCAAAGAGACGCAGCTTTCTGGCCTTGCAATGGGGAACGTTTCTGAGAGGATCCTGAAGCTGCGGGGCGAGCTCTCCAAGCGGAGCCGAGAGGGCAGGCCCAGCGCTGTTATGCTAGATAGCGTGAAGGCAGAACTTGCCGAAATTATAATGGGTAATTTATGATGTAACCCTCGCAGAAGCGGAGCCCCTCCATTTTGTGAAACAGAATGTCCTCTAGAAAATATTTGCTCTTAGCTAGTACACGCAGATTCAAGGAAATTCTTTCAGGAGGGTTTGAGTCTAATAAAACGGGAATGTGTGACCTGGCCTGCACCATTATTTGCCCGGTTTTATCCTTTTGTTATTATTTCCAAATGTGGAATTCTCATTCTTCTACAATTCTGCAGGTGAAGCTAGGCCAAGAAAGAACAATGGTCTCCCACAATTACAGGGAGCACCTATTAGGGCTGTAATGAGGCTAGCAACGCAGGCCAGCGTCCGGAATGGCACACGTTCCTGGGAGGCTGTGGACATGTCCTTGCCGGGGTCCTGGTCCTGGCGTGGGTGAAGAGGTGCTGGCTGGAGTGATGGGACCCCCGCGGGGCCGGGTGACGTGCGTGCTCAGCCCTTCTCTATGAGCAGATGGGTTGGCTCGGCCAAAAGAGCACAGCGTTTGGCTCCCATGTTCTGGGACGCAACAGTTTACAGATCGTATGGTCCCCTCCTCTTCCAGGACGTAAATCCTCTGGGACAGACTCTGTGCCATCTCTACGTGCTCGTGTTGGAGTGTCGGTCCTTGCGTGACGCAGAAGACAGAGCTGTTGTAAGCACACCGCCGGCAAGCTCCAGGTCTTTTCTGCTCTAATATTTACGAATACCTACCAAAAGAATTCCTTTTAAAAAACGTGAATGTTCCTACTTCTGCCTGCCAGATACTACAACTGGGAGAGCTGGATCCTTCAAGTGTGTCCTTGTTTCTAGTTATAAAACCAAATTTGGACAGCAAGGTATATTTGCGGAGGGTTTGACGTTGGCTTTGTGGTACAGACGTGGCGGGTCCCGGTGCCCAGCGTTAAGTGGTGGTTGGTGGGGCTGTGGGCTGCAGCAGAGCCACTGCTATCATGGTGTGGGGACACTGGGGCTGTGGGACGAGGAGCAGTCAGGATGAATGCAGTGACTATCTTCCAGAATGTAAACAGCCTCGCAGCTTAATGGCTCTATTTACGTTGACGGAGATCAGGAAACACACTTTGTTATTTTAGTCTGAATAAGCTCATGCAGATGGTGAGCAGAAGCAACATGTTTGGAGTTTCTGGCGTTCTCTGACAAGCCAGGTTGCACATGAGTGTGTTAACCTTGCCTTTGAAAAGCGCTTGATTTTATCAACTTGTTTACCAAACTGTCACAACAAGGCACAAAACCGCAGAAGACTCATATGTTGATATGAGAAATGTGCGTGTTCTTGGTAGTGGAAGAGGAATAGAAGCTTTCTGCTTTTTGTTAAGTGCGGTAACAACCCGTTTTTTTATACAAACCGCGGAGCGAGTTGTCGAGCGGGGAGCCGGGGCGAGAGGAAGATGTGCCATGCGGCAAATTGCTCTTTTCTCCCGCCACCTCCAACCTCTGCAGATGCGTGGGGTGGGATTTGTCAAGTTGCTCAAAAAACCCCAGTGTGCATCGTACTGTTTACCGGTGCCAGCAGGTCCCCCATTCCCTCCCGGCCAGAGGCTTCCTGGGCCAGTGGTCCGGCTCCCCACGAGCCCGTGTTGTGGCTGTGGGAGCTGAACGAGTTAAGCTGTTCTAGCCGTTCCAAGTGGGAGCGAAGAGCCATTGCAAAATGTTTTTCCCCCCGTTGGCTCTGCGTGTTGTTTTAAAATTAAATTGGTTCTGGTTAGCAAACAAGAACAGGACGGCAAAATTAAATTTTCTGAGGAATGTTGTGAATCCTGTGTGAAAAATAAACCCCAAAATGTTTTTCCCTCCCGTACTCTTTGGCTTGCTTTCGTCTCCTCTTTGCCTGCCATCCCTCCCTCTCTGTTCCCTCCGAAGACGTGTTGGTGGGTGGCAAGGCTGGTGTCCTTATGGCAGTGGGAATTAATGGGAGCTGGGATGTCATAGCTTGGACAATGATTTTTTCCTTTTCCCCTTCTACGTATGGTCTTGCATCTTCTTTTCTTGCTCCTATGTTCGTGCCGTCATCCCAGCACATGCTCTGCCTGAGGGATTCGGTTGCTCCCTCTCCGGCAGGTGAATGCTGTGCCGGCCCAGAGACTCCACTGGACACGCAGAGGACACAATATAAATTTTAGAGGTGGAATTTGACCTATAAAGTATAATTCAGCCCCACGCAGATGACTACTGCCGGCCATCTGCAACGCTTCAGTCTCGCTGGAGTCCAGCGCAGGCTCGGCATTAGAGGAGCTACACCCACATAGGGCTCTGTGATGGACAATACAGATTTCTCCCCGTCTGCTTCCATCTTCCTTATTTATTTATTTATGTGCAGATGGAAAATCTTTGACACAAATTGGCACTCCTTAGATTCTGTTCCTCTGGAAAGCTCCTGCAGTTCTTAAAAGCTTCTCCTCCATTTGGTCAGCCCTGCAGGCATTCGCTGTGCACTTCATAAGTCATTTCTCTAGTCATTGCCTCAGTATTTGTGTCAAGTCTTCTTGGATCTTTATTAAAAATTTGGCGTGAGTTTGTTCTGAGGACTCAGCAGACTCTTGCTGTTCTGTGTGAACTAGGACATCTTGCTCTCAGCCCTTTAGATGGGACAGCAGGTTACTCCGAGTTGAGTTTCGTCATACTCGTGGTGCATGTGAAGTGCTGGGGCTGTCGTTATTTTTTGGCTTTTGCTATTGCTTTTATTCGGGAAGTAAGACCCCCTGATGCCTTGTCATGCTTGGTGCCTTGTGCCACTGATTATTGGAGGCCGGGAATGTACCCTGGGAGGTGTCACAACATGGTTGCCCCTCTTGTGCTCTTCTCTAGGCATCTCCTCTTGGCCATTGATGGAGATGGGAGGCTCAGATGGTCCTCCAGCATGATGTGAAGCAACCACATGGGCTCACCTGATGGGGGAAGATGGACAGGGTCAGACAAGAGGTCTGAGAGACTAATAAATGTCTCTGGGGAGGCAGCATGGGTCTTCTGAAACCTTGCCTCCAGGTGGCACCTGAGGATGGCCGCCTCGTCTCTCTGAGCAGCATTTTCTGGAGTGGAGCTGTGCATTGGACCCCATGTCTGGAACAGGGCTGTGGCTGTCGCGGGCAGCCAGGGAGCACGCCTCCCTTGCCATCAGACCATTAGAATAAATAAAACAGCTCCACTTACACTGGATGAAATCAAGTCTTCTGGATTGTGGCCTAAACACGGTCAACAGCTCCTCTGGGCCCTCAAGCTGCCAATAGCTTGCACCTCCTAGCGAGTCTGTCCTTGGGAAGGAGCCATTAGAGGCTAAGGAAATGTTGCAGATCTCCATCCTTGAAGGAGCGGGAAATCATCACTGATAGGACTTGCAGCACCTCTTGTGTCAAGGAATGGGATACACAGGAAACACACTGATTAGGACCCAGCTCTCAGTGTAATTCCCCAGCCAATGCCCTCCTGGAGTGTGGTTACCAACAGCATTGCCAAAACTCCTCCAGGGCACCGGGGAGGCTGGGTTTCCTTTCTGCTAAGGCTTTGTGTTGATTAGATTGCACTTGGGTGAAGAGCCATCAGTAAGCTAATGAGGTTTTCCAGGACCCTCTGATAGTTACGGGCTTGTGTTGCATTTGTTTTGCCAGGACTTGTGTGTGCTGAGGTGCCAGTGAAGTTCCCCAGAAAGAAACCATGATTAACTAGGGCCTGAAGCATCAGCTCGATAAACCTCTTCCCACTGCTGCCACCTCTTCTAACACAAGTGCTGCACACGCAACTATTTGATTGGGTGGCCAAAAGTGCTCTAGAAAGATGCAGTCATCTTTTTTTACGCACAGGCACACAAAATATTTCACGCTCCTCTCTAAATCACTGTAGATACCTACTTCTTCATCGGCATTAGTGTTTGTGATCAAAGCTGTTGTGTGGCACAATCCACCACCACCAGCTCTGGTTGGGGCTGCTGGGGAGAGGCTGGAGCTGCCTGAGTTTGGTGCTGCTACTGCCTTCATCCTGGGCACCCTCCATCCCTCTCCGCTTTCTCTCCAGGAGGTGCTCCTGCTGCCTGACTTGTCCTCCTGGTGTCCAACCTCCCACTCTCTTTGTCCTTATGGTGCTGATATAGCACAAGAGCGTGTGGAAACCCAGGTCAGTGGTTGCAAACCTGGTTGGAGTGTTTATAATTTTATCCTATCCTCCCTCTTTAAATGGGAATTCCTTATGCTAACGTTTCAGACTGAGGGTTTGAGGAGATGACCTGACATCTGAGTGAGAATCTGTTGAGTCATTTCTGAGTGCTGTGAGCATAAATATGTTTCCCAGTTCTGAAAGTGTAACGTTTATCAGCTGCACAGTAATGCACAACCGGCCTCATTTTGCGGGATCAGGCTTCCAACACCCACAGCCCTCAGCAATAAATGGAGCAAGGTCATTGCTAAGCTGGAAAGTAAATTCTTTTGAAGCATTTCCTCCCAGGACAAGACCTAGTCTTTTCTTCCAACTGCTAACACCTTCCTCTCCACTTGGAGCAAGCCTGTGACCTTTCTCAGATACGGAAACTTTCCTGTTCTCCGCTGTCAAAAGCTTTCAGCCCTCCTTTTTTGTTTCCCTTTAATCTTCCCCAGTGTGCCATGGTGTGTTCTGCCTTTCTCTGGGCTCACCTTTTCTTGCACTTCCCTCTTCTAATGCCGCCCACATGGTTCCATTTAACAAAGGTGAGAGCCAGTGGGCATATCCCATATGTGATCTGAGGGGATGGGATTCTCAGGTGGAATTATTTAATTAGAGACTGCCATACAGTTTTGGGGGAATTTATTTTAATAAGTTGTTTTTTAATATTTTCCATGCATTTATTTTTCGGTGGAGATTATGCCATATCCAGAAAGATAACGGTTCACTTAACCAGTGAGATACATGCAGTTAAACCCTGAGAAATTGTGCTTCTTTAGATCAACCTTTATCCCCAAGAATTGTCTCAGAAGCCTGTCTCTTCTGGCTGGGGGCAGAATCCCTTTCAGAGGCTTAACGGTGGTTATTTGTTTAGCTGAGTAAGTTTAAAAATCTGACAAGTACATTGCAAAAATCTCAGATCCCTCTCCCAGAAGGCAGGCCAATGACACCATTAGCTTAATCCAGCACCTCATAGACTCGATTTTAATACGGCTCTTTAGCTCCAGAATATGATGTATTTTCAGTTGAAGGATTTGTGTTCCAGTAAGAGGGGAAAGGGAGGGAGAGCAGTGCTGTAGGTCACTCAGCAGTTGGGTACACAGATGTATTAAAAAACATGCAGAGGGTCTCTGCAGAAAGGAGCTAACATCTGACATCTAAATCCATTTATTGATGGGAGTAACTCACGGCAGAGCCTTTTGGTGTGTGTTTAGCTGAGTCCCACATGCCGCAAGTGGGCCGTGCTCTCATCTGCCTCTTCTGCCTACGTGGCTCCCTGCATTTTTGACAGCCACCTCTAGGCATGATACAATTAATGGATGATATTTGGAGCTACTGTCCTGGCAGGCTGCACAAGCACCCCTCTCCATCTCCACGGCGACCGAGGATGTGCTAGCTAATGCGGAGGAGTTGTGCTGGCAGCAGTGGCTGCAGAGTAATTGTTGTGAAATTTAACATCCATCCCATCCAAGTCCATGTATCTGCAGTCTTGACCTCCAGGGCTGGGCTGGCTTTGGGATGTTCTCCAGGATGGTAAAGAGGTATAGAGCTCCTATGGAGTTCACCTGAGCCGTTTTAGGTGCTTTCTTCACAAGGAGTCATGCCTGTTCTTCCCTGCTCACCTTAAAAGGATAAGGAGTAGTCCAGGTGATGATATCTCCCTTGCAGTAAACCTGGAGGAGATGCATTCCCCCCAAAACACTGTCAAGCAGTGTGAGTAAGCCCAGGGCATCAGGGAATGCGTCTGTGTCTAGGGGACTAAATCAATAAGTACATTTCCAGTGTATCAGGATTAAAACATTTCAGCTAAGTGCAGCGTTATTGCAAGAGGGCATGCTGATAATGGCAAAATTCTGAGTGAAAATGCAGAAAAAGTATTTGTTGAATACATATGAATCTTCTGTGTTTGGCAAAAAGATCTGACACAGATTTCATACTGATAAGTGAGCACTTTTGTGGTTTAGATTTCCTAAGTGGTCTTTCATCTTTTCCTTCCCTCCTCAAGTCTGCTTCTGTTTCACACTGAAAACTGATGTAAATATCAGTCATGTCACAGTTAATTTTTCCTATGAAAACTACAGCAAAGAGCTGTCTCTTTGTCAATATGTTGTTTACTTTCTTGCACTGAGTTACGGATTGATATTTTCCTCTTTCTTCTTATTTGTATGTATTTGCAGGGTATTTTCCTGCTGTTCTTTCTGCTGCTCTCTCCCCTGGACCCACAGCACAGCTGTTGTCTCTCCATGTCTCACTGGTTGGGAAATGCTGTCTTAAACTCCCTTCCCCAGAGATCCTCTTGACCTGTGCCCTGAATTTGTTCAAATTTGCTTTTTTTTTTTAAATACATTATCTTTAATCTGTTGTTCTTGTTCCTTCACTGCCTTAAATTGCTGAACTTTATGGTTTTGTAACCACTTGCACTCAAATCTACTTCCAGTTTTGGACTATTAATCAACTTTCTGTATCAATAATATCCAAGTAATAAACATCCCCTCCCCTACTACTTTCCCTTCTCCAGAGCAACTTTACCCTGTGTGTTCCAACAGCTTGATGTGCCTGGGACCTGCCCTGCTCTGTCTTTAGCAGATGCCAGGGTAACTAAAATTATCTGTTCCTACCAACTCCAATTATTTGGCTGCTTCAGTCAGATGGTCAAAAAGGCTTTGTCTGTGTCCTCTTTCTGATTAACGGGGCTCTATGGGACATCTCCTGTGCTCCTTGTCTCTTTCTCTGTCCCCGGGGGACATGTACAGAGTCTGTTTGTCACCTCTTCTTGAACCCAAAGTATTCTTCATATAAAAAAACCCCTGCCTATTTCCTTCTTCTGGTTCCTAAACAAATTACATCTTCTCATATCAGTGTCCTCACCCCCACCCCCAACAATGGCTTTCCATGACGCATGTGTGAGGCTAAATGCTGTAGTTATAAAGGCTTTAAAGTCAGCTTGTGTATCCCCTGTTCTCCTGGCATTTATGTGCAGACATACAGTATGATCAGAAGGCTGTCCTATTACTCTCACTCAGAGTTTTTCTCTGAACCTGCTGCAATTCCCCTTTCCCTTAGCCATATCCCAAGCCTTCAGCTGGCTTTAGGGCACTCACTGGGCGCTACATTTTCCAGCATCCTCTCCCTGCAGACCATCTCACCTGGGCAGCAGCGGGCACTCAAGCACAGCTCTGCGACCGGTGCGGAGGAGCAGGAGTCTGAGCAGACCTCTCCTCCCTCAGCACATCGATATTGTGTCGTGAGATCCTCAGTGTCACGCACACGGTTTTGTTGACATAGCTTGGCAAGACTCGTAGGACAGTGGAGCTACAGAGTTGGTTGGAAATTTGGAAGAACTTGCATTAACGTGAAGATATTGAACACCTGCAACAAATGCTGCTTAATGAAAGTATATTTAGAGGAGGCTTGGTCTTCATTTTGAGCTGTCCAGAAGAAACAATGCCCTAGCAGGCAGGGGTGTAACAAGATCCAGTCACTAGAAAGGCCAAAACAGGTAAATTTGGACTAGAAGCCAGGTACCTATTTTGACCATGGACATTAAATAGCTGCAACATTTTACATGGGGATAGGCTGGTTTCCATACTTGCAGCACATTTTGAGCTGGCAGTGGATGTCTTTACTAAAGATCTGATCCGTCCGGCTGAGGGACTGGGTTTGAGTCCCGCGGTACTTGTGTGCGTCCCAGCCTGTCTGGTGTGGGACGTCAGGCTAATGACGCTGGCCTCTTCCAGCCATTTGTCTGTGCCTCCAAAATCAGGTTCAGACTCCACCCTGTGTGCTTTGGTACAAGATTCCCCCAAAGATTAGCTGGGGAGAGCTCCTGCCAAACCGGGTCCCTCCAGCTGAGCCGTATCTGTGAGCCCAGAGGAGCAGGAAGAGCCGGGGCCAGTTCCTTCAAATATTTTACAGATTAAGACCAGGGTCTGGGATCTGTGGGAAGTCGGAGGAGTTCACAGACCCCAGCGGGTTATGGTCCTTACTGCAGCGCTAGCGGTCTGCGCCAATAATTGCCGTCTTCCTTATCCGCCTAGCTTGGTCGTTCGCTATCGCATTCAAATGCAATGACACTCGGCAATGTGGACAAGCCCTCTGACACTGAGTGCAGCTGGAGGCATCTACTTTAGCCTTGAAAATGCCTCTTTCTTGGCAGTGCTTTGTGTTTATTATAATGCTGTCTGTAATGTGCAAAAGTACATTTCTTTTTTAACTTCCTTCTTTATGTACTAAAGAGTGTGGTTTTAATTAAGGATTTGAGATTGAAACATTTCCGGTTTTATGCGTTGTTTTTTGGTTGTTTTTTTTTTTTTTTTTAGGACAGTTTTCAGTTAAAATGTTTTAGAGTTTTGAAAAATACCAGATGCCCAGCTCACAAAGTGTGTGAAGAACCCTAGTCACTCCCTCTTCCTCCCAGGGAAATCAGCTGCTCCGCTGAGCGGGAACAGCCAGGGACGGCTGATGGCGAGAACGGGGTCAGCAGGCAGGAGAGGATGGGCCGGGACTGGGATCGGCAGTTTGCAGCGGCGCGCCATGTCTGCGGCTGCTTCCACGATAGGAAACATTGACTCAGACCCACGAAATGAAGCACCTGATCTTTGTGGATTTTGGGTTTAATCCCAAATATCTAGGGATTGTAAGAGGACATGGGCAGATCCATGCTTGATGGCAGAGTGGCTCTTGCAGGCCCCACTGGTGAGGTGGGTCAGTCATGTCCCTGCCATCCCGGGCTGCCGGACACGGCCCCCACCCATGCGGAAGCGAGGCCAACCCAAACAACTTGGTTGTTTTGCTACACATCAACTGCCATTAAAAGAAAAAACGGAAACAAGCCATGTTTTAGCTCTTCTGGTAGTAGATGAGCTTAAAAATGTCCTATAAAGGCACCCCACATTTTTGAAAACAGCAGACAATGAAAATTATGTTAAAACCAGGTTTCTCAAGGCAGTCCCATGATTTTTGGGAGTTTGACTCATGATTTTTGAATGCTGGGGTTTGGCAACACTGAAGTCCTCTGTTTGAATTTGTTCCCAGTGTGGTATTTCAGCTTCCTAGCATGACGGATCAGCGTCGCTCTCCTCCGGAGCAGCCAGAGCCCTGGGAGCGGGAGGTAGATAGGTCCGGCACAAGGCTCCTGCACCTGTGTGGCTCCGGGGATGCTGTTGAGTGGGTCTGGCTCGCCTCCCTGCATAAGGCTCTTCTGAATCAAGACGTGTGTGCCACATGACGGCAATTCAGGCAGCAAAAACGGAGTATGGGAGCTGCTGGCTGGGATGAAGGGAATGGGTGAATTGCATGCACAGCTTACCTGGGTTAAGCATTTTACTGGGACTAAATGAACATGTTAAAAACATGCTTCATACCTGTACATCTTTCATTCCAGTTTAACCACGCAGCATGTACACAGGGTGTTGCTCAGCTCATGCTGCCATGCTCACTTTCTGCAGCAAAGCGCTGGAAACACCTCTCCTCTTGCTGCGGTGTTAGCACTTTGGATACTGTCAAGAAAAAGCATTTATAAAGAAAACCTCTGCCTTGAAACATGTAAGAATGATGTGGATGCAGCTTGCCTGAGCAATAGGTGATGCACAGGGTAGCGGGTCCCCGTGATGGTTGCTGTTGTCTGCCCCACAGCTGGCAGGAGGAGGTGAGCGTGGGGACAGGCATGGTGCCTGCCCTTGTGTCTTGTCGCTCTGCCTCGTGTTACACTGTACAGCTGTACAGCAAGTTACAGTGTTATCTTGTATGCATCTGTGTGGGTTTGGGCTGTATGGGATTTCCCACATCTGGGAGGTAAGACTGGGTGGCACAGCAGATGCCCCTCTGCATGGCTTCCTCTCTGGGGAAGCAGCACGTATGAGGACCAAGTCTCTTCCCTGGCAGCACAGAAGCAGCTCGTCTTTGTGCCTCTGGCCAGCTTGAAACCATACAAATCCACATTCCCCCCACCCCAGCCCCATCCTCCCTGCAAGGCGGCTGGGGAGGGCATTCGGTCCTCCCCTCAGCCATCCCATCCATCTCCAGCTGCCTGCCTATTTGGGAGCTCGCAGATCGCTGAGTGCCTGAAGAGCTGACCACTTCTTGCCTATTTGGGAATGCTTTTAAATTGTTCCAGAAACTGCTGTTTGTTGATAAATCGAGGCGATCGCAGAGAAGTGTTTTAGCTAAACTGTGTAAAAGAAGGAAGGAGCTGCGGTGCAGCACTGCCAGCTGTCATTGGATTTCGAAACACACATCATAGATTTTGTTGCTTTTCAGACAGCTGCGCTTATAGCTGCTCTTATAGCCATATAAAACAGTCATTCTGTCAGCAAACAGTCTGGCAGCCGAGCTGGGTTATAACTGCAGCCGTGTTCCCAAGCTCGGCGCGTTCGCTCCCTCCACGTGCAGAGGTAAAGCCCGGAGGAAGGCGGCTTTGGGGCACGGGATGTAACCTGTCCCCAGTGTTGCAGCTTTGCTCAGGGTAACGAGCAAAACGCCGGGCTGTGCCAGGGGATGGTGCTGACAGGGTTTGTCTTCAGCACCCCTGGTCGTGAGGATTGGGTAGTTGTAACCTGGGAGGGTGTTTTGGGGGTTTCACCCCAAGTTGCTGCTCAAGAGTCTGGCTGGTTTACAAACCACAGCTTGTTGTAGCAGTACTCACAGCCCGTCCTCTGTGATCTGTCCTGTTTGGACTTTGGAGCTAAAGCCGAGAACCCCAGGGACCACAATTAGATTTTAAAGGATTTCCTTGAGGGCAGGGAGACGGCACTGATTTATCAAGTTTGAAACTTTGCACAGGAACAATTTTACTTTCGATAAGACCATGTCCAGGAAGGGTTTCCGACATAACAGACCAACTTTAAATGCCCGCTCAAATTAGTATTTGAATATTTTATACACATTTTACTCGCATTCCCTTATGCAAAGTGGAACTTCAAGCCAACTAGCCTAGCTGTGTCAAGAGGCTACTGCACGAGTGAGCCGTGAGAGTGAGTTACTGCTGTGCACGCTGGTGCACACCAACCCCTTGTGCTAGCGCTGTCAGTGAGAAGTAGCTGCAGCGCAGGCTATGACTGTCTCTGGGATGAGCTGCCGAGGCCCCGAGGATGCCCAGTGGGGCAGGCACTGCAGAGCAGTGAGGATGCTGCTGAGCTGTACCTGTGTTTTCTCTGGAGCAGTTTCCGTGGCTCAAGCCTCGTGATCTGCAGCATCCAATAAAGTGAGCAAGAAGAGGTGGTGGTGGTGCTCACAGTCTTATTTTCTCTTGCTATGTTCTTCTGCTCCGCTCAAACCTGTAGCCCCCTCCCCACCTACCTTAATTTCCTCTGAAACTTTAGAAGATGCTGGATTCATCCTGATCCAAAAGGGAAAATGTCTTAAGTTATGCATCAGAAGAAAGCAGCTTTCTTAGCTGTAATGTGATCTTGGTTCCTTCCCAGGCACCAGGCTGGAACAGAGGGTTTGGAATTGCCCCTCTGGCCATTATCTGAGCTTTACAACATTTGGAGATTGAACCCAGATCCCACATCTCTTCTGAAGCTCCATGTCAATTTACACTTGTTCCTAGAAACCATTACTGTCCTGTGAGCTCTTTACCACGCGAGGATTGAAAACAGAGATATTCTGATCATTTGAGCTCTTTTTTTTCATGAAGGCAGAGCTCAGGGCTCATTCCTTTTTCTCACCATCTGAGGATTAAGCCCAATCCTGACTGTTATCTGATCTCGATACCATTTACACACTGAACCCAATGCCTACGGCTTTTATCTGAGCCCTTACAGCATTTGGAAGCGAGCCATGCCCCTTGTCTGGTATCAAAAGCATTATATTAATTTGGGATTCATTCCACAAAATGAGGCTGTCAGCCAGACTCCTTAGCAATTGGATATTGAACCCAGACCTTGTGGTTGTCTTCCAAGTTATATGCCAGCTGGGACCTCAGCCCACAATCCATGGCTGCTGGCCAAGCTCCTTATTGGCGAGAGATTGACACCAAGCCCCCAGACTGCTATTTCTGTACGGTGGTGTTAAGGACTAAACCTAGCTCACGTGGTCAGCATAATCACCTCTGCATTGGCAGTGAAATGAAAAATCTAGTTAAAGACTTGAATGAATATTGAGGGTCGATGTTCAGCTGCTTAAAGACCAGGGATGATGACAACAATTCCCTTGGAACAAGGCCCCCTTGATACTCCAGGGGGAATAGCCCCAGATCCCCCATCTGTCATCCAGCTGGATATAAAATCCAGGTTCTCATTAACACACAGTGCGCAGCATTTCTTTACTGGCTGGCAGTATTAAAGCCAGTTCCTCCAACTTTCAGGTATTCTTCAGATGGGATTAAACTAGATCCCTTTTCTATAGCACCGTTAGGCTCTGCCAAAGTACTTCTTGTCACTCAGAGCAGACCTCCAACGCTGCACCTTGCCTTGGGAAGCTCTTCCCGTGTGCAGCACGCCCCCAGCCTTTGCTCCCCCATAAGCAATAAGGAAGCCTGGGAGGTAAACGAGGGCTAGGGATGGTTCTGCACGCCTCCATCCTCTTTGGGGGAAGTCGGGAGCCTGACCAGGTAGAGGGAGCATTTCAGGTAAAACGTGTCTGAGGCGAGCAAACTTTTCCCTCCTGCCAGCAATTTTGCCTGGGAATTCTTCAGCATCTTTACACGGTGTGGTTTTATTGCACAGCAGAATGCTTCAGAAGACTGAATTAAAACCAAACAGCTTCCCAGCTGGGATGGTCATCATTAGGATGCAATTTCCAGCAACTCTGTGGGTTTCTTGGTAGCCTCGAAATCTTTAAAATTCTCCTTAAGCAGCAGCTTTGAAGGAATGGCTTAGCATGCAGCTAGAATAGGAAAATCTTCCCGTGATCCAGTGGGTCAAGCTGGACATTATAGTGCATACGGACGGTGCGGGATGTTGCTTCTCCTCTGAACTAGCAGGGATGGTGAGGGCTCCTCTTTGGTGCTCTAACTATGCAAAATGTGGATGAGGGTTTCTGGCTCCCCTGTCTGAAACCCTACCGTGCCTGGGAATGGAATCCATGGGAAGATTTCAAGCCAGTTTTGCAGACCTGCCCCATGGGTCTGGAGTTACTCTGATTGCCTCTTGCATATCTTCTGATTCATATTTATTTGCTAAGAAAACATTAAGTCCTTGCCACACATATGTGGTTTTATGAGGATTTTCAGCCCAAGAGAGCCAGTGCAAATGGGATTCAGCTGACTATGGTGGCAATTTGTTTGTAAGTAAATTTTCTGTGTACCCACTTGTTCTTCTGTAAGTGGGAATACCTTTCTTGTTCCACCCATTGCTCTCGCCAGTCATCTTACTCATCTCCTGTCTGAACACTCTGTACCACCCTTTCTGCCTCCTCCCTGTAAAGCTCTCTTTGGGCTTCTGTGCTCTTTGCCAGGTCTTTCCCAACCCCTTCCCTCTGCTATCTCCTGTGGGGTGCCCGAGGGGCAGGGGATGCTGCTGGCTTCAGTACTGACACCAGGAGCTGTTTCAGGGATGTTCTAGGCATTGCTCAGAATTTATGGGGAATGCAGAGTCGAGCAATACCCATGATTAGTTGAAATCGTTATTTGTAGAACTGCATTTCTTTGCTTTATCAACAGAAGGGCTAATCTGTTGTGTGTTTTCTTGATCTCTCAGCTAACCTGTGGATTTGGGGAGTGCAGTGTGTGCTGCCCGCTCCATGTTTAGCTCTCTCCCCGTCCTCCTCAGCGCTGCCACGCGATGTACGTGCAAGAGATGGACGTGGTGAACGGTGGGGATAGAGGGAGAACAGGCTCTTCTTTCCTGTCCTCCTGGTTGGCTTCCCAGAGTTACGAAACCGCCCGGCACACTGTGCCATGCCCCGCCACCCCTCAGCCCAATGGCTGATCTCAGCCTCCGTCTCAGCGTGCACATGAATTTCCACTCTTCGTGCTAAACCCTGCCAAAGCAAAATTCCTTAAGCAGAATAAAATATGTGGAAGATTTTCAAACCCAGGGATTATTGAGCTGTCCCTCTTACCAAATGGCAGTCAATACTGTGTTCTTTATAAAGTCTCTAGTATAATGTTTAATTCAGTAACTACAACTGGAAAGTCTTTCCAGTTATTTTAAACTGCCAGGGACATTTTAATGTGCCTCAGATTTTGTGTTGGCATGCCATAGAGTTAGGTGCCATCCATCTTTCAGAGATCTTTAAAATGTAACCTCGTATAAAAAGGAGAAATGTGGGAAAGAATCCCAAAGGACGTACTTGTCCCATGACTCCCACCACCATTTGTGGCCTCGTACCTTCTCCTGCATTTTGAAATTGTTTGTCTCCCTCTGTGCAGGGTGAGAGATCCATGCAAACAGCCAAAATCTTTAATTCCTGTGCAGAGCTTCAGCTGAGGGCAGGGTTGAGAGCAGATCTTCACTGGCGGCCACCCAGCCGTGCATCGTCGGGCGGTATTCATTCTCCAGATGCATCCAAGGGCTCTGCAACTGAGGATGTAAAAGGTTGACAGAGCCCAAACATCTTCTGATTTCTTTTTTGTGCCAGGGTCATGGGGTCTCTACCTCTGTCTACTGGCTGCTGTTAGTCCCAAACCCATTGTGGTGCCCATCCCCCACTGCAACCTGCCAGCACAGCCCTGCCCTTGGGTGCGAGGGAATGGAGCACGTAGCTTTGCTGCCTTGGTTTGCCTTGCTCCAACTGTGTAAGTGGCAGAAGCTGACTGTCAGCATCCTTGCACTTTATTCTTTTACCTTTTGTGTGTGTGTGTGCATGCTTTATTCCTTCTCCCTGAGCTCAGGGGCACGTGAGAGCTGAGTGTGTGCATCTCTGCACTGGGCAGAGGGGGAGAAGGGGCAGGGAGAACATCTTACAAATTCAGTTCTGCTCTATTAAGATTCATTCTCGTAAGACAATGGCTTTTTCTGTTGAAATGCTTTGTGAAAGCCTCGCTTAATGATCTGTTAGCTGGGGAAAGGTTAAATTCCTGGAAGATTTTCTCTGTTTGATGAAGAAAAAACAGTGCAATTATCCAGAATTCAAAGTGAGTTTTAGCCAGCTGTTAATAATACTGCAATTCTTCATGTTCTCATTACTCAGAAGTAATGTGGCCATCCCTAGTCATGGCAGTAAAATATTTATAGCATTCTCTTTTGGCCCTGTTTGTACTTATAGAAGGCTAGACATCACTCGAGGTCTTCTAAATATGCTTCTTTTTGTGCTTTAGCCACTCGTGACGGTACTCATCTGACCGCAGCTGCCTGCAACAGAGATGTCCAGTTTAAGGCGGTCATCTCAGGAGGGATCAGACATGCCCCTTAACCAGTAGTGGCTGGGCATCTTGTGCAAACTGGTCCTCAAGGCTCTGCTGGAGTCACTGGTGCTTCCATATTCACACCATCCCAAGATCCAAGGATAAATGGGTTTGGTACCTGATACTCTGGATGCCAAGAGTGCCCATATTAACAATCTGGTTTGATGCAGACAGGTTTATTAGCAGTTTTCTGCTCTTTGTGGCCTTGTTGCAGTCTGCAGGTTGGTTTGTGTGCTGGGAGATCACTGGAAACCGGCAGGAGCAACCCCCAGACATCCGTGTGTTTCTCCTAGCTCTCTCTCCTGACTGCTGAGGTTTCCAGCTCAGAAAGTTGTGGCAGAACATGAAACACACGTGGCATCTCTGTGTCCAGGCGCACGGAAATAAAGTAAGTGTCATGGGGAAAATATAATTTCACAGTGGCAGGCCCTGCACTGGGATAAACAGACGGCTTGTTTCCTCCAGTGGATGCATGGAAAATCAATTCCCAGTCCTCTGCAGATACTCCTAAACATGAACCAAATCCCCTCCTGTAGCACTGAAGACTACAACTGTTTTGCAGCAGCATAAATGTTTCATTTCTAGCAAGGTAATTTTTGCTACCTTCGTGTTGTCACTTAGGTGTCTATCTTATCCTCTTTATAGGAGTATCATTTCAAGTGCAGCTTTTTGCCTGGAGGTCTGAAGTAAATGAGTATTAAGTAACTGTATCTGTCTCTAATTCACTAAACATCCAGAAAAACAGCTAATGTGCCTGAACCAGTGGGATGAAGACATTAGATTAATCTAATTCAGCTACTTTTCACTCAACCACCCAGTAGCGTTTAGAAAAACGTTGTGAAAGGGATTAGGAATTTCTTTTCCACATTTTTCCTTTCTTTTCCTTTCCATGATTTTGCTGCATTCCATTAAACGTTAGCTATTCAGTTAGCTTATTTCCTTGATGCTCCATAAGACATTGCTACTAAAGTAAGTCCATTCTTCTCAGACCTCAGAGCTGGCTCAGTATCCGCTGAGGCTTTCAGTGACCAGGAAAGGTGACAGAATAAATGCAGACATACAGGCTGAGCAGCTGATCCCGACTGGAGTGAGCAGCTCCTGGCTGTCACCGTCTCGTTTGCACCTTGGTCCAGCAGTGCGGGTGCAGGGAGAGTCAGAGCTTTGCCCCTGGCTAAGAGCAATTCCCTGAGCATGCAGTCACCCCCTTTCCATCCCCTTCGGCTCCCTTGGCCATGGTGGTGCATGCTGGGACCTTAGTGCCATGTATCCTCCGCTGCTTGATACCCCTCTTCATTGGAAACGTGTAGAGAGACGCAGAGCAGGCTGCCTAGACCCTTCAGTTTAACAGCAAATCGCTGGTAGCTGCTCTCGGTGTGCGTATTTCGTGCTGAGGTTCAGTCCAGATCAGGGTTACCTCACTTGCCAGAGAGAACATCATGTGCAATCATGTAAAAAGCCTTAAAAAACATCAAGGTATAAGACCTAAACGGCTGCTTTGCTGCCTGCAAGCCCTGCTTTCCTGTCAGTAGATTGTTTCAGTATGATTTGTTCTTGACACATTCCTGTGGCTGTTGATCATCTCCTTATATTTTGTAAGTGCTGACAAGCAGTTTGATTATTTGTCCAAGTATTTTTCTGGGACCTGAAGCCGGTCTGCCTACTCTGTAATTCCCCAGCGCCTCCTTCCCCTCTTCTGAAAGCAGAGCCCACGGTCTGCTCTCCCCAGCCCCCTGGAACCTCCCCATCCCCAGTGGCTCCTCACAGTTAAGCGGTTGCATCTCCAAGGCTGCTTCAGGAAGCTCGCCGAGTGTCCTGGGATGCAGTTCAACAGGCAGGGATGATAGAAAACACCACAGTTATCTAATTACTCTCTAACCAAACCTCCTCTCGCAGTCGTGTGAGTTTGTATCCTGCTAACAGTGGCATTAGCTTCATCGAGCATTTGATTGCTTTGGAGTTTTTTTGGGAAGATGGATGCAAAACAAGGCATTAAGCGTTTTGGCTCTCCCAGCAGCACCCTGTGCTAATGCCACTTCTCCTTGAATAAGTGGGTCAGCTCTCTCTTTGGTCTCAACTTCTGCTGCTGGCTGGTGGCCCACTGCTCATCAAGGCCATGCCACAGCAGGGGAGATGCCAGCCAGGGAACACTGGGGTCAACAGGTAGGACACGAATCTCACAAACACCCCAGGAGGGCCACCCCAGCAGCAGGGCTTGGCCAGGCTGTCACCAGGCAGGGAGCTCTCCTCTCTCCCTGAGCTCAAGGGGTGGCACGAAGCTCCTCTCTTAGTGTGCAGAGCAGAGGTTAGCTGGGTGCGTGGTGCACACCTTGGAAGCTCTACTTGGTTATTGCTGGGGCTGGGTTGCTGCACAGGGGTCTGCGGGAGCAGAGAGCAGGCTGCGGTGGCATGCAGGAGAAGCGGCAGTGAGCTGGCAGGAGTGGTGATTTCCTCCTCTGCTCCCCAGGCACTGCAGGAATCTGCTCTGAAAGAGATGCGAGGCAGGATAAGCACAGGAAAGGTTGAACTTTCCTTGCCCAGAGCAGATGAAAAGAGATGTTATAAAGTCACTTGTCTCTGGTAACATGGCCCCTAGCTCTGACACGGTGGTGGAGGGCATCCAAGTTTCATGCTGGAAGGAGATGAGCCCACACCTGGAATCCTATCCTGGTTTCAAAGGTCAGGTGCATTTCTGCAGTTACAGATGTCACGGGGATGGCATTTGACCCTGGCTCATCCTACACAGAAGGCAAGGTCTGATGGACAGCAGGATCATTTGAACCTCCCTGGAACTAGCTTTCATTTGAATTACAAACTGTTTTTTGTTTCTTCCCAGCCAGGTCTCTAGACAAACTCTATAACTTTGCTGACTGCTCTGGCCTTCACTTGATCTTTGCACTGAATGCTTTGCGCCGAAATCCCAACAACTCCTGGAACAGCTCCAATGCCCTCAGCCTGCTGAAGTACAGTGCCAGCAAGAAGTACAACATCTCCTGGGAGCTGGGCAACGGTGAGTGTGGGAACAGGAGAGCCACGGGAATGGAGCTCGCTGTAGCAGAAAGGTATTCTCTTTTGGAAGAGATCCCTTTTGCAGACCCCAGGATGCTTTGCCAGTGTAGTTTCAGAGTGATGTAAAGGCCCCTGCTATAAGGCAGCACCAGCTCTAAGATGGACCTGGCATGTGTTAGCACCTTAGGTGGATGTTTCCATCAGTTGGTATTAAGCATGTGAAATGTGCCCTGGCTGCTGGGCACAGCGGTCCTGGGGGGCCAGACCAGCAGCTATATGGACAGGTATGGTGACTGCAGTGCCAGGGAAGTGGGGGGCCCTATGGGGACAGGAGCATGACACCAGGGTGCAGGTCCTTCACCCGGCACAGAACAAAAGGGGCGCAGGAGGAGATGCTGGCACAGGAGAGCAAGCGATGGCCTTCATCCACTCCTCAGAGGCTCCTTCTGCTGCTCCACAGAGCAGGCAGGCAGCTCTGTGGAGCTCAAGCTGTGCGACAGCATGTGAGCTGTGTGTCTCTCTCCGGAAGCGCGGATGAAGGAGCAGAGCTGGCAAGCCTTGCTCGTCTATTTTTATTTTCCCAGAGCCCAATAACTATCGGACCCTGATCGGCCGCTCCGTGAACGGCAGCCAGCTGGGGAAGGACTACATCCAGCTGAGAAGCCTGCTGCAGCTTATCCGCACTTATTCCAGAGCAAACCTCTATGGGCCGAACATTGGGAGGCCCAGAAAGAATGTCATCTCTCTCCTGGAAGGGTAAGTGATGTTACTTTGAACAAGAAGACATGAGAAACCCCTCCTGAGACTGATGCTGTTTGCAGCAGGTAGGTTTGTTCTTTGGCTTCCCGATGTCCAACAGTTGCCAGGACAGCGAGGCTCTGGGCAGCTCAGCCACTGCAGTACCAGGGACCTGGGGGATGTGGTCTGATGTGCTGCTAAACTTCTGCAGAGGACCCTGGTGCGATTTTGGGCTGGGCTGATTAACAGCCTCCCAGGTATTCCCAGAATTACCCCATTGTAGGCAGGCTGAGGTGCCCACCTTGTTGGGATTTGAAGATAACACAGTGATGCAGACGCAGGCTCCTGCATGCCTGTGGGCTGCACCACTTACCAGTGTAGTCTCAGAGTCCTCCTGGACAAATTGCTTTGCTCTTCCCATTTGGTGACTTCTCCCTGTGCTTTCTCCATCCGTGCACCTGTAGCAACTTTCTTCACTGGCCAAGCTCCTTCCTAGGAGAATTGGCATGTCTCTAGTTTGGGGAGGCCGGAGGTGGAGAAGGAATGGTGACAGTGGGGGACGCAGACACCTGGAGGTGACATTGGACAGCTACAGGAACCAGGGAGGTGTGGGAGCCTGCTGGCAGCAGGAGTTGGGACTGTGCGGCTCGAAGACCATGCAGCAGAGGGGAAATTCCCTGCAGGACTGTAAACAGAAACTCCAGTGCAGAGGGCTGGGCAGGGGGAGGTGTGGAAGGGACTCTGCTGGGAGCAAAGCTGGGTCTAGCATTCATTAACATCTGCATGAATGATCTGGCAGAAACAATAAACAGCACACTGATGCAGTCCCCGGCGAGGCGGGGAGGGAGCCAGGGCCAGATTCTCAGCCCTGCTGCTGCAGCACAAAGAGGCCATAAAGCTGGTTGAACCAGCTGCGACGCCAGCATCCCTCCCGCTGACGAAAGTGGGGGAGCAGCCCCTGTGCCCACACCATGGCTGCTGCCAATGCCATGCGAGCCCATCGCTTGCCAGAGCCCCCGTGTTCGGTACGGCACGGTGAAAGCGGCGCAGGGGGAGTTGCAAAATGTTGTAGTAGCCTTGATCAGCAGGAAATCTATTAGCGCCAGGAGGAGCGGGCTGAGTAAGGAAAACAAGAGGGATGAGAGCCAAGAAGCTCTTAGAGAAAGGGAAGTCCTACTGCTGCGTTTGCCCTTCGTGCGCTGCAGTCGGGTCCCAGGGAAGAGGGGTCGGAAGAGCCAAGTCTCACGGCCAGGGTGGTCCAGCAGCTCTGCGATGCTGGAGCTGCACTTTGACAGCAACCCCAGGAGGGAGGCTGTAGTGTACAGTCTGATGGACAGGATGCCAGACACACCATCTCGAATGAAAAGGAAGGTAGGTAAGAGCTAGGGTCTGAACAGCCCTGGAGATGGGATGATGGGGGCTCTCCAGGCCCCCATACTAGTCTGAAAGAGCTGTAACGAGCGTGCCTGCTCTCCAAGCCATATGCTTTTCTCTGCTGCCTTCCCTGCCTGCCAGCGTGAGGCTGGTCCACAGGTGCTCAAAGGGATTTCTCTCTCCCATGGAGAAACCTTGTGTCCTGCACTCCAAACCCTGGTGTCTGCAGCTCACGGCGAGCGGCACGTGTCAGTGTGGCCTTACAGCCCATGGGGTCCTCTGGGACAAGAGCTGCTTGTCTTTCCACATAAAAAACTCATTGTTACCAGGCAGGGCATAAAGAGGAGGAACAAGTCTGATTACATGAAGACAAAGGGCTGAACACTCATTTGCACTATTTGGAAATGGAGCTGCAAAAGGACAAACAAATACACCCCATTCCTAAGCTGCTTGACAGCGTGAGCTTTATTCCCAGCAGCTCCCTGGGGTCTCTTCAGTGCTCTCACTTAATGCTACCGAGAGCTCTGCCTTCTGCAGGAGCATCGCACAACTGGTCAATGGGATGTGGCTCAGCACGTGCCTGGGGCTGTCACGGCCAGGACATGCCTCTCGGGATCCTGAATGAACCCCATACAGCCGGCCAGCAGGAGAGATGAGAAGGAATTTAGGAAGGTGCTCTCGATGGCGATCCTGCTGTCTGCCTTGCTAGACAGCCATGAGTGGTCTGCGTAGTGCTTGCAGCAGGATGAAGTCTCCAGAGTGAATAAAGCGTGTGCAGTTAGTAGTCCTCACGGTGCAAAATCTGCAAAGTTTTTCCCTTATTTTAAAGGATGTGACAAACAGCAGAAGTCAACCAGGTAGGAGAAGGTGTGCCGAGTTGAAGACGACTCAAGGGTTAAGTAAGGCTGGAGGGGAGAGAAGAGACACCCCAGAGCAGAAGGAGGGAAGGGTGGATTAGTCTGCCAGGCAAGCAGTGCCCTGTTAGGCAGAGCGAGGAAGCGGGTTTTGGCGGGCAAATAACGGAAATGAGCTGAAGTGGGACAGGAGGGCTCAGAGAGCCTCAGGGAGTGACCTCCAACAGCAGAAGCTGGAGTTAGGTATTCTCTGGGGAAAGCCTCTAGAGTTACCTGAGGTCCTGAAACACTCAGAGAAAAGTCTCATTGTGAAGTGTTACCTAAAATCACACTTTCCTGTTGCCTCCTCTGTGTCTCAAACATTGCAGTCTGTCGCTTAACAGTTATCTCCAGCAACCGAGCTAAACTTACTCTTCATGTTTAAACCTTGCCCTGCAGCAATGGTGGTGTCAACACGAATTGGGCAATGGCTTTCTGTGGTGCACCGGGCTCCCTCCACCTCACTCAGAGCAACCACAGCGCGTACCAGCATCGCTCTGGGCTGGCTAGTCCCCGAGGCTGGACCAGGACCACTGCTGATGTAAAGACAGGCTCTGCAGTGATGGAGCATTTCTCGATAGCTGTGGCCTGCTGTGCTGGAGGCTAGAAGTGGTGTCTTGAATGCACAGGTGCAAGAGGGAATTTCTCCAGACACAACCAACAGTTGAGTTTGATGAGGTGTTAATTAGACCATTCATGCAGCCTGAGCTGTTGGAGAGCAGACCATGTTAGCTACCTACTGTGTCCTCGGGTACTGGAATCTCAGAACTGCTCAGAATTTGCTTGGGGGAAAAATTTGTGGGATTCTAAGGAATTAACATAGATTTTAACAGCAGATCAGGAATCAGACACAAAGGTTAATGCATGAGTGAATCACACATTCAGTGCTGGAAGAAACACAGGGAAAGCTATCAGGGAGAAGAGATGCTAACGTGTTAAAGCTCAGAACATTTGGTACAAGACTTGGGCCAGCGTGTCTGGGCAGATTTAGCTAGGGGCTCTCATGACCTGTTGTTCCTCGGCAGGAGTGGCCTAGTTTTTGCGCCTGGACACTCAACCATCCGGCTGTTACCTGCACCATGGCGGGAGCTGCAGCGCCAGCAGGATAAGGGCTGGCAGGCACTCGTGTCCGTGCTAGGCTGGCTGTTGTTGATGCTCTGTGGCTGCTTTGTGTCCTGAGCCTGCTGAATTCACAAGAGAAGGGAAAATCTTTCTTGTCTGGAGCTACAGCCATTCTCTACCTCCTCTCCTTCCCCAGTTCTCAGAGCCAGCACATCTGCTGCCTCCTTGTCTTCCTACTGCCCTCTTTCCAGTCTCCTTGGCCCCCTCTTGCTGGCCCCACTGCATGTCCACCCTCTCGTCACAGAGCCACAACACTTCTGGTCAGGTGGCAACAGCAGGCTAGGAAGCTCCCATGTGTCAGCCGTCGCCTTGCAAGGCACAGGAGTTTCTCATCCTTCATGATTTCAACTCCTTCTACTCCTAGTTTGTAGCACCTGTGGAGAGTTAACCACCCATCTGGGTCAGTTTGGCTCCTTTTGGTGATGATGTCATTCCACAGAGCTCTGGAAGGAGCCTATAAAGGTGAGGAAGCACACCTATCAGTGGTGATGAAGCTTTTCCTCCCTGTCAGCTGTGGACATGGCAGGGTCAGGTGAAGGCAGCACAGAGATGATGTCTTGATTATCTGTGGCCGTCCCAGGTAGGAGTCAGTTTAAAACCTTTCCCAATCCTTAGCCCTGCTCCCTGCATCCACAAATCAACCCTAGGCAGCTTGGTGGTTGGGCTGATGAACTGTGCATCTCACAAAATACTCCAAGCAGAGGTCCCCGTGTTGGTGCTTATGTGGCAGAGCGAGGTGTTAGCTTATAGCTGATGGAGGACATAGGCTGTGTGTTTGGGGTCTAATACAGCCTGAGGCCAAAGCAAAATCAAGGTGCTAAAAACAGGGCAGTTTTCGGTAGCATTTTTATGTTTGGCTTGTTTCTGTGCCATCACAAGGACGAGGAGGACTGTGGCTGTCTGACCAGGTCAGCGCACATCAGTGAGGCCAGGCATTGCTTTGTGTCTGACTTCTAGAGCAGAAACCAAAGGTAGTGTGGGGAAAGAGCTTGTTTGTTTAAATTCCAGTAGGGAAGAGAAGCGGTAACTCTGAAGAGCCTAGACTAGGTGGTATCTGTCAGGGGGAAGGGCTCTGGGTATGTTTCAGGAAAAAATACAGGTATTTGGCCTGTCCTTTTGCTGACAAGGACTCCTGCCCTCTCTCACACAGAGGGTTCAAACACTGCATTTTTTGGAAGCTGTGCTTTGGCTGTTTGGCTTTCTTTAAAAAGTACGTCCTTGCTGTATTGGCTTAAGGCTCTTAGCGATGCTTCAGAAGCAAGTGTGTCTCAGTCAGCAGAGCTGAGGAGGTTCACCCTTATGCAAACTACCGCAAGGCTTGTGGCACAGGCTGTACCAGGACGCTGAATAAGTCCAGAGCAAGAACTTTGTGCAAAAAATCAAGCCACGAGACAAGCAACTTGAAACTTACGCTCCAGAGGGAGGAGGATGTCACTGCAGGATGCTTAGACTCTGGTAGCGTTGAACTTATGAGTGAATCCATTCATAACTACATTGAAATGAGGTGTGACGGATGTGATGAGACATTCTGTGGTTGGTTATATAGCAGGGTCAAGGATCTGAGATATAAGCAAGGGATTTAACTATTGCTCTTTGAAGAGGAAAGGGTTAAGATTGTTGTTGCTGAAAATCTGGATGGCTGGAATGCCAACATCCCAGTCACCCGTGTAGGAAGAATCAAATAGGTAAGGAAAGACATAGATGAGATTATGCCACTCTGTAAGTACATGGTGTACCTTCATCCTGATTACCATCTACAATCTTAGTAATTTCATCTCAGAAAAGATGTAATAGAACCAGGAGAGTTAGAGGGAGAGGAGCCGAGGATGTGCAGAGGTATGTGACATCTTCCGCACGAGAAGAGATTAAATAGGCTATGCCTCTTCAGCTCAGAAAACAGACAGCTGAGAGGGAAGGTTATTGACGTCCATGAGCCTGTGAATGGCATGTTTTTCCCACCGTGCAGAGAATAGTTTGGAAGGAAGTTCTGGAAAGAAGAAGGAAGCTTTTTTACAAGGTACGCAGTGGCATTGTAAGAGTCGTTGTCACAAGATATTTTGGGGACCAGAGGTGTGTGTTCAGAAAGGAATCAAACCTTGTTCCCAATGGTGGGAAACAGCATCCGTGGTAATGCAACGTCATGGTCCCTGGAGTGCAGATTACCAAGGCTGGGTGGGGCGGCCAGGGACATAAAGCCCTCTCTCCTGGAAGGCTTGTGCAGCCCCAGCATAGATCAGGTTGGTTGAAGAAAGGTGATGCTCCACAGACAGAGAATACAATGCAGCAGCAGGTTCATACACAGTCCCCACCAGGCTCTGCTCCTGGGGGTGAAATCCTTGTCCGAAGCCTGACACTGCAGGTCAGAGTCTTTGCAGCAGGTGCTATAAGTTGGGTCTAGTACCTGTCTCTGCTGCTGCAGGTATTCGATCGTGCTTCTGGAGCCTGAAAACATTAGTAAGGGAAGCCTGTGCCTTAGTCCCCCTCACCAACCAGTTCAGACACAAGATAAGGCTATTTTTACCCATCGCTGCTGGCTCAAAGGGCAGAGATGTGCCACCAAGCTCTGGGGATACACCACAATACCACAGACAGGCCAGTGTTGCTCCTACATTTTGGGGCCTGCGACGGGGTGGGGGGGAGGTCATTTTGCTTTTGTAGTACTCTGGAGAGTAACAGATGAAATAACTCACGTTTGTGAAGTCCAGCACACCCAGGAGTCAAACGATGCTAAAGGACCTGGGAGCCTGTGCAATGGTTACTTGTCTCCTTGTGCAGCTGCGGTCTTTGTTACAGGATCGCTATTTTTTATTATGTAAAGGATGACAATCTGCAATTACCTGCATGGGAAAGAGATTTCCAAATGCAGATGGCCCTTTAATGTATCAGGAATAAGCCTAGGAAGTTCCAGTGGCTGGGAGCTGAAGCCAGACACATTCAGATGAGAAATAACATACTTGGAGGCTAATTAACCATGGGAGCAATTTGCTTAAGGTTGCAGTAGGTGCTCCATGACTGGCAAGCCTTGAATCTAGGACAGGAGACCTATTTCAGAGACGTGCCTGCACTCCAGTGACAGCTGAGGGCCTGGGAGATGTGGCTATGGAAGATGCCCTGGGAGAGGACAGATTTGAGCCATGATTTCACATTATAGAGTTGTCAATACCATCTTGTGTTGTAGCCCGCCTGCCATGCTCTTCCACAGCTCATGCCTGGCCTGTAAGGTGTTGGGCCAGTACCAGCATTACTGGGACAGCGCTGTGAACTGGTTTGAGTGACTGATTGATGTTAAATTACATTTTTCTCAGTGCTTATTTAAAAGCAAGCTTGAGCCTCAGTTCTAGCTGGGTGCAGGGCTCTGCAAGGGGTAACGCTGGCACAGGATGCTGGCACGTGGGCAGCTGCAAGGGTAAGGAGATGGACGTATCTAAGCTCAGTGGCTTTGTCTCATCCTCAGTATCACAGACTCCCTGACTGAAGCTCCTGTTCCTCCATGGGCCACTGACATGTTCTGTTTTCCCACCTAGAGATGCTGCCTCAGCAGCTTTGGAAGACTTTTACATTTGCCCAGATTCCTGATATGTGGAAGTCCAGCCAGGGATACTGCACGGGCATGCCCTGGGGCTGCCACCCATCGGAGTTACGGGGCGTCGCTACGGTACTTGCCCACGATGCCTGCACAGTGCAGGCTGAGCCTGTCCCACTGCTCCTGGGGTGGATTTACTGCACATGCGCTGCGTGGTTGACTGGTCCTCACAGAGAAAGCCTAATGTGTAGGAAAATGGCAGATTTACTGCGCCAGCCCAGCCCATCTGTGCAGCACATGTGCAGGGATCTGAGCCCTCCCGGAAGCGTCTGGTTTGCTCTGGCTGCACCACGCTGCACACATGGACATCACACAGTCCAGGAAATCCCAGATAAAAATGTGCCAGTGCCGGTCATTTGGACCGTATGGAGCTTCACTGGCCTCAGAATCCGTGGTTTGACCAGCACAGGTGCTACAGGAATAAAGGGATTGGTAACGTCTGTATTCCTAAAACAAGGATATTTGGATACCTGTGCATCACTGCATCTCCACCTGCCCTGGGCTTCCATCTCTTGCTCGTCCAGTACCTCTTGTTGGCTGTTGAGCGCTGCTCTAGGTTCCCTCTGGAGGGTAGAGACCATTGCCCAAGTCATCTGGGGTGCTCCCTTAGGGCAGGGCTTGGAGTTTTACCAGGAGCTTTTGAACTTCACGCTGCAAAAATCTCCATGAAAAGAAAGAAAAACAGACATGGAAAGCAAAATTTGAGCTAAATATGCATCTTTTATAGCAAAATTTGAAAATTACCAGAACTAACTGATTTATTTCGCTCTTACGGAGACAGAAGAGGAACGCTAAGCAAGCCAGGGCCTTTTCTGTCCTGCTTGTGATCTGCACTGTGCTGCCTGAGTGATGCCTGTGTCCTAGGACAGTATTTTCTCAGGAGCTTATTAACAGCAGGTCAATTACCTTCCTAGGGACACGTGAGATGGGACAGATGGATGTCCTGCTCAAGCTGCTCCAGGGTTGCTGGAGGTTATAGCGAGGGTTTGCTATGCTCTGCAGTCCCTGCTCAAAGACCGCTGTAGCGGGTGTGTTTGCAGCAGGGCTGTAGGCGCTGTGGAGGTGGTGGGGAAAACTGGAGAGCTGCTTCCTCCGGGCTCAGTCTGCTCATGGTTTTGCACTGTGGGTGGAAGTACCAAGCTGAGCCTGAAGAGGTCATTTAGTAAAGTCCAGGATGGTTTATTCTGTGGCCAGAACATAAAGCATTTGAGGTCAGAAAGCAAGCTGGGCTAATCTTCAAACCTGATTGCAATATATCGATCTTCACACCCAATATAGATTGTGTTCATAATTTCAGCTTAGAGTTCATTAGTTCACTCTTGTACACTTTGAGCATTACACTTTAGGCAGCAGTCCCTCTACTGAGCATTTAAGACCCAGGAGCTGGGGGTTTTTGATCCCTTTGGCATATTTCTGCACACTTTTTGTAGAACAGCAGCTTTTCCACGGCAGTGTCTGCCAAATCTCGTTTTCCCTTTGAGCCAGATGAGCTGTGAGAGTTGTGAGGAGTTTGCACCTCACTGGTGCTGGTCCAGCTGGTCTCCTTGCCCTGCTCAGCTGGGGAGGAGCCATCCCCAAACCGCTGCCCTAGCCCTGGTCTGACTCTCAAGAAAGATGTGAAAGCATTTCTGAAAGGGGAGCCTGGGCACCGCAGCTCACAGCACGGCTAGGCAGCAGAGTGGGGGATGCATCACTGCTATGGAGTTTTACAGCGTGTTATTGTTTTTCTATTTCTAATTGTATCTCTTCCCTCTCTGTCTGCAGGGATTTATTACTGCTGCCTTTGCCAGTGTCCTCTTATGCTTCACAGGGTGCAGCTGCCCTTTTGTCCCAGTCTATAATTGACCATCGTCATTAATTTAAAGGCAGAATGATTGTTTCGGAGCTATATTTAGCCTGAAGTTTGCTGCTCTAGTTTCAGACCTGATTAGAGGCTCGTGTGCCAGAAAGCTTGCTGCTCTTCCCTGCCATGACAACTGCTCTGATAAAAGGTTTTATCTCCCCTCCCAAACCTTCCCTTTCCTTCCCTACCCTCAGTCATGGGCTGTCCTGAGGGAATTGGGGTCGCAGGACCCAATGCCACTCATCCCTGTGTCCTGGTGGAGTCGGGACAGCTGTGTGATTCCTTTTGTGTTCCTGGGATCCCCGTGCAGCAAAAAGCAGCCCAAGACAATACAGCATCAGTTTCTTGCTCATCACGTTCACTTGCTCAAGCCAGTGTCTCCTGTCACGTGCCTACATTATCACTTCCAAAGCGCGTCAGCCACACAGCGCACGTTACGCTGCTGAAGAGAACGGCGTGCCTCTCCAGTCACTGTGTTTCCCTTCACCTGTTCTCATACCTGTGCCCCTCAGCAGAAGGATGGAGTAACTGCTTGGGTTTCCTTGTGCGAGCTGCAATTTTCCAAGGTGCAGTCTGGATTGCTGGAGCCAGGGAGGGACCACCTTGGATGGCAGCAAGCCTGTGCTAGAGGCTGCTGCTGCGGTGCTTGCATACGGTCCTCAAGACTGGGAATTGCTTTGATTTTGGCATCAGTGGCATAAGCAGTTACACGCCTGGGCAGCCTCAAGTCTGACTCAAATAGGAGCTGTCTGGAAGAGGTGTATTTTCTGTAAGGTAGTTGGGTCAGAAGCCATCAGGAGACTAATACATGCATGGGAGTGCTGTGGTTATTCACAGGAGTGGGACACACCAGAAGTGCACCCAGGTCAGAATCCCATCAGTTTGCTGACAGCCAGTGCCAAAGAGCGAGCATCAAAAAAAGGGAAGCACGTAGCAGTATTTGTCCAGCCCTTCCTCCCGTCCTCCAATGCTCAGGGGCTTCGTGAGCTGGAGGTGGCATCTTTATATCTAATAGCCTTGCTGGTTTTTATTTCAGTTTTCTTCCATTTTTCCAGTCCTTGCTTGAGTCTGGGAAGGGAGTTCCTCAGCTTCAATGCATGTTGGGTGAAGAAGTGTCTCCTTTTAAGATGGGCATTTAAAACTTTTTCTTTGGTCTCTATTGAGAGTCACTGCAGTCATAGAACTAAGTACGTACCTCAAGATCTTGGTCCTGAAACGCCGTTGTGTTCCAAAGGCTCTCCCTACCTGCCCCAAAATGATGCTCAGAGCTCTGCTGCCAGTTGGGTTTCACTCCATTAGTCTCAGCTGTCCTTGCTACAAGCGCTTGTATTAAGTACAATTTATTCTTTCTATTTAAGGAGGCAAAGGTTTCATTAGAAAGGGACTGCGAGTGTGGTGACCGCCTTTGTTATCCTGTTGATGTAGGATGGGCATCGGTTGTTTTAGGACTTCCCCTGTGACAACATCGGGCTTATGTGGTTTCTTCCTCTGTCTCCTATAGGTTCATGAAAGTGGCTGGCAGCACGGTGGATGCTGTTACCTGGCAACAGTAGGTATTCACCATTCCTTTTACTTTCCAACACTAATTGCAGTGATCAGAGGATGCTGGCAGCAGAGCTGATGCGCTGTCTGAGTGTGAAGGGGGGCGGACTGTGACAGCCACCTCCTCTGTCCTCCTCCTGCATTTAAATAGGTGAAAAAGGCTTTGTCCCTCCCTTTGGAGCCTCTTGAACAAATAGAGGAGGGGATGTATTAACCTTTACCACTGCAGCTGAGATGGAGGCTAAAAATACCACTGCCTGCATGCCTGGCCGGCCCGATTGCTGGAAATAAAGCTGGTGCTGGACCGCTGAGTTCCTGGAGGCAGCTGGGAGGACAGGCAGCTCCCGTGGTGGCTGGAGTGGGGGTAACAGGGAAGCAAGAGCAATGTGTCACAGATGTATGGGACTGAAAGCCCTCTTTCTTTCACCCTATCACTGTCTCCCCGTGACCACTGGCCTGAAACTAAGCTGGTTTGGCCCAGAGGAGGGAGAGGAAGCTTAGTCCCATGGTAAATGCGTAATGCCCAAGTCCCTGCTCAGTTTTGTAAGGGTGTTGGATGTCTGTAGACACGCTGCTGTCCTGCAGTGCAGATGGAGCCCCAGGAGCCAGGTGTATATTGAAAGCAAGTGGGATCCAAGATCCACGCCAAGCTGGGGCTGTCAGATGCTGATACGCGATGTCCCCTGGTTCCTACATGTGCTGCAGTTCAGAAGAGGCAAAGCAAGCTCTGAGCTGTAGCACTGACTGTGACAAGCACCAAGCGGAGGGAAAGGTTTTCTTATTTGGGGGGAAAATCCATAAACGTCTTTGTCCTTATTTCCAACTGCCCCAGTTGGCACTCTGTGGCCAGAGGTGGGTTCCCCAGCTGGCAGTGGCTGTCCGCAGTGGGAGTGCAAATGCCAGTGCAAGCACAGTAGTGACTGCCAAAATTGATAGAAAAAGGGTTTGTGGGGCAGGCAGGACTCTGTCCTGGCACAGGAAGGACACATTTCAGAGACACACATTCACTGAAGCAAAAACCATAGCGAGACCCCCATGTTCCCAGAAAAAGTGGGTTTGCTCTGGTGCTGAGATAAACTTCCCATGTGGTGCGCTGCCCTTGAGCAGGGGAGCAGGGGTCTCAGGTCCAAGGTGGGCTTGTGTGTGCTGCCCCACAGGGATTGTTCCCCAAGGGTCCTGGGCAGCGACCCTTCATGGGGTGCTCAGGCTGCTTTGCTGGAGCGTAGCAGTGTGGTTTGTAAAGCTCATCTGGAGCTTGGTGGGGTTTGAGGTGTGAGTTTTTCTTGGAAGTGAACCCACTGTCCCTGTGTTGGTGTGTTAACCTTGAAGCCTCCTGCAGAAGCAACTGTTGGCATCTCAGAGTGGTTTATAGCACCAGGCATGACCTGCATCCACAAGTCCCGTTCCTCAGGGAGCTTAGCTTGCCTGGCTGTGCTGTAGCGTTGCTTGCTTGTGTGATTGGCTCCTGGGGCTTCCCTGCCAGGCAGCAGCAGCTCACTGCAATGGGGGCAGCGGGGTAGCAGAGCATTTAGAGCGGAATTTGTGTTACTTACAGGCTCATGCTGTGCAATGATGATCTATGTCTCAGCTGGGAGTTTGCTTTTCATGATTACACGATGTGCTGATCACATTTACTTGGTCCAGGAATTTGCTTTCTGCAACGGGGCTTGATCACTGGGCCAAGCCCTTGGATGAGTTGAAGGAACAAACTTGAGGTTTCAGATGTGGAGTTTCATCCTGGTGTGCAGGGAATCTGCCCGCACGGCTGCTTTGAAACCTTTTCCTATAGAATCAGTGCAAAGTGCTAGGTGGCTCCGGTGCTGAGCGTCCTTGCCGGAGCAGCAGCCGGCGAGTGGGAGGGCTGGTGCACCTCTCCGCAAGGGTCAGCAGAGCTGAGGTGCTGCTCGCTGACCCATTCCCACTGCAGCCTAGGAGCCGCTTCTCCCTCAGCCCGGGTTTGCAGCTCTGGAAATTGCACCCGTGTGCGTCTGTGAGGACTGGCAATGGCCACAGCTCCGAGCTGGGCTTCTGTACTGTTTATGAATAAATGTCAAAACACTGTCTCATCCCTCTGCTCCAAACAGCAAAACAAAACAAAACAAGTTCCTTTGTATCCAAGAAGAAAATTATTAGCAGGAAACTAAACTGCAGTCTAACTTCAAGTATGAATATTTCTGTTCCAAACCCTAACGTTCTCCTGGGATATTGGTTATAAATTTGTCAACTGTGTTATTCCTTTGAAAAGGCAGAGCTCGATCCAGAAAGGGAATTGAGAAGGGAATACGTTGCAGGGATCCCTATTCTCTGTGTGAAAACAGACTATATCTGAAATGTATCTGACAGAAAAGTGACACTGAGTGGAAATAAGCAGCCTCGCCAGCCTTCCTGAGTATGGTTTCACTTACATATGTAACTCAGCATGTGTGCCTCCCTCTTCAGAAGTAAAGTAATGTGTTGCTGGAGAGGGATGTGTGAATGGCTTCGAAACGCTTGGGGAATTTGCACTGAAGGAGGGTGTGGCAGGTGGGACTGACAGTGGCTCCGAGAGTTTTGGCGTTTCCCTGATGATTTTGTTTGTTTGTTATGTTTGGTTATAAGTAAATGCTCAGTTTATTGTGGACTCACTCAGCCTTTGGATGAGGGTTTCCACAGCTCAGAGACCTCCCCACAGCCATCTCTGCTTGGTGCTGGCATCCTCACATGTGGTGGAGATTCATTGCCCATTTAAACCTGCAGCTGTGCCCAGTCCTGTCCCTGGACGTGCACTCTCAGGCTGTATGGCTCGTTTTCCATCTGAAGTCTTGTGCACAGTTCCAAGTGTGGCATATTTAATGGGCTAATCCTTATGCAATGTTGCCTCTGAAGCACAAATCCCTATTACTTTACAGGGAAAGTAAATGTTTGCATCTCCAATGCCAGCGAACATCTGTCCCTCTGGTTTCTTGGAGAACGCCACGTTATCTTCCAAGATGGAAAGTCACTTGTTCTTTGTGGCAAATCAGAGATGCCAGGCACATGGCATGTGCGAGATGCTGCTTAAAGTGCTTTTGCTGGGCTTGGAATGGGTGACATCTCTTCTGGCTTAGACATGTTGAGTGTGCAAATGGGGATGCTCACGAGGCAGTGGCAGGGAACGGGACAGATTTTCCAAAGGTGCCAGGGGGAGTTTCCCATCATGCACACACACGCCAGTGTATATACAAAGGGTAGATATTTGGGCTCACATGCGAGTGTTCAGAGCTCAGTGTCTTCAGAGGTTGTGCCTGGAGGAAGGGTTTGCATGAAGGAATCGCTGGCCCATCTCCACTTGTAAATAAACCTGGCCAGAGCACAGCTTTGCCCACTGGCTTGCCACCCTCTGCACTGTCTGATGGAGGGCACAGCCTCTGGCAGCACTGTGGCCCTGACTACCAGCACGATCCCAGGCAACGCCAGGGTACGGCTGGGGAGATGTCATGTGCCGGAGACAGCTCCCACCAGCGGGATGGACAAAGGCACCTTGTCTGGGGGTGGAGAAAGACAAGGTGAGTTGTGCCTTTAGGGCCAGAGAGCAGCCCCCAGACACTCTTCTTGATCGGTGCATTTATTAGTTGACTGGTGGTGGGCAACATCTCACCCCTGTGCCTGCTGTTCTTTACCTGGGGGGAGCAGGTAGCATCCTGCCTCTCCTCTCCGGGGGAGCAGTGGGGCTGCTCTGTGTCCTGTGCTGTAGGTGGGCGTGGGGGGGGGTGTCTGCCCTCTCCTCAGGAAGATGCTCAAGGATCAGGACTGCCTTTGTCAGCAGAGGTGTCTCGGTTTCACAGCTGTGGTGGCAGCGGGGTGTCACACTGACAGCGAGGACCTGCCCCACTCAGCATCCGTGGCAGGAGGGTGCCCTAATTCCTAGCAGACTCTCTCCTTAGCAGCAGGCAACAAAGTAGATCCGGAAATTCCTGAGCTTTGGGAAACTGACTTTAATGTAATTAACTGCAACAGAAGAAGAGGTCAGATAATAGGGGCAAAGGTTTCTCTTTAAAATGAAAGAGGAGGTAAATGAAACCAGCTGCCCAGGAGCCAGTGCACTACCTTCATTAAGTATGGGACGATGCTCATGGTCCCATGCAGCAAATTGTGGATCTTTCCAGAAAACCATTTTAAAGGCAGTACGAGACCTGGACGTGACAGGACAGAGATGTGTAGCCAGCCCCAGGTTTGCCCAAGAGCCCTGGTACCTGGCACTGTCCTGTGGGAGGCTCTGGGGAGCTGTGTGCATCCTGGCCTTGCAGCCTGCCCAAGGACAAGGGCATTTCTGGCTGGCAGGTGTGCTTAGCCCTGCCTCAGTACTGTTCTCAGCTCTTGTCTTTGTGTTTTGAGCCTCCTGCTTCAGTTCCAGACAGGGATGGGGTGGTGCGTTTCCTAGCACCGGCGCAAATCTCTGCCCAGCCCTTGGAGTCCTTCCCCTGTGCCATCGTGCTCTGCTTTGGCCATCTCTAGAGTGACACAGTCGCACCTCCCTTTGCAAAGTGCAGTGATCCCATCCCGGTTTTCTAGGGAATATTCAAATGAGGGCTTTAGAAATGGGTTAATGTAAACAGAAGGGGGAGAACTGGCCTCATCTTTGTATAGTATAACGGGGTACATGGTCTTTCCTTTGAGATGTATGTCTCATCTAGGGTTTAGTTGCTAGATCCCTCTTTTTCTTGGCTGGCTCTTCTCATGTTCCTGCAGATTGTCTGCCTACAGAGATAACAGCATCAAACTGGGGCACACCATCAGTCAGCCCTGCATGTAATTGCCCGTGTCTATTCCCTCCTGTATTATGAGAAAAGGCATGGTCCCTGCCCATGTTGCGCATGCTGGTATCTCCTAGGTTTCAGGGCCAACTGGTGCTGCATCATACCCAGAGCCCACTGGAAGATCTGTCAGCCTGTGTTGGAGACAAATGGCTTGTCAATGAGCTCCATGTCCTCTGCTTCTGCAGAGTCATGTCTGCCAGAGACCCCTGCCCACGCTGGGAAGGGTCTCTCCATTCCTCTCCTTTGGCACTCAGACCTTGCTGGCACCTGGAGATGAGGATGTGGGTGCCGCGGCCCCTGGGACTGGCTCAGCCTGGCTGTCTGTGCGCTGTGCTGCTGCCTGGGGAGGTACTTGTCAGCGCTCGAGCTCTCTGCAGCTGCTCCTGGCTTTTTTGGAAGTTGGGAAGTTGCGACTGTTCAGGGGTTTTTGTTGGTTTTTTTTTTTTTTTTTAAAGTCAAGTGCACTGAGTCATTGTAAATATCAGCAAAGCTGCAGCCTTTGCTCTTGGGAGTAATCCACGCCTAACGAGCATTTCTCCTGCTTTAAAAGCCTGTCAGTTGTTTGTATTTTGTGGATTTCTATACTGATGGTTGAAGTTCTCAAAAGGAAGTGCCCTCACCTCACTGATGAAGCCTACAGCTGGAAACACCTCACCCCTTCCGGAGTAGCCTGGTACCAGTGAAGACCTCAGTGCCTCTCTCTTCCTCACAAGCCTTGTGCAGCTGGTGCCATTTTCCCTCTTTGCCAGTCTGGGGAGGTTGAAAGTACCTGTTGGTGTGCAAAATTTCCCAGACAGGTCTGCAAGAGATCCATGCCCACCTTAGAGAAGCTTGTAATTGTCTTCATGCTCTGCTTAAATACCCAAAGCCAAGGTGCTCCCCTCCCCGCTCCCCCCGAAAACTTGATACCAACAAGATCTCATACTGAAGTGGTTTTATTTTTGACTTTCATCCCTCTACCAGTCTCCGTTTCTCTGGGTTGTTAGTGAAGGTGTCAAAAAATGCGTCTGCAGCACTGTTGGCTTGCGCAGACAAGCTGAACCCTGCCAAAAGCCTGCTGCGTTGGAGGGGCCATGCGCAGAACGAGGTCTCTCTAACGCCATCTTTTCCCAGTCAATGCAACCCTCTCTTTATGGCCTTTCAGCCAGCTTTCGACCCAGGTGATGGGGCTTTTAGTCCACAGCAGCCTGAAAAAATCGTTTCTGTTCAGTTCTTAAGTGCTGCGCTAAAATCCAAACATCTGCCATCCCCAGAGTCCATTGCTTTGTAATTTTGTCTTAAAAAGTAATCTCTGTAAACCCCACGGCTGCCTGCTGCTCACAGATCTGCTCTCCTCCCAGCAGCCAGTGGTTCAATAGTGTATAAGTGATCGGAACAGTTTTGAACGCTTCTGAAGTCCTCAGAGATGATCTCTGCCCTTTGCACCATCCAGTCGCCATGGGCGTACCGAAAAGCCTCTTGCCTCTTGCCCTGGGTTACGCGTTGAAGTTGGGGTGTGACTGGCATGATCCCATGCTTGGCTGGGGACACAGCTGGGGCTGTATGTCTGGGGAGGGTTGGCAGAGGAGGTTCTTGCATTCGCAAGTTGAGCCTGTGTCCTGCGTTTCTGCTCTGGGACAGTTAGGTCTGGCGTTGTTCCCCCTTCACCACAGCCCTGCTCAGCTCCAAGTGCATTTACTGCATTACCCAGGTCGTGACTTGGAGCAGTGAGACACAAAATTCCTCTCTGAGAACTCGTGCGTGTTGCACGTGTGCCGGGTGCTCTGGCTGAGGCTGAGTTAGCCCACAGCACCCTTTGGGGATGCTCCTGCATTCCAGCACCCAAGTGAAGCAGCCACTACAGCTGCTCGCTGGTGTGGATGAGATGCATGTTATGGAGAAATCAGCCCTGGAAAGGTGAATCTGCCTTTCTTCAGACCCCAGGTCTTACGCATCCCAGCACCCGTGGATGCACTGAAGTCTTTGGAGAGGCAGAAGGGTCTGTGTAACTGGTGAACGCTGAGTGGACGTGGCTCCAGTGAGGGACGGGAGGCAACGGCTGAACCCTGCCAGCCCCAGCCAGAGCTGCTGTAACTCCTGTGCACCCCCGTTGCCCCAGCCCGGCTGCCATGCTCCGGGACTCGCTGTGTCAAGCAGTTGCTGCACGCTGCAGATTTGGGAGGAGGAGGTTCAGAAAGTCTCTCTTTCAAAACCTATTTCTCAACCAGACGGCCGTCCTGGAGTATTCCAGTGCACGCTGCAGCAGAACTCCTGGTGTCCCTGCAAGGCTGGGAGGAGCCTCTGGGACATGTGCAAAGGCTGCCACTGCTCCTTGTGTAAGGACAGAGATGTCAGCCCCAGACACTTCCACAGGAGCAGCCAGTTGGGAATACCTCCAGCCACAGGGTATTTGCACTCCAGGACAGACTGCTTCACCTTATGTCCTGGAGCCAGGAGACAGTCTTGAAGCATTTCAGAGCCTTCCTCCCACGCTTAGAGACAGATGATTCACATCATGACTGGCAGCACTATAGCTGTCTTTTATACAGGAAAGCACATGGAGAGCAGGAACCAGCCCTCGGCACAGGAAACATTCCCTGGCATTCCCAAGGCAGAAGGGATTTCCCCTGCAGGTAGTGGCCATGGCATTTCTTGAGTGGGGGATTCAGGTGTGAGGGATTCAGCTGTGCAGAGCGATGCAGTTATTCCCACAGCTGGGAGCGCAGGCAGCCTCCCCCATCCCCTCCCAGATGTTTACTGCAGCAATTTCCAGTGTCTCTCAGAGGGTATTTGCTGTTTGGGACCCTTCTCCTCCCTGGTGTCTGCGTAGAGTCCTCCTGTGGCTATGGGGCACTTCAGTTCAGCTGTAGATTTGCCTGTCCTGGTTTGTCATCCCATAATAGCAATCTTTCCAGTAGAAATTATACTGGGCCCTGGACCGACTGGCTTATCAGCATTTTGAAAACAGTGTGTCCGTAAGACAGGGGACGGGTACACGAATGGGATGGGTAGAGACGGGACGAGCCGGGTGAGTGGAAGCTTTCCCAAGATCTCCCTGGTCATGGAGCCCAGGTGCTGCTATCACAGGCATCGTGTCGGAGGGTCTCCTTCCGTGGGGTCTCCTTCCGTGGGGTCTCCACGAGATCAGTGCAGAGGGTGTTGCAAAGCCTTGGCAGGTGGCGGTTTGCTCCCAGCCTTTGACGTTCTCCTCGCAGCCTTTCACCAGCAGTAGTTGAGAGAGTGCAAAAGTGCACTTTCTGAGGTGCAGTGCAGGATGCTCAGCGTTCAGGGTGCGTCCACCTCATGCCGGTTTGGAGACTGAAAGCATCTGCCAGACACGGGCCAGGGCAGGGTGCACGCAGGGACTCTTCCAGAACAGAGGAGGCTTTGTGATGTGGGGCAGCAGTGGGATGGGAGGACACGGTTCGGGACAGAGCTACTCCCAGTCTGATCCTTGCCTTCTTCTTTTCCTTCCAGTTACTACATTGACGGCCGAGTGGCCAAAGTGACGGACTTCCTGAAAACGCGCCTGTTAGACACGCTCTCTGACCAGATCAGGAAAATCCAGAAAGTGCGTGAGTGCCAAGGGTCTGCAAGGGGCGAGGGGGCACCGTGCCTGGCCTTGGCACAGCTCCTGGCCCAGGGCTCTGGTGTCAGCACCAACGCACTCCCTGGGGAGCTGGCGTGCGGCCGGGATGGAGAGCGGATGCTGGGGGTGGCTGTGCTCCCAGCCTCAATGCAGCCAGCCCTCATGGGAAGGAAGACCGGGCAGCACCGTGCCTGGCCCCGGGGTGGGATGTGCAGCGGGGAGTGAGGGAAGTGGGCATGGGATGCAGCGTGGCCTGGGTGTGCTGGGTGCACGGAGCAAGGGCAGACGCTGCTGTGCAAAGAAACCGTTGCCTGTCTTGTCTAGGTTTTCATACCGTACCAGTCACCACAATGTCTTACTGTTGTAATTCCTTCAGGGAGAAACCATTGGATGAGTAAACAACTCAAAGAGGCCCCGGGAAAGGGGATGCGAGGGTCGTCACAGCAACACTGGAGGAGAGGAGCATCTTGCTCAGTCCTCTGGTACAAGCTGGGAACCATCCACGCATGTGGATGATCCTCCTGCTGTGAGCAGGCATGCTGGGGCGGCTGGCAGGATCAGCATGAGGGCATGTGAGAGGCACTGGCCGATCCTGCTCCTGCTGGGGCTACAATACCCCACCAGAAGTGGTGGCACGTGTCCCACCTCTGCTGTGGGTCGGGAACCTGCTGGGAAGGGAGCATGAGTCCATCCATCCCCAGACCAGAGCTGCCCTTGGTGCGGATTGGGGGAACCCTCGCACCCACAGGGCAGGATTTGCTCTGTGTGGGGCAGTGAAGGGAAGGGCTCTCCCGGGAATGCCAGTGTGGCTGAGCAAAAGCACAGCGCTGGGTGCTAATAGCCTCCAGCTTGGCTTTGAGTCTGTGCATCCTGCCGGGGCTGATTAGAGCAGCTGGGCTTGTCCACTTCCCTGTTTTATTGCTTCCTCTCCGACCGGGAAGGTGGCGGGCTTAGATAATTACAGGCAGGATGCCAACACCTCTGGGGCTTCAGTCAGGGATGTCGACTCTCACAGGCTGTGAGTGGGAGGCAGCCCAGAGCTGGCGTATTTAACATCTTTGAGGGATCCCAGTCCATCCAGCACATTCCAGCGCTCCTCACTAATGGGGCAGGATCCATCAGGCTGTGCAGAGTGCTCCTCGGGCTGCTGGGTTTGCAGACATCTGGTCATAGGAGCTTGTTGCCTGGCCTGGAGAAGTGGGATTGCGGGAGAGAGGACGGGGTGTGTGTGGTGCTGTAGGTTGCTTGCACTGGGAGAGGGCAGCTCTGGCCATCCGAGACCTCCCGTCCCACCTGGCATCTCAAGGGTATCTGTGCTGCTGTCTGGAGCCTGATAAAGGTTGGGCCAGCATGCTCGGACCTCCATGTCCCATCTGTGCCAGACCCTTGGGTGGCAAAGAAACCTATGCTTAGCCATGGGGCTGGCTCTACCTGTGCCCAGGGGCATCCACGGCTTTCTTCTTGGGTCCCCACTGCTCCTCCATGTGGCTCCAGTACGTGTCCCACTGCTCCCACACTGCAGAACCGCTGGGGCTCGGGTGCTCCCTGTGGGTGGCAGTCACCTTATGTGGGGACATGGAGAGCTGAGGTGACGTGGCAGGGCAGCCTGTGGGGCGGGGTGTATGTGGAGATCATGGGGAAAGAGCAGGGTCCAGGTTTGGGAGCGTGAGAGTATGTTTGGGAGGGTGTGTTGGAGCAGCTGCAGAAGGCAGGAGAGAGTGAGGAAGAGCCTCCTACCACCCAGCCATGGTGAAGACACGTAGTGACCATGCCAGGGCTGGGCAGGCACTGACCACCCAACAGAACCATTACGAAGGTCTCCGTAAGCTTTCCCAGGGTGTAGCACAAGAGATGTCTGCCTTGGCTCTAAATCACAGGTTCACGAGAGTCATTTTTGTTGCTTTTGTCTCCCGCGCAGGTAGTGAACACGTACACGCCGGGGAAGAAGATCTGGCTGGAAGGTGTTGGTGCAACCTCGTCCGGAGGCATGAACAACCTCTCCGATTCCTATGCGGCCGGGTTCCTGTGAGTTACACCGGCTCGCTGGCGCCAGGGCACTGCCAACCCCCATGGGCTCTGCGGGCTCGGGCGCTGCAAAGCTGCTGCAGCCAGGAGAGGGCCAGATCTGTGCCCAGAGACCCCACCCCACTCTCGGTACTCCCCAGCAGCCTGGGCACTATTATTTTCTCTGTCACATCCCTATTATCCCTCCTTAGCTCTGCTTCCCTGTAGGTCCCCCAGTGTCTGGCATACCCAGAGTTAAGGACATGCAAGCCAGGCAGAGCTGGGGTGGCTGCAGCAAGGGGGGAGAGGTGTGCAGGCTTGCCAGGGCAGGGATGTGGGAGCTGGTTAGTACCCAGCTCCCAAAACCACCTGAAGGCTCCAGGTCGGGTGCATGAGAGCGATGCCGTGTGCCGGAGCATGGCTGTGCCAGTGGGGCCGAGTGGTCGTTCCCCCTGCGGCGTCCTGACTCTGGTCCCTCTGTCCCCAGGTGGCTGAACACGCTGGGCTTGCTGGCCAGCCAGGGCATCGACGTGGTGGTGCGGCATTCCTTCCTCGACCACGGCCACAACCATCTGGTGGACCAGAACTTCAACCCCTTGCCGGTAGGTCTGCCCTGGGACGTTGTGCTGGTGCTGGCTTCTCCACGCTCATTTGGGGGGGGATTCTCTGCTTGAAAATGAATTTTTCCAGATCTGTTTCTTGCAGTATTAATAGGAGACATTAGTTCATGTCAACATGTTGGAAACAGATGGGAGGGCGATACGTCTGTAGCTGAAACTTTATCCAGCACCCAGGGTTGGTAGCACGGCGGGAAGGCTGGTGCCACCGAGGTGCATCGGTGTGGACTGCGGAGTTGTGAGGAGGGAGGGATGTGGCAGGACCGCTGTGCATGGCACGGGGGCAGGCAGCTGGATCACTGGTGGTGAGCTGGCCTGGGGGCAGCCAGGCTGGAGCCTCAGCACTCGACTTCAGATCTCTAGAAAGCGAGGTGAAGGGTATTTGAAGGTCGTTCCTGGCTTCAGTGGGAGCAGCAGTCCTCACCAGTGCCCTGCAGCATCCCTCGCTCTTCAAAAAAGCCTGGGCAGGGGGAAACTCCCAGCACACATGGTGCTGATAAAGAAACCATATGAAAAACCCTGTTAAAAGTAGCAGGTTTCCTTTTCCTTATGGGGGGGAGGGGGGACTAGTAAATGCACTGTCTTGTAAGCAGAGACCCTGGCAGAGTGGCTGGATGCTCTGCATCTCCCCTGAAAGGGATTTGTGGGTCCATGACCCAGCAGACACTGCCGGCGGGCTGGGGATCCGTGTTGGAGAGGTGCACAGCCCTGCTGCTGTGAACCTGCCTTTGATGCTGTGCTGGGATCTCGGGCGGTGGGCAGCTGCAGGGGGGCACAGGCTGAGGCAGCCACATCTCAGTCAGCTCTACCTACTCAGCCTGTGAAAACAGCATGCCTGCGACAGCATCCCTGAGTCTCAGGAAGGATGCGGGGGGTGTGGGTGACAAGAGGTCTGCACCAACCCCCCACCAGCGTGGCCATGTGGGTGGCTCCAGAGAGCAAACCAGTGAGTGGGAGAGCATGGTTCCCTGCCTGTGCTGCTCCAGGTATCCCCTGGAGCACCCTGAGCTGCTCCCGCGTGCACCCCTCTGGCAAGCATACCTGCCAGCACTGGGGGCCCGGGCTGGGGGCAGCCTGGGGGGGGCTTTGAACTTTGTTTGAGATGAATCTGAGCCTGAGGCAAGCACTTGATGGATTTCTTCTGAAGAGCCAATTCCCCTGGCCAAGCCACATCCCCCCTCTTCCCAGGGCCTCTGCCCCCCCTCCCGATTGCTCCTGGCTGGAGCAGGAGCAGGCCAACTCCTGCCCGTTGGGCGCACACGGCAGCAGCGGGCGGCCCGTGGGCACCTCTCCCGGCACAGACGGGGCAGTGGTGCTGGACCAGGCATGCAGTTAGGAGCGAGATTAAAGCCGGGGAAGGACTTGGAGGAATAAACTGTTAAACACATTGGAGGTCTTTAAAATAGATTTTGCTGTTGTTTTGAAGTCTCCCAATGTATTAGATGTGACCCCGTCGTGGCTGTTTCCTTGATTTCCCATCGGCATTGATCCCACATCCCACCACTCCGGTGGGTGCTTCTCCAACCTCTTTCCCTCCACTCCTGTGTGATAAAGGACCCACAGGCAGGTGCAAACCAACAGAAGGTTTCAAAGCTGCAAACACCCAAAAGCCCAGCGAGACCGGGCCGTGACCTGCTCTGCCAGGCAGCGGCCGCTCTTTTCCCGTGGGAGCTATCAGGGAGATGAAAGCCGCTGGCTGTACCTGCGCAGGGCCGCGGCGCTGTGAAATATAATCTGCTCATTCAATGCCACGGCAAAGAGGTTTCCGCACGCCGGCTGGGCGTGAGGCAGCTGCCTGCTGAGAGAAGGGCTGCACCATCGCAGCATCAATCACAGCTCCTGCTGGCAGCTCCTCAGGGCTGGGCTCCCCGGAGCAGCCTTTACACTTCCTCCTCCTCCTCCTCCTCCTCCTCCTCCTCCTCTGCTACCACTGGTCCCTGCTTGTCAGATAAGAGGACGGTGTGTTTCGGTATGCTGAGCTCAAGCTGAGCCTTTCATAGCGTGCTGGGTAGCTGCACGGTCCGGGGAGAGTTTCCTGCGTGGTCCAGGGATGCTGTGGCGATGTTTTACAGCCCTCCATCCTCGTGCTACAGAGCTTCCCATATAAAACCAAGTGGTTTGTAGTCCATCACCTGCTGCCCTGTGAGCCTTCCTCCCTGTCCTTCAGCTGGGCGCCTCCGATGCCGCTGGTCTTGCTCATGTCTCTGTTAGGGCATGTTACAGTGGATGGCATAAGGAAACTCCTAAAATGCAGTGTGGGTGCCACGTTGGAGGGTCAGGGAATGCAGACAACGGGGGTTGCATGGTGGGCACTGCTGTGGGAGTGTCAGCTTCTAAATCACCATGGTTCTTTCTACATCTCTCCCAGAGCTGCAGTGTTGGGGGATTTGTTATATCCAGGAGGAGGAGCAGGCAAATCACTGCACTGCTCTGTGTATAGCAGGGTCGGGGGCCATGCCGTGAGATAGCAAGGGGTACCAGCGTGCTGGGCGGGCAGAGAGCACGGCTGCTCTCTGGGCATGGGCGCTGGGCAGCAAACCTGGGCAGCCTAGTGGGGCTTGTTCTGTGTTTTTTGAGGTTTAGCCTGATAAACTTGTAAACTCTGGCTGTTTCGGTGGGAAATGCAAGAGCACTGGGAATAGCTGGAGAGCAAGAGCACCTGGGAGCAAAGCAGGAGAAACTGGGTGACGTGAAGTTCCCTGGCCTTGGCACAAATGTGATCAGGCAGGGAAACAGAAATGCTCCAGCAGACCTTAAAGCAGCTCAGCTGAAGTGTTTTAATGCCTTATTATTTTTGAGATAACGTTGTCATGTATGGTTGGAGTGCTATTTCTTCCTGAGCGATTGGGGCAGCCAGCTGTATAATAGTCAGGGCTTGTGCTTGAGAAGCCCTTCAAATAAAGCCTCTCGCAGGTACGTCAGTCCGCCTGCCTGCACCTTAGACCCATCCGTACATGGGGGGGGGGGGAGTGAGGAGGGCAGGAGCAGCACTGATATGCACTCTTCACAGCCCAGTGCCTTTGAAATGCCGCGCTGGCATTTAGGACCTCTAGGCTCATTTCAGGCACGCAGTGTACATATTCCATCTCTCTTAATATCTCTCTGAAACAGTCCAGAGGGATGCAATAACTTTATGCCACTGGAGAGCCCCTCAGGTAGTTGTGAGCTTTCTCTTCAGGATGTTACAGCATGTTAAAGACCTTTCTGAGTGCTCTTCCACGTGGCACCCACCTCTTCGTTGTCCATCCTTGGTAGCGATTTCTGCTCCCTTAATGCACAGTGCTGTAAGGTTATACCTATGTGTGGAAAAACTTGAGCATATTTCTAGGCAGAGCCTGAGCAACACAAACCCCATGGAAAATCCAAAGCTGAAATCCAGACTTCCTTTTTCTGATTAACTGTGGCTCCTCTTGGACCTTCTCCTAAAGACTGTGGACAGTGAGGGTTCTCCTGGGTTAGGTAGATGCTAAAACTTCATTTCTGTGTGTAAGTTTCGTATGCAGCATGAGAAAGACCCGGAGGGATCAGAGGGTAAAGCGATGGCAGGGGCTGCCTGCTCAGCTGTGGTGGCAGAAGACAATATGATATTGCCTGTGAATTGATGGCGTCCTTGAGAAAGCATCGCAGCAGCGTGGAGGACTATGCCTGACGGTGCCGTGGTCAGACGCTGCGGGTGATTTTTCACCTCCTTTGCTTAGCCCAAAGGCACTGAGGAACTTGATGGGAAAGTTACTGTCTGCCCTGGAGGAGGGAGGACTCCAGGCTGGGATCAGGTCTGTCCTTGGTGATCTGTCTCCTTCCTAACCAGGCTTTCATAAAAGCCCACTTGTGAATGAGCTCGGTGCCAGTTTGTCGCCATCCCCAACATCCCTTGAGGTCCCTAGGGCAGAGCCGTGTTGGGAGGCATGTCATTGGGCTGCACCTGGCAGTTCGGTACTGATGGTGCCTTCTGCACCCCTCCCGAGCACCTTCCCAGCAGAGCACGGGCTGGGCCCCTGGTCTCTGGGGGCACAGAGACGAGGCGCCTGCCAGCAAGGTGCCATACTGGGTGCCAGGGTTGGGAGTGGATCACCTCAGCCATGCTCCTGCCTGCCGCACGTACGCACTCCCTGGTGCGCTCGTTAGCTGAGCTGGCTTGGCCGGAGGCATTGCTAATTGCAGCTGGAGGTCCCAGCGGTCTCCCCGGACGGTGCCTCTCCCGCCCCTGCGCTGTGTGGGAGGGGGTTCTCTCCAGGCCAGGGTTTCAGGGGCCAGGTCCTCGCCCACCCGCGCCCATCTCCACCCTGCCGTCCACTCGCCCAGTGGCTACCCAGCTGCTGGGCTGGACAGTATCCAGAGGCGAAGAGGAGACCCGGCATCCAAAGTGGGAAGCGTATGGAGATCCCTTTCCCGCCAGCGCTCGCGCTCCCACCGCTGAGCCCGGCCAGCTGGCTGCGTGGCCAGGGGAATTCAGCCCGGCTGCTGCGCCGGCCCATCTGCACGCCCAGCACTGAGTCATGGCGCTGCGCACACGCCGGCCGAGCTGCCAGGGGAGGACTGCGGCTGTGGTGTCCCCCCCCCGGCAGGGACCCTCGGCTTGGGGGTCGCTGTCAGGGAGAGGGAGGCTGGGTCGGGCTGCAGCGTGCCATGTGCCGTGCAGGCGGAGGCACGGTCCCAGGCCTGGGAGTGTGACCAGGGGTGGGGAGAGGGAGTGGGTCCAATGAAGCTCACACACACATGGAAACTGTTCCTGATGACCATAAATCTGCCGCACGGGCGTCTGGCACCCCCATCTGCCCTGCATGCTGGAGCACCGGCTCTGGCGGGAGCAATCCCTGCAGATGGGGGAGGCGAGGACGGGCAGGAACTGTATGGGATGTTCTGTACGGGATGTCTGCTCTGGCCACGGGAGGGAGGGATGAAATCCCAGGCAGTTCAGGTGTGCACGGGGGAAAGGCTCTTCCAGGAGATGTGGAGCCGGAGCATGGCCCTCTGAAGGGCAGAGTGGAAAATGGTGCCCTGTGGAAATCTCCCAGCCAGCCTCGGCACAGGTGCCTGACGCAGGTCTGGTAGGGCATCCGTTCTGCTGCCTTGTCCTTTCAACCATGGTTGTACCATGTCCCAGGGCTGCGCCATTCTCTGCTCCCTCCACCCTCGCTGCCTTCCAGGAGCAATAAGACTGCTCTGAGACTTATCTGTGAACAAGGAGACAGATTTAAAGCGCCTAAACTCTGCTTGCTGTCACAGCCGGTTAAGGGGCCTTTCCCTCTTAGTGAACCATAAAAAACGTCTCTGAAGTGCGTGTGCTTGGACTTTCAAAGGCATCAAAGCCGTGCTGTGACTAGCAGCTCTGGCACCCACCCGCTGGAGCTGTGGGACATGTGCAGACCTGGAGCCACGCTGCTCTTCCTGCACCGGAGACTGGAGCAGAGACACAGTGGCTGGGACTGGTACTTGGAAGGATGGACACCGCCACTGCCCATGTCTCCCAGAGGCACCGTGCTAGTGACAGACCTGCCCACCTTGGTGACAGAGCCATCCTGGGGCTGTGGAGGAGGTGGGACAGTGAGACCTTTCCCAGGGTAGGTTGGTGCTTGCTGGCAGAGCAGAGGGAAGACGTCATGGTGAAAGGCAGAAGAATGGAAAACGGCAAAGAGATTGAGTTCGGTTTCCAAGCCCTCTGATCCAGCAGCTCTGCTCCCTTCCTGCAGCCTCCATCGCCTGGACCCTGCTAGGGAGAGGTGATGACAAAAGAGAGGTTTGGCTCTTCCTCCATCTGCTCAGCTCCCTGGGAAGGTGGAGGCTGCTGGCTGGGGGCCAGGTTGTGAAGGGCAGCAGTAGGCAGGGGCCACTTCCCACACACCACTTCCCTGGTGCCCAGGCAGGCTGTCCTCTCCGTGCCATCAGTGCCTGGCAGTGATTCCTGTGGCTGCTGCTCCCACAACAGGAATTTTGCCTTAATGTTAGTGTTTGGCCTTTCTCCAGGATGGAGAAAAAGAGCAGAAAAGATAGAGATGAGGGAGAGGGGCTGAGCAAAGGGTGCAGCAGGCTGGGGGCATGCAATGCTCATTGCAGGCTTGATGGGTTGTGCTGCTGGCACAGCTGAGGAGACCGTGGGCTGCAGGTGAATGACTGATGCTCAGCCCAAATGCAGAGCTTGTGCTGCTGGCACTGGTGGATGAGGATGCTGCTCTCCGAGCTCGTGGGTTATTTGGGATGGGAGCGGCTGTCCTGGCTGTCCCTGTGTGCTGCGCTTTGGGACTTACTGCAGAGCTGCTGCAAAATGTGTTCTGGTTCCTTCCCCTCACAATGATTCAGCCCACAGGGCCGGACACGAGCCAGCCTGGCTAATGTCCCACTGCCCTCCCTCACCATGCCACCTCTTCTCCCTCTCTACCCCAAAGGCACTGGGGTGCAGGACTGGCAGCCCCTCGTGTCACGCCTCAGCCGTAGAGCACTTGCCGGCAGAGAAAGCTGCCGGGAAGATGTGAAGGCGGAAGGTAATGCAGGAGAGAGTGGTGTGAGGTGAGGTGTTTGCTGCCGTTAGAGCAGGAAGGAAGAGGATCAGCATGATGAAAGCAACGGATGCGCAGGCAGAGGCGTCAGCGTGTCAGGGGACTGGTGGTGGGCGCCTGCAGGGACCGAGTCTAAGAAAGGAGTTGGGCAGCGTTGGCCAATCTTTTCATAGGTGCAGGTGCCTGGATCACAGCAAGGGTCTGTCCTCCCCTGCCAATGCCACTGGCTCCCGGTAACCCAGTCCACCTGAAGCCCCTTTGTTTGGGACTAGGAGGAGCTTTGCTCCCCACATGCCTCTCCCAGGCCCTTCATGCGTTCACAGACTCTCTCTGCAGCATTCCCCGTGATGCTCAGGGCACACCTGCAAATTCCCCCAGTACGGGGGGGGGAAAGATAGCAGATGTTGCAGGAGAGCGCTCACTCAGGTCTTCAGGACCCCCACGCCAGGAGGGTGCACGTGCAAAATGGCAAACAGCTTCTGTCCCCGAGAACAGGCGCGTGTGAGCTCATGAGGACAGCACCACAGCCTGCTCCCAGGGTTCACCATTTTAACGTTAGGAAATGTTCCCGCTGGGGAGAGGCTCTGCCCCGCTCTGCTTGTCGCAGGACCTTGAGCAGGATTTGGGTGAGAAAGCCTTGGACTCCCACTATCCAAGAAGCGCAAAAAACTCAGGGATAACGTTAAAAGCAGCATCGGTCCAGCCTTGCTGAAGGAATGACCAGTCGTGGCTTGAACAGGATGTAAGGACCTCCACAGGGAGAAAGCTTTGGATGCTGAGGATCTCTTTAATCTAGTGGAAAAAGAAAGAAGAACCACTGGTTGGAAGCTGAAGCCAGACAAACTCAAGCTGAAAATAAGGAGTGGGATTGTTAACAGTGCGGAAGTTTAACCGCTGGAACAGACTCCCCGGGAAGTGGCGGCTTCTCCGACTCTCCAAGCCCTCACAACCACAATCACTACTCTTCTGGAAGATGTGTTTGCCAAGATCGAGCCATCAGGCTCAGCAGAGGGATAGGAGTGAAGCGCTCTATCCCGTGATGTTTGGGAAGGCAGACCAGCCAGCCCTTATATCCATATGGGTTGTTTGGATTGTGGAAAAATGCAGATGAAGGTGCAGAAATGGAGCACTCCATAACAGGCTGTTGAAACTCGAGTGTGCCTGAGGGACGAGGGAAGAGCTTGGGCAGCTTCAGAAGAGGGAAGAAGCACGAGGAAGAGGAGGAGGGTGGGCAGCAGTCGGTGCTGCTGGTGACAGGGGGACACAGAGCCATGTCCCGGCAGTCCCAGCTGGAGGAGGCTGTGCACTGCGGGGTCAGCAGCCCGCTCATTTGAAGTTCGGCTGCCTTGGCTGGTTACAGCCCTCAGGAGACCGAAGGGCCTCGGCTCCATTACTCCGGTTTTCTGGTTATGCCAACATCTGCTCACACGTGGTGAGCATGGAGTTGAACAAACCCAGGCAGGCTGTAAAGCTGCTTTGCTCCCTCTAGGAGAGAGCGTGGGGATACACTCCTGTGCCTTTCCTAATGGCTCTGGAGACGGGAGAGTCTCTTTAATAGGTCTGTCTGAAAGTCTGCCTAATCAGCATTGTTTCCAAAAGCTGAAGTCTCTAACAGCTCCTGCAATGAATTAAAATGTGCAAAGAGATCATGTGGGACCCTCTGGGCTTTTCTCGTCTAGTGGAAAGCTTGTGGGTCTTCACTGGCCCCATGGTGCTCAGAAGATGTGGCTGGCCTGAGCTCTGCACATCAGCTTGCCTGAGGCAGACGCCCTTCCTGCCCATAAATCAGGGGTCCCGGCCAGGAGACCCCCTGAGGTGCAGGACGGCTCTGCCTTCAGGTGCTCCTCGCCTGAAGCTCCGAGGGCTGCAGTGGCAGCACTGCTTAATGGGTCTGCAAAGTAATTAAAGCAAGAAAGCTCCCTCGATTCCCAGTGGAGTAACGGCAGACCAGATTCTTGTCTGTTATTCCTCCGCTAAAGCTGTATCGCTGGCTCAGCCCTCTCAACGCAGGCCCTCCATGACTCCAAAATCCAAATCCTTTCCGCGGTTGCACTGATCAGAGCTGCGCATCTCCCTGGGGATCACCAGGGATCCCTGCCTCCGCCGGGATGCTCGGCACCATGCTGCGAGGCGGGTGCTCATCCGTTCAAGGGGCGTTTGGGTGTTTCCACTCTGGAGGCCACAATCACACTGTAGGGGAGGGGGTTCCAGCTGCAGCCAGGGGTCTGGAGAGAGGTCACTGCTTGTTGGAAAAGCCACCAAGGTTGCAGCCAAGCTGGGTTTCAAGAGCAACTGCTTCCCAAGCTGGTCACCCTTTGAAGAGGAGCCAGCAGCTGCAGGTGCCCAGCAGCCCCCGTTCACTCATGCCGGTGGTAGGAGCAGCCCCGGAGCACTAGCCTGGCTGGGGGAAGTGCCCGCACCCAGCGGGTTTGTTTCTGTCGTGCTAGGTGCGTGTGTAATTCATCATCCAAATGCTTGGTGTCACCAGCTCCTGGTAATTTATTGCAAGTAACGTGATTTTGGCCCCTGCCGCAAGCGGGCTTGCGATGATGCGAAAAGCTGCAGCTGTCTTCGGTGCTTTCTGCAGTCAGCTGAAGAGCTCGAGTGCCTCGAGGCCGGCGCTGAACGGCTCCTTTTCCAGCCCGGGTCGTTTTTCTGGCCCTCCTTTGAACTCTCTTTGGTATTTCCACATCCTCCTCGAAAAGGAGACTTTGGAGCTAGCCTTGCCAGCAAGGCAGGGTAATGCTCCCCTCACCTTCTGCAGATGCTGGAGGGACAGGTTGGTCCCCATGATGCTCTGGGGACATCACCTGTGCCGAAATACTTCATGGGCGGTCGTGGCCATCTCACACTTGGCGGAACAGGTCACCCTGCATGACTGCTGATTGTCTAACCCATCTCGTGGCATCCGCATGCATTTTCTCGGAAAAGCTGTGTACCCTTAGCTAGATCAAAAGCTCACAAAATGTGGCCGAGGCTCCCCAAAGGACAAGCATCTCTTCTTGTGCCCATCCCAGGACAGTGGCACAGCTCAGTCTGTGAGCTACCACAGCAGGAGCCTCAGACTCCCCTGGCTCTGCAGAGAAGCAGGGTTTGCCAGCGTGAAGTGTACGCGAAGATGTGAGATTTAGCAGCAATGTGGGCAGGTCACAGGGCTGGGCAGCTCCCCACATCCCCCCAGTGCAAACCTTGCTGCTGCTGAGCCTTGAGAGCAGAAGAACACTGGCATCGAAGCAGCGAACCCACGGGCACCATCCTGCCCGGAGGGGAGGGTGCTCAGCTGGAGCTGCTGGTGCCAGCTCCCCATCATGACAAGGCCATTGCACACCTCTTGCAAAACAGCTCTTGAGACATATGGAGATTTTGAGAGCGGCCACGAAGTCTCTGGCCTCTATCCCTCCCATCATTTGTGGGCGAAAGCAGCATCTTGTCAGCAGAAACATGGAGAGGAGGTGAGAAGGGCTGCTAGGAAGACCTACGAGCCTGAGCTGACAGGTAGCTTGGGGCACTGAGCTAATTTATTTTTATCTCATGACCATGGGGCTAAACACTGCAATCTGTGTTCACCTTTGGCCTCGCTGTAAACTCAAGTAATTACTCATCTAATGATGCCTGCTAATCAGCACAGCTCGCTGGGGAGATGGCAGTATGCCGGGCCCTGCTTCTCCTGCCTGGGCGGGGTGGGCTGGCACAGCTTCCTGCAGCAGGGGAAGGCTGGCACAGCCCCTGCAGCACGGTGCCAGCGGGATTGGGGATGGTGGCACGTGCCACAGGGATGGCACACGTCTGCGGTGTTGGGCCACTGTAGCTCATCCTCCCCGGGAGCTTTGGCCTGGCGGGCTGAGCCTCCTTGGGATCCACAAGCCTCTCCCTTCACACTCGTGTCTCCTTCAAGGCCCAGGGTTGCAGGGGAAGCAGTTACCAGGCTGGTGTGGCCCAAAGCCCCGTGGTTTTGGCTGGGAGCAGCAAAGGGAAGGCAGGAGGTGTCTTTTCCTCCAGCACTGTGCCAAAAGCTTACCCAGAAAGTGGGAAGTGGGTTTGGATCTCCCTTTGCCAGGCCAGCCCAGAGCTGCTGAAACTGCTCAGCTTCTGCTGAGCTGGGCTGGAGAGAGGATGGGGACCAGCAGTCTAATCTGGCCAGTGGGTATTCGCCTCATGCCTGTTGCTGCTGCAGCATTGCTTTGTGTTTCATTTGCTGGCCTCTTCATCCAAAATGCACATTAATCAGGGGCTGTGTGAGGGCTTCCCACCCACAGCATGGTTGCCTGTACCTGTGTGAGGGATCTGCACTTCTACCTGCCCATCCTGCCCTGTAGCCTGGGGCTCTGGAGACCCCATTACCCTTTTCCATGCCCTTCTGGTGTGGCAGACCCCTTCCTGGCACTATCCTGACCATGCAAGACTTCCTCGTGCCTCCCCAGGCGGTGTGCAAAGCCACAGGGTGCTCCATGTGTGCTCCTTTCCACATCAGCAACGGGTCCTTCTCACCATGTGGGTCAGATGCTGCCAGGCAGAGCAGTCCCTAGTGCCAGCGTGACCATGGCTGCTGGGTGTCCGACACTGCCGACAGGTCAGCGGGAACATCCCAATTGCCCTGGGGCACACGGTCCATCGGGGGCCCGCAGTCTGGGTTTCACAGAGGGGTTCTATCCAGAGTCCTCATGTGTGCGAAGATGCCCCAGCACCCAGTCGGTGCCCAGCGCGCCCACAGGCAGCACCCAGAGAAGCAGCGTGAGAGGCTCCGTCTCCCTGGCACCACCCGAGGTGCCCGGAGCAGCAGTGGGGCCAGAGTCCTGTCCTGCAGAACGGCAGGGGAGCGGCTGAGCCTGCCCTTTCCCTTCCCACAACCCTGCTTCATTTACCGCACACCTCCCAGCTTCTGCAGCGGATGAGTGGGGGGCCCTGCCGGCTGTGGCCTCCGTCACCGCACAGCCTCACCTCCCTCCCTGGGGCTTGGGGCCCATCCTGTGTGCCGTGCGAGGCCGTGCCCTGCGGGAAAAAGTAGTATGTGGTGACGTAATTAAAGGCTGCATCATTAACGCATGTGTGTAGGGGCGGAATGTTTCCTATTTCTTGAGTGCTTGGCTTCCCCGTGCTGTGTTCATGGGTGCTTAATGCCATGGGAGGCTTCAAAATGGGAGAAACACCTCTGGGAAGTGGAGCACCCTCAGCAGTCACCAAAGCCAGCGTGCCATGAACAGAGCTGGAGAGCCCAGGAGAGTTCTGGCGTGCTCCAGCTCCATGTAGAGTGTGATAGAGGGTGACCTGCCTGCTCCAGAGACATCACCATCCCATGTGCTTCAGCTGGAGCTGGTGCACAGGTCCACGGCGTGGCCATGGCGTGGCTTCACGCAGGTCCGTGGGAATGTGCAAGGGCATCCATGCTGCTCCCCACACCCTGCAGCCGAGCCAAAAGCTGCACTTCTTTACGGGATATCGGCGTCTCTCAGCATGGGCAGAGCAATGTATTCCTTCCTTAATCTCTTTCCTGGAACAGCAATGCCGTTTTGGCTTGGAGTGCACAAAAAAAAAGCTCACCCCAAGGCCGACAACATTTTCACCCCAAGAGCCAAAATTTTGCTAGGCTGTAAGGAAGCCAGCCTCTCCGGCCCGCTCCCACTGTGAGTCGGGGGGACCGTTGTGCTGCTGACTGTCCCCTCTGCCCCCCCAGGACTACTGGCTATCCCTGCTCTACAAGCGCCTCATCGGTCCCAAGGTGCTGGCGATCCACGTGGCCGGTCTCCAGAGGAAACTCCGGCCCGGCAGGGTCATTCGCGACAAGCTCCGCATTTACGCCCACTGCACCAGCTACCACAAGTAAGCAGAGTGAGGGAGGCTGGGGACCGTGGGGAGGGATAAGCGGGACCCCCAGGAGATGGGGACCACATTCTGGACCAGGAGCCTAGGGTTTGCATCCAGCAAGGCAGGTTGGCTTCCCAGGGGACTCACTCGGGCGCTGCTGTGGCCGCCGTCGCGGTGGAGGCAGCGTGCGGGAACGGCGATGCCTCCGATGACAGTCGCAGCAAGCCCGCGCCTGGGAACGGGCCAGCCGGGGCTGGGCAGCCCAGGCAGCAGAGATCAAGGGAATGGATTTCACACGGGGGGCCCCCCGGTCGGTCGGGTTACCCGCCGGGCCGAGCTGCTGGGGAGCCCGATCTGGTTATTGTTTCGCTGATAAGGTCTTTGAAAGCACCCGGACGAGCCAGGGGGGCCGGCCACCTCCTCCACAGAGACAAGTTGCTATTGTGGAGGAGGAGAGACTGTTTCTTTACACAGTCCAGATGCTTTCAACATGCCTCCAGCTCGGTAGGAAACCTTGTCCAGTAACTGACAGGTGCAAAGTGCTTTATAGCCTTTGTTTGGGGCGGCCTGATCAGGCAGGGACAGAGGATCAGTGTCTGGACCTGTCAGTTAGGTGCCCAGGGCGGCGGGGGCAGACGCCACTCGCACACAGAGCTCCCCTCCGTTCTCAGCCTCCTCCTTGCAAGGCCCTGGGGGTGCTGCCCCAGAACTGCCACCCCCTCTTCGAGCACCCGTGTGGCACTCTCTTGAGCTGTGCTGAGGAAGGGGAGGTTGTAAAGGTGTCAACACAGAGACAGGCTTTGTGATGGGGAGGTGGCATCTCCCTCTGGAGTGGCAGCCAGGATGGTGACTGCACGAGGCCAGTTCTTGCAGAGTCCCCCAAACCCCTTCTTGGAGACGATGCTCCTGGGGCACATGCCAGCACGGCCTTCAGCTCCCGCTCTCCCCTTTGCAGCCACAACTACGTCCGAGGGTCCATCACCCTTTACATCATCAACCTGCATCGCTCCCGGAAGAAAATCAAGCTGGCGGGGACGCTGCGGGATAAGATCGTCCACCAGTACCTGCTGCAGCCCTATGGCAAGGACGGGCTCCACTCCAAGTAAGTGGGATGCTGGCGGCTGGGGCTGCCACTGTCCTCGGTGCCACTGCCCTGACCCTCTCCTGGTCCCGCAGGTCAGTCCAGCTCAATGGACAACCGTTGGCCATGGTGGACGACGGGACCCTCCCGGAGCTAAAGCCTCGTCCGCTGCGGGCCGGCCGCACCCTGGTCATCCCTCCACTGACCATGAGCTTCTACGTGGTGAAGAACGTGAACGCGCTGGCCTGCCGGTACCGATAGCCCCACGGCCCGGAACGGACCCACCGGCCTCGCTCCTGCCCCCCGCGCCCTCCCCAGGACACGCTGCCTCCTCGGCAGCCCGCACGGGGCCACGTCGGGCGGGCGCTGCGCCCTTGTCCTCCTCGCACCCTGGATGCCCTCTGGCCCGGCACCCTCGCCTGCCCGGTGACCGCAGAGCTCCCCTCGGCCCTGGCCGCCAGCCGCCGGAGCGGTGCGACGGTCAGTCCGCAGGGCCTGCCGCGATCCCGCCGCAAGCGGCGAGAAGCACCGGGGGTCCGGTGCCCACCGTCTGCTGGGGAGGGCGGGGGTGCTGAGCCCTGGTATAGCCCGGGGTGGGCATCCTTCCCGGGGTGACCCCTCCAGCAGCCGGGTCCCCTTTCCCCTGCCCCTTCCCCGGCGGCGGGGGGCGCGGGCAGCGCTGCCGGTGCAGCAAGCGCATGGATGCAGCTCCCTCTGCTGCCGCCGGGCCGCCGCCAGCCCGACCGGCACCGGCGCGGGGCCGCTGCGGGCAGGGCGGGCCGGGAGAAGGGGCGCCGGGGTCCGCCCCGGGCGGGCGGGCGGCACTCGGGGGGTGGGCCGAGGCTGGAGATGGTGAGAATTAAATTATACGGGCGGGAGGCGGGGCCGGCGGGCAGAGCCATCCGCCCCCCGGGGCGGGGAGCGGCGGCGGCCGGGCCGTCGGTGTGTCCTGCCCGGGAGAGGGGCGGTGTCGTGGGCAGGAGCGGCCGGGACGCGCCGGGGCGCTACCGGAGCTGTAATAAAGTTGGGCTGTCAACCGCGCCGGCGTCTTCTGTCCGCCGCGGGCCGGGAGCGGGCCGTTACCGGGCACCGCCGTGTAGGGCCGCGCCGGGCCGCCGGGGGCGCTGCGCGCGTGGGCGCGGCGGTCACGCGCGGCGGAGCAGGAAGCGGCGCGGGACGGGCGGAGCCGCGCGGTCCCGGTGTCCCTCGCCGCCGCCGTGAGTCGGGTCGGGCCGGGCCATGCGGTGCGTCCTGATCTCCAGCACCGCGGCCGAGCTGCTCTTCTACTGGGCCGATGACGCCTTCCTCCGCCGGCTGCGACCACCCCACGCCGGGCAGGTGGGGGCGGGGATGCGGGGAGGGGGGCGAGTGGTGTAAGGTCACGCGTGAGCACTGACCCCGGGGTGGGGGGCGTGTGCCCCAGGGTCCGGCGCTGGAGGACAGTCTCAACACCCTCTTCGCCCCCCTCATCATCTCCTGCGCGGCGTTGCTGGAGAAGCTCGGCGACACCTACACCTGCTTCGCCACCGAGCACGGGCGGCACCTCCACGTCCTGCACATGGTAGGGCTGGCACCGGGGACCGGGGAGCCCCGGCCACCCCACGCCTGACCCCGCTGCCGGTTGCAGTTCGGGGACTGCCTGTACATCGCCGTGAACGGTGACGGGACGGAGAGCGAGGATGACCTGCGCCGGACGCTGTTCGTGCTGCGACGCTTGGTGGAGGCTCACTGCGGCCTCGTCACGCTCGACTCCCACCTCGTGCGCAAGGAGTGAGTGGGCACGGCCGGCTGGCGCGGACCGGCACGTGGCGGTGTCGGGGCAGCCGCCAAGCAGTGCCTTCATGCAGCCCTGGGGGGTGGGAGCGGGTGTCTCCGTGATGGGACCCTCCCTTGCAGCGGGGCCCCCCTGCCTGCTGGGCTGTAGGGGGTTGGGAGTGCCCTTTCCCCTGCGGGGGTCACAGCCGGCCCTCAGCTCACGCTCTGCGGCCGTTGCAGGTTGCGGCCGGCGGATTCGGAACAGCGGGAGCGTGTGTGGAGTCTGCTGCGAGGCCTGCTGGAGACCTACAGCCACCTGCGGGAGGAGGACCAGAGCTTTGCGGTGGAGGTACCGTGGCCCTGGGGTGTCCCTCGGCTTCGGGGCATCCCAAGGTTGTGGGACTGTGTGGAGTCATGGGATGTGGGGAAGGGCTTTGGGATGGGGACTTTGGGGCAGCTCCCTGGAGCAGTGGGGGCTCAGACCTGCCCCCAAAGCTGCATGGCTGGGTCTGGGGTGGCTCAGCAGCCTCCCCCCTCCGCCCACCCTCCAGGCTGTGGAGCGGCTGATCCACCCTCAGCTGTGCGAGCAGTGCATCGAGTTCCTGGAGCGTCAGGTGGTGCAGTACATCAACGCCAGCCCCGAGCGCGGCGGGGATGAGGTGTGCCATGCCTTCCTCCTGGTGCACACCAAGCTGCTGGCCTTCTACTCCAGGTGCGCCCGGTCCCACCACCCTCCCCGGGGCAGCCACTCGCCCTCGCAGCTGACCCTGCCCTTCTCTGGCCTGCAGCCGCAACGCCAGCTCCATCCGCCCTGCCGACCTGCTCGTCCTCATCCTCCTGGTGCAGGACCTGTACCCCAGCCAGAGCACTGAGGAGGACCTCGACCCCCAGGTGCTCCAGAACAGGGGTGGGGGGCAGCGGATCAGGGTGCCCCCGCAGGGTGATGCCTTGATGGCTGTGGCTTGAGGTTTTTCCCCTTTTTTTCAGAAGCCTGCAGCAGGGAAGGTGCTCCCCCAGGGACCCAAAAGAAGCGAGAGCATCCCCGTGGGTGGCCCTGGCTCCTGTGGAGCTGCGGAGAAGGACTCAGATGACCAGGTGAGTCCCTGGGATTGGGAGCTGCAGGGTGGGACGCTGGCTGAGCTGCCCGCATTGCTCTCATCTCTGACCCAGCTGTTCTCTCCGCCAGGACACTGACGACCTCTCCATGTTTGAGATCTACTACACTCCTGAACCCTCGCCAGGCAGGCACAGCACAGGTGGGTGCCTGGCTGGGCAGCAGCCCTGCCTTGCGCCCACCAGCCCCACGGAGGCTCTGGGGCTGCGTGGGGGGCTGGCGGGGAGAGTGATCTGCTGTGCTCCCTGCAGGCAGCGAGAGCTGGTCAGAGGGTGCTGAGATGTTGAGCACTGGGGAAGCAGACGCTGCAGATGTCCAGGTGAGCAAGAGGTCCCATGGTCTCTCCCAGCTCCATGCCTCCCCAGCCTGTCCTGGTGCTCTCTGTGGTCTCTAGTCCTCGTCACCCATCCCTTGCTGTGGTGTGGCTGTGGGTGCCCCAGCCTCTTGGGCTGGGGATGCACCCCACATCCCGTGTTGTGCATAACCCTGTGAGGGCTCCCACCGCCTTCCTTGGGGCCTTGCTGATGGTGTCCACGTGCAGAGCTGTCAGCACAGAGGGGCCGGGGCTGCCTCAGAGCAGTCTGGTGTCTCCCTCTGCTGCCTCTGGACTTTCTGGGCTGCTTCCGTGCCAGATGTCGTAGAGCCCGACACACCTCAGCGCAAGGTGTTTGCAACCTGTGTCTTGGCCAGCAGCGCTTCCCGTCTATCTGCTGCGCTTCTGGGGTCCCTGGGCACTTCCCTCACTGCTGATCTGTTGCTGTGTGGCCCCTCCAGTTCCTTCGGTTCAGTCGTGCCTGGTTGCAGCTTTCAGGGCATTGCTGTGTCCCTCCACAACGTCCTGGGTTGGTGCAGGCTATCCTCGTCCCCTCAGAGGGCTGAGCATCTCCTCTCTTTCCCCAGATGGCAGAGGACTTGCTCCAGACCTTGGGGCCTCTGGTCCCCGAAGCTTCAAACCCCAGAAGGATCTTCCTGGACGCCAACCTACGGGAAGGTTACTGCCCCTTGCTGCCACACACCATGCACTGCCTCCCACTCTGGCCAGGCATCTCTCTCATCCTCCTGACCAAGGTGAGCTGCTTCTAAGGTGAGGGAAGCGATGGTGAGCTGGATCCTGGATGACCCACCTCTCCCCTCCCTGGCAGGGCCCCACGACCCAGGTGGCTGTCACCTTGTACCAGCTTCTGGATGGTTTCCTGGTGCTGGAGAGGAAGCTGGAAGAGGGGCCAGAGGCGGGAGCCCCACGCTCCTACCCGTTCCTGGCTGAACTGCGGCAGCGCATGGACAAGTTTGTGAAGAAGCTGAGTGGGCAGGACATCCAGGTGGGAGTGGGGGTGCAAGGACCCTGTCCTTCTGTCCCCACAGTCTGATGCTGAGTCCTGTCTCTGTCTAGTTGCAGAACGCCTGGGTGGACTTCAAGAATAAGATATTTTCCCGGACCGAGCCTGGGAGCAATTTGGAGTGAGTAGGGGGTGACCAGGAAAGGTCTCCAGGACAGACAGAGACCTTTACCAGCCCAGGAGGCAGCACGGCTGTCCCTGAGGTGCTGGGGGACCAGGGGCCAAACTCTGTGCCGTCCGTGTCTCCTGGCTCAGGCTGTTGCAGGCAGTGGCCAACGTGAAGCGGCAGCTCTGCTCCGTGTACCGCCAGCTCTTCCTGGCCTCCACCAGCCACAGCCTGTCCCAGGGACTGCGGGACCGTGCCCAGAAGCTGATGAGGTGAGCCCATGTGGGCAGCCGGCATCCCCGCGGGAGCTGGGGGATTGCTCCACAGCAGGCTGTGCCAGGACTTCAGGATTCACGGCCTCTCACTGTGTCTCTTCTCGGCAGGGAGAAGCTGCTGGACTGGCGGGACTTTCTGCTGGTGAAGAGCAGGCGCAATATCACCATGGTGTCATACCCGTCCCTGCGGCTGGGAGCCCAGCCTGGCAAGGAAGGGTCCCCAGGGGGTAACAGAGGTGGGAGTTGGGACCCTATGCCCCCAGCACTGGGCTCAAGGGGAGGAGTGTAGTGGGCGAAGGCAGTTTCCCCAAGGCTCAGGGACTGTCCTGGAAGGGCACCGAAGTTGTTGGACACCCTTAACCCACCCCACATACCTGGAGGACTTCCCTGGCCTGGTGCACTTCATCTATGTGGACCGCACGGCCGGGCAGATGATGGCACCGTCACTCAGCGTGACGGAGAAATCCAGCTCGGAGCTGGGCAAGGGTCCTCTGGCTGCCTTCATCAAGAGGAAGGTACTGCTCGTGGGGCTGGGGGTGAGATGGGGACCACAGGAGGGGGCGATAGTTGAAGGGTTTTCTGCTCAGGCTTCAGGTGCCCCTTGTCCCCCAGGTCTGGTCCCTGATCGCGTTGGCCCGGCGGTACCTGCAGAAGGGCTACACGACACTTGTGCTGCAGGATGGTGACTACTGCTGCTCCTACTTCCTCTGGTTTGAGAACGAGCTGGTATGTGGGGCTGAGCCCCTCTCCCCCGGCATCTTCTGGGGCCAGCGAGCAGGACTGCAGGCACCACCCAGCTCCGTCTCCTTGGCAGTCCCCTCCATGCTCCTGCCTTCTGCTGTCATCTCTCCCCAGGGCTATAAGCTGGAGGTGATGGAAGTGCCGGTTCTCTCCGATGATTCTGCTCCCATTGGGATGCTGGCAGGAGACTACTACAGGTGAGCAGTCCCCAGTCCTGCCTTTTGGCAGCGGGGCCCAGGGCTGTGCTGGCAAGGGGGTCCCCTCGAGTGATGCTGTCCTTGCTGGGATGTTGCTGCAGTGTGGTACCACCAGGGTTGCAACAGCCCATCTCCCCAACCTGGTGCCGTGGTGGTGCCAGTGGACAGGCACTGTGTCCTTGTTAGGGACTTGCTAGGGTGGTTAGAAAGGGGATGCCAAGGCTGCACTGCACTTTCCAAGCCGCTCATCTTCTCCTTCCCAGGAAGCTGCTCCGTTACTACAGCAAGAACCACCAGGCAGAGGTGGTGAAGTGCTACGAGCTGCTGACTGCGCACCTGGGCATCATCCCCTCCGAGCTCGTGGTCCAGCAAGCCTGCGACTTGGCCCGGCGCCTCTGGGAACCCTCCCGCATCCCCCTGCTCTGAGCTGCCTCCAGCCACCTCGGGGCCGGGATTAAAGCGGGTGTGTGGGTGTTCCCGGCGCCTGGGCTGCTTTGTCAGTGTCTGTTTGCCATCAGCCGTGCCTGCAGCCAGCCACAGGCAGTTTTCCCATCCTCCAGCCCGGCTGGGGCTCCCGCTGCCAGCCTCCCCACTCCCCGCAGGCTTCCATGGCACCCAGCAGTCTCCAGGGACAGGCAGGGGCTGAGCGGTTGTTGGTAAATCACCTCGTTGCTGAAAAGCGTGTTTCCAAAGCAGGATTTAGAGCATTGACTTGGCATCGCCACCGGGCTTTGGCTGGAGAAGAAAAAGGTGCAGCCAAACCTGTGTGGAGGAAAGGCCCAGGGTGCGTGTCCCCCTTCCCTCTCGACCCCAGTTGTGGGCTTGGCAGGCTCTGGGGAGGTGCGGTCCATCCTGCACCCCCTTCCCTGCATCCGGGCTCCCAGACACCAGTCAGCCACAGGGCCAAGCGTGGCTGTGAGCAGGGGGTGAAGCCCAGGCAGCTCGTGTTCCGGGGCACATTTGGGCTCCGTGCCCATGCAAACCCCACCAGGCATGGCTGGGGATGGGGCCAGCCCCGAGGTGCTTGGGCAGCAGCTGTCCCTTGTCACCCTGTGCTGTTCGCTGGGGCTGGGGACAGCAGTTCAAGGAGCACTGGACCGTGGCGGGGCCTTTGGCCCGTACCCCTGGGCAGGAATTTGCCCTGCCAAGCAACAGCGCTGGGTTCGGGGCCGAGCTCACCGTGAGCTGCCCCTTCTCCCGCTGCACTCAGGGCTGTGCTGGGGGAAGGGGTGGCAGGATCCGACCCTGTCGCTATCTCAGCACTGGGATTGAGCTCTGCACCCCCCCGGTAAAGCTGTGCCGGGGGCAGCGCCTTGCTGCGGGCAGCGCTGGGGGGATGCAGCGCTTGGCGTGTGCCCCCTCCTGCCCAGCCGCCCCGCAAGCCCTGGGACGCAGCTCCCGGCCCTGCGCCAATGTGGCCCCTGTCCCGGCCCCCCCCCGGCCCCTCCGCGTGCCCGGAAGCCCTGGGAAAAGCTCCTTCGGGAAAGCAAAGTCCAGGGCGCAGGGCAGCCGCGGCCGGGCGATGGCAGCGGGGCTGCGGGCGAGGCTGGGCTCGGGCTGCCCTGCCCGCTGGCCCCGGGGCTGGCCGCTGGCCCCGGGGCTACCGCCGGCGCGGCTGGCCCATGCCGGGGCTGCGGAGCGGCTGCAGCGGGACTACGACGCGGTGGTGATCGGGGCAGGTACCGCGGGGTGAGGGAGCCGGTGCTGGGCTGCGGGGACACCCAGCTGCCCTCCCCCAAGGGCCGGCGGGGGGGGTGGGACCACGGTGGTGCTGGGCACAGCTGGAGCACCTGCTTTGACCCCCTCCCCTGCACCGTTAGGGCCAGGGCTGTAGGGACAGGGAAGGATGCTCCCCGACACCTGCATCCCGGTGACCAGAACCCTGTTGTTTGGGTGGTTGTGGCAGCCCCACATCCCAGCATGGCAGGGTGCCCGGTGCTGTGGGACCACGCCGCCGCCGGGTTCGGCTCACCTCTTTCTCTCCTTGCAGGGCACAACGGGCTGGTGGCAGTGAGTACCGAGAACGGGGTGCTGTCAGGGGACCAGGGAGGGTCTGCTCCGTGGGCAAGGGTGGTGGTGGCAGAGCCCATGGGGCTGGGGGCTCCCACAGGGCTGTGGGGAGCAGAACCGTCCCTGGTGAGGGGGGGAACCATGTGCAAGAGGATGCTTGGGGTGATGAGGGTGTCCCAGCTGGAGGGATGGGCAGCATGACGCCGCACTCTCCCCAGGCTGTCTATCTGCAGCGGGCGGGCGTGCGCACAGCCGTGCTGGAGAAACGCCACGTGCTGGGTGGCGCAGCCGTCACGGAGGAAATTGTGCCAGGTACCCCTGTCCACCCTGTGTCCCCCTGATCAGCCCTGCGTGTGGGCATCTTCCCCCAGCACCACCCTACATCTTCCAGGCTTCAAGTTTTCCCGGGCATCTTACCTGCTCAGCCTGCTGCGGCCACAGATCTACACCGAGCTGGAGCTGCAGGTACCAGCACCCATCCCTCACCAGGCTGCCGGCACCTCCTGGCACGGTGCACCTGCTGCTGGGCTATCCCCGCAGGGTGAGTCCCACCATCCCTGTCCTGCAGCGTCATGGCCTGAGGGTGCTCCCACGGGACCCCTACTCCTTCACTCCACTGCTGGAGGACAGGAAACCCCCTCGGGCCCTCCTGATGGGGCACAACATGGCCCAGACCCAGCGGCAGATTGCTCAGTTCTCCCAGAAGGATGCACAGGTACTATGGGGGCACATGCCTGGCACAGCAAAGCCCCCGAGGAGATGCCCTGTCCAGCGGAGCAGCAGGGATGCTCATGGGTGGGGTATTCAGTGCACCCACCACAGCACAGTCCCTCCTGCTCCCCTTCTATCCCCTTTCAGGCTTACCCTGAGTACGAGGCATTCATGGGGCGCTTGGTGTTGGCCATAGACCCACTGCTGGATGCCCCCCCAGTGGATACAGTTGCCCTGGGGCAAGGCTCCCCGCTCCAGCGGCTCAGGGCTCTGCAAGCCCTGCAGCCCCTGCTGCGAGCAGGTATGTCTTGGAACGCTGGGGGACCCTGATGGCAACGGGTATTTGCCTGCATCTGGAGCTGGCGATGCAGAGCTGCTCCTTCCCAGAGCTTCAGGAGCCCCAGTGGGACTGGCAGGCTTGCTCAGTGCCTGCTCCCAAACCCAACGGGGTGCAGGCAGCTGGCCCGTGCAGGTCTCACACCACCCCTCCGCCCCCAGGGCTGGCGCTGGGGCAGCAGCTGCCCCGCTATTACGAGGTGCTCACAGCCCCCATCTCCAAGGTGAGTGCCAGCAGCAGCAGTGCAGAGTCACTGCCTGCCTTGCTGCCTTCCTACAAAGGGTGTGCGGCAGCCCCTACACCGAGCCTGGTGCTCTCTTTTTCTCCTGGGCCAGATCCTGGATCACTGGTTTGAGTCGGAGCCCCTGAAGGCAACTCTGGCTACTGATGCAGTGATTGGAGCCATGGCCAGCCCCCACACCCCTGGCAGTGGGTGAGGGTCCTTTCCCTTCAGGACTCATGGCTGCACTGTCCCCCCCATGTCATCCTCTGTGCTAGCAGCTCCTCAGCTCTGCTGTGCCCCGGCACCCCATACCCTGCCCCACTGCCTCTCCCACTGCCCGCTCAGCCTTGCCAGGGTGCTGTGGGGGTTGGGGCTGGGCAAGAGGCTGCCCCCATCCCTGTCTTATGGCTCTCCCGAGTGGTCCCCACTGCCTGTTGGCTGTTTGGACACCTCTGTCCCCAGGTCAGGTCAAGTCCTGGCTGGTGGGTACTCCCTGTACTGATTTAGTACCCTACAAGCTGGCACGGTCCCACCTATGGTGACCATGGCACCATGCTCACCATGCCCATGCAAGGGACAGATCCGTCCCCTCAGCCAGAAGCTAACCTGGGGTCCTGCCACTGCAGGTACGTGCTGTTGCACCACGTGATGGGTGAGCTGGAGGGACGGCGGGGAGCCTGGGGGTACGTGGCTGGTGGGATGGGGGCCCTGTCCCAAGCCATCGCCCATGCAGCGGCTGCCTGGGGAGCCCACATCTTCGCTGAGAAGGTACGGGGTGTCTGGGCATGGGGAGCTGCCTGGGATGCTCTTGGTGAGATGCTGTCCCCTCTGCTTGCCCAGGCAGTGTGCCAGGTGCTGCTGGGCAGGGACGGGCGGGCACAGGGCGTTGTGCTGCAGGACGGGACGGAGGTGAGGAGCAAAGTGGTGCTGTCCAACGCTTCCCCCCAAATCACCTTCCTGGAGCTCACCCCCCAGGTATGGGGTGCACGGGGTTGGCAGGGTGGTGGTGTCCCCTGGCCGGACTGCCCCCTTCACTGGCCTCTCCCACCCCAGGACCAGCTGCCACAGGATTTTGTCCAGCGGATTCGGCAGGTTGACACGCGCTCCCCTGTCACCAAGATCAACGGTAGGTACTGGCAGGGCCACCTCCGCCATCCCTGCTGGAGGGACACTGGCTCCAGGCTCAGCAAGAGGCTGCAACCCATTTCCCCCCATCCCCCCTCCCACACCCAGTGGCAGTGGATCGGCTGCCCAGCTTCCTGGCTGCCCCCAACAACCGTGACGGCCAGCCCCTGCCCCACCACCAGTGCTCCATCCATCTCAACTGTGAGGGCACCCACCTCCTGCACGAGGCCTTCACTGAGGCCACCCACGGGCGCCCATCCAGCAGGTAGGAGCCCGCACTGGCACACCTGGGTGTCCCAGGGAAGGGACAGGACAGCCATGGTGCTGGAGGAAAGAGGTTTGGGGTGGCTGGGTCCCCCTCTGCCTGCCCAGCTAATGTCCTGCTCCCCCAGGCCCATGATCGAGCTCTGCATCCCCTCAGCGCTGGATCCAGGGCTGGCCCCACGGGGTTGCCACGTCGTGTCCCTCTTCACCCAGTACACCCCCTCCGTGCTGGCAGGAGGGCAGCCCTGGGATGAGCAGGCCAGAAATGCATACGCGGACACGGGTGTGTAATGCACATATGGATGTGGGTACATAATGCGTACACGGTCCCGGGTAACATGGGGAGCGCTGACCCCTGCCCGTGGGCAGAGCTGCCCTGGAGCTGCCCACCACTCCCTGCATCCCTCTCTAGTGTTTGACTGCATTGAAGCCTATGCCCCGGGGTTCAAGGCATCCGTCATCGGCAGGGACATCCTGACACCACCAGACCTGGAAAGGATCTTTGGGCTGCCTGGTGGGGTGGGTACCGTGTGGGCTCAGCTCGGAGCATCGCTCTGGTGTCAGCGCCGGTGGGCACACAGCCCTGGGCCAGGCACAGCCTGCTCACACAGAACTCTGCTTGCAGAACATCTTCCATGGAGGGATGTCTCTGGACCAGCTGTATTTTGCACGGCCAGCACCATCCTACTCAGGCTACCGGTCCCCAGTTCCCGGCTTGTACCTCTGTGGAAGTGGAGCTCACCCTGGTGAGTAGGGCCGGGAGCCAGGACCCTCCTTGGGGGCTACAGGAGGAGGGCAGGGGTGCATGGAAAAGGCCCAAGAACAGCATGGGGTAGGGGGTGCCCACTCCCCTCTCTGCCCTTGCATGGGCAGGAAGGTGGGGCAGCTCTGCTAGTGCAGCCCTGTGCCCCATCCTGGGGCTGGAGCTGCCCACTGCTCCCCATTTCTGCTCCCTTGCAGGAGGAGGAGTGATGGGAGCGGCAGGCCGTAATGCCGCCAGGGTGGTCCTTGAGGACTTCAGGCACCTGTGATGACAGTGGTGACACCGACTTCACCTATGCAGGTTGGTGGCTGCAGTGAGCCATGTTGACCCAATGCAGAGCCCTGCCCATCCCCATCCTGCTTCCCAGGCACTGCAGGGCAGCAGCATCCCCTGAGAGCTGGGGGGTGCAGGCTGGCAGGGTCACTTGTGCTCCCCGCTGCTACCATCACCTCAAACATCGGCTGCTCCCAGGCCATCACAGCCCAGCCTTGCCCAGGTGGCTCCTGGGCCATGGTAAGCCTCGCTCAGCCCCTGCCTGCGCCCATGAAAATAAACTCTGGCCCAGGCTCTGTCTTGAGCACACTCACTGTGGTTTTTCAGCTCTTTTTGCAGCTCTCAACATGCCTGCATGGTCCTAGAACAGTGAAGGGGGATAACCAGCCCCCGCCCTCTCCTCCGCTCAGGGATGCAGGCTCAGGTGTGCGTGGGGCTATTGGGGTGGTCCAGGCCAGCCTGGGGCTGGGTGGTCCCAGCCAAAGGTGCCTAGAACAAGCAGGCAACAGGGAGATGCTTGAAACCTGCTTTGCTACCTGGAGCCCCCCAAACAGTCCTCTGACCACCTGCCCTCGGTGGCTGTGTATACAGCAGCCCCCTCGAGCCCCACACTCCCCCCCCCATTCCTGCAGGGAGCTGCCTGCACGTGTCCCAGCCCCATCCCTCCATCCGTGGGGCAGCTGCTCCGTGCAGCACCCCACAGCCAGCAGTGGGCTCGGGGTGTGCCGCTCTCCCAGCCCGCTCTCCGGAGCCGCTGGCTGCAGATTACAGAGCTCACATCCTCTCCCTGCCCTCTTCCTCCCCTGGACAATGCTCCCGATTCAGCCGCCTGCCTCGCCTCCTGTCAGGCCCTAAATAAGGTGCTTCCAGGCTGAGCTGTTGCACCTGAGCTGGCTGAATCAATATTGACCGGCCAGGAATAGTCCCGCAGCCCTCTGAGAATAGCCCCGCACACCCCCCCACGCCGCCCACGGCTTCCCGCGCACGGGGCTGCCCTGCTGCCACCGGCACCGTATTTTTAGCTGCTGCAGTGGCTGGCACCCAGTAAGCCCCAAAGGCTGGGCTGGAGGTGGATGGCAGAGAGGGGGGGACACGTCCAGTCTGCCACAGCCACACTGGGCAGCAGGACACAGTGCCCCCACTGCTGCGGGTTGCGGCTGGCAGGTCCCAGGTGTAGGAGAGCCCACCGGACGCCCCGCTGCCCCCAGGAGCAGAGGCAGAGCTGGCTGTGGGACCCAGCACCCACATGCCCTGCACTGTGCTGGCATTTGCCTTGGGAGGGGTTCGGGGGGGGGGGGTTGTTCCTGGCCTCACACTTGAGTAATTGAGCTCCAAAACACAAATGAGTCATGGGCTCCGCTGCTGGCCCCTGCCCTGCCCTTCCGCAGGGCTTTCTGTGGCCCCCATGTAGGGGCTGGCCAGGGTCCCCCACCACAGGAGAGGCTCCAGCATGTGCCCCGAGCCCAGGGCATAGGGCTGGGATGAGGATGCCCTGTGAGGGGGTGCCAGGGCTGGGCACCCCTGCACGCCCCGGGGGTGCTGGATGCTCCCACGGGAGGTGGCGATGAGCTCATGGGCTATTCCCGGACGTGTTGATCCTGGCTCATCCCGGCAGGAACCAGCTGCTTCAGCTCCAAACAAACAGCCCGGTGGCCACCAGCACATTCCTGGCCGGCCCCTGGCCACGGCGAGGGCACAGGGCTTCCTGTTTTTCCCGGTCCCACGGCGTGGCACGGCTGGTTGGGCAGGCAGCGGCGTGTCCCAGGGACCCCAAGCCGGAGGCTGCTCCCGGGGCAGGTGGGGGGGCATCCCCCATCTCACGGAGGGGGGGTTGTGCCTGGGGACCCCTGTGGACAGCCTGGCACAGGGATGGTCCAGGTGATGCCCCGAGCCCCAGGAGGACCCTGCTCTGGGCTCCTGGTGCCACCCCACAGCCTCGCCTGGTCTCTCTGCCCCCCAAGTCCTGGCCCCTTTGGAGCAGTCCCAGGCACCCCATGCCTGACTGCCCGCTTGAGCTGCTGCGTGGGGTGGGAATGAGGGAGGGGTGTCATTCTGGGGTGTCCCTAGCCTGGCAGTTTGCCACCCCAAAAAACCACCGATGCTCTGCCTGGCTGGGGTGCTGGGAGGGGGCATCCCTGACCGGGGGCATTTGGTTCATTCTGGGGGAGGGGAGCCCAGGCTCACGGCAGGTAGGGGCTATCCCAGGGGTGCTCAGACCCCTCAAGCTGGGGGGGGGGGGGGCAGGTATGTCCCAGGGTGGCACAGGAGGGCCGGAAGGATGGCAGGGGGCAGTGCTGGGCTCGAGTCATGGTGCGGGGGAGGGGGGGGGGGGCGGGGTGGACAGCTTTGGCCCCCACCCGGGGCGGCCCACCCCGCCGCACCATAAAAACGGCAGCAGGCGGTGCTCGGCGGCAGGAGAGCAGCTGGAGCCCGGCGGGAGCTAACGGTGCCGCCTGCCCCACACCGCCACCCCCTGCCAGGGTGAGTGCCGGGCATGACCCCGCGATGGGGGGGTCCGGGGACATGGGGGGGGAGCGGCCCCACCAGTGCTCTGAGTGGGAATGCAAAGGGGAGAGGTGGGGTGATGGGGGACAGGGGCTGCGTGCAGGATGGGGAGGGGACTCTGGTGTCCGGCACGGTGTTCAGGTGGGGGGGTAAGGGGGGCTCTGTGGGGATATGGGGGAGGCAAGAAACAGTAGGGCAGGGTCGTTCCGTGGGGGTTCCCGTGGCTGCTGGCAGGCAGGGCTGAGTGTGGGGCAGGGGGTTCGGGGGGGGCTGGGTGCCCCTGTGGGAGGGGCATGTGGATGTGGGGATGGGGCTGAGCCCCAGGGCGGGGAGGGGACCGGCCCTTCCATCCCCTGCAGCACAGGGATGTCGCCACCTCATGCGAGGGGTCCTGACATCCCTCCACCAGCTGTTGGGTCATGGGGGGGCTGCAGCAGCATCCCCCACCTGCTGTGGTCCCACAAGTGCTCAGTGCTGGGCTATCCCCAGGCATTCCACCCCCGGAGCCAGTACAGCGATGCCGGCTGGTGTGAGCCCTATCCTGCTCCTGGTGCTGTGCTGGGCGGTCCCCAGCAGGCAGGAGCCGGCCCCGGTGGAACTGCGGCTGGCGGGACCGCGGGGGCCGGCTGGGGAGGGCCGACTGGAGGTGCGGTACCAGGGGCGCTGGGGCACTGTCTGTGACGATGGCTTCGACTTCCACGCGGCCACTGTCGCCTGCCGGCAGCTGGGCTACACCACGGCTGTCACCTGGACCCACAGCGCTACCTACGGCCAAGGGGAAGGTAGGGGGCAGGTGGGGAACAGGGAGGGCAGGGGGGCTTAGCAATGGTGACCCTCAGCACTGCACATGTGTGTGTCCTCCCCCCCCCCCCGCCCAGGCCCTATCTGGCTGGACAACGTGCGGTGTGGGGGCAGCGAGGCCTCCCTGGCAGAGTGTGTCCACAACGGCTGGGGCACCAGTGACTGCCACCATGGCGAGGACGCCGGCGTGGTGTGCTCGGGACAGCGCCTGCCCAGCGTCCCCCTCCAGGCCACCACCTCTGGTCACCTGGGAGAGGTGAGTGCCCAGCGGGATGGATGGACGGGATGGGGGCAGGTCCCTTTGACCCTTGTCCCCATCCTGCACACCCTGTCCCTGATGCTCCCCTCATGCCCACCCCTGTGCCCCCCGCGGCAGGTGCCAGGGCAGCGCCTGGAGGAGGTGCGGCTCAAGCCCATCCTGGCGCGGGCCAAGCTGAGCGTGCCGGTGATGGAGGGTGCCGTGGAGGTGAAGCACAACGGGCGCTGGAGACAGGTGTGCGATGCCGGCTGGACCAGGAACAACAGCCGCGTGGTCTGCGGGATGCTGGGCTTCCCTCGGGAGAAGCATGTCAACACCAGCTTCTACCGGTAGGGATGCGGGAGAGACCTGGGGCAGCCTGCCTGGCTGGACACGCTGTGGGGCCAAGGGACTGGGGAAGGGATGCCCACGTGAGTGGGTGTGTGGGGTGCTGGTGTGGCCTGGCCATGCCTGGGTCCCCTTCTTGGGGCCTTGATGAGGGGCAGAGTGAGGCTCGGCAGCTGTGGGGATAGTCACCAGCCGTGACCAGCAAAGCGTGGGTGGAAGGAGAGGAGAGGCAAGCATCCCTCAGCCCCTCCGCCCCCGCCTCGGGCTGGGGCTATAAATACAGCCCATAATGAGCCCCTGCCGATGCCAGGAGTCGTGCAGTCCCGCCGGGGCACACAGCGCATCCGGGCTTGGCCTGGTAATTGCCAGTGGGGAGAGGACCTGTCCTCACTCTGCCATACCGTGGGAGGACCCCACGGCTCCAGTTCCTGCCACAGGGTGCTGAGGAGGGCAGGGATGACGGGGTGGGGTGTCCAGAGCCCTGCATAACTCCACCCGATCTCCCGGCTCTGTGCACCCACAGGAAACTCTGGAACAGGAAGCTGAAGGACCCCAACTCCAGGTAGGGCTCAGCCCCGGGTGGGCACCCAGCATGGGTGTTGGGTGGGGAGAGTGGTGCCTGAGCTGACGCTGGCCCCTGCTCCTCTCCCTTGGCAGCCTGAAGACCCTCAGTCAGAAGAACAGCTTCTGGGTCCACAGGGTGCGGTGCCAGGGCACAGAGGCCCACCTTGCCCGCTGCCCCACACAGGTGGCCCCACCAGCCCCCCGCCAGCACGCCTGCCCCCATGGCATGCATGCCATCATCAGCTGCCTCCAGAAGGCCAAAGGCAAGGGCAGGAGCAAGACCTCCCCGGGAAAGGTGAGCCCTGACCCTACCAACGGAGGGTCCTGGAGCCGGGGAGCACCCCACCACCCTGTTTGCCCTCGTGCCCATGGTGCAGGCGGTTGGCCGTGCCCTGGGACCACTGACCAGCTGCTCCCCGTGCCCAGGTGCTCCCAGTGCGACTGCGAGCAGGCACCCACGCCGGCGAGGGCCGGGTGGAGGTGCTGCGCCACGGGCAGTGGGGCACCGTGTGTGACAAGCAGTGGGACCTGGCCGCAGCCAGCGTGGTGTGCCGGCAGCTGGGCTATGGGACGGCGAAACAGGCCCTGGTGGGAGCCCAGATGGGCCAAGGTGAGGCGGGTGGCATGGATGGGACTCGGGGTGCTGTTGGGTTTGGAGGGCAAGATGGGAAAAGACCCTGGTTTCCTGGGTGCTGCTGGAGCATCCTGGTATGTCCAGGCAGCATCAGCCTGCCCTGGGATGGGGCTTCCCTGGCTGCTTCTGCCACAGGCAGCCCAGTTCCCATAGGAAATGCCCAGACTGGGGGAAGGAGGGTGGGGGTCGTCCCCACTCCAGGATGGGCACAGAGCAGGGGGCACCCTCCCTCTGCTTCAGGCCTGGGGCCCATCCACATGAGTGACGTGCGGTGCACCGGCAACGAGCGTTCCCTGGGCGAGTGCCGCTTCCAGGATGCTGAGCGGAGCGGGTGCCGACACGAGGCCGATGCTGCCGTCCGCTGCAATATGCCCCACATGGACTTCCAGAGCCAGGTGGGCCTCTGCCTCCTCCTTCCCTTCCCTTTGGAACCCCAGCCCCATTGCACAGCTCCTTGCCCCCAAGCTCTGGGCCTGGTGGGGATGCTCAGAGCAGCCCCAGGGTGGCCCAGGGGAGGGAGGGGGGACACAGAGCAGCACGTGGATGGGGGCCTGCAGGATGAACCAATGAGAAAAGTGGTCTTGTGAGGAGGACGGTGGGTGAGATTTTCAGCTGGACGTGTGCTGTGTGGACGTGCTGCCTGCCTTGTTGCAGCACGTGGTGGAAAGGCTGAGGGTCTGCCCCCTCTTTGCCCACAGGTCCGGCTGGCCGGGGGCCGCAGCCCCGAGGAGGGTGTGGTGGAGGTGCTGGTTCCAGTGCAGGGGCGGCTGCAATGGGGCACGGTGTGCGGGGCACAGTGGGGGCTCAACGAGGCCATGGTTGTCTGCAGGCAGCTGGGGCTGGGCTTTGCCAGCCATGCCCTCCAGGTGAGCAGGACCCCCACCTGAGCTGCGAGGGGTCCTACGGGATGTGTGGCGTGGGCATGGGGTGGATGGGGGCTCTGGGACAAGGGCTGGGGCAGAGAGGCTGGCAGGGGAGGCAGGGTGGGTGCTGGCAGGGGTTCAAGGGATGGTGTGAGCTCTGTGCCCCTCCTCTGCCCAGGAGACGTGGTACTGGGCAGGCAGCCCCGATGCCGCCCGGGTGGTGATGAGCGGGGTGCGCTGCACCGGCACTGAGCTGGCCCTCCAGCAGTGCCAGCGCCACGGCCCCGTCCACTGCCCCAGCGGCGGGGGACGCTTCTCGGCCGGGGTCACCTGCACCGCCCGTGAGTACCAGGAGCCCACTGGGTACCGCTTGGAGGGGGCAACCCCTTCTCCTGGCACAGAGAGCTGGGGGGGCGATGGGGGGTGACCTGCTCTATCCCCACCAATCCCCTCCGTGCTAGATGCCCCGGACCTGGTGATGAATGCCCAGCTGGTGCAGGAGACAGCCTACCTGGAGGACCGGCCGCTGGAGCTGCTGTACTGTGCCCACGAGGAGCGCTGCCTCTCCCGCTCTGCCGACCACATGCAGTGGCCCTACGGCCACCGCCGCCTCCTCCGCTTCTCCTCCCAAATCCACAACCTGGGCAGAGCCGATTTCCGACCCAGGATGGGGCGCCACGCCTGGACCTGGCACCAGTGCCACCGGTGAGTGGCCTGTGGGCAGGAGCTGGCAGGGGGTTGCCCCCTCCCCAGGCCAGGCAGGGCATGGTGTGGCACCCATCCCGCAAAGGCTGGCCCACCCGGGGTAATGAGCAGCGTCCACACTGGCACTGTCATTACGGCTTTATTTGGCTGCAAGGCTGTAATTTGCTCAGAGCCTCTGGGTGCTGCCTGCTCCTGGCAGGGCTGGCTGAATGCTTCCTGGCCGGTCACCGGCCCTGCGCTCAGCCCCTGTCCCCACAGGCACTTCCACAGCATCGAGGTCTTCACCCACTATGACCTGCTGACGCTCAACGGCTCCAAGGTGGCCGAAGGGCACAAGGCCAGCTTTTGCCTGGAGGACACCAACTGCCCTGAAGGTAGGTGCCAGCCACAGAGCTGCCAGTGACCCCTCCATCCTGCTCCCCACGGGGAGCTCTGTCTGTGTCCTCCCTCACCTCCCCTCCCTCCCGCAGGGCTGCAGCGACGCTTTGCCTGCGCCAACTTTGGGGAGCAGGGGGTGAGTGTGGGGTGCTGGGATACCTACCGCCATGACATCGACTGCCAGTGGATTGACATCACTGATGTGCCACCGGGCAGCTACACCTTCCAGGTATGGGGACAGAGAGGCAGGGGGTCACTGAGCCACCAGAGCACAGGACCGGGGGTCCACCCTCCATAGGCACCACCAGCACCCCTCACCCAGCATATTGGGGTGCTGCTCTGCACCCCACGGTGCATGCCATGGCCCTGCCTGGGCAAGATGTGGCAGCAGTACCCCCAGCCCTGCCCCTCACCCTCCCCAGGTGGTCATGAACCCCAAGCACGAGGTGGCCGAGTCAGACTTCTCCAACAACGTGATGCGGTGCCAGTGCAAGTATGACGGGCAGCGCGTCTGGATGCACGGCTGCCACACGAGTACGGAGGGCTGGGAGCAGAGGGGGCACAATGGGCAGGGTGGGGGGCAAGCAGTGGGGCTGGGGGTGCCGCAGCTCCTGTGTCCCCCCCACCCACACCATCGCTCTCCCCAGGCGATGCCTACGGCGCTGATGTGGTGAACGATCTGGAGCGACGGGAGCGCCTGGCCAACAACCTCGTGTGACCCTCCCCGGCACTGGCACTCTCCTGGCAGTGCCACAGGGCACCCCGGCTCCTGCACCCCGGCCCCTGTGCCCCGGCAGCACCGCACTGAGCTCAGGGACTCCAAGACTTTTGTATTTATTGATGCTGCTGCAGAGGATGGTGACGAGCACCAGGGCTGGTGAGGAGTGCCTGGTGCTCCCCCCAGACCCACACAGCCAGCGGGACCTGCGAGAGGGGCCTGGGTACCGCAACAGCACCCACCTCCACAGCTCCCGTGCCCCTCCAGGATGACTACCTCAGCCTGGCCTCGCGGCTCCCCCAGCCCAGCAGGCTCAGGACAGGCTCCAGCCACTGCCACCTGTGCACCAGTCCTGTCCTCAATAAAGGTGCTGTGCGATGGGAGAGGGGTGCTGTGTGATGGGAAAGGGGGTACCCCCTTATCAACGCCACCATCACCTGCTCCTTCCTCTGCGCTCTTCCCCAGCTGGACCACAAAGCCAGTCACTGGCCAGGAACAACCCTGGTCTAGGTGATGTCCCCCTGGCCAGGCAGTGTTTGCCCAGGGCCACCAACCTGTCATCTGGCTGCCTGTGGTTCGTGCCACAGCTTGAAACATGTGGCTTCAGTTTGCCACCAGCAGTCCCCACTAGCCAGGGCAACCTGATCCTGAACTGGCTGACCCCATGAGCAGAAAGGAACCAGGCCAGCTCTATAGCAGCGTGGGCCAGCAGCCAGCCCACCGGCTGCCGCGTCTGCAGCCACTGTGCTGTGCCCTGGCAGCTTCCCAGCCCCGGGAGCAGGGATAGGGCCGCTCTGCCCCTCAAAGCCATAGCTCTTGGGCACAGGCTGGGGACACAGGGAACACCATGACCTTGCTCTCTGTGTTTCTTTCTCTTGTGGTTTCTAGCAAATTTTTTTTAAGGAAATAAACAGGAATATCCACCACCAATCCACACTCTGTGCTGCCCGTCCCCAGTGACCCAGCTGCTGGCCAGTGCCACCCCCCTCCTTGCACAACCCTGCCTGTCCCCACCTTGCCAGCAGACACCAGCTCTGGGGTTTGGGTGGGGCTGCCAGCACCCCTCTGGATCTCGGACAGTCTGGGTTGTACCCACACGTGACAGTTCCCACATGTGGAGGAGCCGCTGGGGACAGCAGTGACGTGCTGAGGTGGCCCGAGGCCAGGAGCCGTGGCAGGGTGTGCGCTGGCAAGGCCTTGCTCCGCCGTGGTTGGGGTTCAAGGGATGCCGAGCTGTGGGGAAGATGCTTTCCGCATGAGAGCATCTTCATGCCTGAGATTTCCATCAGCCGAGCCACGAACCCACGGAGCAGTGGCCGAGACGGCTCCCAGCTGGCCGCCACCACCGCGGGGTCGTGACCGACTGCTGCCGCCAAGCTGGGGGGACAGCCAGGGGACACGGGGCAGCCACACAAGCCTTTGAGCGCAGGCTGGGGTGAGGCAGCCACCACCGAAAGCACACAAACCACTGACAGGGGCGGCGGAAAAGCATCATCCCCCGTTCTCATCTCCTGCGAAGAGCACACCAGCCCTACCAACGTGGCCCCGAGAGTTTGGGGGGGCTACAGGGCAGGAGTGCTGGAGCACACAGGGCTGGGTTTTGGGTGCTTAGAAGCAATGCAAAGCAGAGGAGCCAAAGGCAGGCCTCAGCTACCCGCCTGCACCCCCGCCCCCGGGCAGGGCAGGAAGCCCCCAGCCCACCAGCGCAGCCACATCACAGGCTGGGAACGTGGCCCTGCCCGCGCACCGACAAGGGCCCCGCTGTTTGGGGCCGCAGCTGCTCTGCCGAAGTAAATAGTGTCCCTGCCAGCACATTCCTGCCCAACCCCTCCTGCCTGTGCCCCCCACCCACCCGCCGGGGACATCCACCGCTTGGGAGGGGTGACATCCCCACGTAGCGGGGGCCATTCGTGGCCACCCCTGCACGCACATCCTCCCCGGGGCACGGAGAGCCACGGCCCGGCCGGGCAAATAAAATAAACGGTATTTATTAGCAAAATAAATGACACAAACTCTGTCTCATGAGGCCCTGCCAGGTGGCCAGGGCCACCCCGTACAGCCCCACGTGTTCCCCACGTCCCACCGGCTGCTCCCTCTGCAGCAGGCAGCACAGCGGGGCCTGCCCCAGGCAGGACAGGCAGACAGCACCCACACGGCATCAACCAGCCTGCACGCATCCTGCTCGGCCCTTTTGGCGGAGCAGCCCCATGCTTTGGGATGCGGCGCAGGATCTGTTCCCACCCTGAGATGCCTTTCCTGCTCATAGAGAGGGGCCCGGGCCCCCCAGGGGGGTTCCCAGCAGGGGTAAGGTGCAGCCTCCCAGCTTACTCCCGGCCCTCCCAGGCATCCTCCCGCTGCTTGTTCTCCAGGCGCTTCCTCTCTGCAGACACAAGAGGAGGGTCAACCCCATATCCCTATCACCCCACAGTCACCCACTTCCCCATGGATGTGGCCAGAGCCCACCCTGGCTCAGCCCCCTCCCAGCCAGCAACCTACGAGAAAGGCCACCCACAGTGAGGGTGTCCTCCCCATGCCGCAGCCCCGCTGGGCATCCAAATCTCACCCCGTGCTTCTTTCAGCTTCCTCCGCTCGGCATCCCGCTGGGCTGGCGTCTGGTTGCTGCGTACCCCCAGGGCACCGATCACCAGCCGCCTGGCCAGGGCGGCCGATGTTTCGGGGCGCTCCTTGGCTGGCTGCAGGTAGTCTGGGTGACAGGAGACGGGGGACATCAGTAGGGGCATCCCAGGAGGAATGGGGCAGCCAGCACCACTTCAGCACTGCGGAGCCGTGCCGCTGCCCCAGCCCTCCCCAGTTACTGGGATGAAGATGCTGCAGCACAGGCACCACGGCACAAGCCGGCACGGGACAGCATCACTCACCGGCGTATGCCCTAGCTTTAGCTTTAGAGGCACGGGTGCCCTGGGAGAGCGGGCGGGTCTTCACCATCAGGTGCTTGGTGCCGAGGGCATCGCGTGCTGCAGGGAGAGAGCAGCGGGGTCTGCGTGTGGGGCCAGCTCCATGCCCAGGATCCAGCAGTGGGAGAAGCAGGGGTGACTCCCCTCTGCCCATCCCCAGCCAAACTGGGAGCAGTACCTGTGATGGGGCTGGAGAAGATCCCCAGGGCGTGCGTATCATCCACCCACTTAATATCAAAGCCTTTTTTCCTGCCGGAGAGAGGGAAGCTCAGCAAGGCGGCAGCAGCGGGTGGGCAGGGGTCCAGAGCAGAGCCCAGGCATGGGACCCTAGTGCCAGGGATGGGACACTGCCAGCAGACTCACTGATAGCCGCAGAAGACGCGCATCAGGTCCTCGGTGCGGAAATCCGAGGGGAAATCATAGATCTCGATGACGTGGGGCAGCTCGGCATCGCTGAGGTCCGGCGCAGCGGGCTCAGCTCCGTAGTAGTCAAAGCGAGGTGACTGCTGGCTCTCCCGGTGCTTCTTGCCCGCTGAGAGCTGCAGGGGTGGGAGAAGCACAGCACTGAGCAACCCACACCCGCTTGCCCCACACCAGCTCCTCATGGCAAGCTCTCCCTGGGAAGTGGCCCAGCCCCTGCTCCCCGCACCAGCCTCCGCAGATGGATTCATGGCATTGGGATATTAGGAGTTATCGACCAGGGCTCTCATGCCACACGTTTGCTTTTCCCATTACCAGCATCCCTTCATTTGCTGTGCTCTGCATTCCCACCGGGGACGCGGTGGGAATGGCCCCGGTGAGACAGCACACGCGCCCCCAGCACAGCCTTCCTGCCATGGGGACGTGCTGACCCGAAACACACTTGGGCAGCAGCGAGGAGCAGGACAGCAAGGCCAGGAGGAAGGACTGACGTCTGCCCACCACGCAGGAGCCCTGGGCTTGGCGAGCCCCAGCTGCAGCGCACGCAGGGGAGCAGCCCGACGGCACCCCCGACGTCAGGATGGAAAAGCCAGCGCTCCCCTGACGAGCAAGTTCTGTTGGTTAATCACCTGCACGGCTAAAAATTTATGCCTTATTTCTCATTTGAATTTGTCTGGCTTCACTTTCCAGCCGGCAGATCTTGTTCTACCTCTCCGCTGGATTAAAGAGCCCTCGGTCCCCAGCCCCCTCCCCGTGATGGCACTTACTCACGGTAATCAAGTCCCTTCTCAATCTTCCTCTCGATAAGCTAAACTGGTTGTGCACGGTTAGTACCTCACAGCGGGACACTTTCTCCAGCCCTAAAAGATGATGGCTGTAGCGCTTTCCTACCTCACCCATTTTTTAACCTTCATTTTAAAACACGGGCAGCAGTTGCCCACTTCCACGACACGGGGGGTGCAGCTGCCCCTGCTCCCCACAGCACCGATGCGAGGTGGGCCACCCTGCATCGCCTGCTGCTCTCCAAACCGCGCAGCACCGCTGGCCGAGGGGGATCCACGGCCCTGCTCCGGCTGCAACACCGAGCCAGGCACAGCCCGAAGCCATCAGCAGCACCCGTCCCCCCAACAGCACGGTGCCGGCACTGTGCCGGGGAGCGGGTACATAAGTCAGCCGGGTTCCCAGCTCGATCCCCCAAGCGATCGTAGCAGAGCACACCACGGCTGGAAGGTTAGAGTCCATAAATCCCAGCCAGCTCAGTCAATAAAAAGTGCTCATTCCGACAATTTTATGGGGAAGATGGATTCACGGCAGGTGAGGGGGTGCTGCCAGGGTGGCTGGATGCCGGCGGAGGGGAGAGCTGAGTTATGGAGCTCACGGGACAGGCTAGCGCTGCCGGCTGCCTCGCCACCCTCGCCCACTAACCAAGCACACCCCGCCTGGGGCTGCACACCCTGCCTGGGGCTGCACACTTATCCAGCACCCCCTGCCCGCTCCGGACAGGCAAAGGAGCCATCCCCAGACAGGATGAAGCCCTGCGGTGCCGCTTGAGGGAGCGGAGCACTCGGGTAGTGCCAGGCGCCGGGAAGATGATTAGAGAGCGGGAGCGCCGAGTGCCGGAGCGGTCCCTGACCTTCACAAATCACCAAGCGTGGTGGGGCAGCAAGGATGGGAGCCGTCTGGCAGGCCGGGCTCAGCCGCACGGCAGGCTCGGCTCAACAGGTCCCCCCGCGCTGCCAGCCTGGGCACGCAGGGTGCTCGCAGCCCCCCAGCCGCGGGGCAGGGTGGGGAGCGGGCGCCAGGGTACGTCCCCCAGCCCCGGCAGACACCCAGTGCTGGGAAGGGTCTGCGGATGGATGGACAGACGGACGGCAGAGGCTGGAAATGAAGCCTGTCCGTCACGCCTCACTGCTCTGCAGAAACAGAGCACGTTAGAGGGGTCCATGGCCGCTCGCTTATGCGCTCCCTCGCTCGCGGAGCTCACCTCCAGAGCTGCAGGGGAGGTGTGTGCCGGCACGCACACACCGCCCCCGCCCCGCTGTGATGGCTGATGGAGAGTCCACCGAGCCTGCAAGGAAATGGTCGCAGTGTTTAATTACCCTCTGCGTTCAAACTGATTTCTGCTCTGAATTTGTCTGGTTTCAGCTTCCAGCCAATGGATCTTGCCGTGGTGTTTTTTTCCTGCTAGATTAAAGAGCCGTCCGCTATCAGAAATCTCTCCTCCACACAGAATGTCATAAATCTCGCTCTCTGCCGGCTATCCACAGCGCATAAGGATTCAGTTACGAGGAAGAATGCCACTAATTTTCTTGTCCTTTTTGTTAATTAACAACAGCTCCATTTCCCCAAGAGCCTGCACCCTCCCCGAGCAGCCACGTCTGCCTGCCGACAGCTCGGGGGGCTCAGGAAGCGCAAGGCTTGGCATGGGAATCTGCAGGGGGTGAAGATGGCAACTTTTAACTGATAAATCCCATATTCGGGTTCTTATTCACCCATTTTGGGGAGCTCCCTGGAAAGCTCAAACTCTGCTCGGAGCTTGGGCATGGGGGAGTTAACGCAGATGCTCCAGAGCTGTTCACCGTTGGCGACGGCTGCCCGCAGCATCCTATGGCTGCACCGTAACATGGGCCCTCCCTGACCTGTCTCTGCATCAGGGCCAGCCAGCCGCTCTGCCGTGCCCAAGGATGAAGCCATGCACCCTGTGCCCAATGAAAGCCAGTGCCACGTGCACCAGCTGCCGTCGGAGCAGCAGCACCGTCCCCCTCACACCGGCACCCACCGCAACCTCCCGGCTGAAGGGCAGGGGACTGCAGGGATGGGGGTACCCAATGTCCCTCCATATCCCCCCTCACAGCGGCCCTACAGGTGAGCCCCACACCCTGCCCCAGCCCATCACACTCAGCCCCGGACACGGCCCCACGGACAAGGTGGGTAGCGGTGCCCCTCGGTAACGATGCTCTTGAATTAACCTCATCCCTTCCCAGAAGCGCTTATCGGGCACCATCTGCCACTTCACACCCTGCTTCCAGCTCAGGGTGGACAAACGCCGGCTGGAACAATATTAGGGCTGTTTGTTACTCTGGGTACATTAATGTCATTTGGAAAATTACCGGTTTGACGCTACTGATTTAAAAAGCAATAAGGGGTATCCAGCCTCGCTGCAGAAGCCGAGTTTTCCTCGCGAACCGCAGGAAAACGGCGTGGGTCCCAGCACTAAGCAGCTAATTGTAGTAAATTCAGGCACACGCGTGCAGGAGGGGACGGTAATGAGCCACAGCTGATTAAGAAGCCGCAGTTTCAAGGAAACATCCCGTTGCTATTTCAATGGGAGCCCATACGTCTCGGCCCATTTCTTTATCACCAGCCCCCATTTCACAAGGGTGCAGTTGCAGTTTACGGTGCTCAAGCAGGTTTTACCGGGTGCGCTTTATGTATTATAAAGGGAAGATCTCCCCCAGCTTTCAGCAGCACCGTGAGGTGGGATGGGAACCAGTCAGGGGAAGGCAGAAAGGTGGAGATCTCAAGCATTTTGGCACCACAGGCAGCTTGCGCCCTCAGGGAGGGGTGGCGGTGAGCCCCCCCATAAGACACAGGGACAGCCGACCCACACCGACCCCTGTCCCTACATCCCACTAGTAGCCACTGTCCCTGCAAACCCCGGCGGGTGCTGGTTCGCAGGACGTACCTCCTCCAGCAGATGCGGGTCCAGGCAGTCCCCGTCGTCATTGAACATCGCGTCCCAGCTCTCCTCGACACCTGGGCTGGCCTGGCTTGGGGTCCCCGGCTGCTCTGCCTTTGGGGAACCACTGCGGAGACTTTCCTCTTCCTCTTCAGCCTCCTGGCCATGCTGGTGCTGCTGCAGCGAGCTCACATCCTCATCTGCCCCCACCAGCTCCTCGGCCCACGCCGCGGGCAAGAGGCCCTCTACCCTGCGGCACAGCAGCTCCAGGGGTGGGGGGGGCTCATGGCTCTCCAGGTGTGCCCCCTCACATGCACTGCTCGTCGACTCCTCACCAGCACCCAGTGGGCCGCTCTCAGCCCTGGTGCTGCTGTCTGTGCAGGCAGAGGTGCTGCCCGCTCCCTCCGCAGTGGTCACTGGGACACCCTCCCCACCAGGATGCCTGGCACCAGCAGCGCGCTCCTCCTTGCTGGGCAGGAGCTGGGACAGGCTGCCCATGCCCTGCCCTGGGGTGCTCTCCCCTGGGAGCACTGGTGCATCGCCCATGTCATCCGAGCACTCAGGTTTGCAGATGGCTCCTGGTGTATCCAAGGTGCTCCCGCCGGCAAGCTCAGCTCTGCCTCCCCACCCCTTCTCCTCCTCCACCACCCTCTGTGCTGCCAGGAGAGACTCCTCACACTCCCTCTCCTCCTCCTGGGCTTTTGGACCCACAGGCTCCAATGCCAGCCCAGGCATGCTGCCCTGGTCACCCACCCCTGCCAGCAGCAGGACACCCTCTCCCGGATGCTTGGAGAGGTCCCTGGCTGGATCCAGGGTGCCATCCACCAAATGCTCCAACATGATGCTTGCCCCTGTCCGACACATCAGCACTGGGCTAGCGGGGGGCACTGGGCTAGCAGGGTCGCTTCCAGACTCACGGGTAGCCTCCATGACCCTAAACTGGGCACCTGGCAGGGATGGAGGGTCAGGCTCAGTCCTCATCATTCGGTGGCCACGGCTGAGCTCCCCCAGTCCTTCATCATGGGACGCTCTGTCCTCCTCATCCCAGGGCTGGGCAACAGCCAGACCCAGGCTCCGCTCCTGCACACTGGGTGATGTCCCCAAGCTGTCCGGCACAGCTGGGCAGCTGCCTCCCAGCGTCCGACAGTGCCTGGTGGAGTCTGCCTGCATCTTCTTTGGGCCAGCATCCACCTTGCTCTCCCTCCTTGCTGTTCTGCCCACCTGTGTCCTGGCACAGGGGCTTCTCCTCTGCCCCTCGCCGCTGCCCCGGCAAGCGTCCTGTGCCCGGCAGTGGTTCTCGGGCTCCCGGCGGTGCCTGGCTGCCACGTCAACTGCCACCTGCGCTGCTCTCTCCCGTCGCGCTTTGGGCACGTAGAGGGCCATGTCTGGCTTTCTGCGGCGCGGCCGGCCACCCTCTGCATCCTGCTGCATGATGCCACCGCTGCCTGCCAAGGAGAGACAGAATCACTGCCGTGTCTGTGTCCCAGCAACCCCGCAGCAGGGCCCTGCCTAGGCCAGTGGGTCGGGGTCCCAGCCTGGTGCCCACCCTTGCTCCCACAGCAGCCAGCACACACCGATGGATAGCAGGGCTCCAACACCACTCCCACGGTAGTGGCTCTGCAGACAGGGTTTGATGCCCAGAGCACCCCACAGCCTTACAGCCTTGTGTGAGGTGTCCCGGGCTTGGGGGAAGTAGGGGAACCCTGCCAGCATCACCGAGGTGCCCACCCCATTCCGGCAGCTGCTGCCTGGGACATCCCAGCCCCAGGAGCCAGCGGTCACAGCAGCACACAGAGCCGTTGCACCATTCCTGTGTCAAAAAACCACAGAGAAGCCTGCAGCAGCTGTGCCGCTCCAGAAACCCAACCCCAGCCCGGGGACACCCCAGCACAGCGCCACGGCTGCCACCCCGGCACACCGCAGTCCCGCTCACCTGCTGCCCCATCCTGGCAGAGATTTATTTTTCATCATCTTTGGCAGCAGCAGGCACGCCGCGAGCTGCCAGGCCCCCCTGCCCCTATAGGTATGCATCAGGCAGGGTTTATGGAGACGGATGGCGTGGGGGGCTGCGCTGCGGTTGAGGGGAAGGCCGAGCAGGGTTGGGCTGGGGCCCCGTGATTAATCACTGCCCACTCCGTTCAGGGGGATTCATCACGGGCCGCTGTCAGGTAAATCACTGGAAAAACACCTCTTCAGTAATTAATGTGAAGTGACGGATGGACAGCCCCCGGGCCCATTAATCTGGACCATCAGCGCCGACCAAGATTATGAATGTCAGGATGCATAAACTGCCGGCGGATCAATAGGGCCAGGAACCCATCCAAGGCTCTCATTTCCGAGGCACCTCCGGTACATTAGCCTCCCATCCACGCAGCCCCCGGCCGAGGCGCGAACGTTCCCCGCGGCCCCTCGCCGACAGCCGGCAACGGTGCCGGGAAGGCGAGGGGAGGCCAACCGCCGGCTGGAAAGCGGCCGGGGCTGCCCGTGCCGCACGGCATCATCCCCTCCTGATGGACAGACAGACGGACGGCTGCCTCAGAGTGATGGATGGGTCTCTCACAGCTCGCTGGAAACCGTCGGCAAGCCCAGGCAGGGCAGTGCTCCTGGGCCCCGTCCCGGGGCTGCCCCGACCATTTTTCTGTCTCTGCAGCTCTCGTCATTTTTTTTGCCCCTCTTTGATACACTAATTTTGCTGGCAGAACGATCCCCTTTATCTTTATCGACCGTGAGAAAGGAACGTATCCTACAAACCCTCCAAGGCCTGGATTAGTCATTTTTCGACACCGAGGCGTTATACATTTTCTCACCGAGCAGCAGCCCAGGTGCCGGAGAGGAGGGGGGCACTGAGAGCCCCCCAGCACCACAATTTCCAACCTCACCAAAGCAACGTCCTGCTAAAGGACTTCTCCCAGCCATACCCAGAGTCTCAGCTCATGGGCTATCACCCAACCCCTTGTGTGGGGATCACTGATCACCCCCAGGCTCTGCTTCCCAAGGATCTCCAGCTCGGGGAGCAGCCAGGAGCAGCATCGCTCCACACGCATCCCGAGTCACCTCCAAGAAGAGCCTTTGCGTGCAGGATTTATGGGCTCCTCGAAAGCTTGCTGTTCACCTTGCCTCACCCTCCAAAGCAGATGGTGCGGCATTAGCCAGACAGCTGGGAGCATCCTCACCCCGCACAGCCCTGCCTCTGCCTGCTGCACGCTGCCGGGGAAGAGACGCTTCCCGCAACCCGGGGAGAACAACGGCAAGGTGGTGGCCGGTCCAGGGATGCTGCAGCACTTTTTTCTTCCCCACAGGGCAGCACAGCTCCTGCCCCCAGCCTATTACACACTTCATCGGTGCCACGGCCACGCGTCGGCACTGTCTGATTTCATGCTCCGAGAGGCAGAGCAATGGCCCTGGCTTCGGGTCTCATTCACACTACGCTGGACAGGGCAAGCCCGTTGCTTCCAGACTCCGGGTCCAAGCTCCCTGCTCTCCCCACAAAGCCAGGCAGCTATCGGCAGCGCATCCCCAAAAGGCCCTGCTTTTCGTAGCTGGCCGGTAAGACAGCTCAGCATCGCGGCACCAAGCAGGGAAGGCAGCCCCGGATGGGCACGCCACGGTCCCATGCTAGAAGTGGTGATGGGAACGTTGCCCCGAGGTCTGGCACGTAACGCCCGCCCGCCTGGCACAACGTAGCCTGGCATGGCCAGGTTGGACCATCAGCCAGGAGGTGGCCAGAGCTCCCCGCTGGCACCGTCCCCAGGAACACGCTGCTGATGGGGTCCTTGTGCTCATGGCATGAGTTTGTGAGGTCTCAGAGCCGCTGCCCAGGCGATGTGCCAACCTGTGTTTCCCCTCCAGTGTCTGCAGCACAGGCAGTGTCTTCTCCCTGATTTCTCTCCCTCTCAAGGGAAGGACCCCACAAACAGAAGCAACACAGGGCTGACCATGTGACAGACCCTACTTCACACTGCACAGCGCATCGCCAAATTCCTCCATCACCTGCCTCCCTGCCCGGCAGGTGAGGACACCTATGGCACAACTCCGACGGCAAAGCCAGGGCTCCCGCTGCCTTCTCCCGCTGCGGGCAGAGGTGCCAGTCACAGCCCTGTGAGGGAAGCCCAGGAATGGGCACGGATCCCAAGCTGCGGGGCTCACATGGAGCATGCCAGTTCCTGGAAAAGTTTCGGTGCCACCCGGTGCCCTCCCAGCAGGCTGCCGCATTTCCTGGCAGGGAGCTGTATTTTTAGCCTCCGAGGTTTCTAATTCCACTCAATCCATACTCCCATCGATAGAGCAGATAACCTTAAAGCCTTGACGGTGAACAGGGACAGCAGCACCGGTGGACCGGGAGCCTTGGGGGACCACGCACAGCCTCGGCATGCAGCTCGCGCACCCGCAATGTCACTCTTTACAGCCTGCTGCAGATTGGGCTCTTCGGCAGGGGAAAAACATAAATATAATAACAAGACTAATAAAAAGGCAGGTACAAGGAGATTCTAAACAGCCCCGCTGGGGAACCCACCGCTGGCAGGGCTCATCCCATGCCAGGCACGCGCCGCGGCACGCTCAACGACTGCGCAACGCCGGTGCCTGGCAGCCCGGGTAAGGATTGCCAGAGGTTCTGGCTAGCCTGCACCTCTCCTGCTCTGAGCAGAGCTCCAGCCCAGCCTGCCTGGCTCAGGCAGCAGGGCCGAGAAGGACCCGGCTACCTGGCAGGGAGAGGGAGAGTGAATATAAGAACACAGAAGCACCAGCGTGAAGCAAAGTGCTTCAAGGAGCAGAGAGCCACGTCCCACCCGACGCCTGTCAGCAGCCCCGCGGGCTTTAAGACGTCCCTGTCCCCTGCTGCCGGGAGAAAGATGCTCTCCAGCAGCTGGAGCAAAGGCTGGCTATGCGAGGCGGCGCAAGCATCAAAGGCGCTGAGAAAAGAGAGAGATTTCAATCATGCCTTTCACTTGAGATGCTCTTAGGAGATACCTGGAACAAGAGAAGGGGAACGTTTCAGACAGGAGCGGGATTTGTAAAGCGATAGTGTCCCCTCGCAGCTGCAGGGGGGGAAAGGGAGCAAAGCAGGAGTTAACAGCCGGAGAGCTAAGGGGAATACAAAGGACTTTGCAAATATACCCGGGCAGAATCAGCACAAAAGTGAAAAGGTCTATTAATAAACAAGGAGGGAGAGAAAATTAATGATGGTTCAAAAATAAAGATGACTCAAAAGCGCAAAATTACTGTTTTTAACCAGAAAAAATGCAAATGAAGCAGAGGCCTCACAAAAACAGCTGCGTGGAAAGCAGAAACAGCATCTCCACATAGACACGGTCACCTGGCTGGCGCGGCCAGCGCCGAGACAAACCCACTGACACACGCGGTGCCGGGAAGAAACCGAGGCCCAGGTGATGGGCAGAGCAAACCAGGCGCTGATTTTCTTTGCAAGAAAGGACAATAAAGCTGGGCGCGGGCACAGGATAAGCCCACCATCCAACCTTAGCGCAGAACATTACTGCCGGAGGAAGGAGCACACCCCCGTGACGGGCTCCTGCCCCACACGGGGCAGCGTGTAGGGATGAAGGACGTTGTTTTGCCCTGCAGGAGTTATTTGGGAATAACTGGGCGCTTTTGGATAAGGCAAGCGAGGTGCGATTTAGCTGAACTTCAGTTTTACACCATCTCCCAAATTTTCGCTTGAAAAGCGAGCTGTGGTTACATTTGCAGATGACAGTGAGCAGAGAGGTGTTGCAACCACTGGCAAAAGCAGAGAAATCATTCAAAGGGTCTGAGAAATATAGGCAGGAAACAAAATGAGACCCAACCTAGGAAAAAAACAGGTAAAATAACCCAAAGCAGCTACTCAGTGGGTGGGAGCAGCCAGCAAATCAGGGCCCAGGGCCCTGGGTGTGCTCAAACTGCAAAGCGGGTGGCCAGGGTGAGCACCCCAAAATGTGCAAGGGGGCAAAAGCCGGGCACCAGCATCGTGCCACAGGGCACCCCAGGGCCACGACAGCCCCGCAGCGGGCAGGGCCCCGCAGGCAGCGTGAAGGATGGAGGGACGCTGAGAGCAGGCAGGTAGCCATGACAAACGGCGTCCAGCAGCTGGGAGCACCGGGAACGTGCTTTATGGGAGCCGGGCACACCGAGCGCCCGGGGATGCTGTGTAACTCCCCTGCCCTCGAGGACTGTCACGGCCGGCATCGCCCTGGGACTCAGGAAGTTGGGAGGAGTTATGGGGTCTGCAATGTGCCATGTCACCTGGGTGCTCCAGGGGCTGCACGCCAGTGGGGTGGGAGTCGGGGCACCTGGGTGGGGGGCGGGGCTGGGGCACCGGGGTCAGGACTGGGGCACCGGGGTGGAGGTAGGGGATGGGACACTGGGGTGGCTGTCGGGGATGGGGCACCGGGATGGAGGTAGGGGATGGGGCACCGGGGTGGAGGCTGGGGCACTGGGGTGGAGGCTGGGGATAGGGAACCGGGGTGGAGGTAGGGGCTGGGGCACCGGGATGGAGGTAGGGGATAGGGCACCGGGGTGGAAGTAGGGGATAGGGCACCGGGGTGGAGGCAGGGGATAGGGCACCGGGGTGGAGGCAGGGGCTGGGGCACCGGGGTGGAGGTAGGGGCTGGGGCACCGGGGTGGAGGCTGGGGCACCGGGGTGGAGGTAGGGGATGGGGCACCGGGGTGGAGGCTGGGGCACTGGGGTGGAGGTAGGGGATAGGGAACCGGGGTGGAGGTAGGGGATGGGAACGGGGCTGGGAGAGAGCAGGGCAAGGGGCAAGCGGCACGGTGTGCAGCCCAGGGACCGGGCGGAGCGCGCACCCCGGGCTGCTGTGCCCCTTCCCGGGGCTCCCCCTCGGGTCAGGTCGGGCCAGGCCCCCGCCGTTACCAGTGGCCGCGCCGGGTCCCCCGCCGCTCCGCGCCGCAACCGCCGCTTCCGCCGCGCCGGGTCCGCCCCATCCCGCCCCACCGCGGGGAGCGCCGGGACCTGTAGTACGGCACCGGTACCCGCACCCGCTCCTCCCCCGCCGGGGCAGGCTCGGCGGTTCCCCATGCCGCGCTGCCAGCCCCCGGCACCCGGGGGAAGGGGGCCGAGGGGAAGGTGCTCGGAGGCCGGGGGGGTGATGGACGCAGGTGGGACAGTGATCCCCACTCCCGCCCGCTGGGGCTGCCGTGGGTTCCCCGTTCCTGTTCAACGGCGGTGCTGGGCCGGCGGACCCCCGCTCCCCCCGCACCGGAGCTCAGGCTCCCCGGCGTGCCGGCTGCCCGGACCCCCGGGTGGGGAGGGTGGCTGCACCGGGGAGGTTTGCTCCGTTCCCTTCCCGGGGCTGGGCGAGGGGCGGGATGCCTGCGCCCGGCGGGTAATGAACGCGGTCCCGGCTCCCGCACGCGTTCGCGGGCAGCGCCGGCGCATCCGCCGGCTCCTAATGAAGCGCTGGAGCTGCAGAGCACTCCCGAGCCGGGGCCTGCGGGGGAGGGATGGGGTCCCCGGGGGAACAGGGCTGGCTTCACCCACAGGCAGGGGGAAGGCTGGCAGCGGGGAGGGTCTCAGGGGACGCAGGTTTGGTGTCTCTGCGGGCCGAGGGCAGAACGGGGATGTGACCCAGCTCGCTGGGGCACAGGGTGAGAAGGCTTTGGGCAGGCTGGTGCAGCCACCCTGGTTTGTCTGGGTGATGGAGAGGGGGGTCTCCGTCCCCCACCTGGGACCAACTTCCTAATGAGCCGGAGCTCCCCGATGCAATCCCCAAGCAGCAGCTTCCCGGGCAGCCCCACGGTGCGGGTAGGGGTGGGGTGGTGCCCCATAGCGTGCTCATTGTCTGTGGTGGGATGCAAGGCTAGTGCCCGGGCAGCCGGCAGCCAGCCGGGCCTCAGCAGCTCCCTGCCACCCTGGCAAGGCAACACTGAACCATTGCATGGGGCATCACTGTGTGGGGCTGTTTCAAGCACCTTCTCTCTCCTCGGGTGCAGCTATAGGGCTAAGACTGCCGCTGCCTGAGGTTTGGGATGCCCTGAAGTGCTTGGACCTTCCTGACTGCCCACTGTGGGTCCCAATACAGCCACTGAGGCTCAGACTGGGATTGGTGGGGTCATCCTGCCCCAGCCGCATGCCCCCACGCAGAACAAGGAAGGCTCACACCAGGCAGGGCCACCCCGGCACCCCCTGCCCAGCCGGCTGTGGCACACAGGGGACCATGGTCCCTCTTGCAGGTAATCGATGGCAGCAGATCCTGATCGCTTTCATTATTATTATTTTCTTATGCATGTGCGCACAGGAGATTTATCGCCAGCTACGGAGGCAAAATCAATTATTCATGTTATAAATTAGAAAATGATTTATGTTTGTGGGAGGCCAAGCAACGTGGAGCCCCTGGCCGCGTGGGAGCTGGGTTTGTCTGGGAATGGCACCAGACACCCCCCGCCAGCACTTCCCCAGCCTCCCTGTCCATGCGGTGCCCTTGGTGTCCCACCCAGGGGTGTCCCCATCCCGTCAGAGCCCCAGTGTCTTGGGGATGGTAGCTGGCAGGGAGCACCCAGCCTCTCCCATCCTTTCGACCCAGCTGCCTGCAGACATAGCCCAGGTAAGGCTGGGGACCGTGGTGGCCCCATTGCCCTGGCCGGTGTGGCAGGATGATGTTCCACCGTCAGTTTCCATGGCAGCAGCACATTCTGCGTGCTGCGAGGTGTGGGCTGCAGAAGGACCCCCTCGTTTTCCCCCACTGGGGACACCCTCACATCCCCCCTTGCCCCCAGCAGCTGTGTCTGTGCTCCAGACTCCCACAAGGAACATCATGGTCCCCTCCAGACTGCCACCCATTGGGACAGGGACCCGTTGCACCACTGATGCCCCTGTGCTCCCCAGGAAAGAGGGGATGGGTGAGGCCAAGGGGGTGGTGTAAAGGCACTCTGCTTACACCAACCCCTGAGGCCAGCTACCCCAGAGGGGGTCTGCAGGGCTTTGCTTGGCTGTGGCCCATGTTCTCCTGGGCTAGGGGAGGTGTCAGGGGTCTCGGAAGTCTTTCCAGGTGGGGAGAACCCATTCCCCAAGGGCTGCCTGATCTGTGCAAGACAGGGTGGCATTTGACTCCCACAGGTCCCAGTGTTGGGCAGGGACGGTTGGCTGTTGCTGCCACGTCTGCCCCCAGCACAGCCATGCCCCAGGAGCTCAGTCCAGCACTAGTGGGAGCTGCAGACCCTCATGGCTCAGCCTCAGTGGGTCCAGCATCCCAGCCCTGGCTGCCTTGGCCTCCTAAAAGCCACTACCCACATCAGGGAGCCAGTGGGAGCAGGTGTCGGGAGCCAGCCAGCTGCTCTCCGCTGATAGCTGGGGCTGCTCTTGCTTCCAAAGAGTCTTGATCTAAAGTTGCCGTGCCTGTGCCTCCCAGGGGACAGCAGAGCAGGCCAGGAGTGCTGCCTGGCTCTCCTTGTCTGTTCATCTGCAGCTGCGTCAGCCAGGGCCGCGGGGAGGCACAGGCTGAAAGGAGCAGCTCAGGAGAGAAAGGAGCTGTCAGCGTCCCCAGATCTGGGTCTGATCACAGGCAAGCTGTGCATCCAGCTCCCTCTCGCGTGGCATCCTGTGCTGGGCTGAGCATGACCCTCGGGGTGGAAAGGAGAGACAGCATGGGGCAACCTTGGCTCTGCTCTGGCTCCCTGAGCAGACTTTTCTCCCCCAGCCCTGCCTCTGAGCCCTGGAGCCTTCTCCCAGCCTGTCACCCCTTGTGACTCCCATGGCTCTCAGGAAGCTGAGAACATGCTGGCTCAACACACACATGGGGGCGTCAAAGAGGGCAGGGGCTTTGGCTGCCCCCAGCTCCCTGCCAGGCCGTGAGCAGGAGGGACACCAAGAGCAGCCACAGGGCTGTCCAGGGACAGGGAGCCAGTACTGGGGCTGCTGCAGTCACATCAGCCCCCAGCCAGCCCTGGGGACCCTCTGGGACCATTCAGAGGAGTCCCTGCTGGCTCTGCTCCCGCTTTCAAGGAGGTAGACACCCCAGGGAGCTCAGAGACCTGCTGACGTGGCCCAGGACCCCGCGAGCTGTGAGTGTCAGGCTTCCTGCCGAAACACAAGCAAATAAAGGAGTTTTCTGGGGCCGAGCATCTCCTTGGGCACCTCACTGTGTCCTGGTCCCGGGGAGCCCAGCGTCGCCCGTGCTTGTGTGAGCATCCCTCTGATTTATTGCTGCGGAGCAAATGCTTATGGAGTGCTTTTGGCAGAGAAAAGCTCTGGGGAGCTGCAACAGGCACGCAGGGGCAAGGAGGGAATCGCCCGTCAGCTGCAGCGTGCCGAGGGCACCCAGAGCACCCTCAGCCCTGGCCAGGGGAGACGGTCATCCCGTGAGGAGGGGACTGCAGCGAGCTCAGGGCTGAGGTGGCTTAGATCTGCTTTGCATTATTGCACCAAACACCTGGGGACTCGGTGGTGACAGTGCTGTATGATGTGAGGAAGCAGCCCGCGGTGCGGGCAGGCGCCGGGGCTGCCGGCGGCAAGCGGGCAGGGAGGTGATGGAGCCATGCCCCTCGGAGCAGGGGCTGGCTGCGGAGGGGGGAGCTGGGGTCTTTTGCTCCATGGTTTCCTGCACATCTACAATGAAGAGGCACAGAAGGCAGTGCTTGTGCTGCCGGAATCAATAAGGCTCCAGGAGAGGCCTGGGTGCTCCTCCCTGCACTCCCCTGGGAGCCTGCCACGAACGCCTCTCCCTGAGCTATGGCAGTTGTCTCCTTCCCGCTGTTGTCTTTCTTTCCAGTGCTCTCACTGGGACCGTGCAGCAGCATGGAGTGGCCGGTGATAGCTCCAGGGCTGGGAAGCTTGCTGTCTGGATACCCTGGCTCCTTCAGGAGACAGGGGGAGAATAAGCAGGAGAGACCTCCTGGGGGGATCCAGGTTTTATCCTGACTCGAGGTAGTGCCTGTTGGCACCATGTTGCAGCCTGCTCCATCGTGGCCCATCCTGCCACGTTCCCTACGATGTACCAGGATGCAGCAGCCAGCTCCAGCAGGCAGAGATGCTGCCAGGAGGTGGTTTCTGCCTGGCAGCCAGCACTCGGGGTTTCTGTGACTGGAAGTAGCTCCTGATCTCGCCCAGCACTGTCCATGGCAGTGCTGCTGTGTCGGGTGACAGCCGCTGCCCCGCGGGAAGGAACCTGGCTGCTTTTGATAGACCGTGATTTGAATTGATTAATCAGCGGGATCCACTTGGAGTTGATAAATCTTTCAGGAGCTCTGGCAGAGGAGGCTGAGCTGGGCAGGCTGGGCATCCCCTTGCCTCCCTGCAGCTGCACGGCTCCTCCGTCCTGCCAGCCCCAGCCAGCTGCCAGCAGCACCCCCAGGTTTCCCCCCAGCCTGTTGGCTGTTCCCCAGCCAGGGATGCTGCCTGGGTGGGCATCCCTGCCAACACAGTCTGCTGCCTCCACCCTGCTGAGACCCCCAGCCAGGAAGACCCATCCCAGTACTCCTTTCAGGAGGAACCCCATCATCATCCCTGGCAGAGAAGAGCTGATGGTCCCTGGCTCCACCACAGCACCCACCAGGTCCCTCCTCTGGCCTCCTGTCCCCTCTCCTGGCATGGGGCAGGGCAGTCCCCAGGCTGAGTGCTGGCACTGGTGCATCTCCATGCCAGCCATGGCTCCGGGATCCCAGGGGGGACAGGCTCATTCCATGGGCCTGTGTCCTGCAAGGGAATGGGGGGCTGTGTCTGGCCTCACTCCCCCATCCTGCGCCCCAGCAGGCAGCGAGGGAAAGCAGGGACAGGGACTGCGAGGCGGGAGGCGAGCGTGGGCAGATCCGGTTACAGGCAGCACGGGGCAGAGAGATAGGCAGAGAACAGCAATGCAGCAAAAAGGGCTTTTAGTGATAATTAATAATTAACATTTCTAATGATGTCCCGGCGACAGGAAGAGTCCAAGCGGGGACCCGAGGGCACTGCGCACGGTGACAGGAGTGGCTGGGGACCATGTGGGGGCCAGGGAGGCTGTGCAGAGCCAGGGGCAGGGGTAGGAGAGAGCTGCAGGGCTGGGGGTCCTGGAGCAGGGGCTGGGCACCCCTGGGACCCCCCGGCTGGGAAGCACCCAGTGCCCAACCATCACACCCGCCTGCTGCCGAGGGTGCAGTAAGGGGACTGGAAGAAGAGACAAAACACACCTTGACGTTGACCTGGCCTCTGTGATGACAGGGGTTCCCAGGAGCAGCAAGTGCCTAAGAGGGACCTTGCTGGCAGGACGAGGGGACTGGGGAAGGGTGCTGGGATGCAGCAGCTCACGGGGAACCACTGGGATGGGTGGGAGTCCCCAGGTCACTGCCAGCCCTGGCACAAAGAGTCCCCAAGTTAGGAGGTGACCAGGCAGCAGTGGGCTGGCAGACCAGGATCAGAGCAGGCAAGGGCCTGTGGGCAAGGCAGCAGGTGACAGGGACCCTGTGAGACTGTGACAAGGAGAGGACAGCATGGAGGAGAGGGATGGAGCGAGCAGCCATAGGTTGTGGAAGTCCATCACTGTGAGCCACCACAGGAAGGGTGTGCAGTTGTGGGAAAAGCAAGAGCAACCTTAGGAGGAACCAGGAGAGGCATTTCTGGCAGGGATGAGGACTCGCTTACATCCCTGCATGAGCCCCAGGGGACCTGCCTGTGCTGGAGCCAGCCTGGAAGAGGAGCAGAGCCATCACGGGGCTGCCAGGGGAGGGATTGCCCAGGAAACCTGCGATGGGAGGACAGTGGCTCGTGCCCAGCACAGCGCAGGCTGCGGGGGAATGGACCGCTCACTATAAATACATCAGCGGGGTAAAAGCCAGGGAGGAGAAAAGCTATTTCAGCTAAAAGACAACATTAGCACAGGACCAACTGGGGATGAATTATCCATGAATACATTTAGGGTGGAAATGAGACCCTCAGAGCAGGGAGGTCCCAGCACAGCCCCTCCAGTGAAGGAAGCAGTGCCAAACAGGACCTGGGGTCGGGTCAGCAGCTGAGGGATCCCACAGCGTGCTGCGGTGACAGCACATGCCCTCTTCTAGTGTCAAACATTAGCAAGGGTGGCTGGTGCAGCCCGCCCGGCCGCTGCCCTGCCTGCGCTGGTGGGAGCAGCCAGCAGCAGCGCGCAGGGTGGTGGGCACAGTGGGATGCGTGCGCATCGCTGCATGCACATGTGCGTGCAGATGTGGGTGTGTGGGCACGGGCTGCACACACGTTTGGGCAGCACATCGAGCACTCACACACCATGTGTGCGCACAGAGTGTGCGCAGACGGGGCAGCTGCACACAGGCTGTTACATCTGTGCGGTAGGTGTATGTGAGCATGCTCTCTGTGTGTGCGCTGTGCACTCACCAGTGCAGATGTCTCGGCCTTCACGATGGTCTAGAAAGAGGAATGACAGCCCCAGTGAAGAATTTGGAGATTAGTGCCTTGAGCCAGCACTGCTCTGCTCACCCACACCCAGTTTGCGTTGCACCGTCTGGAATTTGCTGGAGGGGTCAGACCGGGTGCTCCATGAATCCAGCTGATCCTGGGCAGATTCCTGTCCTGCTGAGGGTCCCCCAGCTCCCAGAGCAGTGCTGTCCCTGCAACTGCCACCCCACAAGCACTTGGCACTGTCAGCAAACAGCCCTGTGCCACCCCTCCACCCACTCCAATGCAAGCAAGGTGCAGACCGGTCCCCAGCATCCCCCTTCCTTCTCCTCAGGGAGATCCTGGGGTGACAGGTGAGACACCAGGCACAGGGATGCAGGGTGCCAGGGCTGTCAGCAAGGGAATCCCCACTCCCAGGGGGCTGAGTTGCATGGATGGGGCAAGTGACCCAGGAACAGGGGCCAGGGAAAGCCGGGACGCTGCTGCCCTGGGGATGGAAAAAGAGGGTCCCAGGTGTGCAAGGAGGGGGCTGGTGCTCACGCTGGCCTCAGCTCAGCAGAAAAGCCTTCCTCTGCCTGCGTGCAGCCCTCGGTGAAGCACAGCTGCTCCCTTCCCCCCGCAGCGTGTCTGCCTGCTGCTCGCTCTAATTTCCTGTGCATTGTCCCCACCACCGCCGCCGCCACCATCCCCTGCGCATCCCCCCTTGGGCTGCACAGCCAGGCTCCCCGCGCCCCGGCACCCACGCCCTGCCTCGCCACCCCATGCATGTCCCCGCATACATCCCAGCTCGTTTCACTGATGCTCTGTGCTCCCCTCCGCAGTTCCTTTCACAGACCCATGTCCCACCCTGGGGTCCTTGCCCCACTGTGCCCCCACACAGGTGCGAGCAGAGGGGTGGGATGGAGATGGCTGGGCTGGCACTGGGCACAGGGACAGATGCATGGCTGTGGATTACAGCCACAGCAGTTGTTATCCCAAGGTGCCTGCTAGCTGCTCTCATCCTCCAGAGAAGCATCCCAGCCCAGCAGGGTGGCAGCATCCATAGGAGGGCACCAAGGGGCTCCAACAGCGGGTACTGGGGAGCACCTTGCAGCCCCACAAGCAGAAAATCACCCTGCTGGGTGCCAGTAGCTTGGGCTGGGTGCTGCAGCGTGCAAGGCCCTCTCGGCACACGTGCCCTGCATGCACCCACAGGGTGTCACATCGTCAGCGCATCCCTGCTGACACGCCGTGCGCACCCGCGGAGCCGCGCGCGTGCACCACGCTGCACGTCTAGCTGTGCGTCATGTGTGCGCACGTATGCTCACGCACGCGTGTACAGGGGTATGCGTGCGGTGTGCTGGCACGTCTGCCTGCGTCTGCCGGTGGGTGTGCATGCGCTCAGGAACTGGGACAGGCCCCGGTGTGCTGACACACCGCGTTTGCGGCCCCAGGGAGCCGGCGTGCCCAGCACCATTGGCAGTCTTGGCATGCTCGAGCTGGCTTCCCGACGGTATTTGTGTTCTGTACCTGCCAGTCGCAGGGAGGGTGTTGGGAGACGGCTTGCAGAGTTTGTGCTAATAATTACCCGGGTGGTTACTAAATCTGGGATGAGCTAGCAACTCAGCAGAAGAGGTGCTTGCCCTGAGCGCACACGCGCGTGCGAGGCTGCAGCCAGGCACCGGAGCTGTGGGCACCGGCAGGCAGAGCGCACCCACGTTGTGCTTGTGTGATGGTCACGCTGGCCACGGTGGGCATCCCAGCCTCCCCATGGTGACCATAGAGAGCAGTGGCGGTTCCTGCCCCACGGCAACGCCCTGCAGCAGGTCCCCTGTGCCCAGACACCGTCACGCTGGCCACGGGAACCCTGCAGCAGCCAGCCGCACAGCAAGCCCAGCGCTCAGCCAGGCACCCCGCCAGAGAGGGTCATCGGAAATGAAATCAAGGGGTACTTGATGGCCACGTGGAAGCAACCTTTGTGGGAGACAATCACTGGGACTGGAGAGCTCTCGATCCAGCAAGCAGAGAACCGTGAGCAACCAGCGGAAGCTGCAGCCAGACACGTTTGAGTGAGAAATAAGGGTTTCAGCAGGGCATGTGATTAGCCACTCGAAGCAGCCCGAATGGTGCGGGCTCCTGCGGCTCCTGCTGTCTCCCATCATGTCTCTCATGTTTCCCGCGGTCTCTCCTGGTGGAACGTGCTCCACTGGGATGACCTGGTAGCCTTGTGCCCTGCCAGTGCTGTCCCTGCCACAGCCACTTGCTGCATCCTGAGACACACATAGCGCTGTGCCCGGCCCCGCAGCAGCCACGCAGGAGGAAGACACGTCAGGGAAGGCAGGCTTGCGGGCTAAATGCGATCCTGGCTCGGGTAGCCACTGGCTACAAGATTTTGGGTAAGTCAGTGTCTTACGTGGCCCGAGATGGGGCCTTCCTTGCAGTGCTGACTGGCTCCTGGGGACCCTGGGGAAGGAGGGTGGCAGCAGGGATGTGGGTGAGCCGCAGGGTGATGGCACAAGGAGGGTGCTGAGCCCTCGGGGTGGAGCTGGGCGTTGCACTGCGGGGGCTGCCCAGCTCCGCTCTTTTTCCCCTTCCCGTGCCCGCTCTGAGTGCACCGAGGCTGGGGCAGATCCCGGTTCTGCTCATCCCGTCGTCGCAGCTGCCCTTGCAGGAGGTAGGGTGGGCCGTGCCCCTAGTGCCACCCACCCACCCCCCCCACTCACAGGGGTGCAGCTCCTCTCCTACCAGCCGGGAGCCCCCCCATGTCCACCCAGCTCCCCCGGCTGCCCGGGAAGCGACGCCCCGGAGCCCTACCAACCCCCTTGCAGCCCCGGTGGGCTCCGTGACCGGGGGCAATACTCGCCGGCGGGACCCCCCGCATCCCCCCGGCCGGGGCTATCGCTGCGAGGGGGCAGTAACTGGGGGCGGTGCGGCCCCACCCCCGCGCTCTCCATTGGCAGCGGCGCCCCTCGCCCCGCTCATTGGCGCCGCCGCCGCCGCCCGGCCCTACATAAGGCGCCGCTCGGCGCGGCCCGCCCCGTCGGAAGCCGGGGAGCGCCGGAGGCGGAGCCGGACGGTACGGCGAGGCGGGCGCTGCGGGATGCGCTCCCGCCGCCGCGGGGGCGCCGGGCAGCCCCCCTGGCCCGTGAGTAGGGGGGTGGTTTGCCGCTCCGTGAAGTTTCCGGGGGACTCCGGGACGGGGAGGGGGCGGGTTGCAACTCCGGCACGGTCGCCGGTCCGGAGAGAAGTTGGTGGCGAGCGGAGCGGGACCGGGCACGCAGCCTGCCCCCGCAGCGTTGGAGGGGGTGCGGGGTGGCGGGGCGGGAGGGAGAGGGGTGAAGGATGGGACGGGGATGGAAGGGAGTGAAGGATGGGACGGAGGTGGAAGGACGCTGGGCTGCGGGGTATCGGGCTCAGGAGCGTTGATGGGGGGCGTGGGCTGAGGGACCGCTGGCAGGGACATCAGGGTGGCAGGGAACAGGGGACAGAGGGAGAGAAGGGACAGCTCCTCTTCCTCGGGACACTTGTGCTTGGTCGTGGGTGAGCCCGTGGAGGGTCTGGGGGCTGCGGGAAGAGGGGTCTGTCTGCACACCTGCCTGCACGGGAAGAGGCTGGCTGTGCACTGGTGGGTCTGGGAGCAGGCGGCCGCAGCTGAGCCCCCCAAGGACCTGGTGTCCCTTTGGGCTGAGCTCAGAGCTAAGGTGACTGCTCATCTCCACACTGCATTAGCTGCTGCTGGCTGAGCCCCAGCGTGCTGGGTCCGGTGCTGAGGAGTCCTGTGTGGGAGGGGGCAGGGATGGGACAGCCAGCAGTGGGGGCTTTGGGCCCAACGGATGCATCCGAGATGGGTTGTGTGTGCAGGCCAGGGTCTGCGAGAGGGATGTGGGAGGGAGTGGTGCTGAGCCCACAGTAGCAGTGAGCAGGCGGGACAGCGGGACCGGGGCGAACAAGCCTTGACCAGAGCAGAGGCACTGCAGGGGCTGAGGTGATGTGGAGGGGGCATTTCTGGCATCCGTGGGCAGCACAGCTGCGGCAGGAGGGGGACCGCTGGGTCTGCAGGGTGTCTCCTGCCTGTCCTCTGCCCTGGCAGGTACAGCTGTGGCAGCCTGGGAATGGCAGGAATGGGAATTTGATGTTACTGGGGCACATGCAGCATGATGTCATGGGGTGCTGCGATGCCACCATGTTGTCACTGCTCTGGGGTGCCTTTGGGGTGTGATGAGGCCCTAGCTGCACGATGTCGCAGTGGTGCTGAAGGTGTCTGTGGCCCAGGATGGGATATTGCTGCAGTGGTGGAGCATGACATCACTGGGGTGCGTGGTGCGGTGAGTGGCAATGTCACGATGGCACGTGGGATGGGGTGGCCACAGAGAGTGCCAGCTCCCACCCTCCCATGGTGTGGGCCGAGGGCTGAGGATATGCATGCAGGTACATGAGGAGCCCTGGGGACAGCACCTCCCCAGATGTGGTGAGAGATCTGGGCACAACCCCGTGGCTCTCTTCACAGTCCCATCCTACCCTCCCCGCAGGGCATTGTTAGCCGCAGCCATGAGCAGGGACAGATGAGCCCTGCGTGCTGCATCCATGCCATGTGGCCAGTACCTTGTCCCTGCATTGTCTGGCTGCATGGGCTCCTGTGGCACCCCATGCCTTGCTCCCATCCTCCTGCTGCCTCTACCCCTACCTGGCACCTTGGCTTCATGTCACCAGGCTTAGCCATGCTGCGCAGGCACCCTGGGGTGACCGCAGCTCCGGGGGTGACCTTGCCACCACATGCCACAACACAAGCCGTGACATGGCTGTGCTGGGACAAGACAGGCTGACCTCTGCCCTGCGTACAAGCAGGACCGCACAGCCCTAAACCTCAGCAGGAGCTTCGTGCCGGTGCCTCTGTGCTATCAGCAGCATGCTGCCAACCATGAGGCCTTTCCCATTTTTCTCACAGAGCCTGAGCCTCCCTCCTTCCTGCTTCCCAAAATGGCCTGGCTCTGGGCTGTACATCCCTTCCTCATGGCACCAAGCACCGGATCTGCTGGGAAAAGCCTTTTGTCTCCAATCAGGAACATTGTTTCCTCCTGGAAAGGTTCCATCCAGCCTGGAGCGATTTCTGCTGCAGCTGGATGGGTGGGGGGGTCATCTGAGGAATGGGCCAAGCTATGGGGAGCAGGAGCTGGAGGAGTGGGCAGAGCAGGGAGAATCCTGCCAGAGGCCTGGGGACAGCCACCCATCACCTGGCTGTGGCCAGGGGTGAGGGAGTACTGCTCTGCATTACCGGGGGCTCCTGTGGCAGCCCTGCACCCGTATGTGGGGCTCTCACCCACGCTTGTTTTGGTGAGGCCAGTGTGGGACTGTGGCAAAGCCCCCCCTCCCTCACTGCTTGGCACTGTGGAGTGACACCCGGGGACTGCCCCTTTCCCACACAACCCAATAAAACCCTGTCCCCGTTGCATGCGTCTTACATGGCTCCTGCCCATAGAGAGCCACTCCAGACAGGGTGGCAGGGTGATGGGCACAGTGCCCCAAGTCTGGCTGGGTGGTGAAGAGCACAGTGCCAGGTGCTCTGGCTGCACCCTCTGCCCAGGTCAGGCCAGGGAGGGAATGGGAGCAGCCCAGAGTAGAGTGGGACACACCTGCACCCACTCTTGTAGCTGGGTCTGGGGAAGGGATGGGGTTGAAGAGGGAAGGGGAGCAAGATTGGTGCTGTGGGATGCAGAGCTCTGGGTGTGCTGGACAGTGGGGCTCAAGGTTTCTTCTGCTGCTGGAGGACAGCCCCTTCCTGCCCAGCAAGGTGGGGCTGGAAGCTATTTGGTTGTGGCAGGAGAATCCTGGCCCTGCAAAGACCCTTGGGACCATTCCCATCCCCAGAGGAGGCAGCAGCAGGTCTGCCAGGTTCTAAGCCTCTGGCACCTTCCCCTCTCCAAACCGGGCACATGTACCATGCAGCTGCCACAGGTTCCTTTGCTTGCTGATGGGGTCCAGGGCATGAGGAGCAGCTGGCAGCAGGGCCATTTGCCCCTGTTCCCCTTGCCAGTGCTGGGGTCTGTTCCCGGTTTGGGGGTGCGGCCCTGCCCGGGGGATGGTACAGGCTGGGTTTGCTCCTAGCTGGAGTGCTGGCATGTGGATCCATTCCCGCACCATGGGGACACGCAGCTTGCTGCTGAGCTATTCCCCTCTGGAGGGGACTGCCTGGCCTGAGTGAGGGCTGGCTGTCCTGAGTGCCACCTTGCTTGTCACCCGTGCTACAGCCAGGTCAGAGCCAGCTCCAAAATCTCCGCAGCCTTGCCAGCAGTGCTGGCAGGCACTGTCCTCCGCAGTCCAGGTTAATTGAGCCTCTCCTGGCATCTCCTTCCTGCGGCCGTGTCCCTGTGCAGAAACCTTTCCTGGCCAGCCTGGGAGGAGCTTGCCCTGCAGAGACCCTGGGAGGAACAGTGCCAGTGGGTGGGGAAGCTGAGGCACACAGGAGTCACTTGGCAGAGTATCCCTGTGGCCTTCCCCAGTTTGGGAAGACCAGATGGACAGGGACAAGCTTCCCATACTGGCAACTGCCTGCTTCCTTGGGCCCTGCCAAGGGAGCAGTGATTGGCATCGTGACTTGCCAGGATCTTGGGTGCCAATGGCCCTTTGGGGCAGGGCGAGCTGAGGCTGAGCCCAGCTTCATCAGCACCCTGCAGCCCTCCAGCTGCCTCCCCAGTCCCTCCTGTGGGATGGGCTCTCAAGGCCTCACTCCTGCTCAGCCCCAGCTTACTGGAGCATGGTCTTGTCCCAAGGAAGCCCCGAGGTGAGCTGCACCTGGGAGGGTCTGTGCATGGGGATGCCAGAGGTGTGGCAGGGGCTGGGGGAGTGGCACAGGCTGGGGTGGGTGACAAGGGGTGGAAAGGGCATCTCCCCTGCAAGGGTGGTGGGGATGCTGGGGCACTGTGGAGCAGTGTTTCCTGGAACTGAGGGGCTACAGGTCTCTCCCAGGTGCCCAGGATGCTGGCATTGTGCCTGTTGTCCCTGGCCTGGCTCAGCGAAGGCTCCCAGCGCAGCGAGCCCATGTTTGCAGCTGTCACCCACCGCCTCCTCCCGCCTGACTACGACAGCAACCCCACGCAGCTCAACTATGGTGTGGCTGTCACTGACCTGGATGCCGATGGCGACTTTGAGATCGTGGTGGCGGGGTGAGTGGTACACCCAGCGCCTCGGTGACAGTGGGGCCTGGTGGCCCTGCAGAGCCAGGAGCTCTGCTCCTCTGTGGGCATGTGGCTGTCTGGGGGGTTGTGCACAAGGGTGGTGGGGTGGGGGTCTGCATGCACCCACGTAGGGTGTTGATGCCAGCTGGGTGTATGTGCAGGACTACAGAGGTGCCCCCATCCTGGCCCCGAGGCTGGATCCCCCCATCTGTGGGGTGGTGGCAGCTGCCTTGTGGTCAGGGTCCACCCTGCAGTGCAGAGCCATCATGTCCCCAGGCCAGCTCAGCTCCTCTGACAGGACTCAACACTCTCTGGAGATTTGGTTAATTGGCTGGAGGTTTTTCATAGCCCTTTATTGGTGATGGTTCGGAAGGGCTGGCAGTAGCCAGGGAGGCAGGGAGCCACGTGCTGCACTGCCAGTGCCCAAGCAGGGCTGGATGTGGAGCAGCTGCTGCCAGCGGTCCAGCCCTGGCTGGGGACAGTGGGGACTACGGCGTGGGCTCTGCGGGTGTGTGCTGGCACTGCTGTGAGCCACCGGCACTGTGTCTGTGTACATGCTACCATGCTCACCTGGAGAGAGCCCCTTACCCCCATGGTTCCCATCCGGTAGGGCTGTGGGAGCTGGGGACATCATGGTGACAGGCGGAGTATGGCCCTGCTGCCGCTCTGAGCATCACCCTGGGGCAGCAAACCATGGGCAGCAGCAGGGACCCCAGAGGGGCCCAGGTCACTGCTCCCAGCCGGGCTGAGCCAAGCAGCCAGCCGGGGTTTTGTAAGCAGCTGCGGTGCCCATTGTATAACTTGTTTACTGGCGCACCGGGCGGGGAACTGATGGGGCGCACCGTGCTGAGAGCACTTGCCTTACATGCCTGTTTCCCTGCCCTGGGAAAGGGCTGCAAGCAGGGACCTGTGCCCCATCCTGCCTGACTGCCTGCCCAGACCCCACCCCTGCCCTGGCATTGCCCTGGGGTACCCGGCCAGGTAGACATGGGATGCCCAACACTGACTGAAACAGGTCCAAGCTGAGTCCTCCCCATCAGCAGCCAGGACCCAGCCCTACGTTTGGGTGCTGAGGGCAGCCCAGGCTCCTTGGCCTCCCGGGTCTCTGCTGTACCTATCATAGGGAAAACCCAGTCTCCCCCGAGGAGTAGGCGTGGGGCTTTTATCCTGTCCCCAAGCCATTGGGAGCCGTCACCCCTGCTCGCACCCGCAGGTACAACGGCCCCAACCTGGTGCTCAAGTACGACAGGGTGCGGAGGCGGCTGGTGAACGTGGCAGAGGACGAGCGGGGCTCCCCGTACTATGCGCTGCGGGACCGGCAGGGCAACGCCATCGGCGTGACAGCCTGCGACATCGATGGGGATGGCCGCGAGGAGATCTACTTCCTCAACACTAACAACGCCTTCTCCGGTGAGCCCTGTCGGCGGCCGAACCCCGGGCACGGGGGGAGCTCCCGGCACGGCCGCCCGTGACCTTCGGCGCGTGAGGGATGTGTGCGGGCTGGAGTTAATTTCTCAGCTGAGTGGCTCCATTGATTGATGGCAGTGCGGGCAGGACGCAGAGCCCAGCCAGCCGCCGAGTCAGCACTTTCAGCTGCCCACCACCCTCCCAGCAGCACCCCGAGCGGGTCTGCAGATACCCCACCACCCCCGGGGCTGCCTGGCCACAGGGTCCCTGCACTGCAAATCCCAGCTACGCCCCTCCATGCCATGGCTCTCCTGTGCCGGCTGGACCAAGCCAGGTCTAATTCTGCCCCGCGGGTGCTGTCCTGGCTCCCGGGATGCCGTGGTGGGGAGGAGACCTGTGTGCCCCAGCCTGGCACTGGGCATCCCTGGAGCTCCCTGGATCGGTGCTCCTGCCCAGCTCTGCCTGTGTCCCTGTCCCATGTTCCTGACCTCCAGGCAGCAGATCTGTCATCCTGATGCTCCTCATTACCCGGGCTGGCGCTGGCTGCCGGCACACCTGCCCCTAAATCAGGCACTGCCATCGGCTGTCACGGGCAGTGCAGCTTGCTGCCTGTGGCTGGCACCCGATCAATATTTTTACCTTTCCAGGGATGATCTATGGGGCTGTGCCCCACTGAGACACATTTTACCTTAATGAGTTGATTCTTCTGCGTGTCTCCAGGTGGCCCTTAAGGGTCATGGGGGCTGGTGCAGTGACAGCCTGGCCCAGGAAGGCTGCAGGGGACAGAGCAGGGGTTGGGATGCCCCTTCCCCAGCCTCTCCTTGCCGCAGGGTACCCTCCTCATGAGAAGGCAGGATGCTGTAGCCCCCTGACCCGTGTCCACCCCCCTCAGGCATGGCCACATACACAGACAAACTGTTCAAGCTCCGCAATGGGCGCTGGGAGGACATCCTGAGCGACGAGGTGAACCGGGACGTGGCCAGCCGCTTTGCCGGCCGCTCTGTCGCCTGCGTGGACCGGACGGTGAGCAGGGGACATCTCCACTCCCTTCCCGTGCCCCCTCCAGCCCTCCATTGCAGGGTCCCGGGGAACTGTCCCCTCACCTGGGCACCAGCTCCATCCCACTGCCCCCCAACTGCCCATGGCTGTCGGGGCTGGCAGCCCCCCCGGCCGTGGGGACTGCAGGCGCCTGTCCACACAGTTGCCGCCAGCTGATAAACGTGCCTGTCGAGGTGATTTATGTTCCTGTCACCTGCTCTTTCTTCCTCCTCCTCCCCCAACAGTTTGTTTCCAAATGATTATCACTAAATCAGGGTCCAGCTGCTGCACTGGACAAGGGGGGTGGTGGCAGCAGGGCGGGGAACCTGGCACACTGGGAATGCTGGGGGGCAGGGTGCCTTGTGCCAGCACCCAGAGCCTGGGGACCTCAGAGGTCTGGGAGGCAATGGGGCATGTCCCCACTCCTTGGTTGCTTTTCACTGTGGGCTTTGCAGAGCCTTTGCTCAGCATATGGTAGCAGTGCCTGGTCCCATGGAGCTGTGAGAGCATCCAGCCCCACGGCAGGGATGCCGTGGAGTTGCGTTTTGGGTGGGTGGGTGCTGAGGAGGTGCTGCTGGCTCCAGGGCTCCGGCAGGTATTCCATCTACATCGCCAACTACGCCAGCGGCAACGTGGGCCCCCACGCCCTGATCGAGATGGACGTGGCTGCCAGTGACCCTGCCCGCGGTGTCGTGGTGCTGGTGGACGTGGCTGCCCAGGCTGGTGTCAGCAAGTACACAGGTACCTGGCTGCTGCAGCCCCACGCAGGGGATGGGCACGGCTGGGCACGGTGAGCGTGGGACCCCATTGCAGGGGGGTAGGAGACAGGGCACGGTGAGCGTGGGACCCCATTGCAGGCAGGGCAGCGCAGGCAGTGTTCCTGCCACGCGTTAGGCTGCCTGATTGCCCCATCTAGTGGTAACCCCACGGCCCGTGAAGGGATCGAGGCCACGGGATGCTCACCCAGGACCCCCGTGCCCACCATCCTCACCCTACCAGGCTGTTCCCTCTGGATCCCACAGCATCCGCAGGGCTGGCAGCATGGCATGGGAGCAGGGCAGCGGGGAGTGTGCCAGCCTGCACTCCACGCTGCCCCACCACCGCGGGGACTGCTGCTGTGCCCTGTCTCCCTAGCAGTAAATTGTCACTAATTAGGAGTGTTGTCACCATGGTGATGGCACTGATTAGGGTTGGGAGTGACACAAGCGGCTGCTGGGCCCAATTAGCTCCTGATGAGAGGGATGGAAGGTGGGAGGTGGGTAAGGAAGGGACATCGGTGGTCCGGGGAGCAGCGGGTGGGCAGCACTGAGGGGGAATGTGGAGCACAAACTCCCCTGGGACAGGGTTCCAGCTGTCCCCTCACCCCTGGGGTGTTGTCCCCAGGGGGCCGTGGCGTGGCTGTGGGCCCCATCCTGAGCGACAGTGCATCTGACATATTCTGCGGTAATGAAAACAGCCCAAATTTCCTCTTCCACAACTGGGGGGACGGGACGTACCGGGATGTGGCAGCTGCTGTGGGTGAGTAAGGGGAACCGGGGGGAGCACCTGGGTGATGGGGACTTGGGGGCAGGGATAGCTCTGCCTGCATGGGCTGGTTGAGTGCAGGATGGAGGGACAGCCCTGGAGACTGCGAGCCCTGCTGACCACGGAGGTGGCTGAGGTGCACCAGGGCATCTGTCAGTGCAGGGATGCAGCCCTGCGTGGGGAGGACCTGTCTGGGGACCACAGGGCACATCCCGGGAGGCAGCCTGGGGAGACGGAGGCAGGGAGGGGGTCCCGTCTCCCCCTGTCCCCTTGTGGCTCCCCAGGGCTGGATGACCCCTACCAGCATGGACGTGGCGTAGCGCTGGCCGACTTCAACCGTGATGGCCGGGTGGACATTGTCTACGGCAACTGGAATGGGCCGCACCGACTGTACCTGCAGAGCGGGGCGCCTGGACGTGTCCGATTCCGGGTGAGGGCTGGGGTCGGGTTTGCCACTGAGCTTCCTTGGCCGGGGGGAGGCTGGCTTCACCCCAATTTGTCTCTGAGCCCCCATTCCCAGTGAGGAGGGGACCAGAAGCACCAAAGCAGGACCCAGTGCCCTGCTCCCTGTGCCTGTTGTCACCCCATGCCCATCCCTCGCACAGGACATCGCCACCCCCAAGTTCTCCATGCCATCCCCTGTCCGCACCGTCATCGCAGCCGACTTTGACAACGACCAGGAGCTGGAGGTCTTCTTCAACAACATCGCTTACCGCAGCTCCTCCGCCAACCGCCTCTTCCGGTAGGAGCCCGGCGGGTACCGGGGGGGCCAGGGCAGCCCGCGCCCCGCTGTGGGGGGCTGCGCAGCCCTTGGTGTGCAGCCAGGCTCGTGGGGCTCCTCTCCAGCAGTGCCATTGCTTGGGTTTGGCTAATAAAAGGTGCTGTGACTGAGCCCTTCCCGGCATCGTTACCAGTCACTGCGATCGTGCCTGCAGCAGCCCCTGGGGTCCCCGCACCTCTGATTAGCAGCAGGGTGGAAGCTTGTTCGTGGCTCCTGTTAATTGTGGAGATCAATGCCTCATTACCGCTGCGTGGCACCTCCTCACTTGGCCTGTGGAGCAGTGGGAGCTGGTTGTCCACCCGGTACCAGCAGTGGGGGGGAGGGCAGTGGCATGGCAGGGAGCCCCTTGGGGGCTCCAGTCCTAGAGAGGTGCAGCAGTGTTTGGAGGTGATCTGCTCTGTAGTTCAGACCCACAAGAGCCAGACTGTCATGTCATTCCTGTCACATGCATGGAGCAGGGACATGAGCCCCTAACAGGCAAAGGCCAGTCCCATCTCCCATCCAACCGGCATAGCCACTGGGGCTGTCACCTGCCATGCTGCTGCGGGAGGGGACAGGCACTTCCCAGGAAGAGGCTGGGGACTGCAGGGGCTGGTGCTAATGCCCTGTCTCTGCTCGGCAGGCTCATCCGCAGGGAGCACTCAGACCCCATCGTGGAAGAGCTGAATCCGGGGGACGCACTGGAGCCTGAGGGACGGGGCACGGGTGGGTCCTCCCAATCCTAGCAGTGGGGGCCCATGTCAGGGGTGCTGCATGCCTGGCTGAGTTGCCTGCCTGCTCCCCACCAGTGTCCTGGAGCCCCCATCACCCAGGAGCAGCCTCATGCCTCCAGTTGTTCCCCAGGACTTTGTTCTTGGGGGGGTGGGGGGGGAAGAGGGGGTCATTTCTGGGTGCCCTCTGTTCAAAGCCAACCTCTGCATTTGGGAGGGGGCCAGGCAGCCTCCTGTGTCACACAGACACTACCTGCCCCCTCCACTGCCCAGGGAGCTGACCCACCTGATTGCAGGGTGCCACCCATACAGGCCCCCTTATTCCTGCATTGGGATCACCCCAAGTTCCCAACTGTCCCTGCGTTTTTGGGAGTGCCGCTGCTGCCTGCGGGAGCCTGTGCTGGGAGCGGGGTGTAGTGCTGGGAAACGTGGGGCTGGGCCCCAGGCGTGACATGATCCTGTCCTTGCAGGGGGTGCAGTGACGGATTTTGATGGCGATGGGATGCTGGACCTCATCCTGTCCCACGGCGAGTCCATGGCACAGCCAATCTCCATCTTCATGGGCACCCAGGTGAGTCGAACCTTGGACCAAGTGGGTCCTTGCCTGGTCCCTGTCCCTTCCCCTCTCCTTGCTCTCTCCTCCCTTGCAGGGCACCAGCAACAACTGGCTGCGCGTCATCCCTCGCACCCGCTTCGGGGCCTTTGCGCGGGGGGCCAAGGTGGTGCTGTTCACACGGCGCAGCGGGGCCCACCTGCGCATCATCGACGGCGGGTCGGGGTACCTCTGCGAGATGGAGCCTGTGGCGCACTTTGGACTGGGTGAGCTGGGGGGCTGGGGCAAGGGGTTGCCTCCACTGCCAGCCTTCCCCAGCACCCCCCCTGGGCAGGGGCCACCTCTGGTGTCCTGAGTCATCTATGCCCATCGCCCTGGGCGTGGTGAGCTCGAGGGGAGGCTGTGGGCCGGGTGCCCAGCCACTGCAGCACTGCTGCAAGGGGCAGCAGCCCCCTTCCCCACCCCCTGCCTTTTGCTTTGCCCAGGCACCAGGGTTTTCCCTGCCCCCTAACCCTCCCTTGGCTCAGCACGGCTGGCAGCCAGGCCTTCAGGGGTGTCCCTGCCGGGGCACCCCTTGGGCTGCATCCCTGTGTGTGGACCGTTGGCACGGGCACAAGGAGCCCGGCTTGGGGAGCAAGGGGAGGTTTGCCCCTCCATCTCTACCACCCCCCTGGCCTCCTTTCAGCCCCTGCCTGCCCTGGACACCCCCCCCTCTGACGGGCTGCCCGCCTGCAGGGCATGATGAAGCCACCAGCCTGGAGGTGACCTGGCCAGACGGCCGGGTTGTGTCACGAGCCGTGGCCAGTGGTGAGATCAACTCTGTCCTGGAGGTCCCCTACCCTCTGGATGTGGAGGAACTGCTCATGCCTGCCCCACTGGAGGTGAGGGCCAAATGTGGGTGCAGGGCGTGACGGTTTGGGGGCTGGAATGAAGGGCTGAGCTCTGCTGGCTCGCTGGCTGCCCAGGGCTGATCCCTCCCTATCCCGGTGGTCTCCGCTTCTCCCCAAATGCAGTGCGGGCAGGGATTCTCCCAGCACGAGAACGGACGCTGTGTAGGTGAGTGGCTGCTGGGGGCACAGGCGTGCCTGCACCCGGGATGCTGCAGCCTGGCTCCATGGGGGTACAAGGGCAGCACCCAGCTACAGGGAGGTGGCAGCCCCAGAGGTGGCTGCACATGCAGGCAGGGCTGCCCCATGGCTCAAAATGGGATACAGCTGCCTGTCTGGCATGTGGGCTGGGAATGGGGGCAGCAGCATGGCTCTGGAGGGGGACTGTGGTGTTACAGGGAGGCGGGAGGGTGCTGTGCCAGGGGCAGGAGGCATGGCTGGCATGTGGCGGTCATTGTGCTAGAGCCATAAGAAATGGGGGGGCAGCAGGAATGCGGCAGGGTGGCTGTGCCGTGAGCCTCCTGAGCAGAGGAATGGCTTGTGCGTGGCTGTATCTGTGGGGAGTCAATCCAGCAAGTGCAGGGGGGATTGGAGGGGTCATGGCAGGCAGCCCCAAGCTCCCATCTCAGCTGTCTCACACCAAGGCCCCTCTACTTGCAGACATGGACGAGTGCACAGAGTTCCCCTTCGTCTGTCCCCGGGACAAGCCTGTCTGCATCAACACCTACGGCGGGTACCGCTGCCGCAGCAACAAGCGCTGCGGCCGGGGCTTTGAGCCCAACGAGGATGGCACGGCTTGTGTGGGTGAGTGATGGCGGGGATGCCCTGACCCCATGCCACCACAGCCTGGCCCAGCCAGTGGGCAGCAGCCCCTAAGCACCCCCTCAGGATGCTGTTGCACCTCTGCCAAAGGCCTGGCCACATCCTGCAACCTGCCGGGTGGCTGCCCAGCCGCTTACCCTCTGGCCCTGTATCTGTTCATCCCATGCCTTCCGCTGAGTCCACACTGACTCCCCTCTCTCTTTCTTTTGCTCTTTCTCTCTCCTTGTCTGTGCAGCTCAAGTGGCCTTTTTTGGGGGATATCCCTCTGCTGGGAGCTGGCCTGGGCCCCCCCACAGTTCCCTTCTCCCTCCAGTCCTCGGACTCTGCCTTTGCCTCTATGCACTTTAACCCCTGCCCGTAACATGCCAGAGCAGCCTTGGCGGAAGGACCGGCCGGCCTCTGCCTGTCTCTCCTTTTCTCTCTCTCCATGTCCAACTGCCCTGGAAGTGCTGGCTGTGCCCTGCCAGGGCAGCCTGTGGTGAACTGTGCATGGAGCCCGGCTGCCCCTTGCACCGTGTCTGGGAGACCCCCCCCCAAAAGGGGCAGCACCCCTTCACCGGCACCTGCCAGTGCTGCTCCTGCCGTGCCGGCGCCTCCCGGGTGGTTGCTTGCTCCGTCGCCTCGATACCGTACCATGTGCCTGCTGGTTTGGCCTGCGACGTGTGTGCTTCTCCTGCCCTCTCCTCGGTGACGGGGACCTCCCTCCCCAGCCCTGGCAGAGGAGGTTCTCCGGGCTCTGTGGGGGAAGGACCCTCCTGGTCTGTTTTTTTAACGTATTGTTCCCACTGTTTGGAGTCGGACCCTGCTCAGTCTTCCAGCCCCAACCCTGGAGAACCCCCCCAATAAACTATATCCTGTCTATTAGCTTGGCCTGCTGAGCTGTGAGGCAGTGCTGTGCCCATGCTTCTGCCTGCCCTGGGGCTGCATGGGGAGGGGGCTCAAGGGTGGGGACCACCTGCAGCATCTCCCAGATACCTGGAGGGGGCCCTGGGCAGCTCTGCCCCTTCTCATCCCTATGGCCAGATGTGCAGCACTGGAAGGGCTGGGCTGGATCAACAGGGCTGTGCTGCCTTCCCCCTGCCTGCTGTAACCCTGTGCCACTCTCTTCCCCGCTGCCAGACATCGATGAGTGTGCCCAGGGCTTGCACAACTGCAGCCAACTTTGCACCAACAGCCCTGGGGCACATGCCTGCCACTGCTGCCCGGGCTTCCGCCCCCTCGGTCCCGCTGCCAGCCGGTGCCTGGGTGAGTATCCGCAGGCAGCGGGGCCAGCAGCCCCCGGTGCCCACCCATGTGCCATTGTTAGGTGCAGCCATGCTGCCCTGCGAGCAGGGATGCTGGTTCCTGGGGTGCCCTGTTGAACTCACAGCCCTGGTCCTGGCCAACCCAAAACATGGGGGCAGGATGGGATGAGGAGGTATCTGCCACCTGCCAGCCTTGGGGACAGGCGATGTGACTGCAGGTATTGGAGATGGTTTCATGTCCCAGCTTCGCCCAGCCCCAGAGGTGCGCCCCTCTGTGCCCCCTCCATCCCATGCATACATGAGCCCCATACCCTTGGCATGGCTCTGACCCTCTCCCTTTTTTTTCCAGACATAGAAGAGTGTCAGGCACAGCCTGGTCCCTGTGACCATATCTGCCACAACAGCCATGGCTCCGGCCACTGCTGCCACGGCTTCTCCCTGGGCACGGCTGGGCGCTGCCAGTGCAACCAGCCTGCCTGGCACAGCCAGGTGCCCCCTGCTCACCCCCAGCCCCGTGCCACTTGCCAGCTGAATAAATCCTTTCCAGCAATGATTTCCCTGTGGGTCCCTGTCACCAGGGCCACATGCCTGCTACATGGGTCTGTCCCCCACACTCACCCTTCTTGTGAGGCTCTGTGCACCCTGGTGTACTAAGGAATGCCCAGCCTACTCTGTACCGCCCTCCTCCCCCCTCCAACACAGGAGGACAAGGGAACGGCAATGGGGGATGAAGCGCAGGGTTTATTGAGGAAGGTCTCCATGCAGGGGGCCCCAGCGGGGATGGTGATGCCAGGGACACCCCGCACACAGGCCATGACCGAGCTAAAGGGAGCCCCTGTGGTAGGATCCTCCCTCCAGGACCTCAGGAGAGCAATGGTGGCTCCATTCAGCCCTGCACCTGGGCAGGGACTCATCTCCTTGGGGCACTGGATGTCACAGGGACCCTCCCATTCCCCCCCATCTGGCCCTGGCACATGAACCTCCACACCTTGCAGCTGGGTGCAGGTGCCCTTTAGGGTGCCCATCGCAGGCCAGGCTGAGAATTGAGGTGGTGGTGGCAGACGCATGCAGGACACAGGGACAGGGGAAGGCTCAGCAGCAGGAGAGGAAGGCTCCTGGTGGAGCTGCTCCCTGCATTGGGGCAGAGCAGGCAGGGAGCTGCCAAGACTGGGCAGGGAGCCTGGCTGAGCTGTGCCACAGCTCAGCTGTGGCTATGCTGGGTCTTGCCCAAGGCCAGAGCATGTGGCACAGGGGCAGGAGCCTGCCCAGCACTTCATCTCCCTGCCCTGGGGCACAGGGCTCAGGAGTTTTCTGGGTCTGTCAGGGTATGGCACCAGGGTAGGCAGGGAGCAGAAGCAAGCGCCCAGTGTTGTGAGCAGCGCTGGAGGATGCTGCTGCCAGGTGATCCTGGGAATCTGGCCAAAGCTGGGGAGCAGCAACAGGCAGCACGTGGGGCAGGGCTGGGGCGAATGCATGGCACCATCATGCAGATGAAGCAGCACCGGTGCTCTGCCAGGCACCCTGGGCAGCGGGCACGCAGTGGCTGAGCCCACCCCACAGCACCAAGAGCGGGATGCTCCAGGGAGAGGGTCCAGCAAGGGCTGGCAGTGCCCGCGGGCATAGGGCTAAGCTTCCCTCCCCTTAGCTGTGCCGGTCCCGCTGCTCCCAGATGCATGGCACACAGGGCACTGCCAGCTGGGGCTGCCCGCGGCAGGGCAAGCTCCTTTGCTTGGGGCAGCAGCACCGAGCACCCGGAGGGCTGTGGGAGCCCCTTGGAACCAGTTTGGCTCAGTGGGAAGCACCTGGGACATGCCAGCACCAGCCCCTGCCCGAAGTGGGTCTGAGCAGGGGCAGAGCCACTGTGGGGGGCACAGAGCAGAGGGGTGTGGGCAGCCTCTCCCTCCCGCCCGCCCTGGACTCAGAAGCGGGTGCTCTGGTAGTGCAGCCTGCGGAGCTTGGAGAGGCCACTGTCCCGGCAGTACGAGTCCCTGCAGGGACTCCCTGCCAGTCACCGGCCCCCCGCCCCACCACCCCCGCTGCTGCTGCTGGAGCTGCCGCTGCTGGAGCTGCCGCTGCTGCACCTGTCCTCGTAGATGGAGATCTCAATCTGGGCCCTGCTAAGGATCATCAGCAAGATCGGCTAGCCCAATTGCCCAGCACCCACTCCCAGAGTGTCCCCCCCCTCAACCTTGCCACCACCCCCCCAAGCATGTCCCTGCCCAGAGGATACGACCCTCATGCCACGTTCCAGAGGGTCAGTGAGCAGCAGACCCCGTGGTGCGTAGATCTTCTCGTTCTGCTCCTGGATGTATTTGGAGATCTTCTTCAGGACCTGCCAGCACACAGAGGGACACTCAGGGCCTGCCAGCTCTGGCCTCCAGCCCCCCTGCTCCCTCTGCCACCCCTGTGCCATCCCTGTGCCCACCCCCAGGCCTGCAGCCGTGCCCAGCCCTGAGCCCTCCCCCAGACCTCAGCACCTTCTCGTAGTGCGTCTCCATGCAGAGGAAGATGAAATAGGCAGTGGCGCAGGCCAGGCACCCCTCCAGGTACGAGCTGCCCCCAATCTTCTCCGCCTCGGCGTAGAAACCGTTAAGGGTTTTCACAGTCTCCTCGAAGAGCTGCCGCTCGATCTAGGGCAGAAACTGGGGTGAGGAGGAGTCTGGCCAGAGACTGACGCCCTGCACTGCCCTGTCCCCATCCCCAAGGGAACCTGGGGAGCACATAACCCTTTCCTCCCTTCCCAGCTGATGCCTCAGCTCCCAGGCGCTGTCCCACCTCCCACCCATGCCAAGACCTGCTGGGCTGGCAGCTCCTGGCCCCCAGCAGCACCCAATCCCTCACAGATGGGGCAAGGTGGCTGTGATTGCACACACCCAGCAGCATCAGCTGGCCCAGGACCATACGCTCCATGGGGGCCCCATGCCTTCAGACCCCTCTCCCCCCTGGGCACCAACGCAGGGCGTCCCAGGCTCCCTACCCGGCTCTCCAGCTCAGGGGGGAACTTCGTCTGGAACTGGCACGTGGTCCCGTCGCTATAATCCCGCTGCACGAAGACCTTGGTGGCCAGGGACGCGCTGCGCCGCAGCTCCTGCAGGCTGTGCACCTGGGGGGCAGCGAGGTGAGCTAGTGGGGGAGCTGCAGCTACAGGGTGCCAGGCATCCCTGCTGCGGGGCTGGAGGCTCAGGGAGCAGCTAAATTCTGTCTCAGGGGCTGCGGGCTCGCATACCCCCAGGGCCAGGACCTCCCAGTGTGGGCTGTGTCATGCCGTGAGCACAGCTCAGGGCTGGAGGTGTGAGGCCAGGGGCAAGGGGAGGATGGCAACAAGGGGAAGGTGGCGGCCAGGGGAGGATGGCAACAAGGGGAGGGTGGCGGCCAGGGGAGGATGGCAACAAGGGGAGAGTGGCGGCAAGGGGAGGGTGGCAACAAGGGGAGGGTGGCGGCCAGGGAAGGATGGCAACAAGGGGAGGATGGTGGCCAGGGGAAGGTGGCAACAAGGGGAAGATGGCAACAAGGGGAGGATGCTGCAGCAGCCCCCTGCTCAGAGCTGGGTGAGTGCACGTGCCCCCTGCCCTGGGACTGGTGCCTGGCCTTGCCTGCACCGGCTGCTGAACGCATGGGTGCGTGTTCCCGCGTGGGCCACGGTCCGGGGAGGGGACAGCCCCCATCCCCAGCAGCGCCCCAGCATGCAGCCGCCCCAGCATGCAGCCACCCCAGCAGCTCCCCGGCGGGAGGAGGGAAGGGAGCGGAGCAGGAGCAGGGTCTGCAGCAGAGCGCAGGGGGTGAGCAGGCTGCAGCTGGGCAGCTGCATGAGGGGGACCGGCAGCCCCACCAGCCCTGATACCCCACAGTCCATGAGGGCCCATGCCAGTGCCCCGGGCTGTGGGCCGTGGGGCAAGTTTGGGGACCGGAGAAAAGGATGGAGGGCCCAGGTTGTGCCAAGAGCGGGTGTCAGACCCCTCCCTGTGCTTCCCCTCAGGTGACATGGGGCCACCCCACAGACTCTCTGCCCCTGTCCCGGGTCCCACTCATGGGAGACGGACCCGCAGCCCCACAGCCACCCGTCCTCCCGGGGCACCCCAGACCCACGTGGCTCCCTCCACCAAGGGCACCCTGCCCCCCTCCCTCCTCCTCCAGGCACCCCACATACACCCTGACCACGCGCCCCTCCCAGCCCCACACTAGCACCCCCTCCCCCGCGGACCCCAGCCCCACGCTGCCCTCCCACCCCAGCGCACCCCCCCCGCGCCCCGCCGGCCGATGGCGGCGGGCAGGGCAGAGCCGGGGGAGGTTCTCCGCCGCAGCCCGGCGCCGGGAGGTGCCCGGGTGGTCTCCGCCGCGCACCCACCTCCGTGGCCATGGCGCGGCGTGCGCCCGGGCCGGGGCCGTGCCGTGGGGGCGGAGGGGGGGGGGGTAGGGACCGGCGCTGCCACCGGGGCCGTTGCCGAGAGCGCGGCGGCACCGGCGCTGTCCGCGGTGCTGCTGTGCCGAGCGGCGGAGGCGGGTCCGCCCGCCCCGTGTGCGCAGCCGCCCGGCTCGCCGCGGCCCGCCCCGAGGCAACGGGGATGGGCGCACGCTGCTACCGGCACCGAGCCCCTGGAGGGCGCGGCCCCGTTGCCGGGAACGGCGGTACCGGGGTTCGATTGGCCCCAGCGGGGGGTGTGTGGCTGCTGCTGTAGGTGCCGGGGGTCCAGCCGGCTCTGCGGGTACCGGGGGGCGGTTGCTGAGGGGATGCGGCTGTGGGGCTCTGGGGGAACTGGCTGCTGGAGGTAACGGAGGGCTTGGGTGGCCGTGGGGCCGGCCCGGTGGGGATCTGGGGGGCTGCCCGTGGGGCTGGCAGCCTGCCGTGCCAAGGGGCCTGGGCTGAAGCTGTTGGTTTGGGAAGGATTTGCAGCCGGCGCTGCGCTCTGGAACGGGTGATGCGGTGGCAGCACGGGCAGACATCAAAGAGGAGAGCTAACGAATTCCCTGTTATCCCTGCCCACTGACAGCTCGATTAGAGCCGGAGAAATGCCAAACGGGGGGGAACGGAGGCTCTCCCGAGAGGCGAAGGAGGGGGTGCGCACAGGCGGGAGGGATGCGGTGGCTGGGCACCAGGCCCTCCTCAGGCAGGAGAGCAGCCAGCCTTCCCCTCAACACCTGGGCGATGCTGAAGGCATCACGGGGCCCTGCCGGCACGTCTGCTCAGGCTGCTCACACAGGGGCCCTGCCGAAACAGCGGCAGCTTCGTCTGACCCCCACTCCCTGTCCCCAGCACCAGCCCAAGCTTTGGGAAGAGCAAACAAAGGCAGAGCCCTGGGGTGGCTGGTGGGCAGCCCCAGTACTCTGGCCTGCGGCAGGGTTTGTGGCCAAGGGACCAAAGGACGTGTGCAGGCAGGGACACGGGTCGGAGGGCTCTTCACCCCCACAAACACGAAGCTATGATTCGAGAGGAACCTGCTGCTCCCGTGGTTCAGAGCAGCCCTGCCAGCGCACATCCCAGAGCAGCGGGATACCCCCCCGCCCAGAGGGTGCTACAGACCTGAAGGACCATCCCCGGGCGTGGTGGGGGGTTGAACCCTCCCACATTACACACACACGTGTGTGCATGCAGACGCAGGCATCGTGCATGCACTCGGATGCCCACACACACACACTCCCTGTGGACCCCCCACGGCACACACTCAGGTGCACACACACGCGCTCACACAGCCGAGCATGTCCCCGGATGCCCCCAAACCCAGGCCCTGCGCCCCGGCTCCTTCCCGTGTAGCCTGTCACTGCCACGTCAGGGCTCGCCTGCCCGCCTGGCAGCGCCCTGCCGGTTGTCATGGCAATGCTGCGGCCTGCCAGGAGATGAAGTTTGCTCTCCCACGCTGTGGCGAGGGGCCGAGAGCGGCCGAGGAGGGGGGCCCAGCCATCCCTGCCACCTCAGGCTCTGCCTGCACCCTGCGGTGCTGCTCCAGGGATGTCCCTTCTCTGGCGGCACCGACCCAGCCCAGGCACTGGACCCCTGGTTCTGGGCTCCAGCTGCCTCACAAGCCACAGACCTGCTGTCACGGAGTCAAGGAGTGTCCTTTGGTGGGACACCTTCATGCCATCATAGGGAGCCACCTTCTGACAGCCATACTACCCCGTGGCAGCCAGGACATGGGTAACCTGTCCCACAGTGCTCCCCAACCCCACACAGCCCCTGGACCTGCCTGTGGTGCCCACCAGGGCCTGCAGCCCCCCATGCAGGATGCACCATCGTGGACTTTCCAGGCCCTGCTCGTTTCCATGCAGAAGGGACAGGCTGTTGCCGTGCCATGCCGTGCCATGCTGTGCCATGCCATGCCGTGCCATGGCTCCCAGCAGGGCAGAGCAGAGGTAGACGTGGGGCTGGCGTAGCTGACATGATCCCAGGCAGTAGGAGCAGTGGCAGCAGGGGCTCGGAGCAGCCCCAAAGCACTGCATAGCCCTGCTGCCCACACCCAAACCCCCCTCCTTCCCACCACTGTGTGAGGGGCTGGCAGGGTGCCGGCAGCAACAGGGCCCTGGCCCTTCTGCTCCATCTGCTGAGACCTGAGGGGCTATTTTTAGGCTGCGTGGCAGCAGGGGTGGACACCACATGCATGGCTGCTGCCAGAGCTGCCTTTACTCCCAGCTGCACAGGCGTGTGGCATGTTTGGGGCCACTACATCCAGCCCCACACAGCCAGCATGCCTGTGCCCATCACACTGCAGTAACCGTGCCTCTGGTCCAGCCCCTGCGCTTGGCTTTCAGGCCAGGACTGGGGGTGTCCCCAGCATGTCCCTGGGTGCACAGTGCTGCACTCTGTCCCAGCACCTTGACCCTCCCTGCAGTCCCAGCACAGTGACTGGGGGCTGTGGAGGGCAGCTGGAGCCCTCTAACCAGCCCCGGACCAACCTCTGGGGTCCCATCCTGCTGTATGCTGAACCCCCTCCCCAGCCTGTCAGGGCTGTCAGTGGCTCACGCTCCACATCAAAGGGGCCACAGCAGGGTGAGGTCCTGGCAACAGCTTCACATGGCGCTGGGGGGGCTTTCATTAAAGATGGGGGGAGCATGAGCTCACTACCACAGCAAGGACAACGGTGACATTTGGGAGGCACACGGAGACACCGGAGCAGGGTGTTTAGCTGATAACCTTTCCTGAGAGACGCCAGGTGCGTGCACCAGTATCGGGGGGGGCATGGCCCCTACACTGGGACCTGCTGGAAAACAGCTCCAAGTGCCCCAGCCTGATCCTTCGTGCAGGACACGCAGATGGCCCCAAACCGGGGCCCATCAGCCCTACAACCTGGGCACCCTGGGGATGGGCACCCCTCTGCGGTGCCTGCAGCACTGCCACATCCCAAAGGGTGATGCCAGGACCCCATTGTACTGGGACCCCCCCCAGAGGATGGGAGCAGCCCCTCAGCACACCCCACAGAAGTACATGGGGGGGACGACACATCATCCTCCTGCAAACAGGCAAGGAGAGAGGGATGTGGTTTTGAAGCAAGGTGCCAAGGTCCAGGTCTGGCAAAGGCACCGTCTGGGAGCCAGGTCTGTGCAAGATTGCCCCTGTGCTGGCGACGGGACTGTGCTGGGAGCAGACGTGGGTGGCTTTTCCCAGCTCCCCAGTGGGGTGTGGGGGTGAGTAGCACTGCAGAGCGGGTCCCCATGTCCCCATGCATGGGCCTGTGCTGGGAGGCAAAGGGGGTCTTCCCCAAAGGCATCCCCACACTGGATGTGCCCCCTCCCTGTCCCGCAGAGGGGGGCCGGGGGGGCCAGCAGCGAACAGGGGGTCTGTGTGCAGGCTGGCGGGAGCTGGGCAGGGCCAGGAGCTGCCGGGGGGGCTGGGAAGGTGCCAGGGTGGCCTCGGCCCCGCAGCTGGGCCGGGAACGGCGCCAACAGCATTCCTGGGGCTGTCGGGCGAGCGGGAGCGTGTGTGGGCGCAGGGCAAGTGCACGGCCACCGCTGCCCCTGCCCGCTGCCTGCCCCAATGGACCTGTGCCCCCATGCCAGCTTGGCCCCACAGTGCCTCCAGCTTCCCTCGCTCCCCCCCACCAGCAGGGCCACCCCCCCAGAGCTGTGCTGCCAACCCCGCATTGCCCCCATTCCAGGGTGCTCTGTCCCGGGAGCTGCCGGACACCCCAGGATGCCTGTCCCCGCATGGCCAGCCCCAGCGTGCTGTGCCCCCCCGAGGGTCCCTGCATGGCCAGCCCATGTACTATCCTCTCCCGAGGGTCCCAGCTCTGCGGTGGGTGCAGCCCATGCCCATGCACTGATGCAGCCCCGCAGCCAAGAATCCCAGGAACCTGGGATAGTAAACTTGAAAGGACAGGGAGGACAGGAGGATGGAGGGTACAGGAGGATGGGAGGGAGACCACCCAGCATACCCAGGCCCAGGAACAAGGTCAGAAGCCCCCAAAGCCACGTTGGGAGTGAGAGCAGGGACACAACAGGGGCGGACAGAAAGAAGCAGCCAGGACCTTGCTCAGCATCCCGTTTCCCGGGAGCCTTCTGCTCCCCTGGCTCAGATCTGCTCCGTGCTACAACACAGGTCCCTGGGGAGGGCCCAGAGTGGTGAGGGGCCACCTCCAGGGGATGTCCTCTTACCATGTCACCCTGGCTGGCTGTCCCCAAGGTCCCCACCGCAGAGGGAGCAGCCCCCATGGCGCTGCTGCTGCTCTCGCTGCCATGAAGGGTGACAGAGGCGGTGGCACAGCCAGCTCCCCAGAGTGACAGGCGCAAGTGTCGCTCTCCCAGACGGCTGCGCAGGTGCAGGATGGGGATCTGGGCACTGCAGCAGCCTGCGCAGATGGGAGACGGGGAAGGGTGTCAGCTCCAGCTGCCCTGGGGCCACCCCCTTCCCCGGGGTACAGCCCAGATCTACCTCCACTGGGACATCCCAGGTGAGAAAGGGTTAAGGAAGCAATAAGGGTGCAGCAGGGACCCCTCTAGGGCAGAGGCACAGTCTCAGCTCAGGAACAAGGCTGCCAGGACACCTGGCAGGGTGGGAGCAGGGGACGGACACCCCCCTCCTGGGGCCAGCCCTGCTCCCGCCAGCAAGGCCATGTTGCCAGGAGGTGACTCAGTGGCTCTAATGAAGGCGTCGTGACAGATGGGGGGGACCAGGCCAGCTGGCAGGGAGCCCCTCACTCCCCTCCTAGCCCCTCCAGCCCCCTCACCTTCATCTGATGGGGTGTCAGCTGGCACAGGGTGCTCAGCATCCCCAGCACCTTCCTGGGAGGGGCTGTGGGTGATGGGGACTAGACCAGGCTGGGGGACAGAGGGGGCTGAGAGCCAGGAACTGGTCCGTGGCCGAAGAGCCGGACAGCACCAGTGCTGGCAGTGCCACGGGGACAGCCCAGGGGCACCGCACACCCGTGGGGCAAGGTGCTTTCAGCATCCTGCACTCCGACAGCTCCATCCCGCACACGCAGCCTCCCTCTGTCTTCACCTCCCCGCTCCTGCTCCCACGCCTCTCCAGCCCCTTCCCAGCCCAACTCCCAGGGGAATAATGCCCTGCCCCAGCCCATCCATCACGGATTAGCTATTTTCTATCAGCATTTATCTCCAGGCAATCTCACTCCTGCTCTGACAGCCCGATGCCTCCAGCACCCTCCCTCCTGCTACCGGGCAGCCCTGATAACTAGCCCCTCTATCTTATCGAGCTCCCCGGCAGTTACACATTAACGGTGCCATCTCCGGGTCTTGGCCGGGGCGGGATGCTCTCAGCCCACCCTCGGACCGGCAGCAAGCATCACTGGGTGATGCGGTGACAGGCGCTGTGCCCAGCACGGAGGGCATGGGCAGGGCTGGGCAGGCTGTGGGCAAGTGCAGGTTGTGCAGGTTGTGCGGGTTGTGCGGGTGAGGTTCCCAGCACGGCCCCCAAAGCAGATGGATCCTGGCAGGGCTGGGGGGACGGTCCCTACCCCCAGCCCGGGGCAAAGGGCAGCTGCTATCGCTGCTTGCACCAGGCTGTTTGCTCGGTCGCCCATTAACAGAGCCGCCTTATCCGGCGGGCAGGCCCAGAGCCCGTTGGCCAGGCAGGGGCATCGATCACAGGAAGGGTTGGGGGTGCCCCAGATAACCCCTGCAGACAAATGGGTTTCTAATGGGGTCTTGAGCCTTGCACCCCCCGTCCCAGCCCATCTCCAAGGGGATGGGGGAACGTGACCCCTGGCAGGACCCTCACCCAGCTCGGAGTCCAGCTCTGCCTGTGTCCTGGGACACATCCCTTTGGTGGGAGGGGTAACCAGGCTACGCCTGTGCCCAGCACAGCGTGGGCTGCCCGAGGTGCATGCTGGCAAGGCCATCCATGAGGAGTAAGGACCCCTCACCTCGGCATTGATGCCACACATGGCACAGGGTACGTGGGTACCCTAGTGCTGCAGCACGAAGCCTCCTGGGTGTCCTGCTCCTCCATCCCCTTCACTCCCAGCATCCCTAAAACCACACCCCTTGGGGCACAGGAGGCCGTGGGGGGCACAGGGTAAGAACCAGCATCCCCGGCCCCACGCCAGGCCGTGCCTCTGTGGTGCCAGGCGGGATGGGAGCAGAGGAGCTGATGAATAACGGGACCACCTTGCACCCACCACTTCCCCGTGGGGCAGGCGAGCCAGCCCTTCCCGAGGGCATCGCCCCAGGGGCCCACAGAGCCGAGGTGGGCTGCACGCAGGGGGCTCCCTGGGAGGGCGAGGGGCATGAGGCCAGTCCACCCACCCGGCTGCCCGAGGAGGGAGGGCTGGGGGGCAGCAGGGCGGGAGGACAACCGCAGCGGGGTGGCCGTCGGGGCAGGCTGCCGGGGGGCCACCCCGGAAGAGGGGGGGTGGGCTGGCAGCCGGAGCAGATTGGCTGCCGGGGAGGCCTCCCCGGGTTCCTTAGAAAGGGCGGCGAGGGTGGGAGGCGCTAAGGGAGCAGGCGGCGCGCCGAGCCGCGCTCCCGTCCCGTCCAGGCACGGCCGGCGGCAGGCGGGCAGCGGCGATGCGGCGGGCGGGCGGCCCGGCGAGGGGCCGGGGCACGGCGCTGCTGGCCCTGGCGCTGGCCCTGGCGGGGTCCCCGGGCGGCGGGCAGCACTACGACTACTACGGCTGGCAGTCCGAGAGCCTGCCCCGCGGGCGTTTCTACGGTCGGGAGCCGCAGTGCCTCGACATCCCGCCCGACATGCAGCTCTGTCGCGACGTGGGCTACAAGCGCATGCGGCTGCCCAACCTGCTGGAGCACGAGACTATGGCCGAGGCCAAGCAGCAGGCCAGCAGCTGGGTGCCCCTGCTCGCCAAGCAGTGCCACACCGACACCCAGCTCTTCCTCTGCTCCCTTTTCGCCCCCGTCTGCCTCGACCGGCCCGTCTACCCCTGCCGCTCCCTCTGCGAGGTGGTGCGTGACTCCTGCGCCCCCGTCATGGAGTCCTACGGCTTCCCCTGGCCCGAGATGCTGCACTGCGGCAAGTTCCCCTCCGACCACGAGCTCTGCATCGCCGTCCAGTTTGGGAACAGCAAGGCCACCCCGCCGCCAGGTAAGCAGGAGGGGCACCGTGGTGGGGACGCACGCGAGGCACCTGCTGTCCGGGGACCTGCATGCAGAGGATCCCTGCGGAGCCCACAAACCCCATCCCTGCGCCCCTCAAAGCAGAGCCCGGGATGCTGGCGCTGGCCAAGGACCCTCTGTCTGCAGCAGGGCACAAGTGGGCACAGCACCAGCGGCATCGGCTGTTTTGGCTGGGCACCGCTCGCTGCCCAGGGGAGCCAGGCACCCAGCTGCCTGCACAGAGCTGCCCCAGGGCAGGGAAGAGCAGAGCGGCCATGGGGACAGTACTGGGGGTGAACGTGGGATGAGGTGGGAAGCCACCAGGGGCCCCACCCTAGGGCTGTGTCCCTCTCCTACTGCTGGGTCCCATCCCCACAGCAAATAGCATCCTGCTGGTGCAATGGGCACTTGCGGGTCTCGGCCCCATCCATGCTGCTGTCACAGGGTGGCTGTCCCTTGAGGAAGGGGAGGGGACATCACCCAAAGGCAGCCTAGGGTCAGAATCAGGGCTGTGACACCCCTCAGACTGGGTCCACCCTCGCTGCTGTGCCCCAAATTCTCAGCATCTGGACAGAGGGTGGCCCCGTACCCTGTCCCCTCCTGGTGTGGTGCTGGGATGCTGACCAGCCAGGTGCTCTGCGCCCCCCGCATCTTCCCGGGAGAGCTGCCCAGGGAGCAGAGGAGCTGCCGGGGCTCTCCCAGCATGTCCCCACAGAGCTGGCCCGGGTGACAGGCGTCAGCAGCAGGGAGCTGTGACAGCGGCTGGTCTCTCACCACAGTGTCCAAGATCTGCACCCAGTGCGAGATGGAGCACAAGGCGGATGGCATGATGGAGCAGATGTGCTCCAGTGACTTTGGTGAGTGCTGGGTCTGCTTCCCTCCCCGCCTCCCCCCCCCCCCCCCAGACAAGGGGCTGCCTCCCCCAGCTCTGACAGCCCAGGTGGGAGTTGACCAGAGCGCACAGCTGTACAGGGACAGCCCCACGGGAGACCCCCAAGCCCTGCCCTTGGACCCTGTGTGCACGGGATGGGTGCACCACAGGAGAAGACACTGGGGGGGATAAACAGAATGGGACATTTGGGAGGGTCGCTGGGAGGGCCCCCCCATCATCCCCGTCCCCTCCCCACCCCACACAGCAACTTCCCCAGAGACCCTTCTGGGTCCCACCCCAGGAACAGGCTTCACCCTGTCCTGCACAAGTGCCTGGCGCAGATTCCCCCCAGAAGTACCCCCATGGCAGTCTCCCCCCAAACCGTGCCTCATGGCTGCCCCACACAGTGGTGAAGATGCGCATCAAGGAGATGACAGAGGAGAACGGGGAGCGGCGGCTGGTGGCTGCCCAGAAGAAGAAGGTGCTGAAGCTGGGCCCGCTCAAGCGCAAGGACACCAAGAAGATGGTGCTGCACATGAGGAACGCGGGCGCCTGCCCCTGCCCCCAGCTTGACAGCCTCAGCGGCAGCTTCCTGGTGATGGGCCGCAAGGTGGGCAGCCGCCTGCTCCTCCTCGCCATCTACCCCTGGCAGAAGCACAACAAGGAGATGAAGTTTGCCGTCAAGTTCATGTTCTCCTACCCTTGTCCCCTCTACCACCCCCTGCTCTACGGGGCCGGGCAGCACTAGGGCTCTGCTCACCCTGCCCAGTCCCAGGACTCCTGTACCGGCCCGATGCTGCACCCCTGGTACCCTGGTTGCACCCCAGGACCCCGGCTGTGCTCCCCTCAGTCCCTTGGCTGTGCTCCAGGACCCTGCTCTGCACCTCCAGGATTCCCAGCTGAATTCATGGGAGCCTTGATCCACAGCCAGGACCTCTGCCCCCTCCCAAGAGCCCTGCTCTGCACCCCTGGGACTCCTGTTCTGCTCCCAGGACCCCTGCCCACACCCAGGATCCTTGCTTTGCATGCTTGCGAGCCCTGGTCTGCACCAGAGACCCTTGGCTACTCCCAAGCCCCCTACCCAGCACCCCAGGGACCCTAGCCTGCACTTTGGATCCCTGCTTGGCTCTCTTGGGACCCTTTGGCTGCACTTGAGACCCTTACACAGCACCCCTGTGCCCTCTGCTCAGCTCCCCAATGACATCATCCCCCAAATCCCTATTCCAGCCCACCAAAGCATCCCATGCCCTCACGCCACAGCCCTGGATTATCCCACCTTTGCAGGGAGCCACCCTGGCCAAGGCAAGTCCCTGCTGCCCCGTTATCCCCAGACTGGCCCCCTCAAAACCAAGTGCCCAGAGCAGCACAGCCCCTGCTGGACTCCCCCACCCTTCCCATCCCACATGACTCAGGGGGGGTCCATCTCCAAGCCCCTCAGACCAGCCCTGCTGCATCCCTCACACATCCTTCCCGCACCCCCCTAAACCCAGCCCAGGCACCCCTTGGGCCATCCACACCACAGTAAATTATTCTGTCTCAGAGAAGCCAGAGTCCAGTTCCCTGTGGTTCATGGGCAACTGCCCCTCAGGGACCCCAGGAAGGATGGGGCAGCCTCGGGGAGAGGGGTGACCCTGGGCTCCAGCTCTAACCCTGCCCCAGGTGCTGTGCCCAGAGCCTGACGCCAGGCATCCAGGGAAGGCTGAGGGATGAGGTTTCCAGTGGTCACAGGTATTTCTGCCACTTTAGGGAGCCTGGGAGAGTGGGGGCAGGGGGCATGGGACAGGGGCATCACTGCTGCTGGAGCCCCACAGCTGGGCCTGAGGGTGTTTGCTAGAGAGGTTTCTCCCTCTGTCACCCCTGGGGGTCAGATCCATGGGCTGGGAGTTGGGGATCCACATGAGGAGCCCAGCACCGAGCATAGCAGGGGACAGATCCATGAGCAGGCAGCCTCCATCTGTGGGCACCTCACCTCTGCACCACCTGAAAGCCCTGGCTGCAGCTCCCAGCCAGCCCTGCTCAGCTGTCAGACCTCCAACCCCACAGCCTCCTCCCAAACCGTTCTCTGGGGCCACCCACCTGTACCAGCCAGGACCCCCCCAGCAGCACCGGGCCAGCCCTCAGCCTGGCCTCTGTGACAACAGCAGGGCTCTGCCCCTCGCCTGGGCACCCCCAGAGCAAGGGCTGCCTCTGCCCCAGCAGCCCCCCCAGTCCCAGCAGGCGAGGGGGCAGCCTGCGTGCCCCAGTCCCACTCCAGTCCTGTTTACCCAGCTCATTCTGGCATCCACCCGTCCCGCAGGGTGAGGGAGGCACGAAGGCGGCCGCCGGGATATTTACCCATCGCCTGGCTGCCCGACACTGCGGCTTCTCACCGGAGCTGGCCCCGCCGCAGGGGAGGCTCCCGGGACAAGAGGGGAATTGAGGCCGTGGGGTGCCTGTGCCCAGCCTCCTCCCGGCCAGCGAGGCCTCTGGGCACCTGCCCTGCACCGGGGCGATCCCTGCTCCCTCTGCCCCCCTCGGGCATGGCATCAGCCCCACTGGCCACCCCCAGAGCCCCAAAGGGCACGGTGAGGGGGACGTGCCCCTGCCCCACAGCCACACACCAGGACAGGCGGTTACCGCCTCCACCCCGCCCGCGTGGAAGAAACCTGGGGAAAACGCTCGAATATCCTTGGGAGGGCTGCGCAGAGCGAGGCTGCCGAGCACGCCGCCACAGGGATAAACATCGCCAGTTACGGCATTTTACTGGGGAACGGGAAGCGCGCAAATAAACCCCATCTCCCGCAGCCCAAGGTTATCTGTAGCCCTCTGTGTCTGCGTCGTTAGCATCTTTCCAGGGAGCGCTCCGACACACGCGGCCTTCCCGCTCCTCGCTCCAAGCGTTCTCTCTAGAGACGAGCAACTTCCCTTTGCCGCCGCCACCGGCCGCCTGAGCTCCACAGAGCGCTCAGCACTCACCCCAGAGCCCGGGTGAGCTCAGCACTCACCCCGCTGCAGATACACCCCCACCCAGCTCTTCCCCAAATTTCCGTAGGGCACAGCTTGAGGAAAGGGTTTAGAGCCAGAGGAGGGGCTCACTGCCCCCAAGGCTGCCCCACGCGAGCTCCCACGCTGGTGGGGGGTAGTTAGCGGCGAGATCAGGGCCCCCAGCACCTTCTGGGGATGGTGGGTGTCAGCCTGGTGGGCAGGTGGGCAGCGCCAGCCCCCCCCAAGCCAGGGGAAAGCTGCAGCTGGCTGGCAAGGACACAGGCCGGGGCTGTTCCCAGCCGCACTGCAGCCCGGGTCACATTCCTGGGATAGCTGGGAGCTTTGCTGTTCACCAGGGAAAGGTCACCCTTGTGTGCACAGGCAGCTGCAGGGACCACCGCCTGGGCAGGGCAGGGAGCAGCCCCAGGAGGCAGAGGAAGCCCAGCAGCTCCCACCAGAGCTGAGCTTCTCCCTGGCTCCAGCCCAGCAGGATCCGGCCCTGGCACGGCCAAGGGGCAGCTGCAAGCAGCACTGAGCAGGGGGCACACAAGGCCACAGCAGGACAGGAGGCGGAAACCCCAGCAAGCAGGGGGAGCTGGTGGCAGACACTGTTTCTCCGTGACTGCCGGCAGGACAGCGGGGCCGAGGCTACAGAGGTGCCGGTGTGACCTGGGCCTGGGACAGCTTTCACTGGGGCAAGACAAGAGATTTATTGGTCATTCTCTATATACACTTATATATTAATCTGTAGTAGAAAGCAGCAGTCACTAAGTGCACAGAGCAGCACCAAGTCGTGCCTCTTCTCACGCCGCAGCTGCGACCCGTCCACACAGCCCAGCCCAAACTTACCCTCTTGCCTCCTCTGCGTGACAGCCAGATACAGGGGGAAAAGACTAAACCTGCAGGCAGCGAGGCCGAGGAAAAGAGGCGTGACTAGCAGGGTCTCAGCTGAGACAGGACCAAAGACCACATCTCCTAGGAATGCAGGTAGAGCCCTGACTTGATCCCAAAAATAATCACCTAGCACAGTGCTGGGAAAGGTAGAGACAGAGCCCCTGAGGTTGGTTCTGCCCACACAGGAGGTGGAGGTAGGACCACAAGTGGGAAGGACGGCTCCTCCATCACTGAGCCTCAGGACCTGGGCAAGTACGTGGCAGGGTGCAGGGAGTGCCAGGGAGTGCCCAGGGCCTGGAGCAGCTGCAGGGGTGGGGACACAGCTGTGGGGCAACTCTCCGCCGTGGGGACCCAGCCAGTGCAGCAGATGCTGCGTGGCAAGGAGTGCCGTCCGCCCCCAGCCTGGCGCTGACAGGAGGAGCAGCGGGCACGAGTGTCCTCTGGCAGCGCACTGCCACGCTGGGAACCAAGCGGCCCAGGATCCTGGCTGCAAGGGCGCCCGCCGTCCCCGGTGTCGGGCAGTGCCGGACCCAGGAGCTGGCTGGGCCTGGTTCGGTCACTTGATGAGCACCTGGTTGCACAGAGCACACACGAACACCGTCTCCCTCTGAGCTTCTGGGGCTGGAACGGAAAGCAGATGTCAGAGATGCCCCCCCTTCGCCACCATGGGCTAGGGACCCCAGCCACAGAGAGCTGCAAACCCATCGCCGCTCTGCGCTGAGGCTGCGGTGGGCAGGTCCCACCTACCCCCTCACCAGCACAGGCGGGAGCAGGAGCTCTGCCCCCCCCCCTCCACCTTTCCACTCACCCGTGGCTCCCATCACAGCCTTGGGGACTTTGAAGGAACAACACCTGGAGCAGAAGCTGTTCCCACAGTTACTGCAGCTCCGCTGTGGAGAGAAACAGGTGAGAAACTCCTCTGGGCCTGCCCCCAGCCCTCCCCAGCAAACTCCAGTGCCAGAGCGCTGCTAACAGCATTCCCTGCTGAAGGGAAGTGGGTGCAAGCCCTGAGCCCCAGCAGCAGAGGGGTCATCTGCCAACAATGCTTGGACAAACTGCTCAGGTCTAACACTGGATCTGTATTCAAATATGCTCAAACATCACAGGCAGGCTGTGCCCAGCCAGAGAAAGCACTGGGAGCACAGGCTCCAGAAGGTTTAAGGACACTGTATCACCTCCTATGCTGTAGCTCTGGGGGGATGCACGGGCCAGAGAGTCCCAGGCACGTATCGGACTAACCCGGGAGTAAGGGGAGGGGGGCACTAGTCTGGAGAAGGGGAGGCAGCAGGAAGACAGCAGTGCAAGTCTAGAGGGGACAGGAGATACATCCTTCCCAGGGGACTGTGTGCCAAACATCGCACGCAGGGGCTCAGATAAGGCAACAGGGGTGGCCTTTGCTCTAGTTCCCACAAGCAGACCCATGCTCTGCTTCACCTGAAAGCTCTCAGGCCACGAGAAATGGCCTAAACCAGGGCACAGAGCAGGTGCCTTCTACACCAGCACACCACGTTTGGCCTGAAGCAGCTTCCAAAGGAACAAAGAGACAAAAAGCTCCATGGCACAAGGGATTCCTGGGACCATTGGGCATGAGGCAACACCCAGCACTTAGCTGAGGTCATCTGCTGCCAGGCCATGACCGAGACCAGCCGCCCAAGCTGCTGGAGAGCGCCAGGGTGAGCCAGACAGGCACAACACCTCTGCCCCAGGTGCAGGCAGCACGCTGGGGTAGAAGCTGAAGACTCACCCTCTTCTTGAGCACAGAGAAGGTGGCTGCACAGCCCGTGCAGCTCCCTGGAAGAAAGAGAGCAGAGATCAGACAGGACTCTGCTGCCTGGAACCACGAGAGGTACACAAACACCCACAGCTGTTGTAAAGACTCAGCTCAGGAACGACACTGCTGCCCCTTCCCATCCGTACCCTTCCTAGGAGGGCTGGGAACATCCTCCCCATGAAGAGGGGAGGTCAGCGCAGGTGTCAGCACAGCCCTAGCAGGTACCATGCTGCTTTGTCCACTCCCAGGTCAGCGGTGACCGCTGGGAGCGGCACAGACCCCACTCTGCTGAGCTTCCCTGAACAACATCTGCTCCAAGCCTTACCGAAGTTGTTGCTGGGGTAGCGCTTACGCAAGCGCTCGGTCAGGCGTGACACCTTGCTGCGGATCACCTCGTTTTTGCTCATAAAACCGTTGTCTGGGAGGCTGAGGTCAAAATCTGCCGAGCATTGAGAGCTCTCGTCATCCTCCTACAGGGTGCAGAGCACAGAGAGGTGGCTGGGGGCACGCTCGAGGGCTGCAGGGCAGCCCACCCCAGAGATGGGCACCCAGCAAGCAGGATGCTCCACCTGGCACTGCCACAAGCCACCAACAAAGACTGCCAGCTCCAGCTAGGAGGAGATGCCCCCCTTGCACACCTTGGCATGGCAGTACTCACCATGACCAGCAGCTGGTTCTCCTTCTCCCGCAGCATGGGACAGAGAGGAGAGGCAGTACAGATGGAGTCAGAAGCACCCAGCCCCAGAGCCACCCTCCCTCAGCACCCAGCTTGCCCACCAAGGCCCTCACCCCTTCCCATCTCAGCTGCCCTGCAGGCACAGCCCACCCCCCACCAGCCTCAAACCTCGATAGCATCTTTGAACTCCTCATCAGGCTCTGCCTCCTCTGCCTCCTCCACGCTGCCAGGGGTAAGGTCCTGCAAGAGATTCATGGCACAGTCCTGCTGTACCCCCAACCCAGCCCAAAGGTGGGCACACACTTCTGCAGCAGATTCCAGGACAAAGGACCAGGGCTTTGGCAGCCCCATGAGAAGATGGGAGTCCCAGAAGGCAAGGTAAGCCCCTGCCTCCTGCAGCAAAAGGACAGAGCCAAGCCCTGGGTGCAGCAGAGCAGTCCCCCAGTAACCCAGAAGGGGCTCACAGGCTTCCAGCAATGCTGGCAGCTGGAAGGAGTTTGTGGGTAGAAGGATACAGGCACAGTCAAACCAAAGGGCTGACCCTGCAGCTCCCACCCCACAACTGCCAGCCCTGCCCCTATCTCACCTCCGTGCTTGTGGGTGTGGGGGTCCGATCCGGGGGGGCAGCAGCTGGCAGGGGCTCAGCAGGCTCTGGAGTGCTCTCGAGGGGTTTGGTGCCCATACACTGCTCGACTGAGGCCTTGAGCTCTATTATCACTGGTAAGAGGAGAATGCAGCTGGAGTGTGGCGGTGCTTCCCTTCTCCCAGCACCTCCCACCCAAACAACCTTCACCCATCAGGTACCCTGAGCCCTTCGCTGCTCACGAATCAGTGTCAGGGCAGCAAGAACCCCACACACCTGCCCCAGCTCAGGAAGGGTCCCTGGCTTCAGAGGGCCTTTCCCCAGCACATCCCACACAGACCACTTTCAGGGAGGCCTCTTACCTTGGTAGAACTGGGTGTTGCCCAGGAAGAGGGTGCTGTTGAGGATGGCCAGGACCCAGCAGAGGGGTAGCAGGTAAAGGATGCAGACAGAGCCCAGCAGTGCCCCGTAAAACCTGGGAAGGAGCAGCAGTCACTGCACTCAAGACAGAGTAAACCACACCGCACCACAAGCCCCCTTCCTTCATCTGGTCCTCCAGGTGCTGTCTCCAAGTACCAAACGCTTCAAACAACTCCACAGGCCTGGCCGGGCCCCTCTCCCTGATGAGGTGCCTGCCCCGACACTACTCACCGGGAAGAGACAGCAGGGTTCTCCCAGTACAGCACACGGTACACTGCCTCACAGCTGCAGCACACCGCACTCAGGAACCCCTCCAGCTGGATCAGGCTGTGAATGAGACCTCACAGTCACAAAAAGGCCCCAGATACACGTGCCCTGGCTCACCCCCCTCCATATGCTTTACAGCAGCCAGGCCGGCATGAATGAACCCAGGCCCTCTGCAGCCACCGAGAAGCATTCCCAGCTGCAGAGAACCCAGGAGACCCACAGCCAGGAGGGCTCCAGACTCACAAGCTCTTGACCTGGGCGACGGCCTCCTGCCGCGAGAGCTGCACCCTGCGCAGGTCCTCCCGGCGGACGCTGTGGTACCTCCTGCGCACCAGCTCCGCCTCGGAGGGCCGGGCCCGGCACGTCTCCTGCAGGTAGCCCAGCAGGGCCGGCACCACGACCAACAGGGCAAGCACCGAGTACCAGGCGGCTGGAAGAGGCGGGACAGCGTCAGCCCGGCGGCTTCCAGGAGAGAACCGGCTCTGCCGTCCCTCCCCCGCCACGCACCTTGGCCGAGGGTGAGCAGGAGGAAGTTGAGGCCGAGGCAGACGAGGAGGGAGCACACGGGCCGCTGCCACCTGCGGAGAGGAGGGAGGGTGAGGGACGTGAGACCCCAGGGTCGGTCTCGGTCTCGGTCCCGGCCCAGCCCGCACCTACCGGAGAAGGGAGCGGACGCCCTCCGCGGCGTCCCGCAGCGGCTCCAGGTAGAGCTCCAGCCGCCGGTAGCTCCGCACCAGCTCCAGAAGATCGAAAGAGGCGGCGGCCTTGGGCAGCGACGGCTCCGGCGGGGCCTCACCACCCCCCGACACCCCTTCGGAGCCGCCTGACGCCCCGTCCCGCTCCACCGCCTGCATGACGGCCGGGCGGGGAGCGGGAGCGGAACCAGAACGGGCCGGGCCGGGGAGCGGAACCGGGCCGGGCCCGCCACCGCCGCGCTCAGCCCCACGCTGCAGCCCACTTCCGGGAAGCGAGCAGGTATGCCGTGACCTCACCCGCGGCGCTGGAGCGCAGCCAATCAGAAGGGACGGGCTAGAAAAGGAAGGCGGAAGTCCCGCCCCTGCGCGGACGAAGGGGCGGAAGAGGCTACGGTTGGGGGGGTGGGGGGTGGCGGTTCGGTTCTGCCCGGCCCTGGGGGCCCATCGGCGGTGGGACCGGGACCGGGACCGTAGTTGTGCCTGGGTCCTGTGACCGGGCTGCCCGCCGACCTACAGCTGGGATCTGGCCCAGGGGGAACGGCCCAGATACGGGTCTCAACCCTGACCTGGGGCTAATCTGGGCCCCGACACGGTCCTGCTCCAGGTCTGGTCCGGCCTGGGACTGAGTCCCAGTGTGGGTCCGGACCTAGTCCAAGGCCGAGTTAGGGTTAGGTCACCTGAGGGTTCTGAGAACCGCAAAGTGTAGAGCTCCAGGGCCAGTGGGGATTCCAGAGGCATGCCAAGGGGAGCAGGCACTGTGCCAACAGTGCTCCCTGCACAGGTTTCCCAGCTGGAACACCCATGGCGCTGGGGATCTCGGCCTCAGGACAAAGCTAGTAGGGTTAGTGTTCCTGGAACCACAAAGCCTAGAGCTCCAGGCGCAATGGGGATTCCACAGACCTGCCAAGGGGAGCCACAAAGCCTGGATCTCCTGATCCTGGTCTGACCCTGATCTGGGATTCAGTCCTAGGCTGGGTCTGACCCTGATGCATGTGTAATCCTGATCCAGGGCTCAGTCCCAGTCTGTGTCTGATCCTGTTCCAGGTCTCATCTTGATCCAGGTGTCAGGCCCAGGCTGAGTATGGTCCTGATCCAGTTCTAATCTTGATCCAGGGCTCAGCCCCTGTCTGGGTCTCAGCATGGCCTGCTCCAGACATATCAGGGCACTGTGGGTTTGTCCCCATGGGTTCCGTTGCGGCGGCACCTCTCCACCGGGAGAGACCAGAGACCAGCCCCATCCCAGGGGTCCCTGGGAGGGAGTGGGGTCTCCCCCCGGGCTCGTGAGCATGGCTGGCAGCTCACCTGCTGCCCCTTCATGCCCCAGAGCAGCCCAGCCCTGGCTGTGCTCTTGCTGCCCTGCACAAGTCCTGCTCCCACTGCCCCGGGTGCCACAGGCTGTCCCACCAGGTCCTTGCAGTAGGGCAGGGCTGCTGGCTCCCAGGGATGCTCTGGGGACCCTGGGCTGCATCCGATGCCAAAAGAGGGGATGCCTTCTGGTAACAGTCCATGTAACCTTGTTAACCCTATGCCAGCTCTCAGGCTAAGGGGGCAGCACAAGGTTCAGCACTGCTGCTGGCCACCCACAGCCTCCGGTGAGCAGAGCTCCTGTCCCACGGGCAGAGGGCTGGGAAGCCCGGTGACACCCCAGCTGTGGGTAGAGGTCCAAGGCTGATCCTTATCCCAAAAGTGTGCCCCAGGGCTGGAGCCAGCCCCAACAGATGCTGGCTGCCCCCAGCCTGCCCCAGCTCTCTCAAGGCCCAGCAGCATGGACACCACTGCCCAGCAGTGCCCCAGCCCCAGGACAGAGAGTCCTTTCATCATGGAGTGACCAAGCCCATAGGAATGCGGCTCCATCCTGTCCCCAGTGCGTTGTCCCTGCAGTCACACAGCCCTGGGGTGTTGGCCTCCCTCTGTGCCCCTGGGCAGTGGGAGGTGCCCGAACCCAGCACCCATGTGAGCACCAGGCCATGCCCTGTCTCTGGAGGAGGCAGCGGGGCTGGGGACAACCCTGTCCCCAAGGGCAGAGGTTTAAGCCTCTCCACCAAGAATGGTGGTTCAGCACCGGAGAGCCTGCCCGTGACCCCAGAGCACACCAGGACATTGTAACCACGGCCAGAGGCTCCAGGCAGGGAGTTTCCAGGGCGCAGAGCTACAGATCCAGGTGTGATCTCAGCTCAGACCCAGTCCCCAGCCGGTCCCACCCCCCCCCCCAAAACTGCAGACACCCCGTGAGCGCCAACGTTGCTTTATTTGGAAGGTGAATCCATAGGCACCGGAGAAGGGGCTGGAAGGGGACAGAGCTGGCGCGACAAGAAGGGCTGCAGAAAGCCAGGGAAAGGCACTTGTGGTGGCAGAAGCCCTACTGGGCGCCTCGGGCAGCCGGGGCCAGGGGCTGGACCGGAGCAGGTGGGGGCAGGTGGTGTCGGGGACCAGCCCTGACACAGGGTAGGGACAGCACATCCTGCCCCGGGAAGGGGGAGATGGCCCAGGGGCTGGCAGGGATCGGCTGGGACAGCACCTCATGATGGAAGCAATGACCCAGCGCCAACCCCGGACCCCTCCAAGCCCCTGGGGGAATCACAGCTGCTGCTCTCCACCCCAAAAAAGGCACCAGGGAACTCCAGGCAACAGCCAGAGCCCGTGGCCAGCTTCTGGGGACACCCATCCCCACTAATCTGAGCCCAAGCAGAGGCTGGGGCAGACCCTCCATCGCTCCAGGAGCGACAGAGAGGACCTGCCTCCAGGCAGGGCAAGGGGGCTTGTGGCAGGGCAGCGCTGGTGTGGTGCTTCTCCAAAAATTCCCAGTCTCTGTCTGCCTGTTGCTTCAGTCCTCAGGGCTTGGCACCCGGCGGGCCATGGAGGCTGATCCAGCATCGGGCTGGCTCTGCTGCCAGCGTCCTTCTGTTCCCCAAGACAGGCTGTGTCCCTGCAACACGCGGCCCCAGCTCCCTCGTGGCCGTGGGGCCAGCAGCAGCCCAGCATCGCCATGCTGCCACTCTCGCTCTTCCGCTCGCCTCACCGTGGTCTCCAGGCAGTGCAGGGCCCCGAGACGGAGCCAGAGAGTCCCGGGAGTTTTCCAGGGTTGTAAACCCAGCGTCGCAGAGGCAGGCAGGGCTGCAGGCCAGTCTCCAGCGCTGACGGGGAGGCCATGCCTGTCCCTGTTGAAGCAGCCGGCCCCGGGGCAGGCTCGGTGGCTCTGAGTGGCTCAGAGCCAAGAACCTCGCTGCAGGAGGGCAGGGGGAGAAGATGACCCTGTGCCTCGCTCCCTTCCACCTCAAGGGCACCCAGCCCCATCCCAGGGCAGTGTGAAACCCAGGGCTGGAGGAATTTACCCCCCGCCGAGGATCACAGGCCCAAGCTATGGCCCCGCTCACCCATCCTCTCGCCCCGCAGCGATGGAGGCCTTGCTGCCCCACGCAGGCTCAGTCCCCAAACAGGACATCGTGCCCAGGGGGTACAAGGTGTGCGTGACCTGGGTGTCTCCACACCCCCAGAGCGCAGGGCGGGGGGGGCTGAGCCCCGCAGGTCTCTGGCAAGACGGCGGATGTGTTCAGGCCAGACAGGAGGAGGGGCCCGGGCTGGGGAAGCCGAGATCAGAGCCTCCGATGGGAATTACGGAGGCGCCGTGCAGTTGGGAACGGCAGAAGGGGACTGCCAGTGGGTCGGGGGAGGGCGGGTTGTGCCCACCTGACCCCACTACGCACCACTGCCCCCCAGCTCAGCTCCCCCAGGCCAGTCCCCCTCCACCCCAGGGACAGGTCAGCACCCACCTGAGCACGCAGCTGCTGCAAGGCTGGGGACAGAGGAGTTGGGCAGGGGCCCCGAGACGCTCCCAGAAAGTGGGGTCCCTCTTGGGGGGTGGTCTCCGCTTGCGTCCTTCCACTTGCAATAGCCTACGTCTGTCCGTGGGTGGGAGAGTGGCCTGCGCAGCAGCGGGGTGCCCACGCTGTCTCGGCGGGACACAGGGGAAGCCGTGCTCGGGGAAGGCCTCTGTCTGTCCATCCGTCTGCGCAGGAGTCTCCGGAGGAAGCGCGGTGCAGTCAGCCGGGAGGGGATGGGGCGGCAGGATCACATCGTCCCGAAGAGGGGCTGCGCTCCGTCGGCGGGCGAGGAGAAGAGGAGCCGAGCGCTGCGGGGTCTCAGATGATGTCGCGTTGGTCCCGGCAGCGCCGCAACAAGCAGTAGAGCCCAGAGAAGAGGTACAGGCAGGCGGCGATGCCCCCGCAGATGGAGGCGCTCAGGTAGGCACCGTAGAGGCACTGTTGGCTGTAGCCGGGCAGGTTGCAGTAGCTTCTCCGCCCGGCTTTGTGGCCCATGATGCCGGTGGCGGCGGCGTAGAGCCCCACGCCCAGCGCCAGGTCGTGCACCAGGTTGGTGAGGAGCCAACGGGTGCCCAGCCAGGGCACAAGCGCCCAGCGCCCCAGCAGGCTCAGCCCGAAGAGGGCCAGGGTGAGGAGCCAGACCAGGACGGCGGCGAAGAGAGCGAAGTGGGCCGCCCCCTCGTACTTGTTAGCCGCCACCGTCACCCAGAAGGCAGCGCCCAGCGCCAGCTGCCCCAGGCGCAGCAGGCCTAACGGGCTCCGCAGGTAGGCGCGGTGGAGGCCGAGGGAGCCGCGGGCCGGTGGTCCCGGAGGCGGCGGCACTGCCGGGGGAGCCGTGCGGGCCATGGCGGGGCCCTGACTGCTCCGGCGCGGCTCGGGCGGGACTCAGGGCCCCGGCAGCGACTCCTTCCCGCAACCGTTGCCAAACATCTGGCGCCCAACGGTCCTCCCCGCGCGGGGCCTCTCTCCTCCTCGCCCCGCCTCCGCGCCCCGCCGGCCCACCGGACACCCGCGGGCCGCCGCGGATGCCTCCCACCACCGCCGGGCGGGGACCGCCGGCCCCTCCCGCCCCGCCGCCGCGGAAGGAGGAGGCGGCGAGGCGGCCGGTGCCGGCGGAGGGCAGCGCAGCCGGACCCCGCGCCGCGGCCGGCGCGGGCCGGGGCTCCCCTCTACGTCACCCGGGATTCCCCCTCGGTGTGACGCGCGCCGGGGCTCCACCCAGAGGCGAGGGGTGGGGGGGGGTGTCTCGCCGCCCCGCCCATTGACGTCGATTGCGCCACGTGTCCCCCCGCCGAGAGGCGGTTGCGGCCACGCCTCGCGACGCTGATTGGCCGCGGCCGCGGGAGGCGGGCGCCGATTGGCGGCGAGGCGCGGGGCGAGGCGGGGCGCGGCGGGTGAATGAACGGGGCGCGGCGGGGGAATGAACGGGGCGCGCGGCGCGGGGCTGCGGCGGGACCTCGGTGCGGCGGAGCGCGGCAGCGGCCACCGCCAAGTCCGTGCGAGGGGCAGCGGCGGAGGCAAAGCGGGGCTCGGCAGCCCGGGCACCGGCCGGGCGGGACCGGACCTGCGTGCGCCGGCCCCAGCCGGGCGCCTCCTGCGTTCCCGGGCGGCCCCGCCCGCGCGGCTGGCCTCCTGCCCGGTTTCCCGGCCCTCCCTCTCCCTGCGCCCGCGCCGCGTCCTTCCCCCGCCGCCCGCCTTTCCTCACCGGATCCCGGAGGAGGCGGGCCGGACGGCGGGAGCCTGACGCCGTCTGCCCGGTGCCCGCAGCGGCCGGGACCATGGGCACGCCGGCCTCGGTGGTGAGCGACCCTCCGGGGCGGGCGGCGCCCGCAGTCCGCGGCCGCAAGCGGGCCTCGGCCAACATCTTCCAGGGCGTGGGGCTGCCGGAGCTGCGGAGCCTGTTCCGGAGCGGCGGGGCCGACCGGCCCGAGGAACGCGCTCGCCTCGTCTGGCGGTACGCGGGACAGCGGCGCATGGCGCGGGCCCTGCGGCGGCTCCGTCGGCGGCGGCCGGCCCAGCCCGGCGGCGGGATGGCGGCGCTGCGGCGCTTCGGTCGCCTGCGGTAGGTGCGGGCCGGGGCGGCGGGGCAACCGGGGGAAGCGCGGCTGGGCCGCGCCGCTAACACCCGCCTCTTCCCCGCAGGATCGCGGAGGAGGAGCCGGAGGGCGGCCGCGGGGCCGAGGCGGCCGCTGGGTCCAGGCAGCAGCGCTGAGCGGCCGGGCCGTGGGTGCCGAGACAGCCGGGCTCCCTGAGGACACTAAGCCTACCGGACAGGGTGCAATGGTTAATAAAAGGTGGACACGGTGGCTGCGTTAGGCTGTGGTGTTGCGTGAGGCTGTCCTGCCAACCCCTGGCCTTCCCCCGGGTGGCAGGACCTCGATCCAGGCTGCCCTCGATCCAGGAACAGCCCAAACCTGCTCCCGGGTGCTGTGGAGACACGGAGGCAGCTGGCTGAACGGCAGCTCTGTTATTCAGACGTTTGCATGGTTTAAATACATTACATACATTTCTACAGTGCATTAGAACAATACATTTTGGGTCAGTTGGAGATGCAGCTGGGTCTGGCGGAGGAGCTGGGGTCTCACCGCTGCCTGCCCCGTGCTTGTACAGCCAGTGCTGAGCCCCCTCCTCACGCAGGAGACAAGGGAGCTGCTCTCCCTTCTCAGACTCAGGCAACAAAGCCCCAACCCACCTTCATTTCCCCCTGACCCCCCCAAAAGATGGGCTAACAGGACAGTGAGACCCCACACCAGCTTCCCCCAGCAGCAGGAGAAGCTGCAGCTCAAGGCAAGCGGATGCAGGCAGCAGCCCTGGTGCTGTTTTATACAACACAAGCTTCCGGGGAGAGGGGGCTCGCTGCCTCACCCACCCACAGCAGGCCTGCAAGATTGTCAGCACCAGGGCAGCCAGAAGCCCGTGCTAGCCCTCCTGTGCTCCCATCGCACCTCCCATCCATGCAGCAGAACAGCCCCCTCCCCGGCCCTTCCGCTTCCCTGCAGCCCCCTGCCCCTCAAGGGGGCCCTAGGCACAGACAGGCTGGCACCATGCTGGCTGCACAGCAGCCAGGGAGCAAGGGCAAAAGCCAAGCAAGAGTAGCCGTGAAGACCTGGCAGGAGGGACGTTCTGGGGCAGCAGAGGAGGACAGAGCACTTACACCCACCCCGTCCCTCTCCAGCTAGGGGAGGGCTCCCAGGGGCACTGAGCTACAGACCCTCCCAAAGCCATCTGCTCCTCACAAGGACAAGCCAGCACCTCTTTCGCCTTAGTGTCTAACTGCACCCAAGCCAGCCCTGTTAGTTGTCCCTCCTATGTCCCCTCCTCGAGCCCCCAGCCAGAGAACAGCCGTTCATTGCGGTCCCCGCTGCGCCAGCGGGCAGCAGGAACTCCCCCTGAGGAAAGCAGCGTGCACGGGGTTGGGGCAGAGGAGGGACAGTGGGGGAGTACCGCACACCCTCAGGGAAAGGGAGGGGGTATAACCCACTACAGGCCTTCCCAGCCCAGCAGCCGGCATGATGGGACAGAAAAGGGCCAGTGGCTGGTGTAAAGGGCTGGACGGATCCTGGCCCGGGCAGCCTGCTCATCCCAGCCCCAAGCAGAGGTGCTCAGAACTGCATGCAGGCCGAGGAAGGAGGCAGGGGCAGGGTCCCACCCATGCCACAGCTCCCAGTGGATGCCCACACCTCCCCCTGGGCTCTGGCCCAGGCAGGGCACCCAGCTCTGACAGCGCTGGGGAGGAACCATGCCCAACCTGCCTGGCTCCTCCAGTTCAGCTCCAGGTTCCTCCAGCCGCACCTGCTCGCTCTACCCAGAAGGTCGAGTCCCAGCCACAGGAGCCAGCGGTGGCCCGGCTCCTCTCGCAGTGCTAGTCCGAGGCGGCCAAGCCCTGCCCACGGCTCCCACAGCTACCACCATGAGAAGAAAGGCTTCCGGCTCTGGAAGCTCTGCGTGTAGGACTCGCTGGCAGTGCGCTGGTGGGAACGCGCCGTTTCCACAATCACGGGTGGCATCTGAACCAGGTGTAGGGGGCTCTTCCCATCTTTCAGCGCCTGAGTCAGGTTCAGGATCTGTATGGCAAAACAGAGCAACGCCTGAGCTCCCTGTCGGAGCAACAGAGAGCGTCCACCCCCAGCACCCTTCCTGCCACACATGCAGGACAAGGCTCTGCGCCTCAACCATCTGCCTTCCCTGCTTACCTGGCCTCTCATGACAGCAATCTGCTTGTGAAACTGTCCCCTGTCAAAGCCAGGGTCTTTCTGCAATGGAGAGAGCAGAGAACACAGTGGAACCCACCCACTGCGCAAGAGATGGCTATTCCCCGAGCAAGCCTCTCTCCTCCCATCCCATAGGTTTCCTGCTTCTCCCCACACTGAACCTTCATCTCCTGGCAGAGGAATAACCCTGCTATGCCTCAGCCCAGAAACACTGCCACAAGCTTGGCCACTTTCTGTCCCCTGCAGCCTTGACGGGGAGCTCCCCAACACCCCCCTCACTTTTCTTCCTCCCAAGCCATCCTCACCCACTCCACCAGCTCACCTTGAAGAGCTCATACAGATCTTCCTCCAGATCCTTGACAAAGTTGGGGTCTGAGATCTTGGGAAGAATCAGGTCCTTGATCTCCTGTGAGAAGGGGATTTTGGCCTGGGGCAGCCATGCCCAGTAGAATGGATCTGCGGGAGGAAGCAGGAGACATTGGAGCTGGGGAAAGCAAAGGATGGTGCCACATGCTCCCAAGTGCCAGATCACCTGCGTCTGCTCCCAGGTGGAGCTGCCCACAAACCCAGAAGGTTTGTAAAAGGACAACCCTAGCCCTCTCCTCTCCAGCCCTTTAGAAGGATGCCCAAGGACGGAGCTGTATGGCTCACCAGAGTGCCCTGGCACAGCCCGAGGGACTCACATGCTCTCCAGGAGTCCGGGTGTTTCAAGGGAAAGGCCAAACCATTGTCTATAGCAGCCAGCTTGATGATGGGCTCCTTTACCACCACCCAGTCACTGTCCTGGAAGAAAACATAGCATGTCACAAGGAGAACTCGCAGCAGGAACAGCCCCTCTCCACTCCCCACAGCCAGGATCTTTGCCCTGGCTACCACAGAGGCATAGCAGCCTCTTGCCTGTAGCGTGGCCCCTTGCCAGCAGGGAAACAATGCCCCTTTCAGGCAGGAAGGGGACAAAGCTGCTCCCCCTGCAGTTTCTCCCCAGGGATGCATAAGTCCAGCAACACCAGTTTCCCCCTGCAGAGCCCAGCTGCATCCTCACAGAGTCCCACCAGGCCACAAATCACCAATGCAGCGGGCAACGAAAGGCCCTGGAGACATCAGGCCTCCACAAGCTCAGAAATCCAAGCCAGCTGTGAAATCCCCAGCCCGCCTGCCAGGCAGGCAGCTTGCAGGAGCCCATGTGGAGCCCCTGCCCGGGAAGAGCTGCTCACCCGCACACCCGCGCTGTCCAGGGGACAGTCGTACTTGATGAGCCAGTTGTCATTGCCCCGATCTGCAGGGAGAGAAAACCAGCGGTGTCAGTGCCAGGGCCGGCCTGCACTACTCCTCCGATCCAGAAGTCAGACCAGTTTTAGGCCCAAACTCTGGCCTAGAGCTCTCGAGCTTGCTGCAGGCCTAGGAAGCCACATCAACCCACACACAACCAGCCCTACAAGCTGAAGAGGTCCACATGCCCCCATCTTGCAAAAGAAAGGGCAGCCTGTGAGCCCCAGGGTGCTACCCTGACCCCTTCCAGCCTGGCAGGGACTCAGAAGCTCAGGGTGAGATGGGACACAGGGACACAGTCAGGTGCTGGATTTCCAGCTGTCCAATTTTCACCCCAGCACTGTGGCGGACCCAGATCTTGCAGAACACAGCCCCGCAGCCAGAGCACGGCCACAGCGGTTGACAGCCACAGCACCCACACCCCACTCAGAGGCAGCAACCAAGTGGTGTTGAGAGTTTTGGATGCTGGGAAGAGACGCCAAGCCCTCGTCCCGCCCCCCCTTCTCCAGCTGGCAGGATGTGAAGGAGCAGGCAGCGTCCCACGCCAGGCAGCCTGCCCTACCTGTGTTCCTGATGATGTAGTCCAGCACCACCAGCCGCTCGAACTGCAGCAGCAGCTGCCGGTTGGTGTTCTCTGGGAGCGGCTCAGCTTCAAACCGCCGCAGCCAGTAGTCAGCATCCTTGTAGCCTTCCACAAAGAGCTGGAAGGAGCCCACCTAAGCAAGGAAAGGCTGCGTTACAGGAGGCCGCAGAGGACGGAGAAGCAGCGGCATGCAGGCGTGAAGGCCGGCAGCCCTACCTTGGGCGGCAGACCAATGCGGTTGAAGCGCTGGCCGACTTTGGGCACCTTCTCCAGGGCCAGCCTCTTTCCTCGGGACTTCACCCTGTCAATGGCACTGTAGTTAAAGGTCTCGCTGGCCAGATACACAACCTGCGGGGACAGGAGCGTGGACGTCAGCAGGGACACCTGGCAATTGTCACAGGGCTTGCTGATAAAACCGGGACACAGCGTTTCCCACAGCTCTGCCCAGCACCAGGATCCCCATGGCTTGAGCAGGAGCAGTTCCAGTCCAGAGCTCGCAACACATCTCCAAGGTCAGCGATGCCACAGGACAAGGCGCAAGCGGAGCTGTGCGGAAGCTCACAGAAGCCTCCCCGGGATGAGATCCCAGCAGCTGTCCCCTCACCTTCGTGCGGGGGACGATGTTGAGTTCCAGTTTCTGGTCCACCAGGCTGGCGCCCGCCTCTGACAAGTAACCCTGGTTGAGGACGAGGCAATCTCTCCCAAAGCAGCACGGGCAGCACAACTTCTGCAGCCACTTGGTCCACTTGGGGTTCAGGTGCCCGTACGGCTCCTCGTTCTTGGGCTTGAAAACACCGATGATTTTCTGTGAGCGGGAGAGAGGAGGGCTGACTCAAGGTAGTTGACAGCCAGGACACTCCCCCTCAAGCCAGCTCACAGTAGGGACATGCAGGAAACGGGCCCCGAACAGTCCCTCACCAGGGCTACAACCAGCCCCTGGGACCAGGCGGACCCCACAGCTCCTGGGAGGGAGGCAAGCAGGCAGGGATGCTTCCCCAGCCAGTGCCCCATCCCATGAGAGCAGGATGCTGCCCAAAGACCTTCATGCCCAGCTCATCCACCTGGAAATGACCCTCCTTGTCCCAAAAGACACCAGTGATGATGCTGTCCCCTGGTAAACACCCCAGTCCCACCCCAGCGACCTTTGGACGGCTGGGGAGAGCTACTGCTCACAGCAGCTCATTATGTCCACACAGGAGAGGGATAGCAATCCCTGCCCTGGCTCCAAAATCCATTGAATGGAGCTGATCCCAAACCGACCAGAGATAATGGGACCAGAACAGTTGTCGTGGTTTAACCTCAGCTAGCAATTAAGTACCACGCAGCCGCTCTCTCACCTCTCTCCCTCCTCCAGTGGAGGAAGAGAATTGGAGAAAACAAGGAAGCTGGTGAATTGAGATAAGAACAATTTAATAATTGAATATAATATTATAGCGATGCTAATAGTATTAACAATACTACTAATAACATGCAATGAAAAGAAAACACATGACACAATTGCTCACCACCCGCTGACCGATACACAACCAGGTCCCAAGTAGCGAGAGTCAGAGCCAGCATCTGAGAGCCAGAGCCCGAGAGCGATCACAGCAGAGTCCGAGCGAGAAAGCCACCCAACCCACCAACTCACTAACGCACGAACAAACGAGCTATCGTCCCCTGGCCCACTCCCTGCTTATGCACTGAGCATGATGTGCTATGGAACAAAACACCCCTTTGGTCAGTTTGGGTCAGCTGTCTGAACCGTGTGTGTCCTCCCCTCTCCCACTGCTTGCAATGAGAAAGTTGGGAACGCAGGTGTAGTATCAGCAGCTGGAAGAGACCTTGACTTGGTGCAAGCACTCCTTAGCACCAACCAAAACACACCTTATCGGTACTATTCTCCAGGCAAATCCAAAACACAGCCTCATACCAGCCACTGTGAAGAAAATTAACTGTTCTGACGAAAACCCGCACAACCAATGAGCAGCTGGACGACCCCCCACGCTCCGTGCTGGTGTGCCCAGCTAAAGACAACAAAGGGGCTGTCTCTCTGGGGACACTATGGGCATGAGGGCACAGGCAGCTCCAAGCTGGCCACCAGCTGGTACCAGCAACACCCCCAGCCCCTCAATCCAGTTCACACACATTGACCCAAAAGCAGGGACAGCAGCACAGGCACCCCACCGCTGCAGAGGGCACTGCACCGTTATCAAGCCAGCATTGCCAAGCCACGCAGCCGAGACAAAGGCCAGGGCAGGAGCAAGGGCAACTGTCCCCACAGGCCAGGCATCCTGGGGGGCAGAGCAGCAGCTCCCACTTGGCAGCCCCTGCTCCAGGGTGACTCAACAGCACACACAGCCAGCTCTCCACCCCATGGCTGGTGCCAGCCCTGGCCTGAGTGGGTGGCACTTCCCCAAGCTAAGCTCCTGCCACAATGTGGAAGTGGGACACGAGTCCCAGCACCTCAGCGGGGAAATCCAGTGCAATTCCAGTCTGCCATGGCCCAGAAGCCAGCCCAGGGCAGGTGGGAAGCAAGCTTTTGTCCACCAGGAAGAAGGAGAGGAAGTGTTTGAGGGAACTGGACCCCTTCAGCCATCCCCAGATCATACAGAGGAGCCACTTTCCCTGAGCAGTCAGAAAGGCAATCCCCTCGTCAGCCCCACGTGAAGGCACACAACTGCCAACACGTCCTTGGACATAAGCCTGCAAGAGGCTTGTTGAGAACTCTGGCAACAGAGTCCTGTGCTCTGTGGAGCCAGTCTAGTACAGCAAGGCCCAGCCAGGCAGGGACAGTGCGGAAGCGGAGAGCAGAGACCTGGCAGCACAGCATCCCCTTCCAGACAGACCCGTGTTGGGAGCAGCACCGGCAGGGAAAACAGGTCTGCCTGGTGCCAGCAGCAAGGCAGAGGGAGCCAGGCCAGCCCAGAGACACAGCCGGCAGCTGGGGTAACCACAGCCATGGGGGCTGGCTGGGACAGCTCAAGCAGCCCAGAGTGAAGCAGACGCAAGAGAAAAGTCCCCACCATCACCACCCACCCGCAAGAGGGGCGCACTGCACTCTGTCCCATGCCAGAAGTTGGAAGGTTTTGGTGACCCTGAGTAGCAGCCACAGAAACCAGACACACACCACATTTGCTGACAGCAGGGTAGTCCAGGGGACCTGCCAGGTGACATGGCCAAGAATACACAGACTCTTTGCACACATCCTCCACCAGCTCTCACTGAGCTCCGCTCTCCTACAGACAGGCAGCCTCTGTCCTGCCACCCCCAGGCGGCGCATCCAGCCGCCCACTCCAGCGACACCATGCCTCATACTGGGCAAGGAACTGAGCAGGAGGAAGCATATATTGCCCCACAGGCAGCCAGCTCAGCTGGGACCTGCCTGCCACAGCTCCCAGGAACCAGGCTCCACCCAGGACAGAAAAACTAGAGCACACCAGCGAGCCCAATCCTGCTTCCCAGGGAGCATCCCGGTATACACATTGCAATGGAGTCACGGGAAGCAGCAAACAGCTCAAGTAATTGGGCTGGGTGCTGCAGGTCACAAGACAAGCTGCCCTGTGCTGCCCACACATCCATTCAGTGGCGTGGAGACGGCTGCCACCCAGCTGACCAGATCTACGGGGGCCCAGCTGTATGTTGAGGACTTTGCCTTGATTACACCAACCACGCAGCCGCAGGGGAGATGTCTCACTGGCCAAAAACCAGCTCAGCTCTCAGAGTCGCAGCCCTAAGGCTGGAGTCACCATGGTCAGGAGATGCTGACTGTGGTCAGGAGATGCTGATGCACAGGCCTGGGGAGAGGGTGACCTTTCCTCTTTGGGCACGAGAGCCACAGAAGTGGATGAAGCAGCACGTGGGCACAGCTGGCCCCCACTTCTGATGCTGCTCCCACTGCACTTCTCCCCAGGGAAGCCCAGGGTGGCTCCAGCCGCTCCTACCAGCCCCCCGAGGCCAGTCACTCCCGGGACAGCATCACCACTTCCCCCAGGAGCGCCCTCCTCCCGGCCAGCGCCGCTCAGCCCGCAGACCTCGGGGGCCACGGGGAGCGGGCGACCACCCCCGGGGCGGGCACACGGGGCCGGCTCACCCCCTGCGGGTCCTTGACGAAGTAGCTGCCGCTGGAGCCCTGCGAGATGCGCTCGGGGAAGATGCCGCGCTCGCTGGCCAGCTCGGCCCTCCGCACCACCTCGGCGAACTCGGGGTCCTCGGGGAAGTCGTTACGCTCCCGCTGCGCTGCCGCCGCCGCCGCCTGGGCCTGGGCCTGCGCCGCCGCCTGCGCCGCCGCCTGGGCCTGCGCCGCCGCCGGGCCCCGCGCCCCGCGCTCCAGCAGGGGCTGCCGCTCACGGTCGCGGCCGCCGGGGGAGCCGGGAGGGGAGGGCGGCGGCGGGGCGGCGGGCGGGAGGGCGCGCACGGCCCCTCCCGGCAGCCCGTAGTCGGGGGCCTGCGCCCGCTCCGGCGACACTAACGGGCTCGTCTCGTCCATCGCGCCCGCCCGGCCCCGCCGCGCCGCCCGCGCCCACCGCTTCCGGCCGCGTCATCACGTCACCGCGCCGCCACGCCCCATTGGCCGTTCCGCCCACGCCACGCCCCATTGGCTGCTCCGCCCGCACCACGCCCGGGGAGAACACTGCCTTGCCCTACACAAAGATGGCGACTGGAGAGGGCGTGCCGCGCAGCCGGCCAATGAGCTGCCGCGTTGCTAGTGGTTGCCGTGGAGACAGCCAACGGCGGGCGGGGATGGACGCTGGCGGCGTGGCAGCTCTCGGCGGGGCGTGGGGCTGGCAGGGGAGGTGGCCGTGCCACCGCCCCTCGGCGGGACCCCGGTGGGGAGCGGTGCGGGCGGCGAGCGCGGAGCCAGGTGAGCGCGGGCCGCGGGTCCGTGCGCCGCCCGGCCCGCCCGCACCGCCCCTGGGCAGGCACCGGGCCCGCGGGCATCGCCACGGGTGTTCCGGTGGGGCGTGCGTGCACCGCCCGTGGGTGCACAGGCCCGGTGGGGTATGCATGTATCACCCGTGGGTGCATCAGCCGTGGGTTCACGGGCCCGGTGGGGTGTGTGTGCACCGCCCCTGGGTGCCTGGACCCGGTGGGGTGTTGCATGCATCGCCCCGGGGGCATCAGCCGTGGGTGCATGGCTGCAGCGGGGCACGTGTGCATGCATCACCCGTGGGTGCACGGGCCCGGTGGGGTGTGTGTGCACCGCCCCTGGGTGCCTGGACCCGGTGGGGTGTTGCATGCATCGCCCCGGGTGCATCACCCGTGGGTGCACGGACCCGGTGGGGTGTGCATGCATCACCCGTGGGTGCATCAGCCGTGGGTGCATGGCTGCAGCGGGGCACGTGTGCATGCATCACCCGTGGGTGCCATCGCCACCTCTGGGCACACTACCCATGGGCGTGTGGCACAGCCCGGGGTGCTGCACGCATTGCTCCCGCTTGCGGTGGGCCCTGTGCACGCAGGGCTGTGGTGTGCGCGCGTGCCAGCGCAGTTGCGGGCTGCCTTGCTCACAGGGCAAACGCTGCCTAGCCCCCGGATGAAGTCGCAGGTCGAGGCACAGGCTGCGCAGATGGAGGGAGCCCCCTCCTGCAGTCAGCGTTAGCAGCCCCCGGCAGCACCCTCTCTTCCTCCGGGCGCTGCTGGCAGCATCCCCAGAGGTGCCGGGGAGCTGGCGCTGTGCTTCTGGGCTCTGCCATCAGCAGAGAGCACTGTTCATCGCCGCTCGGCTTGGCTGGGGGCCGTTTCTCCTCTGGACACAAAGCCCTTGAGTTCCCTGCTGTGCTCCCCGGCGCCTCATCTGGCTGGTTAGCGTGGCTCAGCACCCGTCTCTCCCGGGATGTGCAGGCCCGTGCGAGCAGGGATACCCCCTTGGGAAGTGGGGAGCCCCTTCCCCTCACAGGCACTGCCTGAGCCGCACCGGGAGCCGCTGGAGAGGCAGCGCCCAGCTGTCTCCATGCCTTTCCCGTGTGCTGGGGAGAGCTGTGCGGCGTGGCAGTGTCTCTGGGGGTCTGCACGGCTCCGGGGGCTGCTTGCTGTCAGCAGGCAGGTTTGCAAACCCTCGGTAGTCAAGAAAGGCTCTGGAGCCACAGGGTCCTCTCACTGCCATCCCTCTTAGTGGGAGCAGACACTCCATCCCCAGAGGGGTGAGCCAGGTCTGCTCATCCTTGGTGCTGGAGTTGGAAATCCCACAAGCTCTCAGCTCCCTCCCCTGAAGAGCCGTCACTGAGCACAACCCGGCCAGTGTCTCCTCTCTACAATGCCTGTGTCCTCCTGGGACTCTCCCAGCAGAGCTGAGGGCAGCCCCTGAGCTGAGCCAGCTGCGGTGCAGGAGCCCTTGGGTCCTGCCAGGGAGCTGTGCTGGTGGCAGCCAGCTCCTGCCACGCTCCTCTTCCTGCCACTCACTCATGTTTCACGGGGCGGTGACCCCCGTGGGCTCACATCGCCCCGAGCCCTGCAGTGGGGTGGGCAGCAACCCGAACCCGTCAGCTGGGGTTTCAGAGGCAGGGTAGCCATGCTCCTGGGGTCACCTCATCGTCGACGTGCCCCAGGGCGGACACGTGCCTCTCCGTGAGCCGAGGGGACGCGGGGACTCTGGGCAAGCCGGGCTGCTCCCCCCGCCCAGCAGCCACCCTCCACACCTCTCCCTGCCAGCTCTTTCCCTGCGCTGCCGGAGGCTGTTGCCATGACCCTCACCAAAGGCTCCTTCACCTACTCCAACGGGGAGGAGTACCGCGGAGAGTGGAAGGAAGGTGAGATGGGATGGGAGGGGATGGCCAAGCAGCCCCCACATCCCTGCCCAGCGCCATGCTGGGGCAGTCCCTCCCTCCCTCCTTCCGTCGCTGCCCGTTTCTGCCCTCGCCTAGGTCGGAGGCACGGCATCGGGCAGCTGACGTTTGCCGATGGCACCGCTTACGTGGGGCACTTCGAGAACGGGCTCTTCCACGGCTGCGGCGTGCTCACCTTCTCTGACGGCTCCAGGTGAGCGTGGCACCCCTGCATACACCCCCCTCGGGCGTCCCCACATGCCTTGGGGGGAGCCGCTGCCTCAGAAGCACCTCCCGCACAGGTACGAGGGGGAGTTTGTGCAGGGCAAGTTCAACGGCGTCGGCGTCTTCACCCGCTGCGACAACATGGTCTTTGAGGGCGAGTTCAAAGGCGGGCGCGTGTACGGCTTCGGTGAGTGCCCGGCAGCACGGTGCAGGCAGCCGCAGCCCCAGCGTCCCCCTCTCCATCCCTCCGAGCCCTGCTGGGTGCTGCTCCCTGCCCCGTCACTCCCAGCCCTTCCCTTCCCCAGGTCTCCTGACCTTCCCTGACGGCTCCCACGGGGTGCCCCGCAACGAGGGATTCTTTGAGAACAACAAGCTGCTGCGGCGGGAGAAGTGCCCAGCCGTCATCCAGAGAGCCCAGGGTGCCTCCAAGTCTGCCCACAACCTGACAGCGTGACGGTGCCCTGCGAACCTCCCGCCGCGGTGGGGACCCCCGCCGCAGGGCACCGCCTGGCCCCACCGCCCCCGCAGCAGGGATGTGGCACTGCTGGGTGCCCCCCTGCCCTCTATCCCCGCCAAGGCCCCACCCCCCTGCCAAACTCACGCCGCTGGGGGGGATGGGGCCCTCCGCTCTCCACCCAAGTGCCCCGGGGCAGCCGTGGTGCCTTCTCTCTCTGGCGATAGCTCTGGCACCCACCGGAGCAGTGGGGGACAGGGTGGCCAGGGCTCAGTCCCTCTGCCCCTCAGGAAGGCTGTGGGCCACCGGGACTGCTGGCCTGCTGCAGAGGATAGAGCAGGGGTGTAGGGGATGGACCCTGACCCCACTGCCAGGGTGCCTTGTCTGGGGGCTCCTGGATGGACCACAAAGGGGCAGTTCCTGGCTGGCTTTTCTCCTCTGGTCCTGCAGCAGGGTAGGCATCTTGGGCACCCCACAGCTTGTGCCCTCAGCTCTGGGTGACCGACCTTCCCCCCACATGCCCTGGCAGGGTGTCATGGTGCCTCTGAAGGACCCAGCCTGCTCTCAGGGCCAGCCGGTAGACTGTGTCCCCCTCATCCCTGTGCTGCCTTGGGGACATCTGCAGCAGCATCCCCACTAAGGGGGACCAGGGGATGCCCAGCCTGGCTCATGTCTAGTCTGCTGCACACTGAGGAGGGGCAGGAGCGATGGCAAGCAAGGGGCAGGGTCAGCTGGAGCCCGGGACGAGGTGCACAAGCAGGGCTGTGTGAGGTGCCGGGGCTGGAGCAGGGGGCCTGGGCAGAGCAGGCAGGGATAGGGGCACGGTGAGGGGGCAGGCAGGGTGGGCAGGGGGCACACAGCTCCCCCTCTTGCTCCCTGCATGCATCCTTCATCTCTCCTCTGCGTGTTCACCTTCACCCCTTGGTGCAGGCTGGCTGGCTGCAGCGCCGGGGTCCCGGCAGCCCTCGCAGCCTGGCGGTGGGCTGCATGGCTGTGCCCTCCCTGCCGGTCTCTGCCCACACCGGCCCCGTGCCTTGCCGTGACCCTGCCTTGTGCTGCCGCCCGTGCAGGCCTCAGCTGAGTAAACCACGTTGCCAAATGCCCGGGCCGTGTCCTTTTTGCCGGGCGCAAGGACCTGGGAGGGTGGGATGCTTGTACTGGCAGGACTGCGGACGCAGAGGGGGCAGCAGGTTTATTACCAGCTCATGGTCTGGGGATCCACCCTTTCCCGGATGGGGGCAGCGGGACCCCAGGGGCTGTTGAGGCTGGGTATGTGCCCAGGCCAGCAGACGGAAGGGTGGCCAGAGGGTGCTGGATGTCCGCACCCCAACCCACCCAGCAGGAAGGAGCAAGTTGGGTGGCTTTCTCCTGGCCACGTGCCAGGGTCCCCACCATGTCCCTAACTCCCAGGGTCACTGGCTGCCATGCCTTCCCAGTGCGGGGAGGGGCAGGGAGGACCCCTCACAACCAGCCATTGGTGCTGAAGGTGCTCCTCAGCTCCTCAACCTGGGAGGGACTCAACGGGGCTAGGGGTGCGCGACAGGGACCCCCATAGTATCCGAACCACTCCATGGCCTTCTTCAGTCCTGGGATCCCAAACCGGCAGGTGACCTGCGTGAGGGAGGGCAGGGGGGGCTTGCCAGCTCCCGTGGGACAGAGCAATGTGCTTTGTGGGCTCCTGCACCAGTCCCACGTGGGTCTGTGAGACTGGGCAGGGTGTGGGGTGGGTGGCTACAGCCCCACCATGAAGTGCCCACCGTGGGCTGGGGGCACAGAGCATGGCCATGCAGGGGACCATCCCTATGGCATGGTGGGCTCCTTGCAGCAAGGACAGGCCACCCCACAGTGGGGTGGGGGCCCCAGGGAGGAGCAGCTCTTCCACTCGATTGCTGCCTATAAATAGCTGGCAAGGCTCCCGCAGGGGGTTAGGCAGGTGACACTGCCAGCTGACACACTGTTCCTGGCACCGCAGGGCCGGCATTTCCCACCCCGCCACCTCCAGCCTAGCTCGTCTTGCCAGCTAGGTATTGTCCTGTCCCCCAGGGCCACCCCCAGGAACCTCCATCCTTCGCCGGCCCCTGACTCTGCCACGGCCTGGCACCCCCACCCTGCAGCATCCCGGGGGGTCCTGCCCGCTCACCGCCGTGTTGGGCTCGATGAGCCTGTGCTGCAGGTCGCGAGCCTCCTGCCAGTGGCCCTCGCGGCACAGACGGTCCAGCTGGCACAGCGGGGCTCCCAGGACATTGGCGAGGGCACAGACCCCCCCAGAGGCACCTAGGGACACCAGGGCATGTTGGCAGCCAGCTCGGCACACCCTGCCCAGGCAGCACCTCCCAGGCATCGCTGCCCCTCACCTGCCTCCCCCTGCTCGGCTGCCAGTGTCCCCATGGCAGCACCCCATGTCTCTGGCCGAGCAGGGGCAGCAGCACCTACCCAGGACGTAGCTCGCCAGCAGGAAGCCAGCCGATCCCGCCAGCACCTGGAAATCCTCCTGCCGCGTCTTGTGGACCATCAGCCCCATGCGGGTAATCTGGGAAGAAACATGCTGTGCCCTGGGGCAGGCATCACCCTGTCTCCCTCCGTGGGGCTCACCCGGCATCCCCAGGGCCCGAGGAAGGACTGCAAGTGCCAGCTGCCCATTCCCAGCACAAGGCCAGGTTTGGTGGCAGTCCAAAGGGGGAAAGCCTTGCCCCACTCACATCCCCACCGCTGTCCTTGATCCCGACAATGTTGGGGTGCTGAGCCAGGGTGAGGACAGCCTCCAAGGGCAGGTCCAGGCCAGTGTTGGCAGGGACACTGTAGAGCACCACGGGGATCGGGGATGCATCGGCAACCTGCGGGCAGCCAGGCAGAGCTCAGCAGCTGCGGTGGGTTGGAGATGTGCGGGACACACTCCCCATCCTGTTGCCCCAGGGGCTGCTGGTGGGCACCGGGCACAGCTCACCTCTGTGTAGTGCTGGACCAGGGCAGCGCTGGTCATGGCCCCCCGGTAGTAGCAGGGTGTCACAACCAGTGCCACGTCAGCCCCGGCCTCTGCCATGTTGACCGTCAGCTTGATGGTGGCCTGGGTGGCTGGGGAGGAGGCAGAGTGTTGAGGGATGCCCCAGGGAGGGACACGTGGCCCCCGTGCTGCCCGCACAGGCACTCACATTCGCAGCCTGAGCCAGCCAGCAGCAGGCGGTCCCTGGGCACAGCCCGGCGCACGCAGCTCACCACCTCCAGCCGCTCGTGGGGTGCCAGGTAGGGGTACTCCCCGTTGGAGCCCAGCACCACCAGCCCTGAAACGCAAGCACGGGGAGGGCAGGGCTTGGGCACAGGAGCAGCGTGCCCATGGGGCAGCCATCCCTGCCCCACAAAGGGTACATGTGGGTATGTGTCCTCAGACCACAGTGTCCATCCTCACTGCACTGAGCAGTGGCAGTGCCATGCCCTACCCAGGCACCCTTGTACATGCCATGCATGCACCCTGTGGGCTGAGCACGCTGCCTGCCCAACTCCGTCCCCCAAAAGCCACCCCACACAGCACCCCCAGTGAGGGATTTATTGGTGGCTGCAGCCAGGCTGTGCCATCCTGTCCCCAGCTGGGGCATGCAGACCCCTTCATTGGGACACTGCCAGTGCCATGGGCACAGGCAGGCCAGCTCCGGCCTGGTGCTGCTAGGCTCTGCCATGGCATCCTGGGCTCCTGTGTGCCAGGAGGGCTGGGTGTCTCCATCACCCTCTCTCTCCCTTGTCTCCAGACACACAGACTCTGCAGGACACAGTGTGCCCTCTCCTGTCCCTGTCCCTACAGCCAGGCAAGTCCTGGACTCACAGCCTGCTCAGTAGAGGGGAGACCCCAGGGCACATCCCTGCCACCCCCAGCCTTTTCCTGCAGCCCCTCTCCTCCCATCTCCATCCTGGGCAATCGATGGATGTGCATCCCATGGCATGGCATCCATGTGAGTGTGTACAGGTGTGCAGAGGGTAGGAGTGAGCCTGCAGTTATGTGTGGGGTGTGCACACAAGCACGCACTGGAGTGTGAGGGACACGCAGGGACTACACGCAGAGGCATCTGCCTGGGCACTTGCCGTGCAAAAGGCCTCAGGTGGGTCATTCAAGGGGCTGCCAGCCCTGGAGCAAAGTCCGGCTGGAGGCTGAGCACTGTCAGGAAGTCGGTGGGCTGCCTGCCTGCTGCCACACAGCCCCTGCAACGGGCAGGGGTCTGGCAGGAGCCTGCATGGAGAGGGGCAGCAGGCAGTGCTTACCTCGGAAGGGGATGCTGGCATAGCGCTGCAGGTTCCTCTCCAGCTGGGCATAGTCCACCTCCTGCGTGGGCGAGAAGGGGGTGGCAAGGGGCGGGAAGATACCCCGGAGGTCAATCGTGTGCCCCGGTCCCGGCGGGGTGCTGAGCCGCCGGTGCTGCCCGGGGGCTGCCCGGCACAGAGCTGCCAGGGTGGGCCGGAGGGGTGCGACGAGGCGGGTGCTGAGCGCCATGGTGCTGACGATTCCTGTGCCGTCCGCCCCACCGAGGGGCTGTTAATGTTTGATGGGGCACGTGAGGGACCCGCGACGTGGCTGGGCGGACAACATGGGGGTGGTACTGGCTGAGCTTAGGGTGCTTTCCCCTACTCCAGGAGCTGGCCGCAGGAGCTCAGCACCCCTCCTGGTGAGCCCCAGCTGTGCTTTCCCTTCCGCTTGTCAGCCTTGGCAGCCGTCCCTCTGCCACCCATGGGGCTGGGCTGCAGGGCTGGGAAGGGACCAGGCATTGCGGGGAGTTTCAGGGCTGTGGACAGGGTTCTCTTGCTCTGGGTGTTAGGGTAGGGTCTCCTACAGGAGAGCAGGAACAGGCGAGCGGGAGCGTTTCTGGGTAGGGAGCAACGAGCACTGTGCTCAGCAGAAGTGGCCCGTTCCAGAAAGGGGCCACTGTGTCCCCTGGAGATGGCAGGAGAACAAGCAGCCATCCAGTCCCGCAGAGCGGCTGCCCAGACAGGGTACGCCTGCTGCTGCCCGGCACAACCCCAGCCTCCAGCACGGTACGACGCCGGGTTAAGCCACCCCCGCCGGAGTTTTCCTCCCTGAGCTTGCCCAGGTGGGACTTCGAAGCACTTGGAGCAACCAGGGCATCCCACAGCGAGGAGTCCTGCCCTTGAACCGCTTATGTCCTGGCCCCAAGGTGTCACCAACACCCGAGTCCCTGTGCTAGGAGACAGGGCACATCCGTGCTGCTGGATAACCGCGCTCCTGGATAACCCAGCTTCCCCATCTCCACCGGCACAGGCTGCCCAGCCCCACAGCACCCTGGAGCTAAATGCTGCTCTTTGCTGGCTTTTATTGACATGCACAAGTCTTGGATGGATCCTGCTCCTTGGAGCGGAGCCCAGTCCCTGGTCCCTGTCTGTTGCCGTTACGCAGGGACATCCGTCTGCGCCTGCGGCTGCTCCTTGGTCTCCAGCGCCTGGCGCGTGTCCACCTGCCACTGCTGCACCAGGTCCGTCGGGGTCTTGCCAGCCTGCAAGAGTGGGCAGAGAGAGGCTGGGGCTGGGGTGGCGCTACATGGTGGGGCGGCAATCAATCCCAGTGCTGGCCCCCCCCGGCTCACCTGGTTCTTGGCCATCATGTCGGCCCCGTGCAGGATCAGCATTTTGATGATCTTGTAGCGGCTGAGCCGTGTGGCGTCATGCAGTGCCGTGTCGCCCTCCTGCGAGAGATGCAGCCTGGCTGGTCCTGCTCTGAGGACAGGGAGCCTGTCCCCAGCACTGCTCCCCAGCTCCACGCACACCCACCTCCCCACGGGGAGAAGGGAGACAGCGCCCACCCCAGCCCTGGCTGTGGCTGCCAGCACCCCCCGGGGCAGGGATGTGCCCGGCTGTGGGTGCTGGGTGCCCCCAGACAGGTCAGCCAAGGGCGGAGGGATCGGCATTGTCCCTCCAGTGCTGTCTGCGCAGCCGTGGCACTCACCCTGTCCGGGGAATTGATATCCACCCCACAGTGGATGAGATGCTCCACAATGTCGGGGTGCCCAGTCCGTGTGGCCACATGGAGGGGGGTGCTGAGCAGCTTGGGTAGGGGGGAGATGGACACCAGAAGAGATGAGTACCCACCCCCTGCTAGCTCAACACAGGGCCAACTGGTCCCCCAGGGCATGCCGGATTCTCCAGCACAGCCCCATGCCCCAAGCTCTGCCCCACACACCTTGTCCTTCAGGTTGAGGTCTGCCCCGCGGTCCTGCAGCAGCTTGACAGCTTCCAGGTGCCCCCCCCGGCAGGCCCAGTGCACAGCGGTGCAGTCCAGCTGGGCACACAGAGCCACGTCACGGCAGTGGACACCCCCACCACGTGTTTGTCCCCCGCCCCAGCTGGTCCCTGTGCCCAGACTGAGCCAGCAGAGCCTTGTCCGCAGCCACCTCAGCGGTGGGGTTGGCACTGCCCCACTGCAGGGACCCCAACCCTGCCATTGCTCTGGCTGCACTGTGTCCGGTGGCTTGGGCCAGCACGGAGCCGGGGGCAGGATCTGGCCTCACCCGGTCCCTGAAGTCGACGGTGGCCCCGCTGTCCAGCAGCTTTTGCAGGATGTCCGTGTGTCCTTCCAGCGAGGAGCGGTGCAGGGCCGTGCGGTGGAACTTGGGGGGTGAAAGAAGTGACACGGTGGTGGTTGCACCCATTCCCCCCAGCCCAGCTGTACCTCCAACCCCATCCCGGGGGTCCCAGACCCTGCTGGTGGGCATGGCGGCAGGGTGCAGGTGGAGGGCGGCCAGCAGCCGTGGGGGATGTTACCTCGTCACACGTGTCCGGGGGGCCACCGTCTGCCAGAAACTTCTCGATGACGCGGATCTTGCCCTGGACGGCGGCTCGCAGGAAGGTCTCTGGCTCCACAGGACCCTCCTGGCAGCAGGATGGGCTCAGGGCTGGGGCATCACAGGGGTGCAGGAGAGGGGGCAACATGGGGAGCCCCCTGCCCTGTTTCCCTGGGGATGTCCCCAACTGGCTGGGTGACCCAGGGGCTCCCCTGTCCCAGCAGCCCCCCTCCCACACCCTGGGATCCCCTGACATACAATCTCCAGGGGCTCTGGTGGCGGGGGGGGCTCGGGGGTGGCTGCGCGCTCCTCCCGGCGCTGCCGGCGCTGCTTGCGGAGCTCGATGAGGCGCTGGATGCTCCCCACATCAATGATCTCTCGCCGCAAGTCCACAGAGCTCTTTCGCACCCGTTCCTGGCCCTGGAGGGACACGTAGCACCCCGTTCGCCTTTTCTGCACCTGGCTGCTCCCCGGCCACCCCCACCCCCTGACCCCTCTTACCCTGACAGCCTCGAGGCCTCGGTTCCTGGGGCCACGGTGTTTCTCCTCCTCCAGTTCGGGTGTGCTCATCCGCTCCACGGCCGGTGGCTCCCGCACACCATCCTCTTTGAGCCGCTGCATGGACATGGGGGGCTCCATAGTCCTGCTGGGCATGGAGCAGCCCCACCACCTCCATCCCCGGTTCACGGGGATGGTTCTGGGTACAGCTCGCAGCTTGCCACAGAGGTCTCTGCGATGCCCCACAGCCCTCGGGCCTGTGCTTGCCCACTTGCCCTGTTTGGCAAGCTGGGTGCCTGCCCCTGCTCAGCAAGAGCTCCATGGTTGGCAACCTGCTGCCCCCGAGAGCCCCTGGCCACCTTGATGCCTCCCCCAGGGTGGCGAGGCCAGTGCCAGCCTCCTCGCACCCAAGTCCCTAAGGATGGACACGCCACAAGGCAGGTCCCTGCCGCAACTGGGGCAGGTCCCCCTTCCCTATGGACCCACCTTCTCCTCCTCCTCCTCCTCTGCCAGCTTCTGCTCGATGAGTTCCTTGGCCCGTTCCACGTCCAGCTCCATGGCTGCCTGTGGTGCACAGCCCTGTGCAGGATGTGGCCTCTCCTCCTTGTCACCACGGGCAGGGAGAGCCCAGCCCCAGCTCCCAGCGCTGCCGGCAGCTCCACTGGCCACAGGGCTTTATGCCGCCGGCCCCTCCGTCCCGCAGCCCAAGGGCACCAACAGCTGTGGCTGCTCCACATGACTGGGGCAGCTTTGCCATGAGCTCACCCTCCTGCTTTCTGGCAACCCTGGCTCACCTCCCTGGCCCCGGACCCTCTTAAAGAAACCCATGGTGCCCTGCCCCGGGCTGTCTGGGACCCCCATGCTGGGCACAAGGAATTGGGGTGAGCAGAGCCCATGGCAGCTGGTCCAGAAAGGTTCGATGGTGTGGGACCCTGGTTCAGGATTGTCCTGTGGGTCCTGTGCCCATGCCACATACCCCGGACAGCCAGGATTCTCCCTAGAATTTCCATCACCCCATCCCCATGCTGCAGCACTCACAGTTCCCCGGAACCCAGGAGAATAGGGGTTGCTGCCCATCCCAGAAGTAGGTGATGGGTCCCCCCAAAGCCCTCGGCAAGCAGCAGGCAGCACATGACACGGGGAGACGCAGCACCTCAGTGCCACTTTGGAGGATGACTTCAGGTGTGGAGCGTTCCGAGCAGCCCTGCCAGGGTCCCGGTGGCTGCTCAGCCTCCCCCGCCACGCACGGGCAGCCTGGCAGTGAGGCCAGCCTCACGTGGGGCCAGCGGGCAGAGCAAGCAGCTATTCCCGGCAGCAGGGACATTGTTCAGTCCCCCTGGGCTTTGCTCTCTCCCTTTGTAAGATGAGGCCGGTGCTGCCCTGTGCCGGGACAGTTAATGCGCTGGACACCAGCCCCTGACACAGGACCTGGGGGAAGAACAGATGGGGACACGTCACCATCACCCTCACAGGCAATTCCCAGGGTGCCTGTCCCATGGCTGCCACAGTCTCCGTCCGCAGAAAGGCACCATTTTCACCAGGACAGGTGGTGGCAGCCATGAAGGTGGTCCTGGGACCATCCCACTCCATGGGCAGTCCCACCTGGCCCCAGGGCAGGTACAGGCTAAAACCTCTGGAGGGGAGCACCAGGAAAGTGAGGTGGTGACCCCATGCCAGGGTGGCAATGGGATGACGCTGGCAGTGCTGGGGAAGGGTCCAGGCAGGCTGGTAGGACAGGGTTGGGGTGGCATCAGGCCACCACACGCCCATCCTGACATGGGAGCAGACACAGCACTGGGACAAGGACCTCCCATGGCTGTGAGTGACAGCCAGCCCTCCCCCGCCTGCCCCAGGGGCCAGAAGGAGGATGAAAAGGCTTTATTGATAAATACAGACTATATACAGATGGGAGACATCTCCACCCAGCCCAGCAACCCGGGGCCTCCTGGCCAGGGGGAGCCAGAGCCCAGCGGGTCACAGCCTCTCCCCACTGGCACAGCCCAGCAGAGGGGCCCCAGCCATGCTGACCTCCCCCAAGATATTTGGTCTCAAACCTCCTGCAGCAAACACAGCCCCAGCCGAGAAGGACTGCTGTGGCAGCACAGCCCCACACAGCCCTTCCTGGGGGGTAACCTAGGCAGGGGGCAGCCTGGGGATTGAGCAGGGGCCGCCCCCGCTCCAGCAGGGCTGCGACATGGCACAGAGCATCCCTGCGGGTGCCACTGTCCCCCTGCCCTCTCCCCACAACCAGCGGGGGGTGGTGCTCAGTTCCTGGGTGGCAGGGGCTGGTTGACAATCACTTGCACGACAAAATCCTTCTGGATCTTGGTCTCCTGCAGGCGCGTGCGGTCGGTGAGCAGCTTGCCCGAGAAGAACCAGCGCTGCCAGGCCAGGTCGATGCCCTCCTGCGCCTGCAGCTGCTTCTTTAGCTGCCCGATGGTGTCCCCCATGCTGGCGCTGAGCCGCAGGTCCTTGCCGGTGGAGAGCCGCACCTTGAGGGTGAACTCCCGCCGGGCGTTGGGCAGGGGCTCGGCCGGCTCCGCTGCCTCCTCCTCACTCCGCTCCAGGATCAGGTTGACGGGAGGTGCCAGACAGTAGACGGGTAGCTGGTACCGGTTGCCCAGCTCATCATAGCACTCCGTCAGGGACCCTGGGGATGGCAGGGTGAGATGCTGTGAGCGGGCATCCCCATGGAACCCCTAAATGGGGATGGGGCCACCCCAGGCAGCGAAGCAGCCCTCTCCTCTCCAACCCGGGACCCTGATGTGCCCAGATATGGGGCACTCATGACCCACCCCACCCACACCCCTGGTGCCGTCCCTCACCGTGGGGCAGAGTGATGCTGGCTCCATCAAGGATGGCTTGGGCCAGGCTGTGGTCATTTGCCTCCACGGCGTAGGCAGCTGCCTTCAGGGCATCCCAGATCTCCTTGCGGCCCTCGAAGGCTGGCGCCGTGTCCCAAAACTCATCCCGCTTGCTGCGCAGCTGCCCGTCCGTCATGGGGTAGTCACTCTTCCACTTGGGACGCTCCTTCTTCAGGGGCTCATTGCGGCCTAGGGAGGGAGAGGGATGCTCAGCCGAGGGATGGGGCTCCCCCTTGGGCCCCAAGGCCCCCATCTCCCTGTCCCCATGGGCTCCTGGGGTCACCATGCACAGCAGTGTCCAAGGGCCTGCCCTGCCCAGCACAGGACAGTCCCCAACACAGCCGGGGGAACTCGGCTAAAGCTAGCCCTGCCCAAGGTCCCACTGGCCCCATATCAGTGGGTAAGGGACCAGCCCCTTCCCTGTGGGGTGGCCGTGAGGCCTCAGGGCCCTGTGAGGCAGAGCAGTATTTATAGCTTGGGGAATTAGCCAGGAAATAAGCTGGTGAGTTGGAGCGGGAGGGGATTACGGTGGCTGAGCCGCAGCCCTGGCAGGCGAGGGCAGGACTTTTCTGTCCTCTCCGCCCACCCCCAGCATGGCAGGGACCAGCTCCGGGCAAGACAGCAGGCACATACTGCCCAGGACATCAGGGTGGCAGAGGGCATCTCCAGGGTGGGGGGCTGCCAGCCTGCAGCAGCCCCAGCCAGGGGCTGAACTGAGCAGGGTCTCTTCATGGAACAGCCCCCAACCCATGTCCCCAGGGACCCCCAGCAACCAACACTGCCCAGGGCATAGTCTGGGCCACCTCCTGTGCCAGCCCCATGCTGCCCTGTCCCCCCTACCCCAGGCTGCAGCCCCGTGGGAACAGCCCCATCCCACTGGCCCCACGGCTGGGCAGGAAGCGTGGGGCAGGAAGGAGCTGTTGTCACTCCCAGCTGAGCAGGGGACAATGAGTGACAACAGCTCCTTCCTGCCTCCCCTCTCCCTGGGGCGGCCAGTCGGCACCCTTCCTGCAGGGATGGGATACAGGGAATGCAGAGCCCCAGCCGGGAAGGAAGGACGCCCATGCCCTCACAGCTGCAGACCCTACCCCATTGCCCCGAGTGCTGGGAACAGCCACCACTGCCAGCTGCAGGCTGAGCCACACTCCCCAGGCAGCTTTTCCTGGGAAAGTATATGGTGACACGAGGCACTACATGACCCTTTTTTTGTACCAGCTCTGTCCCACCCCGTCCAAGATCACCAGAGCCAGCTCAGCACCCACTTTCCCAGCAAGCAGCTGGCCCAGAGCTAGATACAACACAGGGCACCCACCCCAGGCATCCCCATGGGGCACAGGAGAGCTCAGCTACCCTAGGGCTGGATGCTGAGCACCCCTGATGGGCAGCATCCTGCCCGCATTCCTGGAGAAGTGAGGGCAGCCGGCTGCAGCCAGTGCTGCCGATTCAGCAGTCACGGTGCTGGGCAGGAGGGATTTGCAGCACTGCAGGACAGAGCAAGGTCGGAGGCAGCATCTGCCCCAGGAGGGCAGCGAAGCAGCAGCCACGGCCAGCCCAAAGGACACAGCCAATCCCACATCTCCACGCTGCCACGGCCACCAGGCTGGGGCATGCATCCTCGCAGCTGGAATCATCGCACATGGTGGGATGCCCCACTGGCACCATCCCCCCGGCTTCGCTCATGGCCAAGGGAAGAGGTTGACCCAGGCGAGGCAGCAGGATCAGAGCTGTGGGGGCCTGGTTGCAGCCACCTTGTGTGGGCAGATGTGCCCAGCAGCCGTGCCCAGGTAGGCAGGGGCTAAGCCTCATCTATTTATTGCTGCCGCCCAGCTGGGGCCCGGCAGCCTCTAATCACCTCCTGCCACTCTATTCCTGGCCCCTTGTGCAACCCTCCGCCCCTGCCCGCTGCAGCAGCACCACCGGACAGGTCCGGCCGCTTGCTGCGCCCAGACCCGAGCCAACAGGATCTGGCTGGCAGCCTGCCTGCCTCCTGCCCTGCCTGTGGCTCAGCCACCCACCACGGTGGACCCCCAGGCAGGAGGCCGCGCCCCAGGGGCTCCACTGCCCCAGGGCTCGCTGGGCAGCCATGGCTCGGCCACGGATGAGATTCCAGCCAGATGGCACGAGGCATCGCTTCCGGAAGCGCCAGCTGGTCCCTTCCTGGGAAGGGCAGGGCCCAGATGCTTCATGCCACCAGCATTCCCTGCTCCTCCTGCTGCGGCAGGCTGGCCACCCTGGGGACAATGCTGTCACCTGCTGTGGGGAGCCCTGGCAGGACCCCTCTGCAGGGGGACGCGGCGAGCTGGCTGGGCAGGCGGGCTGCTTGCAGGGCCCCCGGGGCAGACGAGGTAGGCACGCAGAGCACCCCTCCCCGCCAAAAGCAGGTCCCCACATGCTGGGACCTGCCAGCCAGGGGCCTTGTCCCTGTGCTGTGGGCAAGGGCAGCTGCTGCCTTGCTTCATCCTCCACTGCTCGAGTGGCTCCTGTGGGCTGGTGCCACCACACATGCAAGTGTAGGAGCCAGCCTGGGCACCCCAGCACTGGGGACAGCCCCAGCAGCTGCCACGGGGGGAGAAGACCAGGAGAACTCAGCTGGGAGGGAGTAATGGTGATGGAGACGCAGCCGGCCGTTGCCTGGCACAGGAGGGGAGCACTCGGATCCAGATGTTGGGATCCGACCTCCTCCCAGCCACAAAGTGATGGCCTCACACCACCACCGAACTGAGCCAACTGTCACCTGGGGACCCCAGGACTCGCTGGCACCTGCAAGAAGGCACCTGCACCCCTGGGGACCAGAGCGTGACGGGCTGGAGGGCTGCCGGCTCCATGGGGGACCATCACCCCAGCCAGTGGGGCCTGCCCAGGGTGGGCTGGAACACCTGGAGCCCTGCACCATGGGGACAGCTCCCCACAGCACGTTACCAGAGCAGTGGGCAGCATCCCACCGGAAAACCTCACCCACTCCCTCCCACCTGCATCCCAGCTGCGGTCGAGGGCCGGGGCGCCCCATCTCCGGGCACACGCTTCCTGCTCCTCCTCTCCCGCCGCCTACCACCGCTTTGCCATAAACACGGTAATTACCGGCTGCGATTGCACCGGCCAGGGAGGCGAGCGAGGGGAAGGCAGGCGTGATTCACCCCGCCGGCCCACGTCCCCTCCGCCGGCAGGCAGTCCTGCCCGTCTCCGTGGTCTCCGGGACCCTTCGGGGGAGCATCCCGGGGAGGTGTCTCATGGCACCCGGGTATTAGGCTGCCGGTAGCTGCGGGGCGGCACCAGCCCCCACCTCTCCCCACGCGGCCGGGTCCCCGGTTCCCCTCGAAGCATCGAAGGAGCGGAGAGGGGGTTGTCCCCGTCGGTAGCCCGGTGCAGGGGTAGCGCTGACCCGGGGCTGCAGTTTACAGGACGAGTTGTGCCGGGGGACACCGTCGAGCCCAAACCGGAGCATCCCCCTGCAGCCCCCCCTCCCCCCCGGGACAACACCCCACCGGGAGGAGCCGGGGACCGGCAGGGCCGGGCAGGACACGCCGAGCGCCCCCGGCCCTGACCCTGAAACCCCGACCCGGGGCGGGGGAGAGGGCGCCGCGGTGCCTGCCCGCTCCTGGGGCCGCGCACGGCCCTGGGACCCCCGGGGGTGGGCACGGAACGACGCCCGGGGGTGGGCACGGGACAGCCCCCCCCACCCCGTACCCACACACTGCGCCCCTCCGGTGCCCAACGCTCCACCCCAGGGGTACCCGAGCACCACCCCGCCGCCCGGTGTCCGTGATCCCGGGGGTACCCAAACGGGACGGCTCCGGTGGGACCGTCCCCGCTCACCTGCTCGTTTGCGGGGGTTCCCGGCGGCGGGCCGCTCCCGGCGCTGCCGCCCCACGCAGCCGCCCATGGCGGGGCTCAACGGCGACGGCGGCGCTCGGCATGAGGCCGCGCCGGCTCCTCACTACCGCCCGACCGCGAGGCCCGGCTCCGTGCAGCCGCGCCGCCCGGCTCTGAGCGCCGGGGCCGCCCCCGCCGCCGGAGACACCCCGCGCCCCGCCCCGCCCCCCCCCCCCCCAGGTGTGCATGTGACCGCCTGCACCGGCACCGCCGCCGCCCACGTGCGCGCGCCCGCTCCCGCACTATGTTTGTCCCTTTCGCCCCGCCGTATCGCGCCGTTCGCTCGCACAGAGACTGGGGGGGGAGCGCGGCGCGAGGGTCCAGCGCATGCGCACGGCGGGAAGGCCGGCGGCCGCTGCCTTGGGCGCGGGGTGTCATGGCGGCGGCCGGAGCAGGGGCGGGAGTTGCGGCGCTCGTCGCCTCCGTCCAGGACTTCGTGGCCGGGCAGCAGGACGGCCGCGCCTCGGAGGTGGCGGCAGGTACCGGGCGGCTGCGGGGCGGGGCCGGGCCTGGGGGCGGGCGTGGGCACGGGTGGGGCGGGTGGTGGGGGTGTGGAACGGGCTTTGATGGCGAGCGTGGGGCCGGCTGGGAGGCGGGACGTAGGCACGGCTGGAGGGCAGGGCGCGGTGCGGTGGGGTAGGGTCTGGAGCCGTGAGCTGGGCACTGAACGGGAGGGCCGGGGGCTGTGGGGTAGGTGGGGGGCAGCAGCTGGGGTGCGGGGCTCGGGGGGCAAGGCGGCGGTGGGGGTGGGTAGATGCGGGGCTGTTGGGAGCTGGGGTCAGGATTTTGGAGGGCTGGGGGGATTGGAGCTGGGAATATGGCACGGGATGCGCGAGCTGACAGGAGCACGAGGGTGCAGGCCGTGGCACCGGCGGTTTGGGCCGCAGTGGGAGCTCCTGCGGGTGGTACCGGCTGTGTCTGGGTGGCGCCGGGGCGAGGGGAGCTCCCGGCCTTGCTGAGATGCGGTGGGAGGCAGCTGATGCGCTGGCTTTGCTGACCTCTGCTTCCGAGGCCCAGGCTCTGGCTGCCACCTCTGTGGTTTCTCCTTTCCTGGCAGGGCTCAAGGCATTTGGTTTCCTGGGGTAATTTGTCTTTCTGCTTGGAGCAGCGATTTGGTGACTTTGTTACCTTAGGGAATTTGCGGCTTCAGGAACGCGGCTTTTAAGGATCAAGCGGCGCATTTGCGTTTCTAGGCAGTGGCTGCCGCGTGTTTTGGAACGGAGCTGAGAGAGCAGAGGCCTGTGTAGGCCAGGTTACACTGAGGGGTAGCTCGTAGACCTTTCCCAAGGCTGATGGATTGTGAACTGCTCCGGGGTGTCTTGGTGATGAGATGATCTGGCAGAACAGGAAGATAACCCAGTGGTCCGTGTAACACGGTGAAGAAAATGCCAAGGAAATTTGGAGGAATTCACTAAACTACGTGACATTCAAGATGTTGCGAAAGAGTTGCACAAAGCCTCCGACGTATTTGGGATAGAGGGGGGGAAAGATAACCGTACAGCTGCCGTTGTCGCCCACGGTCACGTTACGGAAGTGCCCACAGAGAGCTTTGTCTCTTTGATGATGTACAAAGACCAGAGCTGAACCCCCCCCGGCCGTTTTCCGTCAGCCGTAGGACACTCGTGCCAAACCCACCTTGACAAGCGAGGGAGCCAGTCCGTGTCCTTTGGCTCCTCTGACCTCGTATAGAGTCACACGTCAGGAGGTATTAAATTGCATCACGTATCCTTCAGCGAAAGGGGAGGTTTTGTCTAACCTTGTGGCCGTTGTGCAAGCGTTGGAAGAAGCACGTTGAGCATCTCCCGTGTGTTGCTGAGTACTAAATTGAGTGGAACTTGGCCTCGGCGCTGTCGCAGGCAGCTCGGCTGCACCGGTCAGTGGGTGGCACAAGGAGGCTGAACTCATCTTTATTAAAAGGTGGAGGGAGGAGGATACTGCTGTTACCAAAATCCAACACACGTGCCCCGTGAATGCCACGCTCACATTTGGAGGGCGTGGGGGCGACAAGAGTGGGAAGCCTGCGGAAGTGGTTAATGTCTAGAAAGACACTGTGTGAAAGGGAGGGAAGAGTTTGAGGAAAGGGAGCAGACCGATCCCAATAATACAGCAAAGGGTAAATGGCTTTCTCCCCTTTACCTCTCGGACTACAGGAACACCAGAGTAGCCCCTCCTGGTAAAGGGAGTGCTGGGATTCAAGGTGCGTAATTAACCTTGGGGAGGTGCCGCTGCCAGCTGCGGAGGCAGAAGTTTCGCAGGCTCGCTCCCGCGCCTGCCGTGCTGATGAGGCAGGTCCAGTTCTAGCTGCGCTCGCGCTCAGGCCGTGGCCGGCGCAGCTCTGCCTGTCGGGGTTGGCGCGGTCGCTCCACGCGAGGCGAGGTTGGTCACGCCTCCGGTGCCTGAGAACTGAGCGAGTTCTCTCGCCGTAGCTGAGCGAAGGGGCTCCTAACCGCGGGGAGCGTCAATAGCCGGTTGTGGTTTGATCATTACACTTCGGCTCCTTCCTGTTGATTAGGAAACCAGCAGCTTTGTGCAGATGCTGCTTTCGGTCTCTGCAAATGCAGAGCGGCAGAGTGCTTGGCTGTGGAGACAGTGTTCGTCTCAGCCCTTCTCCACGGTGATTCAGAGGCATGGGGGCTTTTCCTGAGCTTGCAGAGCAGGATGTTGGGATGCTGGGGTGTGAAGGGGCCGTACAAGCTCTCCCGGCAGCCCACTCTGCTTTGTCCCGGTGCACAGCACCCGCTTGCTGTTGCGCTTTTGTTCTCCTGCAAGAAATGTTGCCGGTACCTGTGGCTGTTGCTCAGGGCACCCCCAGTTCAGTCCGTGCCTATCGACTGTGCGACCTGCTGAGCTCCTCCTCTTCCTCATGGTTCCCCTTCTCTGCTCTGCCCAGGCTCCCTCTTGCTGCTGCGCTAAGCAGGATTGGCAGCTCTGTCTCTGGCGCCGGGGCTGTCTGCTGTCAGAAAACACTGTCATCCCTTCTCCCATCCCCAGCGACCGCTCTCCGATGAGCAATGTGACGCTACTAGAATTAACTGCTTTAGGAAGAGCCAGTAAATATGCAACAGCAGGAGACTAGCTGAGACAAGGCCTGGGAAAGCCCTGAATGAAACCTTTTGGCTTCTGAGCGGGTGGGTGCCCTGTCAGTCGCATAGGCAAGACTTCAGCAGGGTGGAGGGGTGAACAGGGCCCTCCACAGTGCCCAGAAAAGCTCCTGGGCAAAGACGGAGAAGCCACGTGACTGGAAGGTGCTTTTTTTTTTGATGGGGGATAGCTGTTTTGTCCAGGTGGAAAGTGAGCTCCTGTGGGATGCAGCAGGTCCTTACCAAAGCCTGAGCAGTGTCTCTTCCCCTTGGGAAGGCCGGAGGTGAGCGAGGCAACCTGGCAGGGTGTCTGAGTCAGAGCTGGAAATAGACTCTGGGAGTCCCAGCGCTCCGTGTTCCTCTCCTCCCTGCTTTCCATCCCAGAGGGAGTCTGTGCAGGTCTGGCTCAGCACAGCGTGGAGGTGGTGGAGCCAGGGTGGGAAGCTTGGTGATCACTAGCGTCTGGGCTGTTGGCTTGGCCAGCTCTCCATCGGGAAGCACCTGAGGAGCTGCCCTTTGCCTCCTCCTGACCTGCTCATGTTAGAGCAGCATTTTTTGGTGTCTCAGCGAAGCGGAGCACAGCAAGGCTGCTTCTCTCAGGAGCCGTGTGTTGGTCACGGACGCAGCCAGGCTGCAGGGAGAGGGTAAAGGCAAAGGGCAGGCAAGTTCACGCCTCGCTGCCGGCTCCCAGCTCTGATCCAGTGGAAGCAGCTCTGGGTCCCAGGCATGTTCGCAGGCAGGGCAGGAGACAGCTCCTCCATCTGAGTGCACGTGGCCCCTTCGGTGCCTAGGGAGGTACCAGCACCCAGCCAGCCTTTCCCTCCGTAGTGCCAGAGCCCTTCCCAGCAGCTCTCTCCAGCAGCGTGCCCGACCGACGGTCTGGGATCCCTTTGGTTCACTCTCTTTACCTCCTTTCTCCAGGGGTGAAAGATGGAAGCTGGACTGTGCTGCAGCTTGTGGAAGCCCTGGGGTAAGAAAAGCCTTATACGTGTTACACATCGCGTAAGGGCCTCGCAGGGGAGATTCCGGCGAGGAGGGACAGTGAGAAGGAGAAGTGTGTGCGCGCTGGTCCAGGACGAGCCAGCTTCGGCGCTGGTAGGCACACCACAGCACGCAGGCCTGCGAGGGTCTGTCTGCTCACAATATGGGGCCTGAGCCGGGCTTTGCCCTCCCAGGACCTGGGAGCTGTTTGGGAAAGAACAAAGCCGGAGCAGCTCTAGCTGCTCTCCCGAGGACTGAGGTGTCGTGGCAGGCAGCGAGCTGCAGGGCACTTCTCAGCTGGGACTGTCCCCAGCAGCCTGAGCACGCTGCTGCACATCACCGTGTTACGAGTTGGCTGGCACGTGGCTTTTGCTTCTGTCTCTGAGCTGTCGTGGCCTGGGACGTGTGGAGGCTCGTTTCTCCCAAACTGGTGGCTGGGTTTGCCTCACTGGAAAAGGCTTTGCCCTTTCTCGGCCCTTGTGATCTCGGGAGCCGGAGTTGCAGGTGCAGAGCGTGGTGCAAGAGCAATTTCTTTGGTCTGACTTGAGAACTTGGTTTATTGCTGCATGGCTCTGGGGCTGGGTGCACGCGGCAGAGCCGGGAGAAAGGGAGTCTGCTCTCACCCTGCCCGGGGAGCGGCACCTCTTTGTTTTTATCATGTGACTGCTCAGGATGTGCTTCCTGCTTGGGTGTCCCTGCTCACAACAGGCCTGTTGGGCTTTCTTCCCACTTGGGCTAGGTCTTGCCTGGAAAACACAGATCCTCGGACGCGGGGGCGAGGCGTCCAGCTGCTGTCACAAGTCCTGCTCCAGTGTTACTCCCTGCTCCAGGAGAAGGAAGGTGAGGGCTGCTCTGGGCCGTTGAGTGGCTGCGGGCAGGTTGGGGGCAAAGCCTGTGCCACTGGAGCATCTGCCCCGCAGTTGGCAAAGGGATCGATTTAGCACCGTGCCAACCTTGTATGTGTCTCTGGGGTCAAAGTCCAGGGTGGGCACGGGGCCGCACGCTGCAGCCTTTTTGCCAATGTCACCACGCAGTTCGGGTCGCTCCCGGAACGTGCCAAAGCCCTGTCGCTGCAGCTGGTGCCCCCGGCAGCGTGTGGGTGTTGCACACCCAGGTGTGCTCCGCGCCACGTGGGACGCCTTGGGGACACATCTGCCTGTCAAAATCCCTGGGTGGTGACTCAGCTCGGGGAGTCATGCCCAGGTTGACTCTGGGGGAAGGCTGGGGAGGGGAGGAGATCAGCATAAGGATGAGAGTGGGGTGGAGGACGGGGGTGGGAAGGGGATGATGCCCTGTTCAGGGAGGCAAGGAGAAGGTTTGCCTGAGTTAAACACCCCATAACCACTGGCTGGCAGCAGGGGAAGCCAGAAGGTGCTGCCAAACTGTCCTGGACAGAGAGTCTTGCTGCTGGGGAGCTGAACTTGTGCCAGCAGGCTAGCAGGGCAGGGTCAGCTAGTAGGTGAGGTGGAGGGAGGGAAGGATGGAAGCAAAAGGTGCTTAGTCCTCTCTAAGGCTCTCTCTAAGTTTCAGACTGGTGGCAGGCAGGGCCAAGAGCAGCTGTGCAGAGAGAGTACGGACAGACTATCTGTGGGTGCAGCTGGAGTCGGGTGTGATGACTGGGGTGCTCCGGAGGGACAGCTGGGGATGGGGAGGGTCGGCGGGGAGGCCTGGCAGAGTCAGGGCAGCGGTGAGGGGAGCGAGCTGGGTTAGAGCCAAGTCACCAGGAGCTCTGGAGGAATGTGGGCAGAGCCAGCTTCCTGGGAGGGCACAGGCAGCTGCTGTGACACCCCCGGCTGGCCCCATCTCCCTTTGTGTCCCTCCTCACGAAGTTCATTTCTCAGGCGCTGCATCAGGCCGCCTCCTGGGGGGGTGAGTTTCTGCAGCAGCTGTGGGCACAGGATGCTGCTAGCTGGCTCTTCCAGTCTGCTTCCTGCTGCCACTCCCCAGGGCCGGGGTGTGCAGGCGCCCGTGGCCGTGACTCAGGCGCCGGGAACGTGTTGTGGAGCCAGCGCCGGGAAGCCAGAGCTCCTGCTCCAGCCCCGCGCCCCACCCCACGACATCCTCCAGCTTGGCTGAGTGGGTGTCTGCACCCACGTGTCTGGACAGGCCAGGGCAAACGCCTCTGGGGTAGCTCCAACACCTCAGCAGCGCCCGGAGGTGGGTGCTGCCGTGCTGCGGTCAGACCTGGGCTGCCAGGGGAGGGCGAAGGTGTTGGAGCCAGGTGGGTGCACCCAACAGTGACAGTTAACCCCATTCACCAGTGCAAGAGACGCTTCCTGCTCGTCTGGAAGCTGCTTTTGGCAGAGCTGGGGCCGCTGCCCGGCAGCTGCGTTTCCCAGGACTAACGCACATTGGTGTCTGTTTCTGACAGTGCTGCATCTGGTCCTGTTCTATGAGAATCGGCTGCAAGATCATCACCTCGTGATCCCCGCGGTGCTCCAGGGACTCCGAGCGCTGGTGAGCTCCGGCCCTGCAGTGCCAGGATGTGCTCCAGCGTGGTGCAGGCCGGAGCAGCACATCAAACAGGCCCGTCTGGGCTGTCAGCTTCTGCCCAGGCGTTGCCCTGTCTCCTCGGTGCTCCTGTGCCCTTTGCAGAGGGGTCGGAGAGAGGAGGCTGCCTCGATTTCCTGCCTCATGCTGCTGTTGGGGCAGGGATTCCCCGTAGGTGATAGGTGTCCTGTCCTATCCTGAGCTCTACCCAGGGGAGGAGGGGATCCTGCAGCTACAGCAGCAGGTGCTCTGCTTTATGTCTGCCATCACTGCTTTCTCTTCTCATTTCCTGTCCCAGAGCATGTGTGAGGTGCTGTCCCCGGGCCTAGCGGTGTCTGTGCTCAAAGCTATCTTCCAGGAGGTCCACGTGCAGGTGAGCAATGGGATTCCCATCCTCCTGGCCCCGCTCTCCGGCTGTCTGGGGACGGCCTGCCTGCCCTGAGGACCGGGTGCGTTCGGTAGCAGTGCAGCGTAGCACATCCTTCAGCAGCAGCGCCGTGCGGCAGAGCTTAGAAACGGCGCGTCTCACTGCAGAGCGAGAGGCAAACAGCTCTTTGGCCCTTGCCCTTTCTCCTCTCAGCCCTGGGGGAGTTATTTCCTTTGCTCTGTTCTCCAGGCTGCGTTTAAGTGCCCCCAGCCCCCATATTCTCCTGCAATTGAAGATTGTTTATGCTGTCAGAGCCTTGGGCAGCATGTGTGGCCCTGGCATGACTGTGATTCAGGCAGTGATGGACACGGTCGTGTTCAGGTGCCGTTGCGTAGGCATCCACGCACTTTGCATGTGGTAGATGGGATCTGTGTGCCAGGAAGCAGCAGCTGCTGCGTTCTGGGGGATCCTGTCCACTTCCCAAGGATACGTGCTGCCCCTGGGTGGTGGGTAGCAGCGCTGCCCTGTGTGGAGACTTGTTTTGATGGCTCTGCTCCTCCCTCTCCAGTCCCTCCTGCAGCTGGACCGCCACACAGTCTACAGCATCATCACCAACTTCATGGGCACCAGGGAGGAAGGTGAGGGGGCAGATGCCCAGAAGCACTCTGGGGTTGTCCAGGCTGGGAAAACGTTTCGCTTTTGCCTTCTCCAAGGGCTCTGTGGCTCTGCCTGGGGAGAGCTGGAATGGCTGTGGGGCTGGGGAAGCCGGCCTGGTTTCATGCCATGTTGGTGAGGTCTGGTGTCCTGCAGCTGCTCACAATCCTTCTTTCTGCAGAGCTGAAGGGCCTGGGTGCTGACTTCACCTTCGGCTTTATCCAGGTGATGGACGGGGAGAAGGATCCCCGCAACCTGCTGGTGGCCTTCCAGATCGTGCACAATCTCCTTACCAAGAACTACGCCCTGGGTGAGCCTGTGCTGCCCGTGCGGAGCTGGTCGGGGGACCTGTCGCTTTTCTTTGAGCTGTTGGGGGATGGCCCTTGGGCCTGACCAGGGCTGAGGTTGTCTCTGACGTGCTGTGGTTGTCCCTGGCATCCTTTGTTGCCCCTGACATGCTTCAGGAGCTGCAGAGCCGGCCTGTCATAGGTGCTGGGCACGGCTGCTGTTCCTCTTTTGCCCAGCGCCTCTGCTCACTCCCTCTCTCCTCTCTCTGCAGGTCCTTTTGTGGAGGAGCTGTTTGAAGTGACGTCCTGCTACTTCCCCATTGATTTTACTCCAGTGAGTGAGTTTGCCCCGTGCCACAGTCTGTTCCGTCTGGTGTTTGCTCAGGGGGTCGTGTGCCCTCCAGGGAACGGGAGGAGAAGGTGGGCAAGAGTCTGGGCAGCATTGAGCTACAAGCTGGGGTACCCAGGCTGACAGGCCGGTGCCAAACTGCCTGCAGGGACTGGCATTGCTGCTGCCTTGCTGGAGATGAGGTGATGCAGCCTCGGCTGATGGCTGGGGTGGGAGGTTTCCTGACCTGCTCTCTGTGCTCTCACTCTAGCCCCCCAATGACCCTCACGGCATCCAGAGAGAAGACCTGATTCTGAGCCTCCGGGCTGTACTGGCCTCCACGTCCCAGTTTGCTGAGGTATTCCCCCCGCTCTGCTCTCCTGACAGAGGCTGAGCTTGCGGCCCTGCAGAGCCATGGACGGGGTGCAAAGGTGGGCTAAGTGTCAGTGTCTCTCTCTGCAGTTCCTGCTCCCCCTGCTCATTGAGAAGATGGACTCAGACCTGCAAAGTGCCAAGCTTGATTCCCTGCAGACTCTGGTAAGGAGGGATCCCCTAGTCCCCCCAGCCCACAGCTGGCCTGTGGCAGCAGCAGCCAGCCACCTCTGAGCAATTCTGCCTGCTAGCCAGAGGCTGTCCCTTGCAAAGCCACCATTTCCAGGGTCCCAGTTCATCCTGCATCACTCTCTCCTCCTTTTCTCTCCCTTGAGTGGTTCATGCAGTTCAGCATGAGCCTGCCAGGATGGGCAGTGTCCCTGCTCTGTGTCCTCCCCGTACTGGCTTCTCTCTGATGCTTTCCTCTGGCTCCCTCTTGCAGACCGCCTGCTGTGCCATCTACGGGCAGAAGGAGCTGCAGGAATTCCTCCCCAGCCTCTGGTCATCCCTGCACAGGGAGGTGAGTACCGCAGGGCCCCTTACAAACGCTCCACCTCGCTTGGGCTCCTGCTGAGCGGGAGTTCACAGCCAAAGCAGGCAGACCCCCTATCTCCCCACAGCCCCCACTGTGGACAGCCATAGCGGGTAGGTGGGGGGACAGGCCAGCCCTGTCAGCATGTCCCCAGGGCTTGGAAGCCTGTGGGAAGCGAGGTGGGAGCCCAGGGCCTTCAGCCTGTGTTGGGAGGGCGAAGCCCATGGCTGGGTCAGCGCAGAGCTTGGCTCATCCTGCGGCCTCTCCTGCAGGTGTTCCAGACGGCGAGCGAGAAGGTTGAGGCGGAGTGCCTGGCCGCGCTGCACGCCCTCTCTGCCTGCCTCTCCCGCTCCGTGCTCAGCTCTGATACTGAGGACCTGCTGGATTCCTTCCTCAGCAGCATCCTGCAAGGTAGTTGGCAGAGAGACGTACCCTGAAGAGCCAGGCCTGCACGCATCCTCCTAGCTACAGATCTGCCCTCCTCTTCCCTTCGAGCCTCTTTCTTCTCCCTCTAGCTCTTGCAGCCACTGTTGGTTTCCCTAAGGGAATTGGCTGCAGGAAGGGAGGAGAAGGGCGCACAGTAGGAAGTACCAATTGGATTGAGGTTTTTTCCTCTCTGCTGGGATGAGGTGTCCAGCACTTGGAGCTGGGGGGAGCGGCTTGTCAGGGAGGCTGTGCGGCAGCTCAGAGCTGCGCCCCGGCAGCACGTCCCAGCCCAGCTATCGGCTGCATCGCCGCACGCGAGGCAGAGGAGCGCTGCCAGCGCAGCTGATGCCCAGCCTATCTCAGATTGCAGGCACCATCTGTGCGAGCCTGACATGAAGCTGGTGTGGCCAAGCGCCAAACTCCTGCAGGCAGCGGCGAGCGCGTCCCTGCGTGCCTACCACCGTGTCACCCGCAGCGTCCTGCCGCTGCTGCTGGAGCAGTACACCAAGCACCCGCAGGTGAGGGGCACCCCGGGCTCTGTGGTAACGGGCAGCGGGGCTGCCTGCGCCCGTGGCCTCTGCTGGGTGGGAGCAGGGTGCCGTGGTGGGTGTCCCCCAGCTGTGCATGGGGACCCTGCAGGCACCCTCTGGCCTTGCAGCGCTGGGCCGAGGCGTAGCCGTGTCCCAGCGGTGACCGTGGTCTGGGTTATGCCTTTGTGTCGCTGCAGAGCAGCCAGAGGAGGACAATCTTGGAAATGCTGCTGGGCTTCCTGGAGTTGCAGCAGAAGTGGGGACATGTGGAAGAAGGTGAGGCTGCCTCTGGAGGCATCCGTGTCCCAGGGGGCTGCTGGCTCTGGCCTCACCTTCCCATGTGCTGGCAGAGACAGAAAGCTCACTGGCCTGGGTGGCTGCATGTGCAGCCCCCCGCCACGTCCCAGGGACCCTTCGTGGTCCGTCTGTCCATCGACAGGGCCCCAGAGAGGGTCTGCCGGGTGCTGGGGTGCGGTGACAGCCGGACACGGGCAGTGACTCCAGGCCTCTCTCTCCAGACGAGAGCACCCTGCTGTCGCTCCGAGCCCCGGTTTGCTCTGTGGTGTTCTCGGCGCTGACGGATCCCAGCGTGCAGCTGCAGCTGGTCGGGATCAGGGCACTGACTGTCCTGGGCTCTCTGCAAGGTTGGTGCCTCGTTTCCTTTGGGGAGGCAGAGGGAGGTGTCACCCTGTTCTGGGAGACACAGTGCCACGTGGCTGCTGGGACATCCTTGCCTGTGCTGCCCGTAGGAGCGGTGACAGCGCTTCCTACCCAGGCCGTGAGCTCCAGAGACGTTTGGTCTCTCTCTTGCCTGTTTGTTCTGGGCACCGTGTGTCTCTGGAGTTTGGCGTGCTGCTGCGTTGCTGCCAGCCTGGGCGAGGGGGAGGGATGCTGGCCAGAACACTGGCATCCTCGGCTAAATCCTCCACGGCTCATATTGCAGGCTTCCTGTCTCCCTCCGACCTGGAACTGGTTGTGGATCACCTCATCCGTCTTGCGCTGCGTGAGGAGGATTCCCAAAGCAGGTGAGGGGTAGGCTGGCGCCACCGCCGTCACCCACACTCTGGGGGAAGGAACAAAGCCTGGCTTCGCTGCAGAGCGGCGCTGTAGTGTGGCGGAATGCACAGGAGCTCTCTGAACTAAGACCGGGTGGATGGAAGAGCAAAGGGATATACGAGGCGATTTCTGGGATGGAAAGTCTGGGCCTGTCAAAGCTGGGGGCTCTGCTCTGCCTGCCAGTAAGGTGAAAAAGGCAGATTTGCTGAGAAATGGGTTTCTGGAGGCGTCTTCTCGCCCAGATCTTTGGAGCTGGCGCACAAGCAGCTCAGAGTTTGCAGTGCTCACGTCACCCCTCCTGCTCTCTTTCCCCCTGGCAGCGAAGCCGCGATGGAGGCAGCCGGGTCCCTGGCCCCCATCTACCCGAAGGTTTTCTCTGGACACATGGTGCCCCGGCTGGAGGAGGAGCTGCAGTCAGGTAGGGCTGGTGGTCCTGGGAAGGGAGCCATGTCTGGTTATGGGGTGAAGCCTGTCCCATCCCTGTTTGGACCCTACCAGGCAGCGGGGCTGTGCCATACGATGTAGATCGGTGTTTCTCCTTTGGGGGGGATTCCCAGCACAGGCCCTGTGATGCTGGCACAGGGGAGACCGTGCTTAGGGCTGGCAACCAGCCTGCGTGGTCAGGATCACCTTTGTGGGCAGCAGGCACAGTGCCTTGGGGTAAGGGGTCACCCCAGCACCCCCCTGAGGTGTGTCTCCTCTTCAGAAAGGGAAGGGGAGAGCTCCCAGGACCACTGCTCCCTGCAGCAGCGCTGCCTGCAGGCCCTGGCAGCCGTGTCCACCCACACCAGCATCGTGAAGGAGACGGTCCCCGTCTTGCTGCAGCATCTCCGGAAGGTGCAGAAAGGTAACGCAGCCTGCGACAGGCAGCTCCGTGGAGCTGCCTCGGTGACCAGGGATGGCTGGGAGAGAGCGGGAATGGCAGTGGGGCGAGGAGCCCAGGGCTGAGCTGTGAATCCCACCGCCGGAGCGGAAGGAGGGAGGGCTGCACTGCCCCGGGATCCTGGTGCAGCTCAGAGGGACGGGTGCTGTGGCTGTTTGACGTGAGGGTGACTCTGTCCGGCAGGGAGCGAGGCCAGGAGCGCCCAGGACGTGGTCTCTGTGTGCCGGAGCCTGCAGCGTGTGGCTCTGCAGTGCCAGCAGGATGCAGAGAGCTGCTGGTACTACCACCAGACAGTGGTGCCCTGCCTGCTGGCCACGGCCGTGCAGGCTGCCATGCAAGGTAGGCGTGGGCTGGAGCGGAGAGGGGAGTGCTGGAGGCTCCCTGGGCTCCCTGCTCCTGCCCTCCGGCAACTGCAGACCCCGCTGCCCCTGCCAGCGGCAGAGCAGCCCTGCCCCACGGCTGGTGTGGGTCAGGGGGCTGCGCCTGCTGGCTCCAGCATGTGCCCTTCCTCCCGCTGCCTGCAGAGAGCACCCACCCGCTGCCGGGCAGGGCCTTGCTGGAGGAGGAGGTGCTGGCTGCCATGGTCCCCGTCATCAGCGCTGCCACCACTCACCTGAGCCCTGAGTGAGTGATGCCGGGGTGGGCCGGTGCACTGGGGAGGGGGCTGGCTGCACCTCCTCTGTTCCAGGGGACCCTTCGACGTTCCCAGGAGCTCTCCGGTGCCTCTCCCAGAGCAGCACATTGTGGTGTCTCCTTTCTCCTAGGCTGGCTGCCCAGAGCGTGTCCCACGTGGTGCCCCTCTTCCTGGACGGAGAGGTCTCCTTCCTGCCCCAGAACAGTTTTCCCTGCTCCTTCCAGCCCTTTGAGGTATGTTGGGTGCTTGGGCCTGGGGTTCTGGAACAGGGAATGGGGATGTCGGCACAGGCTGGCAGCAGGGACTACGATGACACAGTTGCTGTTCTTCTCCCGCAGGATGGGGAGTGCTTGGAGGCTCAGCGACGCCTGGTCGCCCTCCTCATGGCCTTCGTCTGCTCCTTGCCCCGCAACGTAAGTTGGTGGGAGCAGGTGGAGAGGGGCCCTGGCCAAGCGCCCTCCCGCCCAGGTCCGCAGCAAGCTCCACAGGCAGAGGAAGGGAGCAGCTGTCACCCGCTCCGTGTCTCTTCCAGGTGGCAATTCCTCAGCAGGAACGGCTGCTCCGAGAGCTGCTGGCGCTGAGCTGCTCCTGCAACTGCCCCTTCACGGCCACCACAGCTGCCAAGTGCTTTGCGGGGCTGGTGAACAAGCACCCAGCGGGTAAGGGGGCTGGGCGGGCAACCAGGGGTCCCTGCCTGCTGCTAGCAGGGGAATGGCTCAGCCTCTCCCTTCCGTCTCCCCAGGGCAGCAGCTGGATGAGATCCTGCAGCTTGCGGTGAACAGGATGGAGCCCGGCCTTGCGGAGGGGCCCCGCCGAACGCAGGCGCTCACCCTACTGCTCTGGGTAAGGCCTGGGTGCTGGGGGGGGTGAGAGGGGACCGGCCTGGCGCTGACCCTGCTCTGCCTCCACAGGTGACCAAAGCCCTGGTGCTGCGCTACCACCCCCTGAGCTCCCTCCTGACAGACAAGGTAGGCAGCGGTGGGGGCTGGGAGATGCCCGGGGGGCTGCCCCCTTCCCTGCAGCGGCTGGGAAGCCCCAGGGGTAGGGCCCCCCGGTCTCAGGGCTCTCTCCCTCGCAGCTGCTGGGCCTCCTGGGCGACACGGAGCTGGGCCCCGCCGCGGCCGACGGCTTCTCCCTGCTCATGGCCGAGTCCCCGGACGTGCTGCACAAGGGCTGCCACGCCGACGTGCGCATCATGTTCCGGCAGCGCTTCTTCACCGACAACGTCCCCAAGCTGGTGCAGGGCTTCCACGGGGCTGGCCCCGGTGAGCGGCCACCCCCGGCCCGGCCTCGCTGCCCCGTGACACCCCCGACTCCGGCCGCTGGCCGCCCGTAACTGTCTCTGCTCTCCACAGACGTGAAGGCCAACTACCTGAAGGGCCTGTCCCACGTGCTCAACCACCTCCCCAAGCCCGTGCTGGTGACAGAGCTGCCCACGGTGAGACCCGGCCTCGGCGGAGGGGGGGGTGGCGGCCGCGGCAGAGCGCGCGGCTGGGGGTTACTCACCTCTCCCTTGTGTCCTCCCCGCATCCGCAGCTGCTCTCCCTCCTGCTCGAGGCCTTGTCCTGCGCGGACCGCGTGGTGCAGCTCTCCACGCTCAGCTGCCTCCAGCCGCTGCTGCTGGAAGCCCCCCAGATCATGAGCCTGCACGTCGACACGCTGGTCACCAAGTTCCTCGGCCTCGCCTCCAGCCCCACCATGGTGCGTGCGTCCCCCCCTTTTCTCCCCCGCACTGGCACCCCTCGTTCCTGCCCCTTCCGCCGCCCTCACCCCTGCCCCTCTGTTCCAGGCTGTCCGCATCGCCGCCCTGCGCTGTGCCCACGCGCTTACCAGCCTGCCCACCACAGTGGTACGTGCTCCTGCGGGGAGAGGGCTGGAGGGGGGGTCCCAAACTTCCTCCTGGGGGGCCCCCCCCCAGCCCTCTCGCTAAGGGCCGTTTCTGCCCTACAGCTGCTGCCCTACAAGGCCCGAGTTATCCGGGCGCTGGCCAAGCCCCTGGATGACAAGAAGAGGCTGGTGCGGAAGGAGGCGGTGGCAGCACGGGGGGAATGGTGAGCGCGTGTGGCTGGAGCTGCTGGGGCGCTGGCGTGTTGGGGACGTGGCTGATGGCACCGTCTTTGTCCCCACAGGTTCCTGCTGGGGGGCCCGGGCAGGTGAACACCCTCCGCATCCCCCTCCCCGTGCTGACCGACAATCTGACCGGGCCCCCGCTAACCCAACATCCGACCCCTCGGAGCGCCCCGAGCGCCGGGGCTGGAGCGTGGGCGCTGCGGCACCTTCCCCGCACCCCTGCCCTCTTCCCGGCACCCGCCGGAGGGAGGGAGCCGTGCCCGGCCTCCGCTGCGGCCAGGGCCAGCGACGGACGCTCGCCGCGCGCGGGTGGAGAGGGCAGGCGGGCGCGCGCGGACAGAGCGCGGCGGCCCGCGCGCCAGAGGAATAAAGCTAGCGGTTTTGGTAACGCTGCGACCCCGCTGCCCTTGGGGCGGGTAGCTGCCGGGTACAGGCCCTGAGAGCCGCGGTGGCGCTCCCTCCCCCTCCCCAGGGAAAGAGCCAGGCACCCTTAAAAAAAGGAAATATTTATTGGGCGATGTAAAAAGGCCCCCAGGGGAGCGCCTGGGGGCAGGGGGTGTCCTCCGCGCCCAGCCCTGTGCGAGCCGAGGGGCCGCACCTGCGCCGGCGAGGGCAGCACCTTCCAGCGAGCGCGGGGAGCGGCAGCTCCGCCGCCTTTCCCGCGGGGCTGCCCGCAGCCACCCAGGAGCCGCGGGAGCAGGGATGCAGGCTCCGACGCTGTCCCAGCAGGTGCCTCCAGCTCCCGTCGGCGACGCGTGCCAGCACCCGCTTCGGCGCCAGGGCCGCAGGTCCCCAGCGGTGGCAGGTCCCCGCGGGCTCCCCGGCCTGCGGGGAGGGACATCACAGCACCCGGGGCTCAGATGGCCAGGAGCGGTGCGCGCTGCTGGGCGACGCAGGGGGGCAGGTCCCAGCTCAGGCCCGTCCCGTGGGGCAGGTGAGGAGAGGGCAGCAGGACGCGCGTGAGCCAGTGCCTGTGGGGACAGGAGGAAAGCTGGAATCTTGGTGCTTCCCAGCTCTGCAGTGCCCAGCCAGGGCTCTGAGCACCAGCGGGGGGCACGAGCCCCTGTCCTTGAGCCACCGCGGAGCCGAGCAGCTCTGAGCACCAGCGGGGGGCACGAGCCCCTGTCCTTGAGCCACCGCGGAGCCGAGCAGCTCTGAGCACCAGCGGGGGGTGAGTCCCGGTCCCTGAGCCACCACAGAGCCGAGCAGCTCTGAGCACCAGCGGGGGGCACGAGCCCCGGTCCCTGAGCCACCACAGAGCCGAGCAGCTCTGAGCACCAGCGGGGGGCACGAGCCCCGGTCCCTGAGCCACCACGGAGCCGAGCAGCTCTGAGCACCAGCGGGGGGCACGAGCCCCGGTCCCTGAGCCACCACAGAGCCGAGCAGCTCTGAGCACCAGCGTGGGCACGAGCCCCGGTCCCTGAGCCACAGAGCCGAGCGGCTCTGAGCACCAGCGGGGGCACGAGCCCCGGTCCCTGAGCCACAGAGCCGAGCGGCTCTGAGCACCAGCGGGGGCACGAGCCCCGGTCCCTGAGCCACAGAGCCGAGCGGCTCTGAGCACCAGCGGGGGGTGAGCCCCGGTCCCTGAGCCACCACGGAGCCGAGCGGCTCTGCCGGCCGTCTCTCAGCAAAGGGCAGCTAGGTAGGCCAGAGCTTGCCCCTGGGCAAGGCCAAAGAGCCATAAGGTAGCCAAGGCCCGGGCCCTGGATGCCTTGCAGAGTCCAGAGTAGGGCATAGCATGGGACACCCGCTGTCCTGCTCTGCCCAAAGACAGCCCCTGCGTCCCAGCCCCCCAACCTTCCCAGGCAGGGGCATCCCCAGGGCACGTTTACCTTGGCACGTCCACGCCCAGGAATACCTTCCAGTTATCCCAGCTGCCGTAACTGTAGGGGTTCCTGAAGACCTGCAGGCCCGGGAGACACGGAATCACATCCGGTTCTGCCCCGGCCGGCGCTCCTGCCCCCGCGGGCTGCGCTCACCTTGCCCTTCTTGTGCAGCCTCTGCCGCTCCTTCCTGTTGATGTGCCGCTCGATGCTGGTTTCCCCGCGGGTGATGAGGGCGGCGTGCCACAGCGTGAGGGCACCCAGGGCCAGCGCAACCGAGCTGGGGACAGCAAGGGACAGCAGGCTGCAGGCGTGCCTCCCTGCCCCGGTGCCGCACATTGGGGCGGCTGCCTCCCTGCACCCACGGCTCATCTAATCCCCCCCGGTGACAGTGCCGAAATCTCTCCCCTGGGGGGCCAGTCGCCGGCCGGGCAGGGGTGTTTGTGCTAGAGCGAGTCAGCCCGGCCCTGGGGAGGGTGAGAGGTGTCCCAGAGGAGGGGGCTGCACGCCACTTACCCCAGCGCCCCCCTTACCTGCACAGGACCCAGAGGTAGACCACGCTCTTGTGGAAAGCTCGCTGGCGGAAGGAGAAGGCGGGTGGCGGGGTCTGGTAGTACGTCTGAAAAGGGACCAGAGAGCGGAGGGGGGGATTACCCCAACTGCTTTATAGCTCAGAGCCAGATGGGGGGGGGTGCTGCTGCAGAGCTGGGCCAGCTAGAAAGGATTGCGGTGGGACCCACGACAGGCAGGGCGATGGGGAGGCAGCCTGAAACAGCCACGAGGCGGACAGACACCCAAGAGCCGGCACAGGGGCGAGAAGCAGCGGGCAGGGGGTAAGGAGCAGCCGTGGGACCACCACACACCGCAGCCGGCGCTCGGGGCGGGACGCGCCCGCGCTGCTGAGCTCCCCTGGGAGAGCAGGGGCTGCACGGCACGTGCCCCCCGGAAGCTGGGTGCACAGGGAAGCAGGCCCCAAGCAGAGCTGCCCGGCCAGCCCTGGCTCTCTGGCACACGAGGCGAGCGCTGGGGGCTGGTTCTGGCTGGGGGGTGCCCCTTGAGAGCAGGGACCCGGCCTGGAGGGCAGCTCTGCCCCACGCTGCCTGGAGCAGCTGGGGGGGCAGGGACGTCCCACCTGGTTGGCAGCCACCCGCAGTCTCTCCTTCTCAAGCAGTTTCATTCTCTAGGGGGATGGAAAACAGGGCACCGGTTACGTGTCTCAGGGGAGGGGGCCTTTCCCCCGCACCCCCGCGCAGGACCGGGGGCAGCTGGGGGCCTCGCAAGACGAGGGGGAGGAGAAGCGAAGTCGCTACGAGGCCAGGGCTGGCCCAGCCTTGCTCCGCAAGCTCGGGCTGGGGGGGCCGGGCAGGGCGGGGGCCGGGGCCTGCCTGCTCACCTCGATGGCTGCGTAGGCGTCCCGGAACATCTCCCAGCCGCTGATGCTGCAGTAGATGCAGCCCATGGTCATGAAGAGGCAGAAGGAGAAGAAGTAGCGGTGGTTGTAGTGTCCCACACAGTTGTTTAGCCAGGCTGCCTCGGGGGTTAAAGGGAGGTAACCGTGACAGATCCCGGGTCCAAAACCCACCCCAGGGACCGGGGCGGTTCTTCTGGGCCCTTCCCCGTGCCAGCTGATGGGAGCGGAGTAGGGCAGGGAGAGGAGGGGGAAGCAGGGCCGGCTCCTCTCGGGAGGGTGCCGTGGGTTAGTACTGCGGAAGGATACGGCAGTGGTGGTCCATCTTCAGCACGCACCTGGGAGGGAGGAGAGCAGCCCAGCGTCAGCACCGCGCTTGGGAAGGGACAGGCAGCCCCCCCGCCCCGTGGGCTGTGCGGGAGACGAGGCGTGAAGCCGTCAGAGCAGAGGGGAAGGGCCCCCGGTCTCAGAGCGCTGCAGGGGGCAGAGGGAGGGAGCCCTACCTGTTGCAGATGCTGCAGTGGTGGGTGCGAGCCGGCTTGGGGGCGATGCATTTCCTGCAGATGGAGACGCCGGTGAGATTGTTCTTGGCCTGCACACGGGTCAGAAGGGATTTGTGCACCCAAGCCCTGCACCCGTCCCCTGCTCCCCACGCTCCCCGGGACCCCTCTGCCCCCCCCCACCCTAGCTGCCCCGATCTGGAGAAGGCCTCCCGCAACAATGCCACCGGGCTGGTTTAGCCGTGACCGTCCGCAGCCGGTGCCCGGTGCGGCGCTGCCAGTCGATGCCTCACCTGCGGTGGGTGCCCGGGCGAGGTGGTGATGGCCATGTAGTAGTGGAAGACGATCATGAGGAGGTTCCAGTGTCCGTAGGCGAGGTGCCAGCAGATCCAGGCAGGCGTGTAGGTCTGCAGGATGAGGGGCAGCAGGCAGATGTACACGATGGCCACGATGGAGCTCGTCAGCCCGATCACCAGCGCCACGAACACCTATGGAAAAGGGGCCTGGGTCACCGGCGTGGGCAGAGCCTGCCCCTTGCTGCCTGGGCAGAGGCTGGGGCGGGATACAGCCGCGGGAAACCAATCCGAACCACACGCCGAGGTCCCTGCTCCCTGCCTCGAGCGCCAGCAGCCCCGAGACTCGGTTCCCCGAGAGCACACTCAGCCCAGCCCCCAGAGCCGGGCATCCCCCTGCCCAATGAGGGTACTCACCACGCCGAACCACCGGGTGACGTGGTCCACCAGCCAGTAGACGGGCTCGAAGAGGGAGTCGAGCACCACGTCGCCGTTGGTGAAGGAGTTGTAGAACAGGGAGCGGAGGCAGAGGTGCCCGTAGCGCCACAGCTGCTCCGCCTGCTGCACCAGCTTAAACCGCCGCCGCCGGCCCAGCCGCAGGCACTTGAGGAGCAGGCGCATCACCGCCGCAAACATCCGCTGCCGGCTCCTCATCCCTGCCACGCCGCGCCTGGGGGACAGGAGCTCAGCGTGGGCAGGCCGCCCTGCTGCCGGCTGCCCCTCAGGAAGGGGTCTGACGCCGTCATGCAGCTCCCTGCACCGGCTCTGCCGGACGCCGGCCTGCACAGCCCCGCACAAGGATGCGGAGCAGCGGGAGCTGAGCCCAGACGCCTGGAGGCTGCGGGGCCACCGTCACTGGGACGGCTTTCTGCGTGGAGTGGGGGGCGCAGGCCCCTTGGCATCTGGGCTCAGATGCTCTATGGTCCCATCTCATCTTTCCCGGCAGGGAGGGGGCCGGGGGAGCAACACGGAGAGTCTGACTCAGAGGAAACCAGAGAAGGTACAAGCATCCAGGATGCTGGGCCAGTTCCAGGGACGATCCCAGACCCAGCCCTTCCCAAAAGGTTCAGGAATGGGGGAACCCACGGAAGATGTATGCGGAGGAGCCAGGCCAGCATCACCCCCCTCTCACCTCCACAGAGCAGGGCCTGAACGCTACTTCCCTTCCCTTCCCTCTGGACCAAGACGCAGAGGCCACCCTGCACCTTTCCCAACCTCACAGCCCCACTCAGAATCCCAACGCCTCCTCCCTCCCCTTGCCTGGATCCACCTTGGAGGACACCACGCACCAGCCGAGAAACGACCAGGGGGGCGGCCCGGGGTCACGCCAGGCTGAGGCGATGCTTTGCAGCGCTCCCCCGCCCCACCCAGGATCTGAGCTGGGAGCGAGGAGGAACCCGAGCCGGCCCAGCAGCCGGGAAAACGATCTGCCGGGCTGGGGCCTCCATGCAGGCAGTGCCCATCAATATTAAGCAGCGAGGCTGCCCCAGGGTCCTGCCAAGGCACGTTCTGAGCCTGGGCCAAGCGCTCGCTTCGGCACGGCGCCAGGCAGAGGTGCCACACCACTAAATCCCTCCAGGGGGACCGGCTCCCTGCGCTGCCACCCGCCGCACAGCTCCCGGGGCAGCAGCAGGGAGGGTCAGGGAAGATGGGCTGTCCAAAGGAGCCGGGGCTCCCCTCTGCCCTGCCAGACGAGCATGAGGCTGTCCCCAAGGCTGGCAGCAGCTGGACATAAGGACACCAGGCCCAGCAGCCCACCCCAGGGCACAGGCATGGCTCAAATCCAGGTTTTCTGTACCCTCGCAAGGGGGAGGCGGGATATACAAATGCCGGTGCTCCCCCCTTCCCCACGCTTCCCCTTCATTCTGCCAAGAGCTTTCCTCTGAAACACATTAGGTGGGAAGTGGAGCAACAACTTCCTGCTGAGCAGCCTTTGGGTGGCACCCGTCCCCAGGCTGTCAGTCTGGTAAGAGACAAAACGCCACAGGCAGCGGCGGGTCGTGGGGTCCCCTTCGAACACACAGCATCCCCTCCCCACGGCTGACAGCTCCGACCAGAGGTTTCCTCGCACAGCAGCTGGTGGCTGCCGAGCAGGGAGCCCCACGGGGCAGGCAGCCATCCTGCCCACACTGCTGGGCACAGGGCAGGACGCTCCTCTGCACAGCTCCAGCAGAGCCACGCGCCCTACCTGGCCCAGCCAGGCACTGGGGCTCCAGCCCTGACCCTTCCCCACGTCCCAGTGGGGCACTGAGCCCACGGGGATGGGACAGCAACCACCAGCACAGCCGACACCACAGGCAACATCACGACAGGCTTCGGCCCCATCCCAGTCAGGGCCCTGCTCCTGCCAGGCTCCAGCCACCCAGACCCAGCCCTTCGGCACCCCCCAGTGGCGCCCAGATCCGCCAGTTCAGCAGCACCAGCCCCACAGCGCTGTGGCATTCTCTGACGTCAGCCCCAAAGGCTGCCCACACCAACAGCTAAAAACCACCAGCCCCACTGCACCCAGCCCCATAACCGCCGGGATCCCCAGTCTCACAGCTCTCCCAGCCCCTCCAAGCCCATAGCATCCCCCTCCCCACTGCCTCCCAGCCCCACGGCACCCCCAGGGCCGCAGCACACCCCCACTCCCCCCAGGCCCATAGCATCCCCCTCCCCACTGCCTCCCAGCCCCACGGCACCCCCAGGGCCGCAGCACACCCCCCACTCCCCCCAGGCCCATAGCATCCCCCTCCCCACTGCCTCCCAGCCCCACGGCACCCCCAGGGCCGCAGCACACCCCCCACTCCCTCCAGGCCCGCAGCACCCCGCCACCTGTCCCTCTGGGAGGCCCAGGGCCCCTCCCAAGCCCATGACACCCTGCAGACCTGCCGCCCGCGCCTCGCCCCCCGCCGCCTCCATGCCCGGCGGCCCGGCGCCCTCACGGCCGCACGGGCAGCGCCCGCCACCCCGCGCACTGCGCTTGCGCGCCGGCCGCGCAGAGCATACCGGGAGGCGCCCGCCGCCGGCGACGCACTACAACTCCCAGCGGGCGGCGCGCCCGAGCACCACGCCGTTCAGCGGCGAACCAATAGTCGCTCCGCTTACAACACAGCCTTGCTGCCGACGACCAATAGGATAAGGGCTTTCTGCGGGCGCAGTTCCGGCAGTGAACATGGCGCCTCCCGCTCGGTACTGCGTCCCCGGTGAGTGCGGGCCCGGGCGGGCCCGGGGCGGGAGGGGCGTGACCTGGAGCTCGGGGTGCCCGGGGCGGGCCCCGGGTGCCCTGGAGCTGGGGGTGCCCGGGGCGGGAGAGGGGTGACCTGGAGCTGGGGGTGCCCGGGGCGGGCCCGGGGTGCCCTGGAGCTGGAGGTGCCCGGGGCGGGAGAGGGGTGTCCTGGAGCTGGGGGTGCCCGGGGCGGGCCCGGGGTGTCCTGGAGCTGGGGGATGCCCGGGGCGGGAGAGGGGTGACCTGGAGCTGGGGGTGCCCGGGGCGGGAGGGGCGTGACCTGGAGCTGGGGGTGCCCGGGGCGGGCCCGGGGTGTCCTGGAGCTGGGGGATGCCCGGGGCGGGAGAGGGGTGACCTGGAGCTGGAGGTGCCCGGGGCGGGCCCGGGGTGTCCTGGAGCTGGAGGTGCCCGGGGCGGGCCCGGGGTGTCCTGGAGCTGGGGGTGCCCGGGGCGGGCCCGGGGTGTCCTGCAGCTGGAGGTGCCCGGGGCGGGCCCGGGGTGTCCTGGAGCTGGGGAGGCCCGGGGCAGGCCCGGGGTGTCCTGCAGCTGGGGGTGCCTGGGGCAGGCGAGGGGGCTTGCCCCGGGGGGTGCAGGCAAGGGCCGAGCCGGAGGGCTGCCCCACCGGGCAGCAGCGTGCTGGCCCCGGGGCGGTGCGGAGCCTGGGCCCCCCCCCGGGGCGCCCCAGCGGCGCCGGCCCCTGAGCCCCCGTCCCGTAGGCGAGCGGCTGTGCAGCGCGGAGGAGGCCACGGCCGGCAGCGGGACCTACGCGCGGCACGGCTTCATCTTCTCCTCGCTGGCTGGCTGCCTGCAGAGGAGGAGCGGGGACAGCGGGGTGAGCGCGGCCCTGGCGGGCACCGACCTTCCCCAGAGCCCCAGCCGGGGCAAGCGGGCTCCGACGGGGGCCCTGGTCCCACGTGGGCCGCGCCCCGAGCTAACCAAGGCCCGCGTCTGCTGCCTGCAGCTGCCCGTCGTGTCGGTGGTGAGGGACGCCGAGTGCCAGCTCCTGCCCGACGTGGGGGCCGTGGTGACGTGCAAGGTAGGGCACGGGGAGCGCGCGGGCGACGGCGGACCCCGCGCCCGGCTGCCATCCTGCGCGGGACGAGGAGCCCGCGCGCCTGGCGATAACCCTCGGGCCAACCGGCCCGGCGGGGCCCCCGCTCGCCGAGAAGCCAGATATCGATGCGGGAGAACACCTGCCTCCCGATTTTCCCACCCCTGCGGCCCGGGGGAGGTTTTTCTTTGCCCTCTCACCCACAACTCCTGCCGGGGCAGCAGAGGGCGGCGCCTGGGGCAGCTCGGAGGAGGGGTGGCACGGAGCAGGGATTAGTTTCCCTGTGGTCGTGAGGGTGGGAGAGGGACAGGGGTCACGGCAGGTCTCGACCTTATTCGTGGGTCTCGAGTTGCACAGTATCGCCTTTCCCGCCTGGCTCGCCGCCGGCTGTCCCACCGCCCACGCCGCTCCTTCGGTCACACGGAGGAGCAGGCCGAGTGAGGCCGAGCTGCCTGCCCCCTGCCCTTTCCCTGCCCCCCCGCCCGTGCTGGCACCCATTCCCCCTTTTCCTCCGTGCAGGTTTGCAGCATTAACTCCCGCTTTGCCAAGGTGCACATCCTGTACGTCGGCTCCACGCCGCTCAAGTCCACCTTCCGGGGCACCATACGGTAGGGAGAAGGCTGGGCTGCCCATGGGATGGGGGTGCCCGAGCACCCCATCTGCAAGCCGGGGGCGGGGGGGGAAGGAAGGCTTTTCTGGGTGGCGCAGCCGGCTGCCCCGAGCACGTGTCCAGCAAGTCCTGGCGAGCGCCCAGGGAGGCCAGGGCAGCAGGCCGGAGTCGCCTTCGCTCACTGGCACCTGGATCCCTCCGTCTCCTCTTTCAGGAGAGAAGATATTCGAGCCACGGAGAAAGATAAGGTCAGTGAGGCTCTGCCACCGCAGCCCCCCCCCTTCTCTCTGCCGGGGTGGGGGGCGCTCATCCCGGTGCTGACGAGCCCCCCACGCGCTGTGCGGTTTTGCCCGCTCTCTCCTGTGCAGGTCGAAGTGTACAAGAGTTTCCGCCCCGGTGACATAGTCCTGGCCAAAGTGGTATCCTTTCCCCTGGTGGGACAGCGGGGGGTTTGTTCCGTCCCCGCGGGGAGGCCTTTCCCTTAACGCCCCCTCCCACCAGATCTCGCTGGGGGACGCGCAGTCCAACTACCTGCTGAGCACGGCCGAGAACGAGCTGGGCGTGGTGGTGGCACGCAGCGAGGCAGGTAGGGTGGGCCCGGCTGTTCTGCCTCATCCCCGCCGACGCGGCCTCCCCCCTGTCCACACGGAGGCCCGCAGTTTGGGGCAGGGGAAGCCCTGACCTGCGGCGTCCCTAGGGGTGCAGATGGTGCCCATCAGCTGGTGCGAGATGCAGTGCCCGCAGACGCACACCAAGGACTTCCGTAAGGTGGCCCGCGTGCAACCCCAGTTCCTGCAGACCTAGCAGCCCCCCCGCCGGGTCCCCAGCCCCCTGCAAGAGCCTGGCGCAGCCAGACGGGCCCCGCTCCCACTCCGGATTTCCCCTGTGCGGGCAATAAATCTTTTTTTTGAGAGCTGCGTGCCCTGCTGTTACGGCCCCGAGGGGTGGCCGCGGAGGGGACAGCTTCCCCAGCGCTGCTGCTGCAGGGGAGCACCGCGCCGCTGTTACGGGCTGCAGCTCAAACCCGGGGCTGCACCCAGAGCTGTGGTTTGGGGCGTTACCCGCTCCTCAAGGAGTGCTAGGCTGTGCCTTGCCCCCCGCGCCCCCCTCGAGCCCCGGCTGCCTCCTGCACCTCACGCGCGCCTCGCCCACCCGCGGCAGGCAACCCCCCGGGCGCGGAGGGAAGCCCCCAGACCTGCTTATTGCGCGTTACTCTTTATTGAGGTGGAACGAGACAGCTGCTATCGTCGGACAGTTACACCGACCCCGCGCAAGCCCAGGCTCGCGGCGCGGGTTGGGGGGGGAGGCCACAGCGACAGGGTCACATACACGCACGTGGGATGGGGCACAACGGCACCTGCTTCACCGGCAGGACTAGGACAGGCTTCGGCTGGGGAGGGGGGAGTATGTGGCAGACATGACCCTCCCGACAACAGGCTCCCTCCCTCACCCTTGCGTAAGGATAATAAGTTAAAGCAGGGGCAGAGCTAGGTCCAGAGTCACGAGTACCACCCTCGGGTGCTGCACCACGTGTACTAAAATACAACCCCGTCAGCGCCTACGCGTCCCGACCCCTGTGCTGCAGGCCCACGAGGGGATGGGGTACCCCCCCCGTCTCGGTCGCCGCCTGCGCTGCGCTCGCCCCACTGCTCCCGGGATGACTAAACCAAGCAACGAAACTACAGTAACCGTGTGATAAGAGCTGCAGGGAAGCAAAGCAGAGGAGGAGCCTGGGCGAGGGATCGCTTGGCACGTCCCCCTGCAGATGGGGCCCGAGGGCTGGGATCTCGGCGTGGAGAGGTGCGCGGTCGCCGCCTGGCAGAGCCAGGGCTCCCTTTCACACCAGACCTCGGCACGCTCGGCCTTGGGCTGTCTGCAGAGGGGAGCCTGGTCCTGAGGGAACGGGCCTAATTCTGGAAAGCTGCTCCAGCTGCGCAGTTCCAAGTTCCTACAGCTGTGGGGGGGTGTGCACAGAGGGGTGGGAGATGGCGGGGGGGCTCTACTACGTGATAGCCAGCTGCCTGCCCTCACTTCTTGACCTTGCCCTGAGCAGCGACAGCCTCCATGGCCTTGCGCACCGTCTCCTCATCCCCCAGGAACTGCATGGGCTTGATGGGTTTCAGGTTCTTGTCCAGCTCATAGACGATAGGGATGCCAGTGGGCAGGTTCAGCTCCATGATGGCCTCTTCTGACATGCCTGCAACCACAGAAGTGCCATCGCTCACGGCCCCCCTCACACCGTGCCGTCTGGGGCAGCAGGGAGACCCTTAGGATACCCCCACGGGGCTGACGTACCTTCCAAGTGCTTGACAATCCCACGCAGGCTATTGCCGTGAGCAGCAATAAGGACTCGCTTTCCCTCTTTGATCTGCGGGACGATTTCCTCGTTCCAGAAGGGCAGAGCCCGGGCGATTGTGTCCTTCAAGCTCTCGCACGTCGGCAGCTGGTCCTCTGTCAGGTCTGCGTAGCGACGGTCCTGGGGGAACAGCCACGGTCACGCAGCAGCCCCATGCCCCAGCAGTGTGGGAAGGTGGTGGCAGGACCTCTGCCTCTCCCCCAAATTCTCTACATGTAGGCAAAGCCCAGCTTGGAAGCAAGGGATCACCTTTGAGGTCTGAGGCTGCGATCAATCACGGTTCCCTCCTGAGCAAAGCCACACACTGCTTGCTCTGGGCAAAGAGACCAGAGCAAACATCCATACAAGGGTCACTGGACTAATGAGTAACAGAGATATCGTTCCCTCCACTCTGAATCTGTCCATGCAATGCCCAGGGGTTCAACTCGACAGGGAGGGAGCAGGACAAACTCAGCCCAGTGCCAGCCAGCACCATGGACGACAGTCCCGGCTGCTGCAACAGAGACCTCGTGGAGGAAGCCAGACCATGCTGCAGGGACCTGAGGTGGCTTTTAGGAACCTCCCAGCAAGGCAGATGAAAAGCAACGGGTCTTACCTTGGCGATGGTGCTGTAGAAGGGGTGATCGGCCTGCATGGGAGGCGGAGGGATGTCATACGAGCGCCTCCAGATCTTCACCTGCGCCTCGCCATGCTTTGCGGCCGTCTCGGCCTTGTTCAAGCCGGTGAGGGCCCCGTAGTGCCTCTCGTTCAGGCGCCAGGTTCGGATAACGGGTAACCACATCTGATCGATGGCATCCAGGACTGTCCAGAGGGTACGGATGGCCCGTTTCTGTACCGAGGTGAAGCAAATGTCGAACTCGTAGCCGGCATCTGAAAGAGACCGGAGGAAGGGGGGGGGGGGGGGCTGAGTGCCGGGCCTTACGCAACCGGTGCGGGACCAAGGGCGGCGGCCTCACCACGGCGGTACCGGTCTCGTCCCGGCCGGCCCGCCGTTAAAGACTAGACCGTTAAAGACTAGACCGGCTCCGGAGAATCCCCCGGTACCCGAGGCTCGCCCCTCTGTACCGGAGACCCCCCCACACACACCCGGCACCGGAGGCCCTCCGCCCAGCACCGGAGGGCCCCAAACCCACCCCCGTTAGGCCCGAGGCGGCCGCACCCCTCTCTCACGGCCTGCCTACCCCCTCTCCCCCCTCCGCCCCGCATCATTTATCGATCACCGGTACCTCGGAGGGCCTCGCCGCCGCGCCGCGCCTCCTGCTGACCGGCGGGGCTGAGATCGGCGTCGTACCAACCGCTGAAGCGGTTCTCCAGGTTCCAGGCGCTCTCGCCGTGGCGGACGAGGACGAGGCGGTGGGCGGCCATGGCGGAGGAGCGGAGCTGAGGGCACACACCGCTGCGCGCGCGCTCTCTCGCCTCACGCTGCCGCCGCGCGCCGCCTACGCTGCCGGCGCCGCCCCGCCCCCCCACCCCTCCCCGCGCATGCGCAGAGCGGCGGGCGGGTGGAGGCGCACGTAGCGCATGGCGCGGCCGCGAAGGGCGGCGCGACCTTCAGGGTCGTGACGTCACGGCGCCGTAAGGCGCGAACCGAACCGAACCGGACCGGGCGCTGAACCGGCTACGAGCTCGGTGTGAGCGGTGCCATATGGCGCGGCACCGGCGGTGCCTTCGCCCGCTGCGTGGGGGTGTCAGACAGAGTCTCTTGCTGATGGCCGCCCCTAGGCCCCGCCGGGTCCCCCATGTGAGCCCCAACCGGGCGCGCCCCCGCTCCCTGCTCGCCCCGCTCCCTGCTCGCCGTGAGGCGGCTGGCCCTGAGGGCAGCTGTGCCCTCACCCAAGATGGCGGCGAGCGCCGGAAGCGGAAGGGGCGCGGCGCGCCGGCACGTGGAGCCGGTTCCAGCATGGCGCGGAGCGGGCGCCTCCGTTCGGGCGCCGCCGCCAAGCTGAAGCGGTGGCGGAAAGGCCACAGCAGCGACTGCAATCCCGAGACCCGCCAGCACCGCCTGGCCGCCCGCAGCCGCTTCTGCAGCCGACCCGCGGGTGAGGGCAGGGCACCCCGGCGCGGGCAGGAACGGCTTCCCGGCGGGGGCGCGGGGGGAGGGCGGGCTGCGGCCCTGGCTCCCCGGATCCCGAGCGCTGGCGCGGGGGAAGGAGGGCCCGGAGCCGCTGACCTCTCAGCCCCGGGAGGCGGAGAATGTAAACCGGGCAGGAGAACCGACTCCGCGGCGGATCGAGCGTGACCTCATTTCCCTTCCCCGGGACACCGGCACGGCACGCAGCGACGCCTGTCGCCCCGCCCGGGCCCGGTGCGAGGCCCTGCTGGCAGACTGGTGGCAGGAGCGATTCGGCTCCCGAAAGCCCAGGGCCGTGCCCCTAAGTGCTGCCGCGGTGTCCGGCGTGGAGAGGAGCGCGGCGGGGCCTTCCGTCCGGAGGGCCACATGGTGGGGAAGACAAACCCGCCAGCACCGCGGTCTGCAAAGGGCTGGAGCTCACGGCCCTGGCCGCTCTTGGCTGCGGAGATGCTTCTCCTGCAGATAAACGGGTCTCGGAGCACGCACCGTCCTCTTGCAGCTGGTCGCAAGGTGATGTCTGGGGCTCGGGGGCCGTGAAGCGTGTGCCTCGGCTGTCTTGTTGCCAGGGCTTGGGGTGGAAGAACATCGATGGGGCAGAGCGCACGGAGAGCACCTCAGTGCTGAAGCCTTGGTACGCCAGGACGTGTTTGCGAGGACATGATGCGCTCCCCAAAACGGGCCGTGCCCTGGTCTGTTTTCGCAGGAACGAGGAGCGCTCTCCAGCTACTGCTGTGCTTTCTCCCATCACAGGGAAGCAGCATCCGTGTTCCAGATGGATGAGGTCCAGCCCAGCTGAGCTGGCTGGGAGGGGGCCGTGGGGGGGTTTGGGGTGAACGGCGGAGTAACGTGACGTCGTGGTTCTCAGCGTACCTCTTCATCCCGGCAGAGAAAAGTAACTTGACGGTGGATGCGGTGAAGCTGCACAATGAGCTGCAGTCGGGGTCCCTGCGTTTGGAGCGCAAGAATGACAGCGCTCAGCTCCGTATGGAGGAAGATGATGCTGCGGAGGCCGCCACGGAGAAATCCTCCGGCACCTTCCTGAGCGGGCTGAGCGACTGCACCAACGTCACCTTCAGCAAGGTGCAGCGCTTCTGGGAATCCAACTCCGCCGCTCACAAAGAGGTACGGGCAGGGGTGCGCAGGGGGTGACCCCACGGGTGTGAGGCTGAGGATGCTGACCTGCTCCCCTCGCTGCTCGTAGATCTGCGCCGTGCTGGCGGCTGTGACGGAGGTGATCCGCTCGCAGGGGGGCAAGGAGAGCGAGACGGAGTACTTTGCCGCGCTGGTGAGTGACGGTCGTGGGGAGGAGGCTTGAGGGGAGCCGCTGTTGGCAGCATGGGTGGGAGGGTTGGTGGAGGAAGGTGCCATGCTCGTAGCCAAGGCCCTGGGTGTCCTTCAGCAGAGATGCTGTTGGGGTGCTTCTGGTTTGTCTGCCCCCTCCCCAAGGGCTGGGGAAGGACTGGCCTGGTGTGAACTCCTGCTCTCCCTCACTCACCCATCCTCTGTTCCCAGATGACCACGCTGGAGGCGGTAGAGTCCCCCGAGTCGCTGGCTGCTGTCGCCTACCTGCTTAACCTTGTTCTAAAGCGGTGAGCGCCTGGCAGAGGGGTGGGGAGAGCTGCCTGACCCCACCATGGAAGAGGGGTTGGCACTGTCCCCTCTCCCAGGCTGGGGAAGGGACCCAACTGGGGCGGGCTGGGGATGCGGTCCCCTAGGTGACAGCCACCGGCTGCCCGCTCTTCACCCCACTGACATGCTCCCTTCTCCCGGCAGGGTCCCAAGCCCTGTGCTTATAAAAAAGTTCTCGGATGCCTCCAAAGCCTTCATGGGTATCGTGTCCTCGCAGGCCTGCAGCAGCTCCACCTCTGCCCTGCGATGGGTGAGTAGCCGAGAGGTAGCCAGTCATGCCAGCTCTGCCCGGGGGTCTGCTGAGAGCTGGGGTCGAGGCTGCTGCTGTAGGGTGCTGCTGGGTGCTCGGCCTGAGGCAGTTGCAATGAGGGGGGGCCCTTCTGTGGGGTGGTGCTAACACCCCTGCTGCTCCCTTGTCGTAGGTCCTGTCTTGTTTGGCCACGCTGCTGCGGAAGCAGGACTTGGCAGCCTGGAGCTACCCTGTCACCCTCCAGGTCTATCACGGCTTGCTGAGCTTCTGTGTTCATACCAAGCCCAAGGTGAGCACCTGATGCCCTGGTGAGGGATGCTGCTGCCTTTAGCGCTCGTTTCTGGGTCTGACTGTGCCCCCAGGGTCTGTGGCTTCAACCCACCTTGGCTCTCCTTCCTCCAGGTGCGGAAGGCAGCGCAGTACGGTGTGTGCTCCGTACTGAAGGGCAGCGAGTTCATGTTTGGAGACGCAGCCCCTGAGCATCACCCTGCAGCACCCTCCGCTGCCAAGTTCTGCGTGCAGGAGATCGAAAAAGCTGGAGGTGTGGGGCCCTGGAGCAAGGGGTCTGCAGCTGAGTGCAGGGGGCCCTGCAGCCGTGGGAGAATAAGGACTTGAAGGGAAGAGGGGAGGGTGCAGCACCCTGGATTGCTGGGGAGGGTATGAGATGCCGTTGGGGTACCTGAGGTGTTTTGGAGGGTCCTGTCTGTTGCTCTGTTCTTCCCAGAAATCAGGGAGGGTGTTCACCCCGGCTCCGTGGGTCAGCTCTAGCGCTGTCACGGGGGCTTTGCCACGGGGTGCCACAGGCTCAGACATTGCTCTTCCCCTGCAGGCGCTAAGGAGGCGACCACCACCCTGCACCTCCTCGCCCTGCTGCGGGACCTGCTGCCCTGCTTTCCTGCGACCGTGGTGAAGACCTGCTGCGAGACCTTGCTCCGAGTCATGACCCTCAGCCATGTGGTGAGTGTCCCCATGCTGGGGATGGCAAGGGCAGCCCTTTTCCTTCTCGGCTTGACCCCCTTGGCTGCCAGCTGGGAGCCTGGAAATGCAGAATGCAAACGCAGAGGAGCCCAGAGCAGCTGGTGCTTGCTGGCCTGCCTGCTGTGGAAGAGGCAGGCTGAAGATGGGGTGCAGCCACAACAGTGCTGGGGTTCCCAGGACAGAGCGTGCTTTGGGGTAGGGGGTGCAGAGCAGAACCCCCTGCTGACACAGTGTCCTTTGCAGCTGGTGACAGCGTGCGCCATGCAAGCCTTCCACAGCCTCTTCAGCGCCCAGGCCAGCGTGGCCTGCCTGCCAGCCGAGCTCAACGCCCAGATCATCACCGTGAGTTTGGGGTGCCAGTGCGGGGAGGGAAGGGGCTGGCAGTGCCACAGTACCCACCCAACCACCTTCTGCTTCGCCAGGCCCTCTACGACTACGTGCCCAGCACGAGTGACCTGCAGCCGCTGCTGACCTGGCTGTCCACCATGGAGCGGGCGCACGTCAACCTGGGCAGGTGCAGACAGGGGCCACAGCTGGGCAGGGGAGAGGTGGCCGCATGGCCTCTCTCTCACCTGCCCGATCTCTTCTCCAGGCTGCAGAAGGACCTGTGCTGGGCTCACCTGCCCCGGCTCTTCTCTACCGCAATGAACTGCTTCCTCTCCCCACACTCCCAGGTGGTGGCGGCAGCGGCGCAGACCCTGGAGGTACCACACACGGGTGACTCTCCCTGCTTGGCTGCCCTGGGTCTTGTGGGGGGCTGTGACCAGGGTTTTGGGGCTTGCCAGGGAGTGGTGTACCCTTCTGCCTGCCAGGCTGGGGGATCCGTGGTCTGCTGCTGTCCCACTTTCCCTGTTTTCCCTTGCAGACCCTCCTGAGCGAGTGTGTCGCTCCCCACATGGAGGACCTGGGCACAGTCTCTGCGTCAGCCCCAGCCCCTGCTGCCTACCTGTGCAAGATGTTCAGGTGAGGAGCGGTGGTATGGGAGAGGCTGTCCTTGTGGGTCCGGCTGAGGTCTCCAGTGGGGGCTGGCAGGCCTGGTGGGCACCCTGGTCACTGCTGGGTCCTTGCCAGCGTGACCGTCTCCTCTCCTCCCCAGGTCAGTGGAGGAAGGCCTGACGTACCGTTTCCACGCGGCATGGGATGAGGTGCTGCGGGTGCTGGAGGTCTTCTTTGAGACGTGTGGGAAGCAGTGCCACACCGTCATGAGGAAGGTGAGCCAGGCTGGGAGGGCACAGACTCATCTGTAGATGCAGGCAGGGTGGCTGTGCTGCCCTCTCCAGCTGCAGAGCAGGGCCATCCCGGTGCCCGCTTTCCTACCCGTGCATGGGCAGGGTGTGCACGGCTCTGGGACTTGGCATGGGGACGCGCAGGGCAGCTGGCACCCCTGACACGTGCCGGACCTGCCCCCATGGCTCCTCTGTGACCATCCTGCTCTGTCCCCACAGTGTCTCCGCTCCCTGTGTGACCTGCGTCTCTCCCCACACTTCCCCTACACGGCTGAGGTGGACCAGGCAGTGGGGGCCGCCGTGAGCACCATGGGCCCCGAGGTGCTGCTGGAAGCCGTGCCGCTGGAGATCGACGGCAAGGAGTGAGTCCAGTTGAGCCGTTCGTTACGGTCCCGTTCAGTCCCCGTGTGGTGCTGGAGGTGTTTGGCTCTGCTGAGCCTACCTGTGCCCAGCTTTGGGGCTGGCTGGAGGTGCCCTGTGCCCAGGGGCTGATGCCGGCAGTCCCCATTCTCCCCTGACCCCTGCCTTTCCTTCCCAGGGAGACGCTGGATTTCCCCCGCAGCTGGCTCCTGCCAGTGCTGCGGGATTATGTGCAGGGCACACGGCTCGGCTTCTTTACCAGCTACTTCTTGCCCTTGGCTGCTACCCTGAAAAGCAGAGGTGAGGGGGGTGGCATGGTGAGAGTCCTGGCAGGTGCAGTCCTGCACTCTCAGAAGCCCCAGGGTGTTCCATGGGACTTCCCGTCCCTCCCCTGAGACAGGTTTTGTCACCTTTGCTGCTCTGCTCATCTCTCCCTTCTCTTCTGCAGCCCTGGAGTTTACCGAGGCTGGGAAGAGCGTGGAGGCCAAGATCTACGATACGCTGCAGTGGCAGGTAACGCGGAGTGCCTGGCAGCCCTGCCGTGGCGCACCCGTGGAGCGGTGACTTGGGTGAAGGGTGCTGACTTCCCACCTCTGCCTTTGCCTTCAGGTCTGGACCCTGCTGCCTGGCTTCTGCACCCACCCCACGGACGTGCTGGGGGCCTTCAAGGGGCTGGCCCGCACCCTGGGCACGGCCATCAGCGAGCGCCCCGACCTCCGCCCCACCGTGTGCCAGGCCTTGCGTACCCTCATCCACAAAGGCTGCGAGACAGGTTGGGGGGAGACGGACCCTCGTGGTGGGGTTCCTGTCCCCTGCGGTGACCCGGAGAGGGAAGATGCTGATCCATAACCCCTGTCATCCTCTCTCTAGATGCTGAGCGGGCAGAAGTGGGTCGCTTTGCTAAAAATTTCCTGCCTATCCTGTTCAACGTGTACAGCCAGGCCGAGGAGGATGGGGGCAACAGCGCTCAGCGCCGCTCCGTGCTGGACACTGTCCGTGCTTACCTGACCATCACCACCCCCCAGGTGAGGGGGGCCTGGGGCAGCGGGGCAGGCTGTGCTGGCTCAGGGCACCATCTCCTGGCCGGACCCAGACTGCTGGGGCTGTGGGGAGTGCCTGCCTGGAGAGGGCAGGAAGAAAAAAGCTGGGTGGAGAGCAACCCTTCCTGCCCTCGTGGGGAGGGAGCCCTTCCCAGCTGGCAGTCTGAGATTTCCCAGTCTTGCAGCCGTACTGGCTGCTTGAGCCCTCTGTGAATGTGCCCAGCTCTTAGTGACCCGCTGGTGTTTCTGGTCTCCACAAAGCCCTGTGGCCAGGTGGATCGCTAACTCCTGTAAAAGCGCTCCCTTCAGTCGGTTCTGATCCTGCTCTGTGTGCCTGCCCTGCAGATGGTGTGCGGGTTCCTGCAGAAAGCCAGCGAGAAGCTGACCAGTCCCGAGAGCTCCGAGTTTACCAGGTAACAGCTGGGACTGATGCTAATGGGCAAAGCTGCTGGCTTCCTCCTGGTGAGCAGCGCTAGGGCACTCATACTGTCCCGTGTGGGATGTGCCGTTGCCATGCATCCGATGAGACTCTCAGCTGGAGTCCCAGCTCAGCTGGGGAGTGTTGGTGACCCTGCAGTCACCCACATGCTTCTCCTCCTCCGCTTTAGGCTCTCCATCCTGGACCTGGTGGTGGCAATGGCACCATACGCTGATGAGCAGTCCCTGGGCTCCCTGTTCCGCACCATCCAGCCTTCCCTCCAGGTGAGTCGGCCTCCAGCCCAGGAGACGCAGTGGGGCACCATCTGCTTGCTGCCAGCTTGGATCCACGTTCTGGGGGGCTCAACAGCTGCTGTAGCAGGCAGGTCTCTGCTGGGTGGCATGGGGTACTGTGGGAAGGGGCCACCCTGATTGTTGGTTGTCCCTGCAGAGCAAGGACCGCAGCATGCAGAAGAAGGCTTACCGCGTGCTGGAGGAGGTGTGCGCCGCTCCCCATGCCCCCTGCCAGGCCTTCGTCCACTCCCACCTGAAGGATCTGCAGACAGCGCTGCTGGACTCGCTCAAGAGCGCAGCATCCCCGGCCAAGAGGGTGAGCGAGGCCTGCAGCAGCTGAGCTCGGTTGCTGCCAGGAGGGGACCTGGCAGGCAGTGGGGACAGCTGGCTGCATGTACCAGTGGCGGGCTGTTTGTTTCCTCAGCCCCGGTTGAAGTGCCTGTTGCACATCGTGAAGCAGCTGTCTGCGGAGCATGAGGCCTTTGTCACCGCACTGGTCCCAGAGGTGAGCAGGGTCCTGGGGCAGGGAGACCCAGCTGGTTCTGGCTGTGGGGGCGGCAGCAGTGATGCGACTTGCTCATGTGCCTTCAGGTCATCCTGTGCACCAAGGAGGTGTCAGTGGGGGCCCGCAAGAATGCTTTCATGCTGCTGGTGGAGATGGGGCATGCCTTCATCCGCTTCGGGCCCACCCCCCAAGGTGAGCTCCTGCTCCGCTTGCTTGGCCCCATGGCCGCTCCAGGCCTGGGGGGATCGAACCCATGCCCAGCACCCTGCTGAAAGGGGCCAGGGATGCTGCTGGGCAGGAGGCAAGCAGAACCCTGAGTTGTTCCCTTCCTGCAGAGGCCATGCAACGGTTCCTGCTCCTGGTGTACGTGGGGCTCACGGGCTCGGTCACCATGATCAGCTGCACGGTACTGGGACTGACCCGCTTGTTCTTTGAGTTCAAAGGTGAGCGGGAGAGCTGGGGGACTGGGGGCAAGGCAGGTGCCAGGCGGAGTTTGGCCATAGCTGAGCCCTGCCACGGTTGCAGATCACCTGGAGCTGAGCATAGTGGAGCAGCTCCTGCAGAACATCTGCCTGCTGCTGGCTTCCCGCACGCGGGATGTGGTGAAGGCGGCCCTGGGCTTCCTCAAAGTCGTGCTGCTGCTGGTGGACACCAAGCTGCTGGCCAAGCATGTCCAGACGATGGTGAGATCCCACTGCGGGCCAACCCAAGGGGGGTGGCAGGGCAGAGCTGGGACCAGCAGCCATGGGCATCTCCAGCTGCACCCTGCTTCTGCCCGGGAACTGGGGCACAACCTTGGTCTCGGTGGCTGAGAAGGCTCCTGAATGCTGGCATGGACCTGCCAGAGAACCCCTGTGAACCGGCCCTGCTGAGCAGGGACACCTCCCCACAGCCCTGCCTGGGGTGGCTGTGGAGAGGTGGCAGCAGGGTGAGCAAGGTGGACATGCAGGGGGAGGCTGGGTGCCTGGCACAGGGATGCTTTAGTCTCCAGGGTCTCTCCTTCCTGGCAGCTGGAGGCCCTGGGGAACCTTTCGGACGACATGAGACGCCACTTCCGCATGAAGCTGCGAAACCTCTTCACCAAGTTCATCCGCAAGTTCGGGTGAGCCAGGGGCTCTTGGGTTAGTGAGGGAGCTCTCTGGGAAGTGGCGTGGGAGGAGGTGGGCACTGACCACTCTCTGTGCGCTCCTCAGCTTCGAGCTGGTGAAGGGGCTGCTGCCGGCCGAGTACCATAAGGTGCTGGTGAACATCCGCAAGGCAGAAGCCCGGAGCCGCAAGCAGCGTGCCCTGAGGCAGGCGGCTGCGGATACGGATGAAGAGGAGGCACCACCGGCACAGCCCAGAGGAGACAGGTGAAGATGGGCTGGGGTGAAGACAGAGCAGAGCCCGTGGAGGTCTTAGTGCTGGATCTGCTCAGCTGGTGCTTCTAGAGACATCTCCAGGGCTGCTGTGCACTGTGGGATGGGCTGGGGTCTGCACCCCTGGGCTTGTTCTGTTTCTATCATCCTCTCTGTCTTCTGACCAGCATGGAGGAGATCTTGGCTGACTCGGAGGAGGAGGAGGAAGAGGAGGATCGGCAACGGAGCAAGGAGAGGAGGAAGCAAGCACGGCAGAAGGGCCAGGCCTGGCTGAAGGAAGGGGAAGAGGATGAGCCCCTCAACTTCTTGGACCCCAACGTGTCCCAGCGGGTGCTGGGTGAGGAGCAGAGCTTCAGATGTGGCTGGGATGGGAGAGATGGGGTGGGGGGGCTGCTGGGATGCACAGGGGCCCTGAGAGCTTGACTGCTCCAGGAGTGGGTCCTTCCCTAGGCCCTGATCCATCTCTCTGTGAGCAGCCACGAAGCCAGGCCCTAAGCGGTCCAGAGGAGTGAGCCATGATTTCCAGGTGTCTAAGGATGGGCGCCTGATCATCCACGAAGAGGAGGAGGAGGTGGACGATGATGAAGCCAAAGGTACTGCCTGGGCTGGCGAGGGCCATACTAGACTTGCTCTGGTACTCCATACAGGTTTTTTTTCCTGCCACCCATACATGGAAACTTGAGGGATGTGGGTGGAAGTGGCCGGGGTGGGTATGGCCTTGTGTCACACCCAGGGGCTCTTGGCCACTCCCACCCAGGGGAGGCATCCCCCTCTGTCACCAGGAGGGTGCTGGAGGGGATGCGGCTGCCAGTGCTGGTTCAGCAGGGACACCTTGCTCCCGCAGCCCACTCCAGGGGCTGGCACAGTACCGGGGCTCTCCTGTGCCTGCATCCTGCACTGACTCCCTTGTCCTGTACCATAGGAGCAGACGAGGAGATGGCAGATGTGTTGCAAGATGTGGGTCTCCGCAGTGTGAGTACAGTGCTCGTGGTCCTGAGGAGCTGCTGGGGGAATTCGGCTGTGCCAAACCCCTGCCTGTGCCGCTGCAACTCTGCCTGAGGGGCCAGTGGGGCCAGCGGGCAAGCACCAGCTGCTTGGAGGGGTGCGGGAAGCTGGCTGGGGACAGGGACATGTGCAGGCAGTCTGGAAGGTCTTGGGGCCCCTGTGAGAGGAAACAGGAGGTCAGGGGTCCATGGGAGGGCAGAATCCATAAGGACAGCTAGCTGCAGTGTCCCCGCTGCTTTCTTCTGCAGAAGAAAAGCCAGAAGCGTCGGTTCAGAGAGGAGCCAGATGATGAGGAAGCTGAGGCTGGGAACTACCCTCAGTACAGACGTAAGTCCTCTGCCTGTGTCCAGTCTGGTGCTCCCCAGGGAGCCAGAACCAATACCCGTCTTGCTGGGCTGCTCCAGGGCAGCTGGGGCAGAGATTTTTGGTCATGGGAAATGGTCACCCTCCTCTGCTGTCCTCACCCAAGAGCTGGAGGCAAAACCAGCAGCAGCTCCATGAGCCTGGAACTGGGATGGGGGAGCCCTGGGATCCCCTTCCAACACACATTCTCTGTTTTGCAGCTGGAGGCTCTGGGATCCACCGACAGGTGAACAAGGGGCCGGCCTTCGGTGCGGAGTACAGATCCAAGGTGAGGGATGCTGGGGGTTGCAGGGTTGGGGTGGGGGGAGCCCGGGGCTTTGCTGGGGCGGGAAGCGCTGTTTGTTTGCTGGGGCTCTGGTCCGGTAGCGCTGAGTCTGGAGGGGATCTCTGCTCCAAGATGATTTGCCAAATGCTCTACCTGTGAATGTTTCCAGCCCATCTTAGAATCCCTGTGCTTAGAATCCTTGCCGTGGCCAGCTCCTGCTCACTGCTCAAAGCGGGTGTCTGCAGCATATTTTGGTGGGAAATCACCTCCCAGGGCCATGTGCTCAGCTGGCATCCCACTGCAACGTCGTCTTCGGGATGGCTGGGTTGCAGGGGTGGCACTAGAATGGGACGCGTGTCTTTGCTGGTGCTGCATCTTTTCCCATGTCACTATCTCCCACAGAAAGGTAAAGGCGACGTGAAGAAGAAGGGCCAGCTCGACCCCTACGCCTACATCCCCCTGAACAGAGCTAGACTCAACAAAAGGTGAGGCTAGCCGGGAAAGGCACAGGGTCAGGAACGGGGCCAAAGCCTGGGTTTGATCCTGCTTTTTGTCATTATGGGGGGATTTTTGTGGGTCTGAGAGCTCCCTGCCAGCCTCTGCATGCAGATCTTGGAGCATCCCTGTGCGTTAGGCGTGCCCAGTGCCTGCACTAACCCAGCCTCCTGCTCCTTCCTCCCTCCAGGAAGCAGGGGAAAATGCAGGGCCAGTTCAAGGGCCTGATGAAGGGAGCCCAGCGCGGTGCCAAGGCTGGCCGCAGGAACCGGCTGAAGGCCCAGCGCCCCTGAGCATCCTGCACCTGCCCAAGGACGGACAACTGGCCTCTGGGCACCGGGGGACGGGGGCTTTGTGAGTGGAGCAGCAGGGATTCCCTTGCAGCAGGTGGGCTGCGTCTGATGAGACTCCCTGGGAAGCCACCTCATGGTATTACAGACTCATGGCCCAAGCCCTGCCCTCCTGTGCCTGGAGGAAGGTTCTGGGTGGCCTGGTGCAGGTGCGTGTGTGTGAGAGAGGAAGTAACGTGTAATGAATTCTCTGTATTGATAAATACCCACTGTTCCTACCCAGCCCAGATTCCTCCTCTCCTTCCCTTCTGAGTTACACACACCACATCCCTTGTGCTCCGCCCAGTGTGGCGGGTCCTTCTGCCACAGCAGCACTGTGCCCCACGGGGCTCATGCCTGCCTCAGCCTTGGACCTGGCTCTGGAGCCCCTTTCCCCGCACAGGGTTTGCCGGGTGGCTGCCAGGAGCAACGCTGCAGCACAGAGCAGTCAGGCAGTGCCCGTGTGCCGTGCCCTCCTGGCACATGGGCAGTAGGGCTGAGTCGTGGCGTTGGCCAGAGCTGGTGAAGTCCTTTGCTAACAACCAGCTTTTTCTTATACAAACTCCCTCTTGGCAGGATCTTCTGCCCTAAACCGTGTGCGCCAGGGGATCTGTGCCATGGGGGGAGTGCCAGTTGGCTGCCACTGGTTTCTGTCCTGCCTCGGTTTTTCCCGTATTGGTCATTCCTGGCTGCGGGGCAGGAACTGTTCACTGCAAATTTCTTCCAATTGGCTGGAAAACTGCTACTGCAAACCTCCGTGCCTTGCCCTTTCCCTTACCCGTGGGAGCTGAGAGAAGCCCTTTGCTCTGCTCTGGCCACCTCCTGCCAGCTAGACCTGAGCAGTGCAAATAATCCTGGACATTTTTAGCTGCGCAGACGTCTCCGGTTGGCCTGAGCATCTGGTTTTGGAGTTACATGTGCACTGAGCCCAAAAGATGGTGTTTGGCCAAAGAAGGTAGTGGAAACATGTCCCATTGCTCATGCTGCAAAAACATGTATTTGTGAACGTAGCTGGCTTTCCCTTCCTCTTCTGTATTAAAAAGCCTGTAGTCCTTTGTCATTTCCTACTTGTGGTTGCTTACATGCTGGAATTGCAACGCTTCTCAGACTCCTAATAAGCTAAAGGGATTGTGCTTGTTCAGCCTCTTACTGCAGGGTTCTTTCTGGAGGCTGCAAATCCAGTTTCGTGGCGCTCTCGTGCTTTTTGTTGGCTTTTTTTTCTCCCCAAGATCCTTTTAAAAGCCTGGGGATGGAGAAGGAGCTTTTGTACTGGTATTGGTCTTGCTTGTCAGGAGCACTGTCCCCTTCCTGCTTCCCCACCCTGGGCACTCACTTGGACCTTCGAGCCCCAGGGCCATGTTGAGGTGCTGCTCCTCTAATCCTGCCAGAAGGGAGCACACATCCTGGCTTAGGGGCCAGGCCCCTCCAGCAGCACCTCCTGACCATGTTCGGGCAGCAGGAGCTTACATCCATCTTCCTCCACTGCCTGCAGCCTTGGCCTGATGCCCTCCCTCCCGAGAGCAGCACGGGGAGACAGGCAGCAGTGACCTTCTGAGCCCCCAACACCTGTAACACATGGCTCCAGGCCCACCAGAGCTGGCACTCTTCCTGCTTTCTCTTCTCTCCTTGGAGGCAGGGCCTGGAGAAGGCTGTAGCTAATTCATTTAAAAGCTCCAGATTACTCACTGTATTGTTCTTCATTTGCATGTTGTTGCTTAAATTAGTGCATGCCTGTGTGGAACAGAAGAGTTTCATTAGCACAGAGGATGGTGTTCGTCTGCGCCGGTGTCCACAGAACAGATTCTTCTGCAACAACATCTTGTTAATCAGCTAATTAATCATGTAATGCAATAAGAAACCCTTGGAGAGGAGACGTCATCCTGCCTGGGGTGGCTGGCTGCGAGTCAAGCCCGCTCCCCACCAGCAGCTGTCCCTGGCAGGGAGCAGAGCTGCATCTTGGGGGCCCACAGGAGCCTGAGCACAGCTCTCTGCTATGAGGCGGGGTGAGAGGTGATGTGGGGTGCTGCCTCCTGCAGATACCAGCCACTACTGTTTTGTGGCTACCCGCAGAGAAACACAAAACGGGGATCTGGAGCAATGCTTGGCTTGCATTGCTCCAACTGGGAGGTGGCTGGAGGCTGTTTCTTCACCTAGGCCACCCTTAAACCATGCAACTCCTTTCTGAAGGCTGCAGCGGGCCCCAGCAGTGTACCTGTGTTCAGCAACAGGGGTAGGAATTTGCCACAAAGGGCCCTTACCCTTGCAGATACCAGCTGCAAAGCAGGAGGTCTCCAAGTTGTGGGCTGCAGGCATACTAGGCATGCTGGAGGAGAGGCTGGCAGGACTAATGGGCTGCCCCCAGCGCTGGCTGGGTGACCCCTGCACTGGTTGGGACAGCTGCAGCTGCCTACCCTTGAGCCTTAAGGCTTAAAATCAGGAGGAGAAGGGAAACATCATCGTTTCCTTACCCTGAAAGCTGCCTACCTGGGTTGTGTCCCCTCTGGCATGCTGCTGAGAGGGACAGACGTGCTGGGGGGCGGGGGTGTGTGTGTGTGTGTGTTCATGCAGCATCCAGCTGGACCACCACCTCCCCTGAGCATGCTGCAGTGCCTTTGAGGCTCCTCAGTTCACAGATTCACAGAGTGTTAGGGGTTGGAAGGGACCTCTAGAGATCATCCAGTCCATCCCCCCTGCCAGAGCAGGATCACCCAGAGCAGATCACACAGGAACAAGTCCAGGCGGCTTTGGAAGGTCTCCAGGGGAAGGAGACTCCCCCCACTCTCTGGGCAGCCTGTCCCAGTGCTCTGTCACCCTCACAGGGAAGAAGGGTTTCCTCACGTTCAGGCTGAACCTTCTGTTTTCCAGTTTATGGCCATCGCCCCTCGTCCTGTCACTGGACACCACTGAGAAGAGCCTGGCCCCATCCTGCTGACACCCACCCTTGAGATATTGATAAGATCCCCCGCAGCCTCCTCCAAACTCAACAGCCCCAGCTCTCAGCCTTTCCTCAGATGGAAGGTGCTCCAGGCCCTTCATCATCCCAGTGGCCCTGCGCTGGACCCTCTCCAGTAGCTCCTTGTCCTTCTGGAGCTGAGGAGCCCAGAACTGGACACAGCACTCCAGGGGAAGCCTCACCAGCACAGAGTAGAGGGGGAGAACTTCCCTCGACCTGCTGGCCACGCTGTTCTTGATGCATCCCAGGATGCCATCGGCCTTCTTGGCCACAAAAGTCAGGATTCTGTGCACACCAAGGCAAAGGGATGGGAAAACCCTCCCGTGGGCAGTATAAGAGGAGCCTTGGTGTTTATGCTAAAGTGATTGCTAATGAGATAATTGTGGAGGACAAAAATGCCGAGGGACCACTCCGTCTGGAATCTAGTAAATTATAAAAAAAGAGCCAGAATAATTCCTAGTCCCCTCAGCCCTCTGATCTACAATTTCGCTTGTTTCTAAGAAGTTGTCTGTCTTTTCTGGGTTGCTACCCGAGCACTGCAAACCCAGGTGCAGCAAGTGAGCGGGGCCACGGGGACCCTGGCAAGGCAGGTGCTTCCACACACAAAGGAAGAAAAAAAGAATGGTTTTCCAGTGCCTCTGTTGCTCTAATTTCTTCTTGCAGGTCGCAGATAAAAATCCAAGCTGGGATGGGAGTTGGGGTGTGTGGTGTAACTCGCGCTGCTCTGAGCGCTGCGTGCTGCCCCCGCTGCGTCCGTTACACCTCAGCCGCGTTTTTAAAATTTCCTTGAAATAAAACGGTTGCAACTTGTATTTCTCCGCTGAATACTAAAGCTTGGGGTGTCAGGTGTGCACAGGGCTCTGGAATCACCACGAGAACCTCCGCAGCTCCGGGGTGGTGCTGAGCGCAGGCCCACGGCCCGGTCATCTCCCGTGCCTCTGCACGCTGCTGGTACTGGGACAGGCTGGCCGGCCACGTCGGGCTGCGGAACCGCTCTGCCGCCCTCAGAGGTCTCCCGGCGCACCGGAGGGCTGTGCAGGCCGCGCCCTCCCCCGACGCCCGGGCCTCCCTGAGCCCACCGCGGCCTACAACTCCCAGCATGCTGTGCGCGTCTCGGGCCGCCGTTCCCCCTACGTCATGCGCGCGGATCGGCAGTTGCCCGTTCGAACCGGCCAATGGCGACAGGGCGGTGCCGGCTGCAGCCAATGGCGATGCGCGTCCTGGGCGGGGCGGGGCCGAGGAGGGGTGGTGCGGTGGACCAATGGGGAGGCGGAGCGGCAGGTATGAGATGGCGGCGGGAGCACCGGCGTCTGGCGGGCGGCGCGGCGGCGGCGGCAGGTAAGAGCGGGGCTCCCCGGGGGGCTGGTACCCTCTCCCCGGGAGTGGCTGGGTCTCGGTGCCTCGGTGCCTTGTTCGCCTTACGGGTCGCTGCCCGGCCCGCCGCGGGCACCCCGTACCCGTCCGCAGCGCGCTGCTGGCTGGGCCCGTGCACCTCGGCCCGCCCATTGCGGTGCTGCCGTTATCAGCCGGGTTCTCGCCGTCCCTGCTCCAGGCGGGGCAGCTGCTCCCCCCGGCCGTCATTCCCCCCGACCCGCCAGGCAGCCCCCGGTGCTCGGCCGGGCAGCCCCCGCGGGATAAGGGGGCCGGAGGTGGCACCCCGCGGGCACCTCTGCGCTGTCTTGCTGCGGGTCGCCCCCCCGCCCCGTCCCCGTAGCTTCGGCCTCAGCGGCTGGGGAGCGCTGCCTGCAGCGTCCCTGTGCTGCATTGCAGGGGAAAATACCGCCCGCTCCTCCTGCGAGGGCAGAGATCCCGCGCAAACCGCCCTCCCTCGGGCAGGGCACCGTTCCGCAGGGAAGCGCATCCCTGCGCCCAGGGTAGCACAGAGAAGCGCCCGCCTCGCAGTTCTGCCCCCGCTCCGGCCCAGCCGCTCGCTGACCTGCCGAGGTACGAGCCGTGCCGTGGCCGGGCTGGCTCGCTGCTGCAGCCGCAGAGAGCCGGTACCGAGCGCCTGGCAGTTGCAGGGTTTGGTAGGGTGATGGCACTATACAGACTTGCTTTGCATCCAGTCCTTTCTCCGTTGCTTTGTCCCACTCGGCATGCGTTATCCTTGCTTCATAAACACGTGCACGCTGTAAGCTTCACATAATTAAACTTTAGCACATCCTTTTATATGCGTAACCGTTCTGTGACTGCTGCTAATGAAACGGTGGGGACTGTACGAGCACCTCACAGGAACATTGGGTTTGGATCACTGCTAAAATGCTGTCATATCTCTTCTTCCTTGTTTTTTCCTGCATGTGTGGCATGGAGCTGCAGACTGAGTATCCTTGGAGTGGTAATCCTTGTGGACTTGTAAAATAAATACAGTTGAGGGCTGATGCCTTGTACCCAGTCCAATTGACAGGGGTGCTGTCCTGTGCCCCGCTGAGCGGGACCCATCGTGATGGCACTTATGGGGGAGCTGCTGTGGTGCCTGGGTTGGGACAGTGTTGCTCTGGAAGGAGGGATGAAGAGATGGCACATTTGAGCAGGGAGTGCCTAAAATGCTGGACCTGGTACAGGGTTGAGTATGCTCTGTGCAGCTGATACTTGTAACACTCTTTTGGATAAAGCATTTTCACGTGGCCTGGATCAGTCCAAATGACTGAATTTATCCGTTGTATGCTGACGGTTGTCCTTAGGATGTGATCCCCTAGCTCTTCATCTTCCCCCCTTTACAAGTGATTCTGTTAAAGCAAAGCCTGAAGTCTAAGTTTCACTCCAACGCTTCCTGTAGCGCTAGCAAATCGATTTCTTGCTCTGCAGCTCTATCACCACAAAGACCACAAAGCTTGTTTGTTTTTAAGTATGCTCCATGACCGTGCTTTTGCCCCTGTTTCCTCTTATCTGGAGAGAAGTGCAAGTTCGCTAGCGAAGCTTCCATGCTGTGCATGTGGTCTTATACCATGCTGACTTAAAGACTGGAAATGAAAGCTGGTTGTCTTAACCTCCTCACCAAATATTCCTGAACATGACAAAAGATGATTTGTGTGGGTGTCTCTGCAGTTTGTGGTGTCTCTAACCTCTGCCTGGCTCTTCATAACTGAGAATGATGACTGCAGCGTGCCTGAGCGCTCAATTTCAAAAGAGAAACATCTGTCTGTTTAATGAATGCATTTAATGTTCGATTCGAGCAGCGCCTAAACGCTTTGCCAGGCGCTCGGCCTTCACGTTGGCCGCTTGATGTGGCGGGGTGGTGTGAGTGGAAGGGAAAAAGCCGTGGGCCTGGAAGGCAGGATGTGTTGAAAAAAGGCATAAGGCATCTTGCTAAAATGGCTTGAGAGAGCCTTACTGCACGACTGGACCTCAAGAGCTCACGTCCTAAAGATGCAAGGAAGGAGACACGGTAGGAAAATGCTTGCTGTAAGCACGAGCTGGTGGCAAAAAGTCAAAGTGACTCGCTGAGGGTCATGCAGAAAAAATGGCTGATTTCAGAGTTTAAGCCAAGTCTGAATGCGTGCCTACTTTTCTCCGAAGACAGCCTGAGGCGGACAACAATCTCATGTAACCCTTCCCCACCACTCTCGCTAAAATCAAGACCTAGACCTGCCTTTAACCCCCTCCTCAGCCCAGGCCCCGTCAGGTCCACATCCCCACCCGAACTCAAGGCTGCGTTGCGTTTGCAGTATTTTGCATGTTTGCATGTAACACCCTGTCCTGTTCCCATCCGGGGACTGGGATGGGCTTGGACAACAGGATCCTTGTTCTGCTATGCTGCAGTTTATTGTCTGTTTGCGTGAAGGGGGAGCATTGCTTGCCCACATAGCCCAATGCAGCGTCTGGGTCTCCTTGCCAGCCTAGTCACTGCCTTGCTGCTGAGTGCACATTTACATTCATGTGAAAATGTCACCGGGCTTCCTAACGCTCCTTTAAAGGTGCCTGGGCACTCAGTCTGAAACCGAAGCGCTGAGTGCTGGACGCTATGCTGGGAAATCAAATTCCTTGCCCTAAAGGTCAACGGTCTTCAGTGTGTGTTGGTTTAATAAGTGGCATGAACAGATGGGAAGGAGACGGGGCAGCTTGGAAATGTTGGCTAATATCTAATGGTTGCGCTGAAGTCAAGTTCCTCTTGGAAATACTGTCCCTCTGTAGGCTGGATTAGGCTCCCGGTCACAGCTGAGACCGGGTATTTTCCACTCCTTTCAGTGAGCTCTTTCTGCAGGATCTCATTTTCACTTGTTCCCTAGCTGGAGGCAAGAACAGGGAGCCGAGGCCCTGTCTTCAGGCTGTGCTCTGCTGGGCGCAGGCGTGGACCTGCGCTGCTGCTGCTGTAGCAGGCTCTCGCCAAATCCTGGGGACCGACACGGTGGGTTCCTGTGGTCCCAAGTCACAGGGCTCCTGGAGCCAGCCTGGGGAGAGAAATGGTAGGAACTGCAGCCCCGTGGTGGGATAGATTTGGCTGACCCTTTGTTTCAGAGCTCCGCAGGCTTGGTGTGCTCCTGCCCTCATCCCGGTAAGGCGTTACACTTACCGTTGTGCCTGACGAGCACTGGGCCCTTCTCTGAGGTGCAACAGCCTCGCTCCCTGGCTCTTGGCCTTTCTCACCTCTACGCTAGGTAATTGCAATTAAGCTATCTAGAGTTTCCTCATGGGTTTTTTTGGGTTTTTTTTCCAGAAACTGTAGGTAGTGGGGAATGTGATAAGCTGCTTAAATAATTGCCTGCCAGCTGGCTTACAAGAACTTTCAATGTGTTTGCTTTTGGCCTATAAAGCTCTAATAATTTGGAGTCCATCCAAAACATCCTTTCTTCTTGAGCGGTAATGTGGCAGCTCTGATTTTCAGAGGCAGCAAGTTCTCGGGGGAGATGGCATTAGTTTCCCTCTTTGTTTTGCCGGAGTTCAGGCTCAATGTTGAAACGTAGCGTTATGGTTTGGGAGTTCCATATGGGCATTCCTACAGCCCCGCTCGCGAGCTGTCATACAACAGGAGACGAGTGGGCTACGGCTGGCCGTGCCTTGGAGAGTGGGAAGCCTTTCAGGGAGCGTCCTTCGCAAGCTCTCAGGGGTGCCTGGATCTCTCCGCTCAGACACGTGCCACTGCGCATCCTCCTGAGCGGCCCCTGGGGCAGCACATAAGTATATCCCTGCTTCCTGGGCTCTGCAGAGAAACGGGGTGAATCCAGACGGAGATGACCTGTCACGCAGGATGGGAAGAGAAGCGGTTTCTGATCGGTATGGGAGAGTTGTATAAAGTGACAGTGTAGGTTATTGTCATATGAATTCTGGTATCTGTGTACAGTACTCCGGTTTTTGACATCCTAGCTTGCCCAAATCCCCTTCACAAGCACTAGGCCCCCACCCTGTTCGATTCAGCGAGTTAATTGGGCTGCTTTGTGCATCTCCGTCTCTGGTATGGCATGCTGTGCCGCTCTGCGGCTGGCCTAGCCTGTTTATCTGTGTGCCTCGGCAGCCCTGACCAGATGTCACCGGCTTATTTAAATGCTGGCACGCATCCAGGTGTGCCTCATTGCAATTCCAGCTTGAGAGAGTTTACACATCTGGAACATGGGATGTGGCCTCTGACATACTCAGTGATGTCTGCAGAGGATTGCTGATGGGAAAGGATTTGATGTGCTCTCATCCTTTGCAGACACGACCACGATACAAACACAGGTGCAAGCATGCAGCTTGCCCACCGCACCTCCAGAGCACAGGACCATTGGGGAGTTAAAGTGTAACGAAGAAAATCAAGAGCTGTGACTTCCCAAGTACCTTTATTCTCTGTATTTGCCAGGCTCTGACTGCAAAAGCTCCCATGACAGCACTGCTGGGAGCTGGCTGTGGGTCCTGACCCCAGGTCTTGGTATCCCCTTGGTCCAGAAAAAACAGCAGCTGTCAAGCAAACCTGTGAGCGCTCCAGCTCGTTATACTCAAATCATGATGCTTTGCTCACGTGCTGACAGTTGACGGTGGGATGGGATTCCTGAGTGTGTTCTGGGTGTTAGTTGGCGCTACCGATTGTGGGTGATTATCCTGTGGGAGGGCTGGAGGAAAACAGACTTCCATCCTTGCTGGGTTGGTCTGCGTTCCCAGACTAGTTGCTGCAGTAGCTTGTTAATTTTGCTGTGCTGTTTTCATGCGATTGCTAGATTTTTCATGTCAGAAGTAAACCTGGTTGTTGTGGGGTTCCTCTTTACAGATGGTAATTCTGCTCTGAGCTGGACGCTGGCTTGGAGCTACTGGAGTGAGAAGCATCTACATGGTGTATCTTGGCTAGCCTCTGAACTGCGTTTTCCCCTGCCTGTGAAAGATGCCCTAGGGCTCTTACCTTCATGCGTAAGGGTGACAATCAGATGCATGCAGCAATTTCTAAGTGCTAGAGGCCAAGGAGGTAAAAGTAGGACTGAGTCATGCCTCTTCCTGACTTCCACTCAAAATTGGGAAGTAAATAAGTTGAAGACATTTTAAAATGAGGAGAGTAAGGGAATGCTGTTGTTGTTGGCAATTGGAGCGTACCCATGCACACTTTGAGGATACAGCAGGCAGGCATGGACCTTGCAGTCCACCCAGCTAAGGACCAAACAGACAAAAGTGGGAAGAAATTTCCTACCTGGGATATAATCGAGGTTGAAGAGGAGTCAGTTGGTGTGAGCCTATGGGCAGACATTTGGTAAAGAATTTTAGATTATGCAAGAAAGGCATTAGGGTTCATGAAAAGAGGAGGTGTCCTTGCAGGTTGTGGTGGGTAATTCTGCAGGGCATGGGGAGAAAAGGCCCCAAATCCCTGTCCTAGACACGGGACCCAGCATTCAGGACAGGTACCACCTGGCCCCACAGGGTACCTCATATCTACGGTACATTGCTCACACAGAGAATGGCTTAAATTACTACAATAAAGCAAAAAAGATGTGTTGTTTTGTCATGATTATAACTGTATGACTGGGGCAGGGAAAACCACATCAACGCGGTTTCCATCCAGGCTAGTCCTGGTGGCCTTCTGAGGGAAGCAGCATGCCTACCCACCACGTTCTGGGTGGTTGGAAGTGGCTGCGGGGCTTCCTCCGGCTGCCACCCTCCCAGCCTGCTGCGGGCGCACGGATGCGGCCACGGTGCCCTGCGGTGCTGCCAGGCTCATCCTGCTCCCGTCTGCGCCTCGCCAGTGGCTCCCGGCCAGCGCCTGGAGCTCGGCTCTTGCCTCCCAGCGTCCCTGCCTGATAGCTTTCCAACCGGCTCCTTTGTGCTCAGTCCCATGTCGCCCCTCGTGCAGAAGCTGGATTTCTTCTAAACGTCTGCAGTGTGACCTGATTATTTTTCCTGTCCTTCCTCGCCCTCCTTTTGAATAGTGTCTGCAGAAAAGCTGGCGGAGTTCGGTTATATCAGTCACGCTGACTGATAGTGCTGCCTCTTCTCCTGGGATTCCTCCTCCTTTCTGTCCCTCCAGCGTTCATTTCAGATTTAGCTATCAGCCCTCTAAAGACAGGGTATTGCCTTTGTTCTGTGTTTGTACCGCGTGGAGCACAGTGGAGTCCCCAGCTGTGACCGAGGTTCCCAATGCCACAGTGATAAAAGTGAATAGATCAGTAATGAGAAGAGGCAGCTGCTGCCGGCTAAAAAGATCCCGTTTTGGTGCTGGTTACAGTGAAATCAGGACTGGCTCCTCTTCTATTGCTGCTCCCCGTGGGGGTTTACATTAAAATGAAGACACAAACTTTAGACTGCATTGAAAGTCATGAAAAACCCGAGCGGCGTCGCTATTTAATGCTCTCGGGCTGCCTTGTTCTGATGTTAAGGCAGACGTGCGAGCTCGCAGATCTTTAATGTTAAATCGCTGGGTTTCTGGCAGTAGCTGTGTTCCTGCGTTTTTTACAGAGCCTTGGGTAGGAGGCTGAGCCGCCGCGCGGCGTGGGATCATCCCGAGCGGTGGTGGCGGCGCTGGGAAGGAGACGCGGTGCGGAGCGCTGCAGTGAACGCGCGGCTCCTCTCTCGGGCGCCTCTTGGTTCTTTTCCTCCTCCTAGCACTGGAAGGCATCTGGATACTCTGATGTTGCAGCGATTGAAGTGCTGCTTTGTTGACTTTAAAATACTCCAGTGGCTATTATTAAAGATACCACGAAAGAATTCACTGAAGTCAAACTTGAGGAATTTCATGCTGAAATGCAAATTTCTTGATCTTTCTCATATATCGAGCTGTCTTGCTGCTGCAGTTTGCTTTGCCGCTGGTACTATGTTGCATTTTGTGTTTCTTCCAAAGCACGCTTCCCACCCCCCCCAACCCTTTTATCTTCCCAGATACGTCCGTCTCCAGGTTCCCGTCACAGATGTGTAGCTGATGTTCCAGAGGTCCACTCTGAGTCCTTTACTGAGACAGAACTGGAATTGTTATAGCAGAGACTTGGATATCCAATTTACCCCATGTCCAAAAGACGGCAAGGTGTTGGGTTAGCTCCAGGCTGCCCAGCACAGGCTGCCATCACACGTAGCAGCTCTCGTGCTGTTTAAATTGTATATTATTATCTGGTTCCCACAGCCCAACGGCTGATTCGCTCTGTGTTAGCTGCTCAGGTGTGAAGAAAGCAAAGCAAAAATTGAACAGGCAGCGTTACCTCGCGTGGCTTACGGGTGTTGAGTCTCAAGAGAGTGGTCAAGGATCTGTGTCACTGTGTGCTCGTCGCAGAAGGGCTCGCCCTGCCCCTAAAGGACTTATGAGTATAACCCTAGGCAAAAATTGCTGCGTGTTTTTCCTTGACATTTTTCAGAGGCGAACCGGTCACCCTGTGAAGAGTTACTGTGCTAAATCTGAGGCCTGAATGCCATCTTTGTTACGCTGTCTTCCAAGAATGTCAGCCTGAAGTACAGTCCTCAAAGCAACCTTAACTGTGAAGTCAGTCCTAATGTCGCCACAGCCCGTTCCCATCAGACTTCTGTTAAATCTTTTTTAAATCGAGGAAATCATTTGTCTTCTGGGCCTTTTGTACTTAAAATAATTCCACATAATTCCACTACGGTTCTTTCATCTCCTTGCAAAATCTGGGATGGCTCCTATCTGGCTCTGGAAATCCTGTCTTCAGACATCCTCATTAATTGATTCCGTACTCTGGCACAACATCGGAAGCGATGCTACTTCCCTCTTCCCTGGGGAAACGCGAGCCTGCGTGCATCTGTCCCGTCTCCCTTTGTGCTTAGCCAGGCAAAGCACCGCTCACGTTCCGTGTTCTTTAGCGCTGCCCGCTTATCGCTCTGCTCGCGGTGTTTGGTAGTAGCCTGGCCGTTCCTCACAGCCCAAAGATTTTGTTATTATAGAAGGAGATTTTCTTCCATTATCTGCCTTATTTTCAAAAGCTCTTTAATCCCTTTACTCCTGTACGGTAAGTCTCCTCGGCCGTGGCGCGTCTGAAGCGTTAGCTCGTAGCGACGGCGTGCCAAGTGCGCAAAGTGGCACCAGAGATGGATTTTGCCCACTGAATTAGGTACGTTGGGCTCCTCCGAAATCTGCTGCTCCCAGATTTTACGCTCTTCCCGCCGGACAAACGCAGCTAATGCCTTGCCCCAAAGGTACCTCTTTCTTGGCTTGCCTGTGTTCTCCGTATGCCCTATTTCATGTTGCTTGAACCCGTTTCTGCCTGCTCACGGGTGGAGTTAGAACACTGAAATCCGTAAAAGCCACTGTAACGTCAGGTCTCACCTCTCTGACTGCAGGCTTGCTGCCACAGGAGCTAATCTGCCTGCCTGCACAGCTTTCGCACCGCGGGTTCAATCACCGGGTTTTCCCAGTCAAAGTCTCATTTTTGTCCTAGTTTCCGAGGCATTTCCCTGGCTTGGATCTAGTTACCTTAGGGATTAATTGATCCATCATGATTTTGACCTCCTGCACCATCCCCTCCCCATGAAATGATGGGGCTGTCATGCCTGCAGCAAGAACGTTGCGTGTGACAGACAGCTTTCTTTGTGACTTGGCTGGATCGCAGCCTTCGCCCCTGAAAGATACTAGAATGGCAAGAATCTCGGCACAATATAGGACCCATTTTTTTTAATCTGCTGTCTTAATCACAACCCTATTAGTACAAGGTTTTATTATTCATTGGGATTTTATTCATGGGATCAGAGAGGAAGCTATTTATTTATTCCTTTATTTTATTGTCTTTTGGCGTGTTGTAAAGCAATCTGAAATCACAGCATATAGAAAATATAACTCTAATTGCAAGTAGAGCAAAGAAAAAAGGCAGTAAGCTCTCTGAATACGTGTTTGTCTCCCCTCTGCTGCCGTTACATAAACTGTGAGTGTAGGTAGAGTACATCCATCTTCCTTTTTTAACATGAAAACAGCAGATGGGGCACACGGCTTTTTTCTGAAGGTTATAGCGTGTGCAGCGCTGAGGATTGGCAGGGTTATTGTGTGTAAAGCCAGTGGGGGCTTTATCTTTGCTCAGAAACAGGGGGTTTGCTTCACATTTCCATTTTGATTAGCAATAATGATACAAAGGCAAATTTTCTGTGCGAGGAAGAGCTGCTAATAAAGTGACCTTTCAAAATTAAGTAGCTCATTGAAGTGCCATGCCACAATAAGGGTACACAAGGCTGGTCCCAGCTGCGGCAGGCAGGGAAACTGGACAGGAATCCAGAGAAACGTGGAACGGGAAGCCTGAAGCGGAGATGCACAGCCCATGGTGGCACAGTAATGGTAGCAAAAGGTGCTCTGGGGGTGCCGATCCACAGGCTTTGCCTTTGGAAGGGTCTAAAGGTGGGCAGGGCAGGGCAAGCGTTTCTAGCGAGGCTCCTGGGCACGGGGTCGCGCGGCGGGGGGACTCGGTTATTGTCCTGCCAGCGCCGAAACATCAGTTGCGCTTGGATGCTGTTGGGAATGTGTTCGCATGGCTTTACTCATGGTAAACACAGGGTAGATTTGGGGCTATTTGTGGATTCCTCTTGGATACAGGTGGAGAGCACTTAATACCACGCTGGTCCTAATTCAAACCCCCAGTTTCTATGTAGGAATTATTTGCTGTTAAACTCCAGCTACGCAGCCTTTGGCAAGAGACATGAATCAATTTGTCCAGCTTTTCTTTCCTGTTTTGTCTCTGTGTGAAGGCTGATGCCCAGTGTGTGCCAAGGGGGCCTTTCAGACCCAATAATGCGCCCTTGTGTCTCGTAGCATGCGTGGAATTTGCATAGGCTGTGCTGGGACAGGCAGGTTTCTTTTGTTGCTGGAAACAAGGAGCAAGTTCTTTTCCCTGTCTCTGCTTCCTAATGCCTCTTCAAAAGCTCTCAGCACTCATGTAAGAAATTTACCTTTTTCCTATTTATTTTTGCATTAAATGTCATTAAACTTTGTGCAACCTGTAACGCTGGCTGCGCGGAGAAGTCATGTCAGTCAGTTCTAGCTGACAAAATTGTTTAATTTCCTTTCTCTGAACCTAGATATCTAATTGTCAGAGGGAGCAGATAATCTGTGATGCTTGATGTAACTGCTGCAAAGTATTTGCATATCTTCTCTGTGGGGAAACAAAACTGCTAGTGAGTGAATAACAGTGCACGGATCATTGCAGGCAGGGTCACTGGGCCTATACACTTGCTATTAACCCTTCTCAGGATCTGTATTGCCACAGAATGAGTTGTCATGGGTTTCAGGCGAAGGGCTTGCTCCACATTATGGGCAGAGCTGGCACTTGGTTGTGCATTGTAGCCCTGCGCGATGCAACGTGATCAGATCGATCGGCAGTTCCTTTTTGGCAGCTGATACCGAGTTGTTGCGTTTCGGTCTTGATTTATTGCAGATAACAAACTGCTGAAAAACAAGCTGGGAGGTACTCGGGAAAATATGGCTCCCATTTGGAGTCAGCAGCGTGCTCGCTAGGCCACGCTGAGCGATGCAGCTGGGAGCCTTTAAGGGCTTTCTAAAATTTTGGATGAGCTGGTAGATTGCCTTGCAGTCTGCCCTGCAGACCTTCCTCCTCTCCATCCTCCTGAAGGAGTCTTTGACATCCGTGGGGAGCAGTGGCAAGGGGGTTTTGTACGGATTCTCATGACGCAAGTGTCGCTGAGAGCCTGTTTTCCCCCAATTTCAGCAAGCATCTTTCTCCTTGTGGAGCCCGAGTCCCAGCTTTTATTCTCTTATTCGGATCACGCATCCTAGAAATCACGCCAAGACGGTCTTTCAGGGCAGAGCAGTTCAGCAGTAGCTCAGGTGACTGTTGGCTTCACAGACACTGCGTGAAGGCGGGCTGGAGTTCAGGTGACTTGCTTGTATGTGCTTTGATGTCCTCCCCCTCGTTAGCTACTGCTGATTTACATCAGAACAATAAGTTGCTGAGATCTCTGGACTCGTTGCTGCGGTGCTGTGTTGCTGGAACCAAGGGATGTAAGGTCCAGTAGGATGCAAATGCATCCAGTGGCAGGCGTGCTGAGCATTGGGCGAGGATGCCCAGCATGGTCTGAACATGGAGACGTGGCCTCCACCCCGCAGCGGAGAGGAGAGGAGGAAGGTCAAGGTGCTCCAGTCTTCTGCGGGACAGCCTACTGTGGAGGGAAAGCCTTTGGTGGCCTCGGGGCTGATCGTCAGAGCATGTGCTCCCTCTGGGTACCACACGGCACCTGAGGGACTGGTGCCATCCCTGGGGCACAGCACATCTATTACCTGTGCACTTGGCAGATGCCGCTGGAAAATGGTGTTCAGTGGGAGCTCGCAGCTAGGGAGCGATGCTGAAAGAGGGAAAGTGTTTTGTGAGCCCGAGAATATTTAAAGGATTGGGGTGTCATGCAGTGAAAGCACACTGTGTAAAGCTGGGTGGGTAGGCAGCCTCCACCTGGGAGAACCCGGCAGACAGGCCAGGCCAGCACTTCATAGCCGGGTATGACATTTGGGGCAGTAGCTTGTGACTGCAGAATAATGACACTAATCTCCACATTTAAGTAAAAGAGGAGAAGCAGGCTAGGCAACTCTAGCCTGCGGGCTTGACTTCAGGAGCATCCCGGTGTTTGAAACCATGGTGGGAGGATGGTAATGGAAGACCTAGAGGGGAATTGGGATAAGCTTTGAATGTGAGCATTAAGAGCACTGATTAACCTGAGATATCTCTCTGATAACTATTTTGATTTTAGACATGGTAAATGTGGCTTACCTAACCTCTGGTAGGGCTGAGTGTCTGTTACAGATAACCCATAGCGGGGCAGTGCCTCGGACTCGTCCCTTTTCCCATGCCACGTAAGAAGCTACGAGATTAAGAGAATAGGGAAGTCGGCTAAAGGACAGCAGCCTGAAGAAGAGGCAAGAAGAGGACTGGCCAAAAAGTGATGTTCTAGGAGAAAGGTTACTAGGGGTTCCTCAAGGACTGATCTTGCATGGCTCGTGCTAATGCTGATGAGTTCACGCTCGCTCCAGTCTCAGTGCATAGCTGGGCAGTTACCGTGGCTGGCAGAGAGTAGCAACCCAAGAGCTGGTAGCTTGTCACCCAGGAGCGTTTGACACATCCCTAGCAGAACTGTGAGTCAGTCTTATTGCATGTTTATGATCTTAAAAACAAAGTCCCAGGGCATGGGAGCTATTTGTTTGTTGCTAGGAAGGTAGGGGTGATGGAACAGCAATGGGAATTGGTGGGTGTAAGCTGGCCCTGAAAAAACCTAGATTGGAATTTAGACTTTCAGGCCACTGGAGTGAATTTCTGGGGAGGAAGGGAGACAGAACCAAACCTATTTATGACTGAGAGTGGTAAGTTAATGTAAAATATCAGGTGCCATGTCTGCCTGAGCTAGTGGGTTGTAGATGCCGTAAAAAGTTCTGCTTGAGTGTTGCTATGTGTTGCGTGTTGCCATTGCCCTACGGAGTGCTATGTTTGGGCTGTGTTGTACAAACAGGCCAGAAATGGTTTTGCTCCAAAGGGGAACGGAAGTGCGCTGTGCTGAACGCTTACCAAAGACAGACAGTGCTGTCGGTGCAGGCTGGTGGCTCCTGTGTCAGCAGATGTCTCCTTCAGGGCAGACCAGCTGGCTGTAAAAAACAAAGCAATGAGGAGTTACTGGTTTTTTATTTGTTTTTTTTCTCCTTTCCTTTTTTCCCAGTGATGCCATCTGCAGTTTTGTCATTTGCAATGACTCCTCCCTCCGCAGCCAGCCGATCATCTTCAATCCTGACTTCTTTGTAGAAAAGCTGCGCCATGAAAAACCAGAGGTGTTCACAGAGCTGGTCGTCAGCAACATTACCAGGCTCATTGACTTGCCTGGGGCAGAGCTGGCCCAGCTAATGGGAGAGGAGGACCCAAAGCTGCCTGGGGCAAACAACACAGCTTCTGGATTTTTCCGTTCTCTGATGTCTCTGAAGCGCAAGGGTGAGTAGGGCGTGATGTCTGGTGCCCACCTTTAGGGTGATGCTGTTATCATCTCTTACATGTAGTTTATAAAACTTTTGGTGACAGCCTGTTGTTTTGAGCTTGCGTTGACTGCTTAATACTGTAGGTTTGTAATCTCTGGGGATGCCACCTCTAGAAAGGAGCAAAACAGAGGCCAGGAGGTTCATCCCAGAAATGCCCTGCCACTTCTAGAGTACCCTTCTCCTGGGGATTATCGCTGTGGTTTAGGTCAGGTTGGCCTTGGTGGTCCAGCTGCTCACTGTGTGCAGTTCAGCACACACCACAGAGATACAGCTTTGGTACCAGCGTGCTGCTGGTCTGGCCCTGCGGATAGCACTGAGCTGGAAAGGGTTGCCTGAACAAGCTGCAGATTCTTCCAGTGCACACCAAGGTTTGCTTGTTTGTGTCCATGCTCTATTTTCCTTAGCTTGTTCGCTTTTCTCAGAGGTGAAGAAAGAGTAAAGGCTGAGAGCATCAGGTTCCATGATGAACAATAGCGCTTACGTTTTCCAGGCCACTGACTTCACTCAGGGCTCGCTGTCTCCTTGAGCTGCTGTCCCAGCTCTCTGGAAGGGAGCAGCTCAGAAAGCTGTAAGCATCCCCCATCCAAATGCCAGTGCTGCTGTGATCCACATCCCAATCCAGTGAGTCAGTGACAAAGCTCTGCAGACTGGCTCTGCTCAAGCCCACATTCAACCCTGGGAGATGACAAATTTTTCTCTGTGAGACAAGTATTCAGCTGGAGTTTTCCTCTGGTAAAGTGACTATTCTTATCTTCTCTTTCAAGTTCAGCTGTTTTGGTAATGAAACATTAGCCCCAGGCCCCTTCTCAGAAGTCTGAGATTTGCTTTTGAGCACAGTTGTGTTCGGATCCTCTCCTCCTCACTGACTGGCATTTCTGTTTTGTTGTAACTAAAAGGGTGTTCTAGGTATGTCTGTGCTTTTCTCTGCCCACACTCAAGGGAAGCCTGATTCTCCTGCTAAGTTCAGTTAAACCTTCTCACTTGTCTAGACAGAAACTACCTCTATCTGGGCACCTCTCACATCCCTTGTCAGCTCTGGTTTCCTAGCTAGACTGGCTGGCTGCTGGCAGAGAAACTGTGGGGAGCTGCCTTCAGATGTTGGCAGCCTGAGGTTGAACACTTCTAATTAACCTTCCCCTTCCTTGGAGCAATTCTGCTGTTGTATCTCTGAGAAGGGAGCTACCACTATCTGAGTGTGGTTTTTCTTTGTCTTCAACCTTTACATAGTCTCTGTAGGTGTTTCTGATTCTACCAAACCTATTCCTCCATTGTTCCGTAAGGACAAGCTCTGCAGCCCCACTGCTCAGGCTGAATTTTCTGCTGCTAGCTCCAGCCCTCCAGTCCTGGCTCACCCGGTGGGAACGCTGGTAGATACGCTCACCCTGAGCTGGATAGCAACTGCAGGGGAAAAACCAAGTACGGCAAATCAAGTCCTTTAGCATCCTTGGTGAGAATTACTCAACATTGCCATGACTTCCCTTGCTGCTCCATAGTAACAGGTCTTCACGCTGCCCACAGACTGCAGTTAGACTGTGCTCAGGCCTGTTACTGCTCCCGCCTCTATTCCAGGAAAGTAGAGGGACACCTTAAATTCAGACACTTGCCACTTGACTGACAGAAGCGAGTGAGTAGTTGAAACTTTCAACAAGTTGAAAGTGTTTTCTTAGCTTGTATGGAAACTTCCATGTCCCTGTCAAAACCTTCTGGCAGGGGCTTGTGAGCCTTCTCTCGCTCGTTTTTTGAAATTATCTGTGCTGGAGCGCTGCTCTTATCAGACCTGCTGTCTCCCGCCAGCTCTCTTCCCCGAGAGCTCCGCCTTCCCCCATTCAGACGTCTCCATGGCCATGTGTCTCACTACAGCTACAGCGAGCAGATGTTTCCAAGTCTTCTGGCTGTGCTCCCAGGCTGCAATGGCAGTGTCTCCCTGCATTGACAGGCACTGTCTGTGAACTCCTTGGCCAAACTCTGAGAACAAGAAGTTTGTGCCTACAGAGAAAATCAGTTTCATGTACTGTGTGTTTCATCTTGGAGCCATCATTTGTTTTCCTTCGTGTTACAGACCAGCTAGAACAAGCAGGCTTTATTTCTTCAAAGCCAGAGGCCAAGGACCGTGGAGCTCGGAGCTGATGAAACTGCAAATACTTACAACTTCTTTGAGCATCAGGAAACTCAAGCTCATGCTGCTGCTTAGTTTCAGAAGCAATTGTACAATAACATCTAAGCCTTCGCAACTCAGCATCCATTCTCCAGACACGTCTTTCAAGTTTCTTTGAGAATCAAATTCTCATTCAGTTATCAACTTCTGACTTCAAAAGTAAATCGAATTTGTCAGGCCCGGCATGTCTCAAGAAGATGTATGTTCTTCTTCTCTTCCTGGCTACTATCGATTCTATCTGTTGAATGTCTAATGAGTTGAGTTTCCTTCAAGAATAAGAATCTTTTGCCAACTCTTCTCTCCCTTTGCACCCAAGTCTTTCAGATCTTACGTGTGGATCAAGAGGTCACCTTGCCCTCCTTTCTCCTGCAAGACTGAAGCATGTGCTTTATCAGAGAGAGGTCAGAAAGTTCCTGATTGAACAGGAGGCTGGAGTTCCTGGTGGCTTACCAGGTATTTCTGAAGTCCTGGAAGAAAGTGGAACATTCCTCAGGCGGAATAAATTCAGTTGCACGGGAAGGCTGCTAGAGAAGTGCACAGGGTTAACCAGGTCTTTCCCACATGCTGTGAGCATCAACACCACAGAGCAATAAGATCCGTAGTACAACAGACCAAAAGCTAGTAAAATCAAAATGGGGAAGGGGTGGGGGGGAGCAAGAGAAAGCTGCGGGGGAGATAACTTTTATCAGGGCAGCCAGTGCACTGCTTGGATTGCTGGGCTGTCAACTGTAACAGTAAGGAAGGAAATCTTCAGCCACAGAAAGCTGGGGTGCAAATGCCCAGCTTGCCCTCAGAATTGGCCCATGCTGCCGGCAGTCTGGTCATGGAGAAGGGAGGACTATTCTTTCCTTAAATCTGTTGGCTCTTTGGAGCCTAAGTGCCAGGGCCGGACAAACAAGCCCTGTACCTCTTTCCAGTTCAGTTCCAGCCAGCATGTCTGGGTATGGTTTGTCCAGCATCTTGTCCCTAGCTGCAGTCAAAACCGACGTACGTCCGAGGGAAGAGGCTAAGGGCTCTGGTTGCTGCCAGCGAAGCCCCTGGGAGTTGCCTCAGCTTTCTGAGGGACAGAGCGTACTGGCTGTGCGTATCTGATGGAAAAAGCCATTCACCAGCAAGACCACATTTATTAGAAAATGCTGTTCCGCTGGATAACCAGTGTCCTGCCTGCAAAGCCCCTCCCTGCACAAGAACAGCTTTCTGCACTGGTTCAAGTGCCTTTCAGTTAAGCGGGCTTCTCGTGTTTCCTCCTGTGCAAGGATCTCTCCTTCCTTTCAGCCCGGTTGTTTCCATCTTCTTTTGGGGCTGCAGCCTGTGTTATTTACTGGAGTTCTGGGGCGGGCAGCTCAGGCCTGATCTGTAACAGGCCCATGAAATGAATGTGAGTTCCGGGAGTGAACGGAGCTGTCGGTGCTCCATATGGACAAGGGCCCGGCTCATTGCTTCACTACTCTCCGTTTTTCATAGTTCTTCCTTGTTCAGCCTTTGTACGCAGGCCAGGGCAGCTGACGTGGAAGAGAGATTCACTGGGATCAGGGAATTCCAGCAATTACCCATCCCTGAAAAGGAGACCAGTGTGAGCCGGTTGGATCATTTCTGTTCTCCCCAGCAGTGCTTGCTCCCCACTCCTCAGAGCTGCACCTCTTCATGCTGTTCCATTCCGTGTCAAGCCACAGTGAGGATGAATCTGGACTTACCCTCCCAGCTGTGGAGCGTGCCAATGTGGCAGCCACCTGGGCAGTCCAGCCTGTCACATCTGCCCTTCCCGCTTTGCTGTTTCCATAAGGTCCAGGCTTGCAGATGGTATGCCCTTTGAAACTGAAGCGTCTGTTCTGGTGGTGTTTTCTTTTCAAGAGCTAGAGCATGTTGGCGTTAGCTGATAAAAACTGTAATGAAGCTGAGGTAAGAAGCAGGATGATTAAGCCCTTGGAAGTACAGCAGGGTGAGATGAAATGACTTATTTGGGAGTGTTTGTGATATCTCACATCAGTGGGGGTCCTTGTGACCTTCACCCGTAACATTTTGGGGTACTGGTCTCTGCATGCTGAGATGCTGTTCACTGAGGACCGCTCATCTGTGGCTGTTGGGTTCTGGGCTGCCTGAGCACGTTACCTTCTGTTCTGCAGAGAAAGGGGTGGTGTTTGGCTCACCGCTGACAGAAGAAGGCATCGCACAGGTTTCCCAGCTAATCGAGTATCTGCACAAAAGTAAGTGACTCTGTCTTGCTGCCTTCCTATCCCAAGGGGTGTCTGTCTGGCCCTCCTCAGGCCTTTGGTGCAGAGTGAAAAGCTCTGATCTCTCCAGCAGCAGGGGTTTGGGGCTGCCCTAGGCAACTCTTCCCTGGAACTGCCTAGCAGATATGTTAATCTCTTCCCCTCTGTGCATGCACTTTTTCTACTGATGGAAGCCAGCTTGAAGTCATGTCTCTGAATGCATCTCACCGAGGTTTGCTGTCAAGCTCTGGAAAGGGGAGGGAACTGTTGTAGTAAGAAGATGGGAATTGGCTGTTGATTAATCAGTGGCCTTTTTTCTCCTCTCTGCCGAGCAGATCTAAGAGCAGAAGGCTTGTTTCGGGTGCCAGGCAACAGCATCAGGCAACAGATCCTAAAGGATGCTCTGAACAGTGGTACAGATATTGACCTGGACTCTGGGGAGTTTCATTCCAATGATGTGGCCACCCTGCTTAAGATGTTCCTGGGGGAATTACCAGAGCCGCTGCTGACACACAAGCACTTCCATGCCCACCTCAAAATTGCAGGTGAGTGAGCAGCAAGAGGCAGTGGAACTGGCCTCCTGGAAAGCTGGCAATGCTGTGGAAAGCGTAACCCTTAAAGGCAGGGTAAGCAGGAATCTTCCTGCCTAATGGTGGGAAGGCTGGAGCTGATAATCCTAAGGAATCAGGCCAAGTCTGTCTAGCCCAGTCTTCTCTCTCCAGCAATAAAAGGATCCCTGTGGGAGCAGAGCCCACATTGGTAACCTGTGTCTCCACCTAAGTCGGGGAGGTCTCCTAAGTGGGGTGTGGTTTCTGTGCACTTAATAACCGCTATGGGGCTCCCTCATGTGAACCTCCTCCGTCTTGCCTTCAACCCAACTCTTAGCAACCGTGTGTGTTGTGCTGTGGGAGGAGTACCTCAGCTGAACACATCAGGTGGTGAGCTCGGGAGCCGGGGGGAAGAGACGGGAGGGCCACGAACGGTGCGGGAGTTTGGCGGAGATCTGCATGCCGTGAGGGAAGGGTAACCGGTTGCGCTAGGCCTGCTGTTAGGGAAGGTGATACATGTTCTGCCTTATGATTTGGCAGACCTGACGCTGTTTGATGAGAAGGGGAATAAGACCAGCACTCCAGATAAAGAACGCCAAATTGAAGCCCTCCAGCTGCTGTTTTTGATCCTTCCCGCGCCCAACCGCAGTCTGCTCAAACTGCTGCTGGACTTGCTCTACCAGACCGCCAAGAAGCAGGACAAGAACAAGATGTCTGCCCACAATCTTGCCCTCATGTTTGCACCCCACATCCTGTGGCCCAGAAACGTGAGCAGTGCCTCGGTACCTGCGGGTGGGCTATTGCAGGGCAGACGCAGAGGCTTGGCTGGCCCATGGGGGAAGAACCAGGACGGGAGGATTGATACAGTGATGTGAGGGTTGGAAGCTGGGATGGCGAGGTGGACTCAGTCCTAGTGTTCTGTCCAGACCTGCCATAGGTCTCATTTGCAACTTGACGCTTCATCTTTTTCGGTAAAATTGAAAGCACAGCACAGTCCTGCTTCTTTTGAGACCGACAGCTCCAGACAAACCTTGCAGATGTCTCTGCCACATTTCTTGTGCTGCTGGTGAACTGTTTGGCCCCAGAGTTGTCTAGGTCTCCTCCTCTCAGAGCAGCTTATCTCTGTGGGGTCTGCTTGTTGGTGTGCTGTGAGCCCTGCCTGCCTGTCTCCTCGGAGCAGGTCTGCTGCTAAGGCACTGTGTGCGTCTGTCCCAGAGACAGCAAGGGCAACGGAGACCCTTCCTCCTTCCTCCCTTTCTAACTGCTGCGCCTTTGGCTGTATCCCCTTGCCAGGTGACAGCAAATGACCTTCAGGAGAACATCACAAAGCTAAACAATGGGGTGACCTTCATGATCAAACACTCTCAGAAACTCTTCAAGGTAAGTGCGCTTCGGGGTCTTGACGTCCCTGGCCCTTCAGCTGGAGACTGAATGCCCCTTATCCAGAGAGATCCCAGATGTCAAGTGCATATTCTGGCCGCTCTCTTCTGCGGCAGGAGGATTTCTACAGGGAACTGTTCCATAGTGACCAGGGAGGAGGTCTTCCCTGGGCAGGCAGCCCAGAGGGAGGAAGGTGGCTTTGTGCCCGGGCAGGTCAGCAGCACGGTGCGGTGTAATACCCCCCTCTGCTGGGCACCCAGCACCCGCTGCCCGCCTGGGACACCCGGCTCTGCGGGCAGGTACTCACCCGGCCTCCTTGGGTCCCGGAAACCGAAGGGACTTGTCCTGGACGGGCACTGCCCAGGGCTGAATGCCTAATACAGTGGGTCACTTCGCTGTCAACCTCTCTGCAAGGGGTAGTCAGCCCGCTGCTGCTACAGGCACAGCCTGCAGCCTCGGGCCTCTCTCTAGCTCAGAGCTGGGACAGTCAGGAGCGTGGGGCATTCTGCAGGTTCCCCCCCGGAAGCATTTCAGCAGCAGGCAGTCTCTTGGCTTCTCGAGGCCTTCCTGGGCACTGTAGGCATCTGCTCTCTGCAGAGTCCTCCTGTAGAAAGTTCCCCTCCTGCCCTCTTTGTCAGGCCCCTGTTTGGCCAGTTTGTAGCTGGGAGAATTGCTTGGGAAAAGCTTCTGCTTTGAGTCTGTTTTCCACTTGTTACGGATTCCTGCATCAAAGGGAAACTGTGAGCAGGGACTGCACTGGGGATGTGAAATCCCGTTGCTTTGCCCTCAACGGCTGAGTCGTGATGGAAGTGGCTCGGTGTGGTTGAAAAGCAGCGCTTGCTGGGACCAGTCCTGTCCCAGGGCCAAACTTACGCTTGGCCTTTTCTCTGCTCGCCGTCACAGGCCCCAGCGTACATCCGGGAGTGTGCCAGGCTGCACTATCTGGGATCCAGAGCCCACACGTCAAAGGTAAGGCCAGCAAATGCGGTGCCTGCCCTCCATGGAGGGGCAGATGCTATGAAGGGATCCTTGTGAGTGAAAGAAGCTGAAAGCAAACCAAGTTATGAAAGCGGCTCTGTCAGAGAGCAGGAGTGAGGGAACCATATGGTGTGGTAGTGCAGGTGGCTGCATTAGGGAAATTGGGCAGAGTTGAAGCATCTGTTAATCACGAGCAGGGGGAAAGCTACCAGCCCCTGTTTAGCAGCAAACCTGCTCCCTGTGCCCGGTACGTGCAGCACCTGCTCCTTCATGGGGTTGTGCCTTCCAAACAGACAGATGTGCCTGCTGCCGTGGCCAGGCTGCTTGGAAAAGGGGCTGGGATAAGGGCTACTTGCTGCCACTGGGACAAGATTCATCTGTGTCTTACCAGCAAATGCTTCCCGGCCTCGTGTAGCTGCAGGAGGAGGAAGATGCACTGCAAGGAGCCGCACTGACCCTTCTCCAGCCTGGAAGGGCTTCTGCAGCTCGTATCTAGGAGGGGAGGGAAGAAGTAATGGGGTCACCTTTGTACTGCTGTCACCTCTTCCTGGCACAGGGCCTGCTGGTGCAGTGCTGCTGCAGAGGGGTAGGGAAAACACAGCCCTGTGCATTCACTGGGGTTGAGGCAGCTCACAAGACTCTTCCCAGCCAGGCTCAGATGGGTGGCTCGTTTGGATTAAAGCATGGCAAGCAACTGCTGTCTCCACTTTCCCAGGACGACCTGGATTTGCTGACGTCTCCTGGCTCCAAGGAGCTGCAGCCCCTCAAGTCTCAGAAGCGAAGCCGGCTGGACACTTGCCAGCAGGAGGAGACCCAGCAGCGCACGGAGGAGGCACTGAAGGAGCTCTTCCGCCACGTCCACAATATGCCTGACTCTGCAAAGAAGAAGAAGCTTATCCGGCAGGTAGCGTGGGGAGGAAGAATATTTTCCGTGCGTGCCTGTCAGCACAATCCTGTGCACTGGGCTAAAGGCAGGGCCTGCTTGAGAGCTGCTCCTAGTCCTGGGCAGGCTGGGGAGAGTGGGCTTTGGGCTGTGTAAGGGGCAGAGCTGTAAGAAAGCAGGGGAGGAGGAGTAGGCGGCCTATCCTGGATGTGGCTGACAGTGGAGCTTCCTGCACCAAGCTGCGCTTTAAGCTCTGTTTTCCAAGCCAGGGACTTGCCAGCCAGCAGTTCCCCAATCCTGATCATGACCTTGTTGATCATCTTCCCTCAGAAAGGGAAAAGTCCTGTCCCCTCTTGCCTGTGGGGAGTGGACAAACTGGTCTCCTCTCAGTCCAGTAAGCATTCCCAGCCAACGGGCTGCTCCAGAGAGAGGAGGTGGCATGGTTAGCACCAGCCCTGGCTGCCAGCCTCCAGCTGCTGCACAAACCCCTTTCTGCCCCAGCAGCTGCTGCTTTTGGCTAACCTGGTACCCAGCACAGAGCAGCCTCACACCCAAGCTCCCTGTAATCCTGGGAGGGAGATAGAGCCTTTCTCTGCTTCCTTATCCGTGCAGCTCTGAGATGGGGTGCAAAAGAGCCAAACTGAGGTCTAGGCAGAGGGCAGCAGGTAGAGCAGCAAGAGACTGGTTTAACCAGAACAGTAACTGTGCTAACATACTGCCTTCATGTTTCCTCCTAGTTTAATAAGCATCCTACAGCTCTCACTCCTGGCTCTGATGTACCCACATCCCCAGCACCACGACGTACCCGCTCACGCTCCTTCAGCGGCCTCATTAAGGTAAAGGCAGCCTCTGACCCACGCTCTCTGCTGTGAGTTTCTGATGTTTCTGTCTGCTTTTGCCTTGCCCTGGCTTGAATGAGGCCTTCAAAGGTAGAGACTGTTCAAAGTATTGGCTGCCAAAGAACACAAATCCACTGGGGACAGACAAGACACTGCACAGTGAGAATAAGCCTTGTTGATATAAAGTGTAATTATCTATGAAACACGTGGCTGTAGGATCTGTGCATCTTTCTGAAGGATTGGTTGCTTCCTGAGATGATAAGGACTGACAGGAAGCTGGTGATGTAGTCTAGCATGTTAGCACAGGTGTTAACACACCGTAGGCTGCCCCACAGCAGCATGTACCTACTTCTGACAGGCTGGGCTCCTTGCCAGGCCTCAGCTCAGCTCTCAAACCCTTTGCAATCAGGTGGGCTCAGCTTAGTGGCATGGTATTTCAGGTGGTTCTGCCTTGCAATCTTTGTCCCAGCTTGGCTTCCTTTTTTTTTCTTTCCCAGCATCCAACTGCTTACCAGCAATGCATCCTGCTCCTTCCCTTTCTTTTTCACTTTGCACTCTAAGCCCTAGCCAACAGCCTTCTCTTCTTACGGCAGCGGAAAGTTTTGGGAACCCCAGTTGTCCTGGAGAGGAAGAGCAGGGATGCCACACCGGAGCCCGAGCGAGTCAGCAAAGAGAATGTCCACCTGGTAAGGGCTTCTCCCAGCACTGCTGAAGCTGCTGGTGGGGGAGCACATGGAGGGGAGTTTGAGTGTCATTTGAGTGATCCTTGGGGGCTGCTTGCTGGTCTCTGCCCAAAACAAGGTTTCCAAATTTCTTCTCTATGCTCCGATAAGGCCTTAGGAAGCTGCTGTGGGGAGAACAGAGCAGACGGCAAGGGCAGCAGCGGGACAGGGATGGCAGCACTGGGCCTCCACTCCAGTCTTGTCCCTCTGCCCTACCTGTGTCCTTGCCCTGGGCCACTGGCTTATGCCCCCTTCCCCTCTCCCATCCTCCTTCATAAGTTGTACACAGTCTGTCGCCTCTGAGTAGCAGGGCTGTCCCATGGCTCAGACAAACCAAGAGCAGATTTGGGTGGTAGCTGCTCTCTGGTGGTACAGGCTGCTCCTAGGGAAGGCCATGGATGCCACTTCATTTCCCAGCTCTCTACTCCTATTCCCCTCTCTTGTCCAGTTACAGAAATGTGGATCTCCAGCTCACATGTCCCAAGCAAAGCTGAAATCGTTGGAGGGCCGGAAAGAGGTGAGATACACACCCATTCTTCTCCCTGTGGGGAATCTGACCTGCTGAGGTGATGACATGCACACAGGGCTCTGTCTTGGGCTTGGTGACAGCTGTGGTCCCCTGGCTTGTAGCAGTCTGCTCCATGCCAAGCTGTGGGCAGTTGGCATGCTGGTAGCCTGGGCTTGAAGGGTTTCCCCCGATCAGGTGTGTTATACCTGTGAGCTGGGGGTTGGCTGTCACCGGAAGCAGAGGGAAGCTGGTATTGTGGTAGTGCTAACAGCCTGTCAAGGTGGCAGCAGCATGAGGGGTTGGGACAGCCCAGACCGAGCGCTGTGTGTGTCCCCCTCTGCTCACTGCCTTGTCCAGTGCTCTGCTTTGGTGAAAGGTGTGGGAGGTGGACTCCAGGGAGGAGTCCTTGCAGGGAGAGGGCAGCATGTCAACCTTTTCTTGTGGGGCAGTCAGTTTCAGGCATACAATTCCTCTACTTCTCTGCTCCAGGAATCCTGCAGACGCATGCGAACCCACCTGCTTTCCAAGGATTCGTCGTCCCTCTGAATTGCCTCGCGCCGACGCATGGCTGGGGAATGCCGAGCCTCGCAAGCTGTGAATAATGCGCTGCGCTGAGAGGGGAGTGCTGCAGGCCCACGGCAACCCTCGCCAGCACGGCAGCGCTCTTGAAACGGGACCTTTGCAAAGACTGCAGGGCCTTGTTTCTTTCTGTATATAAATTGTATTTCATTCTACTATGGGGCAAACCACTATCTAACCAACACCTGTGCAGCATGTCTGACCTGCCGGCTCTGGGAAGAGCGGGAGTGCTTGCTTACAAGGAGAGCCCTGTGCATTGCGGGGCTGTTGGCAGCTTTCTCTGCAATGTTGCTAGGCTGTTTGTTTGTTTGTTTTTTTTCTGCTCTGTGTTTTTAACATACTGGCTTGTTTTTCTTCCCTCTCCTCTGTTAGCAGTGACAATGGTGGACTCCAGCCTTCACCTGCATCCTGACAGCTAACCTTGCCTCCAGGCCTCCTCTGGAGCCATGCCTTGCCCTGGGCTCCATTTTGCCTTGCTGTCCCCAAGGGGCTGGAGTGCACAAACGGTACAGAGCACAGGGTGGGCCTGGGAGAAGAGGAGGGGCTCTGGGTGCCATCACTTCAAGGGAAAAGCAGCTTCCCCAGTAACTTCATCCCTCTGTTTCAGCTTGAGCTGGAGGCAGCCCTTTGTGTTTCCGTGGCACAGCGTGGCCGCTGGGCTCTGTCTGGTGGGCAGGGAGTGTCTCTGCTTTGTCTTCCCCAGGGAGGCGAAGCCAAGCGGGGCAGGAGGCTGGCAAAAGCTGGCTGGGGCAGGACAGCCCAGTCTGTGGAAGCGGGGATGTCCGTGTGTGCGGCATAGGAACAGCATCCGCAGGGTGGGAGGTGAGGGAGGGATCCGGCCATTTGTGATCTGCTGCAAACGATACCAAAGGCTTTGGCTGAAGGTACTTGGAGGCTGGTCAGGCTGATTAGTCATTAAACTGGGGGAAACAGGCTGGAGCTGGGTGCAGCTCTTTGGCCTGAGCTGGAGGAATGAGATGAAACCATCTCGATACGGGATAAACTCCCATTGCAGCTGGCCAGTGTCAGCTGCCTTGTTAAGCTAAAGGGCGCCAGTAAGCCAATCTTGCCAAGTACCTGTCTGGAGGTAGGAAACACAGGGTCACTACTGTGAAATAAAGATTTAATCAGCTGGGGAACCATCTAAACACTTCTCAGCCCTTCTCAGCGAAGCAAATAATCTCTGGAATCCAATTATAATTGTCTTCTAATCTTTAAGAACCAGCAGCCGGCGGGAGTTAGATGTCCTTGACAGCTTTCTGAGACAACTCGTGGCAGGAGGTGTGAATATTGGGATGTGAGCAGGGAGCTCTGTCCGATTGGCTAGAGCTGTCACACAGGGGCATCGGACAGCTTAGCTGGAATTTGTCACCTTTTTTGCTGTGATTTTTTTCTTTGAGATACAAAGCTATATGCTTCGTGCTCTTCTGTCTAAAGGGATGTTCTGGTACTCCCTCGGGGTGCCTGTCCCCAGTCTGACCCCAAATTGGAGGAGCTGCCTTGAAAATGTAGGGAGTAGTGGGACTGTAGATGTGTGTGTTGGGAGTTGCTGGTGTTGGGAGCCTCTGTGGCAGCAAAGAAAGAGCTCTGGTCCTTCAGGGACCGGGCAGGCGAGGGTGCTGTGAGGAAGGGCAGAGGCTGTTTGCTGTGGTAGTGGTAAGTGCTTTTCAGATGTGTCCGTAATCATTCCCTCTGGAGGCTGAAGCTGTGTGCTCTTCTCCGAAGGGCACAGACCTGGGGGTGAAGCATTTGTTCAGCCCATCCCTCCTCTCCCCATTGCCCCTGGCTTACTTGGCATATCTCTGTCTGGGTGTCTACTTGGCAAGGCAGTGTTGTCCTTAAGATTAAATACACCGCTCCGGTGTAGGTGAGGTAACTCTTCTCTCTGCTGTCCCCCCTTGTGTCCACACTGCCTCACAGGAGAGGGGGAGTTTTAGTCGTGCTTGGATGCATCTCATTTGTCTGCCTTGTGCAATGACTCACAAGGATGCTTCCTCCCAGAGCAGCTGCTAACTGTTCCCAGAGTCTGTCATTTCCAAAGTATTGTTAATTTTTGTCCTTATTTATATATGCTACATATGTACTGTTTCAGACTGTTGCCTTTCTGTGTGTTCATGTGAAAACCCCATATTAAATGCTTTTATTTTTAGTGGGTTTGCTCAGTGGCTTAAACAGTTTCATTGGGACAGCAAGGACTTGGTGATGCATCCACCTTCAAAAGGAAGGAAACGTCTCCTCAGAGGCCCAGAGCTCCTACCCGTAAGTGCTGGGGTTCTTGGTGAGGCGTTGCCTACCTGGAGGGGATGGCACCGGGGCTTGTTCCTTCTCCGGGATCCTGGCGTGATACGGGGTGCCCAGACAGGCTGTCTTTCCCTTGGAGGTATGAGGTTGGACCTCTTCTTTTCCTGTCTTCCCCCTGCTGTCATCCAGGATGATGAGAAATCAGGTTTACAAAGAGCACTTTATATAAATAATGGATCAAATGAATACATTTTTCTCTGTAGACCCATTCTTCTCTTGCCATTCTTGGCTGCTGAGGGAGGATGGTTTCTGCTTGCATTTTCTTTTCCTCCTTCTTAATAATGGCGTCTCAGCTTTTATGCAGATTACTTCTCTGTGAAGTTCTTCCACGTTGGAAGTGCCCTGGGCTTGCCTGCCGTGGCTCAGACACTCATTAACATCCTCGCCGTGCAATTGAAAAACAAGCAAGGGAAGCAAGCGGCGCGGTACGCTTGAAACCAGCGCTGCCTTCCTGCGGGGTGAGCTTCTAGCGGGCGTCAGTCGGGTGTCGTGGGACTGGTGCGCGCACCCCATCTCCCCGGGGAGCGGGAGGGGATGCGCCTCCGTGCACTTGAAAGCAGGCATGGGAGCCCGGAGAGACGCTTCTGTTCCTGAAAATGCTGAACAAAGGAATGCAAAAACTCACAGCAGCTATTTTGAACGCTGCAAACCCAAATATCGCCTTCCTGATAAGCTGTGATTCGAAGTGACAGCTTTATATGGCTCACGTCATTTAAAAAATGACTAGTTTTTAGCCCCTGGAGCCACAGCCCAAGCGCTTACGCTTGGCTGCAAGTGAAAGGGCGGCAGTCGCTGGGCCCGTCCGGGAAGGTACGTACTTCCAGGGGGATGGCTCAGCTTTCGGAGTGTTTGCTTTGGCCCGTTGGTATTCCTGCGCGGCGCTGGTGTTACAAAGCAAACAAGCGGCGCTCATCCTTCGTTTCATTAAACGGTTTTTATCTCACATTGCACAGCACAGACTTGCAAATAAGTTCTGCAGAGTGTCACTGCTATCTAAATCAATTTTTGCAAGTTGTCTGGATTTTTTTTTTTTTTAACTGTTCTGTCCCGGTTTGGAGTTGAAATAAGATATTTTTTCTCTCTTAAATTATCATGTGTGGCTGGGAGCTGTCATGCTGCTGCTGCATCTCACTGCCTAGGGCAACAGTGCAGACGAGTACTGCTAGCGATAGATGTTGGCACCAGCCAGACCAGCTATCAGGCTTTACAATCTCATTGGCTTGGATTAACTAATATTTTTTCATGGAGGGAATAAATTACCATGTTTAGTTCTGATTGCTCATCCCCCCAGTGAGGGTTTCCTGCTGGAGCTCATAAATTGTTCAGGCATGTTGATGCCAAGATCTCCGTGCTGGGTCCCACGCTGACCCTGCTGTGGGCCAGGGTGGGATCTCTGCTGGCACGAGATCTCCAGCTCCATCCTGCTCCAGCCCAGCTTTGCTCCTGGGAAGTATGAGGAATGCAATGGGGCTGTTTCTGGGCTCCTGTGTCTTGATGCAAGGAGATGTCTGCAGCTGTACGTCACGGGGTGAGGTTCAGACACCTCCCGGCAGCAGCCTTCGAGGGCTGGTTTCAGTCCGTACTGGGGGAACAGAGCTTTCCTCTCCCTGCTGAGTCCCTGGCTTTACTGCGCTCTCAGTCCCACCTCTCCTGGGTCAAACCAGCTCCTGCTTTGCTGCTGGGAAGGACTTACAAATCCACCACCCAACCCTCCCATGGGGGTGCCTTACGTGATTTTAAGCCCTGTCTCCTTTTGCACGAGAGGACTGGGTCCCACTTCGTCCTCTGCTTCTGGCTGAAGCTCCCGTGCCGCTGGAGCTTGGGATGAGTGGAGGTGTAAACTCACCTTGGCGTTCGTGGCCGTGTGTAAGTGGCTGCGCGCGCAGGTCTATGATGTGGGGGTGTCTGTGTTGGCCTGAGGCCGGGTTAGGGTTTATTTCCTCCAACATTTTCACTTGCAAAGCCTGAGCCTTGCTCCCCTGGGGTGGGAGGACGGGCGGGCAGCCAGACCAGGAGCTTTGCTGCCGGCCTGTCCTCCTGCCCCTGGGGAGCAGGATCTCGGCAACCTCTTGCACAAAAGCCTCCGGTTCCATTGTGCCTCGCCAAGGCCGTTCTGCAGCAGCAGCGCAAGAGGGGGCTGGCAGCACGCGCTCTGGGATGGGACCCCCTACCCGCCCCGCAGCGCTGGGGGGGGGCCCAAGGGCCAGATGTGCCAGGGGGGCAGACTTGGAGATGCCTGGTTCTTCCTCCCTGGCTGCATCTGAGGGATGGAGTGGGTAGGAAGCTGGGGTTATAAATAAGGCAAACAGGAATGTGAGGAGCACAGAGGCAGTTGAAAGGTGCTGGGGAGGGATGCTCTGTTCCAAAGGACAAAAATGAGCTCTGCAGGGAGCCCCTGGCATGGTCCCCCGGCTCCAGTGAGAGTCCCTGCCCACAGCTTGGTGATCTTAGTGGTCTTTTCCCACCTAAAAGGTTCAATTATTCTACCTGGGGCTGAGCAGAGCTGTCACAAGGCAAGCTTAAACCCTTTCCCTCTCTTTTTCCAAGTTATTTTTTAGCTACTGGCATCCTCTTGGCATCCTCTTGCCATCCTTCAGAGCCAGACCTCGGTAGCCCGTCACTCAGGCTCATGCCTCTGGGGCTGTTGCTCCTTCCTGCAGCATCCGCATCCTGAAAGCGCCGCCTACAGTGTGGCAGTTCGGGTGATGGAGGCAAATTGGTGCTGGCACCAGCTTCCCCGTCCCACGTTGTGGAGGCTCTGACTTTCTTCTGGCCTCTAGTACATCATAATTCTGTAAGGGTGGGGGCAGGACTAGCGAGGAGGCACACCGCTGTGGGACCGGCAGGGCGCGGAAAGGCCGCTGGTGGCTGCGGAAGCACAGGGGGCCCAAGCAGGCACACAGCTTATTGATTACACCCCAGCGTGGGACCGGCCCCCAGCTAGCCATAAATATGGAGCAGAGCAAGCTCGTCTGCACCCAGGGCATCTTCATTAATAAAATCAGGACAGAGTCACTGCCTCCCTCATCCATCAGGCTGAGATGCTCCTTATTTCTCAGGTTAGATGGTTTCCCAGCTCAGGGATGTCAGTGCGATGGGGATTGCAATATGGCAAAAGGGGTTGGCGGGAACAAGCCCTGTTCCTCCAAAAACAAAGCCTGGTGTCTCTGCTCACCCCATGGCCAAGGTGACCAGCTGAATCCTGCAAACCCACCTGCTCCTACTGGGAGGCAGGGTTTATGGCAGAGGAGCTGCAGTTTATGGCACCGTGGAGAAATATGTTGGATGCACTTGGCAACGGCAAATAGAAAGTTAGTCTATTAAACAGTAAATTATCCCTCCAATGCATCTTCACTGAGGTGGGTTAATGAGCGGCTCCAGGCAGAGCGAGCGGGGCGAAGCGTGTGTGTATGCGTAGTGTGGATAGGGGACAATTGCTACATCTGGGGACCCCCGAGTCCCCGATCCCACGCTGCACCAACAATAGCGTTTCCATGTGCCAGGCGCTTCACAAACACCTCCTCGCGTGTGGCTTATTCGAACCAGCTTGTACCGCGCCGCAGAGCTCCCAGGCGGTCGGCGTGTCCAGCTGCGCTGGGAACGGCATCTCCCCATCTGCGTCTGAGCTGCTCGGCGCAAATGTTTTCCTCGTGGGTTAGAGCTGGTTTTGGGAACCCAGGATGCGGGGTTCGGCCCCTCTGCTCGGCCGCGCCACGAAGCAGGAGTGCGGTGCCTTGCGGGCTGTCCCGCTCCTGCTGCTCTGCTGTTGCTCAAAGCAGTGGGGCTGGCTGGGCTCGGCCCCCTGCTTGGACAGACCCTGTTGTGTGAGGCTGGGGCCAAATTCGTCTGCTTGAGAGCCTCAGAATCTCCCGTATCCTTGAGGATCTGATGGATGCTGTTCCCTTCACTCAGACCCAGTGGCAAGGTCCCCAGGCAGTGGAGCTGCTCCCCTCTCCCGCAGTCAGCATGGCCACATTCGGAGTGACACCGGCCACGTACGCAGGGCGATGCTGGCCATGTGCGCAGGGTGACGCTGCCAGCGCTCGCAGGGCGATGCTGGCAGCGTTCAGGGTGTGATGCTGGCTGTGTTCACAGGGCCATGCTGGCACCACTTGCAGGGTGACGCTGGCAGGGTTTGCAGGGTGATGTTGGCGGTGTCTGGAGGGTGATGCTGGCCGTGTTCGCGGGGCAGCGCTGGCAGTGTTGTAGGGCGATGCTGGCCACGTTCGCAGGGCGATGCTGGCGGTGTTTGCCAGCGAGGTAGGGCTTGTCCCTGGAGAGACGCCAGGAAGAGCTGCTTCTCAGCACATCCCAGCCCTGCCTGCTGCTGCTACTAACCAGGCGAGATTTACTGTGATCCCAGCGGCCCCTGGCCACCCGCACCACTCCATAATAGACCCATCAAGGGCATTGTTGCGCTGCACAAGCCCAACAGGTGCCCTAGCCGGGTGACACGCTGGCCTGCTCCCACACAATGCCTTGCTTTCCGAAGCCGAGCGTGTCCAGTGGGACAAAGGCAGGCTGGCCTCCCAGCACGAGCCGAGCCAGCCAGGCGTGGCCGCGGCTGGCGGAGGGGCAGCCCACCCTGTGCGGGGTCTCTGGGGGACACCCAGCAGCCGGAGGTCACGGCTGCTCTGCTCCTGGCACGTCTCCAGCTGGGTCTTGCAGTCACCGCTCCCAAACCAGGTGTGTTGTAGTGATGTGGCTGGTGTGAGGAAGGATTCAAAGCACAGCCCTGGTGCAAGGGGAGTCGGATCCTGCTGTTGCCAATGCTCCTTGGCAGGAGAGTCGGAACAGGCACCGTGCATGCTTGCATTTTAAACACTTCTGCTCTGCACCAGTGCCTGGTCCTACCCTGAGAAGGGCTGAGTGCTGCCGTGGACTTTGAGTGCCGCCTCCAAGCCCAGGCGTGCTGGAAGGTGCTGTCGGCCACCAGCAGCTCCAGTGGGGACCCAGCACCAGCCTAGACTGCGGCAGAGCTATCGGGAGCGGGCTGCAGCCCGTCCCGGGGTGGATGGAAATGCTGCTCAGATGCTGCCCGGGGGGGGGCTTGGCTTAAAACTGGCAGCAATTTTTGTTTGAAGCTTTGTTGCTGCTTCGCATCTCTTTGCACGACAGGTCTGGCGCGTACCCTGGAATCCTTCCCCGTATCTTCCCATGAAAAGTCCTCTCCTGCAAAAAAAGCTTCTGCTTCATTTTAACCAAACCCAGAGCCCATCAGACGATCCAGATGGTCTCTCTCTCTATCAAGCAGTTTGGCCCAAATCCCGGTGGCAGACGGCAGGACCAGGCCTCCCCTGATAAAGAAAAGTTTGGGGTTTATTTTGCTCCCTGCTCCTCATCCATATTCAGAGGCACCCTGGGCCTTTCTCGGGCAGCTCTGAGGCCCACACCACCCCATACAGGGCACCTGGGTAATTTGGGATCTCACAGACCGGTGGGAGAGGGTCTCAGTGCACAGCCTGTCCCCCTGCCCTGCTGTCCTGGCTCGTCCGGCCCTCGCCGTGTTGGCAGCCCCGGAAGGGGGTCGCTTTTGCAACCAGAGCAGCTGCAGAGGGGTTGGATGCTCCGTGGTGCCGCTGGCTGGGTAGCAAGAAGATCCTGTAGGAGAGCAGGCATTGAGGTACCCACAGGGAAAAATGTAGAAAATGGGGTTTCCAGCACCCCAGCCATGTCCTGCCGCTGGAACAGGGGTAAGTGAGGGTGGCCTCCAGGCAGGTCCCCACCAGCTACTCACCCAGACCACAGCCCCAGCTGTAAAGCGACTCGGTGTTTCTGCAGCTGGATGCTGAGACGGAGGGGGCCTATTTATTCTGTAAATCACAAGGATTTGCCTGGGGCAAGTGCCTGCAAAAGGGAGGAAACAAGATCCCTGGTCCCACTCCTGCCTTCCTGCCAGCTCAGAGGTAAAGGGCAGGTTAGCAAGACCCGGCTCTGCTCTGCCGGCCAAGAGGCCAGGGGGAGTTTGGGAGGCAGGGAAAGGGGTCACCGGCACCACACTGGTAGTGTCCAGCCCGGGGGAATGCTGAGCCTCTAGGAAACAACCTTCACCCCCCAAAATCCATCTGAGGTCTTCGTCACAGGGCCCCTTCGGGTGCTCTGCGGTGCCACTGCCACCGGGGTCCCCCTGGGAGCCCCAGGGCAGGCTGTGGGGCCACCTCTGCTGAAGCTGTGCCAGCGAGGGGTCAGCTCCCAGAGCCCTGGGAAGCAGCTCATCTTCCTCGCTGTCAGGACTGCTGGGTAGCAACGAGGAACAAACCCCTTTCATCCATCTCAGGCACGGCTTCCTCCCGGGATTGGGGCCAGAGGAAGGAGATGTCACGGAAACGCAGACAGATGATGGGAGCCTGCATTCGGGATGGGAAAGGGCTGCTGATCTGGGCCAAGCTGGTGCAACCCTCTGTGTGTGACGTGGCCCCCACAGGAGCGAGACCCCGTGCAAATACCTCCCTCTTGCCCTGATTAAGGAGCTTGTGGAGCTCCATACGCAGGGGGCATCGATTTAAGAGGCACTTCTGCCCCCAGGACCTGCCACCACCCCTGCGAATATCCTGCTGGCTGGGAAAATGAGTGTGGGGTGGGATACCCGTGCTCACACACCTCTCCTCCCGCTGACGGAGCGATGGGACAGGCGCCCACCTCCATGGGTTTCCTCTCCGAGGAGGACATTGCTCCAGAGCATCTGTTGCCTTTCTTAAGGACTCAGCTTTGGAGCCAAGCTCTGGCGACAAGCGGTTCAGGTGTCATTAATAAAAAGAGGTGACCAGCCCTCCTGGTTACACCCTCCTGCTTTGCATTTGCAGAGCTCAGGGAAGGAAATGGAAGGTAATGCAAGGAACGCAGCGCTCGCGTTTCTGACACGTCAACTCTTTGGGGCCAAGCTCCTGAGATTTCTCAGCATCACTTTTTTTTTTCATGGAAATCGTTGTATTTTGCCTTGTTTTTTCCAGGTGGAGCAGCCACAAAGCCAGTTTGGTCTTTGACATTAAGATGTTCCCCTGGAGTGGGAAGGGAATGCCACAGCCAGGACTTTTGGACGTGCTGTCTGTGCACGAGGCAGAGGAAAGCGGAGATGTGCGCCCAGGCGTGCCGGGATGCTTGGCTGCAGGGTTCCCGTGAGCAGACCGGGTACCATCCCGGCTGACCAGTGCCAGCCCACTGCGTGGTCCCCGGGGACAGCCGGGTCCCCGCGCCTCGCCTGGACTCTGGATGCTGGGGATGGGGCTCTGGGCTGCGGGTGGGAGACAGGCCAGGTGTGCCTGGAGCACACCGGGGGAACGTGAAAGGAGGAGGAGAAGGTGGGAACGCTCTGCCTGCTGCCGCTCGGCTCTCTGCCAGACCCCCGGGTGCCCCTGCCCACACGCTCCCCACTCGCCTTGCTGCACCCCAGCATCCCGCAGCCATCTCACGGCGGGGGGGGGCGGTTCAGCTGCCCCACGGGCCACCCGCTGTCCCGGGAGCCCACCTTGATGCGCGGCCGGGGCGGCGCAGTGCCCCGACGGCTGCGGGTGCCGATGCTCTGCCCGGCCGGGACCGCCCCTACCCCCGCCGGTGCCGGGGGCGCGGGGAGGGGCGGCGGCGGGGGGGGGACCCGTCGGGGCGGGGAGGGAGGAGCCAGCGCGGAGGCTGTGCCTGGGCTGCGGGATGGGGCGGCAGTGAGGGCGGGCGGGTGTGCGCCGACGGGGCTCTCGCCCCGGAGCCGAGCCGAGCCGTACCGAACCGCGCCGAGCCCAGCCCAACCCCTCTCCCCGGTGATGCGCAGCGGCCCCGCCGCTTAACCCCGCTGCCCGCTGCCATGGCGGCCCCGACCCCTGGGGGGGCGGCGGCGGGGGTCCCGGCGGGGCTGCGGGCCGCAGCCTGGCTGCTGGCGTGCGCCGCGCTGTGCCGGGGCCGCGCCGCCGCCTGCCCGCCGCTCTGCGCCTGCAGCGGCACCACGGTGGACTGTCACGGCACGGCCCTGCGCGCCGTGCCCCGGAGCATCCCCCGCGGCACCGAGCGCCTGTGAGTACCCGCCGGCTTTGTCCGGCCCGGCGCCGGTGGGAGCGGCCGGCGCGGGTGGGCGTGTGTGTCAGGCAGGGTGCTGGGGGGACTCCTTGTCCTGGGGGGGGGGTGGCTGTGCAAGAGCCCAGCGGCCGGGGATACGTGGTTAAGAGTGTGTGCAGGAGCCCGTCAGGGGATGCGTGTGCAAGAGCCTGTCGGGCGGGTGCGTGCGTGTGCATCATCCCCTCCATCGGGGGGGCGTGTGTGCAAGAGCCGGCTGGGGCAGGGTGTGTGTGCAAACACGTGGAGCGGGGCTGGGATTAGCGCTGTGCCACAGGGGGTGGGTTGCTCCGGGTGGGGGGCATTTGCACCGGGGCAGCCAGGAACGGGCAGCGCGCGTGAGGCTGCTTTCCCCGTGGCACCCACACGCGGGTGTGTGTCCGCTCCTGCTGTGACTTGGTCGTGGGTTGCCCACACCGCAGCAGGAGGGGTTACCTGCAGGTCCCCACCACCCCGACCGCCGAGCCGTGCCAGCCTGGAGCCGGGCACACAGCTCCCCGGCGCTGTGCCCGCATCTCCCTGCTCATCAAAACCCCTGCCCACATCCCCGGGGGTGATCCCCGCGTCTCTCGGATGGACCCCTTGAGGAAAGCTTTCCCACCTCCTGCGGGGGTGCTGCAGCCGGGCTCCCCGGAGCAGGGTGTCCCTTTGCCGCTCCGCCCGGCTGGGCAGGTCTCCGCGCTCGGGGACCCCGCGGCTGGATCGGGTGCCCGCTCCGGGGAGAGCGACATCAGCTGAGTGTGTCCAACCCGCTGCTGGTGGCAGGTTCCCAGCCTGCAGGTGTCCCCAATCCCGGTGGCAGAACAGGACTGTCCCCACCTTCTCCCCTCCACTCAGGGGCAGCGGGTGCCCCATCCCGGGGGGCTGCCGTGGAGCCTGGTGGTACCCCCGCCAGCTCCAGCCGTGGGGCCAGGCTGCCCCGACGCCCCCCTTGCAGCGCCGGGCAGCCGCTCCGTAGGGCAGGATGCGTCCCGGGACAGCCACACACGCACGGGGCTGCCCCCATCCCCGTGCTGCGCTCCCCCCCCGGGGTGCGAACGTGCCCTTTGCCGGCGGCTGGGGAGGGACCCCGCGGGCAGGGACTGCGGGCAGGACTGCAGGCAGCCTGGCAGCCGCCTGGAGCGCGGCGGGACGCCGCTTCAGTCGAGTTGTCTCTTCTCCCGCCGTAATTACCCTCCTACAAATGATTGTTCCCCAGCACAGCAACCGGGCTGCTGCGAGCTGCGCTCCCACGGAACCGGGCTGTGAGCTCCCAACGGGATCCCCCTTTCCTCCGTGCCCAGGGCGGGGAGAAGGTTTGTGCACAGCCGCCACTGCCTGTGCCAGCCCTTTCCATCCCTCGGGGCGCTCGGCGGGCTCCGCAGCATCCGCTCTCCACGCAGCCGGGTGCAGGGTGCTGGGGGAAGGTGGGCAGCGAGAACCCTGCCTCGCAGGTGCTCAGCACCTCTCGGGCGAGTGGGCCCATGGAGGATGCCCGTGGGTGGGTGTCTCACAGGGCCTCTCTCCCGCTCTGGTCCTGCTTGCTGCCTCCCATTCCACTGACCCTCTCGGTCCTCCGTGGCCATCGCTGCCTGGCGACACTGGGTTTTGTGTATATATATATCTGTCTGCCGGTGCCGGATGAGGATCAGGTGGCTAGGTTGAGCTAGACATGCTGCTCTCCTGTGGGTGTTGTTTGCTGGATAACTACTTCCCACTGTGTTGCACGCCCTTGCAGGTGCTCGAGGGTGTCTGCGCAGAGCAGGTCTGTCTCTGAGCGGTGAATTCATGCTGTAACAGACCGTGAGTTGGAGTTCACTGTAAGGAGGCTGCAACCTCGCAGTCTCCAACTTCCCACTGCTTCATGGAGCTGGGTCAGCTGGCAGCTGAGCCTGAAGCAGGGTCTGTGCTTGGGACTAGCTGTCTCCAGGGGCTGGCTTTCCTTGGGAAGCCAGCAACCCCTTACCAGTGCCCTCCGCTGCCTGCCTCTTTTCCCAAGCCCTGGGATGCGCAGCGTGAGTGATGCTGACCTTGCCACATGTCAGCGGTGGTGTCCCTGCTGTCGTGTCGCCTTGCCTGTTGCATGCCCGCAGCCTTTCAGGGCAGCCTGGCAGGGTGTTTAGAGGTTCCAGGCTTTCTGCAGCCTTCCAGCTGTCTGGGCCCCGTGGTGGCACAGGTCAAACCCCTGGAGAGGGCAGTGCTGCCACTGCAGCCACACATGCTGGCGCTGCCAGAGCTGTCATGGGGACTCAGACAGCAGCGTCCTGTGGTGAGGTCTAAGCTCCATCATTTTTGAAACACACCCTTTTCCTTTGAAGAAGAGGGAATGATTTGCCTCACAGAGGCAGTGCAACTTTAGGGAATCACAGACCAGGGAGAAATTGTCTTGTCTGCTGCTTGAAGGCTTCCTGTGATGTCTGCCTGGTGGCAGTGCCATGCTGCTGGTGCAGGGTAAGGGCTGGAGACGTGTCTGGGAAGGAGTATGAGTTGTGGCTGCATGGGGGGACAGGGAACCCCTCTTTCCTTGCACCAAGGCACAGCACATTGCTCCCTAAGTGCTCTCTAGTCTGCAACCCGATGTAAATGCCAAGCGGTGTCCCCCTGCCAGCTTGGATCAGGCTCTGAGCAGAGAGGTTTATGTTGCAGCAAGGATGGAAGCAGCAAAATCTCTGGGCGCTTTGCACGGCTGCCTGTGCTCCTGCCTACGCCTCTGGCGAGCACGATAGAGCAGGTCCTGGAGGCATCGTAGGCAGGACGGGCGATAATCCTCCAGCAGTACCGTGTTATCTGCTCCCAGGAGTCCCTCACGTCTCAGATGTGGGAGAAGGGCACGGTTCCCTTCCCTGGTTGTTTGCTTTTCTTTCTTTCTTTCCTTGCAAGCACCTCTGACGAGCAGCCTGCCTGTTGAGGAGCTGGGTTGCTCTCCCCATGCCAGCAGAATTGGTACAAATTTGCTGCCCTCAAATGGCTGCTTCCAGCCCAGCTCTTTGCTCCTGGGGGTTGAATTAAGCATCGTGGGGTTGTGCTCACTCCTGCTTTTGAAGTTCAGCTGACAGCTGAGAATTGCCCCGCTCATCCCTTTGCCTCCTCTCCGGTGCGCTGAACACTCCCCATCTCGCTGTCAGCTGTGCCGTGACCCTCTCCCCCAACGTGGTGAGAGCTGGATTAGGGGGTCCCCATCACTGCATCCCCCCTGACTCCCTCATCTCCCTCCCAGGGTCTTTAGCCTCAGCATTGCATGGGGCTCCCATTTGCCTTGTTCCCCCAGTTTGGGATTTGCCTGTGCTGGAATGGGCCCCATCCGGACTGCAGCCAGCTCTGCCGTCTCCCATCTGCCTGCTCTTCCTTCCAGCTTGTTGGTGGAGGGAGAGGGTGACTGAGGCGAGCTCGTGCACTGTCTTACGGTCCCACAGCAGCCAGCTCTTGTTCAGCGCGTGTTTAATTCACGCACGCTCGTCTCCCTTTAGCCGGTTAATCAGAATGTCTTGCAGCGGCAAGGCCGGTGCATCGCAGCAGCGCTCGTGTATTCAGCACCAGTCGTTGCGCCGAGTCTCCTTGGGGTGCTTTGGGGAATGTTAATTCTTAGGAAGCACCTTGAGGCGGTCAACCTCTCGCTTTCCTGGGGTGCCCAGGCAAGTTTTTTGGTGAACAGGGTGGTTGCAGGGCAGCGAGGGAGCGTGCAGGCTCTGCAGAGCTCTTGGGTGGGATGCAGGACTGATGTCCAGCGCTCGGCCGGCCGCACTGCCCTCGGCTCTCGGGAGAGCCAGCGCTGGGCACTGGGAGGATGCAGGCTGGCTGGGGAAGGCAGCCTGCTCAGCCCGCTGCAGTGGCTTCCTTGGGAGCCTTCCCGGACAGAGAAAATTTGCAATTCTATTCCAATTTCTCCCTTCAGCTACGTCCAAGGCAGATGCTGTCTATATATCGCCATGGTAACGCTGCGTTCTTGCTCTCCATGGAATTGCATGCTGGAAAAATATTAGTTTAAAAAACTATGCCGTGTTTGTATTGACTGGAGCCGAGGCTGATAGCGGAGGATCTATTGTCCCCTGGTTGGGAAAAGTCACCGGTAACAGGCAATAAAGCCCGGCGGATTGGCCTCTGGTGACCACTTCTCACCCCGCGCGGCAATTGCTTCCCTATAAACCCTTCCCTGGCTCTGTTTTATTGCATCCTTTAAAACAGATATTTTTGCCTTAAACGTGCTGCCACTTTGCTTTTCCGGGGTGATGCATCGTGCTGCTGGCAATTCCTCGCTCCTGGGGTGGGAGCGAGGAGGGCGGATTGTTCTGGCTTTAATTGTGGGTCTCTCGCTTGCACCTTCAAACGCTGTTGCTGCTGGGCACGGCAGTGGCGGTGCCGGCGCAGGATAGCACCCCGTGCACACGCACGCCCAGGAACCGTCTAGCTGGCTCCTTACGGGACGTGCATTTGCTTTGAGTTTCATGCTCCCTTTCTTCATTGTTTCCTACCGAACCTCTGGCCGGCAGAAGAGCGAGATGGCTATAAAATGCAAAGGATGCTCAGGAGAGCCCTGTGGGGAGCAGCGCCTGCAGCTCAGGGGGAACGGAGGGGACTCGGGGTGCCACCGAGGCGATGTGGGCAGGGAAAGAGTGTCCCATCTGGGGAAAGGTGTACGACCCCGTGACCCTGCCTTGAGTGGGGCTTCTCCATCCTTGCCCTGGTTTGGTCCCCAGGGAGGCGTTGCGGGCGGGTGAGGGGAGCGCTGGAGCAGGGCGTGTGCATGGACAGGAGGGCAAGGTGCACAACCAGGGAGCCTGTCTTTGTCTCGCATCCGAGTCCTTCATGGTTCCCTGCCCGCTCCGGAGGTACTTAGTGCCGTGGACGCATCCCCTTTATTGCTGCCGAAATAACCTTACATGAAACCTGAAAGGCAGAGCGATGTTCCTGTGCGTGTTTTTCTGAAACGCAGTAAAAGCTGGTTGTGCGTTAGCAAATGGCCCCATCCCAGGGGATGTCAGACCCAGAAGCTCCCCGGCAGGCTTGCAGCTCCAAGGCCGGCTCCGTTGCCTGGCCCCCGTCCTCTGTCCCCGCTGGGGGGACAGCCGGGGACATCTGCAGTGGCAGCGGCGGTGGTCGGAGGGTTTCCTGCTGTACAGCGCCAGGCTGCAATTGGCAAGGTGGGCAGGGAGGGGGATGGCTTCCAGCCTGGTCATTAAGGCCATGGCGCTGCTGGAAGCAGGAAGGGAATGGGGTGGGATGGAGGGAACCCCTCTGAGGCCTTGGTGTGGGGTCGGTCCCAGGCTGTCCCCTCCGGGACCGTCTCAAGCCTCCCTGCCACATACTCAGCACGACTTCCGAGCCTGTATCTGCTTTCCTGGCGTGCATTTTGGATGCACTTGCTGCTCAAAATAGCAGAGGCAAGTGTCCTATGGGGGAGAGAGGCTGCTAGGAGGAGGAAGATCAGAAAAACCAGAAGATTAATTTTTCAGGCGATGCAGCTGAGGAGCAGCCCTGGGCACGGGGAGTGGGGGAGATGCAAGCTCCTGGCCCTGGATATTTCTTGGCAGGAGGGAGCCCCAGCTCCAAAATGGGATGCTCCAGGAGACCCAGTGGCTCAGGGGTCGAGCAGGCACCCATAATGCTACGGTTCAGGTGCACTTGTGCTCCTGTCCCCGCTGTGAACTGCTCCAGGAGGGGTGAGCAAAGGGGTTTGCGGAGGAAGATGCAGGGTGGATTGGACCTTGATCTGCTGAGTGGCAGGACGAAGCCTGAGGGCTGGGCTGCCTCCCTGCCCTGGGAAGCAGAGGAGGCACAGGAGCAGTGATACTCCTGGCCAGGCTAGCCATCACGGCACAAAAAGCCCAGTTTTGAGGTTATGCAGGTAAATCTCAGCCTCAGTTTCCCTGGTTATGAAACAGAAACGACCTGCTGCCTTTTCTCTCTCACCCTGGGGTTGAGTGAGGTTATTTATTTATTTTTAACCTGGAGGTGACACACCACGATGCTGCGTGAGTGTAAAGCACTCCCTGACTGCGAGCAGCTAATGGCTGTGGCATGAAAACCCCAGAGAGAGGTTAGGAAGAGCAGAAAGCCTTCTGGATCCTCACCGTTACTCGCGCGATCGATGCTGTTTGTAACACTTAAAAATTTATCGTGATGCTAACCTGCTTTAGTACCTCGTAAAAGCTTACAGAGCCTCCCGGGCTCTGGGAGCCAACGCCGTGCTTGGGGTTGGGTTCCCCTTGGAGCTCTCCTCTTTGGGCACGTCACCCTGCAGGCGTCTGTGTTTGCCCTAGGGTGTGTGACGCCCTTAAAGGGACTTTGATGAACCCCATGGGCACCCTTGATCTTCCTTGAGGGGGTCTGGTCAGAGCAGGGATGGGAAGGGAAAGGAGGAGAAGGTGCTGAGCCCCTTGTGCATCTGTGTCAGCCCAGGGCACGGGTGCCCAGTGCTCCCTCCCCAAACAGCAGCACACCGTAGCCCTCTTGCACCTTGGAGGGGATGGGGTTAGCGTCCAGCCGTGCCCTCACAGGCTGCAGGGAGCTGGCGGATGCGGTGAGCATCCCTCCATGCTGGCACTGGAGAGGACCAGCTCTGCCCTGCTTTTTGGTGCCTGGGTGAGCTCAGCGAGCTCAGCCCCTGTGTGGGACTCGATTACGTTCAAGCAGCTGGGTGAAATCTTGAGAAGACTTGAAAAATGCAATCAGAGTGCAGGATGAAAGGTTGCAGCTGCTCTGTCCCCCAGTGCTGAGCGCAGGGGTCAGTGCGGGGTCTGAGCCTCGTCCATGTTTCCATTGGCGGTCTGCGTGATGGGACACAAGCTGCTTTATGGCATTTGCAGATGCCACCAGGCTGGGAGAGAAGCAAGAGGGCTGGGGGTCCGGCTGAGATTTCAAAGTGCGCTTGGAGAAGAGGAGGAATGGGCTGGCAGAAAGGATGCCGTTGGCTGGTGACTCGAGGAAGGTGTTTGGTGGGAGGGGTACCAACAGCACAGATGCGGGATGGGAGCACCAGCCCAGCCTGCCCCGGCAAGGCAGAGACCCCGAGGGAGGGCTGTGACTGGGGGCTGGGGGCTTACTGGGGGGAACCAGGCTGGGATAGGGGACTGTGTGGGCAAGGGAGCAGCCTGGTCTCCACACTGTGGTGGCTGGGGCGGGCAGGGACGGGGTTCCTCTGCAGCAAGAGGGGTTCAGGTCAGAGTTTTGGAAATGGTCCTTAAGCAGGAGCGGTGACTTGCTGAAACAGAGGAGCATCAGTCCCTGTCCCCGAAGGAGGCACGTACATGTCTGTCAGGATTGATGGAGGGCTGAGGAGATACTGCTGTGGGGTGCCTGACCTCGCAGCCTTCATTTCTACGCTTCCCTGATTATTATCTGACACTGCCGGCTCCAGCTGGGGTCAGGGCTCTGGGATGAGGGCTCCGGAGCCGCGGGGAGGGGAGCTGAGGCCCTAAGGGCCGTTGCTCCGAGCCAAGGGCAGAAGTGGCAGGGTGATGAAGGACCATGGATACATCACGCCAAGGAAGCCCTGCAGCGGGGCAGTGGTGGCCCTGGGAGCGGGGACCGCAGGAGCACAGCTGGCTGCAGGCGTTGTTGGCACGGCCCCTCTCCAGCAGCCCCTGCCATCACCACCCGGGCGCTGTGCGTGCCCACACTGTGCCGGCGCTGACGGGGCCGGGCTACGTTCCTCCACTTGTGGGTGCCAGCGCAGGGGCGCAGACCTTCCCTCTCCCTTCTTAAAAGCGGGAATCCATGGAGCGCATCAGTTCGGATTTCCGCCTCGGTGGGAAAGCAGAGCTGAGCTGAGCGCAAGGACGGGGGTCACGTGTGTGCCAAATAGCTGGCGCTTTGCAACGGAGTACGGATGGTGGGATTGTGCTGTCTGCTCCTTCCCATTCCCGCTCCTGATAAATCAGCGCCCAGGGAAATATCACTCATGTTGGCTGTATTTAATAAATTACCTCTCAGCATTTGCACGCTCTGAGGTTGTTACCGAGTTAGTGTAGCTCCAAACCCTGCAAAGGGAAAAGACGCATCCGACCCCCTGGGAGTGGAATAAGCCATCCAAAGCTAGAAACCAAATATAAACCCAGACTATGCAAATTCAGTCTAACGAACCCTGCTGCAACACAGACATCCCATCTGGGAGTGGGATGATCCACAAGCAACATAGCAAAGGGACTGCTTGTTTTAATGACTTTCCTCTTCCCGGGGAGAAATAGGAGGGGGGTTCTGAAACCTGAAGGTTGCAAATAAAAATTCGCTGCCTCTCCGGCGGCAGTGTGAGATTTGGGGTGCTGGGGGGCAGAGAAAGGCAGCCTGGATGAACGTGATGATGCTTTCTGACTTGAAACCCTGTGAATTAATGGCAAAAGAGCACAGCCCGCTTTCAAATCACAGTCCAGAAATGCAGCCAATTTGCCAGGCGGCTCCCCAGACACATCAGCCCTTATCGAAGCTCCGCCGCACGGGGCAGGGCAGGGTGTTCTGCTTCACTAGGAAAGGGCACGGAGGCAGCGGGTGAGCAGCTGAGCAGCGGGGATCCGGCTTTCTGGGCACAGCAGACTGCAATTTATCTCCATGAGGAACTGAAAGGGATTTAAAGGGAAAAAACGGCATGAAGTTAAATAGCAGTGTTGCCTCGGCATCCTTACAAATAGGCTTTACCTGCTGTTCGTTCCCATCTTGGTTGCAAAGGCCATCATTTACCCGAACAAAGGCAAGGGGGGATGCTGAGAGCGGTTGTCGGGGAGCACGCAGGGCCAGTCCCCAGGGAGCGGGGCTGTGCAGTGGCCCTGGGACAGTGCCCTGCTCAGGCACTGCCACCAGCCCCAGTCCCGGGGCACCCTGAGGATGCTCAGCGAGTGCATCCTGCCTGTGCCTCCTTGTGCCGGAAAGATTTGTGTTCAGGCTGTGCTATCCCACAGGGTGCCTGTGAGAGAGGGCAGAGCCTGACTCTGGCATGTGGAGGGACTGTCCGTGTCCCGTCCGTGGCTCTTTGGTGTTTGTTTCCACATGCTTTGCCTGGGGCTGAGGCTCTGGGGCGCTGGTGCTCAGAGGACCCCAGAGATGTCCAAGCTCTCCTTGGGCTTTGCAGGCTGAGGTGTTAAGTCTTGGCTTTCAAACTGAGCGGTTTTAGAATCAAGCCTCTGCTCTCTCTGCAGTACTGGAGACATCCCCCTGCAGCCAGGGTAGCTAGGTATGTTTAAAAGAAGGCAACGTGGGAGTGCTGCCGGGGACCCTCCCTCAGCAGGAGCTCGGACGGGTGCCGTTCCCTCCAGCTTGGCCTCCAGGGGGGTTTCCCAGGCAATCCCCTTTGGCAGGGACCCTTTGGACACTTGGAGAAAGCCGCTCCTGAAGAGGGGGTTTCTCCCTGCCCTTAGCTGGCCCTCAAGCCGTGGTCCACCAGGAGGACCGAGCCACCTCTCCTGTGGTGGCAGATGTCCCTAATACGTGTGACCCAACCCAGTGCCTCGTGCCCAGGACTTCCAGCCTGGACGTGGGATTTGCTCCTGGGAGAGGGGCAAGACCAAGCCCCATGGGGTGTAACCGTGTGGGTTGGAGCCCGATCCCGGGAGCCAGATGTGGATGCTGTGCGTTGGCCGGTCATGGAGCTGGGCGAGCTGGGGGGGGCTGCACAGCCCGAGTGTGGGTTTCAGTTTAATCGTCGGGGCTGGGGAACCTCTATTCATTCCTCGCTTGCATTCATCTGTGTCCTAGTAACGTGCTCTCCCCACCTCCTTCCCAACACAGGCACACACGGCTGGATAATGGCAGGAGCCTGGCAATCTCTGTCGCTGAATAGCGGTGTAATTATGAGGCTATACTGGCGAGCTGGAACTCATTAGCCATTATCAGCCGTTTCAGCAGGACAAAGGCAGCACCCCGGGGTGCGCGGCTGTGCTGGCTGTACGCGGTGTCCGGGGCCAGCCTGCCGCTGACCTCAGCCCCTCGCACGGTGTGGAGGGAGGCTTTGGCTCTGAAGCGAGATGATGGGCTTTGTATTCAGCCCCTCGTGTGGCATGGGGCATCCCTGCTCCCCTGTCCTGCTGCTGGGGCTGGGGGTGATAGAGCCCGGGGTGCTGGTCCGGGCACCGCCGTCTGCTCTGGGGTGACGTCCTCCTGCTCTCTCCTGCCCTGGCTCCAGCAGCTCGTCCTCCCCTTCACTGCCTCCCCCTCCTGTACTTTGTTTCCCATTTATTTTCGTGCCTGTAGTGGGTCTGCAGCGTGGGAGCCCTCCCCAAGCCGTGTGGGTGTCCTCCATCCCCAGGGCATGCCGTGGGTAGGTTGGCCTCCCAGCCAGGAGCACACACTGCCGAGCTCTGCGCCGCCGAGGAGGGAGGCTCTCTCCCACCCGTGGGGTGCTGTGCAGGGCCCCCCAGCTCTGCAGGCTGGGGTCGCTGTCTCTCCCTGCCGTGCTCACAGCCTGTAATGCAGAAACACTGCAAAGCTGAGACTGAGGTGCAAATCTCTGCAGCTCCCGCCTCAACGTATTTTAAAGCAGGATAATCGTAGCAGGGGCACGCTGGGGAGCGTGGCGGGACTGAGCTGGCATAGTTGGCAGGCTGGGAGCAGAACCCCTGCCACGTGTGGGTCTGATCAGAGCCTGGGCAGGACAGGAGCCATGCATGGGGTAGGTGCAGGCACCCCACGGGCCACCCCCTCTCCTTTTTTTCCCCGCCATTAGGGTGAGCAAGCTGGGATAGCATCTCTCCTCTGGCTGGGGTGTCTGTCCCTGCGCTCACCCAGGGCGTTTGCATAAAGGATGGATGTCAGGAGGAGTGGCTGATCCCTTGCAAGTGTCTCTTGGCAGGTGAACGTGTGGCTGTCTCCGGGCAGATGTTTCAGAGGTGGCACAGGGCAGAGGAGGGCGTGAGGTGCTGAGCACTGAACGCGTTGTGATACGTGTGGGTGACCTGCAGCTGGATGCGTGGAGGGATCCTGCTTTTCTGGGGAGTGGGTGTTCACTTTATCACCCGTGCCCTCTCTAAGCCGCTCTGTGTGTTTGGGATGGTCCTTCCAGGTGCTGCATTTCCAGAGTGGGGTGATGTACATCCAGCTAGGCAGCTGCTGGCGTCACTGGGCTGTTCATTGCATTGCTGACGGCTCTGGGGCTTCTGTCCCATCCCATGTGGGGACAGGGAGATGGGGGGAGGTGGACAGCCCCTGCCTGTTGCTCTTTTATGAAAGATGCAAGCTTACACACTCTTGGCCAGCCAGACTTCTGTGCGCCCAGCACTGCTGGCCGGTAGGATGAGGGTCCTCTTGAGCCAGAGGCCAGCCCTGCCATTCCCAGCAGGGAGCACAGAAATGCTGGCCACTGCTGTTCTTTGGGTCTTGCCTGCCCTTTCTGGGGAGCTGCTGGGGAGCCCTGGCACCTGGCTGCCTCTGAAGTGCTTCCCCACTGACCTCGGCCTCTTCTTGCCACAGGGAGCTCAACGGCAACAACATCACGAGGATCAACAAGAACGACTTCGCTGGGCTGAAGCAGCTCCGTGTCCTGTGAGTTCCCGGCAAGGGACTGGCTGTCCCAGCCTTGGTGGGCGCGGTGCTTGGCTTGTGACCCCTCCTGGGACTGGTACAGATGACACTGAGCCCTTTGGTGGGCATCTGCTGGCGGGGCTGGAGGGCGTCTGTGTTGGGCTGAGCACGGTGGGCTTCCAGCTGGGAGGGAGTGGGGAGAGAGAGGGATGTGTGTTGAGGGAATGGTGGGAGCGAGGTGGCCCTGGGCCTGGAGGAGCATCGGGGACCCCACCGGTGGGACTGGTGGCTGGGGACGACCTTTTCGGGAAAGCTGACCCCTTCTCTCTGCAGGCAGCTGATGGAAAACCAGATCACCATGGTGGAGCGTGGGGCGTTCGATGACCTGAAGGAGCTGGAGCGGCTGTGAGTGCCCGGGTGCGGAGGCGGGTCGGTGAGGGGCCGCCGGAGAGCATCCTTTCCCTTTTGCCTTAAACCACAACATTTCAGTGCCGCCTGACTTCAAACAGCCTCTCTGCTGCGCAGCAGTGGTATTTTACAGTGTGGGAAGCAAAACTATTTCTGTTTCTATAGATCTTAAAGTCCTTTCTGATGCTTTCGAGGTGAGGGGCAGGTTAAACACAAATCACTCTCCCTGCTCTCAGCTGTGTCCTGCGTGTTAGCGAGGGAGCCGTAAGTTCCAGTCCAGTACTCAGTAAAATAGCTCAGCAGTTTAAAAATCCCGAGCTGCTCGAGCAAGTATGAGGAGCTGAGCGAGCAGCAGGTTAACAGCGCAGTTAAGCAGCAATCAGCAGTTAACAGCTTGGAGTCCTGTCTGCATGTAATTACAATATTGTGAGTAAGTCTATTAATGCCCCGTTGGTTGCCCCCGCCGGGGAGTGGGACGGGGTGGCCTCTCCAGGTGGGATGCTCTGCTCTGATGGCCTCTCTGGGTGAGCCAGAGCCCCAGCTGAGCCCAGCGGGGTGATTGCTTTGCCCCTGAAAGCCTGACCTTCTCCTCCTTCCCTGCAGGCGGCTGAACCGCAACCAGCTGCACACCCTGCCCGAGCTCCTCTTCCAGAACAACCAGGCGCTGTCGCGGCTGTAAGTACCCTCTGGGCCGGCGGGGCTCTCCTGCCCGGCCGTGTGCTAACTGTGGGGATGCTGTGGGGTTTGGAGGGGCACTGGCATCCCAGGAGGGTGCTGCTCTGGGGGGTGTTGCTGGTGGTTATTGGTGTCTCATCCTAGTGAAAACCTGGCGGGTGGCAGGGGTATGTACCCTATTTCTGAGTGTCTGGGAACGCAGCGTGGCAGGGAATCGGCTTTGCCTCGCAGAAGATCTGAGACTGGTGCTGTTGAAGACAGCGTTACGCATCCTTGCGGTGCGTGGGGATGTGGAGGGGGGGTGCTGGCAGTTTGGGCTGGGGCTGGCATCACCAAGCTGGGCTATGCCTGCACAGTGCCAGTTGCAGAGGTGCTGCGAGCCCCGCAGCCTCCGCTCTGGGTGCGGATCACAGGCTCTGGAGTGGGGTGCCATTACGCCCTAGACCGGGTTGTCATGAAGGGAGGGTGACAGAGGATGTCCCCAAGGGGGCATCTCATCTCCACGGGGCACACAGAGCCCCACAGCCTTGCTCAGGAGCTGCCTTTCTGCTGGTGTCTGGAGCAGCATGGGGAAGGAGGGGGAAGCCCTGCCTGGAGCAGATCCAGCCCCTCATGCCTGCTGCCCCCTACCCACACAGCCCTGCCTGCCCCCATCCCTGCTTGTCCCTCTGCACCCACAGAAAGACCCCCAGGGACTGTCTTTTGTTGTGCCCCAGCCCTGCAGACCCCTCTGCTCCTCCTCCCTCTGTGCAGCAGCAGGCTGCCTGGGGAGGGATGCTGGGTGTTTGATAAATATTCTCTTTTTCATATTGTCTTTCCCTGGCCTGAGGCTGCTTTGCCCAGGCAATGGTGCTGTTGGCAGCACCAGCATTGTTCAAACTGCAGGAAATCCTCTTAAACAAAGCATTTACCACCTCTCAGCTATGTCAGGCATCACATATATTGGGAAGGGGGCTGTGAAGAAGGAGAGGGTGAATGCCAAACTGGCGCTGGGTGCTCTCCATCACTCGGAGGAGATGCTTACACCCTGTGGCAGATTTGCAGTGCGTAGGAGCAGGGCAGTTGTGGCCAGGACATGAGCTTTCTGCTTACTGCATCTCGTATCTCCATTTCTCAGCTGTGAAACGAGGATGCCAGGTCCCTGCCGGGGCAGGATAGGAGTGGATGAAATAACTGAATGGGCTGAGACATTGCCAGGACAGGCATGGCCACGTCCAGGGCCAGGCAGCCCTGCCTGCACAGGCAGACTGTGGCAGAGCCGTTTTGCTCAGTGGCGATGCCGGTTTCTTCCGACAGTGCCAGGGAGTCAGTGTTGGAGTCCAGCCGGAGGCAGTGTAATGAAGGGTTAAAACGCCGTGTGGGTTGCCAGCGTGGGATGTGTGAAGTGGTGGACCTGTGCCAAAGATGGGCCTAGGTAATGGCAGCTGATAGCACAGGCGTTCAGTTAATTATCAAATGGCATTTGTTGAGCTCAGCTGTGCCGTATCCTGGCGCCAGCAAGGGCCCATCCTCCTCCAGCCGCCCATTGCTTAACAGAAATACGGCCGGGAGAGGTATTTTACAAACAGTAGTGTTTCCCTTTTAATCTTCTCTAGATTTTAGTATCAGGCTTTTTCAAAAAGCAAACCCCAACAACTCACTGGGGAGGTGCAGAAGGGCAGCCTCCCGGGTGAGCTGCGCGGTGTGCCCCGCCAGGGCTGTGCCACGGCGTGTGTGGGGCTGCGCCACGGCGTGTGTGGGGCTGCATGCACCCTGCACCTTCTGTTCACGGGGCTGTACGCACCCTGCATGGCGTGCAGGGGGCTGTACGCACCCTCACACGGTGTGCGGGGGGCTGTACGCACCTCACGTGGGGCTGTACGCACCCTCGCACGGAGCTGTACGCGCTGCCATGGGTGAGGAGGGGTGTGCAAGATGCTCCTTGCAGCCCCCCACGGGCAGGTGCATTTCAGCCTTGGCCTGTTGCTTTACTTTTGCGTCCCACGGTGTGGTGATTGTTTCGAACCTGTTTCCTCCCAACCTTGCCTGGAAGCGGTTTTCTGCCCACCTCTGCTGTGACAGCCACCACCTGGACGCCAGCACCCAGAGCTTTTGGGGGTGGTTAGTGAGAGCAGGGATGCAGTGCTGGGGTCTGCCTGGGGAGCCGCTGCCTTGGAAAAGCCTCGGTGCCGTGTTTGGGCAGCAAAGCCCTGTGTGCTGGAGGACCTGCTGCTCCCTCCTCTTGTAGCTGCCCCTTGATGAGATGCCCAAGGATGGTTTTGGGGGGGGACAGCAGAGCAGGGAGTGCCTAGGGCAGAGTTTGTCTAGACACATCGTCACGCTGGCTTGGCTGGAGGTGGGATCTGGACCGGTGCTAGTCTGGCTGGTGCAGAAGGTCATAAGGATGCTCTTAAATTGCCACAAACCTGGCTCAGGCTACAGGGATATGAGTCAGCGGGGAGCAGGTTTAAGCTGAATTGAAATCCGCTCGCCTTGAACTGAAATCGGAGCCTCTCCGCCAGGCTTTGCGCTTATTTAACTGCTGAAATGGATCTGGGGTGGCCCCAAGGCTCAGTGCCCGCTCCCTGCCCCGGAAGCAGGCTGGGACCTGTGCTGGTCAGGTTGGGATGGGGAGAGAGGGCTCTTGCCAGCACCGTGCTCTTGCAGATCCTGGTCTCCAGCCCGTTTCCAGTGCCTGTGCAGGCTTCCCCATGCCCTGCCCATTGCGGCCACCCACGGTGTGCGCCTGGGGTACCTGCTGGGTCCTCCTGTCCTCGCACCTTGACACTGGGAGGTCTTGAATTAGCAGAAACTGGCTGAACGAGTCGGGCCGAGAGGTGTTTAGCGGGGAAGTGATGCTGGTGAGTCTGGCAGGTGGGTGGCAGCTGAGACAGAAAACCAGGGGTGGGTGCAGGAACCAGGTGGGGTTGATGGGGGCCTGGGTGCTGAACTTCATGGTCCAGCCTCTCCTACCCTTAGTCTTGACGCATCTTCAGCACCACGTCGGTAACACAGCAGCAGGTTAAGGCATCTGTTCAGTGTGGGGGTACATGATACCCAGAGAGCAGTTTCCCACTGTACCTTGAGCCTCGTGGAAATACCTCACAAGCACAGAAAGGAGAATCCGGGGCTTGGGTCAGGATGGAGAGCCGTTTGTCCGCCTCCTGGGTCTGAGTGTCAAAGCCTGATTCACGTCGGTGGGGCTTTGTGGTCTCTCAGCCTGGCTTGAGCTGCGATTAGTTACTCGGAGCTGGGCTGCAAAGAGCATTTGTGCATCGGGATAATGGAACGGGATCGAGTTAAACCTGATCCGTCAGGGCTTAAATAAACCGGGGAATGGCAGGAAAGGGCCAGTGGAAAGCAAACCTCAAATGAGGGCGTGGGGGAGGTGAGGCGCCTGGAGAGGAATGTTTTCCCCTCGGTGTTTGGGAATATTGAGCTGACGCCGGCCCGGAGCCCGTCTCGGTCTGAGATGGTGGGGTGGGGGGTGACTGTACCAGTGCCTCAGCAGCGGGGCGGGGGGGGCGGGAGGACTCTCCGCATGGCCTCCCTTATTTATATCCGCCGCAATGAGCGGATAACTCATTAAGCAGTCCCGGTGGCTGGAAATGGTGCTGATCTGAGGTTTCACTGGAGAGCTCCTGACCCCAGCGACCCCATCTCAAACTGGGTTTAATTAAACTGTCAGCACTGGACGGAAGAACAAAGCGTCATGGTCTTGGGTGGGGGGGAGCAGGGTCCCCCCCATCTCGCTGGGGAAAAGTGGGTCTCCTGCAAGGTGGAGAGCTGATAAAAAATGGGTCTTTCCCTCCATCAAGGAAAATTACCCATGCGAGAAGGTGACCTCTGCTATTGCACTGCCCAGCACTGGCCCCCCGTGGCCCGCAGCCCTGCACAGCTCAGCGCCGGTGCCAGCACACCTCACCTCAGCATCTCTCCTGAGCTGGCAGGAGGGTTTTTTCCCCTTGGATTCCCTTGGGAGATGGGAGCAAAGCCCTTGAGTTTCACTCTGCTCCCATGGGGAGGGATAGGGGAAGGGTGGGAGAGGAGTTTTGTAGCCCTGTCTCCCTTCTCTCCCCACCTCTTCTTAAAACCTCCTCCCGAAGCTGTTTCTAAGCCCCTTTGAGAGTCCTGGGTGGGGGATGCGAGGAGAGAGGAGGCTGGGGTGGCCGTAGCAGCAGGGTGAGAACAGAAACGCTGCGGGTGCATCGTTAGGGAGGCAAAGACGTGGGCTGTCGAAATGTGCTAAAGGCAGCCAGGGTGACTATAAATAAATGGTTTTCTCCAAGGGAAGCCGAGCTGGCACGAGGGAAGAGAGGGAGCGGTGGGTGCTCGGCTGCCGGCAGCTCTGGGACAGCCTCCTCCCGAAGGGGAGCAGCAATCCCAGCTGGCTGGATCCCTCCGGGAGCAGCTGCCCAGAGGTTTCCCTTGCCGAAAGCCGCAGCAGTCACTCCGTGCTCACCAGAGTGGGAGCTGAGAGAGGAGGAGTGGGGAGTAAAAGGTCTTGCCTCCAGAAAGAGGAAGATTTAGGATATCGGCCATGGCCTGTTGGTTCCTGTCGGACCCATGCCAGCAAAAATGGTCGAGGGGACAGTGCCACATCCGAGCTGGCAGCCAAGCCCAGGGGGAAGAGCCCACATCGCTGCTCCCTCTGTAAGGGCAGAGCCTCCCTGGAAACGACATTAACATCTCAATCAGGACGGGTGGCTTTCGGGGACACGTGCTGTAGGAGCTGGGGGGCTTGTCATGCTCCTGTGAGAGTCTCCTGCGGATAGAGCCTGCAGGGGAGCAGCGATGCTCTGTGCTTACTTCTGTCTGGGAGCCGAGATGGAGATGGGGGCTCATCCAGAACCCCTCTGGACCCAGGGGTATTTAAAGACCTGGGTGACGAGGGAGTTCGGAGCTGAGTTGCAGAGAGCAGCACAGCTGGGTGTGCTGCCATGGCAGGAGAGGTTACGTTCCTTCCATCCATCCATCCATCCATCCATCCATCCATCCATCCATCCCTGCATCTGGCCAGACCCAGTCCCAATTGCCTTAGAAAAAGCCGGCAGAGAAAAACGGAGCAGTGCTAAAGAACTTGAGAAAATGCAAATGACATCCTTCAAGAAGGAGAGGACCACGACCACGCGGGAGGAAGCCGTGAGCTGAGTAGTAGCAAAACAGGGTGACAAGTGAAAAAGGAGCTGTCGGAGAAAGGAATAACAAAACAGGCCCCGCTCGGATGGGGCTGGCTGTGCGTGGGAGGTGTTGCTTGCGAGACTGTACCAGTGACCGTTCCTCTTGGCACTGCACCGGGAAAACCCCCGGATAGGACAGGGAGAGATGGAGAAACCTCGGGACAAACACCACATGTCAGTGGCGGCTGAGTAGAGGACAGTCCCGTGTCCTCGTGGTGGGTGGCCATGCCGGTACCAGGGGGGATGCTCCCCAGGGAATGTGGGTGCCACAGCTCTGCTCCCCTCCCAGCCAGGAGGATTCGCTTGCCTCAGCCCCGGTTTCGATGCGGCGGGGGATTTTTGGTGCCTGCCTGCGCGTTGGCTCCCTGGAAATCCTGCCGCGGCGGTGGGCTGGCGCTGGCTGCGCGCCGGCTCTCCCGTGCCAGGCACCCGCCCCACGTCCTCCCACGGCCGCTCCTGTCGGAGCTTTGGCCGAGGCTCGCTACCTCCAGCGAGGTTTTGTGCTCGTTCCGCAGCCGGCGAGCTCAGCGTGCGCCTGGGAGCCGGCAGCCGCTGCGTGGGAAGGGGCCCGCGGGCACGGCAGAGCGTTTCCATCTTTCCATGCTGGAGCGCGGTCGCGTCGGCTCCTGAGACGCGTGTTCCGTTGCTGCTTCTCGCCGTCTCGGCGCGCAGGACCGAGAGCGAGGTGCCAAGGCCAGGAGCAGAGAGCAGCTCCCCCCAGAGCAAACCTCCCCCTCCCTGGCATCCCTGGATTCTGTCCCCCCTCTGGCAGCATTCCCCTCCACTCAGTGGGCGAGGGCCAAGTGTCCCTGCTGTCACCGTGCCCACGTTTCGGCCGTTGTCCCCTCGACTCTGGGTGCCGTACCCCCTTGCACTCCCAACAAAACCCCTTCTGTCAGGGACAGAGCCGGGCTGGGGGGGCCAGGCTGGGGACGTGTCCCCCCGAATACCAATCAGGAGGGGGAACGTGTTTACCCTGGTAGCCAGGGGGGGTGGCTGCAGGGTCTGTGGGCTGCAAGACCCACCCCCCACCAGTCGGGGGAGGATGGGGAGGGGGAAGGGAGGCCTCCCCGCAGCCCCCGGGAACAAAGAGTCAGTGTGGCTGTGACAGCTCTAAGGAAACGCAGGGAAACAAATGTGCCACTAATAGGTGGGGAGGTTACCTAGGAAAAGATGCTGCCAGGCGGGCGGGCGGCCAGCCCCCTCCCCAGCGGGCTGGCAGGCGGCGAGGGGCTGGGGCTGGCACCCCCCGGCTCGGGGGGCTGCAGTGGGGCCATGCCCAGGCAGTTTTGCGGTCCATGCCTGGGGGGGCATGCCCTGGTGGGGACAGCATCCTTAGGGATGCAGTAAGGACAGCTCTGGGGTTTTGTGCGGGGTGTCCTGGCTGGGAAGCGGCACCATCGAGCTGGGAGCTGCCTGCTTGCTCTCCCCCTTCTTCTGCGTTGGTAACATGCCACAGACGTCAGCTTTTTGGGGGGCCCTGGGAGATCCTGAGTACAGCCAAGCCTCACAGCCTCGTGACTTAAACGTTTGTTTAAGACCTTTTTATATTTAAGCTCTTTCATAAGCTTTTTGGGGCCTGACTCACGTCCAGAGGCACAGGAGTGCCAGGGTGGGGGTCACTGCTGTGCCCCGACCTGCTGCCGCGCAGCCTCCTCCTTCACTTCCCACCAGCCTGGGCCCCCTCCCCGTGGGGTGATGGTGCAGGCCCTGCATGGGGGTGCCCCGGCCCCCGGCTCTGTTCTGCGCCATTATCCCGCCAGCGAGCCGGGGCTGCCAGGAGCGGGCATTGCCAGCCGGCTGCCTGGAGATAATCTGCCCCCTCCCTCCATGCACCCCGTTGTGCTCCTGACCTGCGGCCGCTCTGGCTTTCTGGGTGTTGAGCTGCTTCTAAGGTTTCCCTGGCAATGCACAGGGTCGAGCCCTGCTCCCAGGGCTCCCTCCTGCAGCCTCTGGCTCCGCTGAGCACACCCTGGGTCTTGCTTTGGGTGCAGGCTTGGATTTGGCTCTCTGAACATCGTTAAAGCAAAGGGAGCTGGGTCTATGGTGAGGTGCAACTTCCAGCCCCCTGCCCCCTTCAGTAAAGCGCCTGTGTGGAGCATCCCTGCCCACCTCTGGTGGTCCCTACCACACTGGCAAATGAGAATTTGCAACCTGCAGGAAAAATGATGGAAAATCAAGCCTTCCCAATGCTGGGCAGCGGTGCTAATTACACAGCAATTAAAACACAGGGAAACTGTTTATTCCTTCCCCGCCTTGCAGCTCATCTCCTGCATTGTGCCCCATTCACCCCTCGCTGCCTCCGGTCCCCTGAAAGGCGGGGCAGCACTCGGGGGAGCTGATCCCTTTGTCCATAGTTTTAGGAGCAGAATAAAGGCACTTCCTTCCTCCTGTTTCCACAGCTCAGATAGTGGAAAGGTTCAAAGTGATTTTAAAGAATCGTGAGCAGAATTAGCCTTTGGTAATGTGACTTCCAGGATGTGGAAGGAAAAAGTCTTACGCGGTGATTTTAGGGTAGGTTATAACTGGGCACCCCTGCGTGTGTACCCCACAGGCGTGTTAACGTACAGAGCCACATATTTTGCATTTGCTGGTCGATTCTCTGGTGGGTGGGTGCTGGACCCCCTTGTCTCTCCTGCTCAGACATGCTGTTTCCAGCACTGCTTCCGACAGCTGCCTGCAAGGGTGCTGTGCCGTGTCCCTTCTCTGCTGCTGCGCCGTCGGCATCGGTGCTGGACCACGCAGCCTGCAGCCCCGACACCAGGTGCTCAGCCCAGCGGGTACCAGCACGGGTTCCTGGCCCAAGCAGGCGGCCTGGGGCACCGGGATGCTTTACCCACTGCAGCTGATGGGGCATTTCACCGGTGCTGAAGCGCTGTAAAGACCAAACGTGTGTGTTTGAGTGGGGAAGATGCCCCCCTCTCACGCCTGGGGGGGTTTCCTGGTGCGGCAGGGCTTGTAGGCATTGCCAAAGGGGAAGGGATGGGCTGGGGGCATCCTGGTTTTGGAGAGCCCGTTTCAGCATCCACACACAAAGAAACCCAGCTGGCAGCGTGTTGGGGGTGGGTTTGGGGAGATGGGGATTCATTTCCCAGATTCTCATCTGTGTTAAATTAATTATCATCTCAGGCTTATCCTCACTTAACCAGCGAGACACAGACGTCTGTGGTTGGGACCCCCACCATCCTCCGAAAGCTAAGCAGCATATGGATTATGGGGTCTTACCAGCTGCCTCCCCTGGCCCCTTCATGGTTGTTGCACCCCCTTTTGCCCCCAGAGGCTTTGGTCCCCGTTTGTGTCTGTATTTCCCTTCAGGACAGGAAAAGCTGGATTAATTTTTACTGCTCCCAAGGGAGCTGTTGGTAACCAAAGACATCTCGTTGTCTTGTTTTCTGTAAACTGGGAGTCAGGAAACGGCAAGGATGGTTTAAAACAGTTTCCTCTCCCTCCCCTCTTTTCCCTGTCTGGCCCTTGCCGCCCCTCTGATGGGGGATGGCGTTTGCAGCAAAGCTGCTCCAAGAGAATTAAAGTTGCTCAGACTTCTTCCAGGCCCTGGTGCTGGAGGAGAGAGGTTTCTCCAGGAGGCACAGGTGGGAAGATCTCAAATGTTTGGGAAATGGTAATTTTGGGATCCCACAGAGGAAGAGTGAGGGGTGTTAGCCCCATTGCATGACAGTATTCAATGTGGAAAGCACGGGAAAAGCTCCCCAAAAGTGCCTCTCACCCTGAAGCTGGGAAGTCCTCCATCCCCAGACCCCTCCCATGGTAGAACTGGGAAGGGGTCCCAGGAGTCCTGGCCCTGTGTGTCTCCCCCCCACCTTCCCATCCCCAGTATGGCACTCAAAGGGGCTTTTGTCCGTTTCTGAGCCCCACAGGTGGGTGGGCACTTCCCTCCCCACCCCCCCCCGGGAGATGCTTTTTCCCAGGGGTTGCAGTTAGCCGGTCGCTATGCGACGCGGGTTTGCAGGTCACCTCGGCAACGGGGGCCTGGGGATGCGGGTTGGGGGTCGACCCCATCACGGGACCCTTTTGGGATGTTTGCCCAGGGGCTGGTGATCCCACTTGCCACGGGCCGGCACGTACCCAGCAAAACGCGCGGCCGCGCGTTTTGCTGGGTACGTGCCGGCCCGTGGCAAGCACGGTGGACAAGCAAACGGGTGCGTGCCCTGCTGGGATACGCATGGCATGGGGTCAGGGTGCAGGTACCGTCATGGTTTTGCTCCAAGGATGCTCCATTGCAGCTCCTCTCCGTAGCACAGCCAATCCGTTACCACCCGGCAATTACCACCGGCGCTATTAATTACTCATCACTGGGATGAAGCCGGGGCAGCGTAGTGAGGGCGATCGGTGCTTGTGGGGTAAACGGGAGCAAGCAGGGGGGCTGGCTCCGCTCCCGAGACTCAGCGGCGTTTCCAGCTCTCGCTCTGCAACCGGAGGCATTTCCACCTCCCGGCTTTGCCGTCCCGCTCCGGCTCGCTTGTTCTCTTCCCCACGGGCGCAGCGTGTTGCTCATTCCTGCATCCTACGATTTCACAGCATCCCCGCAGCCGGGTGTTAATGAGATTAGACCCAAGCTTTAAGATGTCTCTCTCTATCCTTTGCCATCCAATTACACAGCCCGCATGGTATCTGATTGCCTGCGAGAGGGGAGGACTGGGGCTGGCTGGGATGGGAGGATGCAGCTGGTCTTTCTGGGTATCAGCCCCGCCGTGCCGAGTGGTTTTCTTTCTTCTCTTTCTTCCCTTTTTTTTTTTTTTACTCCCCCCTTGGCTTTGAGCTGCTTCGTTTGGCTTTTTCATCGCTTCTCGACGTGGCGGCTGGGCAGAATTTGTTTAAATTAACTGCTTGAATGGCAGCGTTTGTGTGCGTTGGTGAGGGGGGGCGGAGCTCAGACAGCACCAGAATGGATGAGGGGGATTAAAGGTGCCTAATGGGTTCCAGATGGGCATCCCGGACTGGGAAACACCCCCGCAACCCCAACCCCAGCCGGGGGCCACTGGCAAGGAGCTCGGGGCTGGGAGCCAGGATGCTATGGCAGGCGGCTGCCTGCTTGGAGCGGCTACTCCAAGCGTGTGCCCATGGGGTCGGGGTGCCCCCAAGCTTCTGGGGTGCTGGTTGCCTCGGTGACACCCTGCCGTGCCCAGGACGAGCAGGCAGGAGGTACTTTCCTGGCTTGCCCAGAGCGCAGGGTGCAGCAGGCGCTGCTGTCCCCCTTGCCTTGGGGACACGAGGCTGGGGACAACGACTGCACGGGAGTCTGGCTTTTGGAGGGGCCGGAGCTCCATCGTTAGCTGACACTGCAAATACAGCCCGCTGCGGCAGCACCGCTGGAGCGACAGGTTCTGCTCAGCAGTCTGGGCTGCAGTGTGAGGAACCGTAACAGTTAGTCTTTGGCACCCTACCCCTGCGCTCTAGGGCAGCTGGCTCAGCCCGACGTCCCCACTGCTGCAGACATCAGCGTGGTTTTTTCTTATTTACAGATGGAAAATTGAGACCCAGAGACAGGAGTTAAATTGCCTGCACGGCCCTGACAGTTGCATTTCCCGGATCTGTAGGAATTAGGGATGGTGACAGCCGTGCCTGGCTCCCCAAGGGCTGTGCCTCCCACCGACGGCCAGATTTCTCCTCCAGACCTGCTACATGGTGCCAGGGCGGCGTGTTCGCAGCCTGCCCGGTGGCAGTGCCTTGTCTGGAAGCACATCAATCCCAAGAGAGATGAAGTGTGCAAGAGCCAAGGGCTGCTGGGGAGCAGTGTGGCTGGTGGGGACAGCAGGGCCATGGGCAAGGTGATCGCTTTGGAGTTTTATTAATGGCTGGGAGCAGGACATAAGCTGTGAGCATCCAGCTGCTGGGAATATCACCTGTGTTGTAGGATGGCTCATCATTTTGTGGGGGATTTAAGCTTCTTAGGGGAGCGGGTTGCAGAAGAGCCCATCAGGTTTAATGGGAGCGAGCATCATTTTGCTGCTGAAAGCTGGAAAAGCCCTGTTCCTGGCTGGAATGAGCCCACTCACCCTGCAATGGCTTTTTGTGAAGGCAGCAGGTTGCTCCAGTGTGTCCAGCTGCATCCAAGCAGATGGCCAAGCTAGGGGATGAGGCGAGGCGCGGGAGAGGAGACCCATGGCAACACTCCCCATGCAGAAGGGCTGGGGCAGAAGGTGAGGGCTGAGGAGGGTCCAGGCAGGGTGGGAGGGGGGTGTGCGGGTCGGTTGAGAGCGCTGGCCACCCTCTCTCACCCACTGACCCGCAGCCGATGCTGTCGGTCGGCCCTCCTGGCCCATCCTTGGCCCCACATTCCCCCTCCAGCTCTTGTTTCCTTCCACAAATACTGAGAAAATAAATACCGCAGCCAAGAGGGGATGTCCCCGTGTCCCTCCGCAGACAACCGCCTCCCCGGGGAGCCACGCAAGTGCTGACCCTGCATTCCTCAGCCCAAGGGCTGAGGAGAGAAAGCAAATATCGGCTTCTCCAGGGGCCGCCCGTGCCCGTGGCCAGGGCTGCCGCTTGCCTGAGGAAAGGGGCTTGCGGGGCGGGCAGATCCCCATCCCTGGCAGGGGTGGTTGCACAAGCCTGGGTAGTGCGAGGTGCCTGCCGTGGTCTGAGCCCGCTCCCTGGGGAGCTCCTGCCTGCAGTGCCGATGGCACCAGCCCAGCGCTGCCAGCTCCTGCTGCTGCTTCGCTGGGCTCCTCCTGTCCTCCTTCAGCCCGTGTATGTGGCTTTGTGGCCCAGGAGTTGCTCCACGAAGCATGGGACCTGTGCTGAAGCCAGCTTCCCGGGGCAGGATCTGTCCTCAGCGGGGTCCAACAAGGCGTATCCTCCCTCTTCATCCTTCACTCCCTCCATCCCGGGCTTGTCTCTTAGCGACTGCCCCTGGCCAGGACCGGGGCTGTGCAGGGAGGGATGTGACACTTCCCATGCATCAGTCACTTTGCCACCTCCAGAGTGAGGCGAGGCTGTTAACCCCCGCGGCGCTGGTTGGGCCAAGGCACGGCAAGTGATGGAGCATCCCTAAGACGCCTCCGCCCGGGTAGCAGCCGGCTGCTCTGCCTCCAGCTTGACACCGATCCCCGCTACAGTAACGATACGGGCAGCAATCAGGGAGGAATTAAAGGATAATTAATGCCAATCCACATGGAAAATTGCTCTCGTCAAACAAACCCGATATCATTTTTTTTGATGAGCTGACAAATTGGGTTGATAAGTAGCGACTGTGCTGACATGATATACCGAGGCTTCTGCAAGTCATTTCACTCTTGCCTGAAGGATATCGCGATGAAAACATTAATATTCTGCAAAAATCAGTGTAGCATTTCTGACAGCGTGCTTCACCAGTAGGCTTCCCGGGGGAATTGCGGCGGTGGCCTTCCTGGCAGGGTGCGGCGGGGCTCCGACGACGATGAACTGATGTTCACCGTCTCTGCGGAGCCACTGTGGGCTCGGGACCTTCGGTGGCAATGCTGACCTTTGCCAACCTCCCCCGCGTCTCCCGGCGTCTGGTTGCTCCTGCCCCACGCCAGCCGAGGGTGAGCTGGGCGGTGTAGGTGATGTAGCCGGGGGAAAAGCCACCTGCGCTGTCATGGAGCTCGGTTTGGAAGGAAATACGAACTGGCAGGATGCCGGTCCAGTGGGATGCTCCGCCTGAAACACCTGCGCTGGAAAACATCCTCGTGCAAGGTCACGCAGCTGGGGAGAAAAAAAATGTAGGTCACGGCTACGAGACGGGGAACGGCGTCTGGGGACGCGGTTACACTGAAAAGGACTTAGCAGCCGCGGCGGCAGCCGGCTCTGGGACGCGGGCTTCCGGCTTGGGGACGGACGGACGGATGGATGAGCAGCTCTGGGTACCGGCAGCTGGCGGGGAGGTTGCCGTTTTGGGGGGCAGCGGGGAGGCCTCGGCTGAGCATCATTTCTGCTTCGGGGCCCACGGTTTAGAGAGATGTTGGGAAATTAGAAAGTGCGGAGGGAGGAAGTGCAGGATAATTGGAGGTCTGGGAAACCTGCCTTCCAGTGAAAAGAATTAAAAAGCTCAGCCTATTTAGAGTATGCAAGAGGAGGTTAGGAGGGGATTTGATCCCCGTCTCTGCGTACCTGCATGGGGAGAAGCCTGATTGTAGGCACCTCATTAATTCCATAAAAAAAGAGAAAGAGAACAGGAATAAAATCATTCAATAGCTGGGGGCTGAAACCAGACAAATTCAGACTAGAAATAAATCTGGCTTTTTCACCACAGAGAGCAGTTAACCACTGAACACTCCGCTGGGAAGAGGTGGATTGGATGTCCTTTGAAGTTGGGAAGGAGACTGAACTTCCTTCCCTGATGGTGAAAATGGGAAGGGGCAGGGCTGGAGCAGGAATCCCAGGGAGGGCTCTGCGTCTGGGCTGGGCGTGTGGAGGCATCCCGGTGATAAAGTGTCCCCTTCTGCGTGATGGATGGCACCCATCCGCTGTCCCTTTCTGGGCACTGGGGACACCAATCCAGCGTCTCCATCCTAGGCCAGGACCATAATCGCTTGTGAAGCCCCCGAGCGTCCCTGCTCTGCGAGGCTGGCTGAGCAGTGCCGGCTGCAGAGACACCTCCGGGACGATGCGAGTTGACGTCTGAGCAGACACGGTGCTGGTGGGGAGGGGTGGCTGCTGGGGGGCACTCCCAGGCTGCCCCCACTGCTCTCGGCCGGGCCAGGGGAGATCCGCTGGCGCCGGTCTTCCCACGCTCTCCCGGGGGGATGCTTAGCCATGGCCTTCCCGACCCCTGCGCCGCAGTCCTGTCTGAGCAGCTTAAGAGGAGTTATGTTTTCCTAGGGCAGTAGGATGGCTTTTGCTGTAATTTTATGAGCTGCAAAGTTCCTTGGCTGGTCAGGCGCTGGCTGAGCCTTGCAAGGGCTCTGGCTCGGAGTTCAGGGGGAAATAGCGGCGGTGGCTGCAGATGCTGTCTCTCACCCATCGCAACCGCTCTTCCTGCGGTGCCCCCGTCTCCGTAGAGCCGGGCAGGATCTGCTCCTCTCCGGTTCCCATCCCATTGCAGAGACTCCAGCAGTGACTGCGACAGCGAGGCCAAAAGGGGGTGCTCCCAGGTTGTACGGCTGCGGAGTTTCCCGGCTGCCGGTCCCCCGAAATTGTGCCCGGGACAGTGAGAAGGCAAAAGCTGGCTGTAGCCGGGGCCGTGGTTCTGGGAAAGTCCCACCCTGGCTGCCCATTTGGGGACAACGCCTGCAGAGCACTGTGATGCTGCGGGGAGGCATCGGTGAGCCAGGGAGGGGGTGTGCAAACACCCGTGTGCCCTCGCAGCCTGCTGACCCCTGATCCCCTGGTTGTAGGAATGTCTTTACATGCTCTGGGAATCTTTGTGCTCGTGTCCTTGCAGCCTGCCACTCCCGGGCCTGGGTTTTGTGCTTTTGCTTCTTCTTTTTTTTCTCCTCTTTTTCCCCCCTCCCTCTTTCACAAAGACACCTATTCTCCCCCCTGCGCCCCAGGGATTTACACAGAAAGCTCACCCTCAACACAGCGAAAGAAAGGCCCCGGGCGGCCCCGGGAGAGGAAGCTCACACAAAATGCGGTGTGTGGCTCTTTGTGTCCCCTTTGTAATTCCTCTGCACAATGAACTGCCCCGGCCACCCACCAGCCCCGGGGTACCCCAAGGTGCCCGGTCTGCCGTGCCCCCCCCGATGCAGCAGCGGGCAGAGGTGGGGATGCTCCTTGCCGGGAGACCGAGCGTGCAGCATTTGTGCTCGGGAGAGGGGAAATTTGGGCAGGATGGAGATCGCCATGTTCACACAGCAGCATAAAGCCCCCTCGTATCCCAGCCAGCACCCGGGCAGAGCGCTGGGGGGGTCTCTCCCTTCCATCAGCCCCGCTCTGATGGCTTTTAACATGCTAATAACCCTCTCAAGGGCAGGAGCAGCTCTGTGTAAAACCCATGTTCAGCCCTCGGTCATGGACATTTGCTCGGAGACACAGTGTTAAATATTTATCCTCCCCGCCTCCCCCCTCCCGGCTCCGCAGGCATTAACAATAGCGATGGCAACTGGCCCCTTCCCCCTCGCCGGGAACATGTGGCTCCCGGACCATGACAGCGAGCGTTATCGTTTGTACCTGTGAATTATTGATACGGTATAAGATAGTTCTTGCGGTGAAAAAATAATGAGGGGGAGAGGCTGCAGCCCGGTGGGGCGGGTGCTGCTGCAGACCCTCTTCTCTGGGGGCAAACTGGGCGGTGGGACCCCGTTCCTGTTGGGCCCCGTCTGCCAGCTGACCGTGCCGGCCCTTAGCAGCGTGTGTCCGGCACCAGGCTGCCTTCGGGCATGGCGGCTCTGCTTTTGGCCTGGGTCTGCCCGGCGCCTGTCCCCTCCCAGCTGCCCACTGCCTTCCCTGGGGGAGGTGGGCAGCTGCCTGACCTCCCCAGCCCCACGCTGCCGGCAGCATCCTGTGAGCTGGGGGGCTGCTCGCTCAGGCAGCTGCCTGTGGGTCACGGGGGTGTCCCAGCGCCGCGGGTGGGCTGCCCACCCCGCGGTGCCTTGGTGGGGAAGGGGCAGGTATCGTCAGGCCCCGCAGACGCTGTGGCTCCAGTGAGCAGATGGAGTTTAGCCTGGGAGAGCCTTTCAGCTGGCAGGGCTGGGGGGATCCGGGGGTCTCCAGGGGCTGGAGGAGGGAGAGTGGTCCTCAGTCTTTGGCTTTATGGCCACTGATGTGTGCTGTCCCTGTGCCCTAATCTGTGCTTGGGAAAACAGAGGCTGCTGAGTCCCTGGAGAGCAGGTGGCAGCCCTGGAAGGACTCTGCTCCCAGTTTAGGGCTGTCCTTGGGCTGGGTGCTGAATTTGTTGCATCCGTCCCCTGGGATATGGAGGTGAGAGCCTGTCCCAGAGAGCCCCCAGGTCCCCACCTCGGGTGGGTCTGGGCTTTGGCTGTGCTCCGTGAGGCTCTGGGATGCCGAGCGGGAGGGTGTGGATGGCTCCGGGGCATCTCATCATCGGTGCTGTGGGCAGTCCGATTAAAGTCAGGGTGCATCTTTAAGCCAGCTCAAAGCCTGGCTTTGATGTACTTAGACCCTCAATCCTGCTCTGTTTTGCGAGGAGAGCATTAGCAGGAGAGCCAGGGCATTAGCCTGAGGAGTCTGATCCGATCTGGGGTTACACATCTGTGTCCCTGGGCTGGCTGACGGGGCACCAGCGTGCTGCACCCACCCCAGGGACGGTGAGGGTCTGGGGGAGCACAGCTGTGGCGAGGCACCCTCCTCCCTTGTACAGAGACCCCACCCACCCCGGCAGCACCACCCCTGCCTGGGAAGGGGCTGCCCAGACCTGCCATGCACCGACATCAGGTGTTGCTTTCCCAAAAATGTGTCTGAATCCGGTCTCCCAGACTCGGGGGATGCAGGATGTGAAGATGAGGGAGTGCCTGGAAGGCAGAGCAGCTCCTGCCCATCACCTGCCTGGGCCACAGCCATGGGCTACCTGAGCCCCCCTCCTGCCCCATTCATGGCTCCCAGTAGTGGCTATGGGGCTGGGAAGATTCCTGTGAGCGCCCGCCTGCGTGGCTCCTTCACCGGGTCTCCTGGGAGAAGGTGGAGGTGTGGGGTGCTTGTGAGCACTGCAGGAGGATGGTGTTGCCTGGGGGGGCGTTGTCCCTTTCTATCTGGCCTGAATATTGATTTTAATTGCACACTGGAGTAGCAGAATTGCTCCCAGCCTCCACTTTCTGTCTTCCTGCCTACCCTCCCCAGAGTGCTGCTTGGCTTGGGTGCCTGAGGAAGCATTTCTGGGTGAGGAGCATTGCACTGGTCTTCCCACTGGCTCCAAAAGACCCCTGGAGAGGCCATAACCCTCTCTCTGCTGCTCCCCAGGGCACTGCTTTTCCAGGTGTGCCGCTGCAAGGCTGGGTGAAAAATACTGCTGGGGCAAAGGCTTGAAAGTGAGACCGAAGGAGTGATTGAGAGCACACGCGTGTGCAGCACGTCTGGGCGATGGTGGGTGCGTGGACGCGACGTGGTGGGCGATGGGTTGCGGTACGTGTGCCGCAGTGTGGACGGGCACGGCGGGAGGTGCTCCCAGGCAGTGCGGCAGTGTGCTGGGAGCCCCTGGTCTGCGGGTGCTGCGGCATCAGGCAGCGTTACCCCGCGTACAGGCCGCAGCATGGGAGCTGTAGTGAGGAAGGGGCCGACGCTCCTGCTGCGGCAGAGCATCCCTGGGCGGGCGGTTGATTCCAGCATTAAAGTCTCTGGGAGCATGAGCCCTGTCTCCCCGCTCACCCGCCCGCTCCCTGTCTTGCTGTGAGTCGTGCAGCAAACACAGGCCAGGCCGCTCGGATGGATATCAACTTTGAAGTGTGGATTTCAAACGCTCCCTCTGCCCTCATCCCCTCCCATCCTGCTGGGAGGCGCGGAGGGCGGCAGGAGCACCAGGCACATGAAACGGCCCCGTTCAAAGCCGGGGACTGCGGCTCCCGCTTCCAAGCCGAGTTTGCAGGCGATTACCCAGTGGGGTTCCCTGCCTTCGCTCCCGGCCTTTTCCCTTGCTAACCGTCTGCTTTTAGGGGAAGAGCCTGGCACCAGAGCAGGTACAAGCTGCAGCGGGCTGGGCTCCTGCCTGCAGGTTAGGGTGGGGGATGCTGCAGCCCTCCCGTGCCCTATCCCATGGTCCCCACGGCTCCCTCTCAGCGCTGAACTGGGTTCACCCTCCCCTGGCTTTGAGGGTCAAGGCACAGAAGCTTTCTGCACAGGGGGGCAAAGCAAGGCAGCCGTGCTTTGGCCTCATCCAGACCTGACAACCCAAGCCCTTTGCTCTCCAGCTGCTTTCTGGCTAGAGGGGTGCAACGGGGATGGCTCTTCCCACGCTGGATCCCTGGGAGCTGCGGGATGCTCGCGTGCTCAGCTGGAGCTGGGGCTGTGCGTGCGTGGGGAGGATCCGACCCCTTCCCCGAGCGAGGCAGAGGCAAGATGGTGCGTGTGAACTCGACTTCACAAGACATCAAATGCGCTGCAGTCGGGTGGAAATTGGCTCTGGGAGCTCCTTTCTTCTGGCACCGAGCAGCTCCCTGTTCCCCCCTTGGTGGGTGGATGGGCTGATAATACGAGCAAGCGCCTGCTCCCCTTCAAGCTGCAGTGCCTGGGATCTCATCTCCAGGCTCAACGACAATTTGCATTCATGTTTACTTAACTAACCGGGAGCCCTCTTACATCCCCACCGCCTTCACTGGGGGGCTCACACGGCTTGTGGGGGTGGTGGGACCGGCAGAGGCGTTCCTGGGCTGCCTCCTTTGTGCTCCGGGAATCTCCAACCCTCAGAAAAAAAGACCTCTTTGCCGGAAGAATGGGCCCTTCTCCCAATTCACTTGAGAAGATGCCCCGGATTTCTGCCCAGCCAGGACCCTGCACTGTTCCTGGGCAGCATTTCAGTGGGGGAGCCGGCTAATTTGCAGTATTTTACATATATAATATGTTGTCAGAAATGCTTTTAAATCCCTATAATATTTAATTAGGAGGCAGCTTTTGGCGTATTAGGCAGAAACAGGGCTGTCTAATTAGTTATTGGCAATTTCAAACCCGTGAAGGTAATTAAGTTAAGTAAAAGCTGGAGGCAAGCTCCCATGCACACATCCACCCCATTTTGGAGCTGCTCTGGGATGCACCGGGGTTGATGCCGGTTGTCTGGCCTTGAAACGGCGTGTACCCATCCAGGGCTGCTGCCAGCCTTTCCCCCTCGATGGGGTGAGGAACAGCCGTTCCCCATGGCAGGGACCATGCTCAGCCAGCTGTCCTGGCTGGAGTAGGACATGTCCCACCATGGTCAGGTCTCCAGCCACCTCCCACGGGGCACTGACACCTTCTTGGGCCCACGACGTGTTTGTCTCCCAAACCTGGTATTTTTAATCTTGAAACTGAGCTGAGATCTGACAAAATATGAATCATCCAAGAGATGTAAGAGCGGGCAGAGTCCCTGGCAGACTGGAGTGTATTTTTAGCCCGCACGTGTTGGCATTTGTTTCTTAGGGGAAAAAAAGAGGTTTTCAAATCTGAGCGCCTAGCCCTGGCCACGCTGGGAGCCCCGCTACCGGCTCCGCATTGCTTTCCCTCCCTGGAAAATAAAGGGAAGGACGAGGGTCAGGCTGCGCTTCACCAGCCCTGCTCGCCTCTCCCATCGCAGGGGACCGCGCTGGAGGTCTGAGCCCTGCCCTGTGCCTGCTGCTGGGAGCTCGGGGGTGCTGGCATGGGCACATGCATGTGACCGGGGGCCGGCTGCTCGCCCTTCTGCTGGCCCAGGCTGGCAACCGTGGCACGGGGTAGCAACACCTGGAGCTGGTTGCAGCCGGAGCACTCCCAGGAGCATGGGTGTCTCTGGGGGCGCCAGCACCCAAAGTTGCGCCTGTAGCCTGGCCATGCTGCCACGTCCTTGGGCACGTGCCAGGGACGGATGGCATGTATCCCTCTCTGGGCTGCCCTGAGATGGTTCCTGCTGCATCCCATGGTGGGGTCCCAGCCTGTGAGATGGGGCTCTCCAGCCGCCCACCTCCCTCTGAGGGGTCTGATGCCTGCCTGGTTGCACCGTCGCGGGTCTCTGGGGGGTTTGCAGCCAGGACCCCACTGTACGGGAGATTTCATCCCCCCTTTAATCTTGACGGTTGGAAGCTGGGGAGCTGATAATGAAGGAGTGTAAATGTCAGCAGGAAACCAGCTTCAATCAGAACTGTTAAAAATAAACCTGCCAGGCCTGCTCTGGCAGGGGTAATCAGCCTCGGCAGCTCCACTCCCCGGGTCCTAGAGCACGAGCCGAGCTGAGCCGAGCAGTGCTGAGCAGTGCTGGGCCACCCAAGCAGCCGTGCTGGAGGCAGGGCGAAACGTTGGCAGATCCAGGTAACACAGCCCCGGCTATTCAGCACGTCCGCAGGGCAGGGTCAGCCCAGGGTCAGCTCTTGGGGTCACAGAGCTGGTGTCCCCACCTGGAGGGAGATGCCCTTGGAGCAGAGACGGGAGTTGTTAACCTCCAAGATCATTAACCTCGGGGCAGTTTGCAAAGGGACGTGGGGCTGCTCCGGCACTGGAGGCTGAAGGACTGTGCGAGACTCCCAGGCACCCCCAGGCTTGGGGACGGGGCTCCCCAGTCTGTGCCTTACAGTCAGGTGCTGCTGCCGGGCTCGCCACTCCCCCGGGGCTCCGTGCATGCACGGATCAGGGAAAGGCAGGAGGAGCACCCAGATGTGCCTCCAGCGACTCATTTCTGCCTCCCCAAACCAAGGGGGAGCGGTTGGTCCCCAGCACAGGCGAGGTCCGTGGGCGGCAGTGTTTTATGGCCGCAGGGGCTGCAGCTGTACTGACTGCCCGCAGACAGAGGCTTCCCGGGACCCATGGCGTGGTTCTGTGCCCGGGGCTCTTCAAAGAGCTGCTCCGTGGAGGGAAGCCCCGTGGGCTGGGGTGCAGCTCCCTGTCCCCCGTGGCATGGCCACGACTGGGTGCTGCTCTCCCAGACCCTCTCAGGAGCAACGTTACTGGGGCAAGGGCAGCCCCAGCTTGGGCCCAGCCTTGGGACAGGGCTTTGCTGCCCTGCCAGCAGTTTTTATCCTGGCTTGGATGTGTGCCATACGGGATGGAGTCTCATCATCTGCCTGTTGGGGTTTCCCTGCTGTTCACCCCTGCGCTCGGTTCCCATGCTCGGGTGCCCTCGCAGCCTCACACTCACACTGCCCCGTTTCCCACCCTCTTTTCCCATTAGATCCTTCTCCTATCAGGGCTGCTTCCTCCCACCCCTGTGTAAAATCACATCTCTCTTTCCAGCTGCTGGGCTGGATTTCAGATGTCCCGCTGGCTCCATCCTGGCTGCCAATGGGGTCTGATGCTTTTCACTCCCTGATGCATCTCCCACCTTGCATCCCACCACCGGCTCTGTGGTCCCTCCCAGGCGCTTTCAGGGAGCCAGGCTACGCAACGCAGCTCCTGCTGGAGTGAGTTTTGCCTGTCTTAGTGCTAGGGCTGAGCGTGAGGAGCCTGAAGGACCCTTGGTCACGCCAGGGCATCTCCAGTTGCGTCTGGCAAAGTTCAGAGCACCCTCCAGGCCAGGGAGAGTTTGCTTTAGTCCTTCCCAAAGCTGGGGCCAGGGCTTGGAGTTGCTATCCCGGGACCTGCAAAGCTGAGGAGCAGTGTCGCAGATCCACAGCATCACTCCTTGGCTCAGCAGCCCGCGCCAGATCTGGGACAGCCGGGATGCAATTCTCAGCTTGGCTCAGCCTCATTCACACCTCGGAGGAATCCAGGAGGGCAGGCAGGGCTGGCTTCACACTTATTAGCAATTAAAAGCCTCAGAGCCTGGGAGTCAATTAGCTCTGAGCTCAGCAGTGCCGCAAACCCAGGGGATGAGCCTGCTAACGAGAGCCACAGCCAGCTCCCCACAGGGCTCAGGGCTGGCTCGCCAGAAGAGCTATTTGCTTTTTCATTTACACCTTGGATGAGTGTTGGTGCATGGAGTTTGGGGTGTTTTCTTGGATTCGAGCTGCCAGGCAGGGAGCACATGCTGCGTGCTGGAGGGTGCAAGGCTCTCTGAGGTGCAGGGCTGGAGCCTGGCACCTCTCCCAGCACGGCACAGCAGTGTCACCCAGCAGAACCCTCTGCGTGTGGGGTCGTGGTGGGGTGAGGGGGGATCAGCCTTGTCCTAACCATCATAGGGCTTCACGGGAGGGCCTCACTGTGGCACACTGCCGTCTGCCAGAGGTAGAGCCATGCGTGATCCAGCAAATACCCCCCCAGCTGCCTCTGCCGCAAGCCCTGGCGCTGCTGGGCTGTGGTACCCTGATCTGCTGGGCACCCCAGGATGTGCTGGGTGCGTGAGCGCTGGGATGCTGCTGTGCCGTGGGCAGTGGTTTCCCTCTGCAACAGCGAGGTGGTGAGCCAAGGGTGGGTTTGGGGGGAGGCTGGCAGGGCCGTGCAGCCCCTAGGAAAGGCATGGCTCTGTGCCTTTGGTTTGCAGCACATCGGGAACGTGCTGGAAATGAGCCGGGCGATGTGAATGTGAAGCAGGTAGGTGCACAGGCTGGAGGGTAGCGTGGGAGCTGGAAAGAAAACATGCTTTGATGGAGGGTTTCACAGGGATTTCCCAAGTGCAAGACAGAAGCAAAAACATGAAAGGAAGGAGGAGAAGCTTGCTGAACACCAGGGCAGAGCGGGGCTGGAGGTGGTGAAAAGCAAGGATGGAGAGAAGCAGGAGGCCATGCAGCATTGGGGCCACCGGCTGGGTGCCTCGGCTGCCGGTGGCAGTGGGGCACGGAGGCTGGTGCAGGTTTAACACCCGGTGTCCAGACAGAGACTTGCTGGAGGGGATGAGCCCTCATCCAGCCATCTGGGAGCGAGGAGAGATGTGTCAGCCTCACAGCAGGTGTCTTTGAAGAGAGTGGCAGGCTGGCTGCTCCCAGGTGCATGCTGCAGGGCACCCCCTTGCCCACCCCAGCCTCTGACAGACCACGGGGCACTGGGCACAGTGGGTGCTGTGGCTCTCTCGAGGCACTTAGAGATGCCACGGAGCTGGTGGTGATGGCTCCCCTTCCTGCAGATAACGAGGTTGCAGGAACAAAGGGACAGTGTGGGGAGGGGGCGGTGACAGGCACGCAGGGTTTGCAGCTTGTTATTTCACTTGTGTTTCCATTAAAGCTGCTGCTTTTAACTTGTTTCAGCCTCCGAAGAGGCTCCAGGGTGGGTAGCAGATGCGTTATTCCTCCTCCTTCCCACCCTCCCCTCTTTCCCTTGGCCAGCTCCCCTTGTTCTCACAGCATTCCCCTTCTCGTGGAGTCCCACGGCTCTCTGGCTTTGCAGCACAGCCCACGCGGGAGCGGCTCCTTGCCGGAGCTGGACCGGAGCCACCGCACGTTCAGCAAAGCCTGGCTCGCACCAGTGCCTTCCCCGTGCAGATCATCCCACTCGCGATGACGTTACATGTCCCCAACTCCCTCCATGCCCAAACACGGGGCTGCTGGCGTCACCCGCGGTGCGCGCACCCTCGCGCCTCGGCATCCCCGGTGCACCCCCTCGGCGTATGCGGGCACTGTGGCAGCACCGCCGGTGATACCGGCTGGCGTCAGTCACTGGTGCCCTGGTAAGGAGAGCGGCCGGGTCATGGCACGGGTCAGCAGTGTCCCTTTGAAGCTGCTGAGATTTATGCACACCCTGAAGCGTTGTGCTAAATCAGCATCACCACGCTGGGGCTGGGACTCTTCTCGCTAACTGCTGCCATGAGCATATGTTGCATTTTACACATCCTCTGCTCGGCTGTCCAAGCAATCAAACCTCTCCAGCTTTAATGTTTGGGGAAGCATCTGCATCTCCTGGGAGGGAAGGGGCCAGGGCTGGAGCCTGGGGTCAACACAGCACTTTGGGAAGCCTTTCCTGGCGGGGGAAGGCGTGAAGCATTGCTTCCCCACTCTGGCAGCGTTCACCTTTACTCTTGGCCGTGTGTAGGTGGCGGACAGGCAGAATTGGTCGATTGGGCTCGTGTTGTTGAGGTCTGTGGTTTGAGATGCTCACAGCATCTTGATGTCTGGCAGTGTGTTGCCTTGCTCCAGCAAAGGATTGTTTTGTGCTTCTATACCTGGGCCTGGCAAGGATGAGCTCTGATCCATCACTTTCCCTGATGCTGAGATAACAAATGTGACTGCAAAAATCCTCAGGTGGGAGTGGGGGCAGCTCTCCTAAGGGAAGTGATTGTTTCTTGCTGCTTGGATGGATGCGACCTGGTGTGTCATCCTGCACACCAAGAGGTGCTGAGGACCCTGGTTCCTTCAGGAGGACCGTCCCATGGTCACAAATCACATCACCATGGGCGGTGTGTGAGCCGGTGATGGACATCGCGGGTACGTGGCCCTTGCACAGGGGAGGGGACCCCCAGAGCCAGGCAGCCTGTGCGACTCAGAGCACGGGGACCCTGCAGCTGGCAGATGGGGACATGAGCCCCGCTTTCCAGCTGGGCTGGAGTAAAGACAAGCATGAAAGAGGCCAAACTCCCCACGCCACCCAGGAGCAATGAGCCCTGCGCAGGGCAGGAGAGGCCAGCAGTAGCTTTCAGGCTGCTGTGGTGGCTAGAAGGATGCCTGGACCTCCTCATCTTTAGGGCCCCTATAGGGACATCTCCCTGCCTTTGCACAGGGCTTCGCTGTGCCACAGAGATGTCTCCTGTGCTGAACACAGGCTGCTGTCACCGTCCTTGTCCCCTCTGGCTGTACCATCCATGTGCACCCTGTCCCCAGAACCCATCAAGGCTGTCTGGGTCGGGAGGCAGTTTCTGTGGCTGCAGGTTGCGGTCTCCCCCAGCACACTGCGGGCTGCGGCACCCGGAGCCAGGAGGATAATGAGATCTTAATAGTCCAATTATATCTCATCGATTTACTCAGCACGTAATTGTTGGCGGCTGGGCTGGCTGATGAGGCACTCGCTCCGGCTGCCAGCGGGGAGGGCTGTGCTGTGCCGCCCAGCCTGGGATGCTCCTCGCAGCAACCAGCTGGTTCCTCTTGAACCGTGGCAGGAGCAGCATCCCCCGACTGGCTGTGTGTCCCCCCTCCAGGTGGGGTAAGGCCAAGAGTGGCAGGCAGAGACTGGAGTGGGGACGCTGGCACCCTGCCCTGGCTGGGCGGGGGGGTGCCAGCATCAGGCTGACCCTGGGTTGACATCCCTCCCCACTGCTCTGGGGAGCAGGAGGGTCGCACATCTCCGCCTCCTGCTAAAACAGGCTGACAGGAGAAGTGGCTCCTGCTGGGTGACAGTCCCCACGGCTGAGCCGTCGGCCATGCCTGGCAGCCTGCACCAGGCAGGGTGGTGGCTAGCAGAGGTGTGCCCAGCTGGCAGCAGAAGCCAGCTCCCGAGCAGCCCCCCACAGGTGTTCCTCTCCGCAGCATGGCACCGCAGGTGCATCTCTGTGTTTTCTTCTATTCCCTTGCCTTTTGAGCCGGTTGTGGCTGGGATTCCCACGACTAACACTGCCTCATTTGGAGGAGTCACTCTTAGCTGTGATTTTGAGCCTGCTTTCATGACTGTGCTAATCATCTCTTTTTCTGTGGGTGTGAAAACCAGCAAATAATGTTCCCTCTCCCCCTCACAGTGCTGCTTTGGACCCTGTCCCATCCCTTCCCATTGCCCTTTCTGGTCCCTGCCAAGGTGCCATTTCCAGCACACCCCAGTCCCTTTCCTGAGTGGCAGGGGCTCAGGCTGAGCCCACCATGCTGCACCCTGGCTTGTTTGCACCCATACATCAGGCTCTGCCATCCCACCTTGTTCTGTGCAAACACCATCAGCCCCAGAGGCCGGGGTAGCAGTGGGTAGCACGCAGGCTCCCTGTGACCTTGGGGATATAGACGTGGAGAGGGTGGGAGGCCTGTGTCATCCCCCCTCGCCCAGGGTGGCGCAGTGCCGGCAGCTGGGCCAGCGGAGCCCATTAAAAATCAAACAGCCTGATGTAATCAGAGAATCACTGAATGGTTTGGGTTGGAAGGGACCTTAAAGATCATCTAGTTCCAACCCCCCTGCTGTGGGCAGGGAATGCTGGGGCACACTGTGGGAGCCTGAACCCAAGATGAGGCTGCAGGATCCTGCTTATGCTGGTGCTGAGGACTCAGGCAGGTGACAGCGTGGACAAACCTGTGCCTTGTTACCCCAGCACCCTGCTAATGCAGCAGCCGGGCCAGTTGTTCCCAACCTCTGGCAAGTAACTCCTCTCTGGGACACCCTTCCTTGGATGCTGGGTCCTTGCAGCACTGGGGACTCGTGTCCATCGCCTCGAGTGGATGGCGCGGCTGGGTGATGTGGGTGACACATGGGTGATGCTTGTTTCTCCCAGCGCGGGGCTGCAGGTGCCTGCAGCCGCTCTTACCCTGCGGTGGGAAACAGGAGTGCGAACCCCCTGGAGGGACCCCGGGCTGTTGGCCGCTAATGTAAGCCCTGATTAGTCTATCGAGCGCTGATTAGTCTATCGATCTGGCGTAATGGAGGAGCCTGTCTGTCCCTTCGCGCTTGCCTTGGTCACCTGGCAGGCGGTGGCATGAACAGCCGTGCTGGCGAGGCAGCTCCGGCTCTGTCTGTCACTCTGCCCTGGACAAACAGCATGTGCGGGGTGACCCGAGGGTCACCGGGCTGCTTCATAGCTGCTGGTGCAGTGCTCCTCTCTGGTTAGTCCCTGGCAAGCCCTTTGGCTTGGGGAAGTGCCAGCTGCACGCTGGCACAGCACCAGCAAGGCGAGGCTGGGATCCAGGGAGCATCTATCCCAGCCCGAAACATGGGTGCTGCCCAGGGCTGCGAGGGCGAGCACCCGGCCCGTGGGCAGGGACATCCTCACGGTGGGCGCCTGGCAGCAGGTGATGGGCTAATGGCCTTAAGTCTGCCCCAGCGAGCAGGAGGGGACCCGGGAGACCACCGGACTTAACGACAGCGAGTTTCCAGCGTGGAAACCGGGAAGGGAAGAACCGAAAGCCGAGAGGAAACCTGCTGGGGCACGACCTGCGGCTTCGGGCAGGGCGGCGATGCTGCCCGGCGAGCGGAGCGCGGTGCCGGAGGGCTGCCAGGCGGCCCCGGCGCTCTTGGCAGGCGGCTGGGGCGGTGGGGGGGCGGCCAGCACCGCTGGGAAGCAATTACCTCCCCGCTGTGTCCGGCCCTAATCCCCTCGCTAGGCGGGCGGGGAGCCGGCTCGCCAAACAAGGCTCAATCAGGTTAAAGTGTGAAGTCAGGATTAGCCGAAAGAATGAGAGCGTGGTAATAGCCCACCCCCCTCCAGCCCCCCACCCCGCCGCCCTCCGGCCCCTCGCCGGGGAGATTAAGGCTGCCGGGGTTTGTTTTCCTGAGTGGGCTCCCCACTGGGAAGCCGTGTCGAACAGTTGTGCTCGGGTGTCCCGCTAAAGCGCCGGGCAGGGCGGCTCGCTGGGGGGTTGGCTCCCGCCGCCGAGCCCCTGCCAGCCCCGCGGGAGCCGTGCGTCCCCCCCGCCTGGCTCCGCGCCGGGGCTCCCCGGGGACCGGCGGCACCGCCAGACCCGCCGCCATGCGGGGTGTTCCGAGCAGGGGAGTTCCCAAAATCCCAGCTTCCGACTGTAACCATCTCCCTCGCTGCCCAGCCGGGAGGGATGGTGCGGACACAGCCCGGGTATAAGGCTTTTGGGGGACGTGGAAGGAAAGCGGGCGCCCGCCTCGGTCTCCCCAGCCGTGGGATGGAGCTGGCTGCTGGTGATTAACGGGCATCAGCTGGGTAAGAAAGCCCCGTGGGAGGTGAGCCTCGGGACAGGAGGGATCTGGGATGGGGCTGGGTTAGGAAGGGCTGGAAATGCAGTGGGTTCCTGGGGGTCCTGCTCTGCAGACAGGCTGCGGAGAGCTTCCCATCGGGGCATGTACGTGTGCTGCAGCCTCCACGGAGGTTCTGTCCTCTGACACTCGTTTGCTCACCCCTCGTTATCCTTCCCCCTTTGCACCCTGCGCCGTGTAGGGAGAAACTCCAGCTGCGTGGCCCCTGCGGGGTGTGGATGGACCAGTTGCTTGGGCATCCCCTGGGTTGCACAACAGGGAACTCTTAAACCTGGAGCTTTAGGAAAATAACTGGAAGTGAAACCAGAAAAGGCAGTGACAACGGGGCAGGGGCTGCTTTCTTCTCCCCCTGCTCTGTCCGGGGCTGTCGGACGTGTCAGTGCCTGCGGTCACCGCTGCAAGCTGGTGCTCCACATGCCATGGCAGCCACGCGCTTGTATTTGGCGGGGAGCGAGGTGGCATCGGCGCAGCCGCCGAGGGTGCCGCAAGCCGCGCGATGGAGCGAGGAGAAGCCGTGCCATCTGCTGTTTCTTCCACGACAAAGTGTAAAGCAAACATAGCTGGGAGCTACGAAACACCAGGAGGGAAGGGGCCATGCCTTGTTCCCGTGCCGGTGCCCGAGGATCCCGCAGGCAAAGCATGTGTTTGTCCCGGTGTCGTCAGCTGTGTAACCGTGCCGGTAACGTATGCCCGGCTCCGGGGCCTTGCTGAAACCCTCGCATCCAGCGTCTGTCCCTCTTGGCTTCGGTACCCCCAACGGCAGCACTTCATCGGTGACTGTCACAAAAAGCTGTGAAGGGGAGAAGCCTTGTAAAGGCGGTTGCAACCTTCTAGCGGCGTTTCCCTCGCGAGCTGTAAGTGAGCAGCTTGCAGACAGACGCCTGGGTTTACTCCCTGGGCACGCTGGGACTCCCATGTGCTGCGAGCGGAGAAACGCCAGCAAGGCTTCCATGGGGGAACCAAGCAAGCCGTGGGCAGGGGCGGGCAGCGCCAGAGCTGGGAGAGGGGCGCAGAGCACCGAGGCGTGGTGGGTGCGCCGATGCTTGGCCCCGCTGCGATGGGTTTGATGTTGGAAGGCAGGGAGGTGCCGAGAGGGAGCACGGCGCATTGAATGCGATGCTGGGAAGGGCAGTGAACTTCAGCTGCGGGGTTCCAGGGGGGTTTCTGGGGATCCCTTCTTCCAGAAGCCAAAAGGGAATTTGGGGCGATGCTGCGTTTTTCTGAAAGGTGAGTGTGATTCCTGGGGGTCCCTGGGTGCATCGCGTCACCAGCAACGGATGGGGAGGGCGCGTTTGCATCTGGAGGGGGACGGGGTGTCGGGGGGTGCTGCAGGTGCCGGGTCCCTCCCCTTTGAAGCGTGTGGGGCCATACGGATCCCGGGAAGCCTGGGATGGGCTGGAGCATCCTGGGCAGGGCAGCCTGGCAGTGCCGCCGCGTGGGTAGCCGTGAAACTGCGCCTGCTGCGCGCCCGGCTGCTGGCAGGGAAACCCGGCTTTACCCTCCCTGGTAGCCTGGTCCCTTCCAGGGGCAGCGTCTCCCTTCCTCTGCTCCAGCGATGGTGCGTTGCCAGCCGGGTTGGACTCCCCAGGAGGGATCCAGAGCAATGCAGCAGCCCCTGCCCCCACCCCCGCACACAGTGCAAGGGGGACAGGGGCTGGTGTATCACTCTGGCACCGTATGGCAGCTCTTCGGTGCCTGGGCATCCCACCGGAGGGCTGGGTTTTCCTCGTGCATCCATGCAAGTGATGCTGGTGCTTCCCTTGGACATTCCCCCATGGCAGTGAAGCTTTTGACTGGGATGAAATCCCGATTTGGAGACATCCAGGTGTTTTGTAAGCAGTTTGTGGGCCATGCTGAGTCCGTTATCTGGGAGGAACTGGGGGCATGGGGAGGAGTGTGGATGCTGTGCCTCCATCCTGAACCAGCACAACTGTCATGGGATATCAGTAGTGAACAGACTGCGTTATGCTGAAGCAGAGGTGGTGACCTCCAAGTGTGAAACACTGGCGTCTAGGGACACCCCAAACCAACCCCTTGGGGCTGGGATGGTGATGTCTGCGTGGCCTGTGCAATGCTGGGGGTTGCTTGATCCATGCAGGTTGTCCTGGTCCTGCTCCTCACTCACCCATGGACTAAATGCATAGGACAAATGCTGCGCCATGCCTCAGTTTCCCTGTGGCAGGAGGACCCACTGCTGGCCCTGCAAACACAGAGCTCATGCCAGCCCCACACGCCCCGGCAATGCAGAGTGGGTGATTACGCGGACGGTGCCGTGTAGCGATGAAGTAATTAATGACCCGATTATTTGTGCCCTCTAAAGTGCAGGGCAGGCTCTATGGGAATGCTTGCTGGAGCCACTAAGTGTAATTACCAGTTAATCAGCAGGGACCTGTAATTATAGCAGTCACAGGGTATTTAAGTACAGAGGGTTTTCCCAGAGCTGTGCCCTGCTGCTCTGCTTATCAGAGCTGGGGACACTGGTGCCTGCGGAGCCCCAGCCACTTGCAGCCACCACGGATGGAGCTGGACTCACCTTGGGACCGCCAGGAGGCAGTGGGCTGCAAGTCCCTGGTTGCCAAATTACAGCCTCCCAGAGCCTCGCGGGGATGACTGTGTGCCGGGACATGCCCCTGCCTGCGGATGCCCTGGTCCCACGGGGCATCGTGCTTTGCAGGCACTGCTCATTTGCCTTCCTGCCTCCTTCTTCTGCAGGGACCTGAGTGAGAATTTCATCCAGGCCATCCCCAGGAAAGCTTTCCGAGGGGCCACCGACCTCAAGAACCTGTGAGTCATGGTGAAATCGGGTTTGGGTGGCACAGGGGAGTTTGGGGTCAGGTCTGGTGGCCCGAGACATCGGTCGCTTTCCACCAGCAACACTCCCTCTGACTTTCTCCCGCAGGCAACTGGACAAGAATCAGATCAGCTGCATCGAGGATGGGGCTTTCCGTGCCCTGCGGGGGCTGGAGGTCCTGTAAGTGGCCAGGAGCTGGCTAATCCCCTGAGGGTGAGGGTGTCCCCAGGTGCTCCCCACTCCCCGAGGCGCTGTGGGGACGTTGTCAGTGTGCCATCTCTCCCTGGCCCCGAGGAGGGTCTGGTACTACTGCTGCGGAGCTGTGCTCCAGGGCCTGATCCTGACCGAGGGAGCCCACCTGCCTACGGCTGGCTGTGGAAGGGAGAAGCCTGGAAAGGGCAGCAAGCCTTGCTGGGGGTTTGGGCTGTCCCCATCCCTTGCCTCTCTGTCCCTCCACCCTGTGCCGGGGGGTGGGTGGGTGCTGTTGCTTCCAGGGGTTTGGTGCCACCTGGACTGTCTCACACTCCCATTTATGGCCTGGCTGCCCTGACCTGCCGCCCTCTGCCTTCCCGCAGGACCCTGAATAACAACAATATCACCTCCATCCCGGTGTCCAGCTTCAACCACATGCCCAAGCTGCGGACCTTGTGAGTGCTGGGGCTGTGGGGGTGGGAGGGACCCTGGGAGGGACCCACTGGGCTAGAGCGGGATGTCCCCATCCCAGCAGTGCTGGGACAACACCTTGGGGAGGAGATAGAGGGGACACCCCTGCGGTGCATCCCTGGGCACCGCCAAGCAAGGTGGTCTTGGCAACGGGTGCAGATGCTCTCCAGCTCCTCTGTGTCCCCCTCTGAACGCCCCCAACCTTTGGGATAAGCCCTGTGGGGTGGGCGGGGGGCGTGGGCAGGAGCCGTTCCGTGGCCGCTGAGTGCCCTGTCTGCCCGCAGCCGCCTGCACTCCAACCACCTCTTCTGCGACTGTCACCTGGCCTGGCTGTCACAGTGGCTGCGCCAGCGCCCCACCATCGGGCTCTTCACCCAGTGTGCCGCTCCAGCCCAGCTCCGCGGCCTCAACGTGGCCGAGATCCAGAAGAATGAGTTCAGCTGCTCCGGTGAGGGGGCTGGGGGCGGCAGCGGGTGCCAAGGCAGGGGCGCAGGTCCAGGGGGGACAAAGGCTGACCCATGGATGCAGCACAGCTCCACTCCCTGCCGCATGCCCAAGCTCAGAGCCTAGATGCGGCTCCATCCAGCACCGTCCCCGGTGTGGGGACAGCATGGTGACAACACCGCCCTGTCAGTGTGACAGAGGGTGCATCAGTCTGTGCCCTTGGAGCTGCATGCCTTTCGCACGGGGTTGGGGCACACCAAGACCTTGTGCACCCACTCGAGGGTGCCAGAGCTGTCCCAGCGCGCCACGCTGTCACCAGGGTCCCTCAGGGTGCTGCCACCCCACCCCCTGGCCCAGTTCTTGGCAACTCCCATGCTGGCTGCTTCCCCGGCAGGACAAATGGACCCGGGACGTGCCCAGCTCTGCAGCCTGTCCTCTGGCTCCTGCCCGGCCATGTGCGCTTGCAGCAACGGCATCGTGGACTGTCGGGGCAAGGGGCTGACGGCCATCCCTGCCAACCTGCCCGAGACCATGACCGAGATGTGAGTATGGCCCCACGCTGTCACCGCCGGGCTCGGGGGGGCTCCAGGCTGTGGGGACACAGGGGCAAGCCCTACAGCTCAGGAGGGCCTTGCCCTGCTCCCATGCTGCCCAGATTTAGCCTTGGATTTAGGTGCGTTAAAGATGTAAATAGAGAAATAATCTCCTTAGGGGAATCCAATTAAGGAGCAAAGCCCCCACCGGGATGGCACACAGAGCACAGGGGAGGCAGCGGGCTCCCCCAGACCCAGGGTGCTGGGGGGGAGGAGGTGCTCCCCCCGCCCTTGGCACCCCTCCCTGGTGGAGAAAGCCCCCAATACAGGCTGCAGGTTGCCCCAGGGGTGAATGGTGCCGTTCCGGTGGGGTAGCTTACTGCAAGCCTGGGGGGTTTGCAGCACCCCAGCCCTGACAGTGGGGTGCTGGGGCTCAGCCAGCCCCATAGCCCTCATCTCTCCTTTTTCTCTTTGCAGTCGCCTGGAGCTCAATGGCATCAAGTCCATCCCCCCAGGCGCCTTCTCCCCCTACAAGAAACTGCGGAGGATGTAAGTGTGCGGCCCCCACCAGCCCACCCCGATCCTCAGCACCCTTCACCCTGCAAGACACTGCTGTGAGCCCGCAGCCCCTGACCCTGATGGGTGTGGGGACGTGCCGTGACGTGGGTACCCCACATGGCAGCACTGGGATGGGGTCTCGGATACCCCCAGCTCTGTATATCGGGTGCTGGGGGAGGTCCCCTGGACCCAACAGGAGGATGGGGGCAGGGGGTGAGAGAGGAGGGGTCCAGGCCACCTTCTCCCTTCGGGTTTCAGAGACCTGAGCAACAACCAGATCTCAGAGATCGCTCCTGACGCCTTCCAGGGGCTGCGCTCGCTGAACTCCCTGTAAGTGCCTGCACCGGGGTGATGCGGGGTGGACGGTGTGCCCCCTGAACCGTGCCCCACACTGCTCCCTCCATCCCTCTCATGGCCACCCTTTCCCTCCCAGGGTGCTCTATGGCAACAAGATCACGGACCTCCCCAAGGGTGTCTTCGGGGGACTTTTCGCCCTGCAGCTGCTGTAAGATGCTGGTGTCTGGGTGGGATGCTCTGTGGGCACACCGGGACGTGGGGCTGAGATCCCCAGCCCCTGTGGTGCAGTGAAGGGGGTCCCCAGCCCCACCTCCCCTCCCTGCCAGGCTCCTCAACGCCAACAAGATCAACTGCGTGCGGGCAGACGCCTTCCAGGACCTGCAGAACCTCTCGCTGCTCTCGCTCTACGACAACAAGATCCAGAGCCTGGCCAAGGGCACCTTCACCTCCCTGCGAGCCATCCAGACCCTGTGAGTGCCCACGCTGGCTCCGATGCCCGGGCGGACGCCTGGGGCTGAGGCACCTTGGTGGGTATCCGGGGCTGGAGTTGGGGGTCACCCGCTGTCCCTGCCGCAGGCACCTGGCCCAGAACCCCTTTGTCTGCGACTGCAACCTGAAGTGGCTGGCAGACTTCCTCCGTGCCAACCCCATCGAGACCAGCGGTGCCCGCTGTGCCAGCCCCCGGCGCCTGGCCAACAAGCGCATCGGCCAGATCAAGAGCAAGAAGTTTCGCTGCTCGGGTGAGAGTCGTCCTCGACGTGGGCACCCTGCGGGCTCGGCTGTCCTCAGCCCTCCCCCAGCCCGGTGTCGGTGCTCAGGGTGCTGATGGGCTTTTTTTTCTCCGCAGCCAAAGAGCAGTATTTCATCCCAGGTAAGAGGAAGAGCCCTGTGTGGGGGGGTGTGTGATGCCCTTTTTTCCAGGCTGCATTTCCCATCGTTTCTGGTTGCTGAGTTCCCAGGTGCCACCATAACTGGAGTGCTGGGTACCAGGATGTCAGCATCAACCCTCGTGCCATTACCTGGATGCGCACAGAGGCCACCCCGGGCTCTGGCCGTGGTTGCAGGAGGGAAGGGGGTTGTGGGCAGCACCTGTACCCAGGACAGATATCCCTGTGGATAGCTGCTTTGGGCATGGAGAGGAGTAATATGTGCACAGGGGCTGGGATGAGATGGGCTAGGGAAGAGACAGAGCCTGGCTGGGGCTGTGGGAGGATGAGGAGGCGCGGGCAGGCGCAGGCCCCGTGCCTCCCTGGGCTGGTGCATGTGGGAGCTCATGCTGCCCTCGCTGGCACGCAGGGACGGAGGATTACCAGCTCAACAGCGAGTGCAACAGCGACGTGATCTGCCCCCCGAAGTGCCGCTGCGAGTCCAGCGTGGTTGAGTGCTCCAACCTGAAGCTCACCAAGATCCCGGAGCGCATCCCGCAGTCCACGGCCGAGCTGTAAGAGCCCCCTCCCTCCTGCTCCACTTTCCCTCCTGCAGCTGGAGCATTGCTGGTGCTGGCTCAGGGTTTGGTCTGTGCCAGGCCTTTCGCAGCCATCTCCTGAGCTCTTTTCCCTGCCACCCACCACAGGCGTCTGAACAACAATGAAATCTCTGTCCTGGAGGCCACTGGCATCTTCAAGAAACTCCCACATCTGAAGAAAATGTGAGTACCAGGCAGGCACAGCCGCGCTGGGAGTGTCTGAGGGCTGGGAAAGCACATGGGGTCCTGATGCCAGGGCAGCCTGGGGCATGAAATGGGCAGGCACATCCAGATCTGAGGCTCCGCTGAGGGACGGGGCATCACGGGGTGCTCGGTGGGACCTGGGGGAGGCAGGGCTCAGGATGAGGTCGGGGCAGAGCCCCCCGTCCCAGCCTGCTTTCCCCTCTCCGCAGCAACCTCAGCAATAACAAGGTGTCAGAGATCGAGGATGGGGCGTTCGAGGGGGCATCCTCTGTCAGCGAGCTGCACCTCACCGTCAACCAGCTGGAGTCTGTGCGGAGCGGCATGTTCAGGGGCCTGGATGGGCTGAGGACCCTGTGAGTCACCTCTCTGCCATGGGCACAAGGATGGGGACATCCTTGCTCCCCTGCCCTGCCCACGATCCCGGGCTGGTGCTGCCTGCATTGCTTGGGAGTGCCTTACCCATCTGCTGGCCATATCCAGAGCTGGGGCGCAGGTTTTTGCTGCTCAGGGTCTGGCTCAGGCTCATCCTGCTGCCTGGCAGTGACGTGGGCACGGCCCCAGGCACTGCCAAGGTGGGGTTTCTCCGGTGGCACCTGCCCAGGTCGTTAAGTGCCATCGTTCTCTCCTCTGCAGGATGCTGAGGAACAACCGTATCAGCTGCATCCACAACGACAGCTTCACGGGGCTGCGCAACGTCCGCCTGCTCTCCCTGTACGACAACCAGATCAGCACCATCGCGCCGGGCGCCTTCGACACGCTGCAGTCCCTCTCCACGCTGTACGACTCGGGCCTTGGGAGGGGGGATGCTCCCAGGCAGTCCTTAGGGTATCGGGGGGCTGCAGGGGGTTCCCCTTGCCCAGCGGCTGTTCAGGTGATGCCCTTGCGCTCCCTCCCGTGTGCAGGAACCTGCTCGCCAACCCCTTCAACTGCAACTGCCAGCTGGCCTGGCTGGGGGACTGGCTGCGCAAGAGGAAGATCGTGACGGGGAACCCGCGCTGCCAAAACCCCGACTTCCTCCGGCAGATCCCGCTCCAGGACGTGGCTTTCCCCGACTTCAGGTGTGAGGAAGGTAACTCACGGGCCCTGTGGTGCCAGGGATGAGGGGGGACTGGGCTGCTCACGCTAGGATGGCACTGTGCTCTCTGTGCCAGCACCGTCCCCGCTCCCGGGATGCTCAGCAGTGCCCTGCAGCAGGCCGGTAGCTTGGGGTGTCCCTCAGCCCGTTAAATGCCTCCCCACCAAGGATGCAGGAGTTTCCCTCCTGGTACTCAGCCCTTAGGGCTGCACTCAGATGCCCACGAGCCGCTCTGAAGTGGGAGAGGAGTTTGTACCCACTGCACCACGTGGCAGGTCCGCGCTCCAAACGCTGTGCCCTGGGTGCTGGCAGGAGCGGATGTGCAGGCAAAGCCCGGCGGAGTTCATCCTGCTCCTTCCCTCCTTCCCTTCCCAGCCCAGCACATGGAGCTGGGCAGATGGAGCCGGCGGGGAGCGCACGTGTCGAGAGAAAAGCCTTTTTTAATTTTTTTTTTTTTTTTAAATTTAGAACAGCTTTTGAGCCCTCTGGGAAATATTTACAAACAAATCAGCGTTTCTTCTGCTCTCCCTCCTCCACCACGTCAAAGCCTGAAGGGTTGCGTTCTGCGCCTTTCCTAGCGGTGCGGAGTAACGCGCCGGTGTCCCAAGGATGGCTCTCCCGCAGGAGCCCAGCGCCGCGGCGGGGAAGGGGGAGCAACGCTGGCTCCTCCGGCTGCTCGAGGCACCTCTCCCTCTAGCCTGGGTCTAGCAGATGGGTGAAGGAGGTTGTTTCAGGAGGATTTGCAGGGCTGGGCCCCTTCCTCCGCGCCCTCCTCTCTGCCTTCCTGGGAACGGTGAACACGAGCGCAGCCTTGGGCAGGCTGATTGCATCCATCCCAGCGGGACAGGCGGTTCCCGTGCCGCTGGGGAACGCGATTCCCGTGCCGCTGGCAGGCAGCAGCGCTGGGGCCGTTTGCTGCGGGCAGGTGGCCTACAGCACCCTGCTCTGGGGGCGAGGGAGCAGTCCTAGGTGGGCGCAAGGCACCGAGTCCAGCCTCACACGGTGCCCGAGGGCTGGGTGCCAGTGACCTTGTGGCTCTCTGTGCCCGGTGCAGGTCAGGAGGAGACCAGCTGCATCCCCCGGCCCCAGTGCCCGCAGGAGTGCACCTGCCTGGACACCGTCGTCCGCTGCAGCAACAAGCACCTCAAGGCCCTGCCCAAGGGGATCCCCAAGAACGTCACGGAGCTGTGAGTGGTGGGCGAGTGCCCAGGCTGTCCCTCAACTGCCAGCGACTTTGCAGCTCTGGGTTGGGGTGTCTCTGCTGGGGGATTGCAGGTGTCGGGGCAGAGATGCTCCCTAGCACACCCCCACCCTCGCTGGGTAGTGGTAGCAGGACCCCAACCCCAGCGAGGGGCTCAACAAGAGCCTCTCTGCTGCCTCGGGGCTACCAAGGGTGATGTGCAAGGGGCAGTCACAGCTGCCGGGTCCCTGCTCTTGGGGAGGGGGCAGCCACCCCCTGCAGCAGTGGTCCCCACACAGCCGTGCAGTCCAGGGCTCTGCGGTCCCCGACGGCCTGCCATCAGCAACAGGGACAGGGCTACTCCGCCTCTGCCAGCTCCCTGGCCTCTGCCATCCCCTCTCCCTGCAGCTGCGGAGATGCTCTTGGCAGCACAGGCTCTGAGCACACGGGGATGCAGTTTGGGTATCGGGGAGGTACCCGAGCAGCCGAGCCAGGTCTGGACCTGCAGGGACCTTGGTGCTCGTTGCGGCCGGGTTCGGCACCTGCCTGGGATGCAGCAAGCGCTGTGTGTGGGGGGTGTAGGCACTGGTTGTGTATGTGCATACATATACCACCCCCTCACACCGCTGCGCTGTCTCGCACACCGCTCTGCATCCTCCTCTCTCACACATGCCTTGGGAACGGTTACGGCCGCCCACGCTCACATCGGATGTGTAAACACAGCACGTGGCTGGCTGCGCTCGCACACGCGAGCGGCTGGGAGACTGCCCCCGGGGACCCGCACATGGAGCCCCCAGGCATGTTAATGCACTCCCCTGACAGCCCAGGGGTCCCCCAAGAGCCCCCACGGGCCCTGGGTGCCGGAGGGAGGTGATGCTGGAGATGCTCCTCACAGCCCCAAGTCCATAGGGGTGTCTGTGCAGGAGAAATGGGAGGTGGGGAGGGAGGGACCACCTGCTTCTTCACCACTACGAGGTGTTTTCGTTCTCCCTTGCAGCTACCTGGATGGAAACCAGTTCACTCAGGTCCCGGGGCAGCTCTCCACCTTCAAGTACCTGCAGCTTGTGTAAGTAGGCTGGAGCAGGAGCACAGGCAGCCGGCCCCACCGATTGGACCTGTTGGTGTGCAGAGACCCCCCACATCCCTCTGTGTCCCCCCTCTGCACTGGGACACAGCTGCCTGGCAGTGATGCTCAGCCCTGGATGCTCACAGCCTGTGGGCTGGGCATGGGGCAGAGGGACCTCCTTGGAAGCTGTGCCGCTGTTTGCACCCCATTGTGAGGGGGGACAGGGCCCAGCTGGCTTCAAGCCCAGGGGTTTCTCTTTTCCAGCGATCTCAGCAACAACAAGATCAGCTCCTTGAGCAACTCCTCCTTCACCAACATGAGCCAGCTCACCACCCTGTAAGTGCGGTCCCTGCGGTGCGCAGCCCAGCTGAGCTGCCGGGGGGGTGCTGTTCCCAGGGGACCCCAAAGACTTGAGGGGTGCTGGGGACACCTGCTTTCTGCCTGGGTGAAGCTGTGGTTTCAGCTGGAGCTCATGCAGGGGGGAGTGTGCAGCCCGGGGTGGGCTTCTTACAGCACACACAGCCGTGCCCCTGCCTCCTTTCCTTCCGCAGGATCCTCAGCTACAACTCCCTGCAGTGCATCCCTCCGCTGGCCTTCGAGGGCCTCCGCTCCCTCCGCCTGCTGTAAGTACCTGCCCGTAGCCCTGCTCACAGCCCCGCTCGGCCCCTGCTCTGCTGCTCCCTGTGTCCCCTGTGCCAGCTGGAGCTGGGTACGGGCCGCAGGAGGAGCGAGGGGAGATGCATCAGCCTCCCGGCGCAGATGGTGCAGTTGCAGCAGCGGCAGCGTGGTGGGCGCCAGCTCTGCCACCCGCGCCTGCACCCGTGGGGTGGGGGGGCAGCCCAGCTGGTGACAGGCCTCGCTGCCCACCCTGGAGCTGCCAGCATCGCAGGGCCCTCTGTTCTCTGCAGGTCTCTCCACGGCAATGACATCTCCAGCCTCCCCGAGGGCATCTTCGCAGATGTCACCTCCCTGTCCCACCTGTGAGTATCTCCTGCTCCGCAGGGCTGGATGCAGGCTCCGGAGACTTTTACAGACCACGGGGCTGAGCCCATCTTCTGTGGGGGCTGAGCTGCCTCCTCTCCTCATCTTGGGGCTGGCACTGGGGACAGTGTTCGTGGGGCAGCGCCCTCCCTGTTCTCAGCCCCCAGATCCAGGTGTGCAGTTGAGCCTCCCAGTGCTGCTGGGGTGGCCCTGTGGTCCTTGCTGGAGGTGGTGTGGGGTCCCCCCCGACCCTGCCAGGTCCCTGGAGTCCCCAGTCATGCAGGTCAAGCCACGTGAGGTTCTGACATGGCTGTGGGTCAGTGGGGGATGCCCTGACCCATGCCAGCATGTCCTTAGCCTCCTGCCAGGGCACTTCCCTGCAGCAGCCCCCCCAAATCTGTCATCAGGCATCCTCGTGTCAGTGTTTCAGCCTCTCTTTGAGGGAGCCTGTACCCCAGGAGCCCAGCCAGTCCTGCTCCTGGCATCCTGGGGGCCTCAGGCTGCTCCCCCAGCCTTCAGGGAGCATCTCGATTTCCAGTCTTGGCCTCCCTGTGTTTTTTGGGAGCAGCACTGCTTGGTCTGGCCTTCCCTGACTCCTCAGGAATTTTCCTCGCCGAGGCACGGCGCTGCCTTCACCGCTGCCGGTTCCCGCGGGGCTGAGCTGTCAGCAGCCGCCGCTGCCGGTGCTGTAGGACCAGGTTTGACAGCCCCGGCAGATCTGCCGTCTCCTTCCCTCACCGCAGGCGTGGGTCGCGCTGGCCCTCTGTCACCACTGGACTTTGCAGGGAAGGAGGCTGCAAAGAAGCATCCAGCCCCTCAGCATCCCACATCATCTGCTGCTCCCTCCTCCTCCTCTCCCAGAGCAATTCCTTGCTTTTCCCTGATGCTGTCCCCACGAGCTCCGGCCCTGACCCCACTGCTTGTCCCCAGCAGCCTGCTGTCCCCAGCAGCCTGCTCCCCTGTCCCTGCCCTGCGGCAGAGCCCAGCCTGGCCCCGCAGCCCCCTGCAATGGTCCTGTTTGCGCTGGGCCGAGGCAGTGCTGGAGAGGGATCCCCGAGGATTTCTGTGCGGGCAGCGGAGACCCCCAGCACAGAGCCACGGGGCTGTGGGGCTGGCAGCAGGGTGGTCCTCCCCTCCCGCGGGCAGCACCTCTGGCAGATCCAGAAATGGAGGAGCGCTGGGTGCTGCCGTTGCTTGGCACCCAGCCAGGTGACGGTGTCCAGTCCCAAGGTCTCCGAGCCCGGTTCCCTCCGCGGGGCAGCGGGTGCAGCTTTGCCCTTCCTCCCCTTCCAGAGCCATCGGGGCCAACCCCCTGTACTGCAGCTGCAACCTGCGCTGGCTCTCCAGCTGGGTCAAGACGGGGTACAAGGAGCCAGGCATCGCCCGCTGCGCTGGGCCCCCCGACATGGAAGGCAAGCTGCTGCTCACCACCCCTGCCAAGAAGTTCGAGTGCCAAGGTGAGAGGTGCCTGTCCTGTCTGTCTGTCCATCCGTGCCCCCCTCAGGCATGAGGGGAGCTGGGCTGCCTCCCGCCCCACACCTGATGCTCCGTGAGCCTGAGGGGCACCAGCATTTCATCTGTTGAGCTGCCATGTGGAGGAGGGGGACTGGGATGTGCCTGTCCCCTTACCTGGCTGGTGGCACGTCCCTGGGGACCAAGCAAGCACGTGGCTGTCCCTTTGCCTGGTGCACAGCCCCTCAGCAGGGCAGGCTCTGCTCCCAGCCATGGCTGGGGCTCTGTACCCCAACCTGGATGCTGACAAACGGATGCCTCCCCGTCTCTACCGCGCTGACCGTCACCCACACACCTCCTGTCCTGCAGGCCCGCCCGCCCTGAGTGTCCAGGCCAAGTGCAACCCCTGCCTCTCCAGCCCCTGCCGGAACCAGGGCACCTGCCACAATGACCCCCTCAGCCTCTACCGCTGTGCCTGCCCCAGTGGCTACAAGGTACCCTGGTCCCGGGGGTCCCCAGCGCAAGGGGACTCATCCCTGCAGAGGGGTGGTGGGCTCTGCGCTGCCCTGGGGGCTCGCTGCCTGCAGGACCGTCCCCCGCCCTGCGCACCGCAGCGCCCCACAGAGCGGGACGGGGCAGGGGAGGGGGACATGATGCCGTAGCACCCCCCTCGCTCCCACCTCTCTTTCCCCAGGGCAGGGACTGCGAGGTGGCACTCAGTGGCTGCTCCTCCAACCCCTGTGCCAACGGGGGGACCTGCCAGCCCCAGGAGGGGGAAGGAGCTGGGTTCCGGTGAGTGGTGGATGGGTGCCCGTGGGGTGTTTGGGCAGCAGCGTGGAGCCCCGGCATCCCACGGAGATAAAGGCTGGTGCTTCCTTCCCTTCCCACAAGCTCCATGGGGCGTGTAGCCGGGCTACTGCCTTCATCCGGCAGCTGCCTGCTCTCTGCAGCCCTGCCTGCGCCTCCTGCCAGCACAGTGCCACAGGGCTGAGCGCTGGCGCCGCTTCCCCCAAGCCCCTCAGCATGCATGCTCCTGGGATGAGGCCGTGGGGGGCAAAGAGGTCCTGCCACCATGGGAGGTATAGGGGCACAGAGAGCAGTGGGATTTGGGCTGGGATCCGGCTGCTGCCGCAGGGCTGACGGTGGGATGGGGCAGGATGCGGCCCTGGGCTGCCGTGCCCCCACTACCCTGGGAACCGGGGTGTGATTAGCGGCTGAAAATAGATGGCAGGCTGGGGGCGAGGAGGTGGGCTGCGCAGCCACCCTACCTCCCCCCCCCGCCGTCCGCAAAGCTGAGTGGCCTCTCAGCCCGTTGTCGTGGCAACTCAGCATCCTCGCAGAGCTCTCTGCGTGGGGCTGCCACCCTCCCCTGCACCCCATGTTTGGGAAAGGGCACCAAACCCTGCTCCCCAGAGCTACCGTGGCCAAGATCCTGTGCTGGTGTTCTTGGGGAGCCACCCCCAAATGCTCTGTTTCCCACCCTCTGACGCTGCCCCCTGCCCCGTGGCAGGTGCCTGTGCCCCGTGGGCTTCGAGGGCCCGAGTTGCCGTGCTGCCAGTGACCCCTGCAAGGAGCACAGCTGCGAGAACGGGGGCTCCTGCGTGCCGGGTGCCACCAACTACACCTGTCTGTGCCCTGCCCACTACACAGGTACCCAGAATGAGGGCTGGCCGGCCCCAGAGTGCGCGGGCCTGGCTGGGGGATGTGCCCAGTGCTTCTCCCTTCCCCCTGATGAGGGCTAATAGCTTCTCTGCCTGGTGTCCCGGTGCCCATCACCATGGCCTCTGGGCTCCCCTGGGTGGTTTGGGTACACCCAGCTGAGCCTCCGTGCCCTCAGATGCCCTCAGTACCTGTCTGGGGCGAGAGCTGCCTCCGGCAGAGCCCTGTGCCTGTGGTGGTGGGAGCAGAGCCCCGTGTGGGCTTCCCCTGCTCCCACGGGGTCTAGGGCTGCCCCTCTGGTCCCAGAGCTGCTGGACACCCCCTGGCACCCTCTCTTCTGCCCTACAGGGGATTTCTGTGAGCAGCCGCCGGATTTCTGTTCGGCCGAGCTCAGCCCGTGCCAGCATGGCTCCACCTGCGTCTCCACCAGCCAGGGGCCCAGGTGAGACCCCCTCCCCAAACCGCTTGTTCCTGCCTGCCTGGCAGGGAAGATCTGCTTTTGGGGGGCTTCGGTGCACAGGCTGGGAGTGGGACTCCAGGAGGAGCAGGGGGGAAAGGAAGGGGCAGCTGTGAACCCCCCACCTGCCCAAGGTGCGAGTGCGTGCCCGGCTACGTGGGGACCAACTGCAGCGAGGACTTTGACGACTGCCAGGACCACCGGTGCCAGAACAACGCCCGCTGCCTGGACGAGGTGAACGGCTACTCCTGCCTCTGCACCGAGGGATACAGGTACCGCCGGGGAGACGGGGGCACTGGGGACAGCGGGGACAGTTATGTGTCACTGTGCAGGGGGTGCCAGTCCTGACTACCGTGTCCATCCATCCATCCCTCTCAGTGCAAGAGGAAGGAGTGGGGCTGGGGGTGTGGGTCTCTGGGGTTGGAGGCTGGGAGGACCCCAGGGCAGGGTTCAGCATCCAGGCTGATGCTGTTGACTGGAGACCCTATCCGGGGACCCCAAAAAGGGGGTGCCGAGCCCCATCGAGTGCTGGGCAGCGGGTAGGGCGCTTTCCCAGCCCCGTGCCCAGTGGCACCCTTGGCCCCACAGTGGCCAGCTCTGTGAGATGCCGCCCCGCACCACCGGCCAGCCCGGCCTCTGCGAGCGAGCCGAATGCCAGAACGGGGCCCCGTGCGTGGAGCGGGGCGCCCGTGCCCTCTGCCAGTGCCTGCCCGGCTTCGGCGGCCCCAAGTGTGAGAAGCTGCTGAGCGTCAACTTCGTGGACCGTGACACGTACCTGCAGTTCACCGACCTGCAGGACTGGCCGCGGGCCAACATCACCCTGCAGGTGAGGGCTGGGGGGGGGCTGGGGGTCACTGGGGTCGCTGCCCCGGGCATGTGGGCTCCCACCTCTCCCCCTGCCAGGTCTCCACGGCTGAAGGCAACGGCATCCTGCTGTACAACGGTGACAGTGACCACATGGCCGTGGAGCTGTACCAGGGCCACGTCAGGGTGAGCTACGACCCCGGCACCCACCCCAGCTCGGCCATCTACAGGTACCTGCCACCCCTTCCCCGCTTGCTGCGAACCACCACCCCCATTGTGCAGGCGTGGGGGGTCCCTGGTGACCCAGCCCTCCCCGCCAGCGCCGAGACCATCAACGACGGGCAGTTCCACACCGTGGAGCTGGTGACCTTCGATCAGATGGTGAACCTCTCCATCGACGGCGGCAGCCCCATGACCATGGACAACTCGGGCAAGCACTACACGCTGAACAGTGAGGCCCCCCTCTACGTGGGAGGTAGGGCAGGGGCTGGGAGGGGGGGGCAACAGGGATCAGGGGAGTCATCCAGGCACGCTGATGGTTCTGCTTTCCCCAGGGATGCCCGTGGACGTCAACTCGGCCGCCTTCCGCCTCTGGCAGCTCCTCAACGGCACCAGCTTCCACGGGTGCATCCGCAACCTCTACATCAACAACGAGCTGCAGGACTTCACCAAGACGCGGATGACGCCGGGGGTGGTGCCGGGCTGCGAGCCCTGCCGCAAGCTCTACTGCCTGCACGGCATCTGCCAGCCCGCCGGCGCCCAGGGCCCCGTCTGCCACTGTGAGCCTGGCTGGGACGGGCCCCACTGCGACCAGCCCCGCGGTGGCCCCTGCCAGGGACACAAGTGAGTCCCCCATCTGTCCCATTGGCTGTGCTGAAGCAACACCACCACCCCATTGGCTGCCCTACAGCAATGGTCCTGTCCCATTGCCTGCCCCACAGTGATCTACCTGCCCCATTGGGTCTTTGGCCACCCCACCTCATTGGCTGCCCCACCACAACTGCCATATCCCATTGACTCATTGGCGGCTCTTTGTTCATTGGCTGCCCCACTACAACTGCTCCACTTCATTTGCTCATTGGCTGCCCCATCCCATTGGCTCATTGGCTGCCCCTTTTTCATTGGCTGCCCCATCCCATTGGCCCTTTGGCCACCCCTTCTTCATTGGCCGCCCCTTCTTCATTGGCCCATTGGCTGCCCCTTCTTCATTGGCCGACCCTTTTCATTGGCTGGCCTGCCTTCCTGCCTGCCCTGCCCACCCCTTCCATTGGTTGCCAGTCCCTTGGGACTGGGTTGTGCTGCTGGTGCCACGCTGTGGTGGTCCGGTGCCACTGCCATGCCATGCCACTGGCACCACGTCGTGCCAGGACTGTCTGGTGCCAGTGGTGCCAGTCACAGCCACACCAGCACTGCGGCATGCCAGGCCACGCCATGCTGGCTGTGCCACACCAGTGCCACGCCATGGCAGTGCCGCATCGTTCCCTGTGCAATAGAGTGCTGGTGCTGTGCCGTGCTGGCGGGTGCCTAACGGCACTGGGTGCCCACAGGTGTGTGCATGGGCTGTGCCTGCCCCTCGACGCCCTCTCCTACAGCTGCCAGTGCCACGAGGGCTACCAGGGTGCCCTCTGCAACCAGCCTGCCGAGCCGCCCGACCCCTGCCGCCGCCAGCCCTGCGTCCATGGCCACTGCCGCCTCACCCCCGGCGGCCAGCCCACCTGCGAGTGCCACAGCGGCTACGCCGGACCCCTCTGTGACCAAGGTAGGTGCCGGGGAGGTGGGTGCCCGGGGATGGGCGGGCAGCCCCACGCCGGGACACTGGGCTGAGTATCTCTGTCCGGCAGAGCCGGAGTGCCGCGGGGAGCCGGTGCGGGACTACCACCAGGTGCAGCGGGGCTACGCCATCTGCCAGACGACACGGCCGGTGGCCTGGGTGGAGTGCCGGGGGGCCTGCGGCGGCCCTGGCGCCGGCTGCTGCACCGGGTTGCGGCTGCGGCGCAGGAAATACGCCTTTGAGTGCAGCAACGGCGCGACCTTCGTGGAGGAGGTGGAGAAGCCCAGCAAGTGCGGCTGCAGCCAGTGCCTGTGAGCGGCCACCGGCCCTGGAGAGCTGGGGGGCCGGCGGGGAGCCCACCCCAGAGCCAAGGACCTTGCTTTGCCCTGTGACCACGGTGCTGCTGTCCGGGTGATCCCGAACCGCAGCTGCATCAGAGGAGCCTGGTGGAGGGTAGAACTGTTGCGTCTAGAGGGTTTGGGAGGGGGGGAAAAAAGGAAAACTAAAAAAAAAAAACCCACAAACAAAGCAAATGTGTAGATAGAGAATTTTTTAAGAACTGCAGCTACACAGATGTGTGCACACGAGGCAGGCGCTGTGCCCAGCTGCTCCCTGTCCGCTCCCTGTGGCACTCTGCCTTCGCTAGGCCGGGCACTGCCTGTTCCCTCTCCGTGTCCCCCATCCCTCGTGTCCAGCCGGGTGAGCTGGGGGCTTTTCCATCACCTGGAACTGGAGCAGAGGGGCCTGACATGGCAGAGCCTTGTGGGCTGTGGTAAGCCGGGGCTGGCAGGAGGGCTGCACGGGGCAGCTGGCATCCCATGGTCCGGGCACGCGCTCCCCGTCCTCTGTCCGGCATCCCTGGCCTCCCTGCCGAGGACCTGCTGTTTCCCCTGTGGCAGCTGCAGTGAGCAGCTCCTCGGTGCCGTGGCTGGAGGGGTGAAGCCCAGAGCATCCCAAATAATGGCCACAGCCTGACCGGCCGGTGACACCCCCAGGCTGCAGTAGGTGGTCGGGCTCTGGGGTGCGCAGGGCACGGCTCCACCTCATTGGGGTGATGTTGGGGCCATGCTGGTGGAGCAGGACCAGGCACGCTGGGCGGGTCATGGGCAGTGGGGTGCAGATGTCCATAGGGGTCCCAACACCAGCCCTGCCCCATGCTGCAGGGGCCAGCACGGTACCCTTAATGCGGAGGGGGCCCCCAAATACCCCCTGGCCCAGCCAGGCAGCTCTGCTCAGAGGTGGGAGCTGTGCAGGGCAGCATGGGAGCCCCTTTCCTCCAGGCTCAGCCGCAGGGGAGGAATTGCAGCTGGGCAGAGGTGCCCTGTGCCCCGCTGGCCCAGCCAGCCAGGGCAGGAGGTTGCTGGGAGAGCCAGGGTGCAGGTTTGCCAAGCCCATCACCGGGGCTTCAGCCTTGTGGGTGCCAGGGCCAGTTGAAGAGGCTGAAGGTGCCCAAACCTGGAGCCAACGCCGCTGCTGAGGCAAGTCCCGCCAGCTCCTGGACTCAGGTGCCGGTGTGCCGGCAGCTCTCCGAAGCCTGTGGTGCCGGGGGACGTGCTGGGCTGGCGTGAGACCACGGGCCGTGCCGATGCAGCACGGGGAGCCCATGACGGGGAACCGCACGCGACCGACCCCCGCAGCAGCATCACTTCTACCCCCGTGGGGACCAAGGATGGCGAGGGCCCAACCTGGGACACTGCAAGTGGCTGGACAGTGCGTCACCACATCACCCGGGCGAACAAACTCACCCCAGGGCTGCAGCCCCGCACCCCTCCAGCGCACAGCTCCAGCACGTCGCCTTCAGGTCTGCATCGCCGGCCGCGGCCGGGCTCCGTGCATCGCCGCTGGGTGCAGCCAGCTCCGTGGGTGCCGTCACCATCCCTGCTCGCCGCCGGCATCCAGGACCTTCCCACCACCACAGGGACGTGTTTCTGCCACAAACGCCCTCTCCACGGGAGCCCCCCTCTGCCCCACAGAGGAGCCGGGACGCATCTCATTTTGCCCGTGGCCCGGCCGGGGCTTGGTTGTGTTGTGTTTCTGTTCTTGCTGTAAGCTAACCGCTAAAGTATCTCTTTATACAGAATACTTACAGATTCTAATATATATTTGTATTTCATTTTGTTATAGTATTTTTATATGTTCGGGGTCAACAAATGATGTTTTCTTTTTGTTTACAGATGCTACTGGGCAGGAAAATGACGGTGGCTTTGTTTGGCCCGTGGGGTTTGTGTGTGTCACTGTTGAAGACGCTGGTTTGTACTAGGCTGGCGAGGGAGGCGCGGAGCATCCTGCCGCTGGCAGAGGCTGTATTGTTTTAGGAGATGTTTGGTATTGTCTATGTTGTCTTCCATGTGAACATGACATTTATTCATTCAGAGGCTCGGCCTCTTCTTTCCTGGAGGGGAGAAAGCTGGTGCTGCAGAACTGCCGGGTGTACAAGGAGGTGACACGGGCTGGGGAGCATTGGTCCTGCCACGGGTGATGATTAGCTGCTCCTGGAGCACCCCTGGCCACCAATTCTGGTCAGAGCATTGCCCCGCGTGGCACAGCCCCGGGCTGAGCGCTCGCGGCTGGGAGAGCCGGGGCTGTCCCTTCGACGCCCTGCGAAAGGAGCGTGCGTGGGGCAGGGCCGGTGCCGGCTGCGGGGGACAGTGGGCAGCCGTAGCATTTTGGGGACGGGGAGAGGTGGCCTGGGCAGCAGACCCCGTGAGCGCACACGGAGGGTTTGCTCCAGAGAGGAGGGGTCCCACCCGGGGGGTGCCAGCCTCTTCGCCCCACTCGTGCCCTCGCTCACCTTCGCCCGGCCGCAGTCATCACGCCACATCAACGTTGATATCAAAGAAACGTTTAATAAGCTGCAATAAAATACGGACCTTTAGAAAGCTCATAGGGTGAATATCGACAGGGGCGGGGGGGGGGAGAAAAGAAAACGAGGTGGTGGGAATCCTTGAGGAGTTCAGATCTGAGTCAGGGACCTTTTACCTGGAACAAGAACACAACTTCTTCCATAGGCTGGGATGAAATAAAAGACAGGAGCACAGAGTTCACAGAATGTCAACACTGAGAGAGTCGATACACAGTCAAAGTTCAAATGACCCAGCTCGTGTAGCCATACATATTGATTTAAAGCAACTTAATATAATTTCATCTTCTTTTCTATATACACTTTCAAAGGTTCGTCAGGTGAGGTATGTAAACATTATCTAATGGAAACCCCTCTCCGCCTTTCCAACCGAGAATTCACAGCAGACAGTTCATTTTCCCAACTCGCCACGCAGTACCGCCCGCTCCCCCAAGCAACCGGGAGCGCCGTCCCAAACCACGGCGGCTCTCCCAGGCGCGGTCACCGGGCTCCCCGCTTCCCACCGCCGGTCTGCACGGTTCACATTGCTTAGGCTCACGCACACAGTACCGCACAGGGGGCCTTCGCAGCGTCTTAAATTCGTACGGGAACAAACAGAGGAGCGAAACTCTCCCAGGGAAGCAGACACGGGAGAAGGAAAAACATTTGCCGCCAGGGTGGAGATAATTTTTAAACACTGAGCGTCTTAAGAAAAAAATTACTGGGTTGTTGTTGCCTTTTTTTCCCTTTTCTTTATTTTTCTTTAACACACCCGTTCCCGTGGAAGCGTGGGGCTGGCGAGGGGTCCTGCACTCCCCGTTCCACCCGCAGCCGTGATCCTGCTGACGCTGCCCCACACAGACAGCCAGGCTTGGGGTGGGTGGGAGGGCAGAGCCAGTGAACACCTCCAGGCAAAAAGGGGGTTAAAAAAAAGAAAAGAAAAATCCAAAGCCGCTCAGGAAAAAGCAACCTCGAACCCCCTCGAAGGAGAGTAAAAATTGCAGCATGGCAAGCAGCTAAACAAGCGACCTTCTGGAGCCGGCGCTGGGACTGTCGGGGACACGGGGCGCTCCCGTGGGTCACCCGTACCCCGGGAAGTGCCGCAGCCCCGAAGGTGGCCGCTCACTGCAGTGGAATTTGCTATCGCTAACTACCCACCCGACCCCAGCTATTTTTGGGGGGGTTCCCTAGGTGGGACAGCAGCCCCCGCCTCCTGCATCCCTGGAGATGCCTCCTTGGGCATCCTCAGGCCAAGAGACACCCCCCCGCTGGACCGAGCCCACGCTGGGAGCGGGGCTATTCCCACCTGGCCCTGAGCCCCGAGAGCCCCTGCCATCGAAGCAGACATTATTACTACAAATCTTATTGCTTGCAGTGCCCCCTCCCACCCCAGGGAATGGCCATCCTGGCTGGCCACGGGAGCTCACCGCCCCCACCCCCAGCACCGTGGCCATGGACCAGGTCTGACATCATCAAAACGAGATGAAGAGACAGAGTTAATGCTTCAACTTTGACGTGACGTAAAAAAAACCCCAAACCAACCACCACCACCGCCCCTCCCAGCCCCCTCCCGTCCCCCCACGCAATAGCCAGCCCTTTGGTTGCGGCACGCCGGGCCATACAGCCCCTCCCCACCCCCCCTCAACCGACACACCAGTCAGAACAAGAACCTGTGGAAAGCCCATGAAATAAATATTAAAAAAACACTATTTACAATATTAGATCTGTGAGAAGTGAGAGAAAAATGTTTTTTCCTGCCCCAAAAAACGCTTAAAAAGTAGGTTAGCATCCTGCCGCCTAGCACAACACTATCTTACATGGCACCTACACATTATATATATTCACATTTCATTTTAAAATTAGGTACTCTTACAAACAGACTTAGAAAACATCGGCTAGCAACGCAGCCCGCGGGGCTGCCCGGCCCCCCGGCCCCACACCACGAACGCCGGCCGGCTGCATCCCGGCTCCTCCGGCCGCCCCCCAAGCTGCCAACGTGCCCCGAACGGAAACCGCCAGCTGCCCCCACTGCCGCCCCTCGGGGAGGGTCTGGAAGTGCTCGTGGAAGAGAGGGCTTGCCCGTGGGGAGGAGGAAGGATGGGGACCGTGGTTTCTGCTAAGCCTAGGGGTGAGCTTAATACAAACAAGAACTCCTGAGAACATCTTAGAACAGATGGATTCATTTCACAACCACCAAGCTAAAGGATGGGCCGAACGGACGCTACAAGACATGGGGGGGACACACACGTGCGATGCGGGGACATCGTAGCCTCGTGGTTTGCTCAAAAAACCTACCGCTACAAGGAAAGGAGGGAACCCCCGCCTCGCTCCCGGGCCCTCCAGCCCCCGAGGACGCCTCGGCGGGGGTCAGCCCTCTCCCCCAGTGCAACCGCCAGCTGGAAAAGCGAGAGCCAGAGGGCAGCCCACACCTCCTTCCCGCCGAGGCGCTGCCCACGCCTGCGGGAGGCTGGGAATGGCGGCTTTCCCGGTCACTTGACTGGGAATGCCGTGGTCAGGCCGAAAGAATACAAGCTGGAGGGAGAAACCGTCCATCAGTTAAAGCTGGGCAGCGTACGCCTGTGGCCTTCTGAGATTGCGTCTCTATTTCCCGGGGGGCTGCTAGGGGCTGGCAGAGCTTCCGGGAACACTGGCATGTCCAGAGGTGCCGTGCTAGCAGCTGGGACACGGGCTGGGCTGCAGCTTTGCTCATCCGCACGCCGGCGACTCGGCCCAGCACCGCACGGCTCCCCCGGCACCGGAGGGATGGGGAGCAGCGGGATGGGTTCATCCCGCTCTCCCCGCTCGGGGAGGATGGCCAGCAGCGCGGCAGCGCCAGCTGAAGAGCTCTTTGGAGAGGGTTTGCTGCATAAATGGGTGTCACTGACGTGCGGGCAGAACACGGAAACGCCACAGCACGCGGCGGAGACGAGCAAGAAGGACCTCCGTGGGGATGGACACAAACACACGCACACCTCGGACATACCGCACGCGCCCCGTCAGCAGAGAACCCACTCCAGAACCCGACAGCTACGGACGGAAGGAGCCATCCCGGGCTCAAACTGCTCTCGACGCAGCCTTCAGCCCCCCCGACAGGTAAGTTTAGGGTCTGAGGTGGCCAAACACAGCCCCTCACGGAGGTTAGGAAAGGTGGATGGCTCCTGACCAGGAGAAGAGTGAAGGCCCAGAGCTGCCGATGACAGGGTGAGAGAGGGAAAGGTAACCACCAAATGAGAGGGGAGCTGGCAGCAAAGGGACAGTGAGGATGTCTGAGGAGGTGCAGAGCTGGGAAGGTGCTTCTCCAACTACTGGGGACCTGGGATGGGGACTCGTTTTAAGATGAGGATGAGAAGTGGCGCGCAAGGAAAACCGAAGTAACAGAAAGTGGCGAGGTCTTTTCTGTGGGAGACAGCACTTGTGATGAAATCAGGGCTGAGGACACCGGGCAGGGAGCTGCTGGTGGCCCCGAGGAGGAGCGCAATGAGGCTGCGGAGCTGAGGATGGCACTGTGGTAGTGCCAGTGGGCAGCTCTGCACTGTCGGAACGCGCGGGACGGATGCCCGTGTGGAATATGGGGATAAATGGTGTGGCTTCTTTCCTTCCATTCCTTAAAATGGTCTGCAGCTCCCTGCGCATCCCTTGCACTGCGGAGAGCCGCATTTATGGGAAAGAGGCCGCTGCAAGGCGGGGGCCGTGGCTCAGCAGCACACCTCCCTGCTGCCCCGCTGCAGAACGATGAGAAACAAGAAGTGCCTGACCCCAGTCGTTAACGACGCGCAGCAGGTTATATAGATACGGGGTCACCTCTGCTTAGTTTTGCGTCTCCTGCGCGCTGTTGTGGCTGAAACGTGGCTGCGCGGAAAGAGGAAATTGGGGAGTGAGTCGGGAAGCGAATAATGCAACGCCAGAACTGATGGGGAATAAAAGAAAAGGAGAAAAAAACCCCAAAACATCTGAGCATTGGTAAAGAAAATGGAGCTACTCAGGCAATGCCACGCTGCCAGGCCGTCACCTCACGTGCAGACCCTTTAGTTTGCTAGTGAATTGAGTTGAAATTTAATTTTCTATCCAGCATCCTTCCTTCCTGCCCGCAAAAGTAAGCGTGAAGCACATTAAAAGCAGGTCTTGTAGTGTGCAGGACCTGGAAGCTACCACTGGTGTCAACTGGAGAACGCACCCAGGGGTGCAGAGGGGCCAAAGACGGCATCCCCCGGAGCAGTGACAGCCAGGAAAGGGGCCCGGCAGGGAGCCGGGGGCTTCCTCAGGGCAGGAAGCCTTAATGCTTTTTTGGAGACGGGCACCAGCCCTGGCCCACCTCACCCTGGAGCATCCTGCCCTGGGTACCCCAAAGGATTGCACCAACCTATCATTCAGAGAACATGTACTGAAGCACCAATATCCCACCTGGAGGCTGCAGAGGTCATGCCCCAAGTGCCTGCGGCAATAACGGCCATCGGCAACGCCTTCACCTGCCCATCCCTTGGCAAACAAGCCTGCTCTCCCTAAAAACTACAGAGTTAAACCTGCCACTCGGTGCAGCAACTGCGGCAGGAAACGATCCTGCCAGACATGGCAAAGAATCACTCCCGTTTTCCTCAAAATTGCCATTTTTAAATAAGGGGGAGCTGTTGGGAGGGAAGAAGGGGTCAGAGAATCTGCCTTGAGCAGGGATCATGTGCCCAGATGGGGAGAGCCCCGCAGAGGCTTCGACACCAGGGACCGGACCCAAGGACAACAGAGCAGAGAGCCAGGGGGGTCCATCTGCCTCCCCGGGGCAGCCCGGCTCAGCACGTCCTGCAAACCCCCCCGCTCCCTGTCCCTGCAGGTGCCCAAGGTGCTGCTCTGCCTTCTGCCGCCCGAGCCAGGCACCCACGAGGGACACGCAGCATGCGCCTGGCCTGGGCTGGGCACACGGCAGCACGCTGGGGCAGCTGGACTTAAAATCAGTGTCCTTGGAAAACAACTCAGAATCACCTGCTTTCTCCTCATTTGCTTTCTGGAGACAAGAATAACGATCCCTGAGCCCAGCCCAGCCCAGCCCCCCCCTTTTCAGCCCCATCCTGACACGAAACACACCCCTCTGCCTTTCCTCATTAAAGGGAGCAGAAATTCAGATTTACACCCACAAGGCACAGCCCAGCTCCCGGGAAAAGTCAGTAGGATCTTTGCAGGGCTCACGCTGGAGCTGAGGTGGGAAAGCCAGGGCTTGCTGAACGCCTCCGGCACCCCCATGGACGGACAGAGCTGCTGGCTGGAGGCGATCGGAGCCTGGGAGAAGCTGCAGGTGCCTTGCACCTCAGGCCACGTTGCCCGCACACTGCCCAGCACGGCCAAGGCCGCCTCGCTCCCGCCCGGAGCCCAGCGACTCGCTGCCCGCGGCACGGGAAATCTCCGTCCAGCCAAGCCAAAACAACGCAGTACAACAGAAGGCTACGGACCGGGACTGGAAGTTCAAAGGGGAGGGAGGAATATGATTTTCCTTTGAGCATCTCTGATTTCCCAAGAGTTGACGCCTGGCAGGGACACTGCGGAAAGCTCAAGGCCCTGATCCCATCACCGCCTGCGCCAAGAGGCACGCGCCGAGCTGGGACAGCCACCTGGATCCTCCTTCGCTCCCGCATCAGTCCCACGGCGGCGTGACGCCTGCCGTCTCCGGCCATTGCCGTGCTGGAGCCAGCGGGTGCTGGTGGAACCCCAGGGCGCAGGAAGGCGGCTGGGAGGCTGGAGCAGCGGCACCCCATGGAGAAAGCCTCTCTCCCCTTGCTTTGCCGAGGTTTGTATCCTAATGAGTTTCCCACTCCCAAGAAGCACAGAAGATGGAGAGGAGAGCAGCCCGCATTTACCAACGGCTCAAAAATTAGGGAGTGAGAGAGAGGGAAAGCGCCGAGGAGCGCACGGCGCATGGTGCCCAGCACGGCTCGGCACGCACAGCCCAGCACAGGCGCTTCAGGAGTGATGGCGAAGGATGGGGAAAGGGGGGGCTGCTGCAGGATGGGGACTTGCTGCAGGGGAACGGTGCGAGGACAGAGGTAAGCGGGGTGCTCCCACGTACGCCCGGCCCTGGGGAAGGAGGGGAAATGCTAGGCCTGAGGAGAAGGAGGCTGCCCCAGGCAGGGGGAAGAGGAGGACCGTAAGCAGGGATGGAGAGCCAAGAGGGAAAAACAACCTGTAAGAAAGGTACAGATCAGTCATCCAACCACCATCAGCACCCTCCTGCCTCACACCTCTCCTGAAATGCTTTTAAATCTTTCCTGATGGAATGTTTGACATATTTAATGCATGCAGTAAAAATTAAAGTAATAGATAACTTCATATTAATCTGTACAGGGACTGACAGGCTAGATTTAATCACTTCCTAGCTGTTCAGAGAGTTAACTTATTCTAGCATGATTCAAAGGAAAGGTAAAGGATTTTTATTCTCTCTCTAAATCAGCCATTTCATAGTAAGAGAAAAAGTGTGCCGCAGCCACGTGTGCGTTAGCGCTGGGGGAAGGGAACACCTGCAGGAGAGCCAGAGGTGCTCTGCGAAGGGCGTGCCAATCTCAAACGCCTTGTTCCATCCTCCTCACTGAACGGGTACAATGAAAGATTGAAAGACGATTATCTGCTTTCCACCTCCAGACCACGGGCTTTGGGATCTGGGGTTCAATGCCAACCGTGAGAAGTAATTCCCGTTGCGGCCGAGCCCGCTCCCACCCCTGCCCCCAGCGCAGGCGTCCTGGAACACGTGGCCTGCCCAGGAGCCTTGCTCTGAGCAGGGACATGGAGCTGAGCAAGGACCAAGCAGCTGTTAAAGGTTGAGCGACTCCAGAACCCGTGCGATGCCCTCTCGGGCATTGCTGCTTTCTGCGCGGGAGGAGGCTTGCATGGGGATGCGCGGCAAGGCGAAAGCAGAGCCGTGGGGATGCGATGGATGAGCAGGGCCCTCTCCCCGAGCGCAGACCGCAGCAGGCCCTTCTCAGCCACCGAGCATCCCTGCCTGGCAAAGCCAGCTCAGGCACGGAACATGGCCCTGTGCCCTTCCAACGGGTTTTTCGCAGCGGTGCTGGACATCGCTGACCCTGCTCTGCACTGCAGACCCCCAGCCGGCTTTTAAACGTGCCGCAGGGGCTCGCTGAGGAGCCCTGCAAAGGTCGTGCGGGACAGGGCAGAGGCCTGGCCGCTTTCAGCCTCCACAGCACCCGCCAAGCAAGGATAAACCAACCGCACCTTGCTAGTAAATGGATGAGATGCAAAATACAGTGAAAAATAACCTTAAGTCAGTCCCTTCTCTCAACCCTATTCCAACGGCAAATCCTGGCTTAGGAGGGTGCTAGGCAAGACGTGCACGAGTCCAGGGTGAGGGCCAGGACTCCCCTTTCACAGGGCACTGTCATCAGGAATGAGCTCGAGCCCGCAAACAGGGAGAGACCCAACCTTCAGCGAAGCGCTGCGGGAACTGCTTCACCATCAGAGACCACAGAAATCACCACGAGGGATGGGAGGAGAAGGTCTGTCCAAAAGCAAAGCACGGCAGGACCCGATTCAACCCTGAAGCCAACAAGAAATAAAGACGGATACAGCCCCGCGCGCCTGCCCGGCAGCAGTGGATGCGGCAGCCTGGTACCCGCAGCATCTCCTCCGCCGCCTCCGCCCCAGCGGGACCTCCCCACCCCACGGGCTGTGCAATGGGGGGGCAAGGCAGCCATCAGCAGTACGTACACCAGCAGCTAACACCACCTTTACGCAGGTGAGAGCGTGGGGACACCAGCAGCTGCTCCTAACAAACCCACGAAGGACAGATTCGCCTTTCTCTCCCTCACTGATGGGAAAATGGTTTTGGTTTTGCTTTAAATGTCACTAAGAAGACAGACAGGAGGACTCTGAAGGAAAGGGAAATGTTTGCGTGCACCCAAAGGCTGCTGAAAGCTACTTCATGTGCACGAAGGTGGTTTTCTTTCTGCTACAGTACAAGTGCTTGTGCCTCAAGTATAAAACGCAAGCCTCCAAATCACACAGACGAGCTGCTTCTTTTTATTTTTAAAGTGATAAATAAGGCACTGTACTTTTAACTAAAACTGCCTGGTTCCAAGTTTAAAAAAAAACCCAAGGAACGTTCAAACTGCAGAAACTACCTTCTGAACAGCAGAGCCAGACAGGCCAACCTCTTCTCTGTCTGAGACACACCTGCCGATGCCTAAAATCACGGGCGTTATCCTTTAACTGCGGATTTTTAAAGGCTTGCTACAGCTTATAAAAGCAGCTTTAGTTAATGCATGGTAAAGGGTTACTACTATACATCAGTTTTGTACATGGCTACCGGTTCTTCGCTATTTCGGGTCCAGTCGCGAGCGCTTGCTGTGCGAACAGTCCACTTTTGCCCTCAGCTTCCTCTTGCCCTGCGACCCGCTGCTCTCCTGCATCTTCTTCATGGACCTCGTCAGGGTCTTCCCACCGCTGGGCTTTTTGTTGGCCAGCTTCTGCGACCGGGTGGATGACTCCCCCAGGGGCTTCTGCTTCGGGGACTTGGCCAGCTCCTCGTGGCCGGCGGGCAGGATGGCCCGTCTGCTCGTGTTCTCCTTGCCCTTCCGTACGGGGAGCCGTACCTTCTCCAGCTGCCTTTTCGGGGCTCTCTTCTCCTTCAAAGACATCTTCCTAGCCAGCTTGTTGCTCCTCTCCATGGCAGCCTGCTTTCGGGTGGCCGGAGCTTTCGCGCTGACCTCCGAGTGCTTTATTTTACTGGCCTTCTTGGCAGGCAGCTTGTCCTTGGCGGAGGAGCCGGACCGCTCCTGCATGCTCCCACTCTCCTTCAGCATCCTCTTCTTCCTGCAGAGCTGGAGATCGGCTTTGGGCAAAGGGTCCTCCTGGGACCTGCTCTTCCCCTTCCGCCCCTTCCCCGTCCCATCCACCGACGGAGATCTGGCAGGAAAGGCGTCTGCTTTGATCTGCAAGGCCAACTTTGGAGACATCAGTGGGTTGATGCACACGCTTTTCCGGCTCTGCTTGCTCTCCAGGGATGTGTGGTCCCCTGGGCTGTCGCTCTTCCTCTCCGCCTTCACCGTGCGGTGCTGGGCTCGCAGCTTGCCCCGCAGGTTGGAGTACTTCCGTAGGATCCTGGTGCTGGCCTGCGTGGGCAAGCTGGGGGCAGGCTGGATGGTTTTGTCTTCGCTCGGGTCCTCAGCACCGGCGTTGGCGGGAGACGTCTGGCTGGGAGCGGCGGCTTCTTCAGCCTCTGCTTTATCAGCGTTCTCCCGAATTTTGGCCCAAAGCTTTTGGTTCTTCAGGTTATTCCGAGCCGGGGTAGTGGCGGCGAACTTCTTGAGGTGTTTTTTCAAACGTTCGGCTTGCAGTGAGCTGGGGTAGAGGCTGGAGGAGGAGTACTTCTGCATGGGGACTTTGATGGGGGGGATCTCCCCTGGGAGACGTGTGTTGAGTTTCTTCATGATCACTAGAGACCTGGTTTCAGTCGTCTCCAGAAACCACTGGCAGATGTCAGACAGCTTAAAGGCCTTCATGAACAGCATCTGGACAGGAGAAAGCTTCTGCACTTCCAGCGAGCCTCTACTTTTCCGTGTCCTTTTTTTGCTTTTCCAGATCTCTTTCAGTTTGTCGGCTTTGTTCTTTACCTTGGGGGTCGGCTGCACCTCCCTCTCCAGCTGGATCCAGCCCTTCTGAACTTTCATGTACTGGGCGTTGAACTCAGCAATTAGCTCCTGGTTCTCCTCTTCAGCACACCACTCCATGAACTTTGGTTTGCTGTCAGCCATGTCTACGTCTTCCAGCGACGGGGAGGCGTCATTCCCTGAACTGCATTCGTCCCTCAGTTTGGGGACTGCTTGCATAGACTCCTTCCCTGCTGTGCTCCTTTTTGCCGTTTCCACGGGCGCGGGCGCGTGTTGTAAGTTATAAAACTGCAGGGCGACCTTTTTATGCTTCGCAACCTTTGCTGGAAGATGCTTGCCGCCACCTCTGCTGCTGGGACACGGAGGCGACCTGGCCACTGGCTCGCAGTTGTCCAGCTTGCCCATATCCGTGGCACTGTCAGAGCTCTCTTCATCCTCTGCACTGGCATCGCCTGGTTGCACATCCCCTTGCTCGGCATCGTTTGCAGGCACGCTGCTTTCCGGCGGGAGGAGAATGCTGCTCTTAGAATCAGCCTGGACACCGACTTGCAGCGTCTCACCTGGTTGACTTCGGCTGTCGCTAGCAGGGGGGTCATCTTGAGAGGGATTTTGTCCCTCTGCCACAGTCTCTTTTGTTAAGATGCTTTTACAGGTTTGTCTGGTAGTGACAACATTCTCCTCGCCTGGCCGTGGCTCGGCGATGCTCTCCGGCGCCGGGCCGGTGCCCGGTCCCTCGCTGGTTTTGAGCAGCGCGTTGGGGAAGCAGTCGGTGGGGAAGTGCGCGGGTGCCGCCCAGGCCGGGTGCACTTCTCTCTTGAACCGCTTAGCGCCAGGGCTCTTGGAGAGTTTGATCTGAAGGCAAGGAAGGTGCCCGGAGCTGGAAGAACCAGCGTCCTCAGCACTGCCCTCGGCGGGTGACTGGGACTGCTGGCTTCGGAGACGCCGGTCCGATGCCACAAGCGTTCTCCTGCCTTTCTTACGCTTCTTGTCTAGAGTGTCTTTGGAAGAGACAGAGTCTTTCCCTGCAGTGTCCGAGCTGTTGCGTTCAAGTGGTGTTTCCCCTTCAACAGGCCCTTTTTCACCTGCTGGGCTGTTATCCTGCACTGCCTCCCCTCCTGAGATTTCGGGGAGGGCTGTGCTGGCTGGCACAGCCTCCTCCTGCTCAAGGGAGCCGTCACCTGCCATGCCCAGTAATTCAGCTTCTGGTACTGCATCGATGCTTTTGTTCACGTCTGCACACAGCAAGGTGGCAGGGGGCTCCGGGGGGCTCTCTCCATCCATGGTGGCAGGGGGCTCATTGGGAGCCTGCCGGTCTGGAGAGCATGGGGAGGGCTCTGTGTCTCTGGTGCCTGGAAGCCCGCAGGGCTGTGTGTCCTCTGTGCCTGGAAGCTGGGCAGGATCCCCGGCTCCATCACAGGCCAGGGGTGCTGTGTCGGCAGCAGCGGGGAGCTGCAATGGGGACTGTGGCTCCAGGCTGGCAGGGAGGGCTGGATCAGTTTGTACGTCGGAGCCTGGGCAACCTTCCTCCCCAACAGGTGCTTCTGAGTCGGGAAGGGCAGCAAAATCGGCAGCCTGCCCACCGCTGCTGCTGTCCCCAGAGGAGCCCAGGCTGCTGCCAGCCTCCTGGGGAATGGCGCCTCCCGCTCTCATCCCCCCTCCTTCGGCAGGAGGGGAGCTGGGGGGCAGTGAGCCAGCCGAGCTGTCCTCTTTCTGGGGGCTGGGTGGAGCGGAGAGGGAGAAGAAGGGCACAGCCATGGTGGCTTCCCTCGACCGCAGCGCCCGGGTATCCCAGGGCTGCACGGCACCCGGCTCAGCCCTCTCCTTTGTTTCTCGGCTGGTTGGTGCCCCTTTAGCCAGGAGCCTCAGGGAAACCCTCTTCTCCCCTTCCCGTCCTGCTCCCGCAGACCCCCCCACCGAGAGAACCAGGGGCGGCTTAGAGCTTACGAGGGTCTCTGTTCGCAATGCCGGGCTGCTCCCCCTCTCCTCCAACCGGGAGCTCTTAACCAGCGTGCGGACGGTCGGGAGCTCACAGCACTCCCCGTTGAAGTAGTACCCCCGGGTGCTCTTCCTCGCCGTCTTGCGGGACGACACTGACCGCTGGCTCTCGAAATGGCACTCGGTGATGGGCTGGCTGATGTAGACCACATCGCACTGGTTGTCGTAGTCGTTGATCCTCAGCCCCGACGCCTTCTTGCTCTTCCGAGTGGATCTGAGGGAGGCCGCCTTGGCGCGGGGGTGCCCGCCGGGGGTCCGGTGGGCGGCTGGCGCGGTACCGGAGGGCAGCCAGCCCTCTTTGGACTTGTCGAGCGGGCCCTTGTCAGTCGGGTGCAGGTGGCAGCCCGCCTTGCCCTTGGCCACGGCGTGCAGGTGGTTTTCTTGCTTTGGTCTCGCGTCTTGTTCTCTCACGTCCAAGTCCTGCTGCAAAGACGCTTTCGAGCTGCATTGCAAGGTGTTCTCTTTGTCGGCTCTGCGAGGGGGGGTCACCGCAAAGCCGGCATCCCAGGACTCTTCCGGCAGAGCTCTAAAAGAGCTCTTTTGGGACCCTAGACAGACATCTAAGCCATCCTCGCTGCCGTTCACATTTGCCACTTTGACCGAGATATAACCTTCCACGAGCGTCTTACCTGCGAGCTGCTCTTTATTGTCCTCACACCTCCTGACACCGGCTTCTTGCTCGTGTCCAGCGGCTTGCTGCCCTTCCAGGCTCTTCGCGGCGTGATGGAAATTCAAAGAGGAAGAGTTCAACGTGCTGAGGTATCCTTGGGTGGAGCTATCCTTTGGACTGGCAGAACGAAGCCTGGTGACAGGGAGCTCAGAGAAGTCCCTTCTCAAAGCAGGGCTGGAGCCCTCTGCTCTGTCCAGAGACTTGGGCTCCGCCGGCTGCTTTGGGGCTTGTCCTGTAACATGCAGGGGGCCATCGGACCCCAAATGTCCTGGGTCCAAGGAAGAAGGGTGCTTTGATTCAGTACAAATAGCACCCTTATCCTGATTTTCAGTGCTTCGCTGGCTACAACCAGAGCCACAACTGGAGGCCTCCATGCTCTGGGGTTCAGACAAGGGCTGGCCTTCAGGGTCTGGTTGCACTTCAGTGTATATGTCGTTTAGCACGCGGATGAATTGCTTCTGGTGGTGTGTACACAGTCTGACCATAAACTTTTCCAGTGGAGACTTCGGCTGACTGTTGTTAGAGTCTATTGCTATCGTCTCTGCCGCATCCTCGCTAGAGAGACAAAGAGAGAAGCAATCAGTCACGTGTCCCAGCGAACAAAAGTTTTGTGCTGCAAAACTGGGATAACCCTTCTCCCCCCACTCTGGCACATCGCTCGCCTGACCTCCCGGTGAGCTGGCAGGCATCCCTCAGTCCCCAGCCTGCACACATACCGCTGGCAGGACACGGACTGCACCGCACGTCACCCACTGCCACAGCACCCATAATCACACCTCTGCCTAGCACACCCTGGTGTGTAGGCACCCTGTGACATGTTCAGAGCAAACCTAAATTCCCCCGGGAGAATCAGATTTAGTATCCACACGGTGCCCGGCGCAGAAGGCCTGGCTCTTGGGGACCCACGTGCACACCTCTCCACCGGCACAGCCAGGCTGTGTGGGCGCAGAGCAGCGTCCCAGCTGGGCAGCCATGCCAGAAACCTTCAACTACTCTAGGTCTCCAAATTCTGCTTAAGTCTCGGTGGCAGAAGATGGGTCTAGGGCAAACCGAGCAGATCCAAGCCTCCGCTGTCCAGAAGTTTCGGGGAGCTCCCAGCCTGCCCTTGCACGGTGCGGTGCCTTGGCATTTGCACCGACCTTTGATTTAGTCCCAGCGAGCACAGCGGCCGTGCAGCTGATGGGCTGGCTGTCAGTGTGCAGCAGGAGCTCACAGAGGTGTGCTTCTACAGCGCAGGATCGCTGCCCCCAGCTAGCTCAAACCGAGGCGGTTATCATCTACCTGCTCGTCAGAGGCAATTAATTAGGACTCATTGGTGGAGAGGTTAGGGGATAATTACCCAGTGTTTGCATGAACCTGTTAGCAGTGCAATGCCAGGCGCTCTTATCGAGACTGTACCTGTTCCCAACAGCAGCGCGGGCGATTCCCACCCAGTCCTGCCACGCCAAGGGGGCTGCATGCCTTGGCACCCACGCTGCCTGGCACAGGCTCTTTGCCAGCAACGCCAGGTTGCTTCGCACTCATGCTTGCACTTTGCACCTCCCGGCCTTGTACGGGAGGAATGAAAGTCGTTTTCTCGCCCCTACAGCCTTGCTCCCCCCCCGCCCAGCATCGGATGCCGACCTCGCTCGCTTGGCTGGGTCAAGGGGGACAATGCTTATTGCAGGGTTCGGGGTCGGGGTGGGGAAAAGCAGCTTTACCTAGAGCAGGTTTTCCCTCCCCACACTGCCAGGTGCAGGGCTCGACAGGCAGTCAGAGAGGAAGAGCCCGTCGGCGGAGAGAAGGAGGAGGAGAGAAAGCCAGGGGCTGGAGTTCTGTGGCAGCCGACATTCCGGAGCCAGCCCGGGGAACCCTCACCTGCTGCCGGGGAGGCACCTCCAGCTTCCCTCAGCTTGTGGGGTCTGCTCCCAAACTCGTCAAGGGGCAGAGAAAAGCACCCAGGGGCCGCTTCAGGCTCGGAGCTGGCCAGGTGGCCCCTGGTCTCCTCTTCACCCAGAAGTGCTAGCCTGCCCTGAGCATCTGCTAGCCAGCCCTTTGCTTTCCAGTTTGCCCAAGTTTTAAAGCGTAACGAGGCTTTGCCTCTCAATCACAGCCACTCATTTTCCTTAAAGGCTTCTTGGGCAAGGTTTTCCCTAACCTCGCCGAATGCGCTCTGGCACCCCCGGAACATACCCCCGGGGTGAGCGATAAACAACGTACCTTGAGACTGCTTCCCTACACCTGGGCGAGAAAAACGCCCTCCAGCAACCGTCTCAACTGGTTCTACCTGGCGCTGCGGTGACTTTCAGTTTGCCATGCGGGGGATTAGTTTAAATAAAAACGCTCAGGTACAACCTGGCCCCTCTCCAGAGCCCTGCATGGGGAAGGGTTATGTCAGCCAGGATCTCTTACACAGCGCAGCTCCTCCCCTTGCCCTGCTGAATAACAAAGGGCATAAAAAAACCTTTTGCCACCCACCCCCCCAGGCCCCCACAAGAGGAGGGCTTGGAGTAGGAGGCTTTGCAAAGAGACAGAGCTCAGCACAACTTTTTTTCCACCTCTGCAAAGAGGGTGGTTGCTTTCCTCTTACCTGCTGGCAAGCCCAGCTCCTAAGAGCAGCAGCCATCTTCCCCCAGCGAGCCTGAATTTATATCGGTGGCGACAGAGGTGTGGCCCTGCCCTGGCCCACCCCACCGCCACGCTCCCAGCCAGCCTCGGGAAGCGGCTACGGTGGCCAAACGGCCAACTCCCTCCTCGCTGGGGTGCTGCGCCCGAATGGCTGCGAGGGAAGAGCCCGTGGCACAGGCGAAGCGGGTGCCCCGATGGGTGGCGAGGGAGGAGACCGTGGGTCTGCGTACCCTGGTTTGGGAGAAGGGACCAAAGCGGCCGGGCACGGTCCGTCCTCGGCACACAGTAGCGATGCCTAATGCAGCCAGTCTCAAGTCGCGTCCTGCTCGCGTGGCAGAGGGGACCTGGGGTCCCTGGTCCGAAAGGCTCCCGGTGGCACCTCTGCCCTGCCCTCACCCAGTTTCTTCCTCTGAAGTGTGACTGAGGCCATGCTGCTCGTTTTCACCTTATCTGCCCCACCGTATTCCAAGGAATCTATCTGAGATACACACAGCTTGTCAAGCTGTAAATTCAAAAAACAGAGATAAATATTTTATCCTGCTAGATAAAGGAAATAAACCCGTTTGGCCTCACTGCCCTTTGTCCTTAGGAGACCCATCTCATGCTCAGTGACACAGTTCACCTGCTTCTGCAGGCACGTTGCGTCCAGGGTCCTCTGCTTTCACACCCCTTTGGCTTAATGATGGGCTGCAGCTTCCTGCCCTGAGCTCAGGTGCTCCTTCCCCAGCCCGCTCCTGTTTAGGTGTGCAGGCAGCATCCCCTTTTTCCCAGTTTCAAAGGAGATCCACAAGGCAGAGCTCTCCCCACCACCTGCGTCCAGGCTCTGAGCACAGCTGGATCCCACCTTGACCCCTCCTCTCGGGGGTGCAGAGCTGCAGCCTGTGCCCCTCCATCCCTAGAGCTCCCAGGCACAGCCCTGTGCTCCCTGGGACCCTGTAATCTGTGCGCCTCGGTACCCGCGCCCCGCATTTCCCATCATTCCTACCTGTTCTAGCTATTATTACTAAATAAAACATGCTTATGGCCATTCTCTTGCCCAGTGGCTGATGGACACAGGATTGCCCGCATCCTCCCTACTTCAGAGAGGAGCTTGTTTCATGCTCAGGCTAATAGGAGAGTTGATTTCAAGTGCCCCGCGTCTTCAGGCAGGGTGTCTTACGGACTGTGTAAACTGTTGCAGAGAAACTATTTATTTATGTGGCTTATCAGACAGAAGAGGTGAGCTGATTGCAGAGCTGAAGTGCCTTCCTGGGGAAGCTGCCGGGTACTAACAGGTTCCTCAGCCCTGCTGGCAAAGGCACAGCGGGAGCTGAAGGCCGACTGGTGAGCGCAGAGGATGGGAATTGGGAACATGGTTTTAAACAGGAGGAAAGATTGTTGCTGGGAGGCAGCCACCCCTATCCCTGAAGTGCCCGGTTTGCAGGAGGCACAGGTCGGCCCAGCTGCCGGGCTCAGCAGACGAGCGAGGGAGCCCAGGGCTGCCTGTGATGCCTGCAGCCTTCTCCTGGTGCCCGCGCCCTCCCCTTCTCACAGGCCTTGGCCGGAAGCTCTTAGTTTTGGGTGTGCATGAGGAATGTGTCATCTCTCTCAAGGGCTGGAGCAGCCGCAAGCCCACGGCAGCTCCATGACCAGGAGAGGCAACTCGCTGGGGGCCCTCTGTGCCTACAGCCAAGCTGTGAGCGCAGTCACAGACTCCTGTGGGGAACCCAGAAGGGTTCACCACGATGGCAGGGACAACCCACCTGCCAGGGATCTTTCCTGCAGAGCCGAGGAGATGGCAGGGCCGCTCTTCTCGGCCGCCAGCCTCAAAAGCTGCCTACAGAGGCTGCGGGGGGCTCCTCTGCTCCGGGGCCATGTCCAGCCCCGCTGCACGCGTCGCCTCGTACCAGCACAAGACACCCAAGCAAATCTTATCACCTGAGCCTCTCGCTACCTCCTGGCCCTTCTAGCTTTGCCAGGGCGGCCCTGTTCCCTCCTCCTTCCCCGCCTGCCGCAGAAGGTGTCAGAGGCATCAAGGGGCAGGAGCTGTCAGGGGCAGGAGCTGTCAGAGGCAGAAGCGGAGCTGTTGCTATGCAACCCCGGCGGTGCAGCAATTAAGGCTGGGGAAAACGTGCTGTGCTCCAAAGCTATTTGCATAGCTGCGTGCTGCAAGACGTTTGTTTGCATTGTGCCTCTACTATTTAGTGGAGTTTGAAGTCAACCCTCCCCCAGGTCTCACTGCGGGGAGGGGGGACTCGGGGCTTCCAACAAAGGCCATGCGGCTGGGGACGATGGGGCTGGGAGAAGGCAGGGGTTTGTCTGTCCGTGACACCTATACGCTGCACAGGTGTAGGATTTACTGGATGGGGAGGGAAGGCCGAGTTACCTGGATTTCACCCTGTGCAGCCCGAGGAGCTTTGCTCCCCTTGCAGAACCAGTTCCTGCTGCGCCCCTGACCTGCTGGTGGGGTTGCACATCTCCCCTTTTCCAGGTGCACCAGGGTGACACTGCGCTTGCTCTGCTTGCCAGTGCCAGAAACGGAGCTCTGGGGGCAGCCCAGCCTGCCTGTGGCTCGGGAGTGTATCTGGGGGGGGAGCAAGGGGAAGAAGAAAGAGAGGGAGAAAGAAACCAACTGGTTCGTACCAACCTACCTGGGATGCCGGTCTCCGAAAACCTGCCGATTGCCAACTGCAATCTTCTGGTTTGCCCTACCCAAGTCTCTCACTATCGAACATGAAGCCTGTGCCCTTTTTGGGTTTCTTTTTTTAGCCCTTGAACATCGCTTGGATTGATTATAAGTTTACAGGTATGTTTTGTACCTCAGAGGCACAAGAAGCAGCAGCAGAACAAAAGTTCAAGGCTAAGTGTTTCTGTTCCTTTCAGACCACTCTAAGCACCAGGATTATGGTTCTGTAAAAGAAACAAAACATAGCTATAAACTTATAAAATCCAATTCAGTATTTTTATGGGGATGACCTCTCCCCTCCCGCTCCTGCTGCCACACAGCTGACGCCGCGCTGGTCAGCAGAGCGCTGCCTCACCCTCCCCAAAACCAGAGGTACCACTGGGGTATCCCACCAAGCTGAAGGGTGCCTGGCTGACAGCAGAGATTTGAGGAACGTGGGTGACTAAGAAGAGAACCTCCCTTGCGAGCGATGCTCTCCATCACGCCCTGACCATTCTGACCCACGCTCCGAGGCGTCACGTCTCGTGGCCCTTGGGCGGCAGCTCCAGCCCTGCCAGCTTTAGCCACTCCATTTATTTGTTCAGGGCGAGTGGAAATGCCATTTTGAGGGATTGCAAAGAAGGGGAAGCCTCTTAAAAGCAGCTCGCTCACCGCAGGCGGTCAGGTGAGCTGACCCCAGCCCCGGGGGCGTTGTGAATCCTGCGCGCTACATGTGCGCCTGAGGCTGTGGGCTGCCAAAGGTGGGCTCGCCCTCCCCAGTGCCGGGGGGCTGCACTAGGGCCTCAAACAGCGGAAGGGGGAAACGAATATTCCCCTCTTTCGGCTTGCTGGCGCGGCTGTGCAAAAGCAGCCGTCACCGCAGCAGACAGAGCCACGGCTACTGCCAGCTCTCGACCAGAAATGGTCATCCCAGGGCGGCAAAACGCAACCCACGTTGCATCGTCCTGCCCCATCTGACAGGCGGTATTGAGCTCAAACCTGAATTCACTCATGGCTGCAGCGAAGACCTCGTGGCTTTGAGAGGTGAGGGAGGGAGGAGCACGTTTCCTGCTGCTGGCACCGCGCTGGGATGCGGCAATCCCTCGCAGGGGATGGGCAACGCGGCCACGTAAGCCACCGCAGCCAGATTTTCTGGAGCTCGTCTCTCAAAGCCCCAGTTAAAGGTTGACACTGGATGTACCAGTTTAAATGCCTGTATTTCAATCCTCAGAAGTATGCCTGGCACCTAACGCTCCCCACACAGATGAATGAGTCCCTTCACACCTGTGTGGGTGCTACAGTAATTCTCTCTTGCTGCGCTGAAAAAAAACATTAGAAAAGCAGCACAGAAAGAGCTGAGTCTCCACAGAACAGCTAGGAAGGAGAAAAGGCATTTTTCTTCTCTAAATTAAAAGCTGAAGTTGTGTAAAGCACAGCCAAAATAACTATGGAAATATTGCTGCAGAGTTCTCAAGGCCCCTGAATTTACACCGTCCTTGGTGACGCGCGCGGGGATGGACGGAGCTTGCATTTCAACTGAAAAGGAGGAAGAAACAAGTTACAGATGGGTTTTTGTTTGGTTGGGGTTTTTGTCAGCTGCATGTATTCATCAAGGTATCCAGGTCGTACAATAAGCCAACTGACTGGATAAACAACAGACATCCATGACAGATTCAGATTTTAACCCTTCGGAGTAGCATCTTGTGTTTGCTTATTTTTTAAGTAGTTAAACATTACAAATCACCTTCTCCCCACCTGTAGCCAAATAAAAGTCAAACAAGCCAAAGTTGGACTTGGATTAAAAAAACCAAAACACGTCCTCAAATAAAAGGTTATCTTTTTTATAAGGTTATCTTTTTATATTTCAGTGGCAGCTCCCTCCATTCCCACCTTCCCCAAGTAACTAACAACCATATCCTATAGTATCCTATAGTTTATCATCACTTGCGATACTTCTAATACAATATTTAATGACTAATTAAAAACCTTACCACTGAGCTACTGCTTTAAAACCAAGGGAAATCTATCACGCTGGAAACATCATTCTACATACTAGCTTTCGAAGCCTTTCTAGAACCGTCCTTGCTAATTTTTCTAATTATCAAGGACATCTGGGATCTTCCCTTTAAGGAAAAAAAAAAAAAAAATTACCCTGAGTGTCTCTCTCTGTGGCAGTACTCGGCATCTTCCCTGAGCTAGATGCTCCAAAAGCAGAGATAGCACCACAAGACCAGAATAGATAGAAAAACAGACAGCACCAGAAGACAGATAACAAAAGCGTGCAGGGTAAGAGAATAAAAAGTTCTTACAACAATTTTCACAGCTTTGCACATGTTTTAAAAAAAGCAGCACCCAGTTAAGGCAAGGGAGAATGAACCACAGGGCCCAGTCCTACAGGGTAGGGAGGGATGCCCTGAGCGTCTAACGGTCCCAAGGTATGAGCCAGGAAGGCACGCTGGCCCCAGGCGTATGGCCTCTTCCCCACGCTCAGCCCACCGCTGTCGGCTCTAAATCGGTCCATCCTGCAGGAAATCAGCCCATCCTGCAGTAAACTGGAGACAAAGCTCCCCCTGCCCAGCCCTCGACACGCACATGCAGCTCAGCCGGAGCCACCGCAACCGCAGAGGTTCAGCACCGGGCGAAGCCCCTGAAGGTTCTTAATTTGCATCCGCAGCAATTTAAGGCCTGCGGGCAGGATATGCCGTGCCGCCATACATCCCACCTTCCCCTCCTACGCCGCACCCATACGCAGGGCTGCGCCTGCGGGGCGCAAGAGATGCCAAACGCATCGCGTGCCCTGTCTGCAGACGTCGCCGGCCCCAGCTCCGACGGGCACGTTGCCACGCACAGCCACGGTCTACTTATAAAAGTCTTTAAGGGTTTTAAAGTCCACAAACATCCAGGATTTTATTGTTTTTCCGACATGGATATGAAAAACCAAATGCAGCAAGCAGGTAGAGCTAAACACACTCGGCGCAACGCGGTCGCGGGAGCCTGGGAGGGGCCAGCAGCAGACATTTGGAGAGCAGAGGGTATCTGGGGTGTAATTAGCAGACGTTGGGGGATATGACCCCATTTCAGATAACCTGGAGATTCAGATAATTGGGCCTCAGATAATCAAGGCCACGCCGTTAATAGAAACCGCATCCCAACTCCTAACGGCAGCGTTCCCCGCGTGCCGACGTTACGCCTCCTCGCACCAAAACGCCAGGTGAAACACGAAGTGGCGGTTGCGATACGTGTCCGCATTGTCTGTCAGCTGCCGGGCTGAGCAGCAAACCCCCGTTTCTGATGCACCACTTTGGCTGAGTGCTTGGGAAATAGGTTAAGGCAGAGAGGCGGGTTGCAGCCCTGGATGCCTGGGGACGAGGCTGTCTCAGAGCTGCCGGGCTAGGTAAGCTCGAATTTGAAAGTGGGTTAATTTAACTGCCATTCAACTACCATTAAATGATGTAGGTTAATTTTACAGTCAGATAACTATTAAGAAACCAAAACACGAGGCAGGAAATGTCTCTATGCATGCCAGTGGGGAGAGGTTTCCTCTGCGCTAATGCACACCCCTCCCCTTCAGCTCAAACCTCTCATCCTTCCATTTCTGCACATCCCCTCACATCGCCTCTTCTTACTTTAACCCTTGTCATTACACACCACTGGCCTTCCTCCCTCTCTTAAAAGACTATTTCCCTCTCACAAATCCACCCCGGTATTCTGGCCCCCGTTATTTTTCCTCATTTGCCACACGCCTCAACGCCGAAGGAAGACTTAACAAACACAAACCTCACCCGAGAGGGGCGAATGTCCACTAAAAAAGGTCCCATCTCCCCCACGCACCACATACCAGACCGGGGCAGACTGAGGTGGGGAATGATCCCTCGCTTGGCACGTAACATGCCATCACCACCAATGCACCCAGTGCTCTGTGGGGTTATTTACCCCAGATTTAAAGCCTCCTCGCTTTTGGCAGTTTACCCTTTACGATGGGATGTCGCAGTTAAAACGTACCGTATCTCTGTGCAATTTTCCTTCCTGCAGCATAATGACAGGTATTGTTTGTTTCTTTATACTGGGGACAAAACCCATCAACTGCTGATTTGCCATAAAGGGAAAAAAAACCAATTATCAACAACACCTTATGCCTGCAAAGGAACGGATCCTTCGGAAAAAGCAGAAGTGACTCATCACTCCTCACGCACAGTGAGCGCCACGGTCAGGCAGATCCCCCCGAGATGCCTTCCCAGATTGCCTCCCTCCGACTTCTGCTCCTCCCTGGTCCCACTGCTCCCACCAGCAGGAAAATGAGCCCCTAACCTTCGCAGAGGGAATGAAAGCGATGATGGCCCATTAGCACACGCTGCCCATCAAGCACTCACGGATCTCCGCTACCGCAGACGTTTTTTATCATATTAACAGTAAGTGCACTAGGCAAAGCCTGAAAGCTCAGAGAAACGGACTCGAGCTTAACCACGCGGCGGTAACGAGACCACAGCACGAACGGATGTCGGCAATTTTACTGTGCTTTATGTGACCAGAGGAATACAGAATGGGACCATCCCCAGAAATGGCAGCAAAACCACCTCCGAAACCCCCCCCACGCAGCGACTCGCGCAGTCGGATGGAGACGCCAGAGCACAACCGCGTATGCCGTGGGGATTTCTGACCCATGAAAGGTCGAGTGCCAGATTCCCCGTTGTCCTCCTGAGGCCTCGCTACTCGTATTAATCTCGTGAGGAAAGTCCTTTTTCTTTTTTCTCAGAAGCTCTAAAAGAACAGCCGACGCAGCCAAACCCCAAACCTCATCAGCCTGCCCTTTGCCAGCACTCAGCCGCTACGTTTGTTGCCTTGTGCTAGGTGACGTTGATTTTAAGCTTTATGACTAATTATTATTCCTAGTTTAATAATAAGATCATTGACGGAGCCACAAGAAGTATTTCTTCTAAACCCAGCGTTACATTAATTTTGCTCTTATCAATTAGCGATCCAGTCTACACTCAAACAAAAGTAAAGGCACCGACATAAGGACAGGCACAGGCAAGTAGGCTAGAACTAACGAGCAGTTGAGCATCACCCTTACCCTACGCGCTTGTGTCTGTCTATTAGAGAAAAGCCAACACAGATCCTGAAACAGGAGCAAACCCCTACTTTTTTAATGGATGTGCAGAAAATCACTGACTTACAGCCCGCAGGCCGCTAGTGAGCGGTGAGGTTAGGTAGCTGTCACCACCGTCCAACGAGACCCTCGTTGTTGGCGAACACGCTTTGGGTACAGAGCAAGCTGGTTGAGCTTCCAAGTGATGGCTACAAGTCAGAAGAAAACATGCATTTCCATACAAACAGAGTACAACTGTGATGACAGCTTCTTATGCAAACCCAGAATCCCACAGCGTCTTGTTTTACAGTCCCCTTTCGAAGTGAAATCGTGTATTTTAAACTGCTAACACCTCACACGGGGCCACTTGCTTTAAAGGTCTGAAAGGAATCTCGGGAGGATACCCCGTGTGATCGCAGCACGTCTGAAAACACACAAAAACCACACCCTCACCTTCACCTAAAGGGGAACACGGTGGAAACCAGTGGATTCTCCAAGCGAGCCTTAGATTGCAGCGAGGGTCCCAGCACACCGATCGCCTGAGTGTGAGAAACCCCTTCGCACGCGTGGGGAAGCCGCGTGGCTTCCCCTGGTGTCAGTTCTTCCCCTGCAGAGCCAGAGCAAGGCAACAATCGGTGTCAGAGCCTTCCTCTAAAGCTCAGCTAGGAGAAAAGCACGGTCAAAGGCTTGGCTTTCAGAAAGGAAACCATAAAAGCCCCTTTCAAAGTTCGGAACGACATTCCCAAAGGAGCTGAGCGAGCCCTGTATTCGCTGGGCAGGAGGGACGGGGGGACACGTGACGACGGGATCTCGGTGTGCGTCAGCGAACACCCAACACCTCAGCAGGTGTAACGAAACCGCCTGTTTGCACTACAGCTTTTACAGACTGTCTGCTGACAGCCCTGTAGGGACAAACCACTCCTCCAGCCGGCACAAGGCCGTCCGACCCGCACCCGGCGCCTGGAGTCCCGCCGAAGCAGGCACGCAAGCCGCGACCCAGCCACCGTCTGAAATACGCCTTCGGCGCTCCTCGTTTTAGCTGAGCTTTCAACCAACTCCTGCAGATCCGAGCTGTAGCGCCTACACCTGGTACAAAAACCTGCCGGTTAGTCAGGTGGGTTCTCAGTAGCCGTCCCGCAGGGCTGCTGACACCCGCGGAGGAGCAGGCGGCAAGGCGAGACCGCAGGAGTTTGCTTTCCAGCATGACCTGTAAATCCTGACACCTTAAAAGCGACCAGTAAAAACAAGACGCAGTTGGTTTGCTCTCCCTCTTCACGACACGAAAAGTGAGCTTTTAAAGGTTGTGTCGTCTGGGGCTTTTGGGGAGGCGGAGAAGAAGGAACCTCATTAATTCGTTATTCACAAGCGCGAAGCCATTCAGGTTTACTTCTGAATTTCCTACTTGACAATTAAGAATGTCTTGGATTTCAGGTCAGAGAGGCTGCATCAAAGGTACCAGATCAGGGGAAAGAGCGCTCCCACAAACGGTGTAATCTGGGATCCTTCCGGCACTGTAACATCCATTCAAGTGTCTTGACAATAACCGCATTAAGAAAATCAACTTTCATTTTGAGCTTTTCTGCTGTCTTCGCTGTATCAACCCCCACATTCCTGGGTTTGCCCCTAACGCTTCAAGCTCCGTTTTTGGAATTCCTTTGGCCCGTACCTCTGTTCCTCTGCACACCAATCCCAAACAGGTCCAAGAACCTGCGACTCACTCTCAGTTAAACCCACAGTTCAGCAAGCGCCCATCGCCGGGCGTCTGCCAGCGCACATGCGGCACTTTGGGGATTCAGAAATCAGCGGTTTCAAACAGGTACCTTGCTGAACTGGGATTTAAATCCTCCTCCTTCCCCCAGACCCACTTCTGTCAGGCCTCTAAGGAACGCGAGCGCTCAGCACCCTCGGGCAGGATCCGCTGGCGAGCCGCCTCTCGGAGCGCACCGGAGCAAGCTTCGCCCTGCTGCTCTCGCTCGGCAGCCACGGCACGAGGGCTCCGTTTCGGCTGCACAAGAAGGTGAACTTGCGATGCTCAGGAGCTCCCTCAGTTAAATCAGCTTCTTTCACAAAACTTAAGTTGATTCCCACCACCAGAGCATTTCGGGTCCTTCACGCCGAGGTCAGGGAGTTGCCCACTTTCGGGTCCAGTATTCATCCCAAGGCTTGCAGGTGGTGAGTGACCGGAAGCCTTCCGCTCTCCCCTTCACAGCAGCACGCATTTTCACGTGAGAGGACTCAGCAGAGCCTCTCATTTCACATCTCCTAGAGTGCCTGGATGGTAGGAAGGGAGCCAGGTGCATGTGGGGTACAGTCTACGGCTACTCCGTGGGCTCGGTTACTTCAGACAGCGACCAGACATGCTGCTGCGGCTTCAGAAGGGGCGGCTGCCTCTTCCAATAGCCAATGGAGCAGCTCAAAACCCATCCTGAATCAGAACGAGCAGAGATAAATTAGTAGAAGACTTTTAAAGCTGCCTAGCAGGGCTAATTATGTTTCTTTTCTACTTCTATGCCAACAGCACGGATGCTTCCTTCTGGGCCTGGGTGCAAAATCTTGCGTGCTCTCGCCGCGACAGACCTTTGCATTACAGAAAACAGCTCTAAGGGAAGAACTCGGGACTGTGTTCCTTTAAGTCCGAACAACTTCAGCTTATCCGTGCGAGACCATCAGCAAGTCCTCCAGGACAACCAGAGAAACTCGGCGCTTCTGATAATCGCGGGACTAAAAGTGTCGATTAAAAAACGTTCCGGGAAGAGCTTGCAGAGCGCAATACATCCTAAAGAATAGCAGATGGGAATACGGTTCATCACTTTCAAAGGCTATTTTCATAGATTTGACAGATGTATTCAGACACACAGAAAAAACCCCACGATCAACGCTAGTTTGCAGCACAAGGCTTCCAAGCTATTTACACCGAAAGACGCGCTATTCCCGAGTAGGTGCAAGATGTAGTCGCTACTCAAACCAGGTTTTTTTATTTAAGAGAGTAAAGCTGAACCAATACAACACCCCGCTACCTTCCCATTTGGCTTCTTGTGTTAAATACCAGCGTTGTGTCCGAGGAATACGGCAGTTTGTAATGTAACGGTTATTCACCTTACAAACAGGGGGAGGGGGGCACTGTAAAATCACATTAGCAGAAGCAAGCCCTCAGTTACCCACTTTTCAACAGCACAAGCTGAGAAAGGCAGTTTCTCAGGAGAGAGGAAACCTGGGCGAGAGCGTGTGCAGCGTTATCCATTGTCCTAAAGCCAGGAAATCACCACGCATCGCTCTCCAAATCGTCCTCGGGCTGGACGCGGAGGTTAGCGGAAAACGCCTAAACTCACGTGGGTTCCATCAGCCACCGCTTACTGTAACCTACTTTTCAGTATTCGGCATTTCGGTATCAATAATGCATCACGTCTAAAGGATTTCAAACCCAAGTACGGCGACGGGGAAGTCACCACGAGTCTCAGACGGGGCCGGCTGAAGCGTCACTCCTGAACGTGGCCCTGTGCAGGACAGTTTCCTTACGTTAATCGGGAGCCGCCCCCTCTGCGGAGGGCAGAGCTGGTGGCCACGGGGAGAAGGAAAGTCACACCAGTGCATACTGGTGCGAGCAAGGAGCTACGCAACCTCCACGGAGAGGGCACGCTGCCTGCCCCCTCGCCCGGAGCCGAACCCAACAGGCGGGGCCACGGCTCCCACCCTTTCCTACCCACCTCACCGCGGAGCGCCCCGCGAGCCAGGCTACAGCACCCCCGCGCCCCCAGAGACCGCCCGTCCTTCACCGGATGAATTATTTACCACCGACGAAACGAGGGCGGCCAGCGGGGAAGAGCGAATTAGCGTAGGGGAGCGCGAGAATACGGCTGCCGCGAGGCAGCGTTTCAGCTTTCACACGCATCCCTGCCCGGCTGCTAGAGCGGCTTCATCGCCAACCCTACCCGGGGCGAGGACCGAACGGAGTACCGAGACTCCGAAGCTGGATCCGGCGGGCGGAATCTGCTTTAGTCCGTTTTCGCCTCCTCGCGATTCGTGCGCGTTGTCACAGCCTCAGGCGGCTAGCGCAGGCGTTCCCAAAGCGCGCTGGAAACAAGAGAATTGGAACCCCCTTTCAAGTTTTTCACAACAAAATTTATTAGAAGAATAGTGGTTTTGAAAAGTCTAGCATCCAGTGAAAACTACCATACACAACGTTACAGCTGGGAATGTGTTTCCAAAATGACATGGTCAAATAATACAATGGAGCCATTAAATCTTACACATGCACAACAAGAGAATTAGCGCTTTGACATACAATGCAAAAAAAAAAATAAAATAAATGGACCACTGAAATAAAAATTTAAAAGTACTTATCACATACATTAAGACACAGCTTATTTAGTCCAGTCAAAAAATCAGAACTGCATTAAAAAAAAAAAATTAATGTAGTGCAATCAAACCAAAAAAACCTTAATTTGTGATCATAAGTGCTCTACTACATAAAACATTGATCATAGCAAGGAACAAAAAAATTCAAATCACACAGTACAAAAAAAATCTGTAAATAAATATAAACTACAGTACAAGAGAAATATTAAATTATACAATTCCGTCAAACTGTAAACAGTATATTGAAATGAGGTCCATAAGAGTAAAGGGGGGGGTTCCTGTTTTATTTTTTTTTCCCATGACACTTGAACTTCTAGAGGTCAGAGAGAAATGCCATTTTCCATACTCTTCAAAGACTATGGGTTACATAAATAGAAAGAGAAGACTTTTGAGATGTAAAGTGTCAAATAATAAAGCAGAGGTGTTGCTGACTCGCGACTGCCAACAGCCCACCGCGCGAGCGGAGGAGCAGATTTCACCTGCAGCAGCACGGAGGCCCCTCGCTGCTGCCCGGCGTTCGAGAGGAGACACCCGCCGAGGGCCGGCCCTACCGACTCGGCGGGAGCCGCCACGCACGCCGTTACCCACTCGGGCCTCTGCTGATTATCTGACAGGTTTACACGCTTGTCATACAGACACCAACTTTGGCAGAACAATTACTAATAAGCTCAAAGCACTCCCGGCCCATTGGTTTCCATCACAGTGGCCAGTGCACAGAATTCTCTAAGGACATTGCATAACTAGAGTGTAGAGGTCAGACAGCCAAGGACCCGTGCTTGAGGTTAGAAGTAGTTATGGTGAGAGAGAAGCAAGAGCCACGTTAAGAAGCTGCCTCTGCCGTGGGCAGGAGCAGTTGGGAATGTATTTCGTTTGTAGCTGCGCTGGCTAGTAGTGGCATTTTAAAATATATAAGTTTAAGATAGCATATATACTATATATGTATATAATATAATACATATTATATAATATACATAGGAATTTCATACAATACATACCAGGAACCCCCACGCGATCTGCTCAGTAGTAATAACTGAATATACAGAATGCCACTATAAGTGTCTGAGGCACTGTGTGCTGGAGAGTAAATATGCAGCTTTAAAATCCGTTTGGCTGAGTTATACCTGGATACCTGAACTGAGTTTTAAAGTTGACATTCATCAAGGATGTGCTATCAGCACGTCAAAAGAAAAGCAAAACAAAATACAAGTCACTGCTAGGTTTAAGAAGAGAGTACAAGTACCTGAATTGAGTGAGGATAGTGTGTAAACTGTCCCTGAGGGTTTTTAAACAGTGTGTGTACAAGTTGGATTCCTAAGAACATCAGTTCAAACTTACATCGCGGACTGATAAAATACCAATGTCTGACAATTTAACAAGTGGAGGTTAGAAAGAGTTATGAGCAAACACTCAAAACATATTTTATACATTTTAAAGCAGCAGTAAGCTGCTGTAAGCATACATCCCATCAGTACAAGCAACACATGGGACTCGGATAAAGGTTTCTATTTGCAAAAAGCCCATCATATATCGATAAGTAAAGAATATTCACCTGCTAAATTAGAATGCACCTAGTTACAGACTAGCAATTCAAGATTAATCTTTTTAATCAAATACTTTGCTATACTTTGCTATTACATACTAAAATTCCTTAAGCTCACTAATGCTGGTATTCTAATCTATTGTTTTTAATGTTCCCCCTTCATTTAAGAAATATACCATTCCACAACTTAAACATTAAGATCCATTTTCAGTCCTCAGATGTAAAAAGCATGTCAGTGAGTTTATATTAAAAATTTACATGGTAAAAAGGCTTGAATTTCAGCCAGAGATTCTAAATACTACTCATTCCCTGAAGGCGTAAGGGAGAAAGAATCCCTACCCATTTTTCTTGTGATATTGTTTTCAAACTGAACATTAAACAATGGTCCTAAATGATTTTTTCTCTTCCCCCGCCCCCCCAGTTTGGGAAACTTCCCCTTCCCTACCCATCATCCCAAATTCCAAATGTCATGCCCTGAAATGGCCTATTGAAATGATTAGTTAAAAATATCAGGCATGTATATATACATCCCCCGCCTGAACTTCAGAAGAGTTTGTTGTACTAGTCTTTAAAAGACAGATTAGTATCCCAAGAGAACTTGTGATCTGACCCGAACAGCCGTTAATGATCCCAGATTGTACATTTAAAATATCTCATAACCTGAAGACCAGATTTAATTAAGACTCTGGCATTGTAACAGAAAAAGTGCTGCAGTTATTTATCCCTTTTCTGGTACTTTAGAATAGGTCAGACAAGTGCTTTTCATAGCGACAGTAAAAGTTTACATGCCTTCGCGCAAGAATAAAAAATATTATCTGCAAAAATATTGGAGAAATGTAGCACCAAGTAGTTGATAAACTGTATTAGTAGCTGTAGTAGCGCCTTTGTTATTCCCGAGCAGGAAAAACCGTTAGGTTAGACTGTGCTAGGTGATAGCTATAGAAACCGTTTTCTGACACTGACGTTTCCTGCTCCAGTGGGAATAAAGTCCGTGTCCTAATCTCCGCTCCGTAAGGTAAGAGTTATCATCTCCAGTCCTCCCAAATCATACTTACCCATTCAGCAGAGACAAGCGCAGGGGCGGGGACGTTTGTTTTTAAGGTGGTGAATGAAATGCCCCGGGGGACAGGCCAAAAAAAGAAAAATCCTCCCTCCTAGTACGTCACCCAGGAAAACTGATATCACAAACGGGCTAAGGGATTTTTGTGAGGATTAAATAAAGCTCTCAGTATGGAGGGTTTCATGACGGTACCTGAATACAGGCATAATTCCATAGGACATGAAGCCCAGACCTGCTGCTGTAATAGTGGTACAGAGGCTCGGCCCCGGTCAAGGTAAGAAGAGGAGAGGGAGAGATGGACACCGGAATGCTCTAACTACTTACAGTTTCCTCTGGTACGTGTGGAGTGGATCTACGGATCATTCTGAGTGCGCGATCCTCTGCTCAGCGCTCACCACAGTACGTTGTGTTTACGCACCGGATAATTAGAAACGGACAACTGCAGGGGTTATCTGCTACATCCATCAGAACTGCGTGTAACTAGCACTGCACATTTCCAGGTTTCTGAGGGTTCTAACTGCTGAGTTTTCGATGTAATTCACGATCAAGGGGAAACCTTTACAGTACCAAAATTAGTCTCAAAACAGTTTTTTTAGGTACAGCTTTTTAAGCCAGTATTAGTCAACGCTATCCACCGGTGCCAAGAAAAAGCAACATTGACCTAGACTGGAATTCCGTTCTGATTCTGAAACATTAGTGGGGAAAACCTACAAGTTTCTGATCCTCCTGACAACGAGGGCAACAACCCTTCCCGTTCCACCTCCAACATTTGGCAGAGAACTTAAGCTGTTTAAAATATTGTGACAAAGCTTTCAGTACAGGTTAATAATGTTGCCTTCCTAAGGGTCTGGACTGCCCCAAGAGTATCCTTACACCGAGAGTTAAAATTCTGTCTTCACTGTAGAAAGAGCTCTTTACATCACAGATGTCGCCACACTGCTTTTGAGGAAAAAAAGGGAACGGTGCAGCGTTCCCTTCACTCCTTGGACACTGTGTTCTTCTCCCAAGACTCAAGGACATCTTAAGAGCATTACTTCAGAGTAAACCGGAAAGAAATACATGGCAATTCCAGTTTTGCCTGTATAACAATCGTTGCAGAGGATATAAAAAGCAATTCAATCAGAACTAAAAAGATGCTCCGATCTACACAAAGCTTACTCAACCCTAAAGCCCCCAAATCGCTTTGCCAGCTCCTGTGAACTTCCAGGGGAAGGCAATGGACTTGCAGGCTCTCGTGACAGAAATATTTAGACTGGGATGTCGGCCTGCCACAAGACAAAACACAGACTATTCCTTGCCTGCTCTCCACCAGTCTAAACACGCGTGCAGTTCCCTCCCGTATTCGGGAACATCCTCCAGCACTGGAAAACGCAACAAAACAGCTGGTGCGGGAGTTGCGGGAGAACACGGCAGCTGAAGGTGTTCCCGGACTAGAGGCACCATCCTACGGGTACACCTGCATTGTTGAGAAGCAATCCCAATCTCCACGAAAAGACAGACCTCAGGTCTAGCAACAGGGTTGGTAACGCCAGCATCAAACGATGGGCTCTGCAACAAGAAGAAAGTAAAGGCGTACCTGTATCGCTCATGCGGCAACCTCTCCTGCACGACAGGGAAAACATGAAAAATTCTAAAGGAAGCTTTCTTGAGCCTTTAAAAAAAAATAATCAGGGAACGACTGGAAAATAAAATACTTTTTGACAGAAATAAAAACGAGTCCAGAAACGTGTCCCTACAACACCTAACCGGAAACGTTCAACTCTACAGCCGTACTCGAGCATTACGGTCACAATAATGCCTACAACACCGCGGAATGAGGATCCAGCTGGCTGAAGGTGAGGTAATAGTTTGTAATAGGTCAGAGTTCTAAAAAAGCACTTTTACATCTTACAAGTCCAAATGAAAAAGGAAAGGACACATTTCATACATGTTGGGCTTTCTCACCAGAACTGTACGATAATTAACTCCACACCAGGACCCCTACCACACTAAGCCTTACTCATCTTCAATTATATGCTGCAGCAAAGATTTACCAAGCGACACCTAAACTTCAGTACAATATGAAACTTGATTCTTAAAACCTTATACACACAAAATATAAAATTACTTTTCTAGGATGGGGTAGGGGAGAGGGATTCTCCTTCATGATACTTGGACTGAAAAACTAGTTTTCAGAGACTGCCACAAATATTATTCACAGTTTCTTGCTGTCAGGCTTCTTCAGCTACATCAACGTAGTACACAACAATACTGTTAAATCCAATAACTACATCAGATGGACGTTCTCGGGAATAAGAGAAAACTAGTGACGAAAAATACCCGAAAGGCCTCCTCCTAACGACGTCTCGTTCTTTACAGGGTTGCAGTCTGTCTATGTTACACGTCAATGCGATCTCAAAAAGAGCAGCAGGAGAAAGATTTTAAACCTTCTCTCCTGTCCAAGTGATCCAAGTAACATAAGCATCCACTTACCAGAAATAACATGAGAAACAAGGCTTTTGTTACAAAGACAGCAGTGAACCACACCTTCCCACACCAAAATATGGTCAACCAGGGATTTTGGCCATGCAAACTGCTGGTCAGCAGAAAATTAAGCATGCTAATGGACAAACATTAATCCCAATCATATATTTAAAATGATCCCAAATACTACTAGTTAGCTACACTGAAAGCGCCTGTAAAAAATACGGAGTGAAAAACGAAACGAAAACGTTAGTGATCACTGCAGCACTCGGAGTGATACTAGTCTTAACGTGATGAATCACCTCAGAGAAAATACATCGGATGGGGCTTTGAAACAAAAAGGTAACATTAAAAGGTGCACCTGAATATTACAGACTAAATTTACAAAACCTACGATAAGGTAAAATATATATCTTTTGAATATTCAGCAGCTTTTTTTTAAATTTGTTTTTATTTTTTTGAGAGGCTCATGAAATTTTTAAAAAGGGACCACTAACTAATCTCAACCATGCTTCACAAAACAATAATGGCTATTTTATATTGCAGTTACCAACGTAATGCAATTAGTGCTTAAAAAATAATCTACACTTTTTTTTTCTTTTCTTTTTTTTTTTTCTTTTTTCCTTTTTAAACAGAGACCTTTGGAGGAAATACGGTTGTTCAAAAGCTTCTCGAAAAAGAAAGGTTACCTGAATATTAAGTCATCACAGATCAAGTGTTGTGTTTAAAAGCTTTGCAGACACGAGCATTACAATCTTCAGGTCTCAGGACGTTTAAACTGAGAAAGTTACGCGTTTGGTTTGTTGTTGGTTTGTTTTTTTGTCTGTTGTTTTTTTAAAACCCACTTTCTAACCAAAGCAAATAAAGAGTACTCACTTCTCACTATCTATTTACAATTCTTAGCCTACGGTCTGAAATGACAAGACAAATTTTCTTTTAAAACTGCAGCATTAAAGGGTAGGCACACCATTCTTCTGCTGCACGATTGTCACCCACTTCAACGTACACATACAAAATATTTAGGTTAGTAAAATGAGCACTCCACGTACACTACAGTGACAAGTTTTATAAAACTCAACTCATGTTGCTTAAATAAAGACAACTGCAAAAGGTTAAACCTCTCTGAACAGTAAAACTGTGTTACTTGTTTGTTTTTTAAACTTGCAGCGAACTTTCTACCGTAACCTCCGAGAGCAGATGAAACCACGCGTTTAACTGCGCCTTTATTGCAATCACCAGCTAAACTGGAACGTATTGCAGAGTTTAGATACTGCTACTGAGCTTGAACTGCTTTAAATGCCGAGATGACAACTAGAGAGCTACGAGGAACCAGGATTTTGAGGACTACAATATATGAAGTAAACAAAACCAAAGCATACTTGGGGCCAAACGCCCAGTCCATTTCAGGAATGAGCAGTGCATATTTAAAACGACAGCAATGGTGTGCCTAACCTTTGAAAACATGAAGTTGCTGGGGAGGGGGAGAGGTGGATAGAATCAACTATTCCCGAAGCCATTCGGCACCCCTGGGGCTGTCTAGGTCACCCTCCCACAAAGCTTGGAGAAACCACTTTCAGTCACTGACATCACTTAATGCTCTCACACAAAAACTCCAACGCTTCTTTTGGTTGTGCAAATGGGAAAGAAAAAGAAAAGCTAATCCTATCTACCTTTTGCACAGGTGAAGACCAAATTGTTTCTACCTGAAGAACCAGCAATTCAGATTTGGTCACACTGTGGTAAGTCCAGTAAGCTCCACCTCGTTACCGACCGCTCCCGCAGAAAGTATCAAAGATAAAAGTTCTGTACAAAACTGATCCTGGATCTCCGTATGATGATATCATCATACTGATAAAAACTGGGTTCGTGGTTTACGGAGTGCGTTTACGGTGTTTCGATGCTTATTCTAGCATGTGCTAAACCACTATCAAAATAGATTAAATAAAAACAATGACAAAAAAAAGCAGGATTTAGATTAATTCCTGCCACTGGCAACTGTAATATTTAAAAAGGAAACACCCGTTCACTGAGTGTTCGACCCTGACAGTATTACAGATAGATATGATGCAGAGCCTGAATCAAGATCAGGCTACCAGTGTTTCACTTCTTCCCTGAACATTAACAAGCTCCTTCACCAATGCGGATATTTGGGCAGACTACTGAGGTTGTAACGTTTGAGATCGCCGTTTCGTGGGCTTTCTTTTTTCCTTTTTTTTTTTTTTCTTTTTTTTTGCAATATCACAGTAGTTTGTTACACAAATCCCCCTTCCCCAGATTAGAGTCGTTTAAACTAGTTGTTGGAACCGCGTAGTTTAGTAAACTCAGAATCAAGTCTGTGGAAAGCATGAAGGTCACGAAGAACCCTAGTTCCGTTCTAATGAGGCATACCCTAATACATCATTTAGTGTACCCTGACTGCTCCTGACTGTGAGAAGCTTGTCTTCCGTGAGATAAGGCTACATCCTCAAGCAGGTGAGTCTAAATATCACCCTTCAAAAATACCAAACAAAATTACAGCGAAGGTAGTGTTACAAATAATTAACTGACATATTCTGAAGGTAGTGTATGTAAGTTTTCCCTCCCCTCCCCTCCGGGTGAGCACTAAGCAGACAGCGAACGGTAAGTATGTTTAATTTAGAAAGAAAATAGCGGAGAGCCTAATTAGACCCAATTGATTATCCCTCTAATAAACAAATCTGAGTTCAAAAGAGGTACCATTCCTAAAGAACTTGATTTAGCTTAATTCTTTCAATCAACTGGATCAAAGAAAAGGAAGGGGGGAAAGATTTCTGAAACGTTTTGAAGAATGACAGCCTGATTCTCATTCAAAAAACGCCTGGTTTTAGGAGAGTATCAGTTTAACCAAGTGGACTTATTTCTATAAAGGCAGACATGAAAAAAATCCATCACCAGAAATTCAGGCAGGCTCTACAGGCAAGATGTCCACTTCCACAGATCTGCATTCTTTGTGAGGTAACGCAACTCTCTATTACAGAGAAACATGCAAAAGGCAAAAGAAAAAAAGAAGAAAAAAAAGGGGGTAGTGGGCAGGTGAAGGAGGGAAACTGCGCCATTCCAGGCTAGAAAAATTTACAAATGTGACATTCAGAGCACACCGTTCACCTGTGTCCGCACAAGTCTATGCCGAACTGCAAAGCAAGAGCATTGCAGTGCATAGGGGAATCAGGTGCGCCCGGTGGCGGTTGAACTATGCAGTAGTGCTCACCCAGTTTGCAAAGTAATTGGCACTCCACGACATCCCTACTCGTCTTTCAATTCATTCGCACTTTGTGCTGCTTCTCCCTGGGGATCTAATTCAATCTTTACTGAAACATCCTGCCCCTCCGACCTCATTAATTTCATTTTTTTCTTTGGAGGGTTTTTCAAAGTGCCCAGCCTCTCTTTAACTTTGTACTCCAGTGTACTGTGGGGGATCCCATAAATACTCTGAGCCTTGGAAACACTCATTTTCCCGCTCATAACCACAGAGATTGCTTCCTCCAGTATCTCGCTGTTGTACTGTCTGTATCTCCCTCTCTTCTTCCTAGGTTGCTTGGAGCCAGGATCTCCCTCTTGATCTGAGGTGGGATATGGCTGTCCAGAGGTAGACTGCTCAGCATCTGAGCCCCAGGAATCTGGTCCAGCATCCAGCAAACTTCGCCTGTTTTGTTTTGGAAGGATAGCCCTTAACTTTTTGCTAAGCGCGCTCTCCGTTTGTGAACCCATTACCAAAGAGCTATAGCTGTACTGGTCACCAGTGCGGGACTCCCATGAAAGGTCCATGCCTCGAACTTGTGGTATCTTTAAATCCACAGGAGACGAATGGCTCACGTCCTTTTTCCCATCCTGTTTAGTTTGAAGTGCCATTTTTTGAAAGGCAGAGTTTTCTGTAAGAAAAGGAAGGTCACTGATGTTGCTGAGTGCACCATTTCCCCTGAATTTCATGCGGCTGAAATTGAATTCGTAGTGTGGTTTTGCCCAAGAAGCCTCCCTGGATAATATTAAGTGCTGTCCATGATTCTGTAGTCCAGATGGCCCATGGCTGGCAGCCGTAGAAAACTGGTTTCTGCTCAGCAGTTCTTCACTAATCTGGAGTGATCGAGCCAGCGGTACTTTAAGAGATGTGGAGTGGCCATAACCTTCCCTGGTTCCATCCTGCAAGCTTCTTGGAGGTACCCCATCACCACTCTGTAGTCCCTCCGGATGGTGCTGGCTGGGTCTCCCAGGTCGCCTAATTGGATGGAAGGAAACTGATGTGAGCAGGACTTGCACAGGTAGGGAGGGATGGGTGAGGGGGCCACTCCTTTATTAGAAGGCCTTGCTTGGGTAACATCACTTTTTGTGTTATTTATTTTTCTCTAAATTTTTTTTTAATTTTTTTTTTTTTTTAAAGTCTCAGCATCAGTCAGTTTTAAAACTTGTTCATAAAAAAAAAAAAAGAGAAGCTTTTTGGGCAAAGAAAAATGAAACCTGTTGGCTGGTCTCTGGTTGGGTTCACAAATTCTCGGAGTAGAAAAGGCTTCGCGCAAGCGTCTGAAAATAGCACCTTAATTACAAAGTAGTAATCAATCGCCATAGATCTACACACAACTGTGTTACTGGTGTGACGTTACCACTAAACAAGTACAGTAATAAAAGAGTAAGCCAAAGTGCAACATATTCAACATGCAAATATGACCGCCACCTGCAGTATCTACACACAGGCGGAAACCTCGGATGGTGTTCGCTTACATCATATTGAAGAACTGCTGCTCAGGATTAAAAAAAAAAAAAAAAAAGAAAAATAAATATGCCTAGCGGGCCACAAACGTATTGGCTTGACTTCCCTCAAGCACCAAACCTGAAAGCTGGGATACCGCAGGTCACACAGCAGAACAGCAAAAACGCTGCTCTACACCAGACTTACCAATTGCTCTCTTAACAACTAATTGTACACATACATGTCCCCGCTGCTAATTGGATACACAGCATGGCTAGGGAAAAAGAGACCCTAGCTCCAACTGTCAGCAGATCAAGGGTTAATAGCGGAAAAAGCAGTGTGTATTTTACCATTTTCCTTTTGTCACGCATGTTCTCTCTATGACACAAAGTACCACCGCTGCAGAGGGACACGTGTAAGTTAGTATTTTGCCTGCTCAGCCCCCTGTAAGTAACTAAGTCACACTAGCTTCAAAATCCGCCCCTCCAACTTCCCCACGCTCAACGTACAGATTAACGATGGGACTAGTAAGCAATCCTATTTTAACGCTCTGGGACACTATCTGATGTAAAGCCCTTGAGCTAAGTCAGCGTTATTTGAGGATAGGATACGTACTGCTGAAAAGCTACATTATTCTTTTTAACATCACACTGGGATGAAAAAAAAAAAAAGGCCTTTAGAGAAAAGACATCCACTGAAAGGACCTGGCATGTAACATACAGAGTGCTCGATACATGTGCTGCTAGCTTCTCTCCAGGGTGCAACAGGTCACGGTTGAAGTGGGTAGTAAGAGTCAACAAGGATTCAGAACAAAATCCAGAGAAATGAATGGAAGTTTGCTATTCCAGAGAACTCTCTCAAGCAATGTGTATTCTCTGCCCCTTCTACAGCGTGTATCAACATCAGAATGCGCACCAGTGTGAAGAGAGGTCCTACTGCAGCTGGCTAGGACAGAGGGTCACGCCTGACGGCACGATGCTCAACAGACTGCAGTCTGCCACACACCTGTACAGTGACCCACAGGTGCCAGTATGCCCCATCCTCCCTTGACCATCAGGACGGTGCCAGATGCCAGCCCTGCCATCCCTGTGCGCTGGACTTTGGCCCTCGCTTCAAACACAAACAAGGGAACAAACACCACCCAGCCTCGGCAGCTTCTGCTGCCTTCCTAGGAAAATAAAGCTGGAAATAACCTGTTCAGAATCGAAAGAGAAGAGCTGGTAGGGAAGGTGTATGCTAAAGAATTGTAGAAAAAATATTAAGACTAACTTTTAAATAAGGATTGAAGTATTTTATTAATAGAAATATTAGGTGGAAAAAGTAATCTTGAAGGAACAAGTCTGAGACAGTAATATTTTCCCAAAGCAAATGCCAAAGTTAAATCAGTTGTTAGCAGTACGTGGGATTGGTGCTGGTGGTGGGTTGTTAGTTTAAGATTTCAGGTCTTTCATAAGCTATTGTAAAGCTACATCCAGCAATTAAACAGCAGTTCAAACCATATACTGTTTCTGTACTTCACTAAAAAAAATATCACTTGTTCACAGCAGCTTCAAGACCAGATTCTCCCATCAACACCCAAAATCCCTCTTACTCCCAGACAGCCTCTCCAGCCCAATTAACTCAACCCTAACTAAGAGTAAAGGGTTTCTAAATGCAGGCAAACAGTGACCACTCGAAATAGGAAACCTAAAAGAAGTTTTTTGATAGATCATCTTTCACACCTTGAACTAATTAAGGCAAGAGTAGTACACCACATTTTTTTTTTTTTTTGGTAAAAACTTGTTCAGTGCTCCAGTACAATCGCAAATCCAAAGCCGTGTTTAAAGTTTCCTGAACTACCAGACTCTGTCTCCCAGCCGCTCTTCTGGTTTTTTTGAGTTGTGGTTTATGGTAGGAAATATTAACAAAGAGCATGCAGTGATTGAAATCTAATTCAGCTTGGTTCATCACCCACATCATCGCCACCCTTAAAATGAGCTTTTCTGCTAGCTAACTCTCCCCTAGGTGAAATGAAGTCTAAATTATACCGCAAAGCCTCTAAGACTCTTCGTACATGTAACTGAACTTGCATCTCCATGGACATCACTTATCACTAGACCCAAGAAGTCGGTAATCTAAGTACTACATTGGCCAAAATAACATATTAGAGTCCTTACTGCAAGTTAAACAGTTTGCAACAACTCTTATTTGGCAGGTGGGGCTAAGGTATTTGCCAAAGGTACAAGTTGAAAAACCTCGTTACTCCAAAGGGTTAATGCCAAAAGTAAGTTAATTTTAACAGGAGGCAAGCACACGCTTAGTAGAGACCGGTTTTAAAAGGTCATAGTAAGTTGCTTTCTCTTACCCATTTCCCGGAGTACTAGAGCACCCTGGAGAATGACTCAGAGAGGTGCTGCCGGCACAAGGACTCTTCTTAGTGGATAAATCAAGCACGCCGTCTGTAGAGACAAAAGAACGACTTCAGTGTTTGAAGAAACAGGATCAGCCACCCTGTCCCTTGACCAACCAAGTCTTTTGGGCGAAAGTCGTATTCAGCACATGGCATGTTCTGTTTTATTTTATTTTTGAACAAACTCAGGCTTGGATTCATTTGCAGTTCAGCTTACAAGTGACTTCAACATAGTCCTCGGAAGTCACAACAAAAATTGGCAGAATTAAAAGTGCAGAAGTGCAGCTGTTACAAGAGCCAGAGAATAAAAAATATCTACAAATAACAGTTCAGGATACAACACAGCCCTTTGCATAACTAACCCTCGGTGGTCCCAAAATGAGAGTCTTCAAATTCCTGAGATATTTCTCCCCTTAAAGCAGGGCTTTAAACCAGCGTTTGAATTTTTTGTTTTAATGCAAATCTCTGTAGGAAAATTAATTGAGACTTTCCTGTTGGAAACTCACTTTCAAATGAACACACACAAATAAACGCGGGGCTCAGCCTCACCTGGCAGCTAGCTTCAGCTTTCCTCCACGTCTCTGACGGGTCCCTACAGGCAAAGCTGCTGCCCTTCCCCACTCCACTGTGCCATTTTACCCCCTTTCTTCTTCCACGTAATTGCTTTTCCTGCTAGACTCCTCCTTTCACCCTCGCTAATGGCACTTCCTCACGCTCAGCCATGCTCCTCTGCCAGCCCTTACGCAAACTCTGCATTTCTAGGCAGCAGAAAAGGCTTTTTGCTAGAAAAGCCTTGCTCCCTCTGCACTGAAACAACTTGAAATTCTGGTCATTTTAGTAAGGGCAGCACAGCCATCTGAAATTCCTGGTAACTTTGAAACAAGGCATTTACGAGGCAAAGATAAACGAAACCTGTTGGCGAGGTAAACGAGAGACATTTCAGAGCTCCTCGCTCACTCCAGCTACTCATTCCGAGTAAATACCGCCCAGTGCAAGAACAATGCAAGATGGCTTTCAGATCGCTTGAAGCTCTCGTTTGACATATGGAGAAAAAACATGATAAACAGTGAACTAGAATTAACTTAGGGAAAGCTGTTCCACCCACTGCATTTGGGAACACACCATAACCCAAACTCAAGCGAGCAGAGAATTCAATCTTCCTTCTGAACACTTATCCAGCCACAAGATACCGACAGTGGATCAAGTAGCACCTCCTTTTCAAGGGGCACATCCTGAGCACCACACGCCAAAGGTACTTGCATCCATGCTTCCTCCGTCAGGAGGGTCGTTATGACCTGGACCAGACTCCTACCTCACCGACAAGTTTACGAACTAGCTGGGTTGCCCTCCACCCACTAGAACAGAAATAGAACAAAAAGCATGGCTAGCAGCCTTTTATGACAGCCTCTTACATCTCTCATTAGCGAGTTTGGCAAAACCTCTTCCCAATTACATTAAATGTAAATTGGGGAAAAAAAATACATCCAAGAGGTTACTGTGTAAGCTAATACGCACGTGTTCTAATGCCATAAGATGTGTTGTGAACGTTACAAATTATCTTACAGCTTTTCCATCACACGGTGGTAGCTAAACAACAGTTCCTGTGCATGCTGCTTCTTCGCCATGCAATCCTCTAATTAAACAACCCAAACTGATTCTCTCCCTTTCAGCAACAAGCTTCACAACAGGAACAGTTTAACGCTTCCATATGCAAAAGACACCCGTGAAATACACGTGTAATAAAACTGGCTAGAAACAAGTGCCTATCAGCTACGTGTACAGGCTCCCTCCGCAAGACAGACACCTGACAACCTTTCGCTGCAGTTCTGCAACGGAGCGCGGCAGCATCACTAAGCGCAGGAGGTGTCCAGGCACCCACGCTGCCTATTGCTGCGCACGTGAAGTGAGGCTCTTCACAAAAGGCTCCATAAACGTACGTTCAAAGGATACAGGGATACCTACAACTCCGTACTAGCTACCAAAAGGCGCTTTTTTTAACTCCTGTAAAGGCACCCTTTCCACTCGAGGGTGGACATCCTACTTTGACAGAATGATTTCAGGCACTAACGCACCTCTAGAGAAGGGCAAGGGGGCTAATTTTAATGCTATCGGTAGGATACACTGAGGATAACCTCTATTCAACAGTTTCAGGAAAAAAACTCCCACATTCACATACTATAATCACTCACAGAATTTGCTTGTTAAACATTCTTGATGGAAAGCAAGGTTTTCAAATTAAAACAAGCCCTGCAACACTGTCACAAGCTATTCAAGCTGTGCTCTGCAGAACAAGGCTATTTTTAAGGTAGAAAAGAAACATTTCTTCCAAACGCACAAACCTGGACGTTTGGTACAGTTCATGGGTATCATTTTTTACAGCCTTCACAAAGCAATTTCTCACAGGCTTTTTGAAAGAAATAACTGTTTTCACACTACGGCCAGAAAGAAAATAAATCAGTCCTTCAGTCAGACTGCGTTCTGCTCTTCAGAAAGGAGACGACGTCGTGGTTTTCATGACCACGTGAACCTGTCTTCCCAGCAAGCGTACATCTATTTTGGCAGACTGTTTTCTTGCAGCTCCCATCAGGAACAGCACACTTGTCCCCCGAGTTTGGAGCACGTCCAACCCCTTTGCCCTTCCTCAGCAAAATCATTCATGGCTAGGGGCCTACGTCCCTCTCTCCCAGCCACATCTAGCTCGCCGTTACCGTACTGTAAACCCACCCACCGCTTTGCCACTTCACATTTTATGCCACAGCGCAAACTTCTAACCGTCTGGTTCTGCAAGAAGAATGCCATTAATGGATTGCCGTAGGATGCGAGATGCTGATCAGAGTCCTACCTTGTTCACTAGGTTCTGACTGAGACTTTCTGACAGTAAGGTCCAGAGGTGAGTCTTGGTCAGCCATGAGAAGTTTGCTGAGCACAGGGTTCTGAGCAGTTGCAGCCGTGGGAGAGGAGGCGACCAGAGATGCTTTCAGCAGGCTTTGGTTCTTTGTGCTATTGGGCTGGCTGGAGTCCTGAGTAGAGCTATTTTTTGAGGTATATTCAGCAGCAAACTGTCGGATCATTCGCTGCATGATCTCACGGGCCACTAGGGGAATATTGGGGTCAGAGACCCTAGGACTGTCTGTAAATATTAGAGATTGTTTTTTAAGGAAGCACTTTAAGTACAACAGCTTTTATATTAAGTCATTATCTATTTAAAAATTAAAAAGAAAAAAAATACAGGGAAAAAAATGAAAGCCAAAGATAAAATACTTTCTGTAGAAAATGTACTTTAGTCTTAGAATATCTGAACAAGAACCATTGCTGATTCTGGTATAACCTTCTCAAAATAACAGTTTCTGAAGAAAAACATGCAGTGTCATCTTTTGTTTTCAAATACAGATATATTTGACCACACCTTTAAGAGGTGTGGAAACAGAAAGGAAAGTTTACTCTTGAAGAAAAGTGCCAAGTAATGAAGCTCATTCCAAAAAAATTGAACAGGTTATTCAGTGGAAGAATTGAGTAACTTACCTGCAGCTACAGAAGGGGAGAAGAGGGAACAGAGTTGCAGCAGTCCCCTACAAATTTACTGGGAAGTAAAGCCCTATAGTTCTGATTCTTCTACATAATTCACATCAAGATCAAACGTTCAAGTGTCTTCCATGCCATTCTATCTATTCCTTTTGACATTTCTATCATTATAATCAATGCAGCACCACGTATTACCCCAAGAGCTTTCACATATACAAAACACCAAGATGTGTCACATGAAAATTAATTCTATTTCTAGGAGAGCTGCTAAACCTATTAGTAAGAAATCAGGCAGACATTTCAACTTATTTATGTGAAAAAGGGCATAAATACAAAGGTATGTGGGGATGTGGGCAACCCAAAAATATATCGGCAAACCCCACTATTTCAGACCAGTAGTAATCTGTGATGTTAAAGCAAATCAGTAACTCCTAAATCAGAGAAGCTAAGTCCTGCCACTTCATCTCAAACACTGCTTGTATTCTCTGGCCAAATCAAGTTTAAAAAAAAACCCCACCCCACGACAAAACACCCCACAACTCCAGAAATGGCTCAAAACGTTTGATTTTCTATTTCTCAAGAAACATTCAGAGAAAATTGTGCAGTAGAAGACCAAACAAATCTTTAAAAGCAGCTCTCAGAATGGAACAATAGTAAAGTGTTTACTTCCTCTCAAAAAAAATGCCCAGGTTGAGAGGTAATCCATTGAGACTGAACTATTAGAAGCATTAGAAAAATCTTCTGTGGGGCATTTCAGCATTAGATTTGCCGTTTACCACCATTTTTGACAAAAAGGCATCAATCGAAGTAAACAGCTTTAGAGTATCTGTAAAGGATGATTGACATGAAGGTTTGAGCATGTAGGTGCCCACGAACTAGAGCAACAGTGAGCAGCTACTGTGTTTCTTGATGAAAAAGCACACTGAGCTTTAAATACTTAGTCAGGCACAAATTTCTTTGTGTTCAGTCCAGCTTCCTAAGTCTTAAGACCTTACACAGTCCACACGTGTATTCTTATAGGGGTATCGTAGCTGTAAATTTCTGAGACGTTTATGTAAATACTTAACCATTTTCTTGTACAATCTACAGGATGTTTCATTGTTCCTACAGATGCGACACTGGAGTTTTAAAAATCGCTGAGATGAGCTAAACTTAAATTTAGGCGCATTTATGTTCTCACTTTCTTCCCAAATGGCCCACAAGGACACAAGCCTGGAGAAGCACGAAGGCTTTTCTCTGCTAGGGTGACATTTCTTTGGTTTTTCTAAGCTCTCTAACCTGCTGGAGGACATGTGAAGGGCTCTAGGAAAGCCGAGAGGGACACAAACTGATGGCATGCTCGCACCGATGCCAACTGTTTGGCACGTGCCTGCATCACATACAAGTGGGGCTGGCCCGAATGCAGAGCTCTATGGCCCCCATGCTTTCTGAAGATTCATGCCTTTCCTCTGCACCCATGTTCATCTGTACAACTCAGTAATGCTTTCAGCTGAACACACTTCCAAATTCAGGGAGAAAATACTACATATACGTACCACCATGCATCTTTGCCATTTGCAAGTTCAAAGAATCAGCACAGAGTGACTAATGACAGCTTTCCAGTGCTGCTCAAGATAAACCCTCTAATTCAGGACACAACCTCATTTTTCAACCACAGTAATAGTTACTTAGCACATTAAGGGCTTCTTGTTTAATGTAAAGCCTCAGTGCTAAGGAATAAAGCTGTTCAAAAGCGAGTGCAAAATACTTGCTGGTGCCTCTGCAGCATGACTTGAAATAAACCAGATGTTTATGTTGACACCCAGTGTCAAAGTTTGAGAAAAAACTAAAATCAACTAAAATGGAGATTCTCCAAGAAGAAAAACACAGCAGATATTTATCAGCTATAAATAGTCTAAAGCAGTACCTCTGAGCTTTAAAACCTCAATAGCTTTGGTGCATTTTATCTGTGCTGAAATCTTAGAAGGGCAGTAGCAAACAAACCAGGTATCATTTCATTAAACCATGAAAAGAAGGTCCTATCCTGCCACAAGGTAGAGGTAACGGGCGACCGGGTACCGCCACTCTGCGTTCCCTGGGAAGTACGAGTGTTTGACGGCAGCATTACTGAGTCAGAGTGCCACAAAGCAAAGAGAAAGGGCGTGAGATTAGCGGTCAGTAAACCCCTTCAGAAAGTTTGCTGATCCTGCTGATCACCTACGTCCTTGACATGCAACAGGCATCTGTTCACGCAACATCTGCATTTCCTCTGATCTGCCCGGGCCGCAGAATGCTAGTCTCAAACGGTACTGGCAGGGAGGATGGAAAGAAAACCAGAACCAATCGCTGGCATGAAGGCAGGAGAGCCAAGCATCTCCGAACAACGTAGGAGCGTCAGATTTCTGCTGTTCTTTGTGTCCTCTTTGGTATGACGGTGCCTGGGGATCTTATGGCGTGGCATGAGTTAGAATAACCTTTCAAGCAACCTAAATACAGCCAGGCTTGACAAAGGTGCCTCGAGGATTCAGAGCTGACTTCCTGCCAGGCTCCTTCCCCTCCCTTATTACTCTTGCACCAAGCACAGCTCTGCCAGAGGAAGAAATGCAAGAGTAAACTAAAAAAAAAAAAACAAACTCAAAGATTCTTAGGCACCTGAAGCGATTTCATTATCTTCGTTCTGTGTAGCTGACCATGGGCAGTGTTAAACCCCTCATCAGCACACTGCTGTATCTGCCACGAGTTTTCCAACAATTAGGGAAGCACGCATCTCTAGTAAGACACGGACACAAGTCCCACCTAAGAATTTAAGCTCAGTGTTAAAGGGATGAAGTCTTTAATAAATAAACAATTTGGAAGTGATGGAACTGCATTTTTTTTCCTCTCACTAGAAAAGTAATCGGGGGAAAAGTCTGTTTGCTCTAGATTTTTTTTTCTTAAATCCCTGCTGCATTTAAAGAGAGATGGCATAAATGTAAAAGCAAAAGGAAACCTTAACCTTAAAAGAAAAAAAAAAAACCCCACACTGAAAAGGAAGACTTGGAATAAAAGCATTATCTGAGCTATCAGCAGTAATGCAACAGCTATCCTTCCTACCATCCTACGTGCTTCTATCCTCCATGCAATGCATCATAATGTATAGTTTGTATTGATTCAATTGAGTCATAAAAGGAAGGCTAAGATACTGTTATCTACTTTCAACACCTTTAAATATTTTGGTCACCAGGAGGAAGGGCTGAGGACTGGCTACAGCAATTTCTAGTTCGTTAAACTGCAGCCTCGCACCGTCCCCCAGCAGACAGGGTGGAATTACTGATTTGGCAGGTTTTCTCACACATGGGTTAGGCTGATAAGTCCAATGTACTTTCATTCAGGATGCATTTGGAAGCAATCTGTGGATTCCCGTTTCTCAGATTGGTAAAAAACAAAGAAATGAGTTTTGTGCCTTCCTAGGAGCACAGTTTAACCCACATGACTCTCCAGAAGAAATCTAGGGGATTTTCTTTCGAGCTACTGTTATTGTTCTCAGCATATTCTACAGCACTGATTCTCCAATTCTTTTGCTGATCACATTCTGAATTCTCCATATATCCCCCCTTAGCACTATTCCAACAATACTTTATGCTGTGGATTGCTGGGGGTGGGGTGGGTAATCACTACAGACCACAGTGAGAAGACTGCTGACCTTTAAGAAAAAACGCATTAGTATAGATCCCATTAAAATTAAAAACCCCCACCGCCACTTGCCCCTCCATCCAAACAGCCCACTCACCTAAACACTGGATTCAGGGGAGCAGTTCTGCTGGGTAAGAACTGAGCCATTCCTCCAAAAGTGCCGAACACCAGCGCTCTCATGGAGAGATCACTTTCAGAGCTAAATGTTATGGCCACACTGTTGTATCGCTACCTTATTGAGAGCTGATTTTTACTCCTGACAAATATACACACAAGAGGACTGAAACATATTGAACATACGACGACAACTTGAACGTCAGATCTTTGATACCTGCATTGCATGCAAACAGACCGGCGAGAGACAGCATTTCCCCCCATGTTCAAACCAACCTTTTCTGTAAAAGACTGCATTGAGGAACTCTTCCGCTTGCCTTTCAAAACGAATGATTTTTGCTTGCTCTTGTCTAAGCAGAGCTTCTTGTCCAGCTTCCGAGGCTGGTTCATCCAGACTGACTAAGTGTTCCTGCAAAGATATTCAATATTTGTAAGAACTTCCTGACTCCAAAACGAATAAAGTTCATTCATAAATTTAATAAAAACTAAGTATTTTACTAAGTTCAAAACTTGGTTAGGTACTCAGCACAGGCGAATCTACTGAAATCAGAGTTTGATTTTTGACTGCTCCACTGTACTTTCTCCTGTCTTCGTGTCGTAAATGCAGCAGAAGACTGTACAGTTTGACAGCATTATGGGAAATAAGAGCCCACTATAAGAAAGATTTCAATAGTTTACAACATTTGGGTGTAAACCTCACCTCTAGCACTTGTTCTTTGGCTATTACTTTTAGTTCCAAGACATAACCGCTGAAGGCAAACCACAGAAAATTCTCTTTACTTTACACAGCATTTATGCAAACTGAGCAATAAATGATCAAGTGTTGGCAAAAAAACCCAGGTCCTTTGGTGAAAAGGCTCAGTAGTAGCCACTTTTAAGTGAAATAAGGTAGCTGCATACAACATCCCCAACCAATTGAAATTCATTCTCTCTTCTGCTGGAAGCAACTGAGTTATCTCAAGAATATTTCAAAACAAGTGATTTATCTAGGATAATTAAACTGTGTGAGATGCCAGCAGAAGTTACCCATTTTGAATACAACTCAAGAAACCTGAGCACAATGGTTACAAAAATATGAAATCTAAATGCTTGGACTTCCCCCTCCCTCCAGACACACATCACTTCTCTCATTCCTTCACTTTACTGCCTTGCTCCAGCTTAGAACAGTCTCATTCCCGGCCCTCTCCCTCCACTTTTATTGTAAGCAATATTAAAGTTACCTGTGTTTACCTCCTGCAGGAATGCATACACAACCACTCTCTGTGTTTAGGGAGTGTTTTCTTTTGTTAACCTTTACAAAGTAGCAGATACTACAATAACTAGGCTACATCTGGTTTTTTGGCCTCTACTGTATGAGCTGATTTCAGGTTCGTATCCTCATGGGACTAGAAGGGAAGTACCGGCAATTCATTTATAATTCACAATCAAGGAAAAAAGAAGTCATTCTTAAGTTTGTACAGTCTCAACTTCAGGAGTTGAATGAAGCAAGGTTACATAACCAGCCCACAGTAAATTAACGAACGCAGCACTCACATGAACCGCGTGCAAAGGGCAATAAATGAAATGCTGTGGACTCTGGCCTGAACAACACAGGCTCTCACCTTCAGATCTCTAAGTTAACAGCTTCCAAGAGTTCTCTGTCATAAGGAAGGGGGGATAGCATCTCAGGGTATAGAGACAATGTGGTATTTCATGGTAAATCAAAACACGAGGAGCGTGCGATGACAGAGGTGACAGGTGAGTGAAAGAACGTGGCTGCTGCGAAGGCAGGAGTATCCAGAAGTAAAGCCCTCACAGAGCGACTGATGCTTCTTTCCGTGCCAGAGAGATTCCAGGCTTGCTCTCAAACCTGCCGGCTCTCGTAAGAAAGGGTCGCAGTTTGGAGATAGTCTTGAAGAGTACAAATTCTAATCCATGGGTTAACTACAGTGAACGCGTTCACCTCCGTGCCAGGCAGTCCTGTACCAGTGACCAGCAGCAGCGCTCCCGCGGTTCACTGGCATCTGGTGAACACGCGGAACATACTTTCCTGATGCTTAACCATGCAAAATATCTGTACAGGATCTCACAACAAAAGCAGCCGTGGAGAATAAGCCCAGTATTTTTGTAGGAGTTACTCTTCAGGTGAGACTTGACAGCACACAGTTGCGTTGTCTTTTTGAAACTGTGTTTCTGCATCTGGCAAAGTTTAACGCAGGATCGGTCCTAGTTATTGACAGCCATTCTGAGTCACGCTCCATTATCTTTTAGGCATTATCAAGATAATTGCAAACTCAGCTTGTATGTGTAAAAAGCAGACATTTGTGCAAATTAACTAATAACAGAAGTAATCTAGGCATGCAGAAGTGTTGGAAATCACTGGAATACCTAACCATTTACAGAGAAACTGCTTTAAGTCTTGCTTTAAAAGGTATCTCTGCAAACCGATGCGCAGAGATTTGGCTAGGTAAGATCCATTAGAGTTAATTAGCATCCTCTGGCTAAAGTCCCACAGGCCATTCCAAAAACCTTCCTTTAATTCAAAGGATAAACAGAGAATTCGGAATTGCAGGAAACATTACCCCTTCGACCTGATCTGATACTCTGCCCTCGGACAGATTATAGCTCTGGAAGAAGCCTTAAACAATAACCCTTGCCCAACACAATGCATTTCAAATCTTCCTACCGCTTCTTGCGGCTACGACAGTACCAAGTAAGTACCAACCCAGAGAAAACCGAGTTCAGCAGCACGCCACACCATAAACAAGTGTACTGTACATTATGCATGTAAAGGTAATGTATAAAGGGCAATTCAATCTACCCAGGTGTGCTGGTTCTAGTTGGGATAGAGTTACATTTTCTTCACAGTAGCTAGTCTGAGGCTACGGTTTGGATTTGTTCTGAGAATACGGATAACTGGTGGTTTTAGTTGTTGCGAAGGAATGTTTATACCAAGCCAAGAACTTTTTCCCTTTCTGACACTGCACCTGTGTTCCAGGTTCTTCTCTACAGGAAGCTGGGAGGGGACACAGCCAGGACAGCTGACCCAAACTGACCAAAGGGGTATTTCATTCCATAAAACGTCATGCTCAGTATGTAAGTTGGGGGTGGGCCGGCACTCACACTCTCGTTTGTTGGGGCTCACTCTGGCGCAACACCTTTTTCTCGGGCTCTGGCTCTCGACACTCGGAACCTGGCTGGGAATTGATCAGTGGGCAGTAAGCAGTTGTATAATTTGTTTTATTTTCATTACATATTATTAGTAGTAATATTCGCGTTACTAGTATTATTAGTATCGCTATTACATTCAACTATTAAACTGTTCTTATCTCAACCCATGAGTTCCCTTGTCTTTCCCTCTGATTCTCCTCCTCCACTGGAGGACAGGGGAGACGAGCGAGTGGCTGTGTGGTACCTAGATTGCCAGCTGGGATTAGATCACAACACTAAGCTAACTAAATCTCTACATTTTTGAGACAGAGAAGGAATGAAGAAAAAAAGTTCAACCAGAAAAAAACCCCACTCTTAAATGGCTTCCACTGATGAACAGCTGAATAAAGGATCATTTGATCTGCATTCAGCAGAAGAGGGGAACAGCAAGGCAATGACAGTGCTTAGTTCTTACCCCTCAAACTAAGCGGTCTTTACATCTGTGGTTTTTATCAATGTCCATGCTAAGGCACTGTCCTGGTTTCATCTGGGACAGAGTTAACTTTCTTCCTAGTAGCTGTTACAGTGCTGTGTTTTAGACTGAGGATGAGAATAATGGTGCTAACACACTGATATTTTAGTTCTCGCTGCGCAGTGCTGAAAAGTCCTTGACTTGGTGTAAGCTTCTCACATCTTACCCTGCCAGCGAGGAGGCTGAAGGGACACAAGCAGCTGGGAGGGGACACAGCTGGGACAGCTGCCCCAACTGGCCAATGGCATATTCCATACGATATGATGTCATGCTGAACATATAACTGGGGGGAGTTGGCCAAAGGGGCAGAAGTTGCTGCTTTGGGACTGGTTAGGCACCAGTCAGCAGGTGGTGAGCAATTGCATTTTACATCACTTGTTCTGTATATTCTTTTATCATTATTGTTATTTTCCCTTCCTTTTCTGTCCTATTAAATTGTCTTTACCTCAACCTGAGTTTTACCTTTCTATCCCCAATTCTCTCGCCCCTCCCACTGGGGAGGAGGGGAGTGAGCAAGAGGCTCTGTGATGTTTAGCTGCCTGCCAGGTTAAACCGCAACAGACATCAAACTGTAAAGAATACAGTTATAAAAGAGTCAGATTTAACCTTGTGCAGAGAAAAAAAAAAATCTGCAGCTATTTTCTGGCATCTGCAGTACATTACATGAGACAATACCTTTTTTTATTATTTACTTATTAATTAAAAGATTTCGGTTTATGGCGCTCTTAAATTATTTTCTTATCAATCATGTCACAATTATTCCAGACTTCATAGCTGGCTCACCTTTAGAAGGAAACTTCAAGCTTCCACACTAAATATTTGATTGTGACCACTATTCAGACTCACCTTCCAGAAGTGGGTGGGTTTTTTCCTTTGTTTTGGGTCTGTTTGGTTTGTTTGTTGGATTTTTTTTACCTTTTCCATCGTTTCTTCCTAGCAACAATTATTTGGATCCACTATCTTCAGTCTTAGCATCTCACTCTACAGTTCTGAGTAGTAGTAGTTTCCAACAACTACAGTACCAACATGCAGGTAGTAGGAAGAAGAAAAACCCATTAACATTTAGATAGCATTCTCATTTGTTACAAATACCCTGGAAAAACCCCAATCAGTTACTTTTACATATTACTTATAACACAGCACTCCTTCTATTCTCTCTGAGCTTCTCTTCAGGTGGGAACCATGCCCCAGACATCCCTGGAATCCCACCACTGAACAAGCAGTACCACTATATTGAACAATAATGATTCAGGAAAAGATACTTGGGAGTGGTTTGCATATGGTCCTAAATTGCTAAAGCCCTTTTTGTACGTTAGTTATGTAGTTACGCTCTATATCTTAAGTCAAAGGGCCTTAGAAATACAGAGCTCAGGCTTTCAAAATGCAAAGCCAATGCGTGACCTCAAGTGACCACCTAATCCTGGACAGCCCAGCCTTGTCAGCACTGGTGCTGGATTCTCATGGAGACCCTCCTTGTAGGAAGTGTTGATACAGCAATTCTAAATGCTGAACTGATGTCATGAAGAGAAAGGTGTGATGCAGGCTGGTTTTGTATAGATATGGCAACAGCAGCTTCATGTTTAAGCCATAGCCTGCACACAGATGGAGCGGGAAGCGCCCACAGGTAGAAAAGTGTGAGATTTTTCTCCACCAAGATGGGTAGGAATTCTGAGGGCAGATTCCCAAAGACCACCCCTGGACGACCGGCCAGCCTATGGACCCTATGGATACAATCCGGCCTCCCACCCACGGCAAGATTAGGAACAGTGAGTAAGAAAGAATGTTTTGGCATCCTGAGGTTGTTTTCTCCAACACTGTACAGTCCTTAAACTCTTAGCCAGGGCAAAGGAGAATAATCTAATATTTCCTGTAGACAAGCTTTAAGGGTGCCAGAGATTGTCATCTTTCCTTCTCTTCCTTCCACCGTGATACCAAGTCATTCTTGTGGCTTTCATTTCAATGCGATTCAGTATGGTTACGTCTCTGTTACAATGCTGCACCCAGCTGAGGCTTCCCCAGCGTTTAGGCAAGAAATTTCCTCTCCAGACACTCAGACAGCCCCAAACCAGTTTACTACTGTTACAATGCTATCACTTTTCAGACATCTGTGACTTGACAAAACGAGTCTGTCCTGTTCCTTAAATTTACTGAGATCATTTTCAGTTCTGAGTGTGTCCTTTAAAGCCTCTAGAACTGTTCCCAGCTTGGCATCAACAAAAGTTTCAGATAGCTTAATCAGTTTCAAGACGTCGCTCACTTACTGAACATACTTCTACAGTAAGAAACAGTATTGTTGCCTTATTAAAGATGACTGATACCAGATTCATCAAATTCAAAACAAATTTAACCTGACTGATCCATAGTTGCTGAATATCATTTACTACCTACAGTAGGGGAGACGGGGGGGGGGGGGAACTGACCTTGGAAATACAATATCCTTACATTCATATTTATAGACAAGCAAAAGTGTAACCCCCCCAGCACTATTAAACACAGCTGGAGATTATCACAAACAGCATCTTCAGGTTTTAGCCTCCATATCAAATTATTTTAAACCCATCCAATATAAATTGACAGTCTAAATGCCTGAGGGTTTTTTAAGTGATGAAACCCATTAAAAATGTTTTAGAGCATCTTCCAGCACACTTAGGATCTCTGTACACAGTTTAAACACATTCTAAAGCCATCAAAAAATCTTGAGTTTCGCAACTTCAACTCATTTTCAAGTATTTCCTTTGCCATCATCAATTATTCTACGAGTTAACGTTTTAAATGACAGTGGTAGCTTCTCTCTGGAATTATTCAGACGCCTGTCACAGTTTACTTCTTACTGTTTATGTTCCTCCAGAGTGAAAGGACACCAGATTCAGAGGCTGTTATTATGACTAATCATAATCAAGTAATGGTATGATATTAGCTTTTAGATGTTTGTGTAAAGCAATTACTTACAAGCTTTTAAAAGATATCCAAACCATATCAGAGTAACTTTGAATTTTAAAATTACTCCTTCACATGCCGTACCCTAGCACACTTCTTCACCACTGCAAGAAGTCAGAGGTGCTTACACTGAAGCCCAGGTATCTTTTGGTACTTTGAAGACTAGACTCAACCTGCTATCAACAGCATGAAGCTCCAGAATATGCTCCTAGAAGTCATTTCCTCTCTTGCTATTTTCGTAGCTTACATATAGCTACAAAATATTTAATGTGCTTAGGAGTATTATCCTTCTTGTTCTGCTCTCACCGACTAATGAGATTAGTCATGTGTCCCTCCCTTATTTTTTTAATGCATATGAATTGCTTTATGTAGCTTTAGACAATAGTGTTTTCCAGATGAATATACTCAACTGAATCCTCTTTAAGGATTCTTTCTCCAATTCCCCCTTACTACTGGTGTTTTCTTCTGACCTAATCTAGCCGCATCATTTTTTAAAAAAATAAATCTTAAACGAGGCTTGAGCTCCAACTATGAGCAAACGACAGTACAGACTACCTCATTCGATACAAATACTCCACACGAAGGCACGGATTCCTTCTGTAATGATAGCTGTCAGTTGATTCCACAAGCCAAACTGAAAAATTAAGAACCATAATTAAAAAAAGATAAGTCAAGTACAATTAAAGTTCAATTTGTCTGAATTGATGAGTCTTCTCTGTACCACAACCCTTTAAGGAGGAAAAGCTTCATTACGAAGAACACACCGCAACAACAAAAAAAAACCCCAACCATCAACCACCTTGCAAACTACACAGTCTTAAACCTTCACGGTGAAGGATAAATCCCACAAAGAATTGAGAATTACCACATTTGCAGACTAGCCAAATGAGAACTCACTGGTTTCGGTCCCACAGAACCTGATCAACTTCCTCTTGCTCTGAGCTAGAGCTGCTAATTTTGTCTTTGGTGCCCGCCCGTGTACCCACGCATTTCTGCACACAGGCACCGGTGCTCATAACCTGGAAGCAGCTCCTTAGGTAACTAGTTATTCTCCCTGATCACACCCTACTGAAACAATGGTGCATTCTGCATTATAATGATGGAAGAAAAAAATCCCATTTTCTAACAGCTTTACATTATTGCACATAACCTTTTGGATTTGGGCAAAAACGTCTGGAAGACTGTAGCTCCCTACTTGGTCTGTATTTTATTGCCCTTTTCCTCTGAAGACACTTAAGTCCATGTCTCTATCAAAAACTGTCTTGTATTTTGACTGCCAGAAAAATCCATGCATTTGCTCAGTATTTGCAAGTAGAACTACTGCTCCAAATAAATTAATCTTTTCAGAATACTTCAGCAGATGGTTCTCCATCCTCTGAAGAATGCATGTAATTGAATCTGATTGCTTGCAAAAGCAAGAACCAACATCACTGAAATGGGTGGGAGAGCAAGCGTAGGTTTTTTTGCCTTGAAGAGCTCTGCCAATAAATAATCTTGGCCTCTGATTCTCATCCTGCAGTTCAGCACTCAATTCTCCTTAAGCACAACTACTGCCCTCCTAGGTTACAGGTAGTTCTTGAGGGCAACTGAAATCCACAGAAAAAAAGGTGAGTATCTGTACTGGGTTTTAACTTGTCAAACCAGGTACCTACGTGTCACTCAAAGCTGAAAAATCACATGCACTAATTAATTTTTCCAATAACCCGAAAGAGAGCATTGGTAAAGATGTGCTCACTGGAGAAGAAGGCCAGCCACAGCCACACACTGTTGTAATACGTGCTCCCAGCTACAACATCAATTACACACCTTGTAATTCTGTAACTCAACCAGTACGCGAGCAAACCCAAATCATCCCATCCTGCCCGGTTCTTCTCCTAAGAAGGTAAGAGGATGCACATCAACAAGAAAAAAGCCAGAGGATGTGGCACAGAAAGCACAACTGCCACCGCTATGTACAGATCAGACCGGTTTTAGCAGGAAGACTCAGCCTGCAACTCCCTAAAAAGCAGGGGGGTTAAAGATATCATCACAGATGTTGAATGGAAGAGGTTTCAAATAAATTCGTATCATTCCTAATCTAGTTCAGTCCATCAGTTGAAGAATATCCATCACTTGCCTAAATGCCAAATAAACTTCTTTTGTAACAATTAAGTCTCTGGTGTCTGAATTCAAATTCTGATGTTGTTCAACCCATACTACTGGAAGGCTCCTGTAAGAGTCGGATTGAACTCTGTACTGCAAGCTAATGACATCAGCAATGGCCAGCAGTGCAGCCGCTTGGCATACCCACCGAGCAAAGGAAGCACTCCCACCCTGCCATCTCTCTCAGCTGACATCCAACTCACCAGGTCTAAAAGGAGCCATGTTCTTCCCTCAAACAAAGCCAAATACCCCGCCTTGTACCCCCAAAACTCTCAAACCCAACGGAACTGATATAGAGGCTGGGAGTCAGGAAAACACACAGCCCCATCTAAAAAAAAAAAATTCCCACCTACTCCAAAGAAGCGCCGTGTCAAGCATGAGGAGAATCACCAGGATTAACCGGGTGACCCTCCTTCCCCACACCCCCAAACAGGCAGTGACTCCTGGCCCTGCAGCAAACAAGCATGTGTACAAAGCTCTCTTTGCTGGCCCTGTTTTTCAAGCAGCTGTAAGAAAAGTGGTTTAAACAGGTATTTTTGGGTACTGAAATAGAAGGTGACAGAAATTTCTGGGTTTTATTTACAAAAACTATCCTACCCAAGCCCACAGTGGCAGACTGACACTACCACGGCCCTTCTTAACTCACACCCCTCAGAACCTCCTTTCCTTCCACTTCACTCAGTGCCTTTGCCTAGCGATGGTGCACGTCCCTGCTGCATCCTGTGCCAAGATGTACACAAGCCTAAAATCTCCTTTGACCCCTGACGCCAAAACACCACGAAGCACACCAGACGTGACCACATCTGCATCGTTCCTTTCGCCCATTTAAAAGCCACCCCAGAGTACAACAGGCAACCACGTGAAGAGCCCTAACGTAAATGGGAACTACCACTGGCATGAGGAACACACTGCTGGTTTTTCAGTGATACTCGAGTTCTGGGCTACACCTTCCTATGTGAAACTAGACAGAAAAGCTTTGCAAGGTACATGAAAATATAAATAGTGATGTCTCAACTTCTGCCTGAAGGTTGCGTAGAAGCTTGAAAAGGACAAGATGACCAAGCCTGATCAGCACAGTGTACAGTGGACATTTGTGTTCTTAGTTTTCATCTTCAACTAACAACCACCGACTTGCAGGAGCTGCGTTTTAGTTACTGTGGACGTACAAGGACGATAGAGGTGTAAACAGTTTTTTTGACAATCTACCCCTACACTATCAGATTCTCCCAGATTACTACCAGTCTCTGACTGCACCACAAAATTAATTTCTGGATCAATGGCTTAACTAGAACTGTGCTAAACACTGAATTTTGTCTGGTTTATGAGATGACATAAGTCAAACAGGACAGAACCCCTTGCAGCACAAGCATACATACAGCTTACCTGCTGTCAGTCTCAATGAAAGAAGGTGTTGTGCCTTACATCAGTTCTAAACACAAGCGTTCCCAACCCTCCTCCCCACGCCTTTGCAAAAACTGGAATACAAAACCAAGCACAGGCTGGCAGGATGGCAAGTTATCTGCGTCAGCAAGGCGCTTCCTTCATGAACAAGCCATGCAGCCGTACGTTAGTTGCTGCAGAGGGAAAGGTGCTTTTCTTTCATTTCTAAATTGATAGTGATCCACTCTGCGTGTCATTTTACGCTGTGCAGGAAGAAGTAGTAAAGAGTTCCAGCAAATGAAGTTTTGTCCGTCCTTCCTATGCTATAGAGCAATCCTCATTTCAACACATGAGCTGAGCAACAATCACATATAGCACGGTAGGCTTCGTTTCATATAGAGCTCTAATCCCGTTCAGAAAACAAACTGCGAGTTTATTACATTGGCAAAGCCGACTCGTCCACGTTGAGGCTCTGACTTGGTTGTAAACAAGCGCAGTACAAAATCCACCATACATACGAGCCCTTTAACAAAAGGATACGGCCCACAAGGGAAGAGATTCCGAGATACAGAACAAGACTGCAGGTTGTTAAAAAGGACCACATTTCCATACCGAAGATAAGCCCGGCGTCTGACTGTAGTAAACATGCATAAGCCACAGTTTGGCTCCCTTGGGAAGGCTTTCATGATCCCAACAAGATCTCTTACAAAGAACTCAAAAAAACCCCAAACCAACCAAAAACCAGCAAACAGAAAGAGCCACTACACAGAAAAAAAAGAAATCTGCACCACACGCTACAAAGAAAAAGTTGCTGAGAAGAAGTGAGTCTCTTCATTAACTTGCATTACTTTAATTCAAAAGCCTTTTTCCGAAGGAAGGGAAAGGGATAGGAGGTTGCAGATTTTCTATGTTCAGTTAACTAGGAGCAGCAAGCTCCCTTCTCCCTCCCCTACAACTACTAGCTTCACACATCTGCATTGTTACCTTCACTTTTTCTCTTCTCAGGCAGCAGAAAAGACAATTTTCATCAAAAGACCAATCAGAAACACCTTCAGGCTCACAGTCTGTAAATCAGAGGAATAGCAAATTACTTCATATTCATAAACCATGACACCACTGGAGCCCAAAAGAGAAATGCCGAATTAAATACCTGTTTCACAACATTCTCGCCTGCATTCTGAGGATGCAGGCTTCATTTCGGCCATTTTTCTAAATCCCCAGATTACCAAACCGCATACGTTTTATCTATGCGCAACAAATCTGTTTTTCTGAGCACCGCCAAATACACTCCCAGCTACATAAAGATGAACGCACACTCATTAGTAATTTTAGCCAATATGAAACTAACTGTGAGCACTGCCTGGGGGAGGGGGAAAAAAAGCACAAATCACCACGGTAACACACATTTTCTAGAGGCAGAGCTGGGGCTGCTTCTGTCATTAGAAATGCAGAACGAGATACAAACATAGAGATTGAATACCTTTAAACAAACTGAGATCTTTTAATAATCCAGGTCCAAACAGGCCTTCTAGAATACTTTCAAACCCTAAAAGCAAATAAAAGAATTGTTAGCTTTCTAGATTAAATACGTCACCACAAGAATATTCACAATAGCAGTTCTATATTTATCTGTTCCAAGAACAGAGCTCAACGTGTTTTCTCTAAGTATTACAAGATGCATGGGTCAATTGTGATGACTGAACTACTGACAAATCATAGCACAATCTACAGTCCACTGACTCCTGCACTTCTGTAAATAGCTAGGTTAAAAACAAATAACATTACCACATTGAAATAAACAGTTTGGAAAAAAAGAAAGGAAGTTTAGGCTCTACAACGTGACCAGGTACGTTTCTCCATACAAAACAATTCTCATGCTTAAGCCTCGGAACTGAAATAAGGGATGTTTTCCCAAATAAAAACACTACATTCTTCCATCTGAGTGGCATTCGGTTACTCTTCTGAATTTCAGCAAGCATTAGAATCAGTGTTTCCTGAAGAGTTACAGGTTTGAGGAGAAAAAATTCAAAGGAAAGGGATTCAGCAGTGCCACGCCACTAAGGAACCAAATTCCAATCACAGATCCGCATCTAAGATACACAGTTCAATTTACTTCAACGCCATGATTTATGCCTCACTTAAAATAAATCTAACCAATTTTAGTTTATTCCAAAAGAGGAAAAACCTTTACTGAAATTACTGCCATTATTTGGAAATGTTAAATCAATATTACACTAAACCCCTGCTGGCAGTAAAATCTACAGAGCCATTAACTACCCAGCGCCGTGAGAAGACAGGTTAGCAGAGTGAATATGGAAAGTACAAAGGCTACTTTAAGGGGGACAGACAAATTCCACCTGCTTATAAAAATGTGTTCCCAATATGACCATAAAACTCAAGACTACAACTTACTGTAATTTTTTCTCCCCAGTAATACTTTTGCTTTGTAGGTTTAATATCGGTTTGCCTAGGGGCAGCTCCTCCTACTCGCCTGAATCTTTGAGAGGCAGTAGAAGAAATGCAAAAAAATTAAAATACAGTTTAAATTTACAGAAACTTGCATGGGTGAACTGGGGACAGACACACTACATGAAACAGCCCTTTTAAGAAACCAGTCAAAATCGAAATGACCACATGCTATGAAGGAAATCATCGCGAGAAAACAGTAATTCTAAAATAAGTCTGACCGTATACAGATCTAATATCACAGTTATCCTTTGGGCAGCAGTCTTCAAAAGGAGAGGACAAGTAGCGTTACATCCCTCTGGCTGTCAGCGAGAGTGAGGGTGCACGAACATCTTCAGGTATCAGATGCTGGGCCCTACAGAATTTGCAGCCTACCACAGGACTTAGATGGATGGCCAAAGCATGGCCAAGGCACACCACCATCCTTGATCTAATGCCTATCAGGAGCTGACACTAAAATCCTCATCTCAGAAAGGACTGAGTGGAGAACAAAAAGGAAATGGTGAAGGTGACAGTGAAATAACAGTCAAGAGTAAAGAGAAGTGGGGGAGAGATCAGAAAACAAGGTGGAAGAGGAAAACCAGAAAAAACATCCCATTGAACAGCACCTTGTTAGGCAGAGAACTGGCACTGCCTCCAAAAAAAGCCAATTCAGGCTTCAGGAAGTGGCAGGAACAGTGGGAAAGGGCCGACCAACCTGACCTAGAAGAAAAATAGGAGAATCAGGGTATTGACCCACAGGTTTAGAACGCTGACCCTTTTACGTGTAGAGCCCGCTCAGAATTGGTATCTGAAACGAAACCGTAAAGAAAACAGCTATTCAACCTCATTCGTTATCTTTTTGTTTTAAAAGTTATATTATATATAGGAATAAAAATCAGAAGAGCTCAGAAAATTTACCCAAACTCACCACTCTTAAAATAGTAACTGCCAGTGACTCATGCCCCACAGTTTGCCATGTAGGCAATTGCACACTGAAGTCCCTGCCAAGTTTTACAGCTTGGATATTGTACGATCCTAGTTTGCTAGCCCACTGTTCTCAGGGATGCTAATGCCACTCGGGTTTTATTAATATTAAATATTGGATTTAGCAGTTGCATAGCAACAGCAGAACATCTTATGTGCAATGCTTGACATTAAAAAAGGCAAATAAGGGAAGTATGAATGTATTCAAAAATTATACTAAAGACTGGCGAAACTGCCACGAAGCTGAGCCCTATTCCCCCCCCCCAGACGCAAAGTGCAACGCAGCAAAGACCGCACAAGCCCTGCAACGTAGCGTTCAGCCGTTCGGGCCTCCAAAAGAGCAGCCGTGTACACTTCATCACGCATGATACATGCAAAACAAAATCTCGAAAAAGGAGCTGCCTACTTTTTATAGTATTTTTTTCTCTCCATTGTCACTGCTCTTAGAAGCTTGGAAAGAACATTTCCTTTCCCACCGACTGTCCTTTTCCATTTGGCAGATGATATCTTCCTGCATTTCAAACGGAACAGAGATCAACATGGCTGCCTCTGCTCAACCCTGGCTTCTGTATTTTCATCATCTCTAGCTCAGCCTCTGACACTTCCAGCAGCTGAAGAGCAGGGCCAGCGGAGACGGCGCGGGCATAGCAGAAGAGAGGAAAAGGGATGAAGATACCAGTATTTTAGAGCTTTCCCTTAGATACGTTCCTCACAATTAAAGCAGCCGTACATTTAACCCTTGTAATACTGGTGACGTATACAAGGAAAACGTCTTTTGGGTGTTAGCCTAAGAATTTAGAAATCAAGGCTTTACTTTTACCAAGTAAAACCCCTGCCCTATCTCAGAAGGCTCTCCAGCACGTGAGGAATGACAACGAAAAAGAAATCCCAGAAAGAACAAAGAAAACCCTTAGTACTGAAGCAAGGGTGGAATAACTTCTTGAATGCAGGGGCTGTTACACATCTATTTCACAATCGTCAGCTCGAGAAGGAAAGCAGTATTTAAGAAATACTGTTCTACAAAATGTCCTCTGACAAAAATCAGAATATGGACGTGCCTTTTTATGCTAAGAGTAACAAGCAGAGAAATTAAAACTAAGAAAAAATGATAATAAAGAAGAGCTGACTGCTCAATTTTCAGCCTGGTCAAATTTCACTAGTTTTGCCTTTGCACCTGAACAGTTTTATTTTCATCTTTTCTGGAACTTTTAAACCGTCATTAGTTTGTTGGTTAAGAGTTAAACACAACAGTTTCATTTCAAGTCTTGCAAAAAAATAAAAGAATCCACTTAGATCCTCATGACATCTTTTGCCTTAAACTGCGAGCCCTTTAATGCCTGAGTAGCCACCAGGCTCCTTGAGATAACCCTACAGAGAGGTTGAGAGTCCGCGAGAGGACTTCACTGGCTGCTCTCCAGCCGACTGGTCAGACACACCTTCTCCCCTGTAAAAAACAGGAATGCAAGACGTTCAGAAGGAGCCAGGGATGCATTTCAGGACTGCCTAGCAGTTCAAACAATGCTTCTCTCCCTGCGACAGCACAGCACAGCTCAAACACAGCCGTTAAGACAACACAATTCAGCCCTACGCATGTATCTAGTCAAGGCAGTAAAGCTTTTTCCACTAATTAGAAGTCAAATGATTTTGAGGGTAGTAAGGAAAAGAAAGTCTACAATGCAGCTTTACTATTACATAAATCGTTAGAGAACTCCAAAAAAATGAACATAGCAAAGGCCCTGAAGGGGGAAAATAAGCATCCCTAGTTACCAACTCCTCAGCCCTAATCCGTGAATATCAATTTAACCTGTGAATATTGATTTGTAAACTAGATCTCAATAGACTAAATAACACCAGGCAAGGCAGAAGTTAAGCACAGTAGATACTGTAGACCAACTGCAATAGAAAATAAGACAACTGATTCATCAGCATTTATTTATTATAATCAATCAGCCTAATACACAGCAATTTGTACTTTACAGGACAGCTTCTAAGAGCTGGAAATTGAGTCACATCCATTAAGACGATAGTTGTCTACATCTCTTGTTTAAACTTCTTAAACAGTTACGAGCTGTTTAATAGAAACCTCAAAAGAGTATCATGGGGAAAAGCTCTGACCAGTTTAAAAAACAAAAATCAAAATCCAACAAAACCTAGAAAAGCCAAAACCACAGTGTTTTGTGGAGTGAAAGCAGAGACAAGAGGTTGGAAGAGGGGCAGGGGGCTTCAGAGCAAAGAACATAAATCAAAATTCAGAAATGCTACAAAGGTCAGAGCAAAGAGACACACAGAGCTTTAAAGTAAGCAAAGATAAAACAAAAAAGGCACATATGCATATTACAAAAAAAAAAATCTGTAAGAATACAGCAGGGTATTAACAAACATTCACTAGAACGGCACATGATCGTTCAACAAAATCCATCAACGTGATGTTATTTAACATTGGTAAGTTAACAGTCTCAAAATGACACGAGGAGATTTTTTTCTTTAGTTACTCAAAGAATATTTGCAGATGTGTTTAATTCTAGAAAGTCTTGGGATACTGAGAAAGTTCCAGTGGGCTGGGGGGAGAAATCATCCCTCTGAAATGTCAAAACATTGAATAGGTAAGTACTGCAGTCTCAACTCGGTAGAGGTTTCCAAAACCAAGGAACAGCTCAGAGCCCTAACTGAGGAATTAACAGCAAAACCAGTTTTTGTAAGCTCACACTGACTGGCAGGTTATTTAATTTGACTTTCATAAAACTCAAAATTTTAGTAACAACAGTAACAGTTTTGATAGAATATTTTTAGATTTACGTAACATTTTGGGGCTGGCACAACACATTTTGACTAAAACCAGCCCATTGAACAACAAAAAAATAACAAAAAAAACCCAAACCAAACAAACAAAACCCACAAACAAACAAAGATAAGGCAAATAATACATATAAACCAGATTAAAAATTGTTTAAGTGACTGCTCTTGAAATGTTGGTGTCAACAGGAAACCACTGCTAGGGAGGGCCATGAGGTATTGGTTCTTGTCCCTACGCCATTTAACCTTTCAGTCGAGCCTTGGAAGGCGGCAGTCACTAAATTTGCAGGAGATACAAAGACAGGAAGGACAGTGAATAACAAAAGGCCCAGGTCACAGCGGCTGCTTACCAAAGCAAATGCAACTAAACACTACTTGGAGAGGGGGGTGGAGGGGAATGCAGAAAGCCACAAAACACACCTCTAGGAACCGGAAAAACAGCTTCTCAAAGACATACCCAGACCCAGCAGCTGAAATTGGAACCTGATCAAACTCAGCCAGACATAAGACACCCTTAATTTTACAAGGGTCCAAGTGAAAACACCAGACATGCACTCCAGGACCAGACCAACACTTTCCCAGGCCTAGGATTCTGGAGGTGTTTGGGGAAGCACAGGCTGGCTGCTAACATCTATTCCCCCTGTACTCCCCCACCACTTACATTCATCGTGTTAGGAGTCTCACTAACGAGTAGGAAGCAAGAGCCACCACCATCACATCCGCTTTTTATTGGAATTCTCATGCCTAGATTTTCTGGTCAAGATTGGATATATTTATCCACAGCTGTGGGATTTCAAGCAGGAATTAATTCAGAAAAATCCTACAGTCTATGTGTAACACGGGAATTCTGTCTCTTTCAGGACAAAAATCTATTAAATTTGAATGTTTCAGTCACAGGCATCTTAATAGAAAAGCAAGACCCAGCAGCAAGGGAGGGGAAGAAAAGTCACAGGACAGTTATTAATACACACCAAGTCTCAGGATGTGCATATAATTAATGAGTTATGAATATTCTTTTATTCATGCAACCAAATAAAAGCACCTCCCATCCACCTATGATAAGAGAACTCGTCATCTGAATGGAGCCTGATCAACTACAAGTGAAAACAACTTTCTCTCAGCTTCCTGGGGAACAGCAAAAGGAAAAGCCAGGCATCTTCAGCCACTTTTCAAAGTTCATGCTACTACATTTTTGTTACTGAAACTGCACTGCTCAGGGACTTGATGCAGATGTTCCTGCTCCAGAGACAACAGATGCTTTAGTAAATCCAAGCTCTTTCCAGGGCCCTTAAATATCAATACCCTGGTTCTGTAAGAGCAATACAGACACATGCATACAGAAGGAAAGAACTAAGGACATTATGATAGGTATTGTTTGAAAGAAGAACAGGTATAACCAAGTACTACATAGCCACAAAAAGCTCTTCTATAGCTTTTTGCACTAGAACGCCTTGTGTTCCCAAGACAAATTGTGCGGTACCACTGCTGGGGTCCCTAAAAAGGCCCTTGGAGCTCAAGAGAAAAAGAATCACTAGGCCTTAGCCTAATGTTTTATTCAATGTACAACAGCACCTCCCGCGGAGAAGTTTCACTTGAAGCAATGAAGAAGCCAACAAGGTACATGTTTTACCAAACAGCCATTTCACTGTTACAGTAACGTACCACAGCAATAAGCTGAGAAATCAAAAAAGGGACAAAACACTACTATGGCAGCTGACAAGCACTGTGGATAAAAGTGCTTCTGACCACCCACCCTGCAAGACTTCATTACAATTCCACCACTGGTCTGTAATTTTAATAAAGAGGAAGAAGTTGCAGCAGGCCAAACTCGCTCTTCTCTCCAAGCATCCCTCTCAACCAAGCAATTCCTTTTCCTCCGAAAATCAAGTCTAAGCACATTTTCTCTCATTACTTGCAGCAAGGCATGTAAAAGTTAATGAGCTAAGTAGGACAGAGCAGGAGTCACATATCTGAAGTACAGCGCTGCAGTGCACTTGCCTTCACAAGAAAAATCCCCCAGAAGAGGGTAGATCCCTCACCCCGACAGGGGAAAAGGCCGAGGCAAAGAAAGCAAGTTATCAGGCTGTTTTGCAGGGCCATCTCCTGCCCCCTCCCCTTGAGGGATACTTTTGCGTGTGTGAGCTGATATCAAGAAGATCATTATTTGAAGGCACACAACCTTCTCTCTAATCAAGTCTCAGCAGCAGAATTCGAGAAAAGCCAAGGACCCTGCAGTGGCTGTCTCAACATCACCTCTAGACACAGCAATTGCTCTGGCAGACCGAGCCGTAATCTTCGTGTGGATTTGCGGGGGTGGGAAGATCCTCCGATTTGGAGATGCTGCATCACTAATCTGGCTAGTTGTTCGAGTCAAGGATTATGGGCTTTTGTCTTACATTTTAACTCAAGATCACGAGGTTTATTGTACAACTATCTGCTTTTCTTCACAGCCAGACGCCACCAGCGCAGGACCTGGCTGGGATCTTCTCATGTAAATACCTGTATTTTAGTACTTTAAAAAACAAGCCAGGAAACACAGACATCACAAAATGGCAAAGCCTGACAGCAGAATAACTAACAACTTTGTTTCCTTAAAATGGTAGTTTTTACTTAATGGTGGAGTAAGATCTAAATAACATAAAACCAAATAACAACAACAAAAGCGAACAAAAACCCAAACCGAAACAACCCAAGCAAAAATCCTTAACACTGAAAAAAATGAAGTGGTATTTGTTTTTAAGTATCTCAAAGACAGTGCTCTCATTTGTTCAACTGTCAGGTCTGGAATTCCAGCAGGCAGCCAGGTATAACTTTCACTGAGAAGAAACTATACCACTACCTAGAAAGTTTATAAACAGATTAAGAGAGCCAATAGCCCAAGAAGGAGAGTGCTCAATAGCACTAAACATCACGGACGCAAAGATTTTATATAGACCCAAATGCTGCTCATACTGGAGGCAATTTTTCTGATATCAACGGTGTTGCGTCATTTATTGCAGCAAAACAAAAACCTTTTTTCCCGTTGGAGACAACCTGTTAATGCTTCACTGCCAAGCAAAATTAAGATGACATTCATTAACTACCTGCGTTTATCCCCACAGCCCCTGCTCCCCCAGCACAAGCACAAGAATAGCCTTGCAGGAGACAGAATTGATCTGCCTGGAAAATGCCTCCCACGGAAGAGATTGGATTTCCAGCAAGGTCAAGTCACTGCTCCACTTTATTTCATGGTCACAGTAATGCTCATACCACAGATCAGCCCAAGTCAGATGTGCTGGCAGGGACAACTTGCCAGAGCAGGTGTAGCAGAGGTACAAGTCAGTTTAAGCCAGAGGAACCCTCCCTCACCTCCAAAACTTGTAATGTGGAAGCACAGGATGCCAGCAATTTCCACCCCAGCCTTAAGAGTCATGTACTGGTATGGTACAGAAGCGTGTCGGAGGTGTGGGATAAACTGGCTGAGATTTTAGCTGTACTGCATACTCCACAGCAGTCCTATTTGAAGGGGGCTGCCTTCCCCTAGCAACTCAGGCCTGCCCCACATCATTCTCTGCCTGCAACACACAGCTACCTACTGAAACAATTCAGCCATACACCAGCCTAGAAAGGGTAGGCACAAGCTGCTGAATCCATTTCAACAAGGACTGCCAGCAGAAAAAGCATCTACCAACCCACAGCTTTGATCTAGCAAACCCTTGGAGTGTGACTGTTTCACCTCTTGTATCGCAGGAGGTCAGTTATATCATCAGTCATTACTGAATTAACTCAATACATTAGTCTCTTCCTTTTGGATCTCAAGTTATAAATAACCCTTTCACCATCTCTACAGAGATTTTTAAATCTATACAGGAGTCTGTAAAGGGGAACGAAAATGTGAGTCTACTTAGGAAACTAAATATAGTTATATCACCCATCACTGAAATTGTGATGGTTGTCAACAAATAGCATAGACCTGTGAAAGCTTATTGAACATCTCTTAATTGAGAGGTGAATATACTGAGCTCACCTCTAAGGTAAAAACTGCCAGGAGCCTTTTTACTGTTACTTGTGACTGTAAAAGTCTGTCCGATGTAAAATAAACCTCCATCACAAGCCAGTACAAAACTGCCCCGAGGAAGAGCACGCCTCTGACTCCAGCTAGCTAACAGCAGCCTGAAAAATCCTGTGACATGCAAAGACCCACCACTTTATTAAGTCAAGTGACTATTTCACCAGAACACCACTGAGTATATCTAAATTCTAGTTAAGAAGCTACAGAAGAAAAGAAGAATCTAGAGCATGGAAAGAGAGCTGAATTATTCCTACACTGAGTAAGAAGCACACCCAATGTTTTGAGAAGGCTTCCCAGAAAGTCTGGAAAAGAACCCTTAGCCTTAGACTGCCCAGTTCCGTCTCAACAGACAGGATAATGTAGGCAAAAATCAGCAGGTTATACAGGCAACTACACAAAAGTGAAAGGGTAACTGACAGCAGGGCGGGGGCAAAAGTCCCTCCTTAAACAAAACAACAGTACTAGCTGCAGAGCCGGTCGTGGTGACTGTCATCACTGAAGTCACATTCTACGTATCACCTCCAGTGAGGCTCCTTGAGTCTACAGCACAAGGTGCAAAGGGTGCACAGCTAAGCCTAACAGCCCCCTCCAGCTTCACGGTCGTTTGCACCGCAGTAGTATCAAGAGCAGAATGGTGCAAAGGCGGCACACGACAACTCTTGCCTACAGCACAGAAAACCCAGCTGTATTACTATCGTTACTCTTGTGCCAACAGAGCTAACTACTGGCAGAAATATTCTGCCCTATCCTTCATTCACACCTCAGGTTATACCTGTGCACTAAGGAATTGGTGAGCCCTGCTCTGGAAACAGAGAAGCATGAGCACAGCTGCTGACAACTCTGTTTCGCTGCTATAATCTTCTGTTACAATTTGGTGCTGAACTAAGTTGTGAGAACTGAAATTGCCAGATGTGATGGAGCATTACTCAGCGTAGACTCGGAGCAGTGAACCTTCTTTAAAAGAAACTATACGCAAATGCAGGAAACTTGCTGTAAACAGCTATAATATAGCCTGACCTTTGGGGGTTAGTGGAAATTTTCCCAAGGAGCAAGCAACTGATAAATCCCCCTCTCACTTCTGATGCCGTGTAATGTTTGCCATCATTTCATGGAGCAACACTGAATCTCACCAACCTTTTAGCTTCAGAGAGACGTCACCAATGCTATAAGCTACGCGTACAGATGTGCTTCCCAGGAGAGGCACATGGTTTCTTTAGCTTATTTGGTGTCCAAGTACAGCTGGGATTACCCTGAGCTTTTCTTTTTCCTCCTTGACAGCAACACAGGACACAAGAAATGCTACTTAACAGCAGGCATTTCTATTCACACCTTTCCCTTTTCTCTGGCAATAGGTAACTGCATGGCTGCATACAGAAGGCAGTGAAAAAAACACCCAGTTTTGCTTGCATTATTTGTAGACAGAACAATTTCCTGGCCTAGTCCAGCTATGTCTGCAGAAGCAAGTGGGAGTACCAGGGACAGCTTAGACAGCAACAGGTGCTGAAATCAAGGCCTGCCTGATGTCCTCATTTGTTCCCTCCAATTACCTTTCCCTTACTCAGATTTGAGAGAGACATCTGAAGCAGGTACTGGATCAGAGCTGAACATCATGGAAAAGACCCTTGGGATTTGGCTGATGCAAAAGTAACATAACAGAGAATACATTTTTTATGGTGGCCATTCAGGATTTCAAAGTTATGCCCAAGTATCTTTTCTGGGTAGCTACAGTGAATTTGGTGTCTACAGGTACATTTACCAGTTTACATTGCACTTAACTGAGTTATATAGAGTAATTTCAGCTCCTATAGTCATCTTTACGTCTTCCTCAAGCCAAGTAGTTTGGTGCAGCTTTTTTGACACTGCCCAGTCTTCTCCATCTTGTTTACTCCAGACCTTCTAGGATTCCTGAAGCACTGCACGTTATCAGCCTTTAGTAATTAAGGAAGTCAAACCTTTAATCCACTGCACTTTGGTTGAGGCCACCCTGTTCCCTCACAACTTTTGTTTTCAGTCTAGTTGAAGTTCTTTGCCTGAAAGCAGCATGTGTGATCTGAGCTTGAGAGAAGACAGCAGTCCCACACCTCCTGCAGACAGAGTTTCTCGATGTCACTGAATGGCAGCAGAATCCCAGAATATGCTCACAGTTAATCACATTACGGATTTCTAGTCAAGGATATCAAACTGTTACAAAGACACATCTGCAGGTCAGCCTTCTAACAGCCAGCCTTGCTCCAATTATACAGTTAGCACCTCAATAAAAAGGTTTTAGCAGACCTGTTCAAAGAATGAAGTCCCTGTTGAGGATGCTCAGCAGATCTAAAAACAATTCTTTGGTGCCAAGTGAAGAAACGCTACAAGAACACTCAGCCTTTGAAGAAGCTGCCTACCACAGGTCTTTTGTTCAAAATCTGAATTAAATTTTCCAGGTAATCTACACACAAAGCTTCTTAAGCTGGGCATTCCACACTATGTCGCACTGCTAAACTCATTGGAGACTGAAATGACTGTAACAACCCCTGTATGAGGAAACAACAGAAACACTTCACAGTTTTGAGTGGCACTTCGCTAGAAAAGCTTCAGCTTTTAAGATAAAGGTCACTGTCCACTTATATCCAAAGTCAGCTCTGTTTGTAACTCCTGAACACTCCTTTCAGAGCAAAACCTCAGAAGTGAATTTCCTAATCCACGGCTAGGAACTGCCAGCAGTACAGCCATGTAAACAGGGAAGGAATTTGAGACAAACTGTGCTTCTGCAGGCTACATGCCCACCATCTGATCCTAAGGGATTAGAAGTCACAGATTCACAGGGTGGTAGGGGTTGGAAGGGACCTCTAGAGATCATCTAGTCCAACTCCCCTGCCAGAGCAAGATCACCTAGAGCAGAAGGTGATCCTAGTAGAAGTCCATAGCACTAACAGGTATTCAGAGTTACAACACAGGTTGATGTCTATGACACACTGTAAGTATATTTCCTTAAGGTCATTTTTTTCCCCTACGGAATTTTTCATACATAAGCTCTCTAAAAGAGAAAGAGCATCATGCACATGTAATGAATGAGGTATGGGATAAGGAGTGAACAACAAATCGTCGAAGACAGTGTCTGCAAGAAGCACTATCAACAATTTCACGTAAGCGCCTCAGTCCCCACTGCTGTCAATTTTATACTTTGCACCCTCTGAAGGTTATTTCAGATATACCTGACTTTTTTCAAAAGTGTTCTTTGATACCAGAAACATTTCCAGGCTCAAGGAACATTAGAATTCTAGAACACGTTGTGCTTCAGGAGATCTGATAAAACAATAGTAGTCAAGGAGTCTCAAATTCACACAAAAAGCTTGTAAGCAACCATAACAAACTTGCTTTTCTAGGAAAGCACAGGAATAACACCAGAAGGGGAGAGGGAAGGAATCAGCCACTAAAACAAAATGCAGCGGGATACTAGCGCAAGTGTTGCAAGACTCAACACTCTGCTAGCACTCGTCCTTCTGAGAACATCTGCCACAGTAGCCAAGCCACGGCAGAACTGTATCTTACCTAAATGTGTGACTTGTACAGAGCCGGACGGTACAAATGAGAATCCAAGGAGAGAAACTACAACACATTACTTTAAAATGTTAGCCAAGACAACGGGCAACAGTTTTAAAAGAAGTTCAAACCACATGGAGAGAAGGTTCCTTTCATTTACAAGGGGAAAAGAATGGAAGCCCACTGGAGAACTACGGCTGCAGAGGAACCCACCAAATCCACAGCTACACAGTGACACTGCCATCACATCAAATTCACTCCAGCAACTTGAACAGCTGCTTATAGTAGTGTAATTCCATTAAATATAGTAGTAGTTGAATACATAGACACTCCAAGAGGTGGCCAAGTCAAAAATGCATTTTTAAAAATAGCATATTAATGCTGACTTCTTTATCGTTGAACTGCTAATTACTGCCAGACAATTGCTTACATGAGAGAAAACATGCAATATCCCATTTCACAATAGCTACACAATCACAAAACACATTTTAAAGGCAGCTGCATTGTCAAATCTGCAAAAATAGTCTAGCATAGGGTTTACTCTTGCAGACAACTGGTTCCTTACATGAAGGATGTGACCTGCGATGCAGGGATTCAAAAAAACTTCAGCGTGCAATTTTTTTTTTTTAAACATTTATTTGATGCAAGTATTTCTATAGATATTTGACTATTTCAAGTATTTAAAAATCTCTCCTAGGGCCTGTATTCATGCATTCAGAAGTCTGAAGTGGTCTTTCATAAATATCTTGAACACAGTCTAAAGATTTTATAAGTTCTTGGATTAACCTACAGTTAATCTTATTAGACAAAGAGCCAAGATTTTCAAGAATGAATGCTAAAGCTGTAACACTAAATAAGCCTGGCTCATTTAAAAAGCAACCCTGAAATTCTTTCTACTCCTGGGCCCATTTTAAAGTCACCAATAAGCACTAGTCAGAGTGCAGAAAAACTGTTTCTACCAGCAGGCTTCTGAATATGCATAATTCTAATAAAGCTAATTACATTTTAGAAAATAATCATCTATGTGCAATAAAGATACTGGCAACATTTTAATGCAAAAAATTGTTTAAATATACTAACATCCTAGTCTTGGGATATCCAGTCAAGCTACGCAAAGAGATGCGTTTGTCCCTTGCATACTCCCAAATGTGGAAGTAGGATCAGAAACTGGATCTGGAAGAAAGGGTAAACAGCATGTTAGTTAAATTCACAGAGGATACTGTGTTCGGAGATGTCACAAACATTAGTGAAGACAAATACATAAATGACCTAGAGAGAAAATAAAATTAGTTTGTAAACAAAAATGTCTCATGAAAAACAACTTCAAACACTCAGTGTAAGGGAAACATGGGGATAGGGGAAGAAACAGTAAAATGAAAGAAACCCAGAAGCAGCAACAGTGGACAGTCAGCTGAGTATTTGCATTGAAAAACAGTTTGAAGTTGCAGCGGCATCAAACAGAGCAGGGAAATTAAAGTTCTTTCTACAGTCTTTGAGCCAGTAACAATAGCCATCTCCTTGCACAATTGCCAGGGACTGAAAAATTCCCCCTCACTCCCAGCAAGTGGAAAGCTCTTCTCAATGGCAAATCAAGTTCTGCAGGAGGTAGGGTTTAATTTTTTTTTAAGCAAAGTTAACATACGGTTAGCATAAGCCTACGCAGCAGGTTCTTCCAGTACTTCTGCTGCTCGTGGCTTTGTGCAGAACAGGAGGAAGCTAACAAAATGAATCCATTTTTACAGGTGCAACTCAACCTCGTATTGTTCAGATTTATTCATGTGGTCCTTGAGAAAAGAAACCAAAACAGCTAGTTCAACTACTAGAAAAAATTTAAATAATAAAAACACTTTAGCTTTTACTTTTGCCTTAAAGTTACTTTCCTGAGAAGGACATCCGCCCATCCATCACGGCAGATGTCTGCATGACGCACTTTTAAGGGAGAGGCAATAGGAAGGAAGAACTGACTCTACCTTTCGAAAGGTACAAGAGGATTCCCACCCCCAGCAGCCACAGAAGTGTAAATGCAGAAGCTGAAGTAACCAGCATACATCCTCAACGACTGTCAAGCCTCTGCCCTTTAGAAAGACTTCCAGGCTCAAACTAAGAACCATTTATTCTGCTTCATCCCCAAATTAACAGAACAAGCGCGTTTTGCAGGATTTGTTACTTAAAGTGAGGCAATTCTGCAGATGCTTTATACTGAGGGCAATCACCGATCAAAAAGGAAACGACAAAAAACACTTTCATAGAAGCCATCTTTCTGCCTAGCATGTTGCTGAACCTCAGGACAAGCTCCAGCACGGAGGCTTCAGTTGATGCATATCATCATCACATGAAGACAGGAGACTGAAGGTTTTCCCTCCTCTTGACAACTGCCAAGCTACGTGATTTCTGAAATCAGCCATCCTATGAACATCTACAGCTCCTGCATGTGGTGTGATGGCAAGAACAAAGGAACAGTTCCTACCAGTCTGCCTCATCTTTGACAGAGACTGCTTAGTGTGGCATATTTCAGTGGAAATTCCAGTGACAGATTCCTAGCCATCTCTCAAGCCAAAGGCACATGAAACACAGCTTTTAAAGGTATTGTAGTACCACTTTAAAGCAGTTCAAACTACAGGGCCAGTACAGAACAGAGAACCACACCATCTCATTGAAGAGCTCAATGCATTTTCAGAAGACGTGAGATTTTGTATGTGAGAAAAACTAATCTTTGCTTTTTCGCGCCAAGGGACATCAGCAAAGTATCTACATAATCTTTTGCCCCCTTTGAAGGATCAGAGCTAGCATGAGTAAACTCCATCCAGGCTCCAGATTCAAAGCACAGCCTCACTGAGCAGACCTTTCAGCAGTGACAGCAGGTTTTGCAGCCCTCCTCTGCTGCATCACTCATTCCTACCCCTGCACTCCATCAGTTACGCTGGCACAAGTTCATATGACTGCACAAGGGACAGGACAAATTATTTCTGCCCCCCCATCCTTGGTTTTTAATATTAAAAAAACCCAACACTTTTGCAAGCTCATCTTCAGCATAAAGAATGATTGTTGAGGGTTAAGACAAAGGTTTAACTAGCCCAGAATCTCAATTCCAAGGAAAGTGTTAAGTGGCCACACAAGGGGCTGCCTTAAACGATGCCATCACGAAAAGCATGCCCAGCGAATCCCAGAGTGCATCTGTTTAGGAACCAGAAGGGTAGCTGCTGCTTAAGAAACTGTTCAAACAGGGCACGCACTTACTCTAATTTGTTAGATGTGTAACTGCCCTGGACTCCTTGTGAAAGTGAAAGCCATGGGAAACGTGTGTTACAGTGAAGATGCTGGAGAATCAAGGCCTGATAGAACAGGAAGGAGTCACAGCGCTAGCTGCTGCGTAGGTTCCTGCACCGTGTGCTGCTGAGAACAGGCGAGACATGCAGGAGTAGCCCAGCTTCGTGCTCCGATGGCAGAGACCGCTGCACGGATCACACAGCTCCAACAGAAGGCAAAGGCTGAACGAGCAAGCAGATGTCTTCTGGGACTGACTCTTACTCCAGTTCTCTCTCCCGAACACCGTGCTGGTCTGCCATAGCCCTGCTGTGCTGCTTGGCCAACCATCAGTTGCTGGCTGACAACCTGATTATGTGCTGGACTGTCCTTAGCTCTACTTGGTTTTTGTCCTGGTGACCCCTGTTGGGAAGCAAGCCCTATGACAACTTTCAACCTGGGGTAAAGGCAAAAAATCCCCCCATACCAGCAGCCATGATGAATATGCATCCCGACTGGATGACCACACAGAAAGCCCAGTCCAAATCTGCCTGACTCGTACATCTTGTGATCAACCCAGGGATCCTCTGTGGTTGGGATTATTTTTCACTGAAGGGACTATACTGAACGAAACCAAGAATGCTTCATGGTGGTCTGGTGTAATGAGGGGTTGACCTCCCTCAGGGGGTTTCCATGGCTAGAAATCTACTGCCTCTTGCCATTTGGGAATGCACTGCCCCTAAACAAGCTGACTCAGCACTGGCCTGTCTCTCCAATTGAGACCTTAAACCGAAAGGTGTCTGGTACGCTTGCAGGGATGGTTGTCATTTCCTTACAGCCCAAATATGCAGATCACCCAAACGGGTGAACAGAAACCCTTTCTTTGGCTAACGCTCAGAAGTGTGCTGACTCCAATCCAAAAGGAGAAGAATTGAGACTAACATTATGCTGTAGGAACCAGAAATGAGAAATACCTACGACAACCGCTACTAAGCGACATACAGACACATTCAGCTGTTTTGATGTCTGGAAACCACCTTTTGCTGACAGCAACTGGTGACGATCCTAATGTCTACATTACAGCATCAGTTTCTCTGTAATCTTCTGTTAATTTTACGAAGAACGCACACACTGAACAGAACATTTTTCTCTGCTCACTGGAGACATGCTGCAGCTTGAGGCGCATTCACCAGCAAGGCAGCCTCAAGAGCAGCACGAGGCTTGCCTGAAAAGAGGGGGGGGGGGGGAAAATCAGCAGCAGTAAAATGTGTGTGCAAACATTTTACATGCAAAATATACTGTGTGAATTGTTAATTATAAGAAGCAGAGTAAGAAGACTCAAATTCCACGACTCACTTATCCCAAGTTACTAGAAGACAGATTACTGCAAACTGAAGTTTACCATGAACGGGGAAGTCCACTCTGCAGCACATCTTCCTGAATCTATGATTACTGATTACCTGGCACTTTAATCCATGATAAATCCACCTCTCCACTGAAAGGGCTGATCCCACTCATCCTCCCCACGCCCCCGAATGCTCACTCATCTTGCATTTGCACGGTAACACGACAAGACGGTTCGGGGATCAGTTCCCTGATCCAATGCACTACGCACCTACACACAGCAAGGGCACTAGCACGGAGGGGGTGGTATGGTCACCCCTCTGCAGTATTTTAAATCTCCACTAGATTAAAAACTAGTGTGTAACCATGACTTGTGTTTTTATAAGAAAATTCACTTCCACTGTTATGCATCCCTTGGATGTGTCTTCTATTTCCCTGTGGGGGAACCAGGACCCTTCCTGAAGGACCTTCTGTACCAGCCAGCATTAAACTGTACTCTCCCATACTGCGCATTTAGGTTAAATGCTGTACCATTGTGATTTCTCAGAAATTACCACCAGAGTTACTGCCCAAACCTGTACCTACTAAAATTGCAATGCAAATTCGCACAGTTTGGCAAGGTCTGTAGATGGACTTGCAGTTTCTTCAAAGTCCGGGTGAAGTGCTTCATTACAGCTGCCCTAGCATAACCTCTCTGTGATTTCAAAGGGGGGAAAAAAGTCTGCTGAATGTTTTCTCTACCATCTTCCACGCACACTAGACACCAAGTGTAGGATAAATAAACCATAATCAATAAATTTCAGTATTTCCCACTAAAATATTGATTTTGCAGGCAGTAATTTTATGCCTTTTCAGAAATCTGACCCTCTACAAACTTATGTAATACAGTTTAAAAAAACCAGGTAGCACAACATTTAACTTTATTCTAGCAAAAAGAGTAACTTATGGCTCATATGGCAACAGTGGTTCTATTTAACGTTCTTGAGGACCATTTTCTGATATTGATTTCCTCAAAAGAAAAGTTCTCTGATTAATCTATCTGGGTAAATCTCTATGCTGTCCTACCCCTTAACTTACTCTAAAAGCTTATTGTCTTCGGTTAATAGCTTTTTCCACATAACTTCTATTTGGCTTCCTAAGCTTAAAAAAAACAAGAAAAAAAAACTAGAAAAAAAAACCCCCGTACCAACCCAAACCCCAGAACCTGCCTGCCTTCTCCCACCAGTCTCTCCCCAAACATCATCCCTCAAGTTTCACACTAGAACTTCAATAAGCAAGGGCTTCAAAGGAGCGGACTGCTTTCTCGCTCATGGGAAGATGACAGGTACTTACCCAAAACTAGAGTGGGAAATAATTTGTCCATTTCCCAAAAATGCTTTAAGATGTATTTGGCAGCCTATCGGAGCTTAGTCTGTAGTTCCAGTACCTTAAATAGCCATGATTTCCCTTCAGTCAGGTCTCTTATTTATGCTCGCCCCCAACAATCAAACAAAAAGAAAACAAAATACCCCTGCAAAAGAAACCCTAACCACCACACCACTAGAAATATCTATTTAAGGCTTTTTTCAACACAAAATTTATTTCACTGCTGTGGTTGACCTTCCATTTTTCTTGACTTTGGATTTCAGAGAAACAACTCTCAACAAAACTAACTGTACCATTTAGTATGGCACTCACAGCCCACTTAGTTCAGAGGCAGAACAACAACTTAATTCTTTGGTTGAGATACACCTTTGCATTCCTTCAGCGGATTCAAACAAGGCAAGTAATTATACAGCTATTAAAGTTTATCATCTCCTTTTCTAAAAGCCTTCCTTGTGAAGTTTGACCCTCATTTATGCTAAATCTGGATTTTCAAAAGAGACCTAGTTTTAGAGAGATATTAATTTTCCTACACTGGTTCCGTGAGGAAAGACTCTTGGGATATTCCAAGGCTATGATCTCCCATTAGCTCATATTCCGCTCTGTCTTCTCTACCTCCCCTCAGACTGAACTAAAAGGAGGAGCCACCTGAGTAGAAGAATGCATTACCAAGGAGATTGAAAGTCTGCCGACAAGTATTTTGCATGTCATTTTGAGAATGGGAGTAAGATGACCTTCCGTGAGGCCACCTGAAGTGAAAGAGCACATTCCCGAGGCCATCGGACTCATTCTGCTTTAGCCCCCAAGCCTATGCCGCATATGGACTGGCAGCAGAGCGAGCTGGTTACCACAAAGAGCCGAAGCCCACCGCACGCTGGCTGCCATGCTGACAGCAAGCAGGAATTTGCCGCCAGGAGAGCCCCCCTTATCCCACCTCACCAGCAGCCGCTCTAGCAGGCATGAGTGCCCTTCGGCAGCCACCACGAATCCACGGTTTGCAGTTCAGAGGCACAGGACACCCCTCGTACAGATACACAGCCACGGCGTTCGTTCTGGCCCGCTCACAGCTGAGGTCTCACGCACCCTGCTCAGCCTAACCTAGGGTCCCTCGCTTAAGCCCGGGCTTACCAAACCTTGACTTCAGGACCCAGCTTACAAACAGGCACGATATAGCTGTGCTGGCAAAACTATGGGGCACCAAACCTGTGTTCAGAGCAAGAATGCTTTCATTTTTTATTATTTTTTTTTAGAGAAAGTTTTGCCACTTCCCAACAGAATCTCAGAACTATGCAATAAACTCAGCACTCTTATCCCTGCAAGTCTGCCAGCACAAACCAGCTCTGAAGTCAGCTCTGTCTGCTGCTTACCGGCAGAATCATGAAAACCCTCCCAGGCAGCACCATGGGATGCTGAGAGCAAAGACCTACCTGCCTTAAAGAGGAGATCAGAGAATCCCTCATCTCTTCCCCCAAACTGAATAGGACAGAATTATTCTTCTTCCCTTACAGCAACAAAAAGCCCTCCAAGTTCCAGGTACCAGAAGGACAGACAGGAAAGAACATCAAGCAGGATTTAGGGTTAGGATGCTGAAATGCCCATGAGCATGATAAGCAGAAGGTGCTGGTTTCTTGGGAACTAGTGTTTTTGCATAGACTTTTTTTTTTAAAGTAGGTTTAGTAGTTTTAGTCCTGGGAAAAGAAAAAAAAAACCCACACCAAGTTTCCAAAAATAACTGCTTCCTTTCTGAAGTTTGTGAGGTGTCATCACAAGTGCATTTAGCTGCTAAAGTTCATCAACATGCCAGTAAGTATAGACCAAAGCAGCTGTGATCGACTTCTCCCTATATGCCTTCCCCTCCACCATCTCCCGTGATATATAAAACTGCATAAGGCACTTCCTATGCTCGGGGCAGGAACAGTCCTTGGGCTACGAGGGGTTGAGAAAATTTAAAGCTCTATCTGCTGTTCTCATTTGGAGCACAAAATTCAGTTCAAAGTACAAGCAGCAGGAAGACACAAATTCAAGATTAGTCACAGGCAAACAGATGATTTAGGAACAAGAACCAATCTGTTTGTTACAGGGAAGGAGCGCAGCCTCCACGGCAAAGCAGACTACAGTTCTGCAACATCTTTAACTTACAAAGTCAATTTTTAATCTAATTTGAAACTGAGTAACTTGTCGAGAAGAGTAACCTCTGAACTCTATATTCAATTTTGTAGTGTTAGCATGCTCAGTCTGCGACCTCAGCTATGGTTTAGTAAAACAAAGTGAACGTGCAGAGTGGTCAGAGTGGGACTATTTGGGCTTTGATACCCTCAACAGCAGTGCACCTAGGGATTACCAAACATCTTGGTGTCCATTCCACACTCCAAACACTTGGTAGTCACTAAAATAAATAAAACCTTGAGACCAGAGAGGTGGTTTACCTGTTGTTTCGGGGTAGCTGCCAATGCACAGCACAGAGACTAGGGCAGTTTACACCCAAGCGTGTGTATTCAAAGTTTCCTTCGCAAGCAGGTAGGGGAGGAGTGCTAATGACATCTTCAGATCCAACATAAACTCTGTAGCAGGAGTTTGGCCTTCAGAGCAAGGTGTCTGGGTGGGAAAATACATAAGCCCTGAGTATAGGGAGTGTAGCACTTAAAACAGCCCTAGTTAACACCACTCTAACCTTTTCCTAGAAGTTAGCTTTCAAGTTGAAGTTTCCCAAGGTTAGTCTCCCCCGTGACATCCGGTTTTGGATAAAACATACTTGTAAATTGTTAGGTATGGGAAGAGAAAGGAAAGATAAAACTCAATCCCAATAGATGACTAAGTATCAGCTCATACTCCGTAACACCTACAGCCACTTTGGAAAGGAAAAACAGCCCTTGTTTACAAATCATTTAGAGCAGTGATTTTCAAACTGTGGGCTCCTGAAAAGCATAAAGACCCCACGCAATTTAAACTGTTGGCAATAGCCTTGTTTTTCCACAGTTGCTTCTTGCCAACTCCAGGTTGAAAACCACCGATTTAATAGAGCCCTGGAAAAACACAGTTCTTCCCTAAACGAGTTAGGCTTGACAAGGGATAAATAAGGCATTCCTGCTGAATTCAAAAGATCATATGCAAAAAGGATCTCTCCACGGCCTGTCTCAACTGAGCCCTGACTGAAGCCCTTCACTCCCAAATCATTGCACATCAATAAAGAAACATTGCAGAGGCAAGACCAAGGGATCAGATTTTGTGAAGAGTTTACAAAAATGGTCCTGTAAGATATGAGAATTAGGTTCTTGTAGCATCTTCCCATCCAGTTACAGATGATTACAGCTTTATTATTTTGTATGAACGCACAGGATGACAAGGAAGACAGAAAAATAGGAAAAACGGGAAAAGTGCAGGCAATAGTTGAGCGTTTAACCACAAATACCAAAATTAGTGTTATACTTGCTATAATTTTGTCCCCCAAGTAGAAGCTAGACTAACCTACAAGTTCATTGGAAACATTTCAGGGAAAAAAGTTACTGTTCCTCCTCCAAGAGACTTTGACACTTCATTTTTACCAAGGCTCGGCACACCCGTCTTACACTGCACGTCTTGAAGTATGGACACTCATCTAAACCTCCCCATAACCAACACTCCACACTTACTTTCCCCCTCTGTTTTCTGTCCTTCATTCGAACTTGTAACGTTTTGAAAGACAGCAAGTTACAGCAGAGAACGCTAATGTCACCAAAACATTCTCCTTCCAGTTGAGTACAACTTTTCCAAAGGACACTGAAAACCAACAAGGGACACTTCCCTTGTTTAGGGGGGAAGTCGATTAGACCAAGAAACAATCATCGAAACACAGGTGCAGATGTTTTGCCGAAGAGAAGTTTTCCTCACTGCCCGTTTAGGAGGTGAAGGCTATCAGATGGCTGCTTTTTCCACAGGAAATATGAAAAGGACCCTTGTGAGACACATCAGAAGAGAGATTACAGTATCATCTAAACTTAAGTTTCACTAATCACTTCAAAATATAAAAGAGAAGGCTAGGGATAATAAGGTAGCCACGCTCCCCATTTTCTAAAGGATGTAAATGGAATCACTGTTACGGAGATTGCTTTTCAGTTTTCTTGGGTCAGAAAAGGAAATTACCTCCATGCTTTCCTACTCTCTTGCTTTTGCAGAGCAAAAGGGAAGTTATTAAGTGTCCACCTCTGCAAAAAGTTTTCTTCATGCAAAGGATACAATGGCATGTTTCCAGAAATGCATCTAGAGTTCATGATAAAGTATCACCTAGAAAGCAACTTTCATCATTCTTGCCACAATTACGAGTCTTAACCCAGGAGATGACTAAACTTGAGACAAGGCCTGCTATAACACTACTTTATCTTCATGTCGTTCAGGAAAGGGACAAAATAACTGCCTAAGAAGCCAAGAGGCAAGCAAGCCACTTTGCTATCAGCATTTAGGCAAAGCCAGTAAAGTCTGATCACAATCCATTTTGTGTATTTCAATATATTTATAGGTTTCTTAAGAAGCCCAAGACTGCAGTACACCAGGCGCAGCCTAAGAGAGGGCCCATGTGGCCACAAGACTCCCTGGCTGAAGCGTACAAGGGCATCACTCTGACTAATCTGTGGCTACCCCAAGTTTCAAAACTGACCCACACAGTTGTCTGCACACGAAGCGCAGGCGGAGTATGCAAGAGCTCTGTGCACGTGCAACGCTGCAGAGTTTAACAGCTGCAGGACGAGCCCGTCCTTGCAAGGTGGGAGTCTGCACTCAAAGTCTATTACACGCAGCAAGGTGCCGCCTGTAACATCTATGCAGCAGCAAAGGGACCCAAACAGCAGGTTGCTTAATGACTGACACGGCTACGTGCTCAGGAGAAGAGGGGGAAGAGCATTAGCCTCATGCACTGGCCTGGAAGCATTGGAGCAGGGAATTGCTGGCTGTAGGCTGAAACTTTCACATCCCTTTGTTAGTATAACCAACAAAAGAAGAAATCAAGAAATGAACAACTCTGTAGCTTGACTACCTGTTCCTCTTCCTACTCTGTCAGTTACACCGCTTTCGAAACATGACCACCGCCCTAACCTAGTAACAGCAGAGGAGGGCAAAAGGCCACATCAGACAGACTCATCTGTGCAATTCTCTCCAGATAGATAGCGAAATGCCTGTACTACAAGCGTACGCAAAAAGCAGTCAAAGAGAACCAGGAAATTTTTCAATTAGTAAACTCAACTCTGGAGTTAAGACTGCCTGGTGGCCTCTCTGATGTCTTTCCACACTGCCGGCTCCAGCTTCTGAAAGCTTCCTTTGTTAATGAATACTAGGCTCTTGTCCAGTCCTCTTTTCTCCCCCCCCCTCCATAAAATATCATGGTCCTCAGGGCATAAGGAACATCCTTTGTCTCCCTGCAAGTCTTCCCTGTGCAGCCACTTTGCCATTGCTACTGGAAAATGCAACAGGAGCACCATTTTTCCTCTTTTCTGTAAGAAGAGTGTTAAAAACAGATGGAGACATCATCTAACGGCAATTTTACTACGTAGGAAGCGGTGTCCTGCAGAAACGTTGAAACACCGTAACCTCCACATCAACTTTCATGTGCCGGCAGTGTTGATGTGTAACTTAAATTTCCTACCCAGCTTTGAGAGCTTCATCATGTGTCAACTCACCATAAAAGAGGACACGATACTACAAAGCATACGAGGCAAACCAAACGTGAGGTAAAAGGTAAATGACTTGTAGCTGTCCAGAGAAATAACGGTACCGCGTTCTTCAAGAGAAAAAGAAGCTGAAGCTCTCATTTCCCAAAAGAAGCTGAGGCCACATGGATTTATCGAGAACCGAGGAACCACAGCGGCCTGCAGAGATACTGAGGAAAGGTGGCTTTCCAGCACGGTTGGAAAAGCAAAGCCACAGTTCATTATCAGTGAGAGAGTGCATTATAACCCACGGCGCTTTAAAGAGGGAGAATGAAGCAAGCTTCCTGCTACTGTAAGTGAACACGATGTATGTAGAAATCAGCACTTATTCAGCAAAAGACAGCTTGGATTTGTGCATGTGTGATGACAACAGTTGAATAGCCTCAAGTCTCTGCCTCCTCATCCTCTGCAGATGTTGTAGCAAAAAACAAAAATTGTTGTTGTCCAGCCAGGTCCAGTCAGGGAACTGATTCACCAAGCTGCCACACACAGTGGTGCCAGCACAGAGGGGACCATTTAAGCCAACTTAGACAGCACCACTTGTCAGATATAACCACGGTCTGTAGTGCAGTTACAAGACAGAAGATGCAAACTATCAGACTGCCTGCCTTTGGAGGAGGCTATTCTGTTCTCTCCCCTTCCCTTCACCCCGACAACGTGACCCAATCCAGTGCGTCAGACGAGCTCTCCTGCTCACCTCCTTCCTAGCCTGGATGACTCAGGTTACTAAGCACCACCAGAAGATTAGCTGGTTGTGCAGTCCTGTCAGTTTAGTAAAAACAAGCCCTACCACCTCTTTTGGCCAGAGCTAGAGCCCAGATTCTACCCAGCCCTGCCTCAGAAAATCCCGAAAGTTTTGTATTTCTCAGAGAAATATCCATCCCAATAACCTTCGAGAACCAAAGCATTGTCCTCTTCAGAGTGAAAACATACATGCATAGGAGGGTGAGGAAGAGGATTGGAAAGTCCCATGGAAAATACTGCAGTAGTGTTCCCTCTGCCCCAGTCAGTCTAACAGAGCTACCTTTCCTTAACCCTGTTAAATGCCTGTTTGTCATCAAACCTTGCCTAAACAGACTTTTACAAAGCCTTCTCATTGTTATTTTACATTAGCCATGAAAGAAAAACCAAAACAAACCGAACACCCAAATAAAATACACCACTTGTCTGGACGTAAGACAGCCGAAGATGGCAGAGCATTAAGCCATTTAAGCACTGTGCAATAAGGATTTAGACAACTGAGCACAAGGAATGGGATTGTGTGTCATCCATTCTTATTTAAAGTGCAGTTATTGTCTTTCTGTACATAACAGCATTTAGATTATCACCACTATACAGCACAAACTGTCAAAAATGGCCAAAAAAATGTGAATGGTCCTTCAGGTACTCTTAAAATTGCGCCATACCACAAAGCTGTAAATCTATAGTACGCGTACCTCAACATAAATACTACAAGATTTTATCTGGGTGGATTTGGACTATTTCCTGCACGCACAGAATGGATTACTGTAATTCATTTTGAGAAGTTCTATTAAAAGTGGATGAACTCTGAACATCCTTAGCCCTTCGTTAAAAGTTAAGTCAAAACCCCCTATACTTCCCGCAGGATGACCGTGTCCCAGGAAGGAAACCTCCCACCTTGCAGTGACAACTCACAGATTAAAACAGGGTTTGGTTGAAATGCAAAACAAACCAAGTGACTCGACCTAGTCTAAAATTCCAGGTCACAGCCAGAAGAACTCAAGATGTGATGATCAAGATTTTTTTCTTTAAATGCTTTTGTCTGGTTGACATTGTCCCTGCCAGGGTAGACGTTATTCTTCACTTGCAAATAGGGAAACAAAGGCAAATCTGAAGCGATTTATAGTGAATCCAAAGAGATGTTTGAAACAGATCTTGATTCATCCCCCACAGTTCAACTTCTACTGTTCTTCAGATGCACACCATCCTTCCATGCACATTTAAAGTAAAGCTAAATATCAAGCTGTAAATTTCACTCCTTACAACTAAAGATTTTTATTTTTAAATGACAGCTGCTTCAATTTTTTTTTTCCTGGCATATCTTTGTCATAAAAGGGTAATTCTCTCTCCTTGTATCCATCCTGCCAACAAGCAAAATGTTTGTGTGTAGACCGGATCTTCTTGAACAAGCCACTGGCTACTCTCAAGTTTCTGTACAATGGGTTTATATTAACCAAAAGAGCCGCAAGCGGCATCTGCATTTCACACAGGTTGAAATAAGGCACGTCGTACCTCTCGGACATTTGCTGGACACATGGCATATCTAAAACAGATGCCAGTTTAGATTTCAACTAAACAACCCTAGATTTAAACTTTTACTTTAGGACTCACTTTAACTTGCCTTTCATCATGACTTTTCATCAACATCAGGGCTATAATAAGCCGTCTCATTTTGGAACAAAGGAATACGATCTGCCCTTTGAACTCAAACTACGTTAAACGCTTGGAGACTCAGCCTACTTCCAAAACAATGAGATAACACAGCTAACTGTCTGGAAGCAGCAGCTAATTCGTATCACATACAGGCTGGAACTATACCCGAGTAATAATCAAGATAAGAAAATGTAATAAAGATTTCAGAATTATTCCACTGTTATACACCTTCTCTCGATTAATATTACCTCCTAATACTTCCTGATGTATCACGTTTCTTTCACACAGATCCTAAGTATCTGTGGTCATGGGAGACCACCACTGTCCAACAAACCGGTACACACAAACAGATCAGGTAACTTAGGTTGCGGCATTTCACGAGCAACGATCATTAAAAAAAAGAGAGGGAAATTACTTCAGCTTATTTTGACAGCTTAAGAGTCAAATCAACAGCTAAGCAGCACCTCAACGGAACACTGACAGAGCTCAAGATGATTGGAAACCTTATGTGACTGTTACAGGTTTTCCCTTTAAATCATCTTTGTGCTCCCCAAACTAGGATCACTGCTGCATTCCCTGCCCGGCCCCAGCCCCCACAACACAGGCTGGAATTCAGTCAGGGAGTCTCTAAGAGTACAGCTAATATTTAACAAAGGGCCAAGCAACCCCAGCTAGTAGACATGCGTGCGACCACCTCAAACTAGCAACCACACAGCACTGCAATGCTGTTACTGCCTGTATAAAAGGTGTCAGGAGGGTTTCAGGGACCTGTGGGTTCTCTCCTACCTCAAACCCCCCATTCCTCAGCTGACCTGATCTCATCAACCATTCCCAATTCAGCGAGTGCCCGAACAGCAAGTGCCTGAAGGTTGAGGCTGGGAGGCAAAGGCCGGGGGGGTGGGGTGGCATTTGTGCAAAATCACCACAAACATTTGTCTCTAGGTATCTGCTTTTGGCCCCTGAGAAAGACTCTAACACTCAAGATTGGTACAAAGAGGATGTATGTCTGCATGAAATAGCTATTCACCTGGCATAACGCGTCCCTAGAACCAAAACCCTACTAAGGCATCAAGACACTGCGCACCCCCCCAGACACCCTCCTACACCGCGGTTCAACAGCCCAATGCACCTCACTGCAAGGAGAGCTTAGACACCCCCTCTTCAGCTCACAGCCAGGGCATGCTGCTCCCACAATTGCATCGCTGCACCAACAGAATTGTTCAGGACCCGTCCCCCACCAGCCACACCACCTCCCGCCCCCAAAAAGGAGGCTTGAAATGCATGATGAAGAAGGCAGGCTTAAGCCAGATCAGCTCCCTGAGCTACCTCCCACAAAAAGCTGTGCTGGCACAACCGAAGGTGCAACTCCGTGACAGTTCAGGATAATCTGTGTCTCTGCTGCTGCGTTCTCATTCTTCCTTTCCACCAGCTATGCGGTCTCACCCTCTTCCTTCTGCTGGCACCCGTATTTGCTCGACCCGACAGCGAGCCAGCTCTGGGAGCTATACCACCAAAAAATGATCCTACTCCCTCCAAAGGGTGGTGTTTTCCACTAGCGTACCTCACCTGAACTGGCTCCCTCTGGGCAAAGGTGGCCCTTCAGTCCTCCTGTGGTCTTACCCCCCTTGAGGGCACAAGCTTAGTCTGACAAACTGCCACGACCCCACAGTCCAACAGAGCAGACTATTGCCAAAGCAAGAAACAAGAGGGGAAAGTGAATTACTTAAGCCATTATTTATTGCCAAACGCACTAGTTCAAGCCACAGGCTTTATTTTTCCTGACTACCACGCTGTGTGGCATTAGAATGACTTTTCAGGGAATGACACTAACACAGAGAATCCCAGACACCTCAGACTTACTTTCAGAACTAACTATGAATGGGCATTTCCGCAGTAACAAGGATTTTCCTATACCCTGCCTCCCCATGTTTATCTGCCAGTATTTATCACAGGAACAAATCCTTAAGGACCTCTACAAACGGCCAAGGTGAAACAGAACATTACATCATTGAACAGGTCAACTTCCAAACCTTGTCAAAACCCACTTAAAAAGACAATGGACATGTATTTGGGGAAAGGGCTTAAGAGCACGGCATCATTTCAGCTGGGTATACTGGGTTAGTGCAATAAACCTTTTATAATTCTATGAAAAAAAATACCAACCCCAAAAAGTAACCCCACGTTTATACAACCCAACAATTTGTACAAGATTCATACTAGGAACAGGGCAGGTCCCGAGATCTCATAAAGCTGATCAATTTGAGGTTGAAACTATTTATGACACAGTGCCATCAAGATAAAAGTCTCATAGCACTGTTACACTTTGGACTTTATATTTTTATTTAAAAATGGGTTTGTACTTTACCTCCAAAAAATCCCAGTCAACTCCGTGCTTAACAGCATTCACAGTATCTTTTGTGAAACACAGACAGAGGGACTTTCACACACGGAAATCTTTTGGAGGAACAAAACGTGTATCAAATTTAAGCATGAGGAAGAAAGGTGAAAGGGACAGAGGAGAACGCAACTTCTCCAGGACGTAGCCATTCAAAGGCTTTAGGGAAGTGGAACAGGGCGTGTATAAATGGGGGTGGTGTTTGTTTTAAGTTTTAGCACTTAGGGTTGCTAAGAACTTTATTAAGCTAGTGTTTCCCTTGAGCCTGCAGATACCAAACCTCTCCAGCTACCCAAGATTTTCCCGAAGTGCCGCATAATGAACAGACACAATTCTTGCATTTCACCCCAACAAGATCTTCAACAGCAGCTTTGAAACTGTCTTTTCCTTTCTTTCTTTCCCTCGCGCTCCACATTTACCCCTCTCAGCTAGCTGGTTAAACTCTGAGCAGCAGGACAGCTCCGCTGGGGGAGGGAAGGACCCAGGGACGGAGAGGAAGACCAGATGACATGCTGCAAGTAGGGAGTTGAGAAAGGACCAGAACAGGTGATCCCCAGCAGCCAAGGTGAGATGAGAAAGGGAGATAGAATAAAATAAACCTGGTCCAAGTAGAGGAGGAAGCCAACAAAACATTCCTAACATAGCAAAGCTAGAATCAAAATAAGACCCCATAAACTGGATCTCAAAACATCAATAATTGGCTGGAAAGAAAACCCAGCACCTCCATGCAGAGTCCAAGTTCCTCGGCAACGTATTGCCCTTGAAGCGCTTTATGCTTAAAACAAGTTAATTGCTCGTATTAATTTGGAGTTAACAAGCATCTAGCGCACACTTTTATATTACAGAAATCTAAATGTTCAGACCAAGCCTAAAATCTATACTGTGGCAGTTACAACTCCTGCTGTAACCAAAAATGGTGTTTCAAATCCCTGATAACGAACTCGGATGCTGAGCTAACTGACAATAAGAGGTTTAACTCTGCACACAAGCAACTAAAGTGAATCTGTGAACGCTGTTACAGATTACCTACGCTAAGCAGTCGCTGGCAGATTATGGCCATCTTTGCATATTTAAAAATAAAACGAGGGTTCGTGCTCAATTAAAAGCAGGAGGCCAAAGAAGAAGAGACACACGGGTGGTTCTGGTTGGAGATTTTTTAAGATTACGCTGGAAGTTTATCGTCTACCGTTGTCAAGCCTATTTTACTATCTTCGCAGACACCCACCGAATTCCTGGCCTAGAGCTGGCGTTTCGGTGTATTTGGGGACCCGTGGAAAAGGCCTCGAATTCTCACTAGGGAAAGAGGAAAGGGTGAAATCTGTATTTTGAATGGAGAAAGTTAATCGAGATGAAAGGGCGTCAGGGACTTCTTTTTCCAAAACCCCCAATATTTGACTGCAAGGAGCCTGCATAACAACAAACGCGCACAAGAGAGGAGGAGGGGAAAAAAAAAGGGGGGGAGGAGGGGGGGAGAAGAGAAAAGCAATCACACATCCTTTTAACCCCCGCGGCCCCGCTCCCGATTCACGGCGTCAATCCAGCACCCCGATCCGCAACTTTCCGCCGCTCCCCCCACCCCTTTCCCGAGCCTCCCTCCGCTGTTGCTCCCGCTGGGGCGCGGGGCGGGCGCCGCCGCGGCCTCCCTCCTTCCCTCCCTCCCACCCGGCCTCACGCCGGGCCGGGCCGGGCCGGCCTCCCGCGGCGGCGGATGGGCAGTGACAAGCGGGCCGCTCCCCGCCGGCGGGCGCGGCCCCGGCCCCGCCGTAAACAAGTTTGAAGGGGCCGCGGGCGGGCCGGGCGGGGAGGAGCGGGCGCGGCGCTGACAGGGGCCGCACAAAAGGGCAGGGCAGGACCCCCCCCACCACCTCCCGGCTCCCTCCCCGGCGAAGGGCGTGGCCCGGCCCGGCGCCGTTCGCCTCACGGCGGCGGGGGGAGGGGGGCGGGCCCGCAGGCCGCGGCGCCGCTCGCCTCACGGCACCCCCACACACACACATACCCCGGCGGAGCCTCCCCCCGCGGCCGCCGCGGGGCCCGGCCCGGCCTCCCCGCCGCGCCGCCGTCCCTCACCTACACAGTGAATGAGCTTGTGTCGCCACGAATCGAGCTGGTGGCGGACGCCGCGCCTCTCGATGGAGCACTGCTGCCGCCCGCACGGGCTCGCCATCTTCTGGGCGGCGGGCGGGGGTGGGGGGTGGGGGCGGCGGCGGGCACGGCCAGGGGGGCAGGGACGGGAAGGAAGGGCCGCGCGCTCGCGCCGCGCCACGCCCACCCGCCGTCAGCGCCCGCCTCGCCGCGCCACGCAGGCGCCGCCGCGCCCCGCCCCCGCCCCCTTCCCGCCGCGCGCCTGCGCCCGCGCCACCACCTCCCCGCCACCTGCCCGCACGTGCGGCGGCGCCGCGCCCGCCCGCTGGGGGGCGCTGGAACACCCACCCCCGCCTGCCGGCAGGGGGCGGCGCCCCGGCCTCGCCCGAGGCTGCGGTCGGGGGAGGGCGGCCGTGCCCCCCCCCCCCAGGGTCACTGCCACCCCTCCTCTGAGGTTCACTGCCCCCGAGGGGACATCCCTCCTCCTCTGAGGGTCACTTTCCCTCAGGGAATATCCCTCTCTCGAGGAACCATCGTACTCTGAGGAGACATTCCGCCCCTGAGGGTCACTGCCCTTGAGGGGACAACCCTGCACTGAGGGATCACCGTCTCCTGAGGAGACATTCAACCCCTGAGGGTCACTGTCCCCCAGGGGACATCCCACCCCGGAGGGGCCGCTGCCCCTGAGGGGACATCCCTGCACTGAGGGATCACCGTCCCCTGAGGACACGTTCCACCTCTGAGGGTCACTGTCCCTGATGGAACATCCCTCCTCTGAGGGTCACTGCCCCTGAGGGGACATCCCTCCTCCTCTGAGGGTCACTCTCCCTCAGGGAATATCCCTCTCTTGAGGGATCATCGTACTCTGAGGACACATTCCACCCCTGAGGGTCACTGCCCCTGAGGGGACATCCCTCTTCTGAGGGTGACTGCTCCTGAAGGGACATCCATCCTCTAAGGGTGACTATCCCTCAGGGAACATCCCTCCCTTGAGGGATCATCATCCCCTGAGGACACATTCCACCCCTGAGGGTCACTGCCCCTGATGGAACATCCCTCCTCTGAGGGTAACTGCCCCTGAGGGGACATCCCTCCTCTGAGGGTAACTGCCCCTGAGGGGACATCCCTCCTCTGAGGGTAACTGCCCCTGAGGGGACATCCCTCCTCCTCTGAGGGTCACTCTCCCTCAGGGAATATCCCTCTCTTGAGGGATCATCGTACTCTGAGGAGACATTCCACCCCTGAGGGTCACTCCCCCTGATGGAACATCCCTCCTCTGAGGGTAACTGCCCCTGAGGGGACATCCCTCCTCTGAGGGTAACTGCCCCTGAGGGGACATCCCTCCTCCTCTGAGGGTCACTCTCCCTCAGGGAATATCCCTCTCTTGAGGGATTATCGTCCTCTGAGGAGACATTCCACCCCTGAGGGTCACTCCCCCTGATGGAACATCCCTCCTCTGAGGGTAACTGCCCCTGAGGGGACATCCCTCCTCTGAGGGTGACTATCCCTCAGAGAACATTCCTCCACTGAGGGATCGCCATCCCCTGAGGAGACATTTCACCCCCGAGGGTCCCTGTCCCCTGAGGGGCCATCCCACCCCTGAGGTGCCACTCAGCTTTCTGCCAGAAAGAGTTGAAATCTCCTCATCCACTCCTGGTGTAGTTAGAAACACCGGCTCTGTTGCTGGCCGTGATGTGAAGGAAGGATGGCCATGAGGCCTCCCGATGACCGGACCCACAGTGACAGCTGCCTGACGCAGCCACTCCTGTGTTTTAGCGGTGACCATTTACCCTTCAGTCTCACACCACAAGGACAAAGAGCTCCCTCCAGGTCAGACGTTGCGAGGGGGCTGACGATGTAATAACACCATTTCTGATGGCAAGGCGGTGAGGGTGAGGCAAGGGGCAGGGGTGGTGCTGCCTCTGCAGGGGGAGAACACCGGCACCAGCTTTCTGCAAGCTCAGGGGACGAACTCAGAAAGACGAAATGTCTTACCCTGCAGCAAGGCCAGAGACAAAACCCAGGAGTCGTAGCCTTTATTCCCCTCAGCTTGCCAAGCCACACACGATGAGGGAGTTGATTAGAGAGTTTGAAAGGCAGAGAGGTCAAAACTGGGTGTATGCAGATGTGGTAGTAGGATGTCCCAGATAAGATATTTCCTGTGCAGCTAGAGAAGCGTTCAAGCCCCCGTTCAGGTGCAGTCACAGCTGCAGTAAGCCGGTTGTCCTGTTCAAAGGGAACCCCAAGGGGCACAGAGCAGGCTCTTGGTGCAACGAACCTGTCCTACAAAAGGAGATCGGGACAGCTCGGTTTGGTTAGTCCTGAAGGGAAGAAAGCCAAGGAGTGATTGCCAGTGTACTGGGGAAGCTCCAGCAGGAAAGGGTGTACATTTCAGGGAAGGGACAGAGCTACCTGAAGCCATCTGATAGCATAAGGACAGATTATTAATTGGGTCTTCTCTTGTGAAGAAGGTCAGAGGATGGTTTCTAACTGCAGGAGGTGAAACTTCCCAGAGCAGACAGCAACCAGAGTAGCTACAGGCAAGAAGCCTGTTTAAAGATGCAGCTTCCTTGTGAAAAGGGCAATGCAAAGCTTTTTGGTGAGTGGAGCAGCCTGGTTTAGTGCCCAGGGAATCTCAGCCCTGGTTTGAAAGCTGCGAGAGGTGGGAAGAAGGAACAGAAAGCACAAATTGTGGAGAATTTTTCTGCTACAAACAGCAGGAAAGTCCTATGGGTACCCTGCTCAGGGATGATTCCCTTAGCTGCAATTGGTGATATCCCGGTCTTCATTCCACCCCTTTTCCAGTGTGATGGGTTGTTGGAGTCTATGTGTCTCCATTTCCAGAGTCCTTGTGCTGGCAGTGGGGAATCTTTCCTTCCACTCGAAGTCCAGACGTGCCTCTTGCTAGAGCCAGTTCAAAAGGCCGTTCGGCACTGTACTAACCCCGGTGTACTTCTGCCCCAGAACGTAGGTGGTCTAAGCAAGAGGACTGCAACACACATGCTCTAGGCTCCAGGCAGGGAACTTCTGTCTGCACTCTGCGTGGCAGCTAGAACAGCGGGCAGAAAAGCTGCTAGAGAGACTGATGGTTGCTGACCTTGCATTTTATCAGTCCGGATACATCAGGGCTCGTGCCTGCCCACTGTGATCTTCACAAGAGCCTTCCTGCAAATTCTTCCTTGCAAGATACTTCTCTTGCTCTGATGCCCACAGAATAAACTCGTCAGCGGTGAGCTTGCTGCCAGCGTGGCTACTGGCCAACAAGCTGTTGGTATCTCTGTGTTTCTTCTGCACTCAGTTCACATCCCTGCTGTGACAGGCAACAGGGTCATACGATGCCAGTCTTACATTTATCAAGCACCCTTACAGAGCAAGCTTGGTTTCTTGCTCCCACTCACGCCTTTCAGGAGGCTGCCCCTAAATTTCCCTTCCCTGGTGACTGCAGACCCGCTCTAACCTACCAGTGGCCTACGTTCCTCAATCCAGGCGGTGCTCTTTTAAGCATCATTTCTCCCTAGCCTTCCCCTAACACAAGTCTCTGCACAGCCACCACGTGGCCCTCCTTTTTCTAGAGCTGACAAGATAGATTCCCGTAGTTCCCCCTTCGGTGACAGTTTGACCATTGCCCAGGTGGCATTAGCTGTCCCGCAGCGCGCCTGATGGTTTTGACCGTGCTTTTCCTGAGTGAGCGTGAACAGAGCGAGGTATGCTTTTCCACAAAGCTCACCTGCCCTCTGCAGAAAGTACCTTGCCTGAGGGTCGCATCCTACAACTTCAACCCATGAGCCTCCGTGCCTTTGTTTTGGCTGTGCCCTGCAACTCTGTCATCTGCCCTGCGGCCGGAGGTTGGCACTCGCGCGGCAGAACTAGCAGGAAGGAAGCGTGCGCTGGCTGGTGTATCCCGCTGTGGTTGTATCGTCTCTGATCTTGACCCCCAGCACTTATTAATGAGCGATCCAGTTTTGTGGTTCTCTTTGTTGCAATCCTCTCTTCCTAGACCGATGTTTAGACAGGAAACTCTTCGACATAGCCCCACATTTCTACTCCATGCAGCACCTATCAAAAAGATTCTGATCTCTGACTGGGACAGGAATGAGCTGCGGTGAAACCGTCAGTAGGTCAGTATGAGAATTCATTCATTTTCCACACCCTGCTGCCCCCCTCCAGGGCTAATCACAGACCATTAGCGTGATAAATACCAACAATTTGGATTCCTTACCCACCGTCAAAGTACAGAGGATGAGGATAAGGAAAGCATGAGCTGGCGGATCCAATACAGAAGGCAGGAGAATGTTCTTGAGAGCTAGTGGGAAGGGAAAGAGAACAGTCCTGTAACCTAAAAAATGGTTTCATTCCACAGGCCTCCTGCAGGGAAGGGCCAACAGAGGGTCAGGTCCACTTGAAACAAGGGCAGCAACATCTGGAATCGCCAGACAAAACTTCTGTGCTCAGAAGGGTGCAAAGAGCAGTGGGGCTGGCCTCGGGAGACCTGGCAAGAGCGACAGCGAGGTGCACAACCATCAACACGCCACGGCGATGGCAGATCCGACTTAATCCCAGAATTAGGCTGGACGGGGTGTGATACACCAGAGACTGCACCACGCTGCCACCAACACCGTCAGTTCTGTTCAACGTGGACGCACCATTTTCTTGGCCAACACCGTCAGCAGGCCCCAGCAGCCATCCCTCTTACCTCCTGCAAACGTCTCCGCACCAACTCTCCAGCCAGGACGGAGCTCCGGCCTCCCCCCACCAGCCACGAGGCTCGCTGCAGCGGGAGCGTTGTTTTTCCCCTATTTCACAGGGGCTCCCCTTTGATGTTAATTGTTTGCAGGCAAAGCTTAGTGGAGAGCATAGCGGCGCTCTGGTTCATCTGCTGGTTACTACTGAGCTGCCCAGACCAGTGGAGAAAATGCTTTGATGTTAACGAGCTGCAGACAATTTCACTTAACACCGAGCAGGGCCTGGCATCTCGGAGGTAAGACTTTCAGGGCAGATTCTACAGTAAGTCTCTCCAACGTCCATTTTGCCATAGAAACAGAAAATATTCGGAAAGGCATTACAGCACAAACCTGTCTTCTCACCCGCCGTTGCACCACATCCGACACCGTTACAGCCCCAGAGATGCCAGAGGCAGGGAAGCAGTGGGAATAAAAACCGGCCCCATCAAATCACATGGTCTTCACGGGATTCAGTGGAATCAGGATTTACCCCCACACCCCCCATCCATAAACTGCCTCCCTCTCTGGTCCTGCAGAACAAATACACAGGAATGGGAGACGGAGAGGGACTGTAAATCACTGATTTGCAAGAGTCTGGTTCCCGTGTGGCTGGTGCTCGAGACAACCCCGTTCTGAAAGTGGCACCTTCTCCACCAGCACGGCAGACGTCTGAGCGAAAGGGGCCAGCTGCAGTGAAGCGAGGCTTGCACAGGCAGCCTTGGACCAGCCTCTTTCTTAGGTGGATGTGCCAGCAAAACACTTCTCTGGAGATCTACAGGCAGCAGCGCACTGCCCGGTGCACGTAAACCCACAGGGCAGCGACGGCTCCCCTCAGAGGCAGGGCACAAAAGAGCACGGAGACGTGCTGCGGCTTCCCAGGCGTCAGACCAGCCTCTGTTGCGGACCCCAGGCAAGGATGTGGGGACTCCTCCCTAGGGTAGCACCTCACGTGCTCCAGGGAGAGCCCAGATTAGGCAGAGCTCCTGCTGTGGAGAGATGGTGTGGGAAGCAGGGAAAGGTGAGAAAGAACTCTGCCCTGTGGAAATGTGGGGTACCGCCGTCTGAGGAAGGCAGCATCAAATCGCAAGTACAAACAAAGACAAGTGAGAAAAAAGGCACAGATTCAATTTTGTAACCCTCTGCCAGCCATCAGCAGGTCATATTTACCATATCACACCAACTCTGCTCCCATCCACATGCTGTGAGCTTCTGAATGAAGAAGGAGGTGACACAGGCCCCTGGGGAGCCCCAGCCAACGCAGACTACGTCCTGTCAAGCCCAGCAACAAATGAGAACTCTCTGAAGGTTAAGGAGAAACATACCTCCTTCCAAGGAATGTGGCTTAATTCCAATATATTGCCTTTGTTAAATGATTTATAGTAACGACAGAGAGATATTATCGTCTTGGTTTTCTCGCCAGGACAGGATTGTTCCCTGCAGCAAACTTTGGATTACAAAGGTAAAGTAAGGCAAGCCAACACCAAATGCTTGTCCCAGGCCCCTTCCAAGGAGGAGCTCACACAAATGCGTGTGCTCCATCCCAACACTGAAATAAAACCTAACAAGGTAGATGTTTGGGATCTTTTTTTTCCCCTCTGGAATTAAGAAAAAGAAAATGACATCATAGAGGAGACCATGACTGATCACGGGCCAAGGAGACAATGCTGCAGTTTGGAAACTCCACCCAAGTCAATGGGAAGACACAAAATCAACCTTCAACAAGGCATTTCGCATTTGCTGCACGGCTAAAGTCGCTCCCAAAAGTCACTCCACCCAAGCAAAGCTTGCGGGACGTATTTTGGCACTATGGCTACAACAGCGCATCCAGCAAGGGATGAGACCGGCAGGCGAAAGGCAGTGGAGAGCACAGAGCGATGCGCGCCATGGTCCATGGGTAGTAGGAAGGGAAACTATGATTTCCACTCCTGGGCAATAGTCTGCCAACCACCATGGAGTCTGTACAGGATGGATGGAGAGGGCAGCAGTCGGATCCCTTTTTCAGGGGGTTTCAGTGTCACGTGCAATAGCAGCTTCACTGGAGACGGACAGACCATCAGCCCGAAGACGATGTAGATATTCATTAAGTTTAGGATGGATTTCAGTGCACGAGACAGTGCGGTGTCAGTGATGGTAATATTAATGTAACTAGAAAGCAATAGATTTGGAAGGTGGACAGGAATAATACGGGGTTTGCAGTGGGGAGTTTATCCCCATTAAAGGCACAGGAAAGCTGAAGGGTTGAATAAATGGAGTAGAAAAGATCACCTCTGTAATAAAAGGAAGGGTGTGCGCAGCAAGGTGAACACGAGGTCAACCTGTAACTGCTTCGAGCGGATAAGGACACGTTCACCTGAAACTAGGGTAGAGCTGGGAGAGCTGAGCTGTCTGCAGCACGTACGCTTTGAGACAGTTCTTTTGTCTTCAAGCAGGGGTTAAATGTAGATAATGCTACCTTCGGAAGTCTCAGGATGGGGTTAAAAACAAAGCAAGAACGGGGATATTGCAGGAAAAGAATAGATAAAGCCCTTCGTATACACAGAAACGCCCTCCGCATCCAAATAAATACATGCAGAACCCTCAAGATGAGTGTTGCTGGTGAATACAACACTGATCATTTTTCCACCTTGGATGTGTCCGCAGGGTTTTACAGCTGTCCTTAGTAAAGCAAAGCAGGAGATTGCACGGTATCTCCTCCTTAGGCTGGGGCCGTGTCTGGCACCTACCAGGATCCAAAGACAAGCAGACTCGGTTCAGTTCTGAGTGCTTCTCTCCAGCGCCACTGTCCCTTGCATATCCTGGACGTGTCCCCTCTGCATGACACTTACCGTCACACGAGAGAGCAAATACACATGTGCGATGGAGGAGGCGTTTTGCTGCTAAGGGAATGTGTGACTGCCGGGTTCTGCTTTTCCCCTACTCAAGGGGAAAGGGTCAGCTGTCTTTCCCCTGTGCCACTGCTGACTGTCAGGAAATTTGCAGGGACTTGACCAGTTTGGGTGTGATTCAGTCAAATTTGCAGGAATGGTGGCAATATCGGTATCGTTCCAAAGCTCTTTGCAGGGTGATTAACAGAGAACACACTCTTGTGGGCATCAGTTCAGTAAGGATCTTGGCCAACACCTTAAGTTCTACCAAAACAGGGAAGAGCAACCCAACCAAGCATACTGGTAGCTCAGAGGAAGGCTTGGTGCGTCCCAAGAGAGAGGCAAGGGGAACAGACTGTTGCGCTTTACGGGCTTTCCACAACAGCAACCTGACTGCTGTGGCGTCCCCAAAACCAACAATGCAAAGCATTGGAGACCTTAAAGTTACTCATGAAAGGGCCGCAAACCCAATATACTGCTCCAATAAAGGCAGCGCTCAAGAATGGCTTCAGGCATTGGTGCCTTGCACCCACAGCCACGTTCAAAACCGTGCTCGCTATTAAATGCGTTTGTGGTCACCGCAAAGGCGCGAGGGAGGTGCCGGAGGCTGTGACAAATGACTAGTTGCGCTAGCACTTGCCCAAGAACCTTAAAGCCTTTCAGATACAGCTCACTGAGCTATCTGACGCAGTGTACAACCTTCTGCTTAAGCCGGCCTTGGTAACTGAGAGGTGAAACGTGGCAAATGTGGGGCCAACTTCTGAGGAGAGATGAGGAAAGTTGATTACCAGACCCATTACCCCAGCAAGAACTCCAGTATGGGTATAAAATATCTTTATACCTGGTGGTATACATGGTTCCAGAGCACTGGGACAGGCTGCCCAGAGAGGTGGGGGAGTCTCCTTCCCTGGAGACTTTCCAAACCCGCCTGGACTTGTTCCTGTGTGATCTGCTCTAGGTGATCCTGCTCTGGCAGGGGTGTTGGACTAGATGATCTCTGGAGGTCCCTTCCAACCCCTAACACTCCGTGAAACACCAGCAATGACCATAAAATGCTTTTTACCATTCCAGAAGATGGGGGAGCACATGCAGCTAGAACATCTCTGCCCTTCTCCAAGATGATAGAAGTTTTCTCCTCCGTTACAAACGTACATTTAGCAAACTGAAGGAGCCAGCGAAGGAAGACATTTTCATGGAGCAAAGCCCAGAGCTAGACATTGAACATGTGAATTTTATTTTTAAAAAAAGCAACAACAAAAAAACCCCCAACAAGCCAATGTAAGATCTCGCCTCATTTCAGTAAGATGACGATTGGCAGAGCAGCAGCTCGAGATGTAAAGCCACAGAAAATGCTTCAGGCTATGACCACAGTATTTGTCCAGGTTCTGTCAAGAAAAAAATTTAAAAAGAGGAATAAAAGGAAAAAGAAAAAGACGGAAGGAAAAAAAGCACCTGGGATTCATAGGAGAGGATTGAGCACTTCTGTTATGAAGAAAGGCTGAGAGGATGGGGCTTGTTCACCCTGGAGAAGAGAAGGCTCCAGGGAGACCTTATAGCACCTTCCAGTGCCTGAAGGGGGTCTACAAGGAAGCTGGGGGGGGGGGATTTTTTACAAGGGCCTGTAGTGACAGGACAAGGGGTGATGGGTTTAAACTGAAAGTGGGGAGATTTAGATTGGGTATCAGGAAGAAATTCTTCACGGAGAGGGTGAGGAGGCACTGGGACAGGTTGCCCAGAGAAGCTGTGGATGCCCCATCCCTGGCAGTGTCCAAGGCCAGGCTGGACGAGGCTTTGGGCAACCTGGTCTAGTGGGGGGTGTCCCTGCCCATGGCAGGGGGGTTGGAACTGGATGGTCTGTAAGCTCCCTTCCAACCCAAACCGTTCTATGATTATATGATTTTGTTTAAACTACTAGAGATCCATTACATATTGACCTGGGTCTGAGTAATGGTGAGCATATACTATTGACTACCTGATTAAGCTACTGGAATAAAAAACAGCTGGAGGAGTTTAAGAGGTTGTCAAGGGAGAAGACATAATGATAATGGGGGATATTAATTACCCCCATCCAGACCAGGTAGATGCCATGTCAAAGAATGATGCAAAGACTGTATTTTTAGCCCTGATAAATGAATAGTTCTTAGAATGACCACTCAGAGGAGCCAAGCGGAGGATGAACTCTTGATTTAGTCACGAGTAGTACATAGGAGGGAGTTTGAAAGCGAACAGTCGCTTTGTCATAACGAACACAGCGTGCTCCAATTCAGTATTGCTGCAGGAGAGGAAAAAGCAACAAAACCAGTACGCTGCGGTGCATTGTAACTTAAAAGGGAGGTGAGTCTGTTTTCCTTCAAAAGGGAATGGATATAAAAATCAGGAATGTAATTAAGAATTTTCAAGCAGCTGATGGAAGGACAAAATGTTTGTGAAGACATTGAGACCCAGCATTTAAAGTTTTAAATATGCCATCACTCAAAATATGCTAACAAAAAAGAATCTCCAAGTCTGGCACAGTTAAACAGCTGAGCAAAGACATGTAGAAGTAAAAAGACATCCTTCAAAAAGTGTAAGTTACGGCCAAAGAAGAAATATAGAATATCCCCAAATTCTGCCAAGTTAAATAAATTAAAAAAAAAAAACTTCCAGAAAACCAACCCAACAGATTTAGGCCAGCCAAAATAGGTTTAGAACAGCAGCTTGCTAAAAACATGCTGATTGATAATAACACCACGTTTTACACAGTAGGAGGAAGCCTACGGGGAATCAGGGGCCCAAAGGTGAGCTTTAAGGGAAGAACAGCCAAGAAAAATGACCTTGCCCGGAGACTACTGTCCCCATGCACAGCTGTGCACATCCAAACGGGTTTTTGGGAGGTTTCGTGCGCCCTGCGCTGCCCCCCAGCCCGCTGCCGTCTAACAGGAATGGGTTTATGGATGATTTCAGTGGAAGTCTGGGGCCAGCCGTGTGTGTAACTGCCTCGCTCCGTTATGTGCCTTCCAGCAGGCCGAAGAAAACGCTGCTGAACTAATAAGGTGGCGCCTGGTGGTTTCAGGCTGGATTTCAGCCCCTGTTCACTTGCAGACGCCGCGTTAGTAGACGACTCCGAAGTGAATAGTCAAATGGGAAGCACGGAGGCCTGAGGAATTAGCCACTAGTCAAAGCACCCCGAGAGAGAGAGGCAACGAAGACAAAACTGAGCCCAGCTCGTGGTGCGGGGAGGGGATGCTGCTCCACCAACCCTGCTCTCACGTGGGGATGTTTAGCGACGGGGATTAGGAGAACAGCTGTCTGTAGCAGTAAGTGGTGCTTGGCTCCTGTCACCTCTTTCCCTGGTTGCTATTGGCACTCCAGAGAGCCTGTCCTGCTCTGACCTATTCCTTTTATCCAGGCCATTAATAGCATTGCCTTCCCCGCAGTCTGCCTCCACCACCATCCGGAGCACTCCGACTTACTGATTTTCCCCCAGTGGCAGCTACAACAGCATAAAGGTCCCGTGTGCGCTTCCCGAGCCCTTGGAGGGACGACAGATGCCGTGCTTGTTAGCCTCACCAGGCCCTCCGGGTCAGGGGGTCCAGCGCGCCCGCACGCGGCTCGCGTGGCTAGAGCTGTCAAACTCCGGTTTGCTGAGGTTGCGCAGCATTGCTCTGGTGAACAAGCGGCGTTCGGGAATCCCTTTGCCCCCAGGTGCTTGAAGGAGAGCTTCTCTATTTAGGGGCAAGTTCCAACTGTCTCTAGGTAACAGTGTATTTTCTGCTGCTTCCTGCCTCTAAAAATAAGCTATTTGAAGCTGCAGTTTCCAATACTCACCAGTTCACCTGGGAACGGAGCTTGTACGCAGTATTGATATCGTACACGATTTCACAACCTTGTGCCTCGCCCGTTGACTGAGCCTTGAATCCACCTTGCTTAGCGTTTTCACACGGGCTGGCGGATCTCCCTTGAATTAAGCCGGAGGATGTTAAATCCATTTGTCCAACAGTCTTATCTCCTACAGCACAGTCGCCACCTAGCCAGACGCTTCTGAGGTTGAACTAGAGACACCACGTCCTTTACCCCCCTCATCCGTTCCCAGAGTTCTCCTCCTAAGATTTCACAACAGCCTGCGGCCACTGATTTTGTAGGCTTCTCCCCAAGCTCTGCTGCTTGCCGTGGTCACGTCAGGCAAGCCAGACTCTTGGCGTACCGGCGATACGACGAGCCAGAGGATGGGGCACCCCATGGCGCGTTGGGATGCTTGGCAGGGGACAGAGCGTGCCGCCTGGAACGAAGCCGCGGAGATAAGCACGCGTGGAAGCTGGCTGGGAGCACCCAGGCGGAAAAGGCAGGTGGGAAGTTGTGTCTTAGTAAAACAGGACATGAAAGGGGATGACATGGGTAAGATATGTCCTGAGGAGATGAGAGAAAGGGTGGAAAAAAGGGCCCTGAACAGGTATTTGCAGGAGTTGGCTACAGATGCAGCCTTGAGCATAGACTGCGCTGTGTCTAGGGCTACAAGGAGAGCAGAAATCGTGCAATTACAGGAGCCTTAATTTCCCGGTGAATGCCAGGCAATAAGCAGCGACAGGAGGGCAGGGGTCAGGTATCCTCCCAAAAGACAGAGAGCAGATTTCCGTACCGATTCGTTGCCAGGTAAAACACGCCTTGTTCCAGACCTGGTTTCGGCGAGCGCGGGCATTGCTCTCCCAGCCAGGGAGCAGAGCTGCGCGGAGGAGCGGACCCCCCGTGCGGGCAGAGCCTGCAAGGAGAGCTGTGGGGGGAGAGGAGGCACAGGCCAGCCGCGGTCACAACTCAATGGTGGGGCTTGGGGCTTGCTCCGTTTCAGTAAAGGCAGCTGGGGGGAACGCCGGGAGACACCTAACGGAGAAGGAAGAGGGCAATAGAACTTACACCAAGACGAGGTTGCGAGCTCCCAAAACGCAGAGGCAGCACAGGGTTGTCAGGGACTGCACGTGCTGAGGGAAGGATTTCCACGTAGAGGAAGAAGACCTTGATCTTGTCAAGGGATGGGGGAAGCAGGGTGAAATCCAACAGCAGAAAGGGCAAACTCAAACACCTGGGGACCAGCAATAAGGACATTTGCTATAAGCTGCAGAAATGGAGGCGCTGAAGAAATAGAGAGACCTCACCGCGCTGGAGGATGAACGTGAAGCAGCAGCGTGATGCTTCTGTGAAAAACGAATGGCATGATGCTGGGATGCAGCAGACAAGTTATTTTTAGCAGAGACAGAAACATTATTGCCGTTGCGCAAGGCATTGTGAGACTTCTTCCTGAATATCCTTGTAGCTCTGCATCCAGGAAGGATAAATTTCCACTGCGTAGAGAAAAAATAGCTGGCTACCGAGACAAACAAGCACCAGCTGATGAAGATCTGCTAGGAGAGTTTGGCTTGTTTGACTTGGACAGACAGAGGCTGAGAGGGAACAGATGTATTTCTGAAGAAGCACTGAAAGGCAACGTTAGATAAGAAAATGTTAAGAAAATATTTAAGACATTCAGAAACGGCACAGAATAGTAAGTTTAGATTGAACTGGAGAGTTACTAGTCCTGCCAGGGGTGAAGTTCTGGACCAGCCTTCCAAGAAGGGTAACAGTGCAAAGAAACCCACATAAATTTAACTTAGGGTTGGGTAGAACTCCCTCCACCAACTTCTAAACAAGGAGCCCTGGAGATGGGCAGTTCAGCCTGGGACACAGCTCCTGGCTGGCCAAGGAATCAGCAGCGCTAAGGTTCTTTGGAGGACGTGCTGCTTCAGCTCCACGCTTCCAGGATTTTCATGGCGAAGGTGAAGGATTAACCATTTCCCCCTTGACTGGCTTCTAAAGAAAAGTACTAGCGTGTCCCTTCTCCCAGGGCACTAAGGACAAGCTCTGGGCCTGGTGCATTGGTGCGCCCAGCATTACAGTCCCAGAGGTCTGCTCTCACATCAGGCTTAATGCTATTGCCAGATTAGGGTCAGGAGGGAATTTTCCTGGACTGATAGAAACGTTGTGGTGGCATTTTTTTGTGTGGTTTTGGGGGTTCTTTTTGGTTTGCTTTGATATTTTATTTGCAGTTCTCCATGTTCATGTCTATTTTCTAGATTCAATGTAATTTTTTCCCCACAAACTGTCCACCATCACCACGTTCCACGGTCCTTAACCTCCCTGCTTGCTTCCTGTGGCATGGTACAGCTGCTGCTTTTTGCTGAGAGGAGTCAGGAAGCACTTGCAGCACCTGGTTTGGGGGGCCAGAGGAGCCGGTGTCCGGTTTAGAGGCACCTACAGAACCTTTGTTGCATCTTTGCTCACAGCTACAGGCCCTTGACTACCCTGGAGGATGGTCCCAGGGTGGACACAAGTACACATGGTGACTGCAAAAGCAGCTGCGAGAGGAAACATGGGAATTAACCCAGGCTCTCAGCTGTACGAGCGCAGATTTAAAGCACGAGCAACCCCTGGCTGGCCTCCAGCGCTTGCAGGCAGGCAGGGATTTGGGACGAGGGATGTGAAAGACAGCAGAGAAGGTGCGAGAGTGAGTGAACCCCAAACTTACAGGTTCTGTGTGCTGTAAAGGATGAGCATCTCTCCCAGCTCTCAGGGGCTCCTCTGAGCTCATGTTTCCAGTGATCCCAGCCCCAAACTCCCACAGTCCCTCTCTGCAGGTTCCCTGAAGCAGGGTACCCCTGTGCAGCTCCCAGCGTAGGGAGCCCAGGCTGGGGAGGTGCGGACACGACACAGCAGCAGCCTCTGCCTTGGGTCGGGACCTCTGAGCTCCTGGATGTGCAGAGTCAGCCTGAATCTCAGGAAGGGAAGGAGTGCAAACAGCAAGGAGCATTGCCTAGCCAGGTTCATGCCTGGCACCTCTCCTGAGGGTCCTCGTCAGCTTTCAGGATGAGCACGCTGAACATCCTAACCATGGAAAAGGACACCCGCCTCGTGGCAACGTGGATGCTCAGCACCTGGCAGCATCCACTCCGAGGTCCCAGAACAACCTTTCCCGAGGATGAGGGGCTCTGCTGAGCTCTGCAAAGAGATGGGGACAAGGGCTGCGCAGCCCCCAGCCCTGGGCAGGGCTATGCAAGGAGTGCTGCTGTCCCACCCTCCTGCTGCCCTTTCCACGTGGGGTCCAAACCAGCTTATGCACGGAGCACAGGCCCCTCACCTTCCAGGTCTTACCCGCAATGAAAGACCACCCTGGATGCCCGTCTAGCTGCTCTCTAGCTTGGAGATCACCATCAGGACATACTAATGCAAGAGGGAATGAGGAGGGGAAGAAAGGAGGAAGGTGTGACATCAGCATCAGCCTGGTGGAAGTTTGTTTGGCAGAAGGACGCAGACGGCAGGGCCTGGTGCAGGGGGTTTAGAAGCAAGCACAAGGTAACCCTGATGAGCTGCACGCCAACCTCTTCCCAAGGGCACCAGCGAGGCAAGAGGGGCTATTCTGCGCCAGCGACGCGGTCACCAGCAGGGCTGACCTACTGGTGTGTGTTGAGAAGAGCCAAGGCATGGCTCTGCCCTGAGAGCTCTGGGTCCAAGCTCCCAAACCGGGCTGTCTGCAGCACAGCAGGGTGGTCCAGCTGGCACGGGGCTCACACAGAGCTGCCTGCTGTCCAGGGGGTGCCCACACACACACGACTACCACGAGCCCAAGGTAGGCACATCCCACCTGTGCTGCAGTGCCGATGGTGCACCCGTGCTGCCCTGCGACCGCTATGCTCACCTCTGCGGCTGCAGCCCTGCTACTGGGCTGAGCGAGGGACGTGCTGCTCCTCGACGCTGTCCCCCGATCCTCTCCAGACAGCTCCCGCCGGCACCCGCACTTCCAGAGAGCTGTCTGCGCACCGCTTCCCGCTCTCCTTTGCAACGGCCCCTTTGCCACCGGCTGAGCGGCAGGAAAACACCTTTTCACAACTCTCACACCCTCCGCAACAGCCCTTAAATCAACGCCCCCAAACGCAGGGCCAGGTTATTGCTAACGGAAACCATTAAACTGCAACGCCTGGAGGATAATGCCAACCTCTAATGCTCCGAAGATTTACAGGGCACAACAGCAGGGTGTTAATTCTTTTGGCAACACAAACGCTTTCACGCCCATTGCCTTTTCCTCACCTGCAGGAGCCAGGAGAGGGGACCACGTGCAGCCCAGCCCTGCGAACAGGACACAGCTGTGTTGGTGTTGCGGCCAGCAGCACGCACATCTGGGGCAACTTTGCAGTTGTGGGGCTGCCTGAATGCACACACCTGATTCCATGGGCTAGGACATCCCCGGGGGCTTGTCCTGCCAGGGGGCACCCCCAAGGACAGGACACACCATGCCCAGCTCTGGCTTTCCCGACGTTGCCTCCACAGCTGCTGCAGAGGTTCAAGGCAAGGCTGTGAAGAATCTTTGGGACCAGCTAAAGCAGCTGGAGAAGGCAGCCCAGCTTTTGGGCTCACGAACCTTTCTCCAGACCCAGATCAGCCCACAGCTCTCGGATGTGTTTGCAGCTGGCTGACCAGGCACTCTCTGTGCCACGCTCCTGCTTGGATCCACCTGGCCCCAGCGCTGCTGTGGCAGCTCGGAGACCAGAGAGCTGCTTGTCGGCTCTGTGAGTGGCCTTGGGCAGGAGGGGGGCAGCACGTGTGCTGCAGCAAAAGGGGTTTGGATGGGGTCCTCCTCCCGTGTCCCTGCTGGGCACTGGCATTCACCCCCGTCTGCCAAGCTGCTAGGGAGAGCTGCATTACTGATTAACAGGCCCCTGCCTGCCCCCTCCGCCATCCCACTCATACTTTTGCCTGTGGCCACCTCCTTGAACCCTCCCTCGTGCGAAGTCCAGGGCCAGGCAGGAGGAGACAGGGTGGGAGCTCACCCTGGGGCCCACCCCACTGGCAGCCTCACCACACCCCACATACCTGGGGTATTCCAGAGGCCTCCCTGGGCAAAGCGACAGAGCAGCAGGAGTCACCCAGGATGGAGGCAGGAGCATCCCTCTCCATCCAGGAGAGCAGAGAGCATCAGTGGGCTCCAGCAAGTGCTAATCCCAGACCACAGGATTGCTGCAGCACACCCAGGCAGAACCACAAAGGGCCTGAGGGGTCTGAGCACGATCCTGGTGGGAGCATCAGCTTGGCTGAACCCCCTGCTCTATGTCACACCCACCTCCCCAGCCCCGGGTTTATTGCTGCTATTCCCCTCCCTGCCCTCCTGCTAAAAGAGCGGGCGCTGCCTCCATCAAGCAAGGGGTCTGGGGGACTCTGACCAGCCCCCTCCCACCCCAGGCACTATGAGGAGCCCTGGGGGCATCCATTCCCTGCCTGTCCCTTCCCTCCACACTCACTCGGCTCCACAGATCCCAGCTGGGTGGCTGGGATTCCCCAGCCCCAAGGTGTGCAGGCACCGCTGCACCCTGCCCCAAGCCTGTCCCGGTCCCAAAGCCTGGGTGCTCAATGCCATCTCGGGGTTCCCAGCCAGCACTGCCAGCCCAGCCCCACTCCAGTGCTGGGGATCCCCAGGAACGTCCCAGCCCAGGAGCATCCCGCGGCAGGGGATTTCTCGACTGCCAGCACAAGAGCACAGGAGCCCAGCACTGCTGGCTCAGAGAGGTGCAGGGAAGGTGCCTGGAAGCAGGTCCAAACACTCCTGTGAGGGCTGCCTGGGACTGCCCTCCTCCTCCTCCGGGAGCTGCAACATTCCGGAGGCCTGGACATGCGTCTTGCATCCCCTCCCCGTCACCGTCCATCCCTCCTCTGCCAAGCACCAGCCCGCTGCGGATCCACCAACACCGCTCCGGTGGGAACACCCGGAGCCGAGAGGTCGGTCGGACATCCCTCTCCTTCCGGCGGGCTGCAGCAGGCTCGGGGACACAGGCAGACCCCTGCCAAGGCCTCGAGCCCCCTGCACCCAGCCCGCAGCGGGGAGAGGCGGCGGAGGATCTTCTACTGCCCCTCCGTGGCCACCGCGGGAGGTGCAGGTGGCCCCAAAACCCAGCCGGGCACCTCGGGACTGGGGTGCCGACTCCTCGCTCCGGCCAAACGGTCGGAGGGGTCTGCGCTGCCTGTCCCGAAGAGATGTTCACCCCGCGCCAGGCCACTGGGGGCTGCCCCAGACCCCTCAGAGTGGCTCGGTGACCCCAGCCCTGCCCCACTTTCCCCAGATGCCCGGTCCTGCACTCAGTCCCCCACCCGCAGAGCCCCTGGGGTCCGGAGGGGGCCACAGCCCGAGCCCACGCCTGGGAAGGGCTCCCGTGAAGGAGGAGACGAGGCAGTGCTGCTGTTTGGGCATCCGCATTTATTACATGGCTGGGGCAAGCCTGGGCCCCTTCCAGCCGAGGGCAAACGACCCGTCCTCCTTAAATATTGGCTATAAAACAAATTTCTTTTTTTCCTTTTTCTTTTTCTTAAAAACCCCATCTCTCTCTTTCTCTCCCCATACTTTTTTTGTCTTTTGTATTTGATTATAAAAGTGGGGGCGGGCGCTCCGCCTCGCCTGCCGCTACCTCCGCAGGCTGCGCTGGGCCTGCCGCAGCAGCGTGTCGAAGTCCAGGGAGTCGAACTTGCTCTTGACAGGGGCCGGGTCGAAATCTTCCCGGTTTGAGTCTGGAAGACACGGGAAGAGGCTGCCTTGAGCCACGGGGACACCCGCACAATCCTGGCCAACCCTGCAGCAGCTCCTTCCTGTGCCAACATCCAGGCCTTGAGCAGGGCTGACGGAGGATGGGACCCGGCCTCCACCGCAGCGCAGGAGGGGCGAGAGCCCCTGTCCCACCAGCCCTCAGGCAGGACTATGCCTGGACGTGGCCCTTCCCAGCCCTGACTGACCCCAAGGATGGGGCCTCCCCACCTCTAGGAAGGACAGTGGATCCAGGTTTCGCCCGTCCCCAGCCTGGGGGCTGCACGACTCACCCAAGTCGGCATAGTTCCTCCTGCAGAACTGCCGGCGGCCGCCGAAGCACAGGTCGAAGGGCTGCTCGTCCGGGCGCCGCAGCTTGTGCCCGCTCTCAATGGCGGCAAAGGCTTCCTCGGCATAGCGGTAGGTGACAAAGCCATAGTTGTCCCTGGAGACAGAGAAGGAAGGAGATCAGCGGCAACGCAGCACATTCGTCCCCACCCTTGGTCTGCACCGAATGGGAAAAGAGGTGCCACTCCCAGGAAGAGGCTGCCCCCATCCCCACAGCTCTTACCCCTCGGAGCGGAAGTGCAGGGTGCACTCCTCGATGTCCCCGAACACCGAGAAGCGGTGCCGCAGCTCCGACCGCGTCATCCTGCTGGGGATCTTGCCGATAAACACAACTCGCCGCTCCTCCTGCAGACAGGGATGCGCCGTCCGGTGAGATGGGAATGGTCCGAGCCCTCCCGGTGAGCCCGACCTCTCGCCCAGAGCACCCTCCCCGCGTCCTCACCCATCCCACCATGCCCTGGCCAGGGCGCCCAGCAGTGCTGCCCGCGAGGCTGTGACCCCGCGCCCCCATTTCCGACACAGCCCCCGATGCCCGGCCTCGAAGCACTCACTATTGCACGTTCCTTCTGGAGGATCCTCTGCCTTTGGTAGTGGTCCTGCGCCTCGTAACTGTATCTGGGAGGGCGGAAACCAGAGACGTGAGCTACAGGATCGCTGGGGTGCCAGAGAGTGATCCCGGACATGAGGGAGATTCTTAAGGAGTGGCTAACCCCTGCCTGGGGCACAGGAGGCCAGGAGAGGGGTCCGGGAAGGTCACGCCTGTGCAGGGTGGCCACGCTCACCTTCTCCGCCTGTTACTCCTCCTGCGAGGCGAGGGGGAGCGGGACTGGCTACGCGACGTGGACCTGGATGAGTAGGAGGACGTTGATGAAGAGGATGAGGACCTGTCCCGAGATCTGCCACACGAGCCACAGCTGGAGCGGGAGGAGGAGCTGTGGGAACATCTTGAGCGGTACCTGGGGAGAGGAGACACAGCTCGGTGCCGAGCCTTCCCTGAGCCCGGCACCACGGGGCTCCAGAGAAGACCAAGACCTCCACTCTGCCGGAGGCACCCAGCATTCCACCCAGGCAGGACCCCGCCCCAGGGTGAGTTGGGCTGTGGAAACCCCTGCCCGAGTTCACCGGGGCAGTAATGACACCACAGAGACGTCGTCCCACTTGGCTCCAAACACTGCAGCGAGAAGGGAGCAGGCTCGCGCCACGCACAGCAAGAAACAGTCACGGGTGAACCGTGCAGCACCTGGCTGCAGCCAGGCAAGGACACAAGAGGGGCTGGGGCCGCCATGCTGAGCCCCACACGGCGCACAGGATGACACCAGAGCCATCACATCCCTGTGGCACCCGGCAGCCGTGCAAACGGAGACCGCACGTGTCTCTGACCACACCGAGGCCCGTGGCACGTGCTGGGACAGAGCTGGGCTCCGTGCCCACAGCCTCCTGCCCACGAGAGCTTCTCTAAGGCAAAGCTCAAGGGCAGAAGGACTGAAATCCCTCTGGGATCAAGCTGTGCTGCCTCCAGCCAGCAACGGGGACCCTCCCTAAACATGCTGCCCACTCCACAGGCAAACCCAGGCCCCGAGCAGCACGTGCTGCCCGTTATTGCCACTCTCCTGTGGGACAGCAGGTCAGGATGGCACAGTCCGTAGGGTTGTTTCCCAGCACAGGCCCAGCTGTATCTGCTGGAAAGCCAAGCCAGACAAGGCAAGTCCCTGGGCTGCACATCCCTGGGACACGGCACTGTACGTGCCCTTCCCAGCTCCAGCCTCCACACCTACTGGCCACTGACGAGGGGCCTTGGTTGGACAAGCCCTTTGTGCCTTGCGACCTGGAGATGTCTCCAAAACTGGCTGAACACCCAGGAAAGGGCAAATGAGGGAATCCCTCACCCGCTCCAGTGCCTCCCCCACGCCAGCTGGGACAGGCTACGCATCACTCAGACGCGCAAAGACTCCAAAATCAACGCGTCTCACAAAGACTCACCCCACTTTCCTACGCAGCCACCTCCGCAGGGAGCGCGGGGAAGCCCGGAGGCAACCAAGCCAGACGGGTTTTTCTCCGCTTGCCTCCAGCAGCTCCCTGCTGCCACGGTGGCTGCTCTCATTCCTACACCCGGGGCAGCGCCAGCCCCGCAGCACCAACACCCGCATTAATACCCCAGGAAAAGCATCCGAAAGCCAAGGTGCAGCCGAGAACTCACACCACGCTGCTCCAGGAGGGAGGAAGCCTGGCTCAGCACTGGCTTTGCAGGCACACCTGCTCAGACGTGGGGTTCAGCCAGGCACCCACTACGCTGGCAGGGTGCCCCAGCAGCTGCCCCAGACTCTGCGAGCCAGGCACCCCTTCAGGGGGTCCAGAAGGACAAAAGTATCAAATACAGGCATCAGGCAGGTCCATAAAGAGGTGTCTGAGCACCCTAAAGACCAGCCAGCAAGTGACTGCCCGAGAGCAAGCAGACAGACGCTCCAGCACTTACCTTCGCCACCGCTTGGGCGGTGGGGAGAACGACCGTGACCGGGATCGGGAGGACGAGGATGAAGATGAAGAGGAGGACTCGCTAGCTCCATCCGAACTGGAGCTGAAGGAGCGGCTGGCACGGCTCCTGCCAGCCCTCCAGCTGCTGGCAGAGGGGCTGGGCGAGTCCTGGGGTCTCCGGTAGCAGCGCAGGGACCTCTTGGAAGCAGCGTGGCTGGGCTGGGCACTGGGAGTCCGCACCTCCTGGTCCCGGCAAGGGGATGCGGCTGGAGACAGGAGCACCGAGGTGGGGGGACTGCTGCACCTGGCGGTGGCCTTGTTGGGGACGCTAGTCCGATAATCCAGGGGGGCTAGGCAGGCCAGCCCCAGGGACTCCTGGCTGGGCCCCACGGTGTTAGGAGGGGCTGGCAGGGTGGGCTTGGTCTGCTCCAGCGTCCATTTGGTTAAGGCGGAGATGGGTTTGATAGTGATGTCCCGGTGGTGTTTGACATTCCAGCGGGAGCCGCCCTCGGTGGGGGGCTGCATGCCAGAGCTGCTGCCAGTGCTCTCCGGCCGCGACGCAGCTGGGATGCAGTAGTCGTGGTCTCCCGAGCAGACGTGGCTGGGGGCTGAGGCAGCCGGGGCTGGGCTCTTCCCAGGGGGCTTGCTTGAGGGCAGCGGCTTGGCTTTCGGCAGCTTGGCCATCTTCTGGGGCCCTTCCTGGGGCGCGGACCCCGGCGACTTGGCCTTGGCCAGCAGCGAGACAGCAGGCAGAGGCTTCCAGAGCTGGTGGGGGGGCGTCGCTGGAGGGGTGAGGCCTGCGAGAGCACCGGAGGGTTTTCAGCGAGCCCCCTCGCTGCAACCCACCCAGCTGGGGCTCCCTCCTGGCCCACCTCCCCTCGAGCCCTGGGGTCACCCCCCAGGACAGTCCTTGCCCAGACACAGCAGGCTCCCTTGCCTCACCCCAGGCGTTACCTGCCACGTTGGCCAGCTCAGAGGCCTGCAGGCTGTCCGGGGGCTTCCTGTCCTGCTGGCTCTCAGGCCTGAGAGGGGGAAGGAGCTTTGTCAAACTTGGAGGCCGAAGCCCAGCCCGTCCCCACACCCAGGCAGCAAGGATGGAGCTCACACCCCCTAGTCGCGCCCAGCACTGCATCCTCCAGTTCTGCCCCCTCGGTGCCAGCTCTGGCCCCCAGCCCAGCGAAGAGCTCAGCTCCTCCTGGGCCAGTGGGCGCAGCCCCCCTGCACAGTTTGGACCCCAGGGGCACTGAGCACTGCCCCTCACCCCCGCTGCAGGCAGGGCTCAGCCTCTGCCGGGCTCCATGCCGGGACACCAGCCACGGAGATCAGGGTACTCACCCGGAGCTCCCCGCTGGCTGCCTGTCCTCGGGGGGTTGCACGGGAGCCCCCTCCTTCTTGGCTGGAAAGAGAGCGGGAGGGTGAGTGTGGCGGGAGGCTGTGGTGGAGGGCAGGGGACGGACCCTGCATATGGGGGGGACACACAGAGCATCCCAGGCACAGCCAGGGAGAGGTTTCCCAGTATCCCAACCCAGTTCCTTGCAGAGAGCTTCCATCCCGTCCTTCCCTTTCCCTTGTCCTTCCCAAGCTCAGCACCACCCCCTTGGCCACCCCCGGGACCCCCAGCCACTTCACAAGCCAGGAAAGAGACGGGGACAGAGACACCCCCAGGACAAGGCACCCAGGCAGGGTAACACCAGCCCGCAGGCAGCAACGTTCTGTCCGCCCGCTCCCACCCGGTGCGCGGAGCACGGGCAGCCCGGGGAGGCTAGCCTGGCACGGTGGGAGCCCCGTGGGGATGGCACAGCGCGCCGCAACCGCACCTTCAGACTTCTCGAACTGCTCCAGCAGGCTGGACAGGTCAGTGGCTTCGATCCCTGGGTCAGGGAGAAAACACAGCGAGTCAGGCCAGCCAAAACCCTCCCGGCACCATGGGGATGTACCCAGCCCCATCCTCCCCGGGTGCCGGGGCAAGTGCCGGGGAGGAGAAGGAGCGGCAGAGCCTGCAGCAGCTCTGCATCTCCCGCAGCAAGGACAGGAGCACCCGGCTCTGCAGCCCCAGGAGGGACCAGTTTGGGCACAGCAAGCCCAGACCTCCCACTGGAGGCCACATCCTGGCAGGGCACTGGGAAGAGACTGCAAGCCTGCAGGCACAGCTTTGCCACCCCGGCCCCTAGAAGTGCCAGGAACCGGTCCCGCTACCGGGGCTGCCGGCAGCCCCACTGGCTGGCGACGCTGCCCCACACCCCGCAGCCCTCCCACTCACCGATCTCGCTGATGAAGGCTTGCACGATGTCCTTGCTGCTGTCGCCGGGCTGCGCCGGGCTGAGGAGCGGCTGGTGCCTCCATGGCCGCACGGCGGGTGCCTTGGTGGGCAGGCTGCTCTCTCGACTTGCTTTCGGTGCTGGTGCCACAGCCTGGGAGGTGGATCTTTGGCCGGGTGGCTCCTGCCCAGCAGCTGTCTTGGGTTCTGGCAGGGCTTTCTCCATCACCCCCTTGCCTGGCCCCGCAGCCTCTTCCGTTGGGTGGGCGCCAGAGGGTGCCCCAGCAGGGCTGGTGGCAGGGAACACCTCTGCAGGGCAGTGGGGGGCAGCTGGGGGAGCCTTCGGGAGCTGGGTGGGGGCTGCAGCACGGGGCTCTTCTGGAGGCTGGGTGGGGGCTGCCGTGAGTTGGGCTGGTGCAGCAGCAGGGGCCCTGCCGGGCTGGGCAGCAGCAGCCGACGGGGCTGCCAGGGGCTGGGCAGGGGCTGGGGCCGGAGGGGCCTTGGGGAGGGGCTGGGCAGGGTCTGGGGCCAGAGGGGCCTTGGGGAGAGAGCTCTCCATCAGCCGTGCCTGCCTCCTGGGGTCCGACACCCTGCCAGTCGTTGGCCGGGCCGGGCCACCTGCAGCCCCCATCTCACTGGCCAGGGCAGCGGGCGGCTGGGTGTGGATGGCCAGTGGCTCGGTGCAGCCGTGTGCAGGGGCGGCAGGAGGCTGCCCGGGCAGCAGGGCCGTGCTGGGGTGGCCGCTGGCCGGGAAGGCGGCAGCGCCCGGCAGTGCCGTCCCGGGCTCCCCGTACGCCAGGGGAGGCACCGGAGGCTGCATGGGGAACCCCGGCCAGTAGGATGGAGGTGCCCACCCTACCGGGGTGTAGGGGCCACCAGGGCCAAACGGAGGCGGGGGTGGCACAGCCGGCGGGGGCCAGGCCATGGCTGGAGGCGGGAGGCCAGGCACCACATGAAACGTACTGGGGGAGCCGGCGGTGGATGGCGGGGGCAAACCCATGGGCTGCGCGCCGAAGCAGGGCCAGGAAGGCACTGGTGGGTAAAGGGCGTAAGCACCAGCAGATGCTGGCGGCATCCCAGCGGCTGGGGGCACGTTTGGTGCAGCAAAAGGCATTGGTGTTGATGGGGGTGGCGGAGCCGTAGCAGATGCTGGAGCCGTGGCGGGTGCCAGAGCAGCGGGAGCTTTGCCAACAGGAGATGGGACAGCAGCAGGACTGGAGGGTTTCTCCGGGCTCTTCTGAGCGCTGGCCGCCTCGGTGATGGGGTGCAGGGGAGACACCAGGCAGGGGATCTCCGCCAGCTCTGTCGGAGGCTCGGGGACACTGGGCCACTTGCTGGCCACTTGCTTCTCTCCGTCCTTCCTGCCACCTGGGCTGGGCTGGCGGTGCAGCATGCGGATGCGGTATTCCCGCAGGCTAAGGGCCTTGGGCTTGGCTTCCTTGGGCAGGCCCTCGCTTTGCCCCATGTCTCGCTCCAGGAGTGGAGAGGCAGCCACCAAGACCTCGCTGCCCTGTCCAGCAGCCAGATGTGCATCCCCCTCTCCCTGGTCCGCCAGGACGGGACATGCAGCTGCTGGTCGCTCCTCCACGCTCGGTGTGGTCTTCTCTGGAGGCACCACGGTCTCAGCCTTCTCCAGGGCTATGGACACCGTTTCTGGCACCGACTCCTTCTGTGGCTCCCGCTGCGCTTTCTTGGGCAGGGAGGCCCCTGCTGTGCTCCGGGGCCTGCCCCGGGGCCGTGGCACCCGCTCGGCATGTAGCTCCATCTGCCCCTCCTTCCGGGCTCGTTCCAGCTGCCGCGCCAGGAAGTCCGAGACCTGGACAGAGGGGTGTGCTGCCCGCCGCCGGCTGATTGGGGGCTGGGCCGGGGGCTGCCCGGAGCCAGTTGAGCGCAGGCGGTGGGCCACGCAGTCCCTGCCTGGCCTGGTCTGCTCACTTTGATCTTCCTGCGCTTTCTTTTTCCGACTCTTCCTTGCTCTCTCACGGCCGCGTCCCTTCTTGGAGCCCTCTCGTTTGCCATCCGCCGGTGCCTCTGTGCTGTGCTGGGAGCTGCCACTGGGGCTCCAGGCTCTGGGCGCTGCTTCCTCGGGTGGGAATGTGCTCTCTGGGGCAGTGCAGGAGGGCTCCTTCCCAGGCAGTTTCTCCTCCTCTTCCATCCCATTTTCCTGGGCTGGAGCTCCCAGCATCTCTTCTTGATCCTCTGGGACTGATTCCCCAGTACCTTCCTCTGCTCCCAGGAGCTGGGACTCCAGGCTGGGGAAGCTAGGGGCCAGTGGCTGCAGGACGACAGGGATCTCCACGCTCTCCCCCTCGCCAGGAACAATTTCCAGCAAGACGGGACCGCTGAGGAGCTCCTTGGCCACAGGCTCGGTCTCGGGGTCCAGGCACACAGTGAAGGTGGGCAGGCAGTAGGGGTGCATGGACTTGACCAGCTCGCTCAGGGACACGTCGCTCGTGTTGATGATGCAGGGGTCTTCGTGCTCCTCCAGCGCTGCCCCAGCCCCGCTCACACAGAACTCCCCAGCCTCCATGGTGCTGTCTAGCTCTGGGCTCAAGGCAGCCTCCTCCTCCTCTTCCTCCCCATCACTGCGCTGTGGCAGGGGCTGCTCTCGGGCCCGGTGCCAGCCCGGTTTCCTCTCCACCCTTGGGGTGCTGCAGACTTGCTTCTTTGACAGCACCAGATCCTCGAGGCTGTGAGCTGCATGGTCCCACGCCAGGTCTGCCTCGCCCTGGGAAGGGGAACCAGAGTGAGTATCAGCTCCTGGGCTTTCACTGCCCCCACCCATCAGGCACAGACAACTATGGATCTGCTGCAGCTCTGCAGCGAAGCCCCGGGGCAGACAAAAAGCCGGAACATGTGTGACCCTCCCAGTAAGCCACAACAGAGCTGGAAACCCGCCATCCCTACGGGGGCATCCGCAGCATCCCCAGTCCCACAGCACCCACCAGGCGGGGTCAGACCCTGCTCTCACTGCCACCGGTGCCCTGGAAAAGTATGGCTTCTGGGAGAGGATGCCTGTGCCAGGTGGGCAGCAACAGGGATGCAGTTACCCCAGCACCACCCTCACGCCGCTCCTGCAGTTTCCCCCGCTCGGCCGCTCACCTTCCCCACCACAGAGACGCTGCTGCTGGTCAGAGGCCTGAGAGCCTTGGGTTGCTCCAGGGCAGAGCTCTCACACTCCAGAGACGGCCGGGATAAGCTGAGAAACTTCTGAAACTGAAGAGGAGACGGACAGAGTGTGAGGCGGCGGTAGGCTACTGCTGTTGGAGGGAACGGGCCACCCTGCAGCGGCCACACGTCACCACACAGAGCCCGAGAGCAAGCTCAGGACAACCCCCCGCACCAGGACCTGGCAGGAAGGGGCTCAGCAGAGCCCTACCTTAGCATCTTCCCACCCATTTTGGGGCCAGGCCAGCTCTATCTCGCAACTCACCGAGGGATTCTCCCGCTCCCGAGGCGAGGTCAGCAGTTCCGCATCCATGATGGTGTCAAAGGGGGACAAGATCTCATCATCTGTGCTGTCCAGGATCTCGGTGATGGCAGTCAGCAGGGACAACTCGTTCTGCGCATCCAGGCAGGCCTTGCTCTGCTGCGAGGGGAGGGGCGGTCTCAGGGGGCGGTGGGACCACGGGGGCCACCGCCACCCCTGCCACAGCCAGAGCCAGCCCAGCCACCACCTCCTGCACCCGCGCTCTCACCTCACTCAGAGAGAGGTCCTCGATGATGGAGATCACAGAGGAGTCCAGATAGTTCTGCATCGTCCCCAGGATCTCTTCGGCCTCCAAGATGGTTTCTGCATCCAGCGACGTTAAGTTCAGGTCATCCTCCTCGAGGGAAAAGCACTGTCGAGGAGCACCGGGAGCCAGGTGAACACTTGGCAAAGGCCCACTGCCACGTGTCACACTTCAAACTGCGGCTGAGCCGCTTGCTGCGCCCCCAGCACCCCCAAATGCCCAGGGGAGGCAGGTGGGACACGGCTGCGCTGCAGGGTGGAAGGTGGCACGGGGGACCTTCCCCCTGGCTTTTCGAGAGAGGTTCGGGCCAGCCCACCCCACTGCACAAAGCCACTTCCAACCCGAGACCCTTCCGACCACCAGGGATGCCTCCGCACCGAAAACTCACGCCCAATTCACTCGGCAGCTGCTGGATCGGGAAAGACGAATCCACAAACCCCCCCTCAGCTCTGCCCAGCACCACGCATCGCTCGTGCCGGACGGGGAGGGGACAGGCAGACTGCCCCCATCCCATGGACTGTCACGCGCTCCTCCAGCTCCGGCTGTCGGCGCTTCAGATAAGCCCAAAACCATTACGAAATTCATAACAAAACGGGAGTTGCAGGAGTCAGCAACAGGGATGCAGCCGGCTGCCACTGCCGGGCCCTAGCCCGACACCTCTGCTGCTGGCTGTGCTCGTGATCCAGGACCAAACCGGCTTTGTTGCTCTTCTTCCTTCAAATTCCCAGCCCCACGTCCTCTCCAGACCCCCAGCCAGCTCCAGGGATGTTCGGGCAACACCCGATAACTTGGGAAAGGTCCTTGCACGGCACCCCGCGGTGCCACGCAGCCCAGCGCTGCAGGGCAGCCAGGGCAAGCGAGATGCCGGGCGAGGGCAGGGGCTGCAGCCCCCGGCCACGCAGAACCCCCAGATGGGCAGCCTCCGGAGCGGCAGCGCAGGCGTCTCACCAGCACGAGACAGGATGCGGATTCCTGTTTGCAGACGGGCTTAGACAGAGATAACGCAGTCAGGGAAGATAAGGGCACCAAGGACGGAGCCCTGGGACAGTACACCTTCCTCCCAAAGCTGGCAGGGAGCAGGCAGCGAGCTGTCCTTCCCCTGCAGCAGCACGGGGGAGGGAGGAGGGGGATCTGGCCGAAACGCGGAGGATGCGCATCGGATGCGGCTCACCCGTATTCCACGTAGGGATCGCATCTTGTGTAAGCCCACGCAGGACAAGATGTCCTTCGTCCCCACACAAGACCAGCCTGAACTTTGAAACCCTCTTCTGGCAGGAGGGCAGCTCCGGAGGACAGCAGGCATTTCACTAAATAGGCTTTTCCTAAACTATGGCAGCCCCAAAGTGCCCAAAATCCCGGTCTCTGAAGAGACTTGCCCACATCAGACAGAGCAGGCGCTTCTGGCCGCAGCACAGACAGCAGCCCCGGAGCACAGGCATCCCGGGACCAGGCTGGGAATGAGAGCCAGGACCCCCACGGCAATGCCCTGCATCCCCTCGGCCTGTTACCGCGTGCTGACACACGCCAGCCCCCCAGAGTGGCGGCCTGCCGCGGTGTGGGGCTTGGCAGCCCGGGCACCCTCTGTCCCAGGGGTCTCCATCTGGGAGCAGACTCCACCGGTGACACCACGGGGCTGTTGCATCGCTCAGCATCGCCAGTCCCCTCCCTTGGCCAGTGCCGGCTGCCAGGCAGAGCCCCGCTGGCAGCTGTCTACAGCACAGCCCGGCCATGATTCCCGGCCGACCCTCCCGGAGATCCCGTGAGGAGCGGGGAAGCACATCCAGGCTCGCGCGCCAAGCACCAGCGCGCAGCCCTGAGTCAGCGCGAGGGACCTCGCAGAACATCAGCAGCCGAGGGACGTGGAGGCCGGATCACCCCTGCCTGCTGCCGGCACGGGGGGTCCGGGGGATGCTCCCGCGGCCCTGCCGTGGGGCTGGCTCTCCCCAAAGGCAGCGTCTAAGAAGAGGTTTCCAGCCGTGACCTGCGCTGGACGTTGGGAGGGAGGGAAGGAAAATCCTCCCACTCAAATGGCCTCTTCCCGAGGCTCCTGCCCGCAGCCAGGGAGGGAGGGCGATCTCCCCAGCCCTCCTCGACTCCTTTGACTCAGCGCCTTTGCAAGGAGTCCCACAGCCATGAGTCACCGGCCAAGAAGCCTGCTTCCCCCAGGACTCCCTTTGATCCACCTGGGGCCGGGCATCTCCTTCATCCCCGGCCGCTTGAGCGTCGGGGCGGGGGTAGGAACCCGCCCAGCCTGCTCCCACATCCCTGCCAGGGACCCCCGTCCCCCTTAGCCCCGGGGGACCCACCCGCAGCAGGAGGATGCTGCGGCACCGGGAGGCACGGCCGAGGCGACCCGTGTGCCCGGGCTACGCCCCGAGGAGAGGGGCCGGCCATCCTCCCCGCGGCCCCGGGGCTGGGCTCGGGCCCCGGGACGGCTGCCAGGGCCCGCCGGGACGCGGGGTGAGCCCGGGCTGTCGCGGGGGGGGGAGGGAGGTTGCAGCCGGCCGGCGCGGCTGAGGATGCTCCGTGGATTCCTCAGCTGCTTTCGGGGAGCGTCAGGAGGGAACAGCCTTCTCCTACCCAAAACGCGGACCGCTCCCTCCGCTTCAGGGAGCGGCGAGACGGCGTCCCCCTGCCCGGGCTCGGGGAGTCTCCCCGGGGGGGGCCCTGGGCCAAGCGGGAGCACGGAGGCTCCCCAAAATCCTAACCGATGCACAGAGCAGGTGCCCCCAGCCCCCAGCCGGGGGTGCCGCACCCCCGCGCTCCCCGCCCGGACAGCACCGCATCCAGCCCCCCCGGGCCAGCACCGGCAGAGTCCCACCGGGGCCGGTGGCAGCGGCGACGGCAGGGACGCTGGGCACGGGGGGCAGCACCGCGCCCCAAAGCTGCCCCGGGCAGGGCGACGCTTCCCCCGGGATGAGCCCCCGGTGCAGCTCGGGGATGCTTCCCCCATCCCGGGGCGGGTCGGAGTCCTGCACCGGGAGCTCCTGCCACCGAACCCGGCGGGTGTCGGTGTCCCAAACCGCCCCCCTCCCCCTCCCACGGCTGCAGGTGGCGGGGGGCGGCGCCAGGATAAAGGGACCGTGGGGGGGAACCCGGCCGGTGGCGCCCGTCCCCAACACCCTAGGGGCTGGGTGGCACCCAGGGCTTGGAGGCACCGAGACCCCCGCTCCGGCGCGTCTCGGGGCCGTGCCGCGGCCCCCGCTCCCCCACCCCCAACCCCCTCCGGGGCTCCCCGCGCCGGTGCCGCCGCCACCCCACCGGGCACCCCCGCTCCACCCGCGGGATGGGTGTCCCCGGCCCACGCAGGGCCCGCCGCCGGCGCGGCGGGCCCGTACCCGGCACACGTGGTGGTGCCGCCGCCGCCGCGGGAGCCGCCCCGGCCTCCACGTGTCACACCGCGATCCGCCGGGCCCCGCCATCGCCTACCTGCAACGGACTGCCGGCCCGGAGGGGCGGCTCGCGCAAGGCGCCGCCACCCGCCAGCCCTCGCGGAGCGGCCCCAACGGCGGCGACGGAGCCGACGGCCCCGGACCCGGCCCCGGCCGCGGCGGGCACCGCTCCGCCCCGCCGCGCCGCCATCTTGGCGCCTCCGCTCGCAGCGCGGCCACTGCTGGGCGCGGCACGTGACCGCCGCCCGCCCCGCACTACACCTCCCGGCGTGCCCCGCGCCGCCCCGCCCCTCCCCTCGCGGGGCACGCCGGGAGCGCACCCTTTCGCCGCTGGCGGCGCGCCGGGAGGCGACACTCAACGGGCGGAGTGGGGGCGGGCGGCCATCTTGAGGGCGGGCAGGCTCTCGAGCTTCGCCGCCATCTTTACGACGGGCGAGGGCGAGGCGCCGCCGTGGGCGGGGCGGAGCGGGCGTCACTGGCGGGAAAGCGCCCGGGCGGGGCGGGGCAGGCGCGCGTTTTCCCGCGGCGCCGGCGGGGCCCGCCCCGCTGCCGGCTCTGCTGCACACGTGGGCGCGGCGGCCTCCGGCGTCCCGGGGCGGGTGGAGGCTTGGCGGGGGGTCCCGCGCGTGTCTCGGGCTCCCGGGTAGCACGGACAGAGCCGCCGCGGGAGCCGCGCCCGGCCGGGACGCGCTGTCTCCCAGCTCCGAGCCTCCGGGGAGGTGCCTCGGTGGCGACGGGGAGGGTCCCTCATCGATCCCAAGCCCGCGTGGGGTCGGGGGTGACACGCACGCGTGGCGGGCAAGCGGCAGTGAAAGCCGTGGGGCAGGATGGGTGCCGTGGGCTCCCCGTAGGGCACGGCCATGGGGCAGGATGGGTGCCGTGGGCTCCCCGTAGGGCACGGCCGTGGGGCAGCCCCGGGTACAGGGCGACAGCCCGTGTGCTGGGCTCGTGCAGCTCTGCGGGCAGAGCCGGCGGGCAGAGAGCTGCTGGAGCACACAGAGGACGGGAGGAAGCCAAACTCGGTCCTTTGGCATTCCCAGCTCCCTGGGAAGGGGCAGGATGATTGCGTGCACGGCTCTTGGCCTCACTCCGCTCTGCTGGCCCTTCTTCAGTAAGCCCAGAGCCCCTCTGGGCGCTGCCACCTCCTGTGGGCCATCCTCCGCCTCCCCGGCAGCACCATCGTCCCGCGGGGTGCAGGCGTGTGCCGGAGCAGCAGGAGTGCTTCGTGGATGTGCTGGCGGGATCCCGGCGGTGCAGGGCTCACCTGGCACGGGATAACTCTCCTGGCCTCCCCACCAGCGCCTGGGCACGGACCTGCCCAGGATCCTTGGGGATCCATGGAATAGAGCTGCTGTGTTCAGTCCCCGAGCCGGGGCGCATCTGACACGCAGAGCCTCGTCCTGCAGCTCCTTCCTTCCACCCTTGCCACAAGGGACTTTCATCTGCGATTGCTCGTGCCACGTCACCTCCTGTCTCACAGGGGCTGCTCCTCCCTAGCAACAAACAGGTTTTACCTTGGGGAGCTGCTCCCCTCTTCCTCCAACAAGCCCACAGCACCCTCCAAGCCTCCCACTAACACCCACGTCTGGGAACACGCCGTCCAAGCAGCAGCCAGTCAGCTGGGTCCCTCCTCCGGGGGCCACGGAGCCACGCGTGAGCACCAGAGTGCGCCCGCTGGGCCGCACACACGCGCTGGGACGGGGGGCTGTGAGCACACCCCTGGGGTGCTGGGCACAGGAGGTCGTGTTGGTTGGAACAAGAGGCTCCTCAGCCCAGCGCTCGGCTCTGGCACAGCAGAGGAAGCAGGGAGGCCTGGGGAAGCGCTTCCACCTCCATCTGCGACCCAGGAGCGGTTGTCCCTCTGGAAGACACCTTCCTCCTCCTGAGCTCAACGTGTCTAAGGAACAAGTGGCTTTGGAAACACCCATGTCTGCTCGCCAGCCTGAACAGAAGCCAGCCACGAGCCGGCACCCAGGGACCAGCCGACAGGGATGTGGAGCGACGCTCCCTTGGAGCTTTGCTCCTCCTCTCCGTGTCCTCTCCCTGGGGCACATCCAGGCCGTGCAGCGACCTGCCTAATCACGCAGGACCCGGGAGCGTCACAAGGCCAAGCCCCACAGCCCAGCCTGATGGGAGCCTTGCACGTGGGACCGTATCCCAGCAAAACCCACGTGCAGGTACCTCACCCCCGTACGACCCACAGCAGGGTTGCCGTCCTGGCACCGGGGCAGCGCCAGGCGCTCCTGCCGCTTTACACCGAGGAAAACTCGCGTAGGGCATCCCAGCTCCCTCCCTCCCCTGCAGCATCCCAGGGCGATGCTGCTGGGGCAGCACCCGGAGCGGGCAGCTGGCTCGGGGCTAACGGGGACGGCTGCGGGGCAGATGATGCTCGAAGGACGCTCGGTGAAGAGGAACGAGGACCGCGGAGGAGCAGATGGGCCCTTGGGTGGGGAGACGGGGGGCTCCGGGGCGGTTTGCCCCGCTCCCACCGCGGGGATGCGGCCGCATCTTCCTTCGCAGGGCGGCAGAGGGACGGGCAGCCGGGGTGCTGCCCCCTCCCCGGGGCGGAGGTTTGGGGGAAACTGAGTCCCGCAGGGCTGCGCGCCCCCGGGGCTGGAGGAGCATCCCTCACCGGGTTCCTCGCACGGGGACCCCCCCCCGTGGGACGGCAGCTCCCCCGCCCCCCCCGCACAAGGTGCAGCCAACACCAGCCACGACCTCCCCGACCCAACCCTCTTCCTTCCTGCCCCCCCCCGCTCGGCGGCCGCCGGGCTCCGTCCCCCCCCGGTGCCCCAGCCTGGGGCAGCGCCAAGGTCCCACCCGCGCTGCGCGGCCACGAGGAGGGGGGGGGGGGGCGCACGCGCCTGCGCGGCGGCGCGCACGCACGCACGCAGCACGCACGCGCCCGGAGGGGGGGGGGGGGGGGGGGGGGCCGTCCCGCGCACGCGCAGAGGCGCGCTCGCCCGCCCGCCGCCGCTACCGTCGCCGCTCCCGCTCCGCCGCCGCGGCTCCCCCCCCCCCTCTCCCCGCTCCCGCCCCGCCCGCCGCCGGTCCGCGGCGCGCCCGCCCCCTCCTCCTCCTCCTCCCTCCCGAGGCCGTGCCCGCCGCGCCGGAGTCCGCGGCGCGCCGCCCATGCGAGACCCCCGCGGCCCGGGCAGCGCGCAGCGACCCCCGGCCGGGCCAGGCATGTGAAGATGTCAGTGGGCTGTGCATGCCCTGGTGAGTGCCGCCGCGGCGGGGGGCCGGGGGCGCGGGGCTGCCCGCGGGGCTGCGGGCCCCACGGCATCGGGGGCTGCGCGTGGGGATGGGGACCCGTTACGGGGTGGGGGCCGCGCGGTGGTACGGGGGGGTGGGGGCTGGCTGTGGGGCTGGGCCCACGCGGCCTTGGGGTCTGGGTGTACGAAGCGTGGGGACTGCACCCTGGCTGTGGGGCAGGGTCCCCAGGGCATGGGTGCTGGGTGCTGGCTGTGGGGCAGGGCCCCCCCCGGCCTTGGTGCTGGTGCCTGGCTGTGGGGCAGAGCCCCCCCCGGCCTTGGTGCTGGTGCCTGGCTGTGGGGCAGGGCCCCCCCCGGCCTTGGCGCTGGTGTCTGGCTGTGGGGCAGGGCCCCCCCCGGCCTTGGCGCTGGTGTCTGGCTGTGGGGCAGGGCCCCCCCCCGGCCTTGGTGCTGGTGCCTGGCTGTGGGGCAGGGCCCCCCCCGGCCTTGGCGCTGGTGTCTGGCTGTGGGGCAGGGCCCCCCCCGGCCTTGGCGCTGGTGTCTGGCTGTGGGGCAGGGCGCCCCCCGGCCTTGGCGCTGGTGTCTGGCTGTGGGGCAGGGCGCCCCCCGGCCTTGGTGCTGGTGTCTGGCTGTGGGGCTGGGATCCCGTAGTGCGGGTGCTGGGTCTAACCATGGTGCCAGGGTCTCGGTGGCATGGCTGCTGGGTCTGGGGTCCCCATGGCATTGGTGCTGGAGTCTACTCAGTGCGTGTGTTGCCATTTGGCCATGGGGCTGTGGTCTCCATGGTGTAGGTGCTGGGTTCTGGCGCTGGGTCTGGGGTCTACTCAGTGTGTGTGTTGCCCTTTGGCCATGGGGCTGGGGTCTCCATGGCATTGGTGCTGGGATCCGGCTGTGGAGCGAGGGTCAGCAAAGTGCAGAGATTGGGATCTCGGCCCCATGGATCCTGCCATGGAGATGGAGTCTCCGTGGTGTGGCTGCTCCGGTCCATCTGGAGTCCCCGAGGCATGGGTGCTGGTGTCCGGCTATGGAGCTGGGACCCCGCGGCATGGGTGCTGGTGTCCGGCTATGGGGCTGGGACCCCGCGGCATGGGTGCTGGTGTCCGGCTATGGGGCTGGGACCCCGCGGCATGGGTGCTGGTGTCCGGCTATGGGGCTGGGACCCCGCGGCATGGGTGCTGGTGTCCGGCTATGGAGCTGGGACCCCGCGGCATGGGTGCTGGTGTCCGGCTATGGGGCTGGGACCCCACGATGCGGGTACTAGGGTCTGGCTGTGGAGCCGGGGTCCCCATGGCGTGGATGCTGAGGTCTGCTTGTGGGTGCTGGTGCCCCACGGCACGGGTGCCAGTGCCAGCCCCGGGGCTGGGACCTCACAGACGGGGTCCCACAGCGGTGCCGGGGTGGCACTGTGAGGGGTGACCCCAAAGCAGTAGGTGTGGGGCGCGGGGCCCCTTGGCTGTATGCCTGGTGCGTGTGGGTGCTGGGTGCCGCCCTCCCCGTCTGCTGGGGGGCTCCTTCCCCGGCTCGGCCCCCGCAGGCTGTCGAGGCGGGGGTCCCCCGGGGGTGTGACGAGTTGGCAAGGTCTCAGCGCCGGGCAGGGCGCTCCCGCAGGGATGCTTGCTGGGATGCCCCTGGGTGTGGGGCAGGTTTGGGGCCGCTCCTGGCTCGCGGGACGTCGCCGTGCTCGGGTCCCGGTGGCACCGGGTGGCGGAAGGCGGGGGGACCCCTTGCCCAGGGGCACCCCGGGGATGGGGTGCTGCCGTTCCCTTGGGCAGCCTGGGGTCCCGGCGGGGGGGGTGATGGGGGGGACACAGCCTCCTTGGCCCAGCGCCCGCGGCATCTTTCCGGTACCCGGCGGTGCCGGGGGAGCGTCCCCCGGGGCCGCGTCCCCCGGGGCCCCTCGCGCTGGGAGGGGGCAGCGCGCGGTCCCCGCACACATCCCCCCCCGGGTCTGCCTCCGCCGAGGAGTGTGAGCTGTATCCCGGGGGGTGGGTGCCCCTGCGCGGCCGCCCCCCGCCCCTGCGCCTCTCGCCGTGTTTCCATGCAGGCAGGCGGCCCCTTCCCCCATCCTCCTCCTCCTCCTCCTCCATCTCCCACTGGAAGCTGCCAGAGCGCTGCTTCCTCGAGCAGAACGTCACGTGAACCTCCCCGCGAGCCACAGCACCCGCCCCGGCACCCCCTCTCCCAGCACCGGGGGCTCGACACCCCCCCCCCCCCCCACCCCCTCAGTGTTGGCGGGGGTCCCAGCTCGGGGGGGGGGGGGGGGAAGGCGGAGCGGCGGATAACGGCGGAGCCCCGGCGCGTGCCCCCCCCCCCCGGGAGCTGGCCCGGTGCCACCGGGAATGTCATCGCCATGTTGGTGGGCGCAGAGAGGGTGGGGGGTGGGCGTCCTGCCTCGGTGTGGGGTCGCCATCCATCCGGCAGCATCCCCGCGGATGGCTTCGCGCGCGCGCGTGTGTGTCCCCCCGCGGCGGGGAGGACACGCGGGTGCGTGCACACACACACGCGTGTGCCCCCAACCCCCCCCCCCCTCCACCCCGCCGGGGCTGGGTGGCACATCCCGAGCCTGCGCCCCCTCCCCCTTCCCCTCCCGGACTGTTTATCGGAATATGGAGAAAACAAGCTCTGCCCTGGCCTCCCGCCAGCCCGGAGCGCACCGAGCCCGGCCGCCTCGGCTCGGGGGGGGCTCCCTGCCTGGGGGCTGCTGCGGGGGGGGGTCCTCGGCCGCCCCGCTTTCAAACCAGGCCCTCCCGGGTGGGGAGACGAGCTCCCTGCCATCCCCGAGGGAGCATCTGCCGGGCTGCAGCTCCTCTTGCACCCTCCTGGGGATGTTTCCCTGCTCATTGCCCCCCCCCCGAGCTTTTTGGGGCAGGAGGGGGGGCTGCTTGGGATCCTGCTGCGGTCTTTGCGCCCGGGGGCGGTGGGGGCTGGGGGGACTTCAGCTCCCAGCACGGGGATGGCGATGTGAGCAGGGAGAGTGGGCCAGGCTCAGGGAGCCGCTGGGCTGGCAGCCAGCTGGTACTGGTACCAGTACCAGAGCCATCCCTGGGGCCACTGGGGGCAGAGCTGGCAGCCAGCCAGTACTGGTACCAGTACTGAAGCCATCCCTGGGGTCACTGGGAGCAGAGCTGGCAGCCAACCAGTACTGGTACCAGTACCAGAGCTGGGGCCGCTGGGAGCAGGGCTGGCAGCCAGCTGGTACCGGTACCAGTACCAGAGTCATCTCTGGGGTCACTGGGAGCAGGGCTGGCGCAGCCAGCTGGTACTGGAACTGGTACCAGAGCCATCTCTGGGGTCACTGGGAGCAGAGCCAGCAGCCAGCCAGTACTGGAACCGGTACCAGAACTGTCCCCGTGGCTGCTGGGAGTAGGGCTGTCAGCCAGCCGTTACTGGAACCAGTACCAGCCATCCCTGGGGCCGCTGGGAGTAGGCCTGGCAGTCCGGCCGCTCAGCCCTTCACCCTGGGCAGGCCTTGGCATCCAGACCCCAGTGGGGTGCTGACCCGGGGGCACGGTGCCCCCAGCATGCTCCACGCTTGCTTTTTTAATTAATTTTATTATTGTCATTATTTTTCCTCCCGTAGTCATCATGCGGGTGCAGAGAGGGGGAGGAGGGCAGCAGAGCTGTGCTCCCTCCCCGCAGGGCTGGCTCCGGCTTCCCGACGTTCCCGAGGCCAGCACCTTCCCTGGGACGTGCCCATGCACCCCCTGGCAGGAGGGAGGGCTCCCCGGCCTACGCACCCCGGATACCGGGATGGACGTGCCCGCAGCCGCGCGTCCACCGGGTCGAGCGGCGCCACGTGCCTCCCGCGACAGATGTGCCGGGAGAGGGACGAGGGGGGGAGTCGGGCAGCCCCAGCACACGTGGGCTCTGGCTCCGAAACACCCCCTGGGGCTGCCTGGCACCCGGGCACACAGTGGGGGAGGGAGCGGTGGGGGTCCCAAGGCCTCACCCTGCACGGCCGCGTGCTCTCGCCCAGGCTGTCCCCGTGTTGCCGGCGATGCTCGGATGGAGCACGCTGTTCCCTCCTCCGTGCAGCGATGCCGCGCTGCCTGGCGCGCTCCGGTGAAGGCAGGATGGGGCCGTGGCTACCCGGTGCTCGGCGGGGCGACTCCCTGGGGGTTTTGGGCACGGGCACGAGGCTGGGGACGCGCGAGCTCGCCCCGCTGCCGGCCCAGCGTCGCCCAGGGAAGCATGCCGTGCTGGCGGGCTCAGTGCCAGGGTCTGCGCCGGGTTCCAGGTTCACTCCAGAAATGGTGGGGTCTGCTCAACACAAAGCTGCTGCCTTGGGGAGCAGCAGAGCCAGCGGGATGGGACCCCTGGGGTAGGGACGTGTCCCCGTCACCCTGGAGTGCTTGTGGCCACTAGCCAGGTGGCTACGTGCCCCCAGGCATGGCACAGGCGTCCCCTGCCCAGCCCCTGTGTGGCTGGCTGGTTTCATGCCCCTGTCTCCTCCCCACCTCTCCTGTGGGATTCCCCAGCCACATCCGAAGCGTGGGGCTGCGTGGAGTGCCGGGAGCATGCCGGGAGCTCGCTGGGAGCTCGCCGGGAGCGTGCGTGCCCAGGCACGATGGCCACCGGCATGGCCCGCCGGAGTCCTGGCTCCACGCGGGGTGATGTGGGGGTCTGCGGGGCTGCCGTTGTGTGTGGTGCGGGTGCACCCCTGCTTTACCTCGTGCCTGGGAAGGGGTGTGGGGGGGCTGGGCCGAGTGCCCCCTCCCCGGGGTGGCGGTGGGTGCAGGCAGGATGGGGCTGGGTGACCGTTATCGGCCTGCCTGCAGACTGGGGCTGTGGTTTCCTGCCTGTGCTGGGGGGGGGGGAGGGTGCTGGGGAGCCGGGTGGGGGCTGCCTGGCCCCACCTGGTGCAGGGATGGTGGCAGTCGTCCGCCCCGGAGCTCCCAGCCCCTGTCCAGGGGGGCTCTGCTGGGCAGGGATGGGGAGGGGGCTGCAGCGGGGGTGATGCTGGAGGGTGGGAGGTTCGCCGTGGCTGGCTCAGGGAGGAGCGGGAACAGGGACTGTGCACCAGCGTGGGGCATCCCCCCGTGGGGGATGCTGAGGGGGACAGGACCCCCTCCAGAGCTGTCAGACCCCCCCGGCAGGGTCGGGGCGAACGTTGGAGTGGGGTGTAATCTCCGCTGCCGCAGGCGCCTGCCCGGCCCCAGCCCCACCCTGCCCCGGGGCCGCAGATAGCACCCTGCCTGCACCCCTCTGGGGGGGGGCGGGCCAGTGGGGTGCAGCTCCCGACCCCCCTTTGCACGGCCTTGCTCTGCCCCTGGCTTTGCGGGACCCACAGGCAGGTCCTGGAGGTCTCCCAGCACCAGGGTGATGGAGCCTGCCCCCCACTCCAGGATGGCCCCATGGGGTGGGGGCGAGGGGGGCTCCTACGTGCCGAGGGGCCGTGCTGGGAGCGCAGCCAGGTTTCTGCAGCGCAGCCAGGCCGGGACTGTGGTGGGCGAAGGCTGGCGGGGTGGGAGCCCCCCACACCCCCCCTTGGTGAGGGCAGCTCCCGTGCCCCTCCAGCTCCGCAGCACCTGGTTGCGCCAACCTCTGCCCTGCCCCATGCATGGCTCGTGCAGAGCCCGGGGGGGCTCCCCTCGCTGCCCCTGTGGGCAGCAGCCCCCCCCTCTCACCCATGCTCCTGCCCGCCCCGGCTCCATCTCCCCCGCCGGCGGGAGCAGATGGCGGCACGCAGCTCCGCCGGGCTCGGGGCAGGCCCGGGCGCCCCGTCCTGCCTGCGCCGACGGGCCCGGGGTGAGCCCGGGGCAGCTGCGGGCAGGGGCAGGCAGGGGCAAGGAGCTGGAGCGCTCTCCTGCCCGGGATGGTAGCGCTGGCGCGGAGCTGCTGGAGGGGTCAGGAATGGGGGTGCCGCCTGGCACAGGGGGCATCAGGCTGCCAAAAATCCTTGCGGAGGGGCGTTCCCCCTGCCGAGGCCGGGCAGGTGATGTCCCGCTCTTCCCAGATCCGTGGCCCCTGCCAAATCCTCTGGGCAGCCACGCCAGCATGGCAGCGGGCTCGGACCAGCGACAAGGTGCCCCCCGAGCCGGGTGGACAGGGCTGGGTGTCTGTTCCCAGCCGGTGCTGGGCCGGGGGAGCGTCCAACCCCATCCCGTGGTGGCCGTGTCCCTGCCTGGCCTGTCCGGCGGGATGGAGGCGGCCGCTGACAGGAAGGACACGCATGTTAGCAACGAAAACACGGCAGCGAGGGGAAGCAGGAGCGATGCATTATTGATGGAGCTATTTGATGCTGCTATATTCGGACAGCCGCTCCGGAGCGCTTGGCAGCACCGTGCTGGGGGGGCGGGGGGGTGGTGGGCTCTGCCAGCGGAGGCTTACCTGCTTCTGTGTGGCCATGGCCCTGGGAGATGTCCCCTGCCTTCTCCTGGAGAGCTTCCAACACGGGAGGGCACGGTGACGTGGGGGTACCAGGGGGATGCCAGCCCTGGGGTGGGGGTTGGATGGGTGGCTGTGCAGCACTCTGTGGGGAGGTGGGATTGTGGGGGTCCTGCTGTGGCTTGGGGGGCAAAGAGGGAAGGGGAGGGCGGGGGAGCGGCAGGCGAGGGAGTGGGATGAGGGGCCTTGGAGCTGTGGGGCTGGGTGTCAGGGGGGCTGTGCCTTGGTTTCCCTTTGAAGCAGCAGTGCCTGCTACTTGGGGGGGCTCGAGGGGGGGCAGCGGTTGGTGCAGGATGCTGGGACCACCGCAGCCCTCCCGGTCCTGCTGTACATCACCCCCTGCCTGTTGTGGGGTCCCAGGCCCAGGCTGCAGGCACCAGCTCCAGGCCAGGAAAAGGGGCTGTAAAACGAACCATTTTTGTAACATGAGAGAATCCACCTGGAGCCTCCGGATCCGTAAAACCCGGTGGCTCTGGCAGGCTGGCCCCGGGCTGCTGCCGGAGGGGCCGGAGCTGGCTGCTGCGGGTCGCTGCGCCAGGGCCAGGCTCTTGCAGGACGAGCGTTGGGATGTCTCAAGGACAGGACGGGAACACTGCGGGGCATTTCTGTGCTGCCGCTGCCACCGGGAAGCCCCTTGCCAGCAGGACCTGCCAAAGCCTGCCTGCGGATTGCGCCTTGCCCTGGGAGCCTGCGGTCAGCGTGGCAGCGCTGCAGCCGACCCACCGTGCCGGAGCAGGGCGTGACGTGAGGATGGAGACCCCGTATGGACCCTGTGCGTTTTGGGGTCCTGCACCCTGCTGTCGCTTTACTCCTCCTCTTGTTTTGGATGGGATTGGCACGGATGCCTGCACTTGGTTGCTGGATCTTCTTCTCCGTCCCCTGCGGGATGCTCAGGACATCTTTTCCCACCCTGCCCTGGCAGCCAGCTTCTCCCCCAGCCCTGGGCGTTCCTCCTGCCTTGGGGAGGCTGGGAACTGCTCCTGGTTTTTGAAGGGTTAATCCCAGGAGCCCCCAGGATCTGCCGCCTGCCCGGCATGACTCACCGTTGAGTTTCCAGCCTCCCCCAAGCCTCTGCTGGGGAGAGAGGGAGCCGTGCCTTCTCCAGCCAAAAAAGGGGGCCCCTCCTGCCCCACATTCCCCTGTTGAGCTGGGCATGCATCGCTTCAGGGGGGAAAGAAGCCCCTCCTTGAGAAACAGGGAAGCAAAGCATATTTCTGCTTGAAAGGCAGGAGAATCGGGGGCGGGGGGGGGGGGGGGGCTGGCTGTTGTCTTGCCAAAAGGGGGGCTCTGGGGTGCGTGCCGTGCTGCGCCACCGCTGGCTGCATCCCTGTGACAGTGCCCCCGGTCTGGCCGTGATTGGACAAGCCCCGGAGGTTTGGAAGCGCCAGCCCGGTCCATCCCCCGGTGCAGGCTGTGCCGTTTGCAGAGCTAGCAGGGTTTTATTATTATTATTTTTTACGTAAGCGTGTGTGCATCCCTGCTCTGCGCTGGCCGCGGCCCCGGCCGGGTGTCAGCGTGGGCTGCGCTCCCGAGCATGCCCTGCCTCTGCCGCCCTGCTCCCCCAGGATCTGCCCGGGGGTCAGAGGGACCCGGGCACCCCTTGGCTGCTGTGGTCCCCGCCGGGCTCTTCCCATCGCCTGCCCGGCGTGCATCCCTGTGCTCGCTCCTGTTCCCGGGCCGAGACCTGCACTGAGTCTCGGCCTTTGGGGAGCCCAGGCGGAGGTGAGACCCTTCCTAGGGGGAGAGAGTGCAGGCTGAGATCTGGGGGACAGGGTGCCCCATCCCGAAAACCCAAGGAGCTGGAATCGCCCTCCGCTCCCCCCGTGCTGCGGGCACGAGCACGCCTCGAGGAAGGGGCTCCCCCCACCGCCGTCGCCACCACACACGCTCCCCAGCTGCATCCCGGCCCTTCTGCTCTCCATCCAGCATCTCTTTAATTATTAACTCGGCTATAACCATAAACAGCTGGGGCTGCTGCAGCCACGTGGACCCGTCCAGCGCTGGCGTCAGAGCCGAGCGGGACACGTGAGCAGTCCCGGAGGGCTGCTGAGCCCCGGGATAAATGGCTCAGGGCACGTTTGCTGGGGATGTGCTGGGCCGTGGAGCCCAGGGACCAGTGGGGGCTCCTCTTCCCATCCCCATGGCCACGGCACCAGCACTGGGAATTGCTGGTGTGGGGACAGAACCCCCCTTTGTGCAGTATTTCGCAGTAGCGGTGCGGTGTTGGACACTGGTGGCTGGCTGTGCCTCGTGCATCCTAAGCCTAGGAATGGGAAGGAGGTGCGGGAGGGCTGTATTTCATGGCCTGTCTTGACCAGGAGGGCCGTGCCATCCTGTAGCCGTCACCGGCGTTACAGCCGCCGTGGTTTATTGGCCTTACCCGGCCGCAGCCGGTCCTGCCTGGTGCCGCACAGATGCGGGCTGTCAGGGGGATGGGCAGCGATGGGGCAGCGTGTCGGGGCACTCGCAGCATCCCCCAGGCCCCGTTGCCATGGCACCGACAGCGCGGGTACCTCTGGCTGCACGTGCCGTTCGCAGAGCGGGGTTTTGCCGAGGTTTTTTGGGTTCACGGAGAGTTCTGCTCGCTGTTCGTCCACCCGGAAGGCCGTGCTCGCTGCGGGTTAGCCTGCGGAGGGAAGGGGAGGGTGCACGTGACGGCAGGATGGGGACCAGCGTGGGGACGGAGCATCATTTGGGGCGTGGGGGGCAGGAGCCTGGCACTGGTCCCACCCCCCTAGCACGCCGTCTGGGCACAATCCTCGGGCGCAGGGCACCCACGAAAACCCCGTGGCTGAGGTTTTGTGCCCACCGCGCGTGCGCCGTCGGGAGGGACGAGCGTGCTCGTCGGGATCTGACCGATTGCGCCCGCGTTACCCCGCCGCTGCTGTTTCGGGGAGGGCCCAGCCGTGCGAGCGAGGGGGCGTGGGAAGGTGTGGGTGCCCCCGGCGTGGGTGCACACCCGGCCGGGGGTGTGCCGGGAGGCGTTTGGGGAGACGTGCAAGTGCACGCACGCCGGCCCGCGTGTGCGGGGTGAGATGCTCTCCCACCCGGAGCTCGGGGGGGTTGCTGGGGCTCGTGGTGGGGGGGTATCCCAGGCTGGTGTCCCTGCTGCCGGTGGGGCGTCCGGCTGGGCTGGGGGCGTAGGGCTGTGCCGGCCTGCTTTGCCGGGGTGGGGAGCAGGAGCGCGCGGGGAGCAGGTGTGGGGGCAAGGGAGGCATGGAAAAACGTGGGATTTTTTTGTAGTGATGGAAATTTTTTAATGGAAATGGAAATTTTTGGTAAAAACTAATTGGGAAAGGTGGGAGTTTTGTGAAGGAGAGGGCACCTTCTGGGTGTGCTGGCGGTCGCAAACCAGCATATTTCATGGTTAATCCCCGCTCCCGGGTGGAACGGCCGGGTCCGGGTGGATTTTTCCTCCCCAGAAACTGGGAAAAAGGGAATCAAGTTTCAGAAAGAAAAATCCTGAAAAACTTCAAAGAACCCCCAAACCGAGCCGGGGGAAAAAAAAAGAAGTGCTTTTTTATTGAAACTTTCAGGGTGGGGGGGAACCCCTCCCCGGCCGGTGCCGAGTTCCTCAGCGGGACCCGGCTCCCGCATCCCGGGGAGCGCTCGGTACGCGGCGGCGGGGTGTGGGGGGGCAGCTCTCCGGGGACCCCCTTTGGCCGCCACCCCCGGTCCGTGAGCACCCGCTTTCCCCCTCCCCGGGCGAGTGGGGTGGGGGGGTGTCGGTGTGAGGGGGGGGTGGAGGGGGAGCGGTGGCCGCCGCCGCAGCCATTGTGGTCCCGGCCGCGGCGCAGACAAAGGAAGCGCCCCCGCCCCGCCCCGCGCCCCGCCCGCCCCGCCCCGCCCCCGCGGCGGCCCAGCGCGCGCCCGCCCGCCGCCCGCGCCGCCGCCGGACCCCCGCCCGCCGCCGCCGTGAGTCACCCCGCCCCCCCCGCGGAAGTTTCCCGGTGTGTGTGTGTCGTGTGTCTCCCCCCACCCCCGACCACCATCCCCCGGTGGCGGCCCCGCTCGGGCGGCGGAGGGGAGGGCCGGGGTCCCGCCCGCGCCGCCCCCGCGCCTGCGAAGTTGTGCGCGGCCGCACCGCCGCTCCCCCCCACCCCCCAACCGTGCAGCCCGGGACCCCCGCTGCAGCCCCTTGCCCGCTCGGCTTCCCCATGCCCACCCCCTGCTCCCCCCCCTCCCACCCCCGGCTCCAGCTCCATCCCTGTCCCTCGCTCCCTGCTCCATCCCTACCCAGCTCCCCCGTCCCTCTCCCCCAGCTCCCCCGGGCATCCCTTGCCCCTCCCCGGCTTCTTCCCTCCCCGTCTGCCCCCCCGCCTCCACTCGCCGCCCCCTCCCCTGTCTTTGGCTTTCGGACGGGCACCCCCAGCCCCTCGGAGTGCTGCCGGGAGCCCCCATGCCCCGCCGTGCCCTGCTCCATCCCGGCCCGCAGCTCCCTTTGTTCTTCCCCCGGCTCCTTCCCCTGCCCGAGCCCCCGTGACAGCTGCCCCGCGCCCTCCCGGTCCCCCCGCGCACGCTGTCACGGGGCCGCGGGGCCGGTGCCCGGCTCCGGGGGGCTGCACGCCCACCTCCCCTCCCTGCTTGCTGCAACTTCATCCTCGCCCGTGGCTCCGAGGGTCCCGCCGGTCTCCCACCGCTGCCTCCGAGGGGATAAAGGGTCCAAGGGGTGCCAACGCGGGATGTGGGGGGAAGCCCTGCACCTTCTCCCAGGAGCTGCCCCACCGGGGGGGGCTGTGCCCTGGGTGGGCACAGGGGTTTATCGCCCTGGCAAACAAAGCACCAGGGGGGTGGGCTAGGGGTGGGCGCAGTGCCCTCGGGGCCGGTGGGAAGCTCAGCGCTGCAGCTCCAGCGCAGGAATCGGCGTGCGTGCCTGGGGTGTCTTACGCGGGGTGGGGTATTCCCCTGAAGCCCCCCACCCTGGGAGAGCGTGCCGCGGCGGGCTGCCCCGATCTCGGGCGGCTGGCTGGGCGCTGAGCTCCAGCGGTCCCTGCCAGCCTACCCGCCAGGGATGGGCAATAAGATAAGCACCCCTGGGCAGTGGTGCCACGGCTCCGGCAGCTCCCCATCCTCTCCTGCAGCCCCGGCTGGCAGCAGCAGGAGCCAGGGAAGCAGCTGTCGGCGTCTGCCAAGGCTGGCGCCTCAGCGGGACCCCAAATGGTGGTCGGACCCTGGGTGAGGTGCGAGCACACGGCTCACAGGCGGTGGGGTCCCGTGGGGAGTCACCATCTGGGGCAGCAAGTGCTGCACCCACCCCACGTCACAACCCCCCGGCTGCTTCCCTCTCGCTAAGTGGATCTGAGCCGGCTCGTGGGTGCCCGGCCGGTCAGGCAGGCGTGGGAGCAGGCACCCCTTCCCGCATCGTCCCGGCTCGCTCCCCCCGTGCGCGCGTAGCACCTTGTCTTGGCAGTTTCGCAGCGACTCCTCCAGCACCAGTCGGGTATCGGCTCTTACCGCTTCTGTTCGAAGCACAGGCAGGTTCGGACGTCCTTATTCCTTCTTTAAAGCCTCGGGTTGTGGACTTGCTGTGGGAGAACGGTGGTTATCGCTGAAGGAGAACCGAACGTGGTCTCTGCCCTCTTGATGTTGTAGAAATCCCAGGTCGGAGCGTGCCCTAAAGACTGGGGAGAGAAGCGCCGAGCAGGACTACGCGCAGGCTGCGTTGCTTCAACAAGGCAGAGAAAAGTTGTGCTCGGAGCGGGGACGGGCTGGCACCAAGAGGGTTTGGTGACAGGGTTTTTGCCGTCCGTTGGTGGGGACTTTTCCCCTTGCCAGGCTGGGGACCTGGAGCATCCTTCAGCTTATTTTTCGGGGAGTGGTGAGAGCTGGCAGCCCCGAGCCTCCTCCAGCCCCTCGTGATGCAGGAGCGAGATGGACCTAGCCGCAGGGCCCCTTCCCTGTCCCATGGCTGGCAGGGTCCCAGCGTGCCGGCCTTCCTGCAGCTCTGCGCCGGCGTGAGCTCGAGGGCTGCGTAAGAAATCCGCACCCCGGGTCCTGCGTGGTGGCAGAGCGGTTGCAACGCTTCTCCTGGCCCTCTCCTTTGGAAGCAACCCGGGGACGGGCTGCTCCCGCTGCTGTTCGCACCATGTGTGCTTGTGGGCTGCGATGAGGTTGGCTCTCCTAGCAGTTTTGGGCAGAGTGGGGATGCCCAGGCCGGAGGGTTTCCCCGGGGCTGCGCTGGGTGGTGGAGCTGGTTACTGCTGCGCTGTGCCACTGGGGCTGGGTTGCCTGTGCCTCGGGAGCACCAGGCAGGAGTGCCAGGCCGTACCCTGTCCCTTCGCTCCCTGAGGTTTTGGCCCCATCCAAAACGCTGATGCCAGCGCGTGCTTCCAGTGCAGCAGCACGGTGCGGGTCCAGCAACCTGCGTCCCCAGTGCTGCCAGCATCCCGTCCCTCGCTCAGATGTCCCGGCATCGCCACTTAAACTGACTCCCAAGGGAGGAAAGTTCAGCCTGAGCGGGAGGCAGAGGGTTCCCTTGGCAGCTTGAAGAAGCGATGGGGGTCCTTCGCAGGTTCCCATGCTCGCGCCATCCCTCCCCTCTGCAGGCATCCCACTGGAGGAGACGGTGAGCGCTCTGGCCCTTGGGGCGAGCGCTGCGCCCCAGCGCCAAGGTTTGCCTCCCGGGACAGCCAGCTGGAAGGTGCCAGCTCCCACCGCATGCTCGCAGCGGGGTTTATCCAGCTTTTTTTTCCCCCCTGGAGCAGGCGGCTGGCTGGCTGCCAGGGACTTGGGGCTCCACCTAGGACTCAACATGGAGCGAGGAGGCGGCTGTCGGGGGCCGCCGTCTCCGGAGACTACGCGTCCCGGCGTGCAGCACTCGGCGCCGTTGGCAGCGGCGGGGAGCGAGGTGGAGCGTTGCATCCCGGGATGGCGAATCTCCGTGTGCCACGTGTGGGCTGACAACCTCCCACGCTCCGAGGCGGCGGCGCGTGGGAAGCCTGTGGGTCCGGGGGATCAGCCCGGGGATCCCCCTTTGCGGCCGGAGGGACGGACCTCAGCCCCTCTCCGCTCCCTCCTAGCCCACCAGCTCTCGGCTCCAGCCCCCTGGGCAGATCCTGTCCTTGCGGAGGGCTGTCCTGAGCAGCAGCCCCCCAACGCTCCTCGGAGCCAGGTGCTTTTGCTCCGCCACGTGCGTGGGGCCGGAGCAGAGACGCTGGCCGCGGGCTCTGCAGGGCCGTGGCTGCAGTTGGCTATAGCTGGGATTTTTTCCTTGCTGCCGCAGAGTCTAAAAACCCTCGGAAGATGAAAATGCTGGTTTGTCGGGAGAGTTTTATTCACAGGATGCTGTCAAAGGGTTTGTTTTCCAGCTCCGTGGTTCCCACCCTGCGTCGCTTGTGTTTGCCCCGGTGCATGCCGGGGAGGGACGGGAGCCCGGTCGCCGCAGGAGCCTCACGGGGTGGCAGGGCCCCGGGGTGCGGGGGTCTGGGTGAGAGGGAAAGCGGCTGAAAATGGGAAAGGTGTGTTCCTGAGGCTCAAACCGGCAGCGTTTGATTACGGACCGTCTTCGAGACGGCGAGCCGAAAGGAGTAATTAGGGACAGTGGGATATTTCCCCGAGAGTCGCAGGAAATGACTGCCTCGTGGTAAGTTGATAGTAGTGAAGCTGAAACTGGGTTATCTGTGGGATTGCATCTGGGGCTTGCAGCCTTGGACGGGATTCAATTTTCAGGCTGTTTTGAAATTGGCAGGGCGTGCTCTTCTCCCGTTTTCCCTCCTGGAGAAATCCCCGTCCACGTGTCTGAATCATCTGAGGGCCAGAGCGGGAAAGGGGAGGCTCCCGCCATCCCTAGGGTTACCGCAGGACAGTGAGGTCCTCGGGGTCCCTGCTCAGTTCCCAGCTCCACAGGATGTCTTCCTGGGAGACCCTGGGCTCCGGCAGAACTGAGGCTGAGGGACCGCTCCGAGCCTCGACCTGCAGATCCACGGCCTGGGCTCTCCTCACCCGGTGCTTTTTGGGTAGCGCTGCCTCGCATCCTGCATCAGGTTTGTCACCCTGTTTGTCACCGCAGCTGATGATTATTGCTCTGGCTGTCCCCCTGGGTTTGCGGGACAGCCGATATTGAGGAGCCCCTTCTGGTCCAGGGTGTTTTGTGAGCTCCGGGAGTGTGTTTCTGCATTAGTGTCGCAGGATGTGACCTGGAGCTGAGGCACGCGTCCACCCCTGCTGCCTCGTGTGCCGGGGACACGGCACCGTGGCACGGGCAGGGATGGAGTGTGTGGTCAGGCTCCATGGCCAGCCGGATGTGTGCCTAGGGAAAGGCGAGAGGGCAGTCCCTGCGCGCAGCGTGGCGAGCGGTGCTGCGGGTTTCGTGCTGGGTTACGTCTCTGGATGCGACTGGGTCCGTGGCATCGTCGCAGCGTCTCCTCCACCAGCAGCGTCTCCTCTTCCACCGGACGGCCCGGCCTGCTGGGAGCTTGGGCTGCGTCAGTTCGGTGTTTTCAATGCGAACGGGGATGCTGCAAGCTGAGATTGTCGCTGAGTACGTCTCAGGCCGTGCCTCGGATGTGCTGCCCGGCTTCCCGCGAGTTCAGTAGAAACGTGTGGTTTGCAGCTGGCCTTGCTCTATCCCCTCTGCGCCACGGAAGAGGAGAAAGAAGAGGTGCAGGCGGGTTTGTGGGAACTGCTCCGTGTGCTTCTGCCTGTCCCAGTCGCTCTGGCTGCTTCTCTGTGTTTGCCGTCCCCAGCCAGCTTCCCCAGCATCGGGCAAAGCCACGTGAATGATTGGAGATGCTGCCCTGCGCCCTGGCTCTGGATAGCGCCCTCCCGGATAGCACCCTCCCGGCAGCCCCGCCAGCAGTGATGGGCTGGGAAGATGGATTTCCTGCCTGTGTCAGGGCTTCCACACCCCAGCGAGGCAGCCCTGGGAAACAATGCCGCTATTTACACTTTAAAGCCTCGTTAGGCAGCAGGAAGCGGCAGGCACGGAGCATGCCGGGAAGCAGTGGCAGCCTCTGGCTAGCCCCTCTTCTTCCCCGCCGGGCTGCTGGGAGGAGCAGGATGCTCCCTGGCTGAGCTCTAACCCTGCGGCCTCTTTCAAGCCCTGTTTCTTCATTTATTTTTATCTTTTCTCTTTTTTTTTTAGCCTCTGGAGTCCCTGCCTCGTTGCTGAGCTTTGCTGCTTGCGCGGAACGCGCACTGGCTGCCCGGCCGGGGACGGCTCCTCTCTGGGATGGGGAGCACCGATTCCTGCCAGTGGCTGCAGGAGTAGGAACGAGATGCCGGTGCTGCTCTGCCCTTGTCCTGGGCAGCTCTTTGCTGGCAAGACAGAGCGAGGGGCGTGCGGGCAAGGGCTTTTCTTCCCTGCCAGGCACGAGGGCAGGCTCCGCGTGTCCTCTGCCCGGGCAGGCAGCTCCCCAGACAGCGCTGGTGCCGTGCCATCTCCTGCCTGTGCTGGCTCTGCGAGGCACCCACCGTGTTCTTGGGAAATCTGACGTTCCCCAGCTCCGCGGGCTTGGTTTGGGTTTTAAACGTTCCCGCTCCAGCCAACCCGCTGGGCAGTGCACCGGAGCAGCTTTCCCTGCGGGGCTGGCAGCCCGCAGACAGGGAAAGCAGAGAAGGCAGGCAGAGGGTTGGGCAGTGCTGGGCTGTACGTGAGTCACTGGCAGAGCACCCGCCTTCCCTTTCCTGGGCACCCGCCTGCCTGGAGCTTCCTTGCCCAGACTCTCATGGCAGCTCCACGCGGTGCCAGCCAGCTCGGTCCTGCTCGCCGCTGGGGACCTGGCCTTCACAGGGGATGCTGGGCTGGGGCATCCCTCCTTGGGGTTCCCTTCTCCCACACCTCCCTGCCAAGGAGGAGCCATGGGGCCGCCCACCTGGCCACGGGCACCAGGCTGTTTGCCCGGACCTGCCTGGGCCGGTAGCTCGCCAGCTGCAGCGTCAGCCTGATTTTTTCTCTTACCGACCACGTGTGTGTTTTTGCAGCATGGGCGAGCCCCCAGGGACGGCCATGGGAAGCCTCTCCCGCTGGCTTGGGGTCCGCAGGGGCATCGTGTGCCCAGCTGCCAAGTGGCATCGCTGCTTGCACGGAGCCTGCCCCGATGCTCCGTGCTCAAAGCAGGAGGCAGAGCAGTGGCTTGGCTGGGGCCAGGCACTGGGCTTGGCTCGGGATGGGCCGCATCCTGCGCCTCTGGATCACCGCACCCAGCGGGATGGGGCTTGCAGGGGGCTGGGACGGCGTGAAGGGGAGAGATGGAGGGATCCCCCAGTCCGGGCGGTGTGACCCTTGTGTGAGTGAAAGTTGATGCTGCTGTAAAGTCGCTGCATTATTGCGTGTGGTGCATGTTGTGTGTCTGCAGTGAACGCAGAATTCCGACGGCCTGTCCCAAATCCTAAGGCTGTCGTTTAAAACCGCTACGCTGCATTAAAAAGGATACTCGACCAGGATGCCGGTGTTGCTGAGATTGCGGAACAGGCTCCTCTCTGCTCCTCCAGATCCCGAGACAGGTCACTTGGTGAAGCCCCAAAAGCAGGTCGTGTTCACGTTAACCTGCTTGGGAAGGCCCGGGGTGGAAATGGATGCTCGGGTCGGAGCGGCGGGCTGGCTCGTCTGCTGTCCCTGCTCCGGGACCAGGGGGCTAGGGAAGAGCACGAGAAGCAGAACGGAGGGAGGGTGGTCTGTCCCCCTGGTCTCGCCACCCCAGGACATCTTCCCACACCTCCAGCAGCAAGATGGGGACCGAGGACAGCAAGAAACCTCGGGGGCTCTTTCCTCCCGTCTCTCATCGGTGAATAAAAACAAAGCGTCGGAGGATGAGCCCTGCTGGGACTGATATTTTTTCTGCCCGCCCCCCCCCTCCCGAGGACACGGTGACCAGAAACAAGCAGTTCAGCTCCCCGTCTCCAGCTACTGCTGTCTCTGCCTGATGAGTCGGCTCGTTTTCAACAGAAGACACGTGCTTTTTGGGAAGTTTCCTATGCATCAAGCACACTTGGACGTCGTGTTGTTTAACGGCAGCGCGGAGGAAAGGGAAACGCTGTGTTCCTAACGCAGTTCTGGTTGGATTATAATGTCCATTAGGCACAGGTTGACGGGGATTAAAGCGGAAAGCAAAAAATTCCCTCGCACCAGCACCGGCCTCCCTATTAAAAACATTTGTATCTAAGAAAACGTTAGGTAAGAGCAAGGGGCCAGCGTTAGCAGCCGCATGAGAAATTGTGCCGTGCCCCACTTATCCTCGCTGCGGGCAGGCGGGAGCCCCCAGCGGGGCGGCTGGGCTGGCTCCAGCCCCTGGGGAACCGGTGCAGCCTGGTGGGTGCTGGGTTTGGCTGCCACGGGGAGACGTGGTGGAAAGGCACCGGGGTCCCAGGAAGACAAGAATCGAGGAGTGAAACGCAGATTTCCCCCGTTGCAAGTTGGATTTAACGCTGGGGAGGTGTCTCCGTCTATTTTGGACCAACCCTTGCATGCTCAGCTGCCTGTGCTGTCGCTGTGGGGTCCCACGTGCCTCGGCGGGGCAGTGGTGAAGCCCTGGTCATTACTGTGTTGGCCAGCGGGCCACAACGAGCTGGATGCCTTGGGTCCCAGTGCTGCTGGTGCCGCTCTTCTTAGCCTGATGCCTTTTGCTCCCCTCCTGTGTCTGAGTGGCTGCTCCGATCCCATCCCTGCACCCTTCCCCGCAGCCTGGCTGTGATGCCCGGCTCCTCCCGGACACTTGGCTCCACCGCCGGGCTCGCTTTCTGCAGCACCGGGCGGCAATCCCGGTGGATCGTGGGTGTTGGGAAGTGCCTGTTGGGCGCGGGGCATCCCGCCTCAGCCCCAGCCCGGCACAGCCAGCTCCAGGCCCCTGCCTGCAGCGCGGCGAGGGGAGACGTGCCCGTTTGCAGCGGGGCCGGCTGAGCCGGTGGAGCCGGAGCTGCCTGGCAGCCCGCCCGCCGCTGCGCCCCATCCAGCTCAGCCCTGCTGCCGGCGTGCTGGGTCCTGCCAGCCGCGGGGCCTGCCGGGGCTCCCAGGGGCTCCGGGAGGGGTGCTGGCAGCCGCTGCTCTCAGGAACCTGGGTCGGCGAGCGTGGGAGCCCCTGGCTGCCCCCTGGGACCCCACGTGGGCTTGCCGTGTCGGTGTGGCTGGATCCAGCAGGCATCCCTGTCTCCCTGTGGCAGGCCCCAGGTCGCTTCCAGGGATCCCGTTGCACCCTATGGGCTCCTTTGCCCCAGTGGTGGGGGTGGTTATCGGGGCTGGGGGCCGGTGTGTGGGATCTCTCAGCCCATGCGGAGCCGGGTGGCCGATGGCCTGCCCGAGTGGCAGATGGTGGCTGCCTGGGGACCTGCCATCCGTCCCTCCGGGCGATTATTCACCCGTCGCCATGGCGATAGAAAGGTCAGCGAAAAGATCCCGTGTGATTCCCAGGTCGGGTCGGTGGGATTAGGAACAGCGCGCGGGAGGGAGGGCTGAGGGGCTGATAGGGCCCAGCCAGCCCTCAAGCCGGGCCAGCTGAGTACTGACACACTCTGTGCACCAGTGGGAAATCCCTGGGATGGGGCTGGGCCCCTCCAGCCTCTGATCCTGAGAGCTCAGCCCTGACCCTGTGGGTCCCATCCTGCACGGGGGATGCCTGGAGCCATGTGTGGGGTGAGGGGGGGAGCAGTGGAGGGATGGGGCTGTGCTGACAGGGTCTTGGCTGGTTCTGCATCCTCCCTCCTCCTCACAGCAGGTCTCTCTTTTTGCGGGGTGCCCCCGGCTGACCTATGTCCCCCCCTCCTCTCTCTCCAGGCTGTTCCTCTAAGTCGTTCAAGCTGTACTCGCCAAAGGAGCCCCCGAACGGCAACGCCTTCCCCCCCTTCCACCCAGGCACCATGCTGGATCGAGATGTGGGGTGAGCTGGGGCCCGAGGAGGGGTCTGCAAGGTTAGGGGTGCTCTGCAGTCTGCACCCCAGGGTGTCTGTTGGGGTCCCCAGCAGCGTACGGAGACTGCGGCGCAGGGAGTTAGTGCTGGGGGAGAGAGGGGGTCAGAGCAGGCACGGGTGGGACTGGGTGGAGAAAGGGTGATATTTGGGACGAAGGGAGTGCCCAGGTCCCAGAGCTCTGCGAGGCCAAGCAGGGGTGACCCAGGCCAGGCAGCGCTCCCAGCGCCAACCTCCGTCCTGCCTGGCACCGGCCCCAGCTGCAGAGGAGCTGGGCACGTCTCCAGAGAGCTGCGGGCCAGGTCATGGGGGTGGGGGAGCAGCCACTGGCATGGGACCAGAGCCCGGTTTCAGGGGTGCAGGTCCCCCCACCAGGCCGTCAGCAGCTGGGGTGCAGCCAGCACCGTGTGTGGGGTCTCACCTCCAGCAATCCTGACCGCCAGCTGCTGGAGGCAGGGATGGGGAAGCTGCAGTGGGCAGGGAGGGAGACCCCCCCCCAGCGCTGACCTGCCTGCCTCTCTTTCACCCCCCCCAGACCTACTCCTATGTACCCACCGACGTACCTGGAGCCTGGAATCGGGTAAGTGTGGGGGGGCTGGTGGGGACCCCTCTGGGAGGGGACCTTGTGCCCGTGACGGGGGTGTCTCAGCAGGGAGGGTTGCTCAGACTCTTGCCCAGCCCTGGAGGGGCTGTGTGTCCCCCCGCCGTGGGCTCGGGACCCCTCCCCACCCCGTGACTGCTTCCCGCCCTGACCGCTTGCTCTGCTCTCCGGACAGGAGGCACACGCCGTACGGGAACCAGACCGACTACAGGATATTTGAGCTCAACAAGCGGCTGCAGAACTGGACAGAGGTGGGGAGCTGGGGCAGAAGGGGGCGGACAGGGGTGGGGGGGATGCTCCCAGGTGTGTGTGTTGGGAACGGGATCCTCTGCCCTTGCGAGCTGCCTTGGATCTAGGAGGAGTCTCCTTGGCAACGGGCTCCTGCCAGGTCCCTTGTCGCTCGCTCGGCCATGGGACAGGGCTCATCCCAGTCTCCGAGCGCTCAGTCGGGAGGGCAGCCCTCCATGGGCTGGGCGTGTGGCCGCTGGGCCTGGCAGCTGTCTGTCTGTCTATCTGTCTGTCTCCCCTCCCCGTAACCTGGCGTCTCTCCGCCATCCCCAGGAATGTGACAATCTGTGGTGGGACGCCTTCACCACGGAGTTCTTCGAGGATGACGCCATGCTAACAATCACTTTCTGCTTGGAGGATGGACCAAAGAGATACAGTGAGTAGCGCTTGAGCCCTCCTTCCCCAGGGCATCGCTTCCCGGCGGGAGACGTGGCGGCCGTGCCGTGCAGGGGGGTGCAGACAGGGTGTCTGAGCTCAGCTCCCTCTGGCCCGCGGGGGCTGGGGGTCCCTCTCCGTGTGCACCCCTAAGGCACGTCTGGGTGAGCCAAGTTTACTGATCCCATTTTCCTCCTTCTCCAGCGATCGGCCGGACTCTGATTCCTCGTTACTTCCGCAGCATCTTTGAAGGGGGGGCCACAGAGCTCTACTACGTGCTCAAGCACCCCAAGGAGTCCTTCCACAACAACTTCGTCTCGCTGGACTGCGACCAGTGCACCATGGTCACCCAGCACGGCAAACCCATGTTCACCCAGGTACTGGCCACGCCCGCGGCTCCTCCTGGCCCTTGTGCCACGGTCCGGCGTGGCCCGGTGGCGGCTGCGGTCCCGCGGGGAGAGGGACGCTGGTTTCCATGGCTTGTCGAGTGCCGCGCTGTACTTCCACGTGCCTCTGCCAGCCCCGCAGCATCCCCTTCTTGCAGAGCTCCCCTGGCTGTTGGCTCATGGATTTGGCTTGTGCCGGGGCTGGCGGCAGGCAGGGGAAGCCCCCGGGAGGGTGTCCCCGTGCGCCGCAGTGGGTTCCCGGCGGGTCTGGGCTAGGGGGGAGTGGGGGCGGCCCGTCCCTGACCCTGTGCCCTGCCCAGGTGTGTGTGGAGGGGCGGCTCTACCTGGAGTTCATGTTCGACGACATGATGAGGATAAAGACGTGGCATTTCAGCATCCGCCAGCATCGAGAGCTGATCCCCCGCAGCATCCTTGCCATGCATGTGAGTACCGCTCCGGGAACCCCCCTGGGGCACGAGTGACACGGGGCTGCTGCACTCCTGCTGCGCAGGCTGGGGGAACCTGGACCCTGTCCCACCCGTCACGGGCCAGGGTACTGGGAGGGCCGTCTCCAGCCGGGATGCGGCTGAGCTGTCTGTCCCTCTTGCTCCCAGGCACAGGACCCCCAGATGCTGGACCAGTTATCCAAGAACATCACCCGCTGTGGGCTCTCAAACTCCACACTCAACTACCTCCGAGTAAGCGTGCGGGGGGAGTGGGGGGACACAGCTCTGCTCCTGGGGGCACCTCGGGTGGCCACATCCCGTGCTTTCAGCTGCCCCAAGGCGTGGGGAGGCAGCGGGGCAGCCTCTGCGAGAGGGCAGAGCGCCGTGGGGCAGCGGGTGTGCTGGGGCCTGGAGCACGGCGATCTAACCCCACGTCCCTCTGCTCCCCACAGCTCTGTGTAATCCTAGAACCAATGCAGGAGCTCATGTCCCGGCACAAGACCTACAGCCTCAGTCCCCGGGACTGCCTCAAGACTTGCCTCTTCCAGAAGTGGCAGCGGATGGTCGCTCCGCCCGGTGAGCCTCACGCTGCCCGCTCTGGGGCTGCCTGCTCTGGGGCTGCCCACTCAGGCCCTGCCTTCAGCGCAGGCTTCTCCCAGTCCCGGAGCCCGTCCCTGGCTCTTGTGGTGCCAGGGATGGCGGGTCGGGCAGCCGTCTTCCTCCTCTGCTGGCCTGCCTCCCCGCCGGGGCAGAGCGGGGTGCAGGCAGCCGGCGCTCCCTGCGGAAAGCCAGGCGGGCACAGGACCCCCTTCCCTGCTCCCTCTCCTGTCCCCTGCGCTCGGGGGACGGTGCAGCTGCAGAGGGGAGGAGGCTGGGGATGTGGTCCCTGAGGAAAGGGGGGTTTGCAGAGAAGGGACTGGGGGCACCGGCTCCTGCCTGTCGGGACTGACCGTGTCTCCCTCCTCCGCCAGCGGAGCCGGCGCGGCAGCAGCCCAGCAAGCGCCGGAAAAGGAAGATGTCAGGGGGCAGCACCATGAGCTCCGGCGGGGGAAACACCAACAACAGCAACAGCAAGAAGAAGAGCCCGGCCAGCACCTTCGCCCTGTCCAGTCAGGTACCTGTAAGCATCCCGTTTCCATTCTCTCTTCCTGCCCCGGGGTGGAGGGGAGGGCTCCCTGCCCCCAGGAGCGGCTAGGGGGACACCCCCGGGCGATGGAGAGAAGGAAGGGGTGTCCCATCTGCCTTCCCTGAGCTGCTTCGCTCCCCCGCAGGGGGGTGAGGATGCCCGAGCCTCGGGTCCAGCGATGGAGACGAGGAGGTGGCCCTGCGGCTGGGGAGAGGGGCTGCGGTGTTGGGGAGGGGGAGGTCTGGCGGCCCGGGTTCCCCCCACCTCGATTATGTTTCGGGACCGTCTCCCCTTTCAGGATGTGATGGTGGTAGGCGAGCCCACGCTGATGGGGGGGGAGTTTGGGGACGAGGACGAGCGGCTCATCACCCGGCTGGAGAACACGCAGTTCGACGCCGCCAACGGCATCGATGACGAGGACAGCTTCAACAACTCGCCGGCGCTGGGGGCCAACAGCCCCTGGAACAGCAAACCGCCCTCCAGCCAGGAGAGCAAGTCAGAGAACCCCACGTCGCAGGCGTCGCAGTAACGGCCCCCCCGCCGCCCCGTGGACTCAGTCCCAACCGATCTACCTGTACATTCGCAACGGAGAGTGACTGGGAAGCGGCGAGGTACCGGGGGGAGGGGGACGGATCGGTGCCGTGCGGCCGGCACGCTGCGCGGCCCGCGCCAGGCGGGCAGCCCCCAGCCCCCCTCCCGCCCCCGCCGCCTCCCCGCTCCCCCCCGCGCCCGCCTCCCCGCCGGACCCCAGGGCAGGGGTGGGTTTCCGGGGCCATAGCTTCGTTATTCCCTCTTCTGCCTCTTCATCCCCGCTTCTTCCCCCGGAGAGCTCCTCATCCTCGCCCCGACGTGCCCAGCCCCTGCCTGCTGAGCTGGGGGGGAATGAGGAGGGGGGTGTCGGCACGGCCGGTGCGGCCGCGAAGCCGTCGGCGTGCAGGTGCAGTGCGTGGGGGTCTGGCACAGCCCAGGGACCCCCCCTCCTCCTCCCCGGGTCCTGTGGTGGGGTTTGCTGGGCAGCCACCTGCAGCGGGGTGGCTGGGGTTTGGGGGGGGGGGGAGTCCGGTGATGGAAAGCCTCCCCCCCCCGCTGCCGGCTTTGCCATGGAGCCTCCTGGGGGTGGGGGGGGACACACTGTATATAGGAATTGCTGGGCGGGGGAGGCTGGGGGGAGCCATGGAGGACCCGCAGCTCTGCCGAGCAGCCGGTACCCTGGCTCTATGCCCACAGCCTCTGCGTTCCCGCTCCCCCCTCCCCAGCCCGGCGTGAGCCCCCCCCGGCCCCGGGGGCCCCTTTGCAACCCCTGGTTCCCGGTACCTCCTACTTTTGTCTTTTTTTAAGAAAGAAAAAAAAAAATTAATATTATTAAAATTGTAAGTTTAAAAAAAAGAAAGGAAAAAAAAAAAATGGGACAAGCCGCCCCAATCCCAGCCCCCTCGCTGGTTCCCCCCCCCACCCCCACACCCCCCTGAGCCCTCTCACCCTTGTCCTGACTTTTGTACAGGCTTCTTCTCTTGGGAGTCTCGTTTTCTATCCCGTTCGGAGAGCTTCAAACCAAGGAGAGACTTTGCAGACTTCCTTTCTAATCCCTCCAGGGGCCGGGGAGGGGGTGGGCGGGCGGCCCCCCTGTCTCCCTCCTCAATGTAAATCTTGTGTGCTGTTATCCCCGCTCTCCCCCCCCCCAACCCCATCCACCCCACCTCGGGTTCGTGTACCTCGTGCTTGTACATTTCCGCGCTGTAGACAGTGTGTACGAGACTGTTCTCTCGCTGTGTTATCACTAGAGCAGGTGCCTCCATTGGTGTTAGGGGAAACGATGAGAAAAAGAATAATTTTGGGGGTTTTTTTGGTTTAAAAAAAAAGAAAAAAAAAGAAAAAAAAATATTAATCCCTTCCAAGGCTTCTTCCAAGAAGGAGGTGCCGGGGGGAGGGGGCGTTTGTGCTCACCAGCTCACCCCAGCGGCCTGGGGAGGGGGGATTTGGGGGGTCAGGGCTGCCCCGGGTTGGGGAGGGGGGGTGTGGGTGTGTGTGCGAGAGCGCGCGTGCAAGAGGTCTGTGCGTCTGTGAGTGCGTAAGGGAGCCCCGGGGCGGGCGGAGCGGCCCTGCGGTTGGGGGGAGAAGAGGGGGTGCACCCCACTCTCCGCCATCTCCCCCCCCCCCCCCCCCAAGCTCGCCGGGGAGCCCGCAGCGTGTGTCCTGCTGGCCCCCCCCCCCCCGCGGGGGGCTGTGGCTGGGCGGTGGGTTGATGCCTGCGCCCTGCGTCTCACCCACCCGTGGCTGAGACGGCGGGGGGCGGCCGAGCTGGGGGGGGGATGCACGGGCTGTGTGTGTGTCCCCCTTCTGCTGTCCCCGGGGTCGGGCAGGGAGACGGGACCCCCTCGGCTCAGCCCTGGCCCGATCGCACCCCCAAATCCCCGGAGAGACGCCTGTGTCCGCTCCTGGGCCCCTCCACGGGCAGGCCGGGGGGGCTCAGCCCCACGGACCCCCAGGCACGGGGGGTCCCCACAGCCCTGGGCAGGGTGAGGCTCCCGCGGTGGGAGCCCGGCACGGCAGGGAGGGGGCTCCTCTTGGCAATGAAGGTACGATTCCCTCGGCCGCGCCGCTGGCTCCGGGGGGGTGCGGAGCCCTCGCTGCCCGCCTGGGCACGCTGGAATTGCCTTTTCGGTTCCTTTTTTTTTTGGGTTTTTTTGTTTTTTGTTTTTTTTTTTTCTTTCTTTCTTCCTTTCCTCCATAGTTTGTGCCATTTATGAGTCATGTATGGTACCAATAAATGACTTTTCGGTTTCAGGCTGTCCCGAGCGCTTATTTCTGAGCACGGGACTCGGCTGCTGCGGGTAGGGCGGAGCCGGGGGGATCCCCTCGTACCCCCGGGGTCCCCTCGTACCCCCAGGGCCCCGGCCGGGGCTCGCCGCGCTCCCGGGAAGATGCTGGCTCTCGCCTCCGGCTGCTGGTTCCCAGCCAGGCCCCGGCCGGCTCCCTGAAAGCACGTCCCAGCGAGGACGGGGCACGGGGCTGCTTGGAAACCGCGCTGTCCCCGAGCCAGAGCAAACAAGCAGCTCAGGGCCTGCCCTGACACCAAGGTGATGGGCACTCTCCCTGGGGAGCAGCGGGGGTGGCGCGGTCCTGCTGTGGGAATGGGGCGGCAGTAGCCGAGTGACAAGCGGGGGTCCTTTGGGGGGGACAAAGGAGGAGCAGGGACACCCCTCCAAAGCAGGAGGCACAGCGCCAGCCTCCACAGGGGCTGCCCAGCCTCCTGCCGGGAGCTGGGGGTCCCCCTGCCAGCAACGGGGGGCGAGACGCTGGTCCCCGGTTCCCCCGACCAGCTGGTCCCAGAGGTGGCACGTTGTTGTCCCCAGTGGGTGGGTGGTCCTTGGTCAGCCCGGCTCAGCCCCCAGCCGTGGGGACGGGGTGAGCGCCTCATCCAGCACAACCCCAGAGCTGGCAGGGGGCCCTGACGCAACGCTTTGGGGTTTGCCAGCCCTCAGCCGTGTCCCGCGTCTCCCGCCTCCCTCCCCGCTGCCCCCAGCCCGGCCCTCGGCCCCCACCCCGTGTCCTTGCGTGGGGCACCGTGCGCTACGGGAGAGGCACCCTGGCACCCAGCTGGGCCAGGCCAGGAGGAGACCCTGGGGCAGGGCTGCCGTCCTCCCCGCGCCACCCTCACCCAGGGTCACCGAGAGCGGCGATGCCGTCGCGTGCCAGGGGAGGTTGGGCAATAACCTGGGGGGTGGCAGCCACAAAGCTGTCGGCCCTGGGGGGGCCGGGGAGCCCGGCCGTGCAGAGCACGGAGCACCCCGACTCCTCGCTGGTGCCTGTCCGACAGCACACGGTGCCCCACGCCAGGACACCGCGCAGGGGCCAAGGGCTGTGCTGGGGGCACTGGGGGGGAGGTGGCGGGCATGGCTGCGTGGGGGCAAGGTGGACACAGCGTGGGGGGCTCCAGGCATGGGGGCTGTGGCAGGGGGGGCTGCTGGAGGGACCAGGGCTGGGTCTCCGTGGGGCAAAGAAGGAGCATCACCTGGGCGTGGGATGGAGGGGCTGGGCACCAGGGGCAGGGGGCTCTCCCGGGTGGGATGGGGCAGGGAGGGGGGTGTCTGGGGGCAGATGCAGGGTGTCCGGCTGGGATGGGGCAGGGAGGGAGGTGTCTGGGGGCAGATGCAGGGTGTCCGGCTGGGATGGGGCAGGGAGGGGGGTGTCTGGGGGCAGATACAGGGTGTCCAGTTGGGATGGGGCAGGGGCAGGGGTGTCTGGGGGCAGATGCAGGGTGTCTGGTTGGGATGGGGCAGGGAGGGGGGTGTCTGGGGGCAGATGCAGGGTGTCCGGCTGGGATGGGGCAGGAGCGGCCCCCCCGGGGCGGGGTGCCAAGGCGCAGCGGGGCGCAGGGGGCTCCCTCCCGGCAGAGGGGGCGGGGGCTGGGCGATCGCACACCCCGGGCAGACCCCGGGGGGCCGGGGCGGAAGGGGCGGCCCCGTCCGGCCCTGCCCACCCCTCCCGGGGCCGCCCGCGCCGCGTTCTCGGTGCCGAGCCGAGCCGAGCTGGTCCCGCCGGGACGCGACCCCCGGGGCACCCGCCCCGCGCCTACCGGGTGCGTCCGCGGCACAACCGGGGGAGCCCCCCCACCCCCGGCTGAGGGTCCCGGACCCCGGCGGGACCCCGGAGCGCGGGTAGAGCCACGCGTGGGTCCCGCAGCGTGGGGGGGCCTCCTCGGCGGGCGGAGGAGCGGGGGATGGAGCCGGGGGGGGGATGGAGCCGGGCGGAGGCTGGCAGACCTCCAGCCTCGGAGGAAAAACCCCGTCTGGGGGCCCCCGGGGGTGTCCGCGGCTCGGGAGGGGGGGGCGGCCGGGGAGCGCCCGGGGGGCTGCAGAGCCCCGTTGGCCAAGGGGGTTTAACGGGCAGCCCGGTGCTGGGGGCAGGGGGGGTCTGGGCCGAAGCCGTGGCCGGCGCGGTGCCCCCCGTGCCCGGGGATGGGTCAGCACGGGACGGGAGGAGGCCAGGACGGGCACAGGGGGGCGAGGGGAGGGGGTTCTCCCGGGGCGGGGAGGGGTCGGTGACCCTGACCCGGGTGCGGAGGGGTGGGGGGGGACAGGGGCGGGACATCCCGGCACCGCCGCCCTCCGGGGCAGGCAGCAGAGGTGTCACTCCCGTGGGTGCTTCGTCCACGCTACATCCCCTCGGATCCCGCGTGGGCACCTCCCGCCCCTCCCCCGCCGCTCCCGGGACTCCCCATCCCTCCCGGTGCTCTCCCGCAGCTCTTTCCTTCCGGGCAGGAGCTGGCAGGTGCCTGATTATTTTTTCTCCCCGTTTCCTGCTCGGAGGCAGAGCCGCCCGGCTGCCCGCCCCGCCGCCCCCCGCCCGCCGCGATGGAGCTGGGGAACGTCTCGCAGCCGCCGCCCGGGCCCGGCCCCGCGGCCCCGGGGGGCAGCACCCCGGGCCTGGTGGGGATGGCGCACGGCTTCCTGCGGCTGGTGCAGCCCAACGCCCTGCCCCTAGGTGGGTGCGCGGCCGGGGGGGGGGCTGGAGATGGGGTGGGGGGCTGCTGGGAGCTGCGGGGTCCCGCCGAAGCCCTCCTGCACTGCTGGTGGTCCGTCCGCTGCAGGACTGCCGGGGAGGGGGATGGTGGAGTGGGGTCCCAGCCGTGCCCTCCCGGTGTCCCGTCACGACTATGGGGCAGTCTCAGGTGGGTCCTGGGCCCTCCCTCCAAGTGTCTTCACCCCACGGCCCCCGGAAAGGTGTGGAGCATCCCCCGCGCTGCCTGTGAGTCTGCGGGGTCCTCGCCCAGCTCGCAGCCCGTGCCCCACGTGCCCCCCGCCCTGCTCGCCAGCGCTCGCCCCCTCCGTCGCCTCCGAGGGGACGTGTAGCCGGCACAGCTCTGCCCTGAGGCGGCTGCGGGTCGGCGTGGGTAATGCCAGGGCCCTGCGGCCCCTGGGGCGAGTGCTGCCCACCTTTCTGGGGGGCGTTTGGCTGTCTGGCTGCTGACACTTGCGCTTCCTCCTTCGCTGGGCTCGGCCCCTGCCCGCCGGCCGCTTGCGGGCAAATGCGTGGCTGGCGAACGCGACAATGGCTCTGTGGCCTTGGTCGTATCGTGCAGACGCCGGGTTACAATTGCACGGTGCTGTGTGCCATCACGGCTTGCAATGAGGCCATGGGGCACGGGCAGGGCGAGCCCAGGGATGAGGAAGGCAGCACGGCATGTGGACTTTGCTCCAGCACCCATCCCATGCTGCCGGTGCCAGCCAGGCAGCCGAGGCGGGTGTTGGAACATCCTCCTCCGGTGCCCGCTGGGGCAAGGACCCCCTTTCTCCCTGCACCCCTGAGAGCCTGGGGGCTGGCAGCACTTTTCCGGGGTGCAAAAGGGCCGTGTGACGCGATGGCTGGGCAGGGAGAGCTGGAAGGGAGAAACGTGCCACGTGCTCGCAGCTGCTCCGAGCCGCAGCGCTGGAGGTGATGCCCAGTGCTGGCAGCCCCTCTCTGGGGTGAGCAGGGTGTGGGGCTGTTCTGGAGAGCTCCCCAGGGCGCAGCACCTGCTCACAACCTTCTCTGCTCCTTGTCCCCCAGAACTCATCGTGGATTTTGCACAGACCCAGAGTGAGGAGGCCTTAGGGAAGCAAGTCCAGGAGGTGAGCGGGCAGCCAGGGCAGGGAGCCAGCAGCTCCAGACCACCATGGCCTGAGGGATGCTGGTGGCTGCTGCCCCGAGGCTGAGCCCCAGGTGCTGGGCAGCAGCAAGGGGAGATGTGCAACCCCCTGGGGGGACCCATCCTGCCCCGTTGGGGGTCTGGACAGGACCCTCCGAGCTGGGTAGCCTTTAGGGGAGCCAGCATTGTGCCGCCTGTCATGCTTCCTCTCGCAGCTGCTGCTCTACGAGCTGGGTTTCCTGGTCTGCATGGCCATCGGGCTCCTCTTCATCATCCTCGTGCCCTTGGTGGGATGCTGCTTCTGCTGCTGCCGCTGCTGCGGGAACTGCGGGGGCCGCATGTACCAGAAGCAGGGCCGGCGGATGGGCTGCCGGCGCCGGGCGCTCTGGGCATCCGTCCTGCTGGTCTCCGCTCTCCTCCTGTGAGTGCGCCGGCCGGGAAGCTCGCGATGGGACTCGGGGTGGGTGGAAACGCCGGCGCTTGGCGGCCGTGCCAGGAAGCTGCCATTGTTCGCAGGAGCAGATCCCAGCACTGAGGGACAAAGGAGAGGAAGCAGCGGCGGTGGGGAGCTGGTCCCGGGGGGCTGCATTTTGGCACAGTGCAGACCCTTCCTGACAGCTTCGCTGCGGGGAAATGTGGGCGCGCCTGGCGCCGGGCTCCCCCGTGCCTCAGTTTCCCGTGTTCCTTGCTGGGATGCTCTCGAAGCGGGGCTCAGCGGTGTGTTTCGGACCCCGCAGCCTGGGGTCGGTGCGGGTGGATGTGGAGGGTCCTCAGGGGGAGCGCCGGGGCCGAGCTGTCCGCGTGCTGACCCTGCCACCCCTTCCCTCGCAAGGGCCGGAGACGTCTGCGCCTTCGTCAGCAACACCCGCTTCTCCCAGGCCGTGTGTGACACCTTCCCCAACGTCAATGGCACCCTGGACAACGTCCGCGCCTACCTGGCCTCCATCCCTCAGGCATGCCCGGTCCCCCTGCCCGGCCGGGGTGCCTACCGGGGGCAGAGAGACCCCCCTGGGAAGGGTCACAGTGGGGCTGGAGAGTGGGAAGGGTCCCCAGCCGCACTGACACTCTATCTCTGTCCCTCCAGCAAATCAATTTTGTCATCGACAGCAGCGATGTCACGCTGGGCCACGCCAACCGCAGCCTCCACGGTGAGGGTGTGCGGCTGGGGGGGGCTGAGGCGTCCCGGGGGTGCGCGGGGAGTCGGGGGGGCTGGGAGTGCTGCGGGTGGCTGCTGACCCTGGGGGCCGCTGGGCTGCTTCTCACAGGGATGGCTGAAGGGTTTGGGGGCTCATCCAGGCTCCCGCTCTGCTCAGCTGCTTGTCCCCATTCAGGCTCCTCTCCGGGAGGGTGATGTAGGTGTTGGCAGGGTGGGGGGGTCCCTCTGCCCACGTTGCTTGGAGGGAGGGGGTCAGCCTGGTCCTGCTGCCGGTGGTCCTGTCATTGACACCCTCTCTCCCGTCTCCAGACATCGGGCCCAACCTGGGCGGTATGATCGTCTCGGACATCAGGAGCAGCACGGATGGGGCACTGGGATCCCTCCAGAGCCTCTTGCAAGGTAGCGGCCCCATCCCTGGAAGGGGATTCGGGGGGGGAATGCACTCCCCCGGAGGGGATTCAGGGAGTCGCTGGGGCAGGTGCATACCTGGGGGACTGCAGCGGGTTCGGGTAAGGCCCCTCCCGGTGAAGAGGGTCCATCTGCCACTCCAGCCCCAGCTGGGGGCTTTGGTGCCCCAGCGTTGCGTTTTCGGATGGGTGCCCGAGGCTCAGCTGGAGGACTCGCTGCACCATTGGGATGAGGCCTTGAGCTTTGCTGTCCCCCCAGGGATGGAGGCACTGGCAGCCGCCTTTGGCAGCGTGGCCGGCGCTCGCTCACGCCTCGAGGAGCTGCAGGGCGGCTCGAGCCGGCGGCTGGCCAGCCTGCGGTACGGCCTGAACCGGACCCTGCGGCGCTGCGGCCGCCCCTGCGGCGCTGTGTCCCTGGACGGCCTCGCCTTCAGTGCCAACTTCAGCACGGTGAGAAGGGGCAAGGGGTCCCCCGCAGCCCCTTCCCCAGCCCCCTGCAGCCCCCTCAGCCCTGGCTCTTCCCCGCAGATCCCCGGTGTGGAGCGGCAGCTGGAGGCACTGGGAGATGTGTCTGGCTCCAACATAACGGCTGATTTAGAGGAGGTAAGGGGTGCCCCCCGGCACCCAGGCTGGGCGCTCCTGGTGCTGCCGGGGATCCCCACCAGCCCCGGGTGGTGGACGGGGTGCTGCGGGGAGCCTGGCTGTCCCGCGCCACCGGGATCTGGGGACGGAGGGGACGTGCCGCTCGGCGCTGGGGATGTGAGCTGTACGCTGTGCCCCCCCGGACGCAGGTTAACAGCACGCTGGACACAATCCCTGCCAAGGTGCAAGAGCAGTCCCAGGACGTGGTGACACGTAAGCAGGGCTTTGTGCCCCGTGTGCCGAGTTCCCCCTCTCCCAAGGCTCCCTACTCCCTTCTCCTCCCACCCCTGCCTGAAGACCTCCCCTGCTGCCACCCCGCTGCACAGCCCTGGCTGTCCCCAGGTCCCCACATACTGTCACGCTGATGCCATCCTTGACCACAGCCATCCCCTTCCCATCCTCTCCCAGTCCCCACTGCCCCAGACGCAGGTCCCAGTGCCCAGCACCAACGTGTCCCCATCCCCTGCAGAGACCCAGGAAGAGCTGGGCCTCATCAGGCAGAAGATCAGGAACCTGCGGGACCAGTTGCCCCTCCTGGATGTGGAGGAGAACGTCGGGGCTGTCGTGGGCAACGCCACGTCGGTGCTGGAGCAGTACAGGGAGCCAATCATCCGCTTGGATGGGCTCAGGTCAGCGAGGAGCTGCTGCATCCCGCGGCTCCCCTTTCCGGAGAGGCTCTGGATCCTCCAGTTGCTGGAGCTGGGGGCTTGCTCAGCGGTGGGGCTGTGGGTGCAGGGTAGCCAGCGCTGTGCCTCGCAGCCACCCATGCCCCTTCTCTCCCAGGGTACCTGGGGGCTTTTTCCTGCCCGAGAAGGCAGCTGATGGGATGCGGGGTGCTGCTCGGGGTGCCAGGTCCTGCTGTCCGACTCCCGCCCCTCCTCTCGCCGCAGGTGGAGCGTGTGTGTCCTCCTGTGCTGCCTGGTGCTGCTGGTGGTCCTCTGCAACGGCGCCGGGCTGCTGCTGGGACCCCTGGGGCTGGAGAGGAGCGTGCTGCCCACGCAGCGCAGCAGCCTCTCCAACGCCGGCGGGAACTTCTTCATGGCGTGAGGCTCCCTTGGCTGCCGAGGACACGTGGGAGTGGTGGGGCGGGTGGGCAGGGCTGGCCTGGCGATGCTCGAGCTCCTAAATCATCAAACTACTGCGGGTTAACGGGCTGCCCCACGGGAACTCGCTGCGCGGTGGGTAAAAGCGGGGGTACGACGTGGTGCTGGTGAGAGGCGCTTGAGCCGAGCCCGTGCCCGGGGGCCGAAGGCAGAGGGGAGGCATGCCTGTGGGAATGGTGGTGCTTCCCAGCATTGCCGGGGGGACAAGGGATGCTCTGGCTCCGGGCTCTGCGAGCTGGAGCATCGACACCGGGGGCACAGGGTGCTGACGGCGTCCCTGTCCCCGCAGAGGGGTCGGCTTCAGCTTCATCTTCTCCTGGCTGCTGATGCTGCTGGTGCTGGTCATGTTCGTGCTGGGGGGGAACGTCTACGTGCTCGTCTGTGAGTCCTGGCGAACCCAGCAGCTCTTCCAGGTGAGCTCTCTGTGCGAAACCCCCCCGCTCGGTGCCGCTGCCGCCCCTCCGAGGGCTGCTGGTGGAGTGGAGGCAGCGCTGGCCGTTTTGGGATGCTCTTCCCAGGTGTCCAGCCCTGCTCCGTGTCTAGTTTTTCCATCTCCTGCCTTGCTCTCAGCTCCTGGACACCCCTGGCCTGATCCCTGGCTTCAACCTGTCGGAGCTGCTGGGCCAGGAGGGTGGCACAACAAACTTCTCGGAGATGTACAGGTGGGTCCCAGCCCCAGCACTCCGGTGTCTTCGGGGAGGGGTGCAGCTGCTTGGCACCCTCGGGTGCACCCCGGGATGGGGGCAGCTTGCCCTACTTGCCCTGGCTGTGGGCGGGTGCCAATGCCGGGGAAGGAGCGAGGTGCGACTTGCCGGCGGGGGTGAGGATGTGCTCCTGGGAGGGGGGGCCCTCGCTGACCCGATTTCAGCTCCGTGCCCCCTCCTGCAGGCAGTGCCAGCAAGATGCTGCCCTGTGGCAAATGCTGCACCTGGACCAGAGCGTGTCCCTGGACGAGCTCCTGAACATCAGCCAGGTGAGCGCAGGGGTGCCAGGGCCTGGGGGGCTGAGCTGGGGCGCACGGGGCTGGGAGGGGCAGTGAGGGGCCAGCACTCTGCCCCACCACGGCTCCCCTCACCCTGGCAGTACACAGGAGAGATCTCTGCAGCCTTTGAGAAGGTGAACATCAACCTGAGCCCCATCTCCCTGCTCAGCCAGAGCCAGAGAGACCTGCTGCTGAACGCCAGCCGGGCCGGGCAGCCCCCCGACTTCACCCCTGCACTGGAGCAGGTGGGCTGGGGGCAGCCTGGTGTTGGGGGTGGGGGCAGATGTGTGTTGAGGGGGGCCACACTGCCCTTTGCTGCTGTGGGAGTCCCACTGCAGGCTCTTGGGGTGTCCAGTGCCACCCGTGTCACCCCTCGGGGTACCCGGGTACCTCCACCCAGGATGCCCTGGCTCCACCCTGCCCTGCAGGGATGGGGTACAGCCCCCCGTGAGCTCCACTCTCACGGCTCCATCTCTGCCTTTTCCAGCTGGATCAGAACCTGACCCAGGGAAGCCTCCTGGATCTGGCTGCAGAGCTGGAGCAGCTGGCAGACAAAGCGGTGAGGGACCATGACAACCTGGGCCATGGCCACCCTGTCCCCAAAGCCAGCAGCTGTGGGGCAGCCCTTTTCCCCCGCCTGGCCCCCATCAGATGGCTGTGGTGGGGCAGGGACCCCATGCTGGGGGGCACCGCTGACTGCAGCTCCTCCAGGGCACGGAGGACGTGAAGCAGGACCTGAAGGCTGATGCTCGTGGCCTGAGGGAGCTGGACAGCGAGATGCAGGCAAACTTCTCCGGGCCGCTGGTGAGCGATGCCGGGGTGCAGAAGGCCCTGGGGGAGCTGATTTGGGTTCCCCCAGAGCTCGGAGCCTCCTCGCAGGGTCTTGGCTGAGCCGGGGGGTTTGACATCTCTGACCCCCTCTCTCCATCCCCAGCAAAGCCTGAAGGAGAGCATCCACTTGGTGCAGAGCGGGGCCGCCCAGCTCGAGGTGAGCCGCACAAGGGGGTCTCCTGAGTGCACCCCAGCCTGGGGCACCCTGAAAGCACCCCTGAGGTCCCGCAGTGGAGATGGTGGGGGCTAACCTGCAGTCTGGGGGGCTGGTGGCTGCTGTGGGACACCCCAAACATCCACTGTAGGGGCTGCTCACGGGGCAGGAGGGGGCCCATGTCACGGACACTGCCAGGCGCAGGCGCCCCAGGGATTGCTGCTGGGCAGGGTTGGGGGAGATGTGGGGACCCCACTTCCCCCATCGCGCTGCTGAGAGCACCTTTTGCCCCAGGCACAGACTGAGGCTGCGCTGGACAAAGCCAGCAAAACCCAGGAGTTCCTGGGGAGGGAGACGGAAAACATCATCAAGAACGTGAGCTCCTTTGCCCTGCATCCCGGTGGGGATGTGACTGGACCACCGCCCCACCACCTCCCTCTGTGCAGGGATGCCAAGCTGCTCATCCTGCCCTGTCTTCTTCCCTGGGGGTCCCCTGCACCCCTGGGTGCCCCCTCCCCTTATGGCACCCCAGGCAAGGGGCTGGGGCAGTGCTGTCGGCCCCGTTGCTGCTGGGTTGAGGTGGTCTGAGAGCCCCGATCCTGACACGGAGGGGACAGGGGGCACGGAGTGGGCTGGGGCCGCAGCATCTCCACGCTCTGCTTTCCCCCCGCCCCAGGAGACGAGTGCCTTCCTGGAGGAGCTGCTGAGCTTATTTGAGACCTACATCTCGTGGGCCAAGAGCAGTGTGAGTTGAGCCTTCCTCAGTGGAGTGGAGGGAAGGGGAGGATGGGGTTCTGGGGACACTGACATGTCCTGTCCACGCTGTGTCCCCAGCTGACGGGGGATGTGGCACGTTGCAAGCCCATAGCTCAGACCCTGGATAACGTGGAGACCATCACCTGTGACTACATCCTGGACTCTCTGGTGAGTGGGGCAGCAGTGTGTGGGGTGACACGTGTGTGTGGGGTGGCAATGAGGTCCCTTTGTCCCCCTCGCGCAGGATGACCATCTCTGTCCTGAGTAAGCAGGGCTCAGCACCTCCCTGGATTGCTGTGGCTAAGAGCAAAGGCTAGGCTGTGAGAAGGGATGAGTGGGTGGGCTTTGGGGGGGGGCTGAGAGCAAAAGAGCCGCTGCCTGGACCCTGATGGCTCTCCCCCCGCACCCAGAACGCCTTCTGGTTCAGCCTGGGCTGGTGCACCTTCTTCCTGCTGCCCAGCATCGTCCTGGCTGTCAGACTCGCCAAGTTTTACCGCCGCATGGACATCGCCGACGTCTACAGGTGAGGAGCCACCCGCCCCCTGCGACCACGCTGGGTCTGGCGTGTGTCATCCCCCCCCCCGCACTGCAAACCACCCCTTCCGTGCCCCGTGGCAGCCTGTGGGGCTGATCCTGGGGGGGAAACAGGGAGGTGGCCGGGGACCTTTGGCCCCTGAGGATGGAGATGTTTTGGAGAAGAGCCTTGATCAGCCTGCCCTGCAGCTCCTCTTCAGGCACCCGAAGGTGCCGGTGCTCCCCCATGGGGGCAGGACCCTGGCTTGGGCTGCAGCCCCCAGCCTGGCTCGGGGGTCTCCCGCCCGGCTCGCTGTGCCCCACACCGTTTAGTTCTGGGGCCCCCACAGGGACAGAGCGATGGCACACGGAATGCCACGCGCTGTGGTTGCCATCGTTGCCACGAGGGTGCAGTGCTCGCTTGTGCACCCATGGCCACCAGCACCCCGGGGCTGCCCCCCAGCCCTCTGGAGCCCTTTCCCCCTGGCAGCCCCGGCCCCTGAGGGCGGTGAGCGGTTTCCAGTTGGATTTCCAGCTCCTGAGGGCTATATCTCGGCCCTGTGGTGCCCCTGGTTTGCTGGGGGTTCGCCAGCCCCCCTGCCTGCCACCCCTCTGCTCCGGCGTGGCAGCCCCAGGGGCGCCAGGGTTTGCAGCCCCGTGCGCGGTGCAGCCCCAGCCAGCCTTCCTCCCCGCCTGCCCCGCTCCTCCTCGCCCCATGCCGGGGTCACGCGTGGTGTGCCCTGCCCCACTGGTGGCCCCAGTCCCCACCAGTGGCCCTGGCGCCTTTCGCTTCCCCTGCCCTTGCGGCTGGGCCGGCTGGAGACACGGGCTCAGCTGCCAGGGAAACGGGGGGAACCGAAATCGCGGCGCAGGGGAGCTGTGTGCCGCTAAGCCAGCGAGCCCGCGGCCCCACTCCGCCTGCCCGGGCAAGGAGCAGGGATGCTCTGGGGGCAGTGATGTTTGCGGGGGGCTGTAGGAGCCCATGGCGTGTGTCTAGATGGGGGAGCTGGGATGGATGGGACCATAGCACCCTGCAGCCCCCTTTGTCCTCCCTGTGTGCCCCGGGGAAGACTGTGTCCCGCCGGGAGATGCTGGGCTGTCCCAGGAGGCATCTTCTGGCCCCGCTGACACCGTCCCCTCTTTTTTCTCTCCCCTCCAGGAATGAAAACTTGGAGATGTAAGTAGCAGTGCCAGGTCCCTGTGCAGGGTGGGGGTCAGCTCCTGTGGCACGAGGTGGGACAGGGCACAGAGGGCAGGGGGCGAGGAGGCTGCCAAGGAGGGTGCTGGTACCAGGAGGAACTGGGAAGGTGGCACCTGTGCCATGTTCTGGTGTCCCTCCATCATCCTCCCCCACTCCTAAGTTGGGGGATGCTGCTGCTCCCAGCCTCCCCAGGGCGGGTGGGGGCTCCGTACCCTTTCCTGCGGGGCTGGGATGACATTTGGCCCTCCCAGTGCATCCTGGGCTGCCCCTTGCTCCCCTGCGGCTGGGGGTGACACGAGTGACTTTGGTGTTGCAGGCCACCCACGTTTAACTTCTACAAAATCCCCCGGCCGTCCACGAGGCATTAGCCCCCGGCACGGGCACGGAGGAGACGGACACGGCCGCTCTGCCTGCTGCACCTTCTCCCTGGGCGCTGGGGAGCAGGTTGGGACCCCCTGGCTGAAACCCCCTCCCCAATTCCCATTATGTGATGATGCTCCGGTATGTGTGGGAGGGGGGCCGCTCCTGGCACTGCCCCTGGTGGGACCTCACACCCCCCTGACCTGCAGACCCCGTGGGCTCAGGGCAGCTTGTACCATCCACGCCACCGCAGCCTGGGCTACCGGCCAGTGGCAACCTGCTCCCGCCGGCCCCTTGCTCGAAAAATGTGACTATTTATTTTTACAGGGAGCCTGACCCTTTCCAAGGGTGTGAATTTTGGTGGCAAACAATAAATGGGGTGTTGGTGCGTACTGCAGGCATCCAGCTGCGATGGAAGGACGTGGGGGAAGGGGCAGGCAGGGCTCCCCGCTGCCGGCACACGCTGGGGCTGTGCCTGGAGGGCTCTTGCTGGGATCCCCACGCGCGCTCTGCCCACTTCTGATGCTCTTCTGGCACTCCTGTGCCCTGACCCAGCCCGTGGCCCGATGTGGGACCACCGCCCAGCACCGCCGGGGCTGGGTGACGCTCCCCTCAGCGCTGGCTGGGTGGGTGCCAGCTCCTTCCCTGGGAAAAGCCGCACCGAGAGGCTCCAGCGAGTGAGGTGCCACCCTGGGCTGTCCCCAGCGCGCGGGCGCTTCCCCGTGCGCTCCGGCCATCCCGCTCCGTGTCATCCGTGGGTTTCCCGTTAGTTTATCTGCACCCGCGGTGGGGCGAGCGCAGGCACCGTCCCGAAAGCTGGGCCAGGCACGGGGGCCGTACGCGAGCAGCTTGACTCACTTCCTTTGTTGCAAAGCCCAAGTCTCTGTGGAGCGAGCGGGCCGCGCCGGCCGGCTCACCCTCCGCTACGTGCGTCTGCTTTATCGCTTTTTCCATTTGCCTTCGTATCTTGTAATCGCTGTCTTTTCCTTCAGGCGTTATCTGAAGCTGCACCGCCTTTACCTCCTGCTATCTGCCCCCGGCACCCGTCCTGACCGCGGAGGGCCCCGTGCTTGCCTGTCGCCCAGCTGAATCTGTCCCACGGGTGGCTCGGCCCCTGCTCCTCCCAGGGATGCCCACCCTTTCTGCTGCTCGGGGTGGGGTTTCCCAGCACCCCCTCGGAGAACATTTAGCTCAGTTGAGGTTCCTTTGCTCTCCCCCACCCTAAACCCTCAAAACCCATCCAAACCCAGCCCCGCCAATGAAAATCTCGCCCCAGATTACCGCAGAGCCTTTGCAAGGTGTGGGGCTTGCTCTCGGCAGCTCCCCGTTCAGCGAGGGGCCTGGGTCCATCCCTCCTGCTCCCAAGCATCCCTGGGAAGCAGGCGAGAGCAGCGGTGGCTGAGGGAAGAGGCGAGGACGGCTCACTGCAGAATGCCCACGGCTGCTGCCGGCTCCCCTTTCAGGCCAGGCTCTCTCCGCTCCACGAGTGGCAGCTACCAGCACCCACGGCCACAGCACAAGGCCCCAGCAATAGCGTGCCCGCCCCTAGAGAGCTGTTGCAGCAGTTCCTCTTCCCCTTTTCCAGACTCTTTTTTCCACCACAGGGACTTTCTGCAGCGGAACCCTTGTCTGGGGGGAGGCCCTACCACCACTTTAAAGCGGTTTGACAAACCGGGATCCCTCCAGCAGCAGCTCTGCTGACGTGTGCCTGGGGCAGCGGGCTCCTGCCAGGGTCAGCCTGGCGCTCCCTGGTGCTGGTTTTCCAGCCAGGAACAAAGGGGTGAGTTGCAGCTCTTGAGGAACAATCCTCCCTTCCTCAACCCTACCTTGGGCCCAGCCACAACTCGCCCAGCAAGAAGCGCTCAGGGCCTTTGGGGGTTGCTGGTGGCATGGAGCAGCTGCAGCGAGGAAGCCCAGGTACGTCGCCTTCATCCCAGCAACACGTGGACTTGCCTTTCCCAAACCGTGCACTGCCTGGGATGGCCCTTCTGGGGTGACTGCCTGCCGGTGAGGAGAGCTACCTCCACGGCTTCCAGGGGCCGAGCGCCGCAGAGGGAATGGGCTGTCCAGGCACAGCTGGATCTCCGAGCCCAGCGTGCAGCCGCTTTTCACCAGAAACAAACCACAAGTGCCCTCCTCCTGAGGGTGTGCATCCTCCCAGCATCCACCACCACCCCAGCACTACTTTAGGAACCTTTATTTTTGAAAGGAGTCTGTCTTCCACACTTAACCCCGCTCTCAAGAGGACTAACGCAGGTGAATCTCTCCCCGTCCATCCCATCCCATCCCGGCTCTGCCAGCCCAGCAAGGCAAGAGACAGCCTCCTTCCCACCGCAGCCCCAAATGCAGGGGCAAAGCCACGGCCAGGGTCTCTCTCCGGAAGGAGGGGGCCAGGCAGCGAGCACCAGAGAGGCTGGAACCTGGATCTTCCCGCACGCCTGCTCTCAAGTTACACCGACTTTGCAAACAGGGGCACAACATGAGCCAGACAACCCCGACAAAGCCCCTTTGTGCGCAAAGGGCAAAGGTAGAGGAGATGGGAACGGAGGGCTCGGGCTCCTGCAGCATAATCTGAGCTTCCACAAAGGAAAGGGAGAGGCAGGGCCAGCCCCGAGCTCGCACAGGCTGCTGCCAGCTTCTCGGCTCTGAAGAGAGTTCGGGTACCGGCTGGGATAGAGAGATAAGGGAATTAAGCTGCTCTCTTCGGCTAAGTAGCTGCAATCAGTCACAGCTACAGGATTGATCCCAGAGGACTTGCAGCGAGGCAGCACGCCGCAGCTGCCAGCGCCCGTGCTGGGACCCCCGGTGCCACGGAGCTGCGCCACGCCGGCGCTTGGCATCTGACCGAGCCCCAAGCGGCAGGACTTGGGGACCCCGCTGCGGAAGGAACAACGTGCCCAGTGTCTCGCAGGCAGAGCTGGGAGATGCTACCCAACCCACTGAGCAGAGAACGGGGCAGGGGAAGGCTGCGTGCGTCCCTGGCCACCCCACACCCCCCCCAACTCCTAGAGATCAGGGAAGTAAAAGTGAAGTTGTACGGGAGCCGAGCAAACCACCAACAAAGTGCTTTGGGCAGGGAGCAGTCCTGTAGTGCAGCCAGCGCTTTCATCTGCAAACACACCCGGCATTTGCTCCTCCACTGGGGCACACGGAATTGCGCTTGCTGGGAAGAGGCAGAAAGCCTGCCCCGGCTTCGGGCGAGACCCCCAGCCACCCGCTGGACCCTGCCGCAGGGAGGACCCTGCCGCAGGGAGGCTTCAGAAAGGAGCAGGTTTCCACGCTGCCAGGCAGGATTTCCTGGGGCGGATGCGGCTTTCCCCTCCTCGCGCACCCACGGCTTGGGACGCCGGCGCGCGTCCCCGCCTCACGCGGTGTCACCCTGTGCCAGCGCCGAGGGGGAGGAAGTCCTTGCCGTGGGTGGCTGGGGGGCATTGTCAACGGCTGCTCTGGAGGGGGCTTTGTGCTCTCGGGGTGGGGTGGGAGGGGGGAAGGTGGGGCTCTGCAAGGCATCCGAGTACATCTCGTCCTGGATGCAGGGACGCTGCACAACCCTCTGCAGCAGCGGCTTGAGCAAGCCTACAGTCAGCTGGGTCCCCTCGCCGGAGAAGGGCACCGGCTCCTCCTGGGAGCGCGGGAGGTGCTGCAGGACCACGGTGAGGATGTCCGAGGCGGTGAGCTCAGCGGGGCACAGCGGCCACAGCGCGTCCACGTAAGGGTCCAGCTCCCGGTGCTGGGCAAACTCCGCCAGCAGCGTGGTGAAGATCTCCTTGTTGAGCAGGGGGCTGAGCTTGGAGAACTTCTCTGCCACCTCCACCACCCGCTGCCACCGCTTCAGGCGGATGAGAAGGTGCAGAGCTTGCAGCACAGCCTTAGGCCTCTTGCTGCAGAGCAGCAGTTCGAGCTCCATCTCCTCATCTGCCTCGCTGCGTTTGTTCTTCCTTGCCAGCACTCCCAGCGCTCTCTTGTACAGCGGCACCCGGCCCTCTGGGCCCTCCTTGCTGCTGTATGCCCAAGAGATGCTGACGTACTGCTGGGTCAGCTCCACAAAACTGGGCAGCCACTTGGGTTTGAACCTCAGGAAGGAGGTGCAGATGAGCTCAAAGAGCGGGACCACCCCATTCTGACCCACCTCCTCCGGCTGCGGCCCTCCCAAGACCTTCTTCCACACCTCCGGGGTGGCCCTGGCTACCAAGAGGCCGTCCCCGTTCTGCTGCAGCTGCAGGCAGCTCCTTGTGGCCTTCCAGGCAGCCTTGGGGAAGGAGGCAAAGACGGAGTTCAGGTAGGCCAAGTTGTCCTTGTCCACGTCGGAGTGCAGAACGCGGCTAACCTCCTGCTCCACCAGTTCCTCGCAGTAGCTTTCCACCTCGCTCTCCGGGGCACACACCACGCAGTTCTTGAGGAGCTCCAGGCTCATGTAGCTCTGCAGCTCCAGGCTCATGGTGCTCAGCAACTTGGTGTAAGTGTCTTGGAGGCCTCGGGCTGGCTTCTTCTTCTGGCAGAGGCTGTGCTGCAAGATGGCGGCGAGGGCCACGGGAGCCTGGAACACACCACCTTTCTGCAACTTCTCCACCGTCAGCTTGGAGCTGCTGAGGCTCCTCCTCTGGTAGTATCTGCAGGCCTCCTCGAACACCATCTCCACCAGGCACGGCTCGGGCCTGCTGCTCTCCTCAGGTCTGGAGAAGCTAAAGCTGTAGATGCCAGTCTGAGTGAGGAGCTGGATGCTGTCCTCCTCTCCCGGGGACTCCAGGAAATGCACCTCTTTCATGTTTAGGATTTTCTTTTCCATGAGCCTTCCGCTGTTCTGGTCAACGAGGTACAGGACACCAGCCAGCACACAGGCCAGGATGCTGCCAAAGGTCTTCAGCTGGACAGGACTTCCTTGGGCCAGCGGGCCCCCCTCCAGGTCAAAGATATGCCTCTGTGTCCCATCTGGCTCCACCGTGTTCACAGCACCCTTCATGCTCACCACCAGCAGACCCCCACTGTTGGACACCGCGGAGGTGTGAATGTCCAGAGGTGCCAAACCTGAGAGAAGACCCACAGAGCCAAGCAGGAGCTTCCTGAAGTCTGACTCACTGCTGGAGTGCAGCACCCTGCCACGGACGAAGCCTGCAGAGGGGGCTGTGATGGTGAGCTTTGCCTTCTCGGGATGCCAGATGAGGAGGAATTTGGAAGTGGTGGCAAAGCTGGCAGCTGCAGGCACCAGGAAGACGTGCTGGGGAGAGGCCAGGACCTGGTACTCAGGGCTGTTGTGCAGGACTATCCTTACGCTGCCCAGCCGCACGCCTTGCTCCCCCACCTCCAGAGCCCGGGTGCAGACACAGAACCTGAGGGCGCATTTGCTCATGTCCGAGTGGGCATCCAGGGGAGGCCTCTCCTCACACCACACCAGGTTGGCTCCCTGGCTGCACACGGAGACGATTCGTGCCCGGGCGCCCTGACAGAGCTCCAGCGTCTGCAGCAGCTGCCAGCCCACAGCCACCACAAAGTGCCAGACCTCGGTCTGGCCGTGCTCCCACACAAGGGCCAGCGCCCAGGAGCCCAGCATCCCAGGGCTCTGCAGGAAGAGCAGTCCCACCAGGGCCGGCTGGGGCGGCTGCCAGTTCCTCTCCAGCTCGGCTCCACCGATGCCGTGGCGCTGGAAGGCCATCACCCGGGGCAGGGGGGGCGGCCGCCTCCTCTGCAGGACCAGGAGGTGCTGCCCGTCGGGGCTGGGGTGGACGCGGCTGGGCTCCTCTCCCTGGCACAGCAGCTCCTGCAGCCAGTAGCCTCGGCTGAAGTCACTGAAGTCGGAGACCTGCTGCAGCATCCCGGCTCGCTTCATCTCGGGCCCTGGCAACCGACAGCGTGCACCAGGGCGAGCAGGGGCACGGCGTGCCAGCCTCCCCGGACCCCCCACCCCGCCCGCCGCCCTCCGTTCCCCAGGGTATCCGCAGACCCTCCGACCCCCGAGGGACCCCCTGCCCGGGCGCCCTCCTCCCCCTCGAGGTGCCTGCCGCGCCCCCAGCTCCCCGGACACCCAGCTCCGCCCGAGGGGGACCCCCCCCTCCCACCGGGACCCCGCAGGGCCTACCTGCCGCGGCGGCTGCCTGCCGGGAACCGGGCGCCCCTCCGCCGGGGCCGGGCCGGTGGCGGCTCGGCTGGGCTCGGCACGACACCGGCGGCTGCGCAATCACGAGGCGGCGGGCTTCCGGGCGGATCCGCGCCGGGCCGGGCTGGGCCTCCCCTCTCCTACTTCCGTCGCCGGTGCGGGAAGGACGGCGGGGCCGCGACCCGGGGACAGCCTGCGAAGCGTCGCGGGTGGAGGGGCCATTTTTCTACCGGGAGGCGGGTGCGTCAGGCTCCTCGGGGAGAGGCGAGCTCCGTCCGGCCCGGGGAGGAGCCTCGCTGCCGTTGTCCGCTCCGCCGGCGGCTGCCGCCGGGGACCGGTCCCAGCGCCGCCCGGGGAACCGGCGGGCGGCGAGACCCGGCGCTGACAGCGCGTCCGCCCCTACTGCTGCCGGCGCTAGGACCCCGCAGCCCCGCTCCCCTCGGGGCGCCTGCGCAGCGCGGCCGGCGGCGCCTGCGCAGTGGGGAGGGGAACGGCTCGCCTGCAGGTAAGTGCTGGGGATGGGGGGGATCCCCGCGGGGCCAGGCCACGCCCCCCCCCCGCCCCCCGAACGGCGCCCCGGGCCTCGGCTCCCGGCGCTCTGCTGCCCCGGGGGGGGGATCTCCGCGGGGCGGGGACGTTGTCCGCTGCGAGGGGCCTCGCCGGGCACCGTCCCGCAGCGGCGGTGGGGCCCGGTAGCCACGCCGGGGTGCCCCGCGGGCCCGGCGCTCGAGGCAGCCTCCCCTCTCCCGTTGGGCAGCCGGTGGCGGCGGCACCGTGCCGGGGGGGCCCGGTCGGGGTTCACCCGCTTCGCCACAGCCCCTTTGTCGCCGGTGACCCCGGGCCGTGTCAGAGCCCCTCCCGGCCCACCCCGCCGTGCGCGGGGCCTGGCAGCCCCCCGGGAGCTTGGGGCGCGCGGGGGCGGTTTCACACGAGTCCGCGGCCTGAGAAGCTGCCGCTCCGTTCCCCGCCCGCAGCGCCGGTGCTACCGGCAGCCACGCCTCGCCACCGCGTCAGTGCTCGGGGTGCCGCTCGGCGGGCGCGGCCTTGGCCCTGGCAGCCCTCCGGCTGGGCTGGGACAGCTGCGCGTGGGCCGCGGTGCCAGCTGCCGGGGGGGGGTCGGGGGTCGAGGTAGTGCCGAGTAGAAAAGGAACGAGCAGGGCGTGGGGTTTTAGCCCTGATCAGCCTAACGGTGTGGTTTACCGCACGGTCCTGCAGGCACCGGCGTGGGCAGAGCGAAGGGGAGCAGGCAGCGGTGGCAGAGGAGCGACGCTGGCGGTCGCGAGGCTGAAGGCAGGGGCAGTGGCTGCATCTGGGCCTCAGGCAAAACCCTGTCGCGCCTGTCGCTGTGAGAAAGTTTGTTCTTCAGCAGAGGCTGCAGTCTGAGCGTACGGTGAGAGCCAGTTGGGGCCCAGCAGGTGGGTGGAATAAGCAAGAAGAGAATTGGGAGCATCGCGATACGGAACGGTACGGAGCGCGACAGAGATTTTTTAAGAGGAATCTCCAAGTGGAGGGGGAAAAGGGGACATCGGTTTGGTTTTCCGGTAATAACGGCGTAATCCTCTGTGTCGCTTAGGACGCTTTTTGCTGCGTGCAGTGAGACTGCGCAAGCGGAGGGTACGCAGCGTCAGAACGTTACTGCACAAAAGAAACAGCGAGGCTCTAGCACGCTGCTAGACCAAGCATTCGTGTGCTCGCCACCCCTGCGAACGCACCAGGCGGTCGTGCAGGAGGGTCAGCCTCTGCTGCTCTGAGTTGCTGAGCTGCTGTATTCCGGCTCCCTGGTTGTTGTTGGGTTTGTTTGGGGTTCTTTTTTGGCTTCCTGTTTTTTGTTGGGTTGGTTGGTTTGTTTGTTTTTTTAGGTTCCATACCTTTTTATGTTTGTTTCTCTTCCTGAGTGCTACTAATGGTCTGTGTCTCAAAAATGTTGCCTCTCAGCAGCTCTACCTTTTCTTATCTTGGCGTGGTTCTACTCTGCAGTTTCTCAGACCATAGCAGCTTCCTCAGAAGTCGGAGCCAAGGTCATGCAGCTGTGCTGCGTTCGGCGTGGGGCTTGGATCCACACCGGCAGCTGAAGCCGTGGGAGAAGGGCATGGGAAGGTTACAGGGAGTGTTTTTCTTCTGAAGGAAGACATCTGAGAAGGTCTCTGAGTGGCATGAGCTTTTAGGTGGGAGTGTAGAGGCGATGCAGAATATTTCATGGTGAACTAGGTGAGTTGGATTCCAAAATTGAAAAACGACAACCCAGAGAGGCTTTCTGACGCGAGAGAGGTGGGCGCTGGGGCCAGGAATATGGAAAGGAAGTGTGATGAAATTAAAAAATCAGTTTGGAAAAATGGTGTGAACAGATGGAGGTGGAAGCATGTGATGCTAGTCTAGATGGACTTGACAGGAGGAAGCCTAACTAGTTGCTGGTGTGAAGTTGATGGATTGGGTGTTATGTTAACCGGACAGATAGAAATGAAAGGCAATTATGGATGAAACATTAAAAATGTAGCTAAAGCTACATTGCTAAAGCAGGTGTAGTGGGAGGATGTCTGTGGCTGTATCTGCATTAGGAAGCTGCTTTTCCTGCTTTTCAAGGAGGGGGGGAATAGATCAGCAGTGGTGTAACTTTAGGTTGTACAGCGTGGAAGCATGTAGATCGCCGATCTACGATCCTCTGAGCGGGGTGGAAGGACTTGCTAGTAAAAATGTGTATGCTGGGACTGTGCTGGAGGTTGTGTTGCTTGGTTCTGCAGAAGAAAGAGGTAGGATCTGTGTGGGTTTTTGTCAGCAGCACACCCTCAGAATGTATTTCTTGTTTTATGCTGCATGAAGACACGAGCAGTGTGGAGCTACTAGCGTGAACTGTAACCACCAGTGCAAGAGTTGACAGAACATACCCTGCAAAAGGGCTTCTAGCAGGAATTTGGTGATGATGGTTGCTAAAGCCTTGACAAAATCTAGCCCGTGTTCTTCCTTCACTAGTGGTCTGCCAGGCTGCTGCTGCCTGCTCCTGGAGGTTCTAATAGCGGAGCTTGAAGTGGGTCAAGGCACTGTCAGTGCACTGGGACTCAAACTCTTGTGCTGGGTGCAGACTGTCTGTTGCTTCCCGTGATGGATGAGCGCTGGAGCCGGTGTTTTAACTTGCCTGTTGCTCAGGCTCCAATATTGCCTTGGATTCATCAAGTGGATTAAGTGCAAGCTTTTCCTGGAGCTTCACTGAAGAGTTTAGTGACTGCTTGGCTTATGATGCCTTGCGTTAGAAGCGGTAGGTTAACTTTTAGGCATCAGTTTATCCCTCTCTCTTGCATGACGGAGATAATTTTTGACCTCCTTTCCTATAGTGCCACACCTGCAAAACACCTTGAAAGGCCAAGTGTGATCACGCTGGGTCCCAGGTGCATGTAGTTGTGGGTGGGGACAGTGGGAGGAATTACTAGCCTTGACATATTTAAACAAGTGGGTCCAATCTTAGTGGCAAGTCAAGAGATACTGGATTCTGAGAGCAAAAGTATCTCAGTTCTTGCTCAGAGTCTTCATAAATATTGGTTGAGGTCCAGGGCTTTGGCATTAAGAGGCTAATACCGATCACATCACTTACACGGCCTTTTTCAGGCAGGGAGTGCATGGTTTGCCAAGTAAGTATGTGAAAATACACTCTGTGACATCTGTTTGTTTTCTTTTTATTTGGTCAGGCACTGCAACAGCCTGCCCAGGGAGGAGGTGGAGTCACCATCCCTGGAGGTGTTCAAGGAATGTGTAGACATGGTGCTTGAGGGCGTGGTCTAGTGGGTACGGTAGTGTTGGGTTGATGCTTGGACCGGGTGATCGCAGAGGTATTTTCCAACCTCAGTGATTCTGTGATTTAGCCAAGCAGTATTACAGTGTATTTTTTGAGGGGTGCACATCGATAAAAATACACTTACTCATGTTTGGTTGTATGTGGGGGTTGTGTGTAGGCATCTCTAATCTTGGGCACTTCCAGGTTTGTTAGCCTGGGCAATTAAACGCAAAATGCAGCGCGTGATGGGCCACACGCAAGGTTACAGAAGTTGTGTGTTTTGGATCCTGGTGGCGTTACAGTGTACGTGTAGCGCGTTAGCGTTATGTTCTCCACAGTCGTTATTTCTGCTGTTGTAAGATGATCTGTGGAATAATGAGAAGTGTTTGGGAGCTGAGGGACAGTGTCACGCAGCCACCGTTTTCAGCGTGTGCAGGTCTGAGTAAACCTCGGCCTCGGGAATGGCGGGTTCGTTTTTCCCGTGGGTATTCTAACGGAGGGCTGGCAGAGATATGTTCACCGGAATGTCACATGCTTGGTTGGAATCTCTGCTGTGAGTTCTGGAATGAATTGGAAAGGAGGTGGATGGTTGGATGGGCTCATCCTTTTCTTTCTGACTGGATCAGCTGATCCCGGGGTTGATGATAGACAAAGCAAGCGTCTGCCTGAACTTCTGTCCGCTGTGGCTTTTATCTTCCTGCCTTTGAGCTGCCGAGGCTCGTGCTCTGTCGAGGTTTCTTTTAGCTCCAGATGAAGCGTCTTGGACCTTCTGCTGTGCAGCGAAGTGCTTGCTGTTCTAAAAATTCCCCTGTGTGTGCTTCCCTTGGCGCCGAGAGGTAGTTCTCCTGCGCAGTCAGTGGCTGCAGCGGGATTCTCTTAGCAGCGTGGGTTAACGGGAGTGACCTATCGATGGAATAAATTACCCGTTTGAACCTACGGTGTGGAAAACGCACTGATGCTTTTAAAATGTGATGTGTTTAAAGGACAGTTGTTAACTACGTTCAGTGTTGTTGCTTTTGTAAGCTCTCGCGACGTCCTGATAATTTGACACCTCTGCAACTTATTGATGAGTACGTTTTGTGCGTTTAACCGTTGTTTACTGCAGCTGCCGAGAAGGTCCCCCATTAGCAAAATGCAGTTTCCTGTTTCTATGACATCTAGAAAATGTAATTGCATAAAGTGAAAAGAAAAAGCCATTTGTACAGCCTGATCATCATAGGTCACGAAACAAGCACAGCCTAACCAAGTGTTGGCATGAAAGGCCACTTCAACTTTTCTCCCCTTGCTCCTCTGTAGAATAGAAAATGATAAACAAGAGTATCGCTTAATCCTTGCCTCTAGCAGTCTTCTTTGTATGTGCTCTGCGCAGCTTTGGTTGAGAGAATGTGAATCCCAAGTCCCATATTGACAGACCAGAATTTTCACATGATCATGTGATCCCCCTGATGCTCACCCAGAATCAGGCCTTTGTGCCTTGTGGGATTTAGATTTTTCTGTCTTTCTGGAAATGTAGGAAGAGTGTTCGAGTGTTCGAATGCAGATCTCGGAGCTTCTGGCCCCGGACCCCTGGGTTCTGGGTAGGGAAGGTGGGGAGGGAGCAATGTCCGTGCAGTGCCGTGCAGGGTGTAGTGATCCTTTCCCTTTTCCATACGCATCCGCTGCGGGAAGGCTGACCTGGACGTACTGAGAGTTAGTTTATGAGTTTTGACATTAGGAGTCGTTAGCCATGATTCAATTAGAAGCTCGCTGACCGATGCGTTTCTGTGGGCGGTCCGGCGGCTGCTTTGTGTTCAGAAACTACAGTTCTGGTTGGGAAATTGTTTTGTGCAATCTTGGAGAAGTATAGTGTATTGCTAAAAGGGACATCACTCTTGACTTGGTTTTGAATAGATTTCTTTCTGTTTCCAATTATGTTTCTAATTAGAATAATGTCTTATTTCCCATGACAGTTTAAAAATAATGTAAAGTCTGTAGAAGAGAAGCTATCAAGATGATTGAATAATGTTTTCTTTCTCGTTGGTTAGACTGAAACCTTGTTCCACCTTAATTTGGACACATAGACGTACGAGGTTACAGGAGTAACTCCTGTGTTTACGGAAGGTTAAAGTGCAGTAGTTGCTAAGCTGGGGCCTGTTTCCATTCTCACCCCAGCCCTTAAGCTGTGCCTATTCCCTTCCTATAAAAACCTCAGCTTTTCAGGTGTGAGTCGGGCTGCTCTCTGTCCTACCCTCTGCTTCCCCTCCCGGGCACATCTCCTCCCTTTCACACCTGGGGTAGGGTCTTTTGCAGCAGTGGTTTCTCCAGCCCCAAAGATGTTTTCCTGCTCTTGGGAACTGAGAAGCATGGTTCAAGTGTTGGATGTCTGAGTAACCTCCTCAGGGAGCATGAGCGTCCTCGTTGAGAACATAGTTGTAGTCGGAGACCATCAAAGGGTGCTGCAGTGGAGACCGTGCAGAAGAGATCTGGAACTGGCATCCAGTAGTTGCTGGAACGTGCTCTTTGAGGGACAGACGGATCTAGTCGTGCTGTGGTTGTGGAAGGGGTTTGGCTGGGGTAGAGGCTAAATCCTTGGCTGTCTCCCTGAGTGGCAGCTCGGAAGGCTCTGGGGTCTGAGATGCTGACTGGTGAACTTACCTCTCTCTGCAGCTGCCACGAGAGCCTGCTCATGTTTTTCTGGAGCTTGACTTGAGTTAAGCCTCTGCCTGAGGTGTGCTGCTGCCACGTGTGTAATTACCTTCGGAGGTATGGAGAAAGGCTGGGAGCTCAGGGTTATGAGAAGGGGTGGCATTCCCTTTCTGCTAAGTACCTCTGACAGTGCTGCGGTGAGAGCGGGGCTTAGAACAGGGCTGAAGCTGCGATGCTTGCCAGGAAGACCTGCGATTGCGGATGAATAACGTGTTGGCAAGGTCAGAGCAGCGATGCTCTTTGTAGCATCAGGCGTGATGCTGAGAGTGCACGGCAAGTCGTGTGTTCGGACTCAGCCCCTGGAAGGGGTTGATTGTCACTGAAACTTCCAGGCTACAGCTATGGCTGTTACTTTTTGTAACAGCTCGTTTTGTAATAATGATAATTCCTTCTTTTTTTTTCAATAGGATAACCAGTAAGCGTGAGACCAATTAATTATAGTAAAGTCTGTGTTTCTAGAAAACCGTCTTCTGTCAAATGGATCAGGAAATTCATCTGTTTTTTATATAAAAAAAAATCCCTGCGAAGTTTCTCTCCTATGTTCCTCCATCCTCTTTCCAAAACTGAACCGCATGTGATGCTTTTGAGGCTGGGGCTCTTCTCTGGCTTGATTTGCAGAGCAGCTGGTGTAGGTGAGGGATGCCAGGGTGCAGAGGTAGGCTGGAGCGAGGGTGACAGGAGCGCTTTGGGGAGGCTTTGCAGCCAAATGTTTCCTAGTGTTGGACGTCGCCTCGGAGAGCAAAAGCAGAATTTGAAGTGCTTTGGTAGGCATCAGATTAGGACTAGATGGGACCTTTGTTCTGATTTCTCACCTAGTATAGCTATTAAAGTCCCTGCTTTCAGCTTGTGAGAGATAGTAGTATTTCAGTGCAGTGAAAAAGCCTTCCGTGGTTGAGGCAGGCCAGATGTGCCTTGCGGAAAAATTCCGGTCTCCTTAGCTTTTTTGTCTGTTCTTCCCTTCAGAGTGTACATCATGGCCCAAACAGAGAAGAAAGGTGGGCTGCTCCGGAAATCTTCAGCCTCCAAGAAGCCATTGAAGGAGAAAGTCGTGTTGATGTATGATGAGATTTTCATGGTAAGGACTTGAGCATCTCTTCTTTTTCAAGTGTTGTGTTAAATTTTCTGGGTTTAGTTTGTGCTGAGGGCTCTGCACGGTGGGTTCTTTCTCCAAGGGAAGGATTGCGCAGCGTAGGCACAGGCTTCAGGCTGTCCTAGGATCAGGCCGAGCTCTGTGTTCTGCTCTTCTCCTTAATGTCACCCTGTCCTGTTGTCTACCAGGACCATTTGTGATCGATGGGAAGTCAGGGCTTTGCAAGTGTTTCCTAAAATATAATCCAGAAAATAAACAGAGGAATCCCTGTTGAGAGCTGCTTCTGTTTGTCCTTCTATTCCTGGGAATCAGCGCAGACGGAATTCTATACTGTGAGACCACTTGGTCATCCAGTGGGATGATGCTGACTCTAAGCTACGCGTTATAATGATTTTCTTTAAATTCTGCCTGAATGATACCTTCTTGTTTGGCGTCATGGCTGTTCCTTTCCCTTTCAGACAGAGGACCCCAGTAAATGCAACCCTAGGTTTTGGGAGGAGCTGTTCCTCATGAAGGTAACAGGAACCGAACATCCCCTGATTTGCTGCTGTTCCGCCTTACGAAGCGGCAGACAGCGCAAGGACGTGCGTTTCGAAGGCGCCAGCGGCTGTATAACCTGCCTGAATTCCTTCTTACCCTGACAGGTCAACTTGGAGTACCTAGAAGGCAAGCTGGAGGCTCTGGATGGGGAAGAGTTAATGAAGATAAAAGATAACATCAACTGCTTGTTTCAGCACTGCATCCAGGCACTGAGTGAGGAGCACCCAATCAGAGTGGTCAATGCATTACAGGTACCACGCTGGTGGATGGGAAATGCTCTCTTTTGCTGCTGACGAGGCGATGTATTTGCTGCTGGTACCAAACATCTTGTGCTCATTTCTTTGCTTCTGAGGAGAAGTGATGCTTGCAGAGCAGTTGATACTTACTGTCTGTGGAGGTTACAAACATTCATAGTCTCTTTAGTCTTTGAAGAACAATAGCTTGTTTCAGAATTGAAGAGGATCTGGTGATGCAGGATGAAGCAGGTGGCAATGGGGGGACAAGAGGGGCTTGTTCACACAGCAGGCTGTCTGGGGGCGCTCGAGAGTACTCTGTGTAGCTTTGTCTGTATTCTGCTTTCTCCGGTTCTCCCTCATTTCAGCCTCCTTTTGAACTTCCATATGGGTCGAAAATGAAATAAAGCTCTGGAGGAGTTAGTGTGAAATTTATACAGCGCACTGTGCCTGCTGGACGCTTCCTAATTGGAAGCTGTGAAGAACTGTCACCCAGAATTAATAGCCATTTTCCTGCAGGTGGCTCCTTACCAAAGCTGTGTCTTGTGCGGGAGACTCCCCTCCTCGGTCCTGATGTTTGATGTTGTTAGCTCGCAGGCTGATTCTTAGTTTGGTGAATGCATTTGTCTCAACTTCTCTCAGCTGTAGGAATACAGGTTTGGAGAAGTCATCTGTAAGAGACATTGGACAGGCAGTAACTGCGAAAAATTGGTTTAAAGCAGGATATTTATGGATCTGACATACAATCTTGCATTGTTTTATTATTCTTATTTTTTTTCCCCCAGAATTAGTTTGAAAGGATGCTACTAAATTTTGTAGTTATAGCTACACAGATGGTCTAGCCCAGCCCCGAATTCCCAATGTTGCATTCAGGCTCTTGGCAGAAGTTAGGCCAGGGCTCAAGTCTGGAATCCTGCTGTGTGAGTGTACATAGGAACTGGGTAACGCGTCCTGAGCTTGAGTTGGGAGAGCATTCCCTTAATTCGATTGTGTTCATGTGGAGAGTGAACCTGAAGCCAAAATTTACATCAGCAATCTTCTCTTGAGAGTGTCCATCATGCCCAGGGGTTTGTTGAGCCCGGCACCCTGTCTCTGACAGCAATGAACAGAAGGATGTTCCCTTACCCTTTTGCTTCTGCATGGTTCCAGAGGGGTCTGCTTCTCTCCAGCTTCGCTTCTGAAAGTAGTTACAGGTGAATTTAAGCTGGAGTCTAAAACTGCCGTGGCTATATTCTTGCTCACTCCCCTCTTCGCAGACCGGGTCTGGCAGTAAGAGTTCCCAGACATTTCTCTCCGTTGGGGCAAACGAGACTTTTGCTGTATGAATTTTCCAGAGTCCCTGCAGGAAGCATAGTGTGCCGGCACCTGTATGTCACCAGTGATCTCCGAGAACAGTATGAACTGGTAATCAAGTGCCTGCAACAGGAAACGTGAAGGAGGTTGTGTTTAGTGGGCCGGTTCGTAGAAGCCCTGAAGCAGTCGGGAGAACTTGGGCTGCGTAGTAGCCTTGGGATGTTTTTTCCTCTGTGTTTTTTTGACAAAGAGAAGGTTTATTGGTCAGACTTACTAGAGCAGTGTGGTAACCACACCGATATTTGTGCTCTCTGTGGGAAAAGCATATGCTCCTTGGGCAGTCATAATGTGCTGTGTTGTATGGGTGCTTATTTGGCATGCTGGAAATAAGAAATCCATCTGGAGAGCTCTAAGACATGCCTCTCTGTGAATTGGACACTGCTTCTGCCTTGCGGTGTCCTGATCAATGTTTTTGGCCTTAAAGCCACACTTGGCTCCTTTTGGAAAGATGGTGGTCCTGTCCGGTACAGGCCGGGTCTGGACAGAAGAAGCAGTAAGGTTGCCTTCCTTCAGAGTGCTGTGAAATGAAGGGGTGAACCAACAAGAAAAATGCAAACAAATATATTAGTCTCTAATTTTTTTAAGTTCTCAGTATCCAAGATCTTCCTTAGAAACAACAGAGGTGGAGGAGAGCTCAGGCAAAATGCGCGGCTTCCAGCCTAGTGATATTCCTGTAAATACCTGTGCTTTGCCAGGAGAAGAGGGGGTTAGGGCAGGTTTTGCTGTTGAGTTGTAGGTGTTGCCTTACGTCCTACCCTCTGGTTTTTTTTCCATTTGCAGACTTTGTGTGCATTGATTCGGGGTGTCCATCAGAAGAACAAATCCACTTCTGGGTTTGACATCATCAACATGCTTGTGGGTTTCGATAAGGCAGAGCTGTGTATGAAGGTGAGGCCCTGGCAACGCAGTGAAGCACTTTGGGGCGGTGATTTGTAGATAGGTGTGGCCACCAAGGTGCAGCTTTTGGGGGAAGTACTCCAGCTATTTACCAAACACAGCTGTCCTGAAGTTCTTTACCTGGCAGTGGCACAAAGACTACAAAAAGTAGTAATTTTTCATCTCTATACAAATAGTAGCACATTTGGGGAAAATACTTGGTAACTTGCCTATCAGAATTACATTTATTCTTTAAGAATAACTGTATTAGCTGTAACTTAGTATTTGGAAAACAATCATGAGTATCTGTCAAACAGCTATATAGTTCTGTTTTTAATCATAACCGATATATGTACTGTTAAATTGGAGGTGTGCTGCTTACAGTCAGTCTTGTGGTGCCCATAAGTGAAATGGAACGTTGAAAAAGGAAAGCACTGATGCTACTGCCTCGCAAACAAAAAGGAAGATCACATCTGTAGACCTAAGATCACCCAGTGAATAAAATCTGTCGTTATATCTATACAAAAACCTCTCGTGCAGCTAGAGAAAACTCTTGGAAAACGATCGTGAAGTTACGCCTGTAGTCATTAATGTGGAACAGCGTTGTTGAGGCAACAGTGTGAATCTGGCTGGTGTAACAGTAGGAATGGCTCGATCACTGATTCTGGAATAACGTGGCTTTATATCGTTGCTCTTGGATGTGAATCTCCCAAAAAGCTTTTTATAACAAACTTACAATTTCAAATAACGTGCTTTTTCTTTAGAACCTGATGGAGAGCTTGGACTCGCTCCTCTGTGCCGAAGGTTCGGAAAGCCTCAAAAGCTTGTGTCTGAAGCTACTTCTCTGCTTGGTGACGGTAAACAAATACCAGCTGTGTAATAACTTAAAGGCTTACATGAGCCTCATCTCGAGGGGTGGCACTGTCTCAAATCTTGAGCAGAATGCTGCAGTGTGAAGCTTAAGAAGGGGGAAGAAATCGCTCCAGCCACGATGCCGGCGCAGACTAGCAGACTGTTTTCACCTTGTAAGATAGGTGCTAACTGGGGAGAGACACAGGAGGAAGTGTCAGTTGGATTCACAGGGGTGTTTTAGGGAAAAAGGTATTTAAGAAGGTAAATGGAAAGGGAGCAGAGGAGAGGGGTTGGGGAAAGACTGGAAGCATGGAGTAGACAAGAGTGGTGAGGATGTGAAGAATGAGGAAGTTGGAACAAGTGGCTGCTCCCCGTCTCTTGGAGATGGTCAGCTGTTTTGGCTGCTATAAGAGATAGTTGAGCGTGGGGGAGGTTTTCACGGCCCTGTTCATGGAGGGAAAGTGCACAGTGGAGCACACGGACTCTGCTTTTCACTCTCTGTCTCCGGTGTAGCAGCCTGCTTCAGCTGCCGGTGGCTGTTGTCATGCAGCTGCGTAAAATACCGATCTGTGGAGGAGAGGGAGAGCTGATCTGTATAGGAAAGGGGGAGCTCGTGGTACGTGGGTCATGCTTCTTGCCAGAGAGGGGTGGGAGGAGGCAGGGCAGCTTTCTTTTATTTCATGTCTAGCTCTACTGCGAGTCACACCTTGACTTGCTGACTGAGAGAGTCTGGATCCACGTGTCCACCTGGTAGTGGAACTCTTCTGTTCCCAGTGTGTGCCCGAGGCAGCTACAGCATCACGGGAGGCTTCAGATGCGATTGTAAAACTTGTGTTTGTACTCAGGTGACAGATAACATCAGCCAGAACACCATCCTGGAGTATGTGATGATTAACAGCATATTTGAAGCTATTTTACAGGTAAGGGTTTTTCCATCTTACTGCAGGGGCTCTTTTTCCGTAGTGAGAGCTTTCAGTTGTAGATCTTCAGCTCGCTCAGTGCGGCACAGATAACTGGCACTGTGTGTTGCTTCTATTCACAGCTCAGTCGGAGAGTATTTTTTTTTTTTAAATGCTGTTTCCTCCTTCCCCTAGTCTGCTGTTTTTTGGCACTACTGAGTATTTAAAGTATTTTCACATGATATGATTGTGTATAGATAGAAGCTGAACAGATTTCTGGCCTGATTTCGCAGAGAATTTCTGTTTTGGAGGAGCCTTTTTCAAAAGGCAGTCTGGATATATTGAAGGTTTTTCCTGCTCTTTGATAAATTATACTTTTTAGAAGCGGAACTGGGCTTGGAGAAACCCAGAACACTTGCACAGAAAATGTTGGTGGTGCACTGAGTTACTGTCTAAGGCTGTTGAGAAATATATTTGCTTTTTATGCCCAGAAAGCCGATGTGCATCCTCTGTGACAAATAAGCTTCTCTGTGTGCAGAACTTCTTGGAAGCCCCGACACTCCCTCAACCTTAAATACCCTCTTTTGGCGAGGACATGATTTGCTCTCACGCGTACATTTGTGGCCACGCGCTGTCTGAGGGCCGCTGCGAGCTTCCTGAGGCGGATCTGAACAGTGTGATCGTTTATTCCAGATCCTGTCCAGCCCACTCAGTCGCAGGGAACATGGCTATGATGCTGTTGTCCTTCTGGCCTTGCTGGTCAACTACAGAAAGTATGAGGTAGGTATTCTTCTGGATAACAGAACCGTCACTTCTCTACTTTATTAATTTGGCCTCTGGATAATTAAGGCAGCCTACAGTACAGTTTTTAGCGGTTCATGCTGTACCATTTATCAGAGTATCAGCACAGAGCTACAGAGGTTTTGCAAGGCAGTTATGCTAACTCTGTATGTCTCTGATGCGTGTGTGTGTGTGATGTTCATGCAGCTCGTTTTGTGCAAGAACTACCTAGCAGATTTGCGTTTCCTTCATGAACACGTTCTGAGGAAGGTCCTTTCAGAAGCGTTACTGTTGTGCCGAACTTACATGTTTGCCTCTGTGACTGTGTGGTTATGCATAATCTTCAGAGTAAAATGAGCTGTCAGTCATCTTGGGCTTCAGACTGCATTTGTGATTCAGGTAGCAGACTGACAGAGCACCCATCTCCAGAAGAGATAGTGAAGCTATGAGCAAGGAATGAAATGGAACGTCACAGCTAGTATTTCCAAGAGAAGTCTCTCTCTGTCTCTTTGATTCCTCTCTGAGAAACTTTATTCATCTAAACTGGTTGTGCTACTTTGTGGTGTATTCCCGTTTTTTTTTTTTGTTGTTCATCACCTTGAAAAAGAAACATTTCAAATATCAGAAAAGCCCACCTGATGTTGACTTTTCTTTGCATGGGGCATCACGCTTTAATAATCACCTTTTTTTTTCCCATGCTTAAGAATATCTTGACATACTTGGCTTGGCAAAAAAATGGGAAAGTGCTGGAATACCCCTGCTGAACAGAATTACTGAGAAGGGGCAGGCTCCAAAGCCTACCTGGTTTTATAATAGGTCTTGTTTTGAATTATGAATAGACCTAGAGAATAGGCGAAGGCAGGAGCCACACTTCGTGTCAAAGTAACCCCTATTAATTGCTGTGAGTGGTGTCAGAATCATGAATTACAGATTCTGCTCAGCAGTCTGTGCCGTGGTAGCGTGGAACAGGAGTGTGGAGTTTGGTTTCAGCATATCGCCACGAGGGAGAACTGTTGGGAATGCTATGGGTAGGGTTACTGCCAAGGGCAGACGGGAAAGAGCAGAGGCCTCATTGCAGCATTCAGGGCAGGGAGGAGAGCTGCGTAGTCCCATCCCTGAGCTCCGCATCCCTGTGTGCTCTGAGTACGTAAGACTTGTCCTCTGCTCTTTGCAGTAGCTTTCTGTAGGGTATTGAGTTGGGTTTGGGTGCTTTGGTAAACATTGTCCTGGGTGTCTTCAGTCTGGACACCCAAAAGAAATTGTGCTGGTGTTGAAGGCCAGTGTAACCTGAGGCAGCCCTGGAGCAAGCTCGAGTAGTTCATCTGGCAGGGTTGAAAACAATTTGATAAAAGGTTTTGGGTGATGGCTGCCTGACACTGCCCTTTGTAAGCAGTGCTACAAGCAAAGCCAGTAGTAATGCGGTCGTAATCTTTGTCCTTAAGCAGAGTAGCTGCTTCCGTTTGCTGTCCTTCGGCCCTTACGCGTCCGTTTGCCTGGTTGTCAGTGTATCGTAGCATACTTTCATGCCTCAAATCCTTTGGAGTTCTCTTTTTAGTCAGCTCTGCTGCAGTTGGTATGTTCTCTCTTGTTCTGAACATCATTGGCTGCTAAACTGTGTTCCCAGCTGCTTAAGAAAATGTAATTAGGCTGAAAATTCATTAGTTGACTATGATTTTGTGTCTGTCTTTAATGTGAATACCAGCGTGTTTTGCATCAGGATGTCCGTTTGTATTTTTGGAATGTGAATTTTGTAGTCGCCTCTCGAATTCCCTGGGGAATATCTGTCCACCTTTTCAGTACCACTGTAGCTGAGATCTTGGCTTGCTCGTTAACTTCTGTTCTAGGAGTAAAAATGATTTACATGTCTTTAAAGGTTCCATGTAAAGGGATGTCCCTGATCTGAAACCTAATAATGTTAAAAAGTTGTTCCAGGTATATACTTATTCAAGTCTTCAGCTTTATTTTATGTTTGTTTGGGTTTTTTTAACCCTAGTCCTGATTTCAGAGGAAATACTTTTTACCTTGATACTATGTGAGGGAAACACGAATGGACCAAATCAGGAAAATGGTGAAGCTAAGTGTACACACAAGGCTACCAGACAGACACTATGCTGTGAGGAAGAGTAGTTGATCGTTTCCTCAGTGTTCTAAGGGGTGGCTACTAGAACAGCAAGTTAAAACATAAAATCAGGTAGCGACTTTTAAATAGTTCAATTCCTTGATAACATCTAGCTGGAAATTCCTTTGCCTCATGTTCCACCTGCGAGAATTGCATATTCTGTCTTTTGCTAGGCAGAGCTGAAAGAAATTAGTCAAAACGTGGGGTTTTTTTCCCCTTTGTGTGCCTGTCTGGCAGCGTACAGCGTATCTGACGCTTGCTCCTCCTTGGGATGGTCAGCTGTAGGTGCTGAAGAGGCACTTAGCAACGTGGAAGATTCAGGAAATGAATATATATGTTTTTTTAAAGGTCTTACACAATTCAAATTATTTTAAATGGGTCTCTAACAAAACGAGTAAATATTCAAGCTCCAGTTCCTGCAAGATGGCCTGCCTGCAGAGGAGATGGCCTCATCGGGGCTGGCAGCAGAGCTGCTGAATCATCCCTGGTGAGTGTCCAGGGAGAAGTCTTGCAGAGTGGACTCTGGCCTGTGTTTGTGTTACAGATGTGAAGATAAGCACCGAGCTAGGGAGGGTACATGCTCACCTTGGGTGTTTGCTGCTTTGTTTTCCTACGGAAAGATTGTTTCCCATAGGTCTGTGTTGGAGGTGGAGGTACATTTGGGAGCATGGAGATCTCACTCCCCCTGCCAGACCTGTGTACTTCTCCATCTAACACTCGCTCTGCGTGGCATGTCTCCCCTGGGGATTGCTTTAAAAACTACGCAGTAATGATCTTCTCTGCAGCTTCTGCCTTAATTTCTATGAGATTCTGGGCATCTAATGGTGGGTAGTTTGTGGAGGACACCTTGAGTATTCCCAGGTTCCAGGAGCTTGTACCTCATCCCTGACAAGCAGACCCTAATGCTAGAGTTTGTTACCGGATGGCAGTGATAGGAGAATACCCGGATTCTTTGAAGAGCTGAGAATCGTATGTTTGAGATCTTCCTGGAGGCAGATGGAGGCAGAAGCTGTTTCTGAGTTTGTGTAACCGCTTCACCGACACACTTTGAAGTTTTCCAAATGCTTATCAACCATTTCTGAAGGCTGTTGCACGTTTCTGCATGTGTGGAGTGGCAGGTGGAATTTAGACGTTTGAAACGTCCGCTGTGATTCCCAGCGAGAGGGGAACTGAAGCAGCAGGAGCAGAGCAGGGAAGCAGGCAGGGAGTCGGGAGTGGGCTTAGGGGTGCTGTACAACTTGCAGGTTGCTGGTGTTCATCGTGGATGTGCAGAGTAACGCTCACAGACAATAACTGGAACTGTTGCCTCGCAAGGAATGGCAGGAGCAAGCTGCCTGCCCTGCGGGCAGCACAGGAAATATTCTCATCACACTGGTACAGGCTTGCATGCTGAAAGGCACTAGACACTGCCTCATCCCATACGGAGTAATACGGCGTGTGGATTGCACCGTCACCTGCGTGCTGTTCAAGGAGTTAGGGAAGCCTAGAGGAGGCATGGAATGCATCAGGGGAATGGAGTACTTCAGACAGGAATCATTAAACAGACTTCTGCAGACCTGGAAATGACAATTGAAGAGAGAGGGCAGAGGTCTGTGACAAGCTAGGCCAGCTTCCTGATCCTGTCAGCCAGGCACACACAGTTGCTGCCAAGAGACAGGAGACACGGAGCGTGCGTCTTGGAAAGTCAAGGGCAGTGGGAGCGTGAAGAGTTCCTCCTAGGCTGGAGATGACAACGAACCCGCTCCCTCTCCGTGACAGGACAGGTCTCAGGGCAGCCTGGTGCCATTGGACAGTGCAGTATCTCCTAGCCTGTTGTTCCGCATGCCTGGGAATGTGGGTAACTCCGCAGCCTCTATTCCAGTGTAGCCCTGCTGCCCATTGCCTGGAAAGGCCCCATTGCTTTTGGGTCACGAGCCTCAGGCTGGCTTCTTTTCTGTATGGAGCTGTGGTGTGGAGGGATTCTCCTTGTTGTATAAGGAGAGCAAGAGAATGGCTGAAATTAGCAAAACTAGGATATATTTACAAAGATGGATCTTAATCTGTATTTAATTATGAGTTTGTGAAGCTTGTTTCTGCTTTGCTGACGCTGACTGAAGTTAATTTCTGAAGGGAGCATGGTTGCACAGAGAGGACCATATATAGGAGCCTCTACTCTAGCCTCAAGGAGACGTCTTTGTGTGCTTGGTGCGCAGATGGGTTCTGTGTGGGTTTTCCGACTTATTTCTGAGAGCACAGGGCTGTGGGCTGCTACAGGCAGCCTCACAGACTGCCTGAGCTTTGCCCTGCTCCCATCGGTTTCTTTTCTGAATCAAAAAAAAAGCCTGATCCTCCCAAAGCACCAAATAATGGTGAGAGTGGTGTTTATGGATCAGCAAATCAGTCGGATAACTGTGTAACTTGTTGGGCTGCGTCTGATGCGTGCTTTGTGGTTTATTCTTCCCATCCACTTTGGACTTACTCTATAGAGCCTTTTCTTCTCTGCCCTGGTTCCAAATCAACTTTGTTAGCTTTCCATGACACATACAAACCAGGAAAACCAAATGTACATTGCTAATCTTCCTAATTTGCTAGGACTTATCTTCATAGACGGAGCCTGTGTGCTGTGTTCAGCTAGTTCAAGGAATTTATATTCTCCAGAGACTTCTGCCGCTCAGTGGTGTAAACTGTTGAGCTCTGACCCAGGAGCAGATGCGTCTATAACATTGTCATGCCTTCCTGCGTCCGCCTTGCCTTAAGCAATCTTTGCAAGGTGTTGCAGAAGGGAGATATCGGAACGCTGATGTTCAGTCCCAGCTTCGCTGCTTGTTCCTGCTGCGTAACGGGGTGTGTGTCACAGATAACAGGCTTGCAGGACAGCTGCTCCGCTTTCAAGGCTGACAGATGAGCTAGCGGAGGAGCAGAAACTCCCTCTTCTCAATAAAACCAGGAGACTGGCTGGCTGAGACGGTGAAGAGAAGGTGTCCCAGGCATAATGGCCTCGGTGTGTGCTGTGACTCCTGTTTCTTTGTGTGTACTCTGCTTTGTGGGACAGGGGAGAGATTCTTCCCAGGTGGTTGGGTAAACTTGGAAAGATAATACTGTTTTTTTCCTGAAGGCTGAACTAAAACCCAATGTTCTTTCTTCCTTCTCCGCCCACCCTGAGCAGTCAGTGAACCCCTACATTGTGAAGCTCTCCATCGTAGATGACGAGGCCACGCTCAATGTGAGTATTTTACTTGATTCCTCTGCGCTGCTGGGGGTGCTCTTTCACGTGTGGTGTTAGTGTAATGAATGCAGTGGTGGCTGTAGAAAAAAGGCCTGGGAACGGTGCTGCTGTAAAGAACACCACTGCAGTGGGTTTCTGCCCTAACTTCCCGCTTGCACTAGGTTAGGCAGCTCGTGATTTGGACACTTGGATCACCAGTTGAATGGCGGGGGTGGTTAAAAAGCTAGGTAGCAAGGGACGTGCTGAAGTCGAGCTGTTACACGTTTGTGAGCTATGCGCTATTCGCTGCCGTGTGCCACAAGAGGCACAAGACAGGCCAAAGATGATCTCATTTCTAGTTCTGTCATTCAATTTTACGAGGCCACAAGTCAGTTCTTGTAGCTCGGTGGGAGCTTGTACCTGAGTGAAGAGTCCTGCGACATACTTTGGGTGGTAGCCACTGCCTGAGTTTGGTATCCAGGCCTGGGTAGCAAGTGGGAGGACACTGAGCCATGTCAGGTCTGGACACAGGAGCTGTTCTTGAGGCATGAAGTAAAAGGCAAGCTCCATGGTAACTACAGGCTGAGAACGATGATTCTGTTAATTAAATTAGCTGGGCAGAAAAGAGGATCAGTAGCTGTGGAATGATGGAGGCCGTTTGCAAGAAGTGGAAGGGTTGTTGGTGTTTATGGCCTTTGTTTTGAACTTTCGGATGTCCTTCCTCTGACACCAGCTTCCTTGTGAAGTTCTTGCCACTTTATTGAGGCTTCTTGAGTGAGTAAGCTCTGTCTGGAGGTCCAGGAAGAGTAAAAGTTCTCTGTTGAGCTTAGGAATGAGATACTAAACTTGGTATCGTGATTTTGGGGTGGTATTTTTGTTGCATGTCTTAATAGTTCAAACAGCTTCAGGGGAAATTCTTCATAGCATGCTAGGTTATTGGGGGGGGGGGGGGGCAGCACTGGTGTATGTGTTCAGTGTATGATTTCCAGCACTGAGATTTGTAATGTAAAGATTTTTAAATGCCTTTTTTTCAGGGGATGGGACTTGTGATTGCCCAGGCTTTATCAGAGTATAACAGGTAAAACCTAATGGTCTGTTGGGTTTGATGCGTGATAGTTGCTGTGCATTTACACAACCTTTTTTTGAGTGTGTTCAAGCACTTATTTATCACCGAACAGCCCTGATGCACCTGGAGAGGCAGGGAAGAGTCTTATGCTTTGAGGTACTTGGGCTCAGTAGTTGCTCTCACTGCAAGTGTAAATGCATCTGTACCAGCTGTGCTGACGCGCTTCAGGAGCGATCTTGCCGTAGGAGAAGCTATCTATTGTCTGGTTTTGCTATCGTGGATTTTAGCTCTGTGTGAACCTTGTGTAAAATCTCAGTCCCAGGTGAATAGATAAATGATTTGCTGAGTACTACGCTGTTAGAAAAATGATTTAACTGAAACGCGATCTAAACCAAACACATGCATCCAGGACTGTCCGCGTGCCAGATCCGAGGTGATCGGAGGATGTGTGCTCTTGCAGACAGTGGAAGGCATTAACTGCTGCTGTAGAAAGGCCCAGAAAGCCAGCAGTAGGAGTAGCGTGTTCCCAGCCTCTGCTTCATGAGCAACAGCGCAGCATTTTTCCTAAGAAATAAGTGCTTCAGAATAATTTGGAAACTTAGAGCAATGTCACCTGAGCAACCCAAGACTTTTTTTTGTGCAGTAGGGTTCTCAAACTAGCCAGAAAAATGTTTTGATTCCTCTGAAGGCCTGCTGTTACGGGTGTACAGGTGACTGGCAAGATCAGCAAATCACGTCAGTGTGCTTAACGGAGTAAATGATTAAAGCAGAAAAAACCCCTCACCCACCCAACTGCATTCTGAGTAAAGCTGTCTTGGCCTATGGCCTGTTTTGTTTAGCTCCTTCTTTCCCCCTTCCCCCAGAAAATGTAAGTTGTTTTCTTGGCATGTGGCATCGTGTGTGATCGGGTTCCTGCGTGAAGGACACGATAAGTGGCCACGTGAGCGTTGCTAGTCCATTTGAACGCCAAACGAAGGAACTTAGCGTAATTCTGCGGTGCCCAACCAATCTGCTGAGTTCACTTATTCCAGTGCCAGTCCTTTCGCTTACTCCAGGCACGTGGGATCAGGCCATGGACCTGAACGGTCCTCGTGGTTTCTGTTTGCTGTAGCGTGATCGACTCTGGTTAGTCTGTAACAGGTGATGATGGAAATGGAACTGTTCTGTGGTTACTGTGGGTGCTCATGTGGTTCGTTACTGTTTTGTCAGGGCAGGACAGAATTCCCTAAGTCACTTGGTCCCTTTCCTTCAGTGTTAGCCCATGTGTGCTTTATACCAGCGCAGGCGTCACTCAGGCTTGCGTCTTTCAGCAACCCCACTTCAACTCTACACAATTTACAAATACTTTAATACCCTTTGCATCTCTCTTTCTGAGTTCTTGAAAAGGGCTTGTGAATATTGAAGCTTTCTGCATCCTTATCACATATGACTGTCTTATAGGGATTTAGATAAAATAACCCTGGTTCCATTTCTAACCCTGAGCCTTCATCCTTACTCCTTTTTGTTCAGGCAATACAAAGATAAGGAAGAGGAGCACCAGAGTGGTTTCTTCTCAGCCCTAACTAACATGGTAAGCAAGGAAGCAGTGTTTTTCTGTTCCTAAAATAAGTGCCTTCAGTGAAGTTCAGCAGGAGGGTGTTTCCAAAACGTGTGAGTTTGGGATGTGGTGGGGTCTGGGGTAAGGAGATGCTTTGATCTGATCCAAACCAAATACAACTGAATTGGCTGTTTTCTGAGCAGGGTGGTGTTATCTGGCTGGGGAAGCCCTTTCGAAGGATAAGATCTCTGTTCTGGGGTTGATACTTAAAATAGTTTTCCTTCATCATCTTTATTCTAGTCAACTTTATTTTAAAAATCACAATTATTTGTTGGATTTTCAAAACCAAGCTGCCACTCTGCTGAGGTAGCCTAAAGCTGACTATTTTTGTGGCAAAGTGTGGTCCGTCACCAGCTTTAGAGTCTTGTTTCTCGGGCCAGGGTGCGCTGTAGCCGTGAAGCTAGCTCGCGTTCTGCAACGGGCGGTGTCTGCGTTTTCGGACGGGTACCACCGAAGGCAGTTGTGAATCTCTCCCTTGTAGAGTATCCACTGTTCCCCTTTTTCAGTTTGGCTTTGCCTTAGTCTGAGATCGAACTGACAGGAAAATTTCCTGTAGGTACGGATGGCTCAGTGTTGGCAGCTGCCTGTCAGGAGTGACATGGGTAAAAGTGCTACCACTTTGGGGCAAGCAAGATGGGAAATTATCTCTGTAGTTCTTTTACAGAATCCAGACTAACCAAGGTTGGGATTCTAGATATGGTCCTTTTTTCCCCCTCTTCCGTGATTTGACAGGTGAAGCATTGATCAGCGATAGCAGTGCAAAATAAGATGTGTTTCCCATCCTGTTCCCTATTGTGTTTTACCAGCATCAGAAAGTAATTTGCATGTGTGCAGTGGATGAAAACACCTCTCCCAGGGCACTTCTGTTGTGGGTAAATTCATGTCTTCTCTCTTGTCTAGTAGCTCACACAAATCCCTCCTGTGCAATACTCTTTCTTTCCATAGGTGGGCAGCATGTTCATAGCAGATGCTGACGAGAAGATCTCAGTCCAGTAAGTGCACAGATGTTAGTTACACAGTGAATGGCAACTCACCATGCTGGCCAGCGTGTTCTGCTCCACTGGGGAGCTGTTCTGATGTAGCAAAGCAAACTACAGAGACAGTTCTCTTGGAACTGAAGTGGTACCACGTCCCTGCAAACAGTGCATTCTCACTTAAAATCACAGAATGGTTTGGGTTGGAAGGGACCTTAAAGAGCAGCTAGTTCCAAACCCCCCTGCCGTGGGCAGGGACACCCCCCACTAGACCAGGTTGCTCAAAGCCTCATCCAGCCTGGCCTTGAACACTTCCAGGGATGGGGCACCCACAGCTTCTCTGGGCAACCTGTGCCAGTGCCTCACCACCCTCTCCATGAAGAACTTCTTCCTGATATCCAATCTAAATCTCCCCTCTTTCAATTTAAACCCATCACCTCTTGTCCTGTCACTACAGGGCCTTGTAAAATTCCCCCCCCCAGCTTCCTTGTAGACCCCCTTCAGGCACTGGAAGGTGCTATAAGGTCTCCCTGGAGCCTTCTCTTCTCCAGTGTGAACAAGCCCAACTCTCTCAGCCTGTCCCCATAGCAGAGGGGCTCCAGCCCTCTGATGGAGGACTTCAGTGGGACGGGTGCAGCAGGAGGAGCCACAGCTGAACGGCATGTAATGAAGCATATAAAAACCCTCTGGAGGTGTTTGTGAGGCTTTTTTAACATATAATAGACAAGTTGGAGGTGACAGGTTGGGGAGAGATGGTTTGTGCAATCTTGTCCCCAACAAAATGTTTTCTGAATGAAGAGGGCAAGTAATAAATAGGAGGGTTTGAGGTGTCTGTAGGAATCTTTGCCCTTAAAACAAACAACTTTAAAGGGAAAACACTGTTTAAGCAATGAGGGAGCCCCTCAGCTAGAAGGGAACAAAGACTAGTTGAGCTCAAAAAATAGCAATTTTTGTGCATTGCTACGTACTACTAATCAGTGGAAGAACAACTGGATTGCAGAGGCAGAGTTTTATGGAATTGAAAAAAAATTCTACTTTCAGATGGGCCATGCTTCTGAAAAGCTTTGCTCTTGGGGTTCTTGTCCGGTGTTAGCCCTTAACTAACTGTGCTTTTATCTGTGTCCTTTCCACAGAACAAATGAAGCAATCCTTCTGGCCCTCTATGAAGCTGTTCACTTAAACCGGAATTTCATCACAGTTCTGGCACAAGTGAGTTGTCACTGCGATGTTTGCCCGTTTCGTTGTAGTGGATGTCTTTGAAATCAGTGTCAGAAATGGAATTGGTGACAAGATAAGTTGTCTTTTTTCCCCTGCATGCTTGTCACAGGGGTAGATGAGCGTGAAAGATCCCCAGGGCCTGGGTTTATTATACCTTTAGGAAATGCTTCCTGCCTTGCCAAAATTAAGTTTTGAGGGCACAGCTCATGTTGGAAGGAGCCATTTTTCCCACTGAATGGGAAGGGCTGCGTGGATTGCCTTCTGTGCCCTGTTCACAGAATCATAGAATCGTTTTGGTTGGAAAAGACCTTTAAGATCATCGAATCCAGATGACAACTGTTCATAGTGCCTTTAGGGGGAGGATGGTGCGGGTGGATTCATAGGGATAAGATTGCTGCAGCTGTCAGAGCAATTCATGCTCTTGTTAAGTCAGGGCTGAGGGAAAGAGGCTGATCTGGCTCCAAAGCTGGATGAATTGTCCTGCCTGGGTGTGCACAGGCTGCATGTTGCTGTCTGTTTGGGTAGCCTTCGCTTAGGGATTCATCGACATGTGACGACTTGGCGTTTCAAATACTCCTTTGTGTTCAAACTTCCTTGGAGAGCCCAGCCCCTTCTGCTTGGGAGACGGTTGCTGGAGCATAGCACTCCTCCTTGTGCTGTTTATAGGGAAGAAACAGCTATGGCAGCCTTCTGAGGAGCATTGGGCTGCTCCATACCTCTGGATGCTTCTCTGAACACTGCTTGAGTTTGCAAAGGTGCTTGTTGCTGGGAGACAGATAACAAGTCTGATCGGTGATCGTGCTGTGGCTGGCTGGAAGGATAGCCTGATGTGTTTAGGAAAACCGTCAGGTTTAGGCTTTTAATTTTGGTTTGTAAGGGCTGCTGGTAGTCTGGGACAAAAAGACATCAATGCAGTTAACACCTTTCCCCAGTTATTTCAGGCCCTCAGGGTGGAGCCATACATCATGGGCTAGATACTTGGCATGAGGGAGGAGACCTCTGGGGACTCCTGACAGTAGTGGTGATGGAAGAAGCCTGATAGGCAGACCTACTGCCTCTGAAGAAAGCTGCTGTCCCACGGGTAGTTAATTCACCCAGATTATTCATTCCTACCACTTGTGAGAGATCTCTGCTCTTTCAGCTCTGTGTAATGCCAACTCAGGCCTTTCTGTGGTCAAGGTATCCCTGAGGGCAGAGACCTTTGGCAGGGGAAAGAGTAGGGCAGGAAAAGAGCAGCTGGAGTGAAAGCTCTTAAAAATTAAAGGATCAGCTATCACTTTCACGAATTAACTAGTTTGAGGGGCCACTGATCAGTGGGTACCATTGAAGGGGAGGCCTGATGTTCTAGGGTGGGTTGTCTGTAGTCATTTAAGAGGGCTGTCCTTTGAAAAAACCTCACCAAAGCTGATGAGTACTCTTGTCTCCCTCGGTGCCATTGCGAAGGACCGCACGGATGACTACCTGCTGCTCTGTGGGCACAGAGGAAGAGCAGGGCTACAGTTGTGTTGATGCCTGAGGTGTTTGAGGCTTTGCTATACTTACCAGCTTGTTGGTCCTCAATGTTTGCTGCTAGGTGGCACTGTTATCTCTCAGCTGACCGTTAGTGGTTGGGGAAAGAAGGGTAAACACCACAGCAAAATCTGTGGAAGCCAGCCTGTTTCCTGTCAGATTTTCAATGGAAAAATTGTATTTTAAAGTTGAAATCAGCACCTGTAATGATTTAAAATTGTCTCTAAATTGTAGTATGTGTGTCTGGTTCCTATAAAATACATGCATTTGTAGTTGCTCATAAAATGCGATCTTCAAAGACAACGTGAAGGATATCCACTTGTGAAAAATCCTACAGATCTAACGTCAAATCGGCAGTTCTGCATCCCTTTCTTTTATTTTGAAATTGCGATGATATATTAAGGCGGATGATACATTTATGTAAAACTTGCCCTATGGAATGGACACTTTGCTTGGCAGCCAGACTTAAAATAGCATGGCAGATTGCCTACAGTCTCACCAGGGCGGATAGATCCGGAAGCCTACAAAGAGTAAAGTCAAAGCAGTAATGAGGCAGGCAACTATTAGCAAAGATGAAATGGGGAGAGTAACCAACTGATGGAAGCTGAGAGGATCGATGATGATAGTGTTATTTATGTTATGTGCTCTTTTCCTGCAGTGCCTGGGCTTTATGGCGAGGCGGGGAAGTAATAAATTGCCATCATCTTTGAATATGAGCAGGTGGAGGGCAGGAGTGAGGAGAATTCGCTTTTAGAAAGAGAAATAAAGGAAGTCCTGGAGGAAGACTTCAAACGCACACCCGTGGGTTGTTTTGGGGGGAATCAGAAGTTATCAGTGGTGTAGGCTTCTGCATAGCTTTTCCCACTCTACGCTGGGGCAGGGCATGTTACCTGTCTGCTGGGGACAGCCACCACTGCCTGATGTATTTTTGTTTTGTGGAGCGGCGAAAACGATGTGCAGTTTAATTGTTAGACAGCCAAGGTCGGGAAGCATAGGCTTGCTTCTTGGAGGGAGAGGCTGGAGTTTCTCGAGGCTGCGCTAGCGATGCTGATTGCGTAGAGCGTGGGGCGGTGCGAGTGGCGATCTGTATGAGTAGTACCCGGGGAAGCTGCTGACCTGTGCGTGTCTGGGCATTTGTGTTTTCTGGTAGAGCCATCCTGAAATGGGGCTGATGACAACACCGACGAGCCCAATTCCAACGACACCTGTCACTCCGCTCGGAACCACCCCTCCTTCTTCAGATGGTAAGAAATGTGATGATCTCCTGGGGAAAACCACTTAGAACTGTAAAATAACTAGCAGAGCATTTTCTCAAGACGGCAACTAATGCTCTGTCTGGAGCAGATGTGACTCGTGGTCTCTTCCTGGAACGACTTGCCTTACTGAACATGAGCAAGGTTCTGTGACTCAAATTTATTTCTGTTTTGCCTTATCATAGAATCAAGGCATGGTTTGTGTTGGAAGGGACCTTAAAGACCAGCTAGTTCCAACCCCCCCTGCCATGGGCAGGGACACCCCCACTAGACCAGGTTGCTCAAAGCCTCATCCAGCCTGGCCTTGGACACTGCCAGTGATGGGGCACCCACAGCTTCTCTGGGCAACCTGTTCCCATGCCTCACCACCCTCTCCATGAAGAATTTCATTGTGATATCCAATCTAAATCTCCTTGCTTTCAATTTAAACCCGTTACCCCTTGTCCTGTCACTACAGGCCCTTGTAAAAAGCCACCCCCCAGCTTCTTTGTAGGCCCATATTATATATTATATAGTTATATATTGCTCAATGAAATTATGCTGATTTTCATTCTGATAACAGTGCTGTCCCAGTATCTGCATGAAGATACACCCAGCCCATTAGTTATCCCATGAAGGCTTTTACTTACGGGTATTTCTGGTATCAGGTTCCTTGCCTGGGATTATTTGTCATTGGAACAGATTTACAGAGAAGCTCCGTGCATTCCTGCTTGTCATTAATGCACTTGTGCCCAGATATGAATTAATTGGGGTTTGAATCCAGCCTAGGTGTGGAGGTATTCCTCCCTCTTGTTGCCTTTTCCCTGACAGGCTTTGTAAACGACTGCTTGCCCTAAGATCTTCCTTCTAAACGTAATGTTACGTGTCCACATCGATACGCTTTGAAGTCATCTAAACCAACAACCCTTTTCGTTTAAGGTAGATACAGCCTCATTTAAGAGCAGAAATCAAATGGTTGTTGTCACATACTTTAATGGCATCCTCCAGATCTGACGAAAGTGTTTAATGAAGGAGCAGAATCAGTTGGAAAGATTTCTGGGGAAAAGCAGCCTGCGTTACTCCGTTCTATCAGCTATTCGGGTCACTTGATATCCTAGTTAAGGATGATCCTCCTTGTGGATGAATTCTGTCTGGTTACCATGGATATCAAAAGCTTCAGTTAAAAAGTCCCTTATGTCTCAAGTCTCCCTGTGCATATAACGTAAAATGTAGAGGGACGGGCATTTTATGGGCTTCTGTTCAACGTGTTGGTTGCAAATGTATCCGCCCACGCGCCAGATTACACAACTGACAGAATTTCTGCTTACCTACATCTGCAGCTTGCTTGCACTCTCTTTTTAATTTACCCAGACCCAAAAGCAAAACAAAAACCCCATCCTGCTTTCAGCAGAGGCCCTGGTCTTGTGACGCTTGAGGCCTCTTGCCGCTCGTAAGGTTACTCAGTTTAAGGAGAGGAGCTGATCCCGGTGTACAGCAATTACATTGGGAAGCATTCTTAATTTCTGTTTGCTCTCACCTTCCTGATCTTATGGAATTTTTTTTTTGAGGACCTCAGCTTGGTTTAGTTTGGTGGTGCTTTAGTATTGCTGTTATTTTAAAGGTATGTCAGAATTTTCCTCGTTTCCTAAGGTCTTGCAACTCAGCTGTAAAATTTGCCTATGGCTGAAAGTTATCAAGAGGCTTTTTGGGTTTGGAATGAAAAGACTGCTTTCTTCTTTTTCCTGCTTTTAAAAGAAGATGTGTAGTTGAGCTACCTTCATGTTACAACACCATGTATACATCCATCTATGGGTTTCAGGCATTTTTGTTTTTTAATGCTGACTGGGATTAAGGAAGGGTTCCTATTCCGGTTTGAAATTTCTCTGTCTGTTAGCCTATAGTGTGAATTAAGACCTTTTAAAGTTTCAGGGTGTGTTTAAAATAATGCAGGTCTGTAGCATGAACCAGGATAAGCAGTGATGAGTTCTTCCTTCCTTTTTTAAAAAAATGAGACTTTTGCTAGAAACTGTTGATCCCTAATATGTAAATCAAGTGTGCCTGTCACCATAGTTATCTAAATGTCAGTTTGCTTACTGTTGTTAAATATTCATTCACTGCGTTCATTGTAACAGCTCCAGAAGGACCCACTGGGGATATAAATACATTTTTCAGACTTTTAGCTAAATCTTTGAGCTATTCATAATATTGGGAGTGAAAAAGCTTCCAGTCTCATTGCATAGACTTTGCCAACAGACTGGACACCTTAGCAACATGCCAGGAGCCCCAGAGCTTCCAGATTGAATGGACTAAACCAGCTCATGCTTGGGGATGAGGAGCCTTTGGAAGCTGAAAGCCCCATTATCATATCTTTGTGATTCGAACAGTGAGGTTACATTGATCCATTTGGCCTGTTGTTTCCAAGAGCTACAGTTTTGTATTCAAGGTGACTGTATAATCCTGAGCTCCAGGAGGACCTCTGCAGTGCTCACTTTAAAGAATCCTGCTGTTTGTTCGTCTCCTTCAGTCTTCCATGCCTCTGCTTGCCCCGGTCCCGGGGGTAAATAAGCCTGACTTGCCTCGTCGCAAGGTTGTGAGATTGAATTGTGAACGGCGTTGTTTGTTAAACAGGCCTTTCTCTGAACCGAAGTACAGTTGTGTGCAGGATCACACACCACGTCCCCTCGGAGCGCCGGACCTAGCCATCCAAAGATCAGATCTGAGCGATTCCTCATTCTCGCAAGGTCCATTCTCATCGTATATACCTTTTTCTTTCCTCAAGAGTGAGAAGAGCCTTGAGCATTCCTGAGGATAGATGGAAAAGAGATAATGTAGTTCTTAAGATGCGTGTCCTAGCGGTCTGCAGATCTGTTTCCAGTGCAAAGGGAGCGCTGTCTTAGGCTATCTTGAGAAGGGAGAGCACCTTCTGGCAGTCGTAATTCAAGCCACCTGTGACCCGCGTGTGAAAGCCTGCGAGTCTGTGCTCCTAGGCAGCCAGAACAGTGGGGTTTATAGTCATGTCAGGGCAGGCACGTAGACCTGCAAAAGATCTCCTTGACGCCTTCATTCTGTTGCCTTGTGTTTGCAGGCACATCACCATGGAATTCCTTAGATTTATCAAACTCTGTCTTAATTTCTTTCCCAATAATTCCTGTTGGGCGGCAGTTTTGCATCTTGTTCCTTGGTTAGAAATCTTCAACTTCCCAACCTTCATTTCTTGTCAGTTTATGCCCATTTATCGTGACGTTAGCCTTACTTTAGAACGCAGATGGCTCTCCTTCGTACGCTGGGTTACTCACCTGTGTATTTCCTGCCTCATGTGGGCACTCTGTTCCTCTGATCAACCTACTAGCCTTTCTCTAAACTTGTTCCAGTCTGAGTTCATCCTCTTTCAGTGTGGGATCAGCCTAATTGTGCGGGGTGTTCACAACAAGGTCTCACCAGCACCTCCTGCAGGGCATTCCTGTGTTCATATCTCCGCTGAAAGTGGTTTCTGGGTACGTTGCAGGACCACGCTGCTTTGTGTTGGTAGCCCATCATCTCGTAATCTGATAGTGTGCCATGGCACCACAGCGTTTCGTGTGCAGCTCTCAGCTTGCCATGGAAAGAAATCCCTGAATTCCTAATCTTGCAGGTTGCATTGTTGAATTTGATCTTGTATTTACTATCTCGTCCTCGCATTTATCCTGTTGTTTGTGTGCAGTCTGATATTCCTCTGTATTTACATAGCCCAACTTTCTGCCATTAGCAGATCCATTAGCAAGCAACTGTTTCTTGTGCCTAGTCACTCACAGAGAACTACTCGCTGAACTGATACCTAAGGAATTCCGTTAGTAACTTCTTCCCAGACTGGTAATTTCTCCAATTGCTTCTCCCTTGCAAGTTCTTTGATGTACTTTAAATTTCTCTGTTGGTTCCCACCTAGATGCTTCCACCTTAATTTTTCATCCAGAACTGTGTTAAATGCCTTACTGAATTCCTCCCAGACTAGCTCTATCAGTTTTGTTTTGTGTTTGTTTTGTTTTGTCTGAACTAATTTATCTTAAATGATATCAGACTTACCTGGCAGGATCTGCAGGGAAACACCTGCTGCATTTTTCCCCACTGATCTTTCCCCCCTTCGGTAGTTGTGGTAAACTGTCAGTGGGCAGGCTGGGAATGGGCCTTGGACAGCTCCGACTCAGCCATCAGGAAAACTGTGGCTCACTCACATGGCAGAGGTTTGACAGCTCATAAACTCGGTGCTTCGGGGGTACATGGGGAGTGAGCAGCAGGCACATTGTGCAATTAGCTGGGTAGTTGAGAGAGCTTCTTGTAAAGCCTAAGGCAGACGATGTCCAGTGTTCAGGCGTCAGAGGTGCAGCCGGTGGTAACACGGGGCGTATCCTAGAGCAATGCCAACGCACTGCTGTTCTGCTGCAGGGATGGGAAGCACATTCCTGCTCCCTGCTGTGTTGTGATTCCTCTGGCACAAGCTGTGCTTGCTTCTGCCTCTTGATTTTTATAAAGCTGCACTTTCTACCCTCTTTTCACCCATTTTGGTCATGCAGTCATTGTCACGTTACTGTCTTGCCTGTTGCTTCTGCAAGAGAGGCCGCTGTTGGGAGGGAGGGATGGAATTGATGTGGACCATTTAGAACTGTGATTCCAAACCAGCTGAAACTGAGTAAGGTCCTTGCTGGTCACCTGTGTTTCCAAACTGAGAACGCTGTGAACGTTAGCTGTGTTGGTTGTAAGAATTAATTGGATATCGGTGAGAAGATCTTGAGCTCCCTTGGCTGGGAATGTTGATGAGTGCTAACACCGCAGGCTGATCTCCCAGGGTGGGAAGGACAGGACAGGGGAGGGTATCACTGTGCCGGGTACCACAGCCTACACTTAGAGGAGGAGAAATGTCTCTGAGGGAGTGGTACCAGTCTTCAAAACAAAATCTCTGCTGGTGGCCATGAAGGAGGAGGAGGTCAGGTGACCCTGCAAATAAAGCTAATCCTATCCCAGATCTGTGAGTCTGTGTCTTGGTTCTCTGTGTAGTTATCTGTTGTATTTGCGGAGGGTAAACGTGTCTTATCTGCTTTGTTCCAGTTATAAGCTCTGCGGAGCTGCCTTTGGATGCTGATGTGCAAACCAGCAACCTGCTGATAACCTTCTTGAAGTACAGCTCGATTGTGATGCAGGACACAAAAGGTAAATATGTTCTGTTGATGCAGCAGGCAGGGCTTCTCGAAGTCAGGAGGGCGTAAGAATGTGTCTAGTGACTCCAGAATCAGGAGTTAACTGGAGTCCCTTCAGAGGACTGAAGATTCCACCTTTTGAGAAAATTAAATGATATCTTATTGCAAGATAAGAGTTATGAGACTAGGAGACACCTAATGCTGGCAGGAGAGAAGTCAAATGTGGGAAGAATGTAATAATAATAGCACCTAATAACCAAGCCTGTCTCCCTGCAGGAGGTGTGAGCATATCTGATTCCCAGCCGTCAGTCAGAGGGGAAGTCATGTACCAGAGAACTGTGTTTTTAAGAACATTTAGAAGCTGACACAGGGGGCAAAGCTTAGCATTAGGATGAAATATTTCCTTTGTCCTTTGGTACTTGCTGGTTAAACAGGCAGCTCTTTAATTATAAAGAGGGCAGCAGTAACTTACACTGCACTGGCAGTAATTTGCTTGAGAAGATATATTTCCATATTATGCTTTTTGTTTCTCCTGATAGCTTTGTGGGGGTTAATTTCAGCTGGCTGGAGTTGAAGTATTGCTTCATCTCCCGCTCAAGGTACCCAAGGGCGCTGTTTGCCCAGTGGTTGTGTAGGCAGGGCCATAGTGTGAACATAACAAGTGATCTTTGTACCGTATTGCAGCCTATTACTGCCTTCTGCTGTGAAGTTAGATGTAACAACTGAACTAAAATAGGAAGATAGCTGCGGAGCTCTGGTACATCGGTTACTGGACTTCGTGAATGCTTGGCACTGAATAAGAGAGCCCGCAGGAGGATTTCCTTGTACCTACCAGCTTGCAGTGAAATTGTGCCTGGCTGTCTTGTTCGATGTGTGAGCTAGCGGAGGAAAAAGTGAATAATTGAAATTGAGGCCAAAAGGGACTTTATGAAAATATCTAGCACATCCCTCAAAACTAAGGCAAAACCCAGTTTACCTGTATCTTTTCTCAGAGGGGTTGCTAACAGGTTGGCTGAAGGCACTCTGCTAGCGGAGCATCGTTTTTAGGCTATCCATTCCAGTGTTTAGTGTGAGAAAGCATCACGTGCTTCCTGAATTCTTTGCTGTGGTTTAAATTAATTACTACTTATCTTCTCCAAGATAAATATTGAGAATGGATTATTTCTTTCTTCTTTGTGTCAGCCCTTATCTGTTTGAAGTCTGCTTTCATGTTTCCTCTTGCTTTTGTCTTGAAGCTAAACCACACCAATCTCTGCTCAGTCATTTCTTACAGATTGCACACATGAGGAGGGCTTACCAGCTCTCTAATAATTCTCATTTGCTTTTCTCAGGGTCTCTCTTGCTGATCCAAGTCTCTGATGGAACAATTTTGTGTTTCTCAATTTGACTTCTGCACTTATTAGTTGCTGTAATATGGCAAATCTGCGCAGGGCCTCAGAAACTGCCAAACTGGATTAGTTCCAGATGGATTGAAATCTGATAGAGGGGATTCCTTGCTAAAGGAGCCAGGGAGAGAGGAGTTTATTCTGGTACGAGGCAGGAGTTGATGTTTCTTTCTTTACTTTGGTCCTAGCTTGTGTAACATTTGATATTCGTGTGCCTGGTAGACTTAATCTCCTTGCCGCCACGGTAATACGTGGCAATCAGCTCCACTGGCTGATCGCTTAGAAGAAGTGTGTATTAATTCTAGTGGGTGTTGTCCTGTCCTTATATTTTGATGACACATGGGGCCCTGCCTAACTTTTGTTTTTCTTCTTGGGTAAGACCGGGTATGTGACACCAATATAGCGGCAAGAGAAGAATGAATAACTCTAACGTACTCCACGTGTCTTGACACTGGCGGGAACACTTAGAGGGGAGACTGGGTTGTTCCACACCCAGGACTAGACAGTTTTGGTCCTGTCCCAGAGAGCATAATTTAATAGACTGCATTTGCTAGATCTTCCTCTTGTTTTCTCTTGTGTCAGTCAGAGGCAGCCGCCTTGGGAGAAACAAAACACCTGCATGACGTTTTTTCCCATCTGTAACAGAAGGTTCATGCTGATATACCCCCCATAGGAAGTGTCCTGCTTTGCCCCTTTAACGAAGGATGCTGTGACAGCGTGAAGTGTCTGTGTGAGTAACTGCCTGCACAGCTGCCCCATACCGCTGAAAGTGGTGTGATGCTCACAACGCGCCGGCTAAAGGCAGAGTGTTTGGTGTGGAACGGGAGCCTTTACAGTACGATCCCCGGAGAGAGAGAAGTGGTAGCAGCACCTACAGAAATATACAGGGAGGCCTTGTAACAGGAAGATAACAAGGCTCCAGTGTATCGGAGTTCTTTGAGGCCGTTTCTCCTGCTTTGCTGGAGTAGAAAACTTTTCACTTAAATGTTTTAGCTGAGGTAAGGAGACATAGGAGACACTTTTAACTCTCCCATTCCAAAATACCTCTTCATCTTACTTAGTGCACCAAGATGAAATCAGCACACTTGAGGGCACATCTTGTTAGTAAATATCTGTCCCTCAGCAGCGTAGAAAAGAAAACAAGAGAGGCATCAAACTAGACAGAACAGCTAGCTAAGCCCATTCTGGTTTTATAGATTACAGTGTACACGCTAACTAGCGAATTGTTTGTAAAACTGACCTGCAGAGATGCAAGGAGTTTGGCTGATGCTCTCTTCCGATTTATACTTAAGACCCTCTCCTCCAAGTTTGACCCTAGGGCAGGTGTCTGGGATGGCACGTGTCTTACGCTTTAGGAAGGCTGATGGAGGTCCCATGGGTGTACAGTTTAAGCTTCCTCAGAATTTAGTTGTGTGCTCTTGTGACTGGGTTTGTTTGTTTTTGTGGGTTTGGGTGTATGTGGTGTGAGTGGTTTGTTTCTTAGAACAAAGATTTTAAAATGAGCTTGATGGACAGTGTCTTGAACAACCTGATCCTAGCTGGGCCTGCTTTGAGCAAGGATTGGACCAGAGGTCTCTTCCACCCTAAGTTACTCTGACTGTATCTTGTTTTTTTGGTCTTTCAAGGTTAAAATTAAGAGAGAAGGGTTTTAAATAATCCAATAAAAAATGGCATTTGTCTGCCTTAGTCCCTCTATTTGTGAGCCCTTCAGCCCTCCTGTTGTCATTCAGGGCAAAAGCTGCTTGAGGTTGTAAGATGAATAACAAACTGCGGAACCTGATCAGGGTGGAACTCTTTTGGCTTAAAATGCCAAGTCTTTGCAGACTTCCTTCTTTCCTGGCTTTGCACAGAGTGAAGTAGGTCACGTCTCTCAGTACTGGGTTGAAAACTTGGGATTTTGAGCGTGATGTGAGGAGTCGTTCTGCTACACCGTGCTGTGCCTCTGCCAAAGCTTCGCTGCTTGTTTCGTAACCTACAGCAAAGGTGATTTTTCTCATTCTGTCTAGCTTAAGAGAGGGAAAAGTGCGTCTTCGCTGCGACAGAAAGCCTGGGACTAACCCCAGTATTTAGAGTGTCTGTGGAGGTAAAAGCGAATGAGACAGAAGCCCCAGTTACTGTTGGAGGTTCAAATCGGAAACCCTGCTGTTGGCACAGACTGACAAATTGGTGGGGCTTAGTGGTCAGGCTGGAGGGTGGGTGCTTAATGAGAGTAATTAGGCTATTAGCTATCGTGGAGGAGTAGGCTGGGCTTTTCTCCTACTGCAGCAGCGCTCTCTCCGGCACTGCTCGGCTCGTGTGGCTCATGGAGGACTTGTTTTTTCTTCCTTGCAGACGAGCACCGGCTGCACAGTGGCAAGCTGTGTCTGATTATCCTGACGTGCATAGCAGAGGTAGGTTTCTGGTGTGGAACTGTTCAGAGGATGGTGTGTTACAGGGCTCTATCTGCATGCACATCCCCTGCCTCTTGTTGAGCAGGAGCTGAAGATCCACAGTGGTACTGAGAAGCGAGGACCACAGGCACTTACCATTTTTGCTAATGAACCTGATGCAGCACTGTTAAAATTGACTTGAAACTTGAAAATTGGATCATCTTATTTGGGTTAGCCAACTCCCAGGGATGAAGAGAGAGAAAAGGCATAGGGTCACTCTTTTCTTAGCTGTTGAGTGACCTTGTGGTGTGGCTTTTAGATGAGTAATGTGCTAATTGCTCTCAGCTCTGTGCTATTCACAGTAAACACGGGCAATGCTGTATCCCTTCTGCCTAAGAAGGATGCGAGTCTGAAAGAAAGCCACATGGCTGTAGGTCCCTGCAAGCAAGACAAGTAGTGAATCTGGTAGTAGGGTGAGAAAGCAGGATCACAGAGCTGTGTCAGTGGTCCTGGCTGAATGTGGTCCAGTCTCATGTGAAGTATCTACTAATGGCTTGGCTGATACCCTGAATGGTGATTGAGTTTGAGTGGCATTTGTATTTTGCTTCCTTGCAAGTTGTTCTTAACAAAGAGTAAAAAGAGTGATGTTGATAGCCAGTGTAGGGCTTCTGAATTACTTCAGGGTGCAGTCTGAAAGGTAATGCATCTGCATTTCAAATATTTACAATGAAATGGTTTTCAAATATTTATAATTAAGTGGTTTTGGCACGTGAGTTCTTCAGGTGGATGCATAGATAACACAAGATAAGAAATTCTGTTGCTACATAGCAAGGGCATGTTTTGGTTCTGATATTAATGGGAAGGTATATTTATTACCCAACCTGGCTGTGTTATCTGGAGGAACCGCTTTGGTTTAGAGCTGGGCTTGGAAAGAGTTTTGTCCGAAGGGTGAAACAGCTGATAAACCTACCTGCTAGCACTGCAGTAACTTCTGACGTGATGGGTCCATCCAAATGCCAATATAAACCTTTGTCCACGCAGTCCCAGGAACTCCCGTGCTGGAAAACCTCCACCTGTGCTCTACAGCACTTGTTAAACTCTTGACACTGTGCTAGGTGCAGCCCAGAGTTTGGATGAGCAAAGGAGGAGAGTGGAAAATAAATTGCTAACAAAACAAGCAGTGGTGCAGACTTGGTCTCAAGTGGAATTGGGATCAGGAGGGGTTTACTTTTGTGTGACTGGAGACACGGGTGCAGACAAGAGGAGGGGACACGTGGCTTTCTGACCTTATATGTTGGGAGTTTTGCACTGAAACGTGATTTGAGAGACAAGTGGAAGGTGTTGGACACTTGGTTGGCTATTCATATCTCCTCTCTTTCCTTGCCCTTTTCAATAGGATCAGTATGCTAACGCTTTTCTCCATGATGACAACATGAATTTTCGAGTAAACCTACACAGGATGGTGAGTCTTTTCCTCCAGATGGTCTGTTTTCTCTTCGAGATGAGAACACGCAGGGTTTGAGTCCCTGTATATTGAAAACTGTGTCACAGACGCGTAACCTAGATTGCTGAGGCATGTGGAAACACTGAGAAACGCAGCAGTTGGGGAATGATTTTGAAATCGCTCTCAGAATGTCTCACTCCTTCAAAGAACAAAGAGCTGGTTGCCCTGTCGGTGAATTCCGAGGCCGGGTAGCTGGGGAGGAGCTGTGTGTGATGAGGTCTCTGAGGAGATCAGTGGCACAGAGAATGTTCTGCCTGAATCTTCAGCGTTAGCCTTCATGTGATGTATTAATAGCCAGTGCTCTGATTTGGCTTATGCTTCATCCTGGGTCGGTGATTCACCTTCAAGGAGAAAAGTATTTCTCCAGAGCTTTTTCCAATGGGTATCTCTGGAGGAACTGTCCTTGCCTGGCCCACGAAGCTCTGTAGTTACAAGTAGCTTGAATGGGTATCCTGACTTGATGCATTTTGTCGTTGTGGTGCTGGCAAATTCCACCTCATCTGTCAGTGAAGCAGCACTTGAAAGTATCAGTAGTTCAGGACAGAAACAAACATCTTATAGTGAGCATACTGCAAGGATGCTAGTCGTTCCTACTTAACAACAAAGTTGTCATTCAATTAGCCTTTCTGGTCTGTTACAACAAAGGCCAACGCCGTTTAATATCGCACACGCTGTTAAGAATGCAGGTCAGACTTCTGGGTCAGGAGCAAATCAGTGTGTTAACCAAGGGGGAGGAATTGCTCTGTGACTTTTTTTGGTTGTTGTTTGTTTATTCCTTCTGGCTTTTTTTTTTTCTTCCCCCTCCTGCCTTCGTGGTATAAAAGTGCCCTCCGGTTACACAGGTAGAGAAACAAAATCCCAGTGGTCAGCATGCTGAAAAGTGGGCACAGTTTTGCTCCAGGCCTTTAGGATTAATATAGGTGAGAGAGCAATTGGAGAAAAAGACAAGGAGAAGCCTGTGCTGATGGTGCTGTTTGCATGAAAAATACAGTAATACACAGCATGTCACTTCAGGCTTCTGACAACTCCTTTTCATCTTTGTGTGTTTGAAGCCAATGAGACATCGGAAGAAAGCAGCAGACAAGAACCTGCCCTGTCGCCCGCTGGTGTGTGCGGTGCTTGGTGAGTATTGTTAGAGTACGTACGTGGGTGCTTGAGGTTCCCGAAGCATCTTCTGATTTACAGTAGAAATAGGAGATTTGTGGATTAAGGGGAGGGGAGGATGGACTTAAAAGGAGGGCAGTTACTACTGAAGGTATTTCCAGCAATGGGCTGTCCATCTCTGTGCCTCGCAGAGACATTAAATCCAAGATTGCTGCTCTGCAGCCAGTAATCCTATCTACAGCCAGGTTTGCAGAAGCCTTTTGGCCCCTTTTACCTCAATTAGTAACAATAGAGAGGGCAGGTGATCAATAAATGCAGTGTTTTAGGTGAGTGTGGTAACAGTGAGTCACAGGTGCTTTGTAGATGATACATTGAGGGCAAACCTATGGAAAGGGCAGGCGTTTGGACGCGTTTGCTGGGAATTTAGCCTTTTCTGGGCAAAAACCCAATAGGAATGTCAGTAGCCAGGGTTGGTTTTGCCTCTGGATATGGAGGCATGGTTGAAAGCTTTTCATGCAGCACATGATTAAATTGTGACACTCATTGCTGTGGAGGCCAAAAGCATAACTAGGTGCAGGAATGGACAGAGCCTGGATTCCTGGATGTCTCTTAAGCCTGATGATATGGAAGCAGTCTCAGACTCCAGCGTTTTCAAAGAGGTGTTTATCGAAGCCAAGGTGCAAGAGCTGCATGAAGAATCTTTCTAGACTTAGCAGATTTCATGCTCTCTTTCCCTAGACTGTTTTTAGCCACCATGGAGTCACACGGGGCTGTTAGCGCTCGAGGAGGTTGAATCTCTCAATCGTTACCGCTAGCATGGGTTAAGCGTTTCGTGTTGGAGTTGTGTTGGGCAGAGAACGCAACACGTTCAGTTAGCATTTATTAGCTGAATCACAGAAACTTATCGCTTCCAGTTGTTTTTCTGTATTCTGCCTCTTATCCTCAGACTGGGAGCCCTTAAATGTTAGAGACATTATTTTTTCTCCCCCCTCGAATGAGTCTTGAGCAGAAGTTTGGCCTGTGTTGAGATCAAACTAGGTTTGCTTGCTTCAGAACTTAATTTAGGGAAAAATAGGTGTTCTCTACAATGTCTTCTCATTGCTTAAACATCTAGGTTGTGCATCATTTCTGGTAAGAATGATTTTTCTAAAATGTGCTTCTCAATGGAATTTTCCATTAATGGCAAGGCTTTGAAATATGAGAGCAATTCTAAGCATCAAAATTCGTGGTGTATTCCTTATTTGACTAACAGTGGGGTAAAGCAGTGCCTCGAAGCAAAGTACATCAGGTGCCCTCAATTTCCAGTAGGGTGGTTTGTTTTTTTTTTAATTCCAGAGGTTGTCTAATGGTCTTTAAACAAAAAAGTGACATTTCTCTTACCTAAGCAGGACTGTTGTCTGGTGGGGTAGGTAGGTGGGGTAGTTTGACTTCCTCATTGTTGCCTACTGCAAGTTAACCACGGCCAGCTCATTGCTTACTTTATCATTTTCTTTTCTGTCAGATTTGATGGTGGAATTCATTGTAACCCACATGATGAAAGAATTTCCTATGGATCTCTATGTGTAAGTGTCTGTGGGGTGACTCACTGTGATTTCATTTGAAGTTTGAATTTGGGGGGGAATTGCAGTCACGCAGCAATCTTCCGGCTGAAATACCACTTTGTGGCTGGGGGGAACGGGATGGCTTTTCATGGACTCTTCCAGCAACTTTTTCTACTTCTGAAATGCCCCGGGTGCCAGAAGATTGGAAGAGAAATGAATTTCCATCTTTCAGACTGATTTCCTAATCTACTTGATCAAATGCAAAGAGCTTTTCGGTCGGAACGGAGTTTCCCGATAGAGAGTCATTGCAAGAATCCCCGCTTCCGAGAAGATGAATCTTGGTCTGGAAACTGAAAAGACAGTTTTGAAAAACCAAGGATGACTGATGTGAGGCCTGGAAGGCAGCGTGGAGAGTGAAGAGAGTGGTTTAAGCCTGCTAGGCAGCAAGGGGTAAAACTTAGCAATGGGGACAAAGACAGAGAGGACGGGGCTACCCATGAGCACTCCGTGTGTCCCAGGAGGCCCCTAGAATGCTTTGTTCTGCTGTAGCCTGGAGGGCAGAAATAGGATTTAGGCAGATCGTTGGCTTTGCTCTGACTGTTTGTACAGTGCTGAATTTCCCCAAGGCCTGAACAGCACTATGTTCTGTAGAAGAGATAAAGATACATAGGCTGTCTTCCCTTAAGGTAGCTTTTCAGCGTGTTCTGATTTTGCCCAAATAACTCTGCAACTCCAGTGCCTTTGCAAGGGTTGTACAGCTCAGTTATGAGCTTGCAAGAAATGTTTTTTTAATGACAATTACAGAATTGGTTGCAGAAGGGTGTAGTGTGTTGGAATTTCACAAGAAAGTTGTGAAGCGCTTGGGCTCAAAAGTAAGGTCACATCTAGCAACCCTGTGAGAGTAAAACTAATGAGCAGTAGGACCATTAGTGGACACCTGTATCCATTCATTTTGGCATGGCTGTGCTGTCGTTTCACTGCGCTGTCTGAAACCATCCTGTAGCAGACGCGGTTCTTGCAGACAAAGTGGGTGTTCTGAATGCATAAACAGTGTCGTACTTCTCTGCAATATATTTAAAAGGTGACAGTATGAAGCTGCTCAAGGGAGGGCTTATTAATATTTAAAAGAGAAATCCAAGTTACTTTGACCAAGGGTGTTTTTTTGTCCATTATGGGTATTTATGAATCCTTGGCACAGAGCTAAAAACCAGACACCCCACCAGGATGGATAACGTCATAACTGAGGCAGTTCCGTGACTGAAGCAGTGCAGTTTGGGAGTCTGTAGGCTGGTGCTCTGCCTCTTCAGGCAGGGATGCCAGGGTTGTTATGCCCCTCCTCATGCCTTGATTTCACCCAGACAGCTGTATGCTACCGTGTACAGCCACAGGGTTTCAGTGCTGGGGTACGTCTGCACAGTATTTCGCATTAACAGCTATATTAATTATAAAGAAATGTTTTAGCCATTGCCAGATTCTCTCTGGTCAGTGCCTTAAATAGCTGTGGGTTGGTGTTTTGGTGTTTTTTTTTTTGTTTTTTTGTTTTTTTTAAGGCCAATTTTAGTCTAACAGCCAAGCAAATATGAAGGTGGAAAGGTCCTGGGCATTGTCTGGTACATGTAACATCAGAAATTGCAGGTGCTGTTCCTCATCTGAAGGCAGCTGTCTGTATCCTAGCTGGTTTGCTTCCTTTTCTTCATTGAATTTAAGAGAATCCAATTTGAAATACAGGACTTGATCTGATGTTCAGCTATTATAAATGGTTTTATCTTTATTTCTCTAAAATTAGTTTCAGTCCTTACCCCATAATGGGATTTTTGTGATCATCTAAGGGTCTGAAAAGAATAATGTATACATTCTGCATATTTTTTCTTAAGGTTTTTTTTAAAGCCTTATTTTTGAACTCTTCACCTCACTTTGAATAACACCCATGCAAGTTTTTGTGATTTGATTTCTCTGTGTTTGTCTGATGTGTAGTGTCTTTCAGTAGTGCCTTTTTAAAGAGATGTTGATATTAATGGGATAATGTGTTTTTGAGAAATAAGGATTTGGGGAAAACGGATTTTTTTCCTTTCTGAAGTCTTCCTTCTGTTTGTTTTTCTAAATGTCAGTGACTAAAAATAGCTTGGTCTAACAAATTCAAATTAGTAATCTTTTCTGTGTTGTCCTTAATGATAGCCAGTGCTAGAGAATTTACTCACTATATTGTATGTTTAGTTCTGATGTTATTGGTTTGGGCTCCTAAGAGTTTGCATGAACTTGGAGACTTACGGGGTTTGGCGACATCACAAGCATACTAACTGTATGCTGGGGGATTTCAGAACTTGTAGGTGTATTGCTTGATCATTCTTGAATTATTTGTTTAAAGGGACTGGAGAATTTGTGAGAAATCTTTCTTTTTTTTATATAACTAAACTGTATGCCTCAGTCAAACTAAAAATCCTGCAGTTAGCTTGACTCTGTCATTTCCTTTAGTCTCATCATTTGGGCCAAAGAAACTGAAAAGCTCAGTTGTGTCCAGATTTTACAAAAGCTGAGCACAGTATCTCATACCTATGGAGCAAGTTAAGTAACTCCTTTTGTGGAGCTTACGAGGGCCTCAGGTAAGGACAGCAAAGAATGGAAAGTATTAATTAAATATAAACCACAAGCTTGCATTTGTAGTCAGTGCAGTCATGTTGAGCTTAAACTGGCACACAGGCCCCTTTCTCTTGTTTCCTTTCTCCTTGCTTCCCTTTAGGAACCCAAACCCCTGAGCCCCATCCTCCTCTGATAGACTTCATGTGTGTCCTTGCTGCTGACTTCAGAGACATTTCCAGGTTTGGTGCAGAACTGCTGGGAAATGCAATCTAATTAATGCTTCGCCTTCTCTTTTCCAGACGCTGTATTCAGATTGTGCACAAGCTGCTGTGCTACCAGAAGAAGTGTAGAGTGAGGCTTCATTACACCTGGAGGGAGCTCTGGTCAGGTACTTTGCATCTGGAGAGACAGTCAGAACATGAAAAGCCCAGAGTGGGTGGCTGTGTGGTGGCTGTGACTGCTGGTTCCATTGCTACAGGGTTAAACAGCAAGCAGCAATTCTGTTAAAGCATCTTCATTTTGCTTCTTCGTTGCTACATGCAAATTACCTCTTTTGGAAAGCCAGGTCATTATCATAATGGTAGCTAATTTACTTTCTTGTCTGGCCATGATCACCATGGTATCCAAATGCCTTTGTTTTTCTGTTTCATTACCTGAGTCCCTCTTCAGCTGATTGGAGGAATGGAGTAATGTTTTATGCAGGAGTGTTTCCTCTCTCAGATATTTGTGAGTAGAAAGGAGGTAGGCTTTCGGGTACAGGGAGGTGGACCCTGCTTTTCCTTTTTCCTGTAAGAGTTGGAGACGCACAGAGTAGCATTTGCAGCTCCTTCTGAAGACAGCAACCTAGAAATGTCAGTGGGAGGGAAGAGAGGCTTTTAACTCTGACCTTTGCATTGATGGTAGATAGTCTGGTTCATGCCACTGTTGTCCTGAGATAGATAAGTATTATGGGGTTTGACTCAGCCTGGTGGATGTAGCTTTGTAGGACTGTTCTATGATGCGGTTATTGTGTGGGTGGTCTGAGGGAAGGGGGTGGCAGAATGGGTGGTGAGACCTAACCACCGGCTTTTGTGGATATGGTGTGTGCTCCTGTTCTTACCTTGCCAGCAGTGGAGTAGCTCAGCTAGGAAAGTACAGTTAATCCCTTAGCTGTTGTGGCTTAAACTAGAGGTTTGTGAAAATTCAGGGGAACGTGGCCCTAATTGTGTATTCCTGGAGCTGTGCTTGAGACCTGGGATCAGCGACTTGGCTGGAGTAGTGCAACTCCCATCAGAAATTTGAGAGAGGATAACTTTTGATGAGTGGTGTGTGAAGCTGTTCTCAATTAACACCGAGTACTTCCCTTCAGTAGCTTTGTGCAGCGGAGTGTAGGTACAGAGAAATGAACCACCAATCTGAGTCACTTCCAGTTATTAAATTTTTGCCTTGTGTGACATGTGGCCCATTCAGACTTTCTAAATGATTCTCATAGAAGGTGAAGTGGCTGCCCCTAATTAAGGGATTAGCGATTTCTTTTTGGTTGTTTTCTTCTAAACGGAGCCCCTGGAGGTATGGCTGCGGTGTAGTGCCGGTGTGTGTACAGTGCGGCATCTGTTGTGAATAGAAATCGCATCTGACAGCCGGTGTGATACCGTCTTAGCAGCCACCAGCGAACCAGATCCATTCCTACTTGGCCAGGCTGAGCTGGGTCTTTCCCACATGCTGGTGGTGTGGAAGTCTCAAATATATTGAAGGTACTGTGGCACAGAGCACACTCGGGCGTCTTTCAATCCTTAACTTTTAGGGGGAAGAGAGTAAAAATCATCGCTACACACTGAGATTCAGTATCTTGGGATATTCTTGTTAGCTGTCTCTAATTAGCCGGTGTTTGTACAGTGCCTGGGAAATGTAAAGTGCCTCAGCAGTATTAAGTACTGCACATGCTTGGAAAGCAAAGCAGTGAAGTAAAAAGCGCTCAGGTTGGTCTGGTCAGGTTCCTGTGAAGGGCCTGGAATGTCTGCGTACCTTCAGTAGCTGAAGAGCTCCGTGCTCGCTGTAGATTTCTGTGTGTTTGGGGAGATCCTCACATGTGGGAGTAAATTACAGTAAGAATGTTTCAAAGTCGTTTTTTCTTAGAAGATGTTGAGAGGATCTTCAGTAGCTGCGAGGTGACTGGTACAGGCTGGACGGTACCAGTGGTACCTGCACCTGTAAAAGGGCACGTCCTGGCTCTTCCAGGTGTGTAACTCTAGGTGCTTCATGTGACAGACTTAATGTTAACTGCCAGCCCCGTCTTCAGGTATATTTCTTAATTAACTCTTAATTAGCCCTGTCAAGGCTGCTGTTTGATTACCAACTCTGCTGCTGCCTTGGTGAAAGAATGGCTATTTTTCTGGTCTTGATCTATCCGACAAACAATTCCAAACCAGACCACAGGGACTTCTGAATTAATTTCTTTCCTTGATGTGAGCATATTCCCCTTTGGGCTTTTATCTGGGATCGAAGAATTAGTTGTCGCTGCTGGAGGAACAGCTAACGGGGAGCAGCTGTTCACAGGAAGGTGTGAGATATTGGGTTGCCCCATCAGGCGTGATTTACAGAAGGTCTTCAAGCCCACACTTGTCTTCTTGAATGACAAGGTGTGTGATGACTGGAGCAATGCCCCTGGATAATAGCAATGGAAGCCCCCCAACAGAGCTGAGTGGAACAAAGAAGCTGGAGGGAATTGGTGTAAGGAAACATTGAAAGAAAGGGAGAGAATTCTGCTTGGCATGTAAAAGGAGGAGAGTTGTTTCAGGCAGAAAACTGAGTAGGAGAGGAAGACAAAGAGAATAGTGTGGGGAAGGTGGTCGGTATAGGGTGCGGAGGAACAGAGATAAAGGTTGTAGGTGGAAGCAGTAGCAATGTATGGAGCCTTCTGTTCACTTGCCGATGCTAAAGTTAGCTAGTCTCTAATTAAGGAAAGCCACTTATGTCATCTGATGGATAGATGCTCGTGCTTCATCTTCAGTATGGAAGGCCAGCAGCACTTTGAGAAAGTTTCTGCGTTCCCTTGTGTGATTTCAGGTTGCAGTGACTGCAGAGAAAAGCAGTGGAGCCGGGTGTTTGGCATCTCTCAGGACACGTATCAGGCTGCTGGTGCAGTTTGTGATACCTTACAGTTTTTGGATGTGCCAATACCTGGCTCATTGCTTACGTGGGGTCTTACTTCTGATGGATTTCTTCCTCAACATCTGAGCTTGAGGAAGAGCAATACTGTTACTGAGTCTTTGGTTGTGATCCAGCCTGAGCTTCTCTGTGCTATTAATTCTTTCATGTTAAGTCCAGGGGCCAAGACCACAGCACTGTTTACTGTGTAAACCTCTAGCTGTGCTTGAAAGTTTAGCTGACGGGATGATGCAGGAGTTTGCGAGCTGGAAGCGGGACTGACAGAAAGGAAGATCTGTCAAAAGTAGTATGTATAAGATGGCTTTAGCTAAAAGTAGTGTAAAAACAAATACCAGATTACTAGTGGAGCTGGATTCTGGGGTATCCTAAGAATGCTGGAGAGCAAAAGCAATGATAATTTGATTAGCCTGTGAAGATGATTACCAAGCACAGCTACTGGTAGATAATCAGATCCAGAGATGCCTGTTTATCTTGGTTCCTCTTTAACGGACCTTTTCAGCAGATTATTAGCTTCAGATCCGTCACTTGTGGTTTGTATGTGGTGCTTCCTTTTGAGTGCTGAAGGAAATCTTCAGGTTTTTCTTCTGTGACAGTGTACCATTACTGGTGACTGGAAATCTGGCCGAGGTCAGAAACTGTGAGTGGGTATGACTGTGACCTGTTCCCTTACAGACATTTTGGCTGGTTGGAAATCTCCTGGACTGTTATGCCAGGTACCTTATACACTTTTAAACCACTCATTTATTCAGTGTCAGTGTAAGGTACTTTACAGAAGTGATCAGGAAACTTTACTTAGTAACAGCCAGTTCCCTGCTCTTGGGAGTAGCACGTTATGCCCAGTGTTTTTCTTAAAAGGTTGATTTTGCCTGTCATAAAGGCAGGCTTTGGGGTTTTATTGTTGAACTCTAACTAGTTTGTACAGCACTTGAGTGATGGAAGGTGCTATATATGTTGTTGTTGTCAAGCACGTATAAGTTATGCCAAAAGAGTTTTCATGAGTCATTTAAGCGTTTTATATAAAAAAAGACCTAATTTCTTCAACTCCTCCCACCTCAAAATTAGTAATGCTTGAGCAATTCACTCTGAGCATAGGGGGAGCAGGTAACTTCTTTGCAGTTGCTATGGTTTGCATTAAGCAAAAGCCATGTTTAAAGAAACAGAAAAGCAATTCTGATACAGACTTATAACAGCAAGAGTCGATCATAAAAAAGATCTTAAATATAATAAGGAATAATGGTGAAATAGCTATTTATTAGGGCAATTGAATGCAAAGTAGGATTAAAAATGAGCTTTGCCATTGGTAAGCGTTGAAGATCAGTTTCCAAATGATTACAACTTAAGGGCTACGGTCTCTTACCTTGTAGCTTAGTTAACTTATAGATCTTGATTGCAGTGTTAAAATGAAGGTGCTTCAAATGTGTAGCACTATCAAGAAAATTTTTCTCTATTTTAGGGTTATCAAAGCAGACTGGACGAAATATGCTTGTTTCCTTCTTGTAGGCTCCTTCGATCTTTTTGTCAGCTTCTGTATTTATAACACAGAGATAATATTGCTGTCAAAATCTTCTTGGGTGAACCATGAATAGGTGAAAGGTTCCTCTGTGGAATATTTCTGGGGGGAGAAGCGCTCTCAGCTTTAGGTGTAACACACTTGCCCTTATACAGTGCATGTTGAAGGTGGTATTGTTTAGTCACTTGTACTTTGCTTTGTTACTTCTGTGGCTAAAATATCAATTAGTGATAGCATTTGTTACCGACGGCATTTCTGGTTCCCCAGCTGTTGATCAGGTCTGCTTCAGCTCTCAGATTTGTCTTGCTGAGCAGACTGGAAATGAGGTGATGTTGCGTCTGCCCTTCATCTCTAATCCTGCTGTCAGACACTGTCACGTTCTGCAGCAGCTACCTGGCAAGGGAAGCTTGTCTTGCGGCCCTTGTGGAGGCAGGTTTCGTATGCTGGTGTACCAGACAGTCTGGTGCACTGGTAAAATGCCTGACCATGAGGTGCCAGGAGAGTTTGAAGGACTATAGAGCTGCTTGGCCAGTTAGCAGATGACTTAAGGATTTTAGGCAAAAGAAATCAAGACCTAAAATTTGACCTACTTGCAGAATGTCTTATGTGGCTTTAAAAACTACTATCAAGGTTCAAAATCCAATAACACTGTCTTGGTCATGCTTCTGAAGTCTTAAGGGCTCAGAGGAAGCAGTCATCGTCCAGCTGACAGTATAGATAAGATAGAGATAAGGCTGCTGTGGTAGTTCCTGTGCAGTGGAGGATTCTGTAAGAGAAAGAGACGTCTCTGAGCTGTGACGGATGTTGCAAGCGTGAGAGAAGGGTCTCTTCAGCACAGCATCTTCAAAGGTAACTAAAAAAGGTCACGGGTAGGGATAGGGTGGAAAGAACAGGCGCTCGTGTGTTAATTGTAAAATGCTTTCATAAAGTGAAATCTGGGTGAGTACAAAGGAAGTCTGTTTGTCCCTGTTAAAGTGTTCCACTTGAACTTGGGAAGACACAGAAGTCGTTCTGTGAGACTTGACCTTTCAAATACCTTCCAGCAGCCATGCTTTCTGACTGCACGGTGCAGCAGTAAACTCTAAAGAGAACTATAGAACGAATGCTGGAGTTTTAACACCTTAGGAGGTCAACATACTCTGCCTCAGGCAGGCTTTACCTGGTGCTTACCCTCTCATTTCCCCATGCCTTTGGCAGTGGGAGGCTGGCCCAGCTTTTCAAAGCTGTGCATCAGAGTCTCCATGGGACTGAGAGTTCCCTCTCGTGCCATATGCCGTGTTGGAGATTTGGGATCTCGTGAGTCATTTGAGTGCAAGGTGATGCTGTTTAAAGAGAGTGCCACCTCACTGAGGAATGAGGCTGGAAGTGGGAACGATGGGTTCCCTCTGCAGTTCTCAGTGGTAGTTCAGTGGGAGCACCAGGAACTGAGAGAGGAAGAGGCAAGAACAGTGCCCAGGCTGGTTAGCGGTGAGCTGCGACGGGAACGGGAGTTCTGAGTCGACGGGGTGAGGTGGTCTTTGGAGACGGAGGGGTTCTCACCCTGGGAGTATGGAGAGCCTAATGAACTGGAGATGGTAGTGTGTTAGGAGGAATAGGAGGGACTAGGTCGGATGAGGTCTGGGGTTAGAGGGTTCGGGAGGCTGGGAGGTGTTAGCAGATAGAAACTTTAGGTTAGAAATCATTGTGTGGTCTGGAAAGGGAGCTGTTCAGTGCTTTTACACTCAGGGGTGGGACTAAATATCCTTTTTCTGTTCTCTTATTTGAATGCCTTCCTGGGACCATTCTTCAGTGTGGGGAACTGAGGAATGAGGCCTAGCATCTAGCTTAGGTGTGTATCCTGGGTATTTTTTTTCCCCACTGCTTCTTAATGTCTGCTTGAAAGAGGAAAGGATGTTCTCTTCTCAGAATAATGCTTGGACTGTTTCAGCCATGCCCGTGACTTCTTTCTGTGCCAAGGAGGATATGGACAGGACTTCACAAGTCTTGGATTAGCACCCTGAGGGCAGAGATGCTCAGCTCTAGGACTGCAAAAACCAGCGAGGTCCTCTAGTATTCCAATGAACAGGGTCATTATGTTGAAACTTTGGAATTAGCATTTATTTCTAAGTGGCTCAGTAAGTAAGTGTTAAAATTGTGATTAACTTGCATTTTATGCAATGTCCTTGTCTATGCAACTTAGCTCACCTGTACGTGTAGACAGGTGACTGACTTCTCTCTGTTCCTTACCTTTGAAATTCAAAGAAAATAGATAATATTGGCCACCTGGAAGCCCAGTGGGTTCACCAGCACTCGTGCTTTTTGAGTCCAGTGAACTTTCTGAGAGGGTGTAACAGTTCTTCAGAGAGTGGGAGTTGCCCATTTTCTTTACTCACAGTGATGCTGGCCTCGGTTGGAGGTGTGGTACTGTGTTGGCACCAGCTTAGTGCAGGTGTGCAACTGTTAGTCCTGTCAGCTATTTCGGTGAATCCAGGGAAGGGTTGAAGCCAAAAGGTGGTTTTAAAGTAAGTTTTATTTGTAGCTGATGTATGCTGTAACCTTTTTGGCCATCCTGCCTCAGCCTGACAGGTCTCAGCCGGGTGTGTTGCTGTGTCCTGCAAATTACTTTATCTAGAAAGCTTGCTAACACTGGAGGATTTGATTGTGAGCCCCTAATAGTTTGCAGATCATGGTGACCTAGTGGAGACTGGGATAACTTCTCCTGGGAAACACTCCCCTTCGTGACAAATGTTACAGCCAGAGCTGTTCGCAGCCATTTCTTTATCTGCAGAGTCAGAGTGCAGTGATTTATCCCCTTTTTGTTTTCAAGAGACAGCACTCCTGGGTCCCTTACTTTGCTGTCTTTCCGTGTTCTCACACAATGTTTCAGCTCTTTCTCCAGATGCTCCTCCTTTTCAGTTTTAAAACCCCATGCAAAAATGTGCAACCTTAACTCTCAAGACTACTATTTAATTAACAGTGTGAACCAGCACTGTCAGACAGAACAGAATTGAGCTCGACTCTTCCCTTCCCTCCAAAGAGGAACAAAGCTCGTGGGTGTGTAATTTCTTATTTTTATCCTTTTAAAAAAAATTTTTATTTTTCATTTTCTGGGAAAAAAGCGCTTTTTGTTCATCTGAGCTTTAGCTGCAGTTGGAAAATTCAGGTTCTTTGTTCCTGCTTGCTGGATTGCCATCAAGCAGCATTGCTCTGGCATCAGCAATCAGCATTTCCATTAAGCTTGCAATTTTCACGCCGTTGGCTGCGGTTAGGTGGGAACAGTGGGTACCAGGGATGGAGACTCTATAAAGAAAGTGAAGGTTTGGAGGTGAAGTGGCCTACTCCACCAGTCCTGGGAGCGATGGGTGATGTGTTCCAGCCCTCTGGCAAGCTGTTGTTTCTCATGGAGAATACAGGCTGCTTTTGTGCTTACACCCTGGCAGTCATGGGGAGAAGAGGGAAGTGCTGGGATGCTGATAAGGGAGCCTGCTGATACACGGCTGTTTGCAGAGCTTTGGTGGCTGGGAGCAGGAATTCGGCAGTGGCTGTGGCAGCAAGCAGGGAGGCAGCGCTTAGAGGAGCCGTCGGGCCAGGTGAACTGTTAGAGCCATGAGCGGGGCGCTCCCTCCGTATCAGAGCACGGGAAAGGAGCTGAAGCATGTTGAATAGTGATGTTGACAGAGCTTTTATTGCTTCCCCTGAGAAGGGACTGCAGCATTGGTGCAACAAGCTGGTTTTCTATCGCTTTGGCTGATTGATGGGAACCTACAAGTGCTGTCCCTGAGTAATTGGTTCACTTGTCCAAGGATGCTGGGATGACTTGTGCCTCAGGGGGTTCTGGTGCATTAGTTTGTAATAGCAATGTAGCTATTTCTCGGACACGCTTCCTATTCCTATCTGGGAGCTACTCTGTTGGTTCTTCTCTGTCAGACCCTATCTGTAGATACTCATCTCCTGCTGAGTTTGTTTTGATCACTGTTCTGCTGAGCATCTGCCCATGCTGAACATAGACAGATCTGCACCTTCTTAACACTCAGGTCACTTCAGTATATTGTAGTTGAGCCTTTCGCTTCCCTGCTTCTGAATTTCTCTGCAGGTATAGCATTTATTACAGGTGATTACTGTGTTCTGGGGTCTCTCCTCGTCAGAACAGCACCGTTGGGATAAATGGTTATCTTAGCTTACTTAGCCCTTGTGACTTCCAGTGTGAGGAGAGTGGTCCATGGTTACGGTGTTGTCATGTTGTGACAGTCTTTCTACTCTCTGCAATAGTTTCCCTCATGTGAGGGGGTCATGCTGAATTTTGCCATCTAGAAAGCGTTGTTTGGTCTGTTACTTTCCAACTGGCAGTTGATGCTGACCAGTTAGAGACAGAATACTGAGTGTAGGAGGGCCTTTGGTCTTTCTGTGCTTCAGTTCCCCCAACATAAAACAGCAAAGTAGAGTAAGGAGAACAGCCCCAGCTGTACCCACTCAGACCAAAGTGCTGCTTCCTGAGGAATGGTGTCCAGTTTCTTCTCAGTTCCAGTCTAGTGCACGAATCCTTACCAGATTTGGCTTACCACGTGCTACAGTGAGTGCTATGGACCTTGCCTTGCGAGTATGTGATCAGGCTGGCTGTAGGGGCTCAGGGTGGTTACTGTGCTGCTGAATCATGGGCAGAGGATTTCTCTGCAGCTTGAAGTGTTGCCCACATGTCATTATCGTCTTCCTTGTAGCAACATGTGGGTGAGGATCCTCCTAACGGGGTTGTGAGTTGAAACACTGAAAGGAGGATACTGAATATACTGATGGTGCAATGATGACTTCCAGAGGGAATGGGAAGATCACCGTTCTTCCCAGTGTGCCCTGAGAGTTGGAGGGTAGAAAATCGGAGGATTTCAGTGGAGTACAGGATCCTGTTAACTGATGTTACACTGCAGCTGAGGAGTCCTCACATCTTTCTCCCTTGCTGCTTGTTGAGAGCCATTATATACATCATTAGAAGATTTTTGACCTGTAAGTGCAGCAGATGCGGTGACAGAGGCCTCCATACTGTGCTCAACCCATCCAGGCTCTCGTTGATGTGTGTCTCAGGGCTGTTCTCTTCTGCTCTGTTGTGCAATAACACATCAGAGCCTTCTGATGCTCTTGGCAGAGTCTGTGCTACATTCTGACTTGCCCAAGGGACGGTACTACTTCGCCTTTTCTTCCCCCGCCCCTCTTTTCTCTGCTTAACCTACCTTTGTGCTCCTGTTGCATTACACATGATCCGAACAGTGAACACTGAGACACTAATAGAATAAAAACTTTGAATCCCAAATGTGCTGGGGCTGATGAAACAAGGCTTACAGGAAGAGAAGGTAAGTCTGCTATTGGAGGAGGAATAGGGGAAGGAGGGAGTGAAGGGCATTTGTCTGTAACAGGAATTACCTCCTTCCTGGTAGAAGAGAGGAGTGCTGGCTGCCCACAGTCGTCTTACAGGGGATTGGCTTGAAGAAGGGCAGCGAATAACTGAGCAGGAGTGCTGCTGCTGCTCAGCAGGCTGGCCACAAGAGCTCATAAGCGAAAGTGTCCTCAAAAGCAGCTGTGTGGTGGAGGAGCTGAGAGCCTCTTTCACTGCAGTCATTTCAGCTTAAAAAGCAGGGAGGGTATCTGTAAAAGCTGGTGATGTCACTTTTCATCTTTGGCTATAATAATCCTTGAGAGAGAAAATTGCCTAAACCCCAACCTGTACGCTTCACACCACTTTCACATACAGCCAATCCTATGGCTTCATGTCCAATTTAAGCAGCCACTCAACATGTTTTTCTACTTGGTTCTGAGGCTGTAAACGGTAGGTGTTCAAGCCCGCGTTCTCTTCTTGTTCATCTGCGAAGCATAGCCGGTGCGCTCACCTCAGGTCACAGAAGAGGAGCGAGGAGCTCATGTGCGAGTACTGATGGCTGCTAGTTCAGTTTAGTTACAGCCTCCTGGCTTTTGTTGCTAAAAAAGTTCTAGTGACACTAATGTGTCCTGAAATTATGGATGTCTCAAGACGCACTGTAGCGGGTGTATTGTGTCCTGGTACGGGGTGCCAAAGATGGGCATCTGGAGGAACAAAAAGACTCCAGAGGCTATTGCAGAAATGGTGCTGTTTTCCACTTAATGTTGAAATAGATCTCATGCCAAAACCATCCATCACTCTTAAATCCTGGAGCACAAATTGGGATAATGTGGCTGAGCCCAGGCAAGGGCGACAGTTCTGTCTGCCTGCGCAGCTGAGAGATTGACCTGCTCCTCCGTTGGGAAAAATACCTACATAATTTCCTGGCCAGGGCAGGATCTGACAGCCGAACTGTTGATGGCAGCAGGGAGAACGTGACGCGTCTGGTTTGGGTTTGGGTTGCTCAGGAGTAGTAGCAGCAGTGGCCTGTTGGAGCTCGGGGCCAGAAGGGCATTCAGCCAGTTTGGACCTTCACTCTAAAGGTCTGTTTCGGGTATGTAATCGTCACTGACAGGCCCTGGGTGTGTGAAGCTGGACCTAAAAGTTGTTAATCCTGAAAACTCCAGGGCATAGCTGTCCTCATTTTCGGAACGGGGTCTGCCTTGTGAGCAAACTACGGAGACACAGGTATAGCCATAGATCTAAGGGTTCATTTTCCAGTGTTCCAGTTCCTTAGGGCCACTTGAGCAGAGTCTGGTGCGGAAGGTGTCGGTATGGAAAAAGTTGGGTTGCTCTTTGAGCATCGATGTAGTGTATATCCTAACTAGGAGTACTGCCCTTTCTTTTAGGGACGCATAGTTTCCAACCAGGTGGATAAATCTGTCTGTGCAGTGCACACAGTGCCCCGTGTGAACCTGGTGGATTAGCTCTTCTGCCCGGCTCCGAGCCCAGCGCTGAGTTTTCTTCATGTGAAGCACGTCCCTCTCCTCCCTGGTTCTTGGAGAAGGACCAGCACAGATCGGCCGTGAGCGGGCTACGATGCAGTGCAGTTCAGGTGTAAAGATTGATTTCAAGCAGTGGTAGTCGCTTGTCGTCCTTCAAACTGGAACAGAAAAATTAAACGTGAGCAAATTCATCACAACGGCTGGAACAAACGTAGGAGCTGTTGTTGGGCTAGAGCAGAGCAAGCGTTCTCCTTCCAGCGTTGTCACCAACACAGAGCAGCGCAAAGCGCTTCGGGGTGGGGTGTGGGAAGTGCTGCGGTGGGCAGTCGCAGGGTACTTGTCCCTAGCAGTCCGTGGGTGCTCGTGCTCTCGACAGACGATGGTTACGCTCATTATTTTCAAAGTAGCGTCTCCCCACCGCGGGCAGCTTTCACGTTCGCTGTGTTTGGATGTTCAGTGGCTTCTCGTCATGCTGTGCGGTCACCCGCTGGCAAAGGTCTTCCAGCAGCATGCTGGTGGGGATCGAGGGGCGATGGGATGGGCGAGAGGCTTTGCGCCGCCTGTTAGGGGAGATCCTGCCACTCTGCTTTCAGAAGCCCCGACTGTAGTAGTTGAACAGCAGCTATGGTCACGAGATGTGGCTACGTGGACTTGCTTGGCCGGGCAAGAGGTCAAAGCACGCTTAGAACTAAGTGGAGGGGTGGCCAGTGAAGCTGCTGTGGCAGAGAGGCAGGGCAGCTGCTGTCAGTCCAAGGCTGCGGGAGACACTACTTTTTTGCTGTGGAGGCTTGGTTACCTTGGCAACCTGTTTTTAGCTGGATGTCTGCTCCGGTGGAGAGCCCATCTGTACCTGCTACTTCTTTGTTTTGAAAAGGCTGTTTTACAGAAAAAATATCTGACAGGAGTATTTCCAGAGCTGGATTATTGTGGAATCCAGGCTCTGCTTTTGGTCCCAGGAGTTTCAGTGTGATGATGAAGTGATGATGGTATGGAGAGTTCTGTGGCTGCGTTGGAATGGTATTAATGTGGCTGCTGTCGTGGAAGGAAACCGCTGGCTGTTAAACCCTGGCGTAGCTCTGGGAGATAACTCGCTGGCATGCCTGGAGAACCTTGTTCATTCTGGTTTGCAGTTCAGCATCCAGCCACCAGCTGGTAGATTAAATTGAAGTAGCATCTGTCTGCAGCGAGTAAATACCCACTCTAGGGCTGGAGGCTTCTCTTTTGGGGGGCACACAAACTTCTGATACTCCTGCTGAACTCTGGTATTGGAAGATAGTGGTCTCAGGACGCTATTCAGAACCCAACAGTTTTGTTTAATCCCAGTTTTTACCAGTCTCTTCACACCTGTCTATTTACTGTAGTGTTTTTGGGTTTACCTTTTGTGAATACTTTGTAATCCTGTGGGGTGGGGGTGTGTGTAATCTAAATTTTGCCCTTACCTTTTTCCTCTTCCCTGTGCTTTCTCTCCTCCTGTTTCATAGCTGTACCTTTGGGCTGAGATGGATGCTCTGTTCTGCATTGGCTCTGGGGTTCTCCTTAACTGGGTTGGTTTTCTCTCAGGCTGTTGGTAGTGTGTAGGGGCAAGAACAGATGAACAAATTCTAGTCGTACCTATAAGAAATTGGAGTAATGCCTGGTGTTACTCTGTCAGATGGAGTTACCAATTAGTAAGTAATTAAGAACCTTTTTGAAAAAAGTGTGTGTATCATTCCACCTTGACTTTGCAGGTTGTCTAATTTAGATGTTTTAAGCCTTGAAATCTGTTGACTTCAGAGCAGAGAGTACACCAAGAATCTGTTCTAGGCAGGGGTCAGCTTTCAGCCCTGAGCAGCTGTAATGCAGAAGAAAATAGCTTTCTTTGAAATCTTTAAGAACTAGAAAAAACAAGATGATGAAATTTCCATTTTATGCAAGTGTATAGAATACAATTGTTTATTGTAAAGTCTGTTTGATTAAAGCTCTCTTAGCCAACCTTTTTGTTAAATCCCACTGTCGCTAACTGATTTTGGGTGGTTACAGCAGGAGCTTTTGTTCTTTTTTTTTTTTTTTTTTAAGACAAGCGTGAACCAGATCTGTAGCCTTTACCGCACAGCCCTAGATAACTGACACAATAAAGCACTACATCCGTCCGTGTACCATTGCAGGAGCATTGTCACACAGCTACAGAAAAGCCTGGCCGTGATGGGGGTTTTGTTACCCGGTTTTTTGGTTTTTTTTTTTTTTTACTGCATGCATCAGCGAGAGTGACAGTTTGGGGCTGACTGTGCATGCATCATGTTGGTGATGTACGAAGCAGAAACAAGACAGTTGGATTCTCCAAGCCCAAATCTCACTTCAGGATCTGCCAGATGGAAAATCTCCTGTCAACTGACTAAGCTAACAAGGGACTTACCTTGAGCTTGAGCAGATTTGATCTGGAAGTCAGTGAAGGGAAATAAATGTGGGACAGTAAAATAGCTGACACTTACCTGTCCAGCACAGTATTTTAACCAAAAAAAGAAACAAAACGCCCAACAAAAAGCCTCCCAACCCCCAAAAAAACCCTTACAAACAAACAAATGCCATCCCTAAAAAAAAAAAAAAAAACTAAACTCCACGTATAAATCGATATATTTCTGAGGGGTGAGCAGATGGTATTTAGGTTAGTTTATGCTGGATAATGAAAATATTATCTAAGTGACTTGCTGAAATGTCTTTGCTTTTAATTTTATTTTAAAAATACGTATTATTTTCTCCTAGCTTTGATCAACTTGTTGAAGTTCCTCATGTCTAATGAGACTGTGTTGCTGGCAAAGCACAACATCTTCACCCTTGCTCTTATGGTGAGTACAGACAAAGCAAATCCTCTTATTTTAAACAACTTAATCTTGAGTGAATCTTAGAAAAGAATCCATGACTTCTGGCCTGGTAAGGAGTGATCAGAACAAGGCCACAAAGCAGAGGAATATCACTGTGTTGGTTTCGCTAGATGTTTGGAAGGGCAGTGCTTGGGCTCAGTGTAGGGTCTGCTCATTGAAATAAACAACTGTCTGTGGGGAAAGGCTTGGTTTCATTTTCCAGATTTGGTAATGTTCATTTTGTTTTGTTCTATGGCCCTTTTGTATACAAAATAATAAAAACCTGTTTTCCTGGCCCCAGGTACAATAGTATTTAAGCTTCTTGCCTGACTCTTCTGTACGTATAAGGAAAATAATAAACCACTGAAGCAATGTAATACTGTGTAATGCAGCTGAGAGCTGTTTCTTTGAAGGTTTTGGGTGTAGTTTGTATCGTCTCTGTTGCAGAATAGATTTTGTGTAAATATCCCTCTTCTCTCTTTCTTGGATAGGTTGTGAACCTGTTCAACATGTTCATCACTTACGGAGACACCTTTCTCCCCACTCCCAGCAGCTACGATGAGCTGTATTATGAAATCATTCGGATGCACCAGAATTTTGACAACCTTTATTCCATGGGTGAGCACCTCCTGACTGGTCAGGACTCCTGTAGACTGGAAGAGAGGGGGTTGGTGGAGGGATGCTTTGGATCAGGTGTTTTCTGTCCACCTGCTACCGATGTGTGTCCTGGTGAGTGGACAGGTCTTGTGTACTAGGACATGCTTGGTAAGTTAAGAATTGAGAGAGGGATAAACTTGTTAAAGGGATAATTATTATTTTTAGTCAGGAAAAAAAATAGGAACAGACCCATTGCTTCTCTAGCAGCAACTTCCAGTGATTAGAAATACAAATTCGTTGGCACAACTGGGTATGTGGTATTTCATGCATCTTCTTGTAGTTTGCATCTGTTACCTCGACGGTTTCAAGTCAGAAGGCAGGTACGTGCTCCAGAACCAGCCAGCACAGAGAAACGCTCGATGGAAACAAGAATTTGGGAAACTTACACCAAGAAGCTTGCTGTGCTAGACAAATCACATCATCTCCACTCATTGCCAAAACAAACCAAGAAAACAGCCCTCACAAACCCGCTTGCAATGACAAGCGAGTCACTGGGCTGAAGACTGTGCCTACTGGCAAAACAGGGGGGAGGTGCCATCCTTCCAGGAGAGAGACATGCTGGGATGCCACCAAGTGACACTGGGCAGGGAAAAGAGGACCAAGGAGAGCAAGGAATGCACGGGGGCATAATCAGGCAGTGTGTACACAGGAGCCTGCAGCCAAGGGTAGCTGCAGCGGCACTGGTGTGGTGCCTGCATGCTGGAAGCTGTGAAGAGAAGAATACAGATGTGTTCTTGGCTTGCTTTGTTGTGGAAGGACCTTTATTCCCTTCACCCCTGCTCCCTTCTCATCATGATCACCCTGTGAACAACAGGAGTCACTATAAGCTTGTAAGGGGAGTTAAAGGGCAGTGGGAGACAGAGAGTTGGCCTTCAGACATGGGAGAGAACCATCCTTACCTAGATAAAAGTAGCCGAATGCTCCCTGCAACTGCAAGCAAGAATGAACTGCCCTTTTGTACGTATTTCCCACAGTTTTCATCCATTATATAAGGGATCACTTGGCCATTTTTGTGCCCTCTGAGCACTTAAGATTTTTTGCTAACCCGTTTCCTACTCCCAAGAATTGCAGCTAGCAAGATGAGGTGCTTTTACTGGCCAGTAATTTTTCAAACCCGTCCCCTGTGGAAGCTGAAAGTGGAATGGAAGAATAGCACGCTCAAATACGTACTCGTCTGGGCTGCAGTAGGCACATCTGACCTGTTGAAGGAATTGATTTGTCACACGAATGTTTTCCATCCTGCCACACAGAGCAAACCCCTTTGAATTAACGTTGTAGACATCTGACTGGAAACCTCTCTGAATACATTACTTCAGAAGTTCATGTACAGTACCTACTGCTTGACAAAATAACATTACTCAGAGCTGACATCTCTTCTTCCGCAGATGACGTGCGATGGTAGCACGAGGAAGTGAGACAGTGCTACCTTCTCAAGTTGATGAAAGCCACAGTGTAACCAGGTGTCCTGACAGCTTCCCTTTGTCAGTGCATCTCACTGGGACTACAGTCACCGTGCTGTGCCCTAGCCTCAGGACATGTGTTGGCACACATGAAAGCTACTCTAGCCTTTAGTTTTCCTGTTAATGTGGTTGAAACTTTCTATGTTGGGAGTGAAGGTGGAATCAAATTGCCTTGAGTTTTATTTATTTATTTTTCTTGTCCTGAATCTGAACTTTATCCACATCTGTGAGGGTGATAGAGCCCTGGGACAGCCTGCCCAGAGAGGTGGGGGAGTCTCCTTCCCTGGAGACTTTCCAAAGCCGCCTGGACTTGTTCCTGTGTGATCTGCTCTAGGTGATCCTGTTCTGGCAGCAGGGGCTGGACTAGATGATCTCTAGAGGTCCCTTCCAACCGCTAACACTCTGCAAATCTGTGAACCACTCTGGACTAAAAGCTTCTCTCCTGCAGTAACAGGCATGAGAATGCAACCACTGTGCTTATGGATTCACTCGTAGCTTCCGTGTTTCTAAATGGTCCTAAATTCGGGTGATGTGCTGGTCCTTCCCTTCAAAGTCAAGGGTAAACCTTCCTTATGGAAAGTAACCTCCAGAAAACCCTGTACATATGAATTCATTGAAAATTCCCTTCTATTCAGGCAACATGGAAATGAATCCAAACATTTGCTACAGGATCTGTTATTGCTCCAGTACTTACTGGAGATGTGCAGGTAACTGCCACCATAGAAACACTACGGATTCTGACCTGATGAAATATTTTTGGTACTCTGGCAGAAAAGAATTGGATTCCCTAGAAGGTCTTCCTCTTGCAGAACATTTTCAGATCTGCTCCCAAGTCTGCCAGGGACCATCTGTGCAACAGAACAACACCCTTGTTCCTACAGGGAGTGTTTTTCCCTAGCCTGGTGTGTAATTCCTCTCTGCAATTCTGGATAAATGGGGAGGTGAAAAATCCATCGCGGGTGGGGTGGGTTTAAATTGCAGGATATAGTCCAGCTCAGATGGAACCTTGCATAAATAGGAGCCGGAGAACAGCGGTGTGTGGAATAAAAGATATCATAGACCTGGGATGCTGCCCTGTTTCTGGGGGAAATGAACTTTAATATGTGGTGATGAAAGCAGTCAGAAGGACCTAGGGTCTTTTATCCCCTCTGCTTCCTGTCTCCCAGCCATTATTTCATTCTGCTCACCTCTTCCGTGTTCCTTACGGTGCTTAGATGGGCTTTGAAGGGAGCTTCTGCTCTGGATCACAGATCACCTCAGAGATGACCTTTGTTCTGATGTGGTTCCTGGGCTGCCGTCTCACTGAGGCAGATTGTTTTTGCTGTTTTGGGATCAGGAAGTTGCCAGTTTTGTGCCAGACTGTTCACTGTCTTTTCCTTTCAGTTCTACGGCTGTCTACCAATGCTGGTCAGTGGAAGGAGCCTGCAAGCAAGGTGACCCACGCGTTAGTTAATATTAGGTAAGGAGTAGAAGCTAATAACCATTGTTACGATTCTTGTGTCCTGTGTGACTGCATTCTTACCGTGACACTTTCACATTCGTTGTACTGAATTTGGGTTTGAGTTTGTTCTCTTTGTTGGGCTAAATTGCTGCTCTAAACAGGGCCCACTGGGATAAAGAGAGGATCACCAGGGATTGATAGTCCCCTCTCTAATAATTCTCTCAGCTCTTCTGTAGACTGAGTGTTTTCAAAGCGTGGCACAAGCTGTAACGAATTAATCCTCACAGCGTTCTTGGGAGAAGTTATACAGTAGGGAACAATGCTGTGCTGGCAGAGCAATTGTGGGCCTAATGGATTTCTGTTGCGTGATTCTATTGCAATTCTGCGAAGCTATGAAGGGGACTATAAGCCAGCTGTAATAAGCAGATTCGGTGCCTCTTTTAACACTGCAAGATTTTTGTGTGTGTGTTTAAAACTGATTATTTAAGGACATTGCAGTATTCTCTTAAACCTCTTCCCCCTGTTCAAGGGCAGAAGTGGTGCTGTACTTGTAAGGCGAGGGAATATCTAGGGGTGCTTTTGTGCTGTACTCCTTCATCACAGCGATAATTTCTTTTACTGGCAGCTCGTACTGCCCAAGCTGGGTACTGGGCAGGAGGCTTGTGGATCTGATTGATTGGAAAATGGACAAATGTTGAGAGAGAAAATTTACTGTTTATCTCTGGCTTGTAAACAAACCATAAAAGATACAAGTATTTATGCTGAAAAAGTAGCTGCCCATCACTTCCCTGGTCACCCCAGACACCTGGTGTCTGTGCAACACCAAGTAGCTCAGTGCTGCTGCGTTGCTGGTACTTGCCCTTTTCCTTACCGCAAGAGCGATTGTGTAGGACAAACTCTGAGGGCATCGTTCAAGTCAGTACACATCTTACGTGTCTATAAACCACCTTAAATGTTCCCTTAGTAACTCTGTAAGCCTAATAACATCACTTGTTGTTCCAAAAGATTTATTTTGCTACTATCCTTATTTTTATTTTTTGTAAACAGACATAAACGAAGGTTTGTGGGCAGATAATGTACTCGGAGTGAGGCAGCAGAACAGAACGCTGTTGGCAAATTAATGTCATTTCATGTGACACAAAGTGTCTGCCCTGGGAATTCTCTGTATACCCAGTGAGAGAAGTCTAAACTGGGGAGAGATTTAAAAAAGCAATTGATCGCAGGGGGTTTGCGCTTACCTCTGGCTTGTGCAACCGAGATTTTGCATTAGCTCGTTTTCTCTTGGCCTAACAGCCACTTCTGTAAAGATCTGCATGCCCCTGAGACAAGATACAACCAAAAAACTGGCACCGTGACACCCCTCCCCGGACAGCCTGCGTCTGTTTGGAAAGACCATTTTGTCCCGGTCTGTTGGCTGCCCCACTTCCGCGGCAAACGTAGGAGGACTTAATGCTGGGGCCACGGGTTTTCTCCTGGGGTCGGACCAGGCGTGCAAGCTGGAGGAAGCCTTGTGCACACACGCTCGTGGCTCTGTGTTGCAGAGTCATGGAGATGTTGCAGGCCCAAATCACCCAAGAGCGAAGGGATGCTTGGGAAGAATAAACGGTGTAGGGCTGTGAGGCTGATGGCTTTATTAGAGAAACACGGTGTGTTAATGAGTGAGAGTTTTAGCATACGATGTAATTATTTTAGGCACTGATGAGGACACACTAGATTGAACCTGTCTTAGCTCTCCTTTATCTGGACTCTGTTTAAGCCCCTTTGGTTTCCCCTGAGGGTGGTCCTAGCGTACTCTTTCTTACTGAGATGCCCTTGCCGTGAAGGCAGCAAGTTTAGAGAAATCCACCTCACGTTACATTTTCCCATTGGCTTGGTGCATCTTTCTGGGAAGTGTTTATGAGCAGCCATTGCCTGCTGGTTGCTGAACAGCGCAGTGCAAAGTCAGGCTTTGATGGAAATCTTCAACTCGTTACAACAGCTGTTTAAAAATAAATAAAACTGCTACTTGTCATTTCCTTTTCCCGAGGTTTTGGGTGGGAAAGATTACACATGTAATGTGTGTGCATGCATGTGGTGGGCTTGAACAAGTGTCTGAAATGCTGGTGTATTTCTGCCGGGAGAGGAGCGGTGGGTTGTTTACAACTTTTCAGGGCCGCAGTGCGTTTGTCTTACAGGAGTAACTGCTGGGGAGACACAAAACCGAGTCCTGCTTCTACCCCCCCAGTGCTGGATTGGCGAGGTCATCTGATTAATTGCTTTAATACAGAGTCAGGATGAGTAATACCTAGAGGATCTTTGACACCTGCATGTTTAAACTGAGCCGCAGAGAGAGATCCCACTTTGTCTCTCCTGTTATGGCGTTAACTGCACTTTTTAGTTGCACCCTGTTCTCTGCCGGGCAGCCGTATTGAGTTTTGTTGTTGCTGATTATCTGATTTTTCTAGTCTTTATGCCAGTGAAAAGAGCGGTCACAAATTGCTTTTTGAGTAGTGTGAGATGGGGATGCTATTCCTACCTTCCCTCCGGACTTTGCCGCTTTACAGATGATTCATAATTTCTGTCAAACCTGAAGAAAATAAAAACTGGAAGAAAACAGAATAGTAATAGCTTTATCTGGCTGAAATATTACACACCATACTGGAAAGAGAGATCCCTATTGCTGGCCTATCCCATCATAGCGATTCTAACTTCTGTCTGTGGGTTTGTCTCTGTGGTTAACATAAATAATTGAGACATGATGGACTGCAAGATCTAGCTGTGGCGCTGATGGGGTTGAAATAAGAAGCTGCAGCAGTTAGTGGTTTGAAAACTCACCTTCTCACCTACGAGGAAATAAGCACACTGCGAGACAATTTTTTTTAAGCTAATGAGCCTCTTTAAGATAACATTGTGCAAGTTTGCACTTAATGAGAATTTTATTAACGCAGGGTTCAAAGGGGCATCTCCTGATTGCTTACGCAGCGAGGAAGGTGGCAGCTGAATCCCTGTGTTCTTGTAGTAGACTTTCTCCTGATCAGGATTTTTTCAAGGTGAATAAATAGATTTAACTCCATGATTAGTGGACCGGAATTTCCCCATTGTCTGAAATTCAGTCACATAATTTTTAAAGTAATTCTATTTTTCTCGCTGAAACACTTTTAACAAGCAGAGAGTAAGTTTGTTGTGTGGAAGTAGGGGATAGGATTGTTTTTTTTAAAGATGTTCTATGGGCTGTTGTAGCATATGCCGCAGTCCTCCCTTGGGTGTTTCCATTCACTCTTCCATCTTGCAGCTACTTTTGTTCCACATCAGCCACCCTGTGTGATACTCTTTCTTTGTGCAGGAGGTGCTCCTTCTCCCAAGGCTGCTTTTGGGGTCCTAAAGGAGAGACTGGGGATTTGGGAGGAGTACGTCAAGCATCGCACGGATGTGTGTAAGATGGTTACGCTGCCAGTCTGGGCAGGAGCACTCTCAAGGAACATTTACAATTTTACTTAGGTGAAAGAAGGCCAGATTGGGCTGTGCTTGTTGGTCAGAGGGTACCCGGCATCCCTGCTCTGAACTGTAGCTCGTGTTAAACGACCAGCACTCCACAGCACTGCACTTAATGAAAACCTTGACAGAGGCGGCAGCTCCATGCAGGTATGCGTTGGAAAGAGACAGGCTGCACGCAGTCCAGGTAGTACCTTCAGCGCTGTTCCGCTTTACTGCAAGGAATTAACATCTGTTTGAGGGGAGAGAAGAGCTAAGTGCTGCTGACCTAGTGACGTTGTAATGGATGGCTGTAGCATTTACACAGGATACGCGGAAGGTGACCTGCTGGTAGAGGAGTGCTTCTGTATGGAGTGGAGGCCTATGGGTTACAGCCAGCTGAGACTGTGTACAAAACACATATATAAATATGTATATGCACACACTTTCCTCCTTCCCTCTCCCTCTCTGTACAGCCATAATAGACACACACACGTTTCTTGCCAATACAAGTAAGAGCATGAGAAAGGGAGGGCACGCTTAAAGCCTGTTTATGAAAATAAATGGTCAAGAATATCTGTGTACCTATAGAATATGGATATGCTGTGTGTACGTATATGCACATGTATTAATCTGTGTGCCCTCACTGAGGTGCTGGAGTGTGTCCAGAGAAGGGCAACGGAGCTGGGGAAGGGTCTGGAGCACAAGTCCTGTGAGGCATGGCTGAGGGAGCTGGGGGTGTTCAGCCTAGAGAAGAGGGAGCTCAGGGGAGAACTTAACTCTCTACAGCTACCTGAAAGGAGGTTGCAGCCAGGCTGGTCTCGTTCCCAAGTGGCAAGTGATAGGAGATGAGGAAACGGCCTCCAGTTGCCCCAGAGGAGGTTCAGACTGGATGTTAGGAAAAACTTCTTCACCGAACGGGCTGTCAGGCATTGGAATGGGCTGCCCAGGGAAGCGGTGGAGTCACCATCCCTGGAGGGATTTGAGATGTGTGGACGAGGCACTTAAGGACACGGCTTAGTGGTGGACTTGGCAGCGTTGGGTTAATGGTTGGGCTTGGTGATCTCAAAGGTCTTTTCCAACCGAAACAATTCTATGATTCCGTGATATAAAGCAGACACAAACATCTTGCCTTTGATGGTGAACTTATCTAAAGCCATAATTTCCTAGCAGAAAAACCCAAGACACTTGCTTGTTTCCAACTTCTCCATGATGAACCCCAGGTGTTGGCAGGGGGCGGCCAGGCCTGACTCCATTCAGCCGTAGGTGCCAGCAGCAGCGTTGCTCTGGGCGCGTCCGTGCCGCGGGACCGACGGAACTGCAGAACAGCAGAGGGTCCTCAGGCATGCAGGTTAGCCCGGCATGATCTGGGTCTGTTCTCCACGTTTCTTAAACCCGCTTGTGAGGACTTCCACTGGTGGAATAACAACTCCATTGAATTGTGCACTGAGGTGTGTTTAACGGTAATGACCTCTGGCGTGCTGTCACTGCTAATCTGTCTGACTGAGCTCAGATCACAGGCAAGTACAAGACAATCAGCAATGTTTTCTTCAAAAAAAGCTACAGAACCCAAAGAGAGAGTCATAAATGTATTTTATTGGTACTTTAAAATCCTAACATAATTTTGCCAAGATTGAGGATCAGATTGTTACTAAAATGCTGTAAGAAAACTTTCAAGCTTTATGCACGTAAACTGTTTGAAGAATTAGTTCATCACGTGTTTCAGGTGGTAGCCTATAAAAATGGTGATGCTGAAAAAATGAATGTGGATTCATGATGAGGGCTCTGGCTTGATTCAAGATCTTTTCCAGTGACCTGTAATCACTTCACTCCTCACTGAAGGAGCAACGAGTAGGCCCTTCTTGTCATCTCATGTGTTTCTCATGTGCTTTTCTTGTTACACAGAGACTCTGGCACAGCCGAACGGTTCCTAATACACCACAGCGGGTACAGCAGAGCTTGGTTACTCAGTTTGTCTGCTACCACTGCTTGTTTTTCACTTGACCTTGCAATATTCTGGTATGGAAAGTTTATTTGCTAGGAGCAACAGATTCTGACGTGAACAGTCTGGCATTAGCTGGCACCTGAACAGAGGAAGCAGGCGGATTGAAAGGGAAAGACCTCGCTTCCAGGCCATTGTGACCAGCAACATCTTAGCAGAAGAATAAAAAAAGGAAGAAGCATTCCTGTCTCAGGCTGTATTGTTTCATCTTTTCATGGCACTCTACCCACGCTTCTAGTATTTTTATTAACGTTTAGGGTTTTTTCTCTACTCCTGTATCTTCTCCATTTCATTTCTTTTTGCATTACCTGATTTCTCAAGACAGCGGTGTTAGTTTTCAGTTATTGCTCTCTTTACTAGCTGATTCATCTTGGTGTGCTTCCCTTACAGAGACGTAGCCAGTTTCATTCTGCTATCATTTGCCTTCATTCTTTCTCATTCATGCAGCAGCTTAATTAAATGTTGTCCCTGCCACTGGCCCACATCCAGAGAGCAAATCTGTTAGTTGAGTGATGTTGTACGGACCAGTTCCACCGATGCAGCAGCGTGGTTTGGCAAGTCAGGTGCATCCCAGGTCACCTTCTTTCTGCCAATAACTTCCATTTCAGTGGCTGCTGCCTGGGAAGGGACTCTCACAGTGTCAAGTCTGTGAGAGTCCAGGTTTTTGGGAGGATTAATTTATTTGCCTTTTTTTTTTTGTGGTGACTTGAGGTTTGTAGACCTGATGCTGATTTTGCGCAAAGCTGTTTGCGTGGCAAAGAAATGCCTCTATCTGAGAAGCCGTAGCCATGGCTTGCTTTCTTCAGTACACTTGAAAGCCGTGCTGCAGGGATCACTCGCTCTCTAAAAAGTCATCCTCATAGTAAGCAATGCTTTTTGGATTGGGGTGGGGGTGAACTTGAAGTGATTTAATCCCAGGATGGCTTAACTGACTTTCTTATCTTCTTTACAATGTCTGCAATTGCATCGGCCACTCTTCATCTCCTTTCCTCATGTCACAAAGTCAACGGGTTGGCCTTTTAAGAGAGAACTTCCGGCAGGATCCACTTCTGTATTTCAGCTGCTGTGTAAGGATTGCTGTGGAGGAGAGGCATCTCTTCAAGGGAGGGTTGTTGCTGGGCGGAAAGGAAACTCTTGTGCAGCAGAGCTGCCGTTTGGCTGTCTCCTCCTAACCTCAGCAAGTACCTTAGCTCACGTGATTCTCGTAAGGTGAACGTCTCACTGTGGAGTTTACCCTCTGTGAACCTTTGTCTTCCGGGCCATTTTGCCAGAAACGTTTCTTTGAGATCTGTACAGTTTGGAAAGTTAGCCAGGATCTGTAGGCTACTTGTCAAAGTTTGCTGCGAAATGTTCCCTCCGTTACCGACGTATTGCAACCCAGATTTCATCTACTCTGCATCAAATACTCCTGCCTGCGGATCTTAGGGGATTCGTGGGTGCAGGTTGTGGGCTTCCAAGATGGACTTAGTTAAGCTGCTAGCCATTTTTTCCTTGAAAGTCGTGTATTCAGCTTCGGAAATAAAACGTTTGGCACATCATTTCAGCTATTGTGCTAGTGAATTCGGGGTCTGGAGCTTGGGGAGAGCAGTCAGTAGAGGAGGAAAGTGGAATTGCTTCTCAGTGCAATTGTGGTCTTCTGTTTGATTTATGTGAGGGACTTCGCCCTACCTGGTCTGAAGAAGTGTGGCACCGGGCAAGAAATTCTTGTTTTGCTTGCCAAATACCTTTCTCTGTAGAAACATAAAAATAGTGGAGAATATTTGTTAGTGTTGGGAGTGGGTTTGGTTTATTTCAGAAGTGGATATAATATTTATTGGTAAAAAGCTATTTTTCTGACTTGTTTCCAGATATTTTGGTCTTGAATCCCCTTCCTGGGCACAGGCAAGTTATGTTTGAGCTCAGTAATGCATGTGGTACAGAGCTGGGATGCAGTCTTGTAAACCTTTCAGGGGTTTTGTTGCAGCACAAAATCCAAAAAGGTCTGCTGGTTTCTTGCTTTGAATGGTTGTGTATTGTTTCATCCTGTTTACGAGAACAATCTTAATTATTTCTCTGGTACTGTGCCTGGCCTGAGTTCAGTTCCTAATTGTTAGATCTCAACCTTACCGTTGACATCTTTGTTGGTAGCTCTAATGCAGCCAGGAAGCAACCACATTCTCTTGGCCCCAAGAACTGGTCTTTCCGGAACGTGATTGAAGCACAGTTTGAAACAGCTGTTTATAGCTTGACAAAACTTTGCCCATGCTGTTCTTATTCTTTGGGTAAATATAAGGGACTCTGATCTCCACTGGTCTCAAATCAAGCTTTCAAGGTTAGCTTTAATGGAGAGAGAACATTAAGCAGCTTTCTTCATAACCCAAACAATGTAAAAATCATTGTGAGCTCAAATAACACCTTTATCCCTTGAAAAAAAAGATGTAGTATATTGAAAAGAAATCTGTTGCTCACAGCAGCAGCCAGAATTATTATTCCCTCTGAAAGTCTGGGCTGTGGGATGTGTACAAAGCTTTTCAAAATCCAGTAATGTGCATTTCTTATTATCTTATACTAGTGGGGGGCCTAAAATTTGGTTTTGCACTAGAAATGTGAACGCCTTATTCTCTTAATTCTTCCTTTAGGACTAAATTGACAAAGTACCTGCTCATTAAGTACATCTGCTCATTAAGGTAATGAAGTACCTACCTTATCTCGAACTGAAGGCAAGGATAACACATTGTTAGGACGACTGCAGACCCTGCAGTCTGTTTGAAGATTGCACCAGAACTGGGAGCTCCGTTCCTGGGGAACGGAGAGGAGGGCAGCTTGTTTGTAAGACTTTGTTCATTGAAAGAAACATGCATCCTAGCCTTCAGAGTTAAGATGCTTGGGTTTTAGGAGCTCAAGTGAGGGGTGATATTATTTATTTCTTACTATTAATTTATTTTTATTTGTTTATTATTATTTATTTCTTATATTTATTATTATTTATCACAACTCAAGTGAGTTGTGATATTATTTATTTTTTTCCCTTCCAAAATGTGTAAATATTTTGGGGTGTGATACCTGTGTGTCTAGATAGAGAGCATAAGATACATCAGAGCTTCAGGTGGTCTGAATTAAATCGACTGTTTGGGGATCCCAGAATGCAAGTTCTTCCTATTACCTATTTTAGTCTTTAAATTTTTTTCTAACTCCTGTAGCTAGAACAATAATTTGGAAAATGATGGTGTAATGCTTCTGAAGTAGCAATTCCTCCCTTAGCTTGAAGGCCAGGTTTCTCTTGCCTGTCTCAAGGGATGCTAACTGAAGGTTTGGCAGTCAGCAGTGCCCGTGTGCTTGGCTGGTTCTCAGCTGTCAAAGCCAACCAGAATAAGGGAACAGTGATGTCATGAAGAATTCATCTGTGACAGGTATCCAATTCTGATATCTCATGCTGATAGGGGTTTAGTTGAAGGACATTACTCCAACAAAACAACCCCAGTGTGCTTCCTCAGCCTGTGCTTCTGCAATCACTCGGAGCAGGTATGAACTGACAGCGTTGCTGAGCAGGAGGCTTCTCTGCCCTTCGTTCCTGCCGTCTGCTGAGGGGAGCAGCCTGCGTTGTGCCCAGACGTGTAAAGGAGAGACCGAGGACCTGACCCAGGGTAAAACTGGCTGGGCAGGAAGTAAAAAACGCAACGCATCAAGGTGGTTTAGCCTGGGTCAGTTCTCGAGCCTGGTTCGTTGCGTGCAGAGCTGTGAGCGGCTGTGTCAGCCCTGTGGAGGTGTGCGTACAAGCAGCTCGGCGTAGGGACAACACAACGGTCTCCCTTAGCAGCATTCCCCTCTTACAACAGTTTCAGGCTAATACTCTGCAAAGTGGTTTTGAAGTTCATATCTGCTGTCATCCGTGGCCACTGATGTGACTCCGCAGGGCTCCAAGCGCACCTTCTCTTGCTTGCGCTGGTATAGCGCAGGGTGGATTTACAACCTCTTCTGGCTGTTAAGTATCAGCGTAACCGTTCCCTAAAGCTGCAGTTGCTTTAAGGGCCTGGAGATAATACTGCCACGAGCCCAGAAAGTGAGAACTTGGGTGCTACTCGGCAGGGAGTGGAGTAGGAGATCGCTGGCGTGTTGAAAGCATCTCTCCGCAGTGGGCTCCTGTTTGATAGGGTATAAAAACATGGGTTTAAGTGTTTCTTATTTTGAGGGTGGCCAGAAGTGGAATGACCTTAAAAGCTCCCTGGCAATCCTTTTGCCTGACTTTGCTAGAAGACTTTGAAAGCCCAGAAGCTTTTTCATGTCGCTGCTTTAGTGATTAATTAGGTCGTCACTTTGTGTGTTAATTACAGTGACATTTCTCTTCTCATTAGTTGGATTATAGGAAGTTTTTGAGGCTGTGTGAGATGGGAAGTAATGCAACCTTTCTGGCCAGTGTTCAAACTTCAGAATGCTGCATTTCACTGATGGCTTTGGCTAGTGTGAACAAATGCTTCTGTCCACTATAGAAAATGTATCTGGCAAGTGCTTTGAGGGCAGGAAAAATAAATGCCTTTTCTTTTAAACAAACTCGTGATGTTGCCCACACTTTGGATGAGGAATTTTAAACTGGATCCTTCTTCCAGAAGGCTGTGTGTTGTGTTAATTAATGTAAAGCTCTTGCTGCTGAGGGAGGGGAGTGAATATGATATACTTCGTGTAATGTCCTTCATGGGGTGTCTGAAAAGGCTTAACAGGGAGCCTCTTGAGGAGGGCAGTGTACATCAACAAGGACCAACTGCTTTTACTTATACTTTATAATTATTTAATGTTCTCCTTATAATTTTGCAACACTGTTTGCTTTGGAATCTGAGCTCGACATTAACTTTTTATGGACATTTGAGATGAGCCGGTCTGAGGCAGACATTCCCTTCTAAACCCAGAAAGCAGTAGGTCTGCCACATGTTGTTGTTGATGCCTTTGTTCGTTAGCGTTGGAAAGCCGGGGTTGCTTTGGGGCTGCCCCACGTGTGAGTGCCTCGTGCCCCATTGAAGGAGCCGGCTGTGCAGTGCTCACTGGGCAGCACCTGGTTGGTGTCTTCACTCTCAGCATGAACTTCTGTCAGAAATGGAGCCGCAAAACAAGACTGCTCCGAGATGTTAAGTTTGGCTGGGCAATAAAATAAGGTTGCGGTAAGGGAGGCTCTTCCCAAATGCTTTTCAACGTGGCTGATCCAATCCTGGAACAGATTGCTTAGGGAGGCTGTGCAATCTCCATCCTTGGAGTACAGATCTTGCCCAGACAAAGCTGTGGGCGAAGTGGCCTAACTGGCCCTGTGTGGAGCAGAAAGTTGCACCCCATAACCTGCAAAGGCCCTTTCCAATCTACCCCGTTGGATTGCAGACCGTGATCTCTTCACTGCCCGGGAAATGGTAAAAGAAGCAAGAAAGCTTGTTTTGTTCCATGTGTGTTCGCTCTGAGCCCACCTGGTAAAGATGCTGAGAAAAGCACGTACCTAAATCAGTGGGAGCTTGTGTGCTTGGCATCTGTTTTCTTTCTCGGAAAGCTCGGAAAAGGGTAAAAACTTGGAGGTCTCGCGGTATGCGTTGCTGCAGATGCTTGGTATTGTCTGCTGCCTGTGAGCTTATCAGTAAATTGGATCCTGCTGATGAGATCGAACTATGCAACTCAGTCATTTGTGAGAAGAAACTATTCTCAGTATGATTAATGCGGTGGTTGATGATGGGGACAGAAAGCGCTGCTTTGAATAATGCCTATAATGGCATATTCCCCCGTGTGTATGTTTAAAGGAAGAGTCTACGGTTCTACGAAATTGAGGGCATTTAAGAGGCAGTTAATGACAAGTGAAAATGATAGCTAGGGTAGATTAATTGTTAAATGAATTATGCCTGCGCTTGCTGTCATTTTAATGTGGTGTCTGTCTCAGTGTAGGTATGTGGCTGTGTAGCAGGAAGGCATTGGGAAACAATACTGGTCAGGGGAGTCTAAGGCTTAGCCGTTTGGAGTTTTTCCTCAAGTGTAGCCATCCTCTTGCTGTGCGTGTCATCTGTCCCCACCCGCTGCCCTGGAGTACCAAACCCTATGTTGATTAATTTTGCTTTTACAGGTTTTCTTCCCCATGCTCTTTTTTCTGGCAGCGCAGTACAGCAGCAGTTACTCCTCACCAGTTGAATAGGAGTTTTGTTTTAACCGGGTTTGCAATGAGGCGATACCAACTGAACTTGGTCTGGAACACAGCTCACGGATTTTTAATTTATTTATTTCCCCGTTGCACTTTATCTCCAGGACTATTTATGTAATTTTGATTTGGCACGGGGCTACTATTCATGCCTTCAATCTGAGTGGAGAGTAAGGGAAATTATCAGGATGGAAGAGGACTGAAAGCAGCCAGGCATCAGTCTCATCCTGTCATTACTCTGAAGAAATCTGTCTTTTGAATTGATTCCGAGTGACAGCAGGGCAGGAAAGCGCTGCCAGAAGCTGTATTTCTCTAGCAAGCTTTTTTCCCCACCCATAGCCTCACTTGAGTTGTGTGAATTTTGTGTGGTTTCTAGATGCAGTGAAATGTTGCCATATATCTTTTGGTAATGTTTAGTGGTCCCTGTTAAGACTTTGAAGCACTGACTTGTTCTTGGGCTCCTTTTTTCTGTCTGATAACACTGTTTCTTGGTGGTTTTTTTATAAGCACTTTCTGTGTTGGGAGGGGAATCAGTTTGAGCCCAAGGACACTTAGAGCATGTGAGCTTTGGTTGCTTTCAGCCTGCTAATCTTCATGATCCAGACTGTGCACGCAAGCAGCAGAACAATAATATCCTCCACACAGCAAGGCAGGAAAGTACCCCACAGAAAGCCTTTTGTAGGAAGAGAGGAGGCCTTCAAATGCATCTTCTGGAAAGATGAACTTGGATGGGGATGGCTGCAGACACAAACAGGAATGGCTGTTTCCATCCAAAGGACACTTGTGAGCTTTGCCCAGTCCAGTGAGAGCTAGCGGTTATTGATGGGGTGGGAAACACGAGTGGGGTGGAGCAGCTTCTGAAGCCAAAGGGAAACTTGTGATGTGAACAAGTGGGCATTTATTTATCACAAATCAATACAAGCTGGAAGCGAAAGGATTTTAACATTAAAAGCACTTGAGAGTCTGGGACAAGTTTTGTGATCAGCTAGAAAAACACATTCTAAATGGATCTAGTTCCATTTAAAACTAGTCAGGGAAGGGTTATCCTGCAGCGAGAATGAGAGGACAGAGAGAGCCAGAGTCCCAGAGGAGCGCAGGTAAGAGATGCTGAGCTTGGTTTTTTACTTTCTTTAATCACCCCCATCAGTAACGTTACCAGCTCCAGGGCATTAAGGAGATGGGTCAAACCAGGTTGTCAGTGGATTAGGATGTGATTCAAATAATCTGGTAACTACCATTGTAGTGTTTTCTAAAGTATAAGGCTTGTAAAAATTTGTAGCTGCTTTTTGTATGTTATTTGCTTCCTGCATCGGTGATCCAGACCCTGTTAGAGTTAATAGGCTAGCTGGTTCAAAAAGACAGATGCCACTCCCTCCTGTCAGCCAGGGATCACTTCTCCACCAAAGGAAGACAGTAAACGTCTTCTGTAAATTCTGGGGCTGGCTAACAAATTGCAGTTTAGAATACATTACTGATGATGAATGTGGTCTTCTTAAAGGGAAATCTATTCGTTTGACATAGTGCTCTTACGATTAATTGCTTGCCAGATTAAATTGCTCCATAAAACGCACGCTACTTTCTTCGATCTTCATGATGAGATTAGCTAGGCCGTGCTGGTTCTTTGTATGTTAATTACAATGGTACTTTCTTCTTCAATTTAATTATTAAATTGTTTAGCACAGCATGCATTCTCCTAGCCTCAGGAAAGACATCTGTATCTTTCTTTTGACCACTGTTCTACAATCTTACTTTTTCCCGTGCCAGAAATATTCTGGCTTTCCTTTACATAAGCACGACATGCTGTAGAGGATGAGACTTTGCTGTGTTTTCTTTGATGTGCCACTGAAACATGGGAACGGCACAAACTGCGCACAGGTTCACCGTGCGCCAGCTTAGGGCAGGGAATGAGGAACGTCTGGGCTGAAGCTGTGGAGGTGAATTCACAGAGCTGCCACCCAAAGGGGAATTCATCCGGGTACTGAAGCTCAGCTTTCTGCTCCTGTTGAAAAGCGTAAAGCTCGCCGTGCGGGCAGGATGTTTTGCTTTTGGTCTCACCTGAAAAATCAGTGCTCTTGCAGTTTGGTGTGCTCTACACTGCTGAGCTTTCAGGGCCGATTTGGAGGGGAGAACCTCGTTCTCAGAGGCCGTCTCTGTACTCACTGACCATACCCAATGCTGGGGTGTTTTTTCCCCTGAAAGCCTACCAAATGGAAGCACAAGAAGCTGAACCAGAAGCACCTGAATTGTGGTAACAGCCTAAAATTATTGAGGCAGGCCAACAGGAAATAATTTGAGGAACACTTCAGAAAAAGCTATTTTAAGTTCTAATTATAAAACTTGCCCCAGCCTCTAGGATATTAGTTCAGTCTCCCTTCATCAGTCAGAGAGTCAACTACGTGCGCCTCTACACCCCACAGGCACGCACAAAATAACCCCTATCGTTTTGCAGCCCTGAGCCTAGGATTTGTGTGTAGTGGGATGTTCCCCCTGCAACGTTACAGTGGCTCTGTGGTTAAGTTGATGTTTTTCTTTGTTGTCTCTTTTTTTTTTTTTACTGTTCATGCTGCTATACCATCTATTTCATTAGATGAAATGTCTAATATGCACCAAGTAAACTGTTAGTTGTGGTGTTTAAAATCATTCACGTTTCTGGGTCTGAAGTGGAGCTTCTCTAATCAGCTATAATATATACTTTTTAATTTGCTTCTCACCTTAACGGCTCTCCCTCAGTAAATAGCGTATTGTCTTCTATCAGAATTGATTCCTAAAAGCAAGGCAAGTTTTTATATTTATTAACCTGGTCTTTAATTTCCTGTGTGTCCAGAGCTTAGAAAATTCAACAAGGTGTAGCAGAACTAGGAAAGTTTCGGAAAGGGGCAGCAAGAATGTCCGAAGGTACAGAACCAGATGTGTTGTGAAGAACACTTACACATGACAAGTCTTCAGGCTGGAAGAGAGATGGCAGAGAATATACAAGACTGTGTAAAAAAAAATATTAAATGTCATAGAGAAGATGAAGAGGAGGATGCAGAAGAAAATCAGACAAGCTCAAACCAAAGCGATGCTGCTTCATGCGAAGCTCTGGAGTACCTAAAAGGTTACGTGAATTTAAAACAACGATTATACAAATGAATGGAAGAAAACACCCTTGTGGGTTATTGATCCTGCAGATATTACTTCTGCCTCACATGTCATCTTGAATTGCGTGTGACTGGAAGTAGGAGTTCTTTCTGGGCAGTATCAATTCATTCCTGTCTGCTTTTACCTGAGCTCCCATTTCTAGACACTTTTGAAGTCGGGACACTGAGCTGGCCTTTGCTACCTGACTCAGTGTGGCAGTTTTTAATGTCTACGTACATTTTATCTGTCAGCAGCTTCTCAGGAATCGGCTCTCTGCTTCAAAGCTTTCAGCAAGGGTAAGGCAACATGCCAGCATGCCCATCCCACTGCTGTCAGGATTGAGGGATTACATTTTACTTACAATCACTCATCTGGGTTATACACGTGGTTGTTAAATCTGTCTCTGCTCTCACGTCGAGAAGGCCAAAATCCCGTTAGGTGCTGTACGGGTTCATTGCGATGTGACGGAGTCTCTGAACTACGTTTTGACCCACATCAGCTCTGTGTACGGAAGAGCCGGCCTCCAAGCCCTTCTGTGTCTTTCTGCTGCTGGTGGTGTGGGCGCAGGAAACGTCGTCCTTGGTGATTTAGAAGGATGTCTAAGGAAGAAGACTATGTTTCCCTAGAAGCTGATCTTCTATTGAGCAACCTCTTGCTCTTTTCTGGAAGTGGCAGGGAAGTGTGCAATTTTGTGTAGCATGGGAGAGACGAGTAGGCTGATAAACCGTGGAAAATTTTTCTTCCCTCGTGATTTTATTTTAGAATTTCAGTCATTAACTTCAGTGTTCCTTTTTCCTCCAGAAAGAACTCATGGAGAGCTGTCAGGATCATGAACTCATAAATCTCATGAAAGCAAAACCTGTGCCAGCTGAGCAAGGCATGATTTTAATTAAGACTAACAGGGGGTTTTTGTCTTCATTTCTTTCTTGCTAGCCCTGATTTGAATAAACAGTTGGGAAGAAGGGCCTTCATAAGTTCAGTTGCCTATTGTCTGTCAGCTAAAGGCAACTGAGTTGGTGGGACTTTTTGAGACTTCTCTGATCTGAAAAAATAAAAGGCCCTTTTAAAATTTGTTTTACGGGAAAATCCTTTTACTGAGCCTTGGTAGAGCAAGGAAAGGAACAGGGATGTAATCCCTTTTTTTCTGATGCAGGTTACTGTTCTAAGGGAAGTTCGTGTTGGATAATTTATCACTCATTCCTTTTTCCTTCTGGCTAATGCAGATCCCTATACGCTGCTCTATAAATAGATGTTTAAAAGGTTCTTTTGCAGAAATCTTTGAAGTGAAACTTTGATTTCACTACATCAAAACAACCCCCACCTCACTTCTCAGTGCACGAGTTAGGCGGGTTAGGAAAACAAGCGGACCAGGGTGGGAGATCTCTGCTGTCAGCGCCTCAAATAAGGATCTGTCCGTTGTGAAGAGCGTTCATCTAGGAAGACCAACCAAGGTGAATTAAAAGAGCATTATCTGGAAACAGGCAGATGTGAAGCCATGTATCTTAGTGGTGTCTGCCATCCCATGTTGATCCAGCTGCGGGCCGTATCCTTACGGAGGTGGGGAGGGTCTTTCCCTCACTGAGGAGCTAAGGCTCTGGCTCCAGCGGGTTCTCCTGCCCGGTCGTGGTCTTGCAGGCCAGTTTGGCCCCTCTCCCTACCTGTGCTGCCTACAGCAAGCGCCAGCACAGCGGAGGCTGGGAAGGGACTCCTTTGGAGCACGCTGCTGAGTGCCAAACTGAATTGGCCTCCCATCCGATTCCTTCCCAGTCCATGGTGCCTCAGACAGGGAGAGCCATCTGTGTTACAGCTTTTTGTCTGAGCTTGGTGAGGAAAGCGGAACAAAGCCCAACGCTGGGAAGCAGTTTAAGTGACCTGCTGCATGCAAACCTCTCCCTGACCGTTGAGCTCTGAACGAGGTGGGTACGGTGCTCGTTGCAAGGTTGGGTGCTGAGGGTACCTCGAATTCTGGGCTTCCTAAGCAAACCTCTCCTCCTCTGTTACCCGTTATTCTGTTGAAAGCGTTAGCTCGGGGTGGGGCGATGGTGCTGTGGAACCCTACTGAGGCCCCATCTGCTAAGAGCTTGTATTGATTTGTGCCTTTATAAAAGCCTTCAATTCTCCTTGTGTAAATACCATAAATAATGCAGATGTACTAGGTGAAATGTGCTGTAGGAACATCCCAGAAATCATTTTGGTCTGGGTTGAACTGAGCTAATCTAGTCATGGTTAGGGGTTTCTCAATAGCTGTGAAGCAAGAAGTATATTGTCTTGTTCTAGCTTAATGTATTAATCAATATACAGGGGTAGGAGGATAGGTGTTTGAAGGGGGTAATCAACTTTATAAAACAGGCGCTTTTAACGTTAAAATATTACAAAACTTCATCTGAAACTAGTTGTAAATCATATATATACGCACACAGTGAAAGTACAGTAAAATCCAGACCTGCGCCTGTGATTTATCTGCATAATCCTCGCATTTGTATGCCTCTTTGTCAGGAGGGCTGCAGTGCTTCAGAGGCTATATGTATATATACTAAATAAATCATTTTGCCCACTCATAGCAAACAGCCATTTGGTGCTAGCAACGCTGCAGAACGCATTTGAGTGGGGGACATTGATGAATAATTTGTCCTTTTGAGATTCCATGGGCTTTAGGACACCAAACTGTATTTCAGGTTGGACAAAGTCCAGAGCTGTATGAGAAGTTCTTGGCAGTCTTGTAGAAAGTGTATGGGAGTTTTAGAGGTGACCTGTTTCTAGACATTTAATTGGATTTTTGCTCTATTTTGTGTCAGTTATGTGTAAAGAAAGCAAAAAGGTAGAGGGATGTGGTATTTGTTAGATTGTTGGGGTTTTTTCCCCCTTGTTCCATTAGATACATCCAGCGTATCAAGGCTGTGGGAAGAGGATGATTTTTCTTCAGCGTGGTCTGTGGTCTTGGCAGCTTGGGGGGTTTCTCTGCGTTGGAGTGATGAGCTGATGGACGCTGGTTCCTGCAGAGGAGAGAGAATGTATTTGTACGCTCATAAATTCATTGTAATCAATGTTTCCCCGGCAGTTTCTTGATGCTAGTGACCACAGTTGAGAGGTGAAGAATGTGTTTACGTGCTATTAGCATTGTTAATTGAGAGGAAACATGGATACAGCCTATTTTCAGAGCTGAGACTCGTCGTCACTTTTCCACACTTGATGGCCCAAAAACTGCTGATGTGATCAAAAAGCACGTTGCAGACCACAGCTATACGACCATTTCAGAACTCACTGGTTCTGCTTCAGATTGTTTAGCGTCAAGCACTTTATCTTGGTTAAAGCAGACAAACCGTATGGACCAGGTTGCCCCTCGGCCCAGAGGTTTTAGGAATCTGGGGTCGTGTCAGCATTCGTTACCAAAGGAACTCCAGGTGCCCAGAGGAACTTGGAGAGCTCTTGAGCGCCTGTGCAGGGGAGACTTCCGAAGTCATCGAGATTGCCGCTGGTCTGGCGTGGCTTTGACTTTTCCCCGTTGGCTCTCCAAATGTTGTTTGCTGACATGCACACCTTGTAGCTCATCTGCACAGCCAGAAAGCTCGTGACAGTAGGGAGAAGAGGTGTTTAAGAACCTCTGTATGTTAGTTTTATAGCAGAGATTACTGAAGTTCTGTGGACATGTGAATAGTAGTGGGTTTTTTTGGAGCTAGCGGTGTGCATCAGTGACAGTGCTGCAGATTCCAAGAACACCTGATGTGACAAAGCACTTGTCGTAGAGCATCCCCAGAAGGCAAGGATGTCGAGGGTGCGCTTCCTGAGGTGACGAGTGTGAAAACAGTGCTACGCAGTAGGTTTTCCAGTGCTCAGAAAGGACATAAGAATTTCTGATAAATTCTGCAAGTTACCGAAAGACTGGTAGAAGGTTAAATTGTGAAGTAGATGAGGCTGGGTGATCTGAATTGCTTTTTAACCTGTCAGGCAGTGACAGTTCAGTTCCTGCAAGAGCAAGTGCCGGTCTGCAAAAGGGGGCTGTATCTTGAAAAGCCGTGACACACGAAGCATTGACTGGCAGCTTAACTCTAGGTCTCCTGGGAAGTGTTCCGCTAAAAAGCTTTATTTGATCCTTGACATATTAGCAGGAGCAGGAAAGTGATTTTACCATCATATATATATTTTGCAGTTTTGTCTAGTGTCTGTTTGAAGAAGTGTATTGAAAAGTTGGAGAACGGGCAGAGAAGGCTCGGTTGTGAGAGGCTGGTAAAAAAGCTTTTGGGATTTGCCTATCTTAAGCTCTTTAAAACAAAGCCAGAGGTACGATTTTCAGGGCCTTCAAGCAACTTTGAGAAGACGGTCTATTTCTTACTTAAAAATAAGTTTTTACTGAAGGAGTTTTGCTTGCCCTTCCGTGTTTAGTCATGGAGTTAATGGATGGGAGCAGTAAATCTTGCTGGGAGTTGGCCTCAAACCCAGAGAAGAGCTACACACGCTGTTTATTTCAGCAAAGTCTCTGTTGTATTTTTTAAAGTGCATCCATATAGAGTAAGTGTTTTTGTAGTGCTGGTGTTCTTAAAGACTGTCATCTTGAGGATGCTTGAGTGTCTAGGTCAGGATGCCAGGACACCCCTTTGGCACGAGAGGTCCTGCTTATCAGCTTCGGGGGCTGCAGCCCAGCGCTCCCGAGAGCTCCGTCTCCCCGCGTGCAGGCACTCTGCAGTTTGAACACGACTGGCGCTCCTGTAGCCACACTTCAAGTGTACAGGTAGGGCAGGAACTGAATCTTAACGATGCTCACCGTGAGGAGAAAGTCAACCGTCGAGCTCTGCCCCAGTGGAGCCGTGAATCCGTTGGTGAATCCAGGGTTACCCTGCTAGAGCTGGAAGGGAACGTGACCTTTAACAGCTAGCTGGCTGGCTGCGGTTTCACCGAAATGGCCAAAAACCCTTATAAAAGGGGGTGTGATTGATGATATGTTAGAAACTACGTAAGGAAGCAGGAAGGGCAGGCAGTAGGGGATGCGGCTCTGTTGCTGGGGCATGAAGAGCTGGTTGGAGGAAGGGTCTGAAAAAGCCCAGTGTGGCCTGTTTGGCAGCTTTCATCAGCTGCCCCAGCATGTAACGGCAGAGAATCTGTAGGGGCTACAGGTCTGTCTTTGCTCTTTTCATACCGCCTCGTAATTCTGCCTGTGGAATAATGGCAGAGGTGTCTAGGCACAGGAAGCCGGTGAAGTTTGTTGACGCTGAGGTTTGCCATTGCTGTTCAGGTTGAGGCTCTGTTTACTCCTGCTCACCTGTGCCGCATGCGCCGAGGGAGAGGTTCTTTGTTTCTCGGCTGGCTCTCCCTGCCCACCGCTCTGCAGGACGGATGAAGCCTTAGAAGTCACCTGAATATTAATTTTTCAGCCTTTGTGAGAATTGTGGGAAGTAAAGGTCAGGGAAATTATGCTGGCTGCTATTAGAGCAGAGCGGTGAACGTGCTGAGCAGCGAACAGGCGTGCCAGCCTAGGATAATACGCCCTGAATTTGGTCCTGCTGTCAGCTCCAGCAGTCATCTTGCAGTGACTGTCCAGAGCAGTTGTGCATCTCCTCTGAACGCAGAGATCAGCGTCCGAAGACTTAGACATCCGCAGATCTTGAGCTGAGCTTCCAGCTGTGTGGCGAGAGGAGCCCTGCTGGAAAGGGGAGGCGAACAGTTAGTCTGGAGTGCCTGGAGGATCCACTCTGCGAGTACGTGCACGGTGCAACACAATGCCCTGTGCTGGAGCCAGTGGGTTTGTTTAAGAGACAGCTTGGATCCATTTTCCACTGGAAGGTGGAAATCAAAACGCTTTTCAATATTGGTCAATTCCTATTTTGAAATATCCTCACCTCTTTTTTTTTTTTTGTAACATTTGGATGCTTTCAACATGAAAATTTGATTTTTCACAATTTTTCTCCCAAATCTTGTATTTCAGCATTGAACTGAAATCCTGAATTTTGTCCAAACCAAGTTTGTGATCAATTCGAATGAAGGATAGATGTGAAATTTTAATGGGGAGGTTCAAGATCATACAGTTTCATTTGGAATTTGAAACAAAGCCAGACTTCTAAATTTGAAATCCTTTATGAGAAAGGGGTCTTAAGGTCTGTTCTAATTCTGATTGTCTGTTTTGTTGGGTATCACAACGCGGCTTGGCTGTGACACCAAATATAGTTCTGCCCTTTAGATAGCATTCAGGTTGCTTTTTTTTTTTCTTGCTTTTTTTGCATTTAGTGATTGATTCTCCCAGCCCCAGAGAGAAATTTATGCAGTTTTCTCCTTTCCATACAGCAAGCACGTTGCCAAGCCTTGGTGCTCTCAAACTGATCAGTGTCATTGCTCGTTAGCGTCAAGCGCCACAGCCCGTATCGCTTTTGCCGTGTTGCTCAGCTAGCACATGTTGGCTGTTAAAGCAGCATGTAATCCTTTTGATACTGAATGGGTTGTGTAATCATCTGACCTGTTATTCAATATAATAATCAAAGTACTCTTAATGACTTGCATGGTTTAATTCCTTTAGGAATCTTGCAAGAGACAAGGAAATTTTGCCGTGCAAGCTAACTCACGCAGCACTGGAGAGCTGGTGGTGAAGAATGCTCTTTCAATGTACTCAGGAAAATGATGACTTAAGCAAGTGCAGTGTGGGTGAAGGGAGAAGGGGGTTTGGTAGGTGTACAGTAAGCAGCCTGATTGTTTTCTGTTGCACTAACAGGTTTCTGCTGCAAGTTTGACTATTTCTGAAGCAAGATTTTTACAGTGTTATACCTGGCAATAAATGCTGCACCAGTTAGGTTAGAGCAGTGTTTGATCTGGGATAGACTGTCAGAAGTTTCTAAGTACGTGCCGATCAACAGTAAGTGATTATGCACATGCTCAGAGTGAATGCTAGCCAGGGTAGTGGAAGCCATGCAAAGTTTTTTCCTCTGTAAATGTGGGGGAATTGGCAGTACCACTCACAGAAATGTGCAGTGAATCTGGCAGGTTACAACTTTGTAATAGTGACCCGTATATGTGGTGGATGCCTTTTTTTGGTCAGATATGCCTGTTCCTCCACATTTCCTCAAATGCTTAAATTAAGCAGCTTTCCCTTCATAGCCTGTGGCAGCACTGTGACCTCGAACGTTTCTAGTGCTGAGGTGATACTGCTAACGCTGGTTCACAAGCATCCCCTGGGACAAGCTCCTGGCCTCACTGTGCCGACACGAGAGTGGTGAGATGGGGCAGGAATGGGAATCAGCCTGCTGCAGTCAGTGGGCCAGGGAAGAAGCATTGCCTTCCATTTTTGAATGGAAGAGCTAAAAGAAACTGTGTCCCAGGGAAGTAAAAACCACAAAAGCCAACACCATGGAAGTGATTCTGAAAACCCTTGGTGTATGCAAATGATTTAAAAAGTTGTCAGTTGAGCTGTGATGAGTTGCCCCCTGGTTCTCCTTCGTCTGATGAACGCTGAGTGTATGTGCACAGGCCAGCTTAGGGTATGGCATTTTACCCTATGGTCACAATGGATTTAATACCTGCCCGTTGTCAGTAACTCAGCTGGTAATTTGCGCAGCTGCAACACATCGCTTGCATCTGATCATCACCCCTTAGATACTGAGAGTAGATTTGTGAAATTCACGGATACTGGGATGGAGGGAGCTGGGCTTTCAGGGAGGCAGGTCTGGTTAAGAGAATTAAATAGTAAGGAAGATGGGTACACATGAAATACTTGCAGCAAAGGAACTAGATATCTGTGATGAGATGAAGCTCTCCACTGGTCCATAAAGCAGACAACCTGTCTCAGGAAAACAAATTAACCAACTACAGATCCTCCAACCTTTCAGATGTGAAATAAGTATCATAACAAGAGCACCATTTGTTCAGCTGTGTCGGCGTTTGGCTCTACAGCTTTCCTTGGCACCGAAAACCAACTTCACTCTGTCCCTAGTGATGTGCGACGATACCTTTATCGAGGACACAGTATTCACTCGGCAAGTGGGTGTCATCAGAGTCCGTGCTTTAGTCTTGGTCCTGGATTTTGGAAGGCAAGGCGTTGCTTCAGTTGCTTCCATCAGGCATTTCTCAGCAAACGTGATTTTCATCTGCATCTCTCCGATGAGAAAACAATGTCGGGTTTGCAGCATCTTGTATTTTCAGAGGACTGGACTGTAAATAACAGGTTTTGGTCTGCGTGGTCCCTGGTAGTGTCTGAAAGGCTGAGATTGTGAACTCTGCTTAGATTTACGTGGCTGTGCAGGTACAGCCGTAGCTGACGCTTGGTGTAATTAAGTTAATTAAATATCATTCTGGGACTCAACTTCATTTCCTTTGCAAAGTAGGATTGACTGCAGTGATTCTTGCCTAGGCAGTGTTCCTGCCCCCTTCTCTCTTAATGTGGTTTAATATCCAGCTACTCCAGGACGAGATTGCATTGTTCTAACTCCTTACTTGCTCAATCCAGACAAACGCTGATGCTTCAGCGCCTTCCTTTCCCTCTGGGACTTCTGCCACAGGCACGTTTTTTGCTGTCAGTCGGTAGAATAAGGTGTTACGTGACCTGCAACAGAGGTTTGTGCCTTGCTGCCACGCTCTGCAAACAGGGTGTTCAGGGCCTCATGCGGTACCCGCAGGCTCGCCCCTGACAAACCGGGGCAACAAGAGTCATTTCCACCCACTCTCGATAATAGAGGGTTGATGGCAAGTGTTCACTGAGTTAATTAGACCATCAGCCATACTCACTGCCTTTCTCAGAGAGCTTTAACAGGCCCCAGTGGGATGGTTTATAAACTCTTTAAATTTCACTCTCTGCTCGGTACGTTTGGAAGCTGGTCTGTGCAGTCCGTACGGCGTTCTGCACTGAGTGCAGTGTCCAAAGAGATAGACTTTCTGATTTCCTTGAACATCCCGTGATAAAATACTAACCAGGGTGCTAATGGGCGTAGAAGTAATATAAAATATTTCAGATTTGGATCCTGTTTGAGGTTTTGCAGTTCCTTGTGCCCCAGGAGGCTTGGATGGCAGTCTGTAATGTGAATTACGAAGCAATGGGTAGATGCTGACCCACTTACGATGATTGCAGAGAATAAATATTTGCCAGGAGCTCTTTGCTTCAGGTGCTAACCAGAGAGGGTGGCTCTACAAACCTGCCTGGTAAACCAGTGAAATGCTTATTATTATTTTTTTTCCCCCTTGTTTTGTTTTTTTCCTCACCTTCTGCCTTAGCTGTTTCCTCCCATCTTGTTACACGTCTTGGTTGCCTTGCACATGAGGTTGTTAAAGGTAGTTGTAGTTGAAGGGCTGTACGTGGTGCTGAGGCCGTAGTTGTATGACATGTTTCATTGCTGTGGAACACTTGGTTACTAGAGGTTCGCGCTGTTTGCATCAAAGGGTGCTCACATATTAAAAGAACCACTGCCTGTTTGGGCCACGGGCTGTATTTGCTGCTTGTTTGGCACAACTGAAGAACTTTGTCTGGACAAACACACGTAAGAGGACTGGGGAACGTGCTACGTACAAGATACTTCCATATTAATATTATTTATTATGGGTCTGTGCAGGCAGGACCAGGAACCTAGGGCAGTAGGCACCTTCTACAAGCATATATTAAGAAACCTTCTAAGGAAAGCTTCTCATTTCAGAAGTTGTTTGGCATTTCCAAATTGGTAACACAGCTGTGGAAGCGTAGGCATCGTGCTGTTTGTGTGTAAACCTCCTGAGTGCTGGCGTACAACCCACCCTGGCACGGTCAGCTCTCGCATCTTCAATGTGTTAGACTGAGCTGCAGGCTTTAGTGCCCAGCAGCCTGAGCTCAGAGGATAGGCTTTATATTTGTGATGTTTCTGGATTCAAACTGCGTCAATTTGTGGTTAGACGTGAGCAGGTGTTGGTTCTCTGCTGCTTGCTGGAATTGAGGTGTAATGGAGGGTTGGCTTTTTAATGCTTTTGCTTTGGTAAATGTGAACTCTTGCCACTAGTAGGCAGGTGTGCCAGAGCAATGAAATATGTCATAAAATATCTCATTTGATCTCTTGATACCTGAAGGGGCCGACAAGGAAGCTGGGGGGGACTTTTTACAAGGGCCTGTAGTGACAGGACATGGGGTAATGGGTTTAAATTGAAAGCAGGCACGTTTAGATTGGGCATCAGGAAGAAATTCTTCATGGAGTGGATGGTGAAGCACTGGAACAGGTTTCCCAGAGAAGCTGTGGATGCCCCATCCCAGGCTGGATGAGGCTTTGAGCAACCTGGTCTAGTGGAGGGTGTCCCTGCCCATGGCAGGGAGTTGGAATGGGATGGTCTTTAAGGTCCCTTCCAACCCAAACCATTCTGTGATTCTTATAAATTACATGATCGAGACGAGAAATTTATCCTTAATCAGGTCATAGTTTTGTCATGGAAGAATGCATTGGCAGAAGAGTGGGAACACAGAACAGGGTAGTATCGATAGGTATTTTCACTCCCAACACATGGGCAATATCTTTGTCATTCCTATCTGTTAAGCCAGCTGTGCCACCAGCCACGTATACTTAAGAATTCTGATGCCAGCTGAGTGAGAAGAGGGAACAGAAATGCATCTAGACTATGCCTGAGCTGTGGGTGTGCCCGAGAGTCTCTCAGGAATGGTTCCAGTGATGCTCAGGCCGCATGAAAGTATGTGAGTGGATGAATTCCCGAGGTGTGGTCTCCAGTGAGGTCGTGTTACTGTCCCAGAAAAGTGAACTGCTCACCCATGAGGATGTTCTTAGTTAAGAAGCCAAGCAGAAGTCCTTTAGGTGTGAGGGTGGAGGTATTTGGCTTGCTCTGAAATGTATGGACATGAACTGTAAGAAGAAAAAATGGGCATATCGTGCAAGCCAGGATGACCATGAGCTAACGGTGTGCCCTCGCAGCCAAGAAGGCCGATGGCATCCTGGGATGCATCAAGAACAGCGTGGCCAACAGGTTGAGGGAAGTTCTCCCCCTCTACTCTGCGCTGGTGAGGCTTCCCCTGGAGTGCTGTGTCCAGTTCTGGGCTCCTCAGCTCCAGAAGGACAAGGAGCTGCTGGAGAGGGCCCAGCGCAGGGCCACTGGGATGATGAAGGGCCTGGAGCACCTTCCATCTGAGGAAAGGCTGAGAGCTGGGGCTGTTGAGTTTGGAGGAGGCTGCGGGGGATCTTATCAATATCTAAAGGGTGGGTGTCAGCAGGATGGGGTGAGGCTCTTCTCAGTGGTGTCCAGTGACAGGACGAGGGGCAATGGCCATAAACTGGAAAACAGAAGGTTCAGCCTGAACGTGAGGAAACCCTTCTTCCCTGTGAGGGTGACAGAGCACTGGGACAGGCTGCCCAGAGAGGTGGGGGAGTCTCCTTCCCTGGAGACCTTCCAAAGCCGCCTGGACTTGTTCCTGTGTGATCTGCTCTGGGTGATCCTGCTCTGGCAGGGGGGCTGGACTGGATGGTCTCTAGAGGTCCCTTCCAAACCCTAACACTCTGTGAATCTGTGAATCCATTAGTATCCAGCAGACAGTGACGTGGAAGGATGTCGTGTGGAGCTGTGTGCGGCTGAGAGCACATCCTCTGCTTCTGCCCTTGCAGAATGGGGCTTGCTGGAACAGAGCTGGGCATTGGGAGCAGCTCCATTGGCACGTGTGTGCTCTTTTGTCCCCTCCTTATGAAGTCAATAGACCATGTATCTGCCTCTGCCATGGAGCCCGTCGTCGCAGTCGATAGGTTTCAGTACGGCGGAATTGAACAGGTGTAGCGGGCTTATTTCTGCTGCGAGATTGCAGCAGTGCTGACTTGGATGTTTTCAGAGAGCTGTAAAGCGAGTGCTTTCGACTAAAATATCCTTTTGTCTTGGATTCTCCCCTGCAGTTTATTATTATGTCTGGAAGATGCCTCCCCCTGAGACTTGTGGACTTTCAGCTTAATGTCAGTACTCATTAAAGTGTAGGAGCAGAAGAAATTTAACAGACTGGTGTTAAACCACAGTAGAAGGAAGAATTTACTGCACCATTCCAGGGGGTTTGCTTGCTTTTAATTGATGCACACAGCTTAGGCAGGGCAGCTCTGCGTACTTTATAGCAATGCCTTGTGGACATGCGTTAAAACAATCTAAACCCTCTCACCTCCTGCCAGGTGGGGCCGTACATATGGAGTAACTCAGTCTAATTGTCTCAGGCACTGAACAGATGGGGTTTTATTGTCTCGAGTGCTGGGAGTGTGTAAGAGAGCAATGCCAGCGGGATCCTTGCCCCAAACAGCAGCTTGCTGAGACACAGCTTGCTGCAGGAAGGCTGGGAGTTTTGCACAGGTCTCCAGCAACCGTGGTTGCGACAGCACGAACGGGGGAAGAGGATAGGTGGTTTGTGTTCATTTTGGTCTCTGTATTATGTGTAATTTGCTTGCTGCCTTGTGCTTGAGCCGTTTCCAACATATTCCGCAGTAAAACACCGAGCTCTTTTCACCGTGTTGGTTTAAAGCACTTTGTGGAGCTGATGGTTCTTACTCCCAGTTGGCAAAGGGAGAAACTGAGGCATGTGAGAGGGAGCTGCTGTAGCAAATTGGAGGGAAACTGGTCACTTCATGCTTCCTACTCCCGAACAGTAACCGTCGTGTCTCAGGTCTCCCTTTTGTAGTAAAGCAGCTTTGTAAAGTGGGGTGTGATAAAAGACAGCTATGCCCTTTCCTGCTTCTGCCTGTTCCTAGCCTTCATCGTGGTACTACAAGCTTAGTGCGTGCTGGAGTATTTGTCCATCTCAGATATGGTCAGGTTTAATCCAGAGCAAAGTGAACTGGCTGCCCTGGCCATGCATTTGGCTTTACTCGATGAAGACAACACGCTGTGCTGGAATGAGCATTCAGTTGAGAAGAGAAATATGTGCAGTGAGTATAAAGTCACCCCTGGTGTCCTGTGAAGGGGTGAATACCAGCCAAGTGCTGCTGCTTCTCTGTTCTGCCGTAACAGGATGTATTCACAGATTCACAGAGTGTTAGGAGTTGGAAGGGACCTCTAGAGATCATCTAGTCCAACCCCCCTGCCAGAGCAGGATCACCCAGAGCAGATCGCACAAGGAAGCAGTGAGCTTGTGGTGCTGCTTCTATGGTACGAGAAACATGTGGGTATCCACTAGAATGTTTTGTGCCAGGCACTGCATACTGGACCTGTAAAGTAAGGGCAAAGACCAGGTTCACACCATGAATGATGGCTCAGCATCCCTGTCTCTATAATGAGCTTCACAGCCTCTTTGTTCTTCCTTCAGCCTCCTTCCAGCATCTCCAGAGTGCTTCATTTCACCACGCAGGACAAGAGGACAGTGTTGTCTTGTGGGACTCTGGAAATGTAGCTGCTGTCAAGGAAGAGTGGGTATTAGACAGCTCATCTGCAATAACTTGATGGGAAGAGTTTGGAGGTCAGAGAAAACGTGCTGAAGAAGCGCTGCCTGCCTGAGTGTACTAATTTTGCTTTCCCTGCACGTTGGACCCAGACCAGCTTGGTGTGAGGTTAAGGTGGGCAGGGTGGTGCTCCTTGCCACGGTGGGTGCACGTGGGCCGGAAGATGCTGGAAATTCAGGGGCTGCTAGCTTAGTGTTGCTGGCATGTTTCATTTCTTACGTGTGATGTTACAACTAGTGGCAAATTAAATTGAGGAATCAATTAAATCTGTTCTTTTCGTGCATGCCCTATCAGTTTTCACAGGAGCCCTTTCCTGTCAGCAGACTGCATCTTCACAAGTTTAACTCTGAGATCCTCTGAAGGGAAGCACTGGTTGGTTGTGTTTATCAAGGAGTAACTCTAGGCAGTTTTTAAAGGCTCTGTAGAAACAGTTTTCTAAGTGTTACTGGCTGGAGAGCTGCTGCAGCCACTGCAGAAGCAAGCCCTGTTGCAGAGAAGACTGTGAAGGGGGGAATGCAAGTCACCTGGAGGTATCTCACCCCAGCTCAAAGCAAGGGCCGCAGTGGGATGTCCCCATTTTGAGTTATAAAACCCCAGTGTAATAGGGACATTGCCTTGCTTCTCACCTTCCAGCCCATGTGTTAGGGAGAACGGGCTAGTAACAGTCACTTCAGGACTGGCCACTTGTTGCAGCCTCAGGGACAGCCAAAGTAGGAACTTTCTGCCAGTCAGAGCTTTCCAGTTTGCAGAGGACACACTGCCCTGGGATCAGTTGCTGTTGCTTTAATCATCTCTGTCCTGTGGTCTTGTCGCCTCTGTTTTTCTTGATCCCGTCTGTCCTTCTGTCTCCTTTTCCTGTCTCTCTACTTCTTCCTCCAGTACTCCTTGCCTGTGTTTTTCTGTCCTTGGTCTCTCTCTAACTGAAGTCTTTCATGACCGTGAGTAACAGCACTGTTAGGTTTTCTGTTGCCAGCCCTTTTCTGAGCTTTCCCTGTTCTGCATTGGAGGTCGTTAACTCTGGGACAGAGGCTTTCCACCACTGTCTTTGTACAATACCTGTTACAGTGGGACCCCTTTTACTGTCTAATAACGTGAGTAATGCAGGTGGTACAAACTAATGGTTCATTGGCTCTTGGATTCGTAAATCAGAGTGGAACACCTGTTTTTCCTGCAGTCATTCCCTTCTTCCCAAAGAAACAAATAAATGCAATACATGCAGAAATACATGAATGCAAGTGTCCTGGGTTGTTAATCCCAAGGCAAATACAGGTTCATTCATACCTGTCTCTACGTGGCTTCTGGCATCATGATGTCTGGGTAGCTTGCTCTCCGAAGGGTTGCATGAAGAGTGATGGGAGATGCGTGGATTTTCTGGGAGCGCTGGCACGGCTAGTGTGTAAATGACTCCCACTGGAAGATCAAGGAATAAAGAATGAAGAGATTGCTTATAGTCTGCCTTAGAGCACTGCGCATTAACCTCAAGACAAGCCCCTGGGAGCCCATTTTTTAAATCCTGAACCGTTGTTTCACCTTCTGCCAGTTCAGCATCCTTCCCCTGGCCAGTGGCAGTCTCCTCTTGCCAGCCGGCTGCTGTGGGTCTGTCGGAGGAGTCAGTGTGACTAAAGAGATGTCTCTCCAGCTATCTCTCAGTCCCTAGAGAATTGCATCCCAAAAACGCTCAGAAATTTGTGTGACAAACGACAGCCAGCCCCGCTGCGGGACTTCGGGGTGGACGGTAGGGTAGGTGCATACACCATCAGGGGCTAGCTGGGAAACTGCAGTGTTTTGACTGTCAGCTGGCACTTTACCGCTTCCGTGCTTTGCAGATGCGTTGAAGACGCTAGTGCTTCGTGAATACCAAACACGGGGGGGGGGTCTTTTTTTTTTTTTTTTTTTTGCATGATCGATATGAAGATCTCAGTAGAACGCAGCACATCACAAATCTTTTCTGAGTGCTTTAACCGCTCCCTGCCGCCTCCCCAGAGGGACTGGCTGATAGCCCAATGATCAAGGCGCTCGCGGTGTAACAATAAAACATTGCCAAGGCTCGGTGGTTACACGCTGGTGTGTGAGCTACTGATGGCAAAGCCGCTGTTCTGCTGTCCGTAAGGAGGAGACTGAGCTTAACAGCTCCGGTCCCCTGTTGTCGCCAGGATCAAATGCCTGTGGAGTGGCAGCTTTGCCAAGTGAAATTCCAGCTGCTGCTGGACTTTTGAGGTGGATTCTGAGCGCTGGAGTGGGTACGGAGGCATGCCAGAGCGGTCGATGCAGAAAGGCGCTGCTGTCGCACAGCAGCTTGGGCTGGGCAGCCGCGGAGCCTCTCTAACGGATGCGTGAGGAGGAGCTGTGCCATGTGCGGAGCCTGGCCCTGGTGGCATTCGCTGGGCACTAGGAACCGGGCTACAGAGCCGGGATTGGATCCAGGCGCTTCATGCTGCTCTGCCCCAGGCTGCCTGCAGGTTCAGGAACCAGCTCTGCAGAAAATCAGGTTGGGAAGGCTCTTTCATAGTGTGAAAGAGCTCTCTTAAAACAGATGAAACAGCTGAACAACTTCTCTGGTCGATGAGGAGTTGTCCATTGGCCTTTAGGGAAATGAAGGAGACTTGAATTCTTTCTCTTCCTTAACGTGTGCTGATTCTTGCTGCAGTGGCAGCTGGTTGCTGGTTTTGCTTTCCCTGGGTGAATCCCAGCTGTGATTGCAGGTGCCGCTCCACTAGCTCAGATCCGAGCAGGGACTTGCGAGCAGGCGGCCCGTGTTGAAGTGCTTCACAGCCGTGGATACAAATGAATGCTAAATCTGTTCCCTGGTAAATGTTGGAACCGTGTGAGTGCGCTGAACCCTCTGAGCTGCCAAGCCTTCTGTCAAGCCAGAAGTTAAGTTGTTGTAAGCCTGTGTTCCCTTTTCTTTCAGTAGCTTGTAGTGTGTCCTGTAAGAGTGTAAATACGACTCCAGCCAGGCATGAAACATGCAACTTGAAAGCCAGAGTGTTGGAGAGGCCGGGTAATGGAGAGTGTGATTGTGACTCACAGGACCTGCTTCTCCCCTCGGATTGAAATGGGAAGAGTCTGGGCGCATCTCTGCCTGCCCTGCGTGTCCTCCTCCGGAGCGAGGAGGGGCGCGGGAAGGCTGGCAGGGGCCCTGCTGAATTGGCTTTACTGATGTCACTGTCAAGGCTGGCGAGACGGAAGAACCCTCCCTGTGCTAAGTACGTCCTGATGCTGTAGGAGCGACTGCCCCTGCGCGTGGACTGTGTCTGGTGTGTCCGTGAGGTGTGTGGCTGGGAATATTGCAGGGAATCTGCAGGTTCTGTTTGGGTTTATTATTATTTTTCACTCCCACTTCCCACCCCTTCCACACTGTTTTTATCTGTGTATTTAAAGAAGTAAGGATGCTTGCAGGCTGGTTTTCTTTCCGCTGGCTCCGATTGGCACCACTGAATATCCCTTATTCCTGGACTCAAGCACCAGGTCTTAGCTGTGATGAGGTCTGGAGAAAGCAGCTGAAAGCCCTGTAGAGTGCAACAGAGAGAGCTGGAGTGAATTTTCATGCTGATGAATGAGAGTGAAAGCCTTGACTGTTGCTGCGGTGTGATTTGGCCGAGTGAGCGCTCTCCAGGCACAGTCAGCGCACGCCTGTGCCGAGAATGGCATCGCGCTGTTCCCGCGACGAGCGCTCACCTCGGCAGCACGTCTCGGGAGTCGTGTCCCAACGAGACCAGTTCCAGAGTCCAGCCCAGGGAGACTTCATTGTCTTGCCATTTGTCTTCTCAGTGGCACCTGACAAGCAGAGGAGAGGGTGATGAAATATTCCAGCTGCAGTTGGATTTTCTTTTCCCAATGAGTTTACTTTCAGTTTTAGGTTTCTCATACCTGCCTCTCTAGGCCCACCTAGAAGGGAAGGGGAGTCTGTTGGTGCCAGCAGTGAGAGGAACGAGGCAGGGAAGAAGCAGGAGTGATCAGTGTGTCTGCTGCTGTGTTTGGGACACTGACAAAAGTTATTGCTAACGATCCAAATTGGGGCTGAGGACTCAAGTCTTTATGGGAAGGAGTCAAGGTAGTGGCTGTGGTGATGGATGGCTACAAGTAGGAGCCAGCTACAACATTTTAAACACAGTGAAGATCCAAATCAATAAACTGTCAGCTTCAACACACCATGCAACAAAGTTCCATAGAGCAAAATGCTGGGTGATACCGATTTTGGAAGGGGTGAGGAGGTGCAGTTCCAGAGCAGGATGGAGCAGCACTGGCCAGGTTTGCAATGTCTGCACTGGAACACTGAGCGGTCTGCAGTCTGTTCCCAGTAAAGCAGTGATTCCCTCGGCCACAGTGGGGAGCACAGCCCCATATCTGCTGGGACAAATGCACCTACACATAGGGCAGTGCCTGTGCTTGCCATTTCCAGCGAGCCTGGGGCTGAGCCTGCGTTGGCCCCTGAGCAGGGAGCGTGCCTTCAGCAGAGCAAGCACTACGGTGTCGTGCAGGACTGTGGCTCTGTGTGTGCTATCAGGGAGCTTCTGCCACGTCCCTGAGCTGTTCCCAATTTGCCTCCTCTTTTTCAGAGCCATCATCAATCACTTCAACCCGAAGATAGAGTCTTACGCTGCGGTGAACCACATATCGCAGCTCTCCGAGGATCAGGTAAGCCAGGCGCACGGTGACCTTTGACCTCTGGAATGCAGGTGTTTAGGAATACCTTGTGCTCACTGGAACCGATGATGTGGCAGCAGTATGAGGGGTGAAGGTGGGACTGTCATGTTCCTGGTTCAGATGTAGGTGAGAAGAAGAGGAACAAGGCTGGCTTTAGCCAATTTTGCCATCGCTCATGGACAACTTGGTCCAGCAAATGCAGAAGGATGGAAATGGGCAGCATTGTCAGCAGGTGTGGTTGGAGGCTCTGGGGATGCTGGCGATTAGAGTGGGGCTGGAAGTTTTTGGCAGTGAATTTAGTTATTGGAGAACTGTTGGGTGTAGCTGCTTTTTCTGTGATATTGGGGAATTAGAACTCAGGCAACAATTGGTAGAGATTTTCTAGGATAATTGAATTCAGTTGCTTTAGATTTTGAAAGGAGAAGGTTTTTAATAAAGAGGGTGATAGGGTTAGGTTTCCCTTCTTTAAATTGGCCTGGTTTTGCTCTCTTAGTGTCCTGCTTGTGTTGCACAAATGTGTACATGTGGCTTTTTGAAAATAGGCTGCTGTCCGTGGTCTCAGGAAGCAGGGATGGCCTATTTCCCAAAATAAAATATTAAATTCCATGTTAATCACTCTTGGAGAGGTAAATGCCTGTGGTGGACAAAATACAGAGCTGCCGTGCAAGCTGGGTGCACCATCCCACGCACAGTTGCGAGAAATTGTGTATGCAGCCTAGGACAGAGCTCATTTGAGTCACCTCGGATTGCTCCTTCCACTGAATGGGATCCCGTGCTTGTGCCTGTTAAAAGGTCCTGGCTGCATCTTCCTCTGCAATTCATTTCTCTTTCTGTCCATGATATTTTACTCATTACTTGATGATATCCTCCCGTGCTTCCCACTAAGCTTTTCATTTATTATCCTACTGAAAGTCTCAGGTTGAATGCTGTACCGGTGCAGTGGGGGAAACAACGTGAACCCTACCGCTTCTTATTCTCTCCTTGACGTAGCAGGGTAGAAGAACGCTGGTTTTAATTTACTCAATTTTTCTGCATTGTTCTGCCTCTGAGAGTCACTGTACCCACAGCTATACTCTGTGAGGGTTCATGTTATCAATTCATCGCTGATACACTGATTGCATCAACCCAGGCCCCTAAAAAAGAAAAGCCTTTGATAGCCCAATTTAAAACTGGAGGTTTGGATAGAAGGGCATTTTGCATAGTCTTCAGGTTAGTCTGAGGAAGGAAACGAGCTTTTCACTGTCAGCTCTGTGTAGTATTCATCTCCCAGCAGTTCAGAGAGGTCAGGTTAAATCCTTTCTTCCTTGTGTGTTATTCTTTAAATAAAACCTCTAGCAGCAGGCAGATAATGCAATCAGTGCTGAGGCATGGAGCATTTTGAGGAAGATGATTAGGAAGTTGAAAGACAGTTAGATTTCTCTTTTTTTTTTTTTCTTCTCTCCCTTCATGCTTTCTCTCAACATAGGGAGAACATCAAACAAAGCAAAGCAATAATGGGCCCTGGTGAACTGCAGAGAAAGAACGGGGATGTCTCTGTAGTGAGGGTGTTTAGTCAGAGCTCTGCAATTCACTGCACAAGGAGGAGAGGGATGGAGACTTCTTGCCTCTGCTTTCAATTAGCCAGTGAGGTCGGCTCTGTGGGGGGCTGTGGTTTCCCCTCCATCAGTGGCCGTCCCACATGGTAAGTGCATGAGAGGTGATGGTAGATAGCCAAGATCAAGGCCAGGGTCTGGCTTTTGTGGTAACACAGTCTGTTTTGTTCATTCTGTGTTAGCTGTTCAGCATGGGGTGGGGATCAAGGTTGCCTTTTGGCTGCTGCAGTCTCTCTGTTTTGTGGTTTTTTTTTTTTTTTTCCCCCTCCAGCTGTACCTTCCTTTTTTTGCATGTGCATTCACTTAATTCCCCTTCTCTCTCTGTAAATACCTTCTACACAAAATCCACCCTTCTTCGTAGCCCTGCTTTTGAAGTGCACCGCATTGAAATATGTCCTGCTGACATTTAACTTGTGTATCCACACATAGATACTACATTTGAGGCTGGTCATTCTCTCCTTTGAGTTATTTCAATAGATTCAGGACACTGGTTTTACTGGGAACATTTGTTTTTACAATTTAGAGGATCAAACTTTGTTTAATGAAGATTTCCTTCCCGGATACTAGCCTTTGGCCAGATTCTCATGCGACTGCTCATATACTCCCCTGTGGTATGTGAGATTCTCCTATTAATCAGGCAGGCATGGCTTTGATAGAGCTCTCTCTGAAGGGGAATTTTCCAGCTGCTCCGAGTTGCTTCCAACTCACTTGAACTGTATCAGCTTGCAGGCTCTTGCCTGAGCCGGTGTCGGACTTACTGTGCTGCTCCCTGACTGTTGCAGCACCCTGTTATGTGTTAGATGATTTTTTTATTATTATTATTTCTTCTTATTTTGTATTTTTAATATCCTAAAAAGTAGCTAAGTAATCAGCTGAAAGAGATTTTGCTCGATCTTTTGCTTTTCCTAATCCTATTGAAGGCTTTATTACCTTGTTAATCACAAATGTCCGTTTATTACCATTCTCAGGCTGTCATTTCAGTGCTTTCTCCTTTTCTATTTACAGGCATTAATGTTAACGTTATTACATGCTGAGGGGATTTGTAGGCCATTGAAAATGATGGACACGGGATTGTTTTAAGGATAGACTGTTAATAGCACTGTACTGCTTCAGCCCTAAAGATCTCCAGGAACAAGTGTCTGAATACACAGATCTGTGCTCTAGGCAGGTATATTCATGGTACTTCTTTGCTGACTGTCCTGAGGTTTATCCAACCTTCAGATCAGAAATACTGAGAAGAGACCTTTTTCTTTCCACATGCTCTTGAGCAAAGAGTGGGAGATTCCCAGGGCAAGGAAATGCCAGGGGTTTGACAATGAGCCACCTCAGTCTATCAACAGCGTGTGATCCTTGCCAGTGCCATTCTGCAGGGAGCCTGCTTGCCAAAGCAAACTCATGATCCTTCCTAGTTGCTAGCTATTTTGACCTTGCTGTAGTTCCTCACCGTGAAACAGGAGATGGGTTAGCCAGGTATTGGCATCTTCCCTCACTTGGTAATTCGTTAAACCTGACTTCAGTGTTGGTTTGTATTTCTGTGGTACTCTCCGTCTCAACATATTTGGCTCCTGCCTGCCCATTCTTTAAGGAACTGAAAGATGCTGTGCAGGCAGAAAGATAGCATTGGCCGTTAACTGCCAGTGTAGTTTTAGCTCTTCCATGCAAGTGATTATTCCCATGTTTTTGAAGATGTTTTGGTCCATTCTCAAGTCAAAGGGCAAAGTAACCTCCTGCGAAATGAATTCGTAGGTTTATCTGTACCCTCCAGGTGACCAGGTTGCCTTGTACTTAATGCATTGGAGGCAGTAGTCTTTCTCTGGGCCATATCTGATCTGAGGAGCTCCCAACATGTTTGCTGACAGAAGCAGCGGCAGAGAACAGGGTCAAGTCAGTGAGAAAACAGCAACACAAGAGTTGCTCCAAAAGGGCTAACGCAGACGAGGAGAGAGACTGAAAACACAGGGCATGAGTGGTCTGGATGTGGAAGAGCAGCTGTTTGTAAGAAGGCAGCTCGCTGCCTGATGGTGATGTACTGTTATTCTAGAGAGGCTAAAGCAGGAGGAACCCCGTCCTTTAGGTGAAATCTCCTCTGAGCAGGAATGTCTTGTGGTGCCTTGCACCACTTCTGCCAGTGAACGAAATTGCTCACTAAGGTCTCATCTTCTCTTTGGCGCTTGTTCTCTCTGATTTCCACTCTAAATGTCATAAAATTGAGCTGCCAGACATGCAGGACTGATGATGCTTGCTAGTTAGGAACACCTACATGCTTTTTCTAATAGAAGCCCTTCTTTCTTCCCAGCCGCGGCGGGGACACTAGGTGGTACCTCTGGTTTGGACGTGGGGTGAAATTTAGTGTGAAAGTCTGCTGTGAACACCTGTACCGTGTGCACTGGTCTGGTAATGCCGATGAAAAGTGCTGGGAGCCAGAAGAGGTTGTGATGGAACAACAGGACAACTGTATCGCTTCTGAAATTGTGACAAATGAGTGTAGGACCAAGTGCTGTGTTGTCGTCAGCACTGCTGGCAGTGGTGTTAAGAGTTAAAAGCCTGTTGGCGTGTCTGCATTCGGTATTTTTAAAATGCCGAGTACCATCAGTGCTAGCTACTACTACAATAAATCCCCCTAATCTCTTACATTCATACAATGTGTTGAGAGGGCTCCAGAAATACTTTAAAATGGTTTTGGCATAATGCTGCTTCACTTCTGAAATGGGGTGAGCTTAGGGGTAGAAAATATCAAGCTTGCTAGTGCCGTGCTGCACATGGTAGTAGGGATGTGAAACTCCAGCCAAGGAGTCACCAAGGCAAAGCCCTACTTTAAAGTCATCACATCTTTGCAAATGAGGCAGCGATGTTGGGTTTCATGGCCTCATTGCAGATACCTACTCGTGATTCATGTCTTAAAACAGATTTTATTGTTTAACTAGAATGAGCTGAGCTGCATCAGGTGACACTGGAATCCCAGGTTTAAAAGGATCTATGGCAAAAGTCATCTGGAGTTGGCAAATTGCCAGCTTGCCTAATTGATGGGGGTTCTCTGGTTTAGGTATCTTTCTCTTCTTTTTTTTTTTGGGGGGAGGGGTGGGTTAACAGAGAAATACCCCTGCAATTCACTAGTGCCTCAGACTGCTTTGTGCAGTGCGCCAGACACTCGGAGGACTGATGAGCTGTGCTGCAAGGAGATTTGAGGCTGGAGGTAAGCTTTGGAGCTGTGACTTTGGGCTGTGTTGTGCCTTTTGTTAACATGCAGAATACAATAAACTGTGTGCCATTGGAGGAGGGGGGACAAGGTGTGGTAGGCTGTTAGAGGGACAAAAGAAGGGCCTTGTTTTTAAAAATACCTACTGCTGGAGAGATGTAATGCTGTTCCTAATGCAGTCCTAGAAATCCCGGTAAAACGTGGGAGAAGCCCTTCAATTCCCTTCATTCAGACTGGACACAAAGGTGCCCCAGCATCCTGCCCATCCCTGCCAGCGGCACTCAGCTGCGCTGTGGCACTGGATCACCTTCCCTGCTCCCGGAGCAGAGCAGGCTTTCCACCCTGTGTACATCGCACATCCTGAGGCACATCTCGCTTCCTACCACTTCTGTGAGCTGTCCTCTTGGGCAGATCAGCCGCTGCCTCAGAGTACTAACTGGTAACAAAATAAGTCCATTAAACTTCAAAGCAGGGCTTTGCCTTCAGTGCTCCCCGCTGTTTCCATATCCTTGCCTGGCTGTGCTGGTACCGCAGGGACTGAGAAGGCCCTGAAAACTGCTGTAGTGTCGGTGACCACTGAATGCGGGGACTTGTTTTGGAAGAGCTGCTTTCCGGAGCTGCTGCTCGCTGCAACAGGGTGAAGTCTCCGGGAGCTAGATACGTTCCTGTGTCGGGGCTACAGAGGCAGCACTCGAGGATGTGAGTTATGAGCCCAGACTGAGTAACAGCGGGGAGTACGCCGAGCAAGAGCCATACATTTACCTTTGCAGTAAGCTCCCGACCCACCCTGTGGAGACAGGCTGATGTTGCTCTAGTTCCAGTGCTTGTCCCACACCCCTGTTTTCAAAGCACTTCCCAGATGCCTAGGAGATTTGGTTTATATGTGGTACTTAACTAAACCTGGAAAAGGGGCTGCGGGTAGCTAGAGGAAGGGGCTGCAGGCTGGTTCTGATCTCCTTCCTAGCTTGCACCATGCTGCCTTGAGCAAAGCTTGAGCCCTGTGTCCTCCCGAGCGAGAGGGCGGCTGGTGGAGCCCTCGGGGAGCCAGCAGCGTTTGAAGTGCTGTGTGATCTGCTGGGGAAGGCTGCTGTGGAGCGAAAGGCGATGTTACGGATTGCCGTCACTGCTAAGCACCGGCACAGGGCAGGGAAAGCTCCGCAGAGGATTGCAACAGAACGATCAAAACAGTCTGCATTTATAAAGATTAAATTACAACTTTGCACATCTGCGATTAAAGGAGGAGCTGTCAAGGGCTGGCTTGTGCAAATGCACAATTCAGTTTGCATTTTGTAAAACTTCAGATTGAGAAGGTTTTTTTTTAATCCCTGGTGAAGCGGGGAACAATAGGCGCTGGCTGTTGCCAGGTGCATAATGCGTATGGATACTGTGCGAACTTCTTTCATCATCCTCTGTAAAGCTGGATTTATAGCACCAGACTTTGTTGCTCTAGTCCCGAGCTCCACCCTAAGCCTCCTTACACTGTCATCTCTCTGCTTGGGAATCCTAAAAGCAGACAGTCTGCAGCCTGCTGTGCCAGTTACAGACAGCGATGTGGCTGTGAGTAACCATTCCTGGAGTCACATCCTCCTCTCGCAGGAGGGGACTGCCAGCCATGCTCCTTCTGGGGTGTCTTTTGGATTAAACCCCTGCCTTTGGAGACTGCTGCTCTTCCTTCTCTCTGGTTGTATCCCACTGTAGCAGATGATGTTTTTCTGCCTTCCTCCTCTGGATCCTTTAGCTGGAGCTGCAGCTGTTTCCCAAAAGTGACAAATTGGGTCATCGCTCTAATTTCAAAGTGGGAAGCAAATTGAGTTTTGCAGTCTCCACACCTCCCAGAGCAGGAGAGCAAATGCTGCTGAGCCAAAAGGTGCTGCACCTGAACAGAGCGCTGCTCAGCTGGAAGATTGGGGTTTTTTGGCTCTCTAACACTTGGCATTTGGATGTTAAGGCAGTAAGTTCAAATTTCTTGTCTGCAGTAGGGACCTCAAAGGCAAAACCTTTTAATCAAGAAGATGGCATCACTGATGTGTGTCACTCTTCCTACCTTCATGGGACATCTGAGGCAGGCAGCGGGATTGCTCAGAGAGCGAAGATGTGTCATTCAAAGACAGTAAGCAGGGAGGATGGACGTCCAGAGAGATGGAGCTGGGGAAGGTGGTTCTGCATCAGCCAAGTGCCCTGGGCTATATAAATCAGTTCCACTGCCTGAGTCAGAGGGCGCTTGGATTCCCCCATGGCTCAGTTAAGGCACAAATAAACTCCTGGGGAGCGTCGTATTGCCAGCAGCACATGCTGTTTCAGCAGCAGCATCTGCCTGATAGCTGGAGTGAGTGTAGGCCTGTGGAAGGATATTAATTCATAGCCCTGTGTTTGCTTTCACCTGAACGCCTGTTTGTAGGGGTTCCTCTCACTTTTTCCAAGCCATGGATTTATGTACTTCATCAATAACTGCTTGACAGCAAGAATTGCTAACGGGGAAAGTATATTCCAGCCTCCTGGACAAGAAGCTGATGAACTGGCTTGGATCAATGTCTGAAAGTACCTAGGATTTCTGAAATAAGCTGATGCGACCCAGCAACCATCGCTTGCATCAGTGTTACCTGGTGTGTCACACTTGCATCCGTGTTAATTGAAGTAGGAAGCTCTTCTCTTCCATGAAAACACCGGTTGGTTAGGATGACTTCTGGCAGTAGGAGTATCAGTATGGAAAATCTGCTGATATATCCTTAATATTTGGAGAACGGGGTAGTTTCTTGCAGACTGACATCTACTAATGTTGTTTCCAGTAGTCGCTGCCATATGCCTTATCCCTTTTAGTTGGAAACTTTGCCACCAAGTCTTACTGTGTGCAGAACTCCACTAATGAAATACTGCGCTTAAGGCTTATTTGTGCACAAAACCCATCTCTGTTTCCCAAGTGTGTTTTCCTCAGCAGTTGTAATTCGGCAGGCTGCATTTGTTTTTGAGTCGGATGTAAAAACACACAGAGGATGCTGTTGAAATCTCTCTCTCGCACTTCCTGACTTCTCATAAAATGCTGGTTTAGGGCTCTGTGTAGAAGCTGTAGAGGTGAAGTTCTTGTAGGTGCTTCTCTTCCCACTTGTGATGGCATGAGCAGGCTCCGATCCCACTGATGGCCGGCTGCATCTCTGGGACAATGACAGCCACTTGCAGTGAAATGTGATGACAGAGAAGGACACTGCACCTTTGTAGCAATGAGATTCAGTGTCTGGAGTAGGTCAGCGAGCTGGTGTGATGTGGCTAGCTGTTCTTGGGGTGCTTGGACTTTGGGAAGGTCTGTACAGTCTTTTGCTGTCCAAAGTGAGCTGCCCTGGAGCCTCATGAGCATGTTTAACCCGGTGGAAAGCCAGAAATGACAGTATCATGGTGATACTGTGAGAATTTGTTTCTCTGGGCTCTGCTATCAACTCCCCTCTGTTTACATTTCTCCAGCACCATCTGTGAATCCAACCGTTGCTGCTCTTGCAAGTAAGACACCAATCTTTTCGCTTAGGCATTGCATTGTCCTTTGCAGCCTCCTCCTGTTTCTGTGGAAATCAATGTTCCAAACCCAGGATGAATCAGCCCATATGTGAATACAGAGGTCACAGAGCCTACCCTTTCTTTCATTCTGCCAGCAATTCTCCTTCCGAGTGTCTAAAGGGAGAGTGTGCTCAGCTGGCTAGTGGCTGAGACTCCCTTTCCAGTCCCCTTCTCCGCTAGAGATACGTATACTCCCACCCCAAACCCAGATACCGGCCTTTCCTTAGCTGTGTCATACTGGGGCTTTGCTGGACTTGGGCATCTGCCCAAGCGTTAGCTGTTACCGTCACCCTAGGGTCCATCCATAGCGATTTTACGTCACAGGATGTAACGCACAATATGGATCGAGGTGGAGCTTTGCACCATGGTATCAGCAGGGGTTTTTGTCCGTTTCTTGAAAAAGGTAGCTGTGAGCTGTACGGTGTAGACTTCTGAAAGCTGCGTTTTGTTTGCAAGAATGACTCCTTTGTTGAACGTCTTGAAACACTGGGACAGGAGCAGTCTTCCAGCTGATGGAAACAGAAGTGTGGACTTGCGACGGAGCCAAGGTAATCATGCTGGAACGTAAACTTCCTGTCTGTTTTGGTTTTTACATCCAGGCTGCTTTGCTGGGAATTTTCTACCCTGTCGTTAATGTTCCTGAAAACCAACGATTTGATGGAAGCATCTCACTACAGGCTCTTAGTTCTCACCTCAGCAATAAAGATGTGCTTTTCTATTTTAAGTGGTGGACCTGTTTAATTACAGTACCACCTACAAGTCGCTTTGTAGGCATAGAAAGGAAACTTAGGTCTGTTGCTGGGCTAAACTCCCCTTCTCCGAAGAATAAAAAGAAAACTGGTGTAATGCCTCATCTCTGCCTTCTTTGCAGACACCTGAGCATGACACGCTTTTCGCAGGAGTGAATATTAACATGATCTGAACTTAATTTCTCCAGCTGATGACAGTTTCCCTCATCATCCAGTTCTTGCTGAGCTTTCCACCCTCAGTAGTGCCCAGAGGGACAATATTCCAGGACTGTTTGAGTCCTAAAGTGCGTCTGTCATTATTTAATGTGTTAATGCTTCAGAGCTAGGACTTAGTGCTGCCGGGGCTGGGCAGTTAACATCGTAGGAAACATCTCGGAGTAAAGAGGCCGGTCGCTGTGCTGGGACCGCTGACCGCTCATCGGCAAGTCAGTTGTTTTAGTTGAACCAGAAACCTCTGGTCTTGTCTCGCCCACCTTGTTAGCTTGGGACATAACCCTCATCCTCACCCAGAAACGCTTCGCTAGAGTGTGGTTTGAGGACAGCAGCAACTGCTCTGTTGGAGACCTGGATTGAAGCTGCCATGCTTGTTGTACATGAGGTCGTAACTCAGTGTGACCTCAGCTTATGGACGTCAGGGAGAGATTTTTCTGTGATGAGTTTGGAAAAGGTCAGGGTTAAGATGCTTAAAGAAAAATGGCCAGTTGGTTTGATCCTGATCTTTGTTTAAAAAAAGACCCCAAATATGCAAAAATTTCAGAAGGCAGATCAGCGGAGTGGGAGGATTTTATTTTGATAGCATTCCCCTTTAAGAAAAAGGGAAGAAATATCACCAGCCTGTACTTTCACACACACACAAAAAAGGCCTTATTTTCCAGCTCCCAGCAGGGTTGTGGTTTAACAGGTGAATCCAGAGCCTGGATTGTTAACCCTACATCCAGTGTTCTTACGTAGCTATACCCAGGTGCTCACAGACAGCTGCAGGTTCTGCCCTGCCCCTCGATAGGAAGTCAAGAACAGATGCTGCAGAAATACCTACAAAGTATTTAAGAGCACACCTCTCCTCTGTCACTTGCTCTTGGAAAAGGCGATCGGATCATTCTGGTGCCGAGTACCGCTTCCTGGCAGAGGTTTTAATGCCTGCTAGGGTAATGGCGAGTGGCATTTCACATCGCAGGCTGCTCCTACTCTGAGTAGCTCCTGCTGTATGTTCCCTTCTCTCTGAGTAGTGAATCGTGCTGGCACAGTATTTGACTTATTCCCTGCCCTTGTTTCTTCCGTGGGGGGCTGTGTGCCATCATGCTGCTGACAGCACACGCATTTTGAGAGGATTTCTTTACATGTGCCTCTTCTGGCATTTTACGACGCCGTCTCTTTCAACATGTGATAGCAGAATATAAAGTAGGTCACTTTATTTCCTTTCTGCTTGTCTCAGTTCTGCAGCTCTTATGATCTTTGAATTCTTTCTGAGTATCAGCTAGTTTTGGAGGCTCGTGACTGGGAGAGTTCAGCAAGCTCCTAAAGCCTCAGTAGTCATCTTGGGATTGGGCCTTAACAGGGCATGAGGGACACCTTCCACACACATCCAGCCTTTGTGTGCCTTGGATACAGTGTTAATTAGTGCCCTTGACATGTTTTAGAGGGATGGGAAGGAAGAACGATGGCAGCCTTCCTAACGCACAGCCATCGCTTGCTGCTGCGATGCCGTGCTGTGGCTGCTGCCAGCCCTGCCCTCCTGTTCTGTCTGAGCTGATTGTAGTTGGCGCTTGTTGTCTGGAAACAGTAAACCAAGTGAACAGCTCTACTTGTTACCATTTATAAAAATGCACCAAACAAAAGCTCTAGGCACAGTCACAAGTCGGTCCTTAAAAAGCCATATGGGAGGAATTGAGTCTTCCCCCAGCCAGGCCAGCTCAGCCTGCTGGAGATTTATAACAAACCCAAAAGCTTTAACTACCTAATTTCTCCACCTGCAGACTTGCCTTTGGGTTTGATTGACACAGCCTGAGGTGGCAGAGTGTTGGGGTTGAAATGCAGCACTGTTTCAGTGAAACTCCCCCGTGTGAATGGTGCTCGGAGCTGTACCATCAGTGATGCAGAGATGTGCCCCCCTCCAACTCCTGTCGCGTGGCTTCTCAGCAGGGGCAGCGCGGGACCGCGTTGTTCTGCGTTAACCCAGGGTGAGACCGGACCCCTGTGGTTTATCCCACCTTAAAGGTGTGTTACTGTGGGGTCAGAGGCATGCAAAGTCCAGATTTTGTAGAGCTTCCCTGAGATGTGAGACCGAGTTGGAGATGCAGAGGGACCCGATACAGATCGTCCACCCGAGCTGCCTTCTCGTGGTTTTGAATTCCTGAGGGGACTGCTCAACATATGCCAGTTAGGACAAGCCAACCAGAACTTGAACTTGTGTGTATTAGTATAAGGTGCAGTTAAGAAATTTGCTAAGCAAGCGTGAAATCCTCTTTAAATATAGTCAAAATTTCAGATGCGAGAATAATATCAAGAGGGCAGTGCAGCAGCATTTTGGGAAGAGCAGAGTTTAAGAATCCCATTAAAACAAAAATAGTTGTGCAAATAAAACTACCAGCTGATGGAGTACAAATTAGTGGTTTTAAAATCTGGAGAAAAAGCAGCGGAGTTATTAATCTCTTGAACTGAAGCGCTTAAGTCCTTTTAGTGAGTGACTTCTGCTTATCATCTAATCCCGTTGAATCATGGAAAACACACCTGGAGTTGTTCTCTGCTGTGTATCAGGAGGAAGCTTAACCAGTGAGCTAAGTAAATACATTGATTAATTGGCAACAATAACGAGCTGTGTATGCACTGTATCTAATTGCTTTTTTATATTGTCCTCATCTAACTTCTTGGAAGACACAGGTTTGTGGGTTGCACGTGCAAAAATATGCTTAAAAAAACCACACCTCACCAAGGCTTTGAACCTTCCGTTTCCAAGATCATTGCGTGCATCACCTTTATATTGCTTTGGACAGTCTCTAACGGGGACATTGCTCAGCCAAGCTGAATTTATGCAGTAGAAATCCAAGCTGAAATTGAACACACCTCAGAATCACGAAGTAAATCAAATCTCATTTCCTTGCTTGTAGAGAACGTGGGCTGTGTGGGCTTTCTTCCTCCTCCTCCTCCTCCTCCTTCTCCTCAGTAATTTTTATTCTGCCAGGTCAGAGCTACCTTTTTCCTTACGAGAAATAGTGAGCGAGTGCCTTCCCTGAGCCTTATTCAAAAACCCATCAGAGCTAATAGCTTTGCAAACGTTTGATGTCCAAGAGGCACTTGGGAGCACTAAATCCTCACACAGGGATTTTTAGGCTGTGGAACAATGGTGTCCTCCAAGCACTGCAGAAATTACTGTGGAGATGATATTTCTATTACAGATTTTGCAGGTACTTATCCAGGAGTATGGCAAAAGAGAAATGCAGAGAGTGAGCGGAGGCCTTGGTGATCAACTCCTTATCCCCAAGAGAGCGGCATCGTCCTTGCCGAACTCTTCGATAGTGCTGTATGTACAAATACATCCCGTCTGTAGCGCCAGCAGGTTCAGCTTAGAGCTGTGACAGCAAAGGGCGCGTGCTTGTTGATTCGGAGGCATTGTGGACAAGTAGTTCTGCAGCTTGCAGCTCTGTGTACTGATTAGCTCAGCTTGAGGATTCAACAGCCAAAAGTGCTTTGGAAAAGAAGCGTAAGCTTTCCTTTGGAGAGAATGGGTTCAGTGCCAGCACAAGTCACCTTTTCCCTGAATGTCAGTGGCGGGCATACAGCCAACACAATAACCTTATCTGGCCCGTTAGCAATGAACCTCCAGTTTGTGTCCTGTCCTTCCTGCCCATCCAGCATCTGGACCTCTGTGCAGACAGCACTGTTGCCGTCAGAGAGGTAAGATGCCTCTTCTCAGCATTCTGAAGGGACTTGTCCTCTGTGGTGTTTCAGGGTTGTTGCTGAGAGTGTCTGAGTTGTGCCAAGGCTGGTGCTGAAGAGGTGGCAAGTCTGATGCTTTAAGGATACAAGCGGAACAAATGTTGCAGGGGTAAGCACAAAGTTCCCAGGTACACAAGCTCTTTTTGTCCTCCAAAATATCTTTGGATTGCAAGATGCTACTTTACTGTGGCCAGAATCCTTCTTGAGAGACACCCCTATTACCTTGGGCCCTGATTGCTTCTGTTAGGTGTAAGGAGAAATGACTAGAAGTAACTGAGTGTCAGCAGCTTTTGGTGCTTCTGTGTTGATTTCAGAGAGTGCACACAGCCTTCTTTCCCTGAGAAGGGCAGCAATAAGCAGCAGACCATTTCATTTCTCAGAAATCTCTGACCTGTTTTCTGTGTGTGACTGATGCCCCAGCTCTGCTCCCCCTCAGGTTCCCCTTGCTGACTGCCTGCTGCCCCCCTATCCTGCACATGTCTCTCTCGGTCAAGAAGTGTCTCCGCACATGAAGTTTAGCATCTCATCGTGCCTGCCCTAGCTAGCGGTTATCTTGGGTAGTCACCTCTGTGTTTCCAGCTGTCCCAGTAGCCATTGGAATGTTCCTTTGAATTAACGTAGCAGTCAGCTTTGAGCAGCTCTGTTTGTACAGGCAAAAGGCATTTTCTATGCTGGCCGTGAATGCTTCCAGCCATAAGCCGTCTCACTCTGTTTCAGCTCTGGTCATTGCCCAGATGGAGTTTAAAAAGAATGACACATTCCAACAGCACAAAAGGGGATAATTTAACAAATTTAAACGTTAACAAGCTTCACTCTTTCAGCATGTCGTATCAGAAATTATTTGGGGCTCTCGTTTCTGCCCTCATCACAGGCTTTGTCCTTTCCTTTTCCTCCAGCTCTGCAGTACAGATCAGAGTAGGATTCAGTGTGTCTGGGCTTTGTGAGGAGCCGCCTGGTCAGGACAGGTTTGATCCCATCTTCTTGGTAGGAATTTCATCGCTGTCATAATTCTTACAAACTCGACTTGCACAGCGGCATTCTTGGTTTCTAGGGCAGTCATCTCTGTTCCTTCTTGCCTCCTCAGTTACTCCTGATGTCAGTGCTGTGCCTGGGCAACAGCACCCTTGATGCTTGTGCCCAGAATGAAGAGACTTTGGGGTTGCACACCAGAATGCCTTATTGCTGAAACAAGTGCTTTTTTCCTGAAATTCGGGCCTTTGAACGAGGAACTCCAGGCTTCGTATTGCCCTTGAGCTGTCCTGTGCTTTGACTTAAACCACCCTTGGAACTGCAGCCTTAGAGCAGACATTTTGCAGCTGAAATTCCCTTTTCACTACAGGATTTTCTGTTTCCAAGGATCATCCACCAGCTTATAGCTGTCTGTTCCAACTCCAGATTTACAAAAGCCTTAATAGCTTAAACTTTTATACGGGTTGAGTCACACAAACTTCCAAGCACTGCCCACCTTTCCTTATTAGCTAACTACCTTAGCATACTGCTACTGCAGTTCTTTCTAGCTATTTGTAGCTACAGCTATTTGTAGCTAACCAATTGACTACAGATCTATTTCTTTTGCGCTGTATCTTTAGAAAGAATTTTTGCAGGTGAAATTTATAAGTCTCTTAAAGTCTTTAAGCTGTAGTAAAGTCATCTACATATTGCCGTGCAGGAAAGGACTCCTGGAGTCACTGTGATAAGCCTGGAAATGTTGGCTCAAGGCTCCAAAATGGTCAGGAAGACAAATAGAGAATTAGAAATAATTAAAGAACAAAAATAAAGCAGGAGTGCTGTGTTGTCTCTGTGTAAATCTGTGACAACCCATGTTTTAAATCTTGTGTATTGATTCCAGTGCCCTTATTCCAGAAAAGATACTGTAGAACTGCAAAAGAGTACAGATAATCAAGCAGTTATTTGGTCATCTGATTTCTTGGCTCTCCAGACTGCTTGGTTGTATTCAAAAGTTCTGCATTTCCCCATCTTAGAGTGGACTTGAGTTCATTTTCTGCATGTGTTCAGTTAGGCAGGTGAGCTCTGGGTTTCCTCTTTCTTGGCCTTTTCATTGCATCTCCTCAGGCCACTGAATGATTGCCTTTTATCACTTCCGTTGTGCAATTAACAGCTGGCCTTCTGTTGTCCCTGTTTAATTGCTTAAAGGTAGGTAGGAGGCATGGAACTGATCCTTCTAAGCTCTGCACCTCCAGATGCACACCTTCCTCCTCCAGTCCTAGCTGGGTGTTTCTCTGGCATGTCCTGTAATGTTTTGACTTGCTTTAAATACAGAGCATCCGCTTGGTTTATGGCCAGTTCTTTAGCATATTGCTATTTAATTAATTGCTTCCTTTAATTAAACTTATTCATGTTGTGCAAACCAAGTTTAACAAGATTTCTGATCACGGCTAGCACCTCCTTTTCCTCAGCAAGCGTCAGACCCGGGGCTGTACTAGTAACGTTCGTAGGGGCCTTTTGCTTTCTAATTGCTGAATGAACAAGAAAATACATCCGTATACCCCGTAGAAGTCTGTGGTGGCTGTGTGAGGAGCACGAGGTCTCTTGGATCCTCTACGGATTCGTGAAGCTGACCAGGTGACGTAGTTCCAGAAACCTCCTGTGACTGCAGACGGTTGATTAGACCGTAACCGGAATAAGCCTTCCCGTTGTTTTTCCCTTGGGCACAATTAGGTTTTGAACTGGAACAGGCCACTTGCTGCTGTCAGGAGTTAGATGGAACGGAAAGGTTTTTGTTACACACCCTGTCTTAATGTCTTCTCTAGACAGCCTTATTCCTGAGCCAACTGCCTTCTGGGAAAACTGGAATTGCTTTCCTGGGAATGAGTTTCTTCTGGTGTACACCAGGTATCCTGTTGTCACCTCATCGAGGCAGTGTGAACTGAAAGTTGTGTATTTAAGTTTTCAGCGTTTGCCAGGATGTTTTCTGCCTGCTGGCCCTAGAGAGATTGTATTCCTGACCTTTTCCTAAAGTCTACAGCGGCTGGATTTTAGGTTCTTGTAGACATCCTTGTTTTCTATATCAGCTCTGTATGTCCTGGCTTCTCAGTATGACTGGGGCAGCAGCTCACCACTTAAACTCCTTTATCTTGTTTTGGACACCAAGGTTAGTGGTCTTTGGTCAGTTAACTGACGCTGGAGAGCTGCTGCTGCTTGTTGTTTGGTGTTTTTTTCTCCTCTTTACAGAGGGACAAGGTCCTCTGTAAATAGAGGATTGCACCAAGGGTTGTACGCAAATGAATTCAGCAGATGAATGCTGGTTAGCCACTTAGGCTGAATGGGTAATACGCACAGTGAGCATAAGGGTGCTCTCTCTCTCTTGTCTGATGTTTTGGTGACAGTAGTTGATTTACTGCTATGCTAGAATGCAGCTGGTAGATAAAAAGCTTCTCCTGGAACAGCCCATCACATTTCAGCACTTAAGTTAATTGTAAGCACAACGGGGAAATAAAAAAATTAACGGTCCGGTCCGTAGCTATCTGCAGTGCATTTCAAACCTTGGCAGAATTGCAAGTGCTCTTACGTACCTAGCAGTGAGAAATGTTTTCATAAATGCCACCAGCTGGAGATAAGGGTTCACAACTCCAAAATGGGCTGTAACTCCAAAATAGCAAATCCATCTATCTCAGAGCTTTATGCTCCTGCCATCAGCCTAGCTGCTGCCTGCCTTCCTCACAGAATTTCTGACTACAGGCGAGCCTAGTGGACCTCATTCCATTTCTGGCGGATCTTCCCATCCAGATCTGAAAGTCGGCTCTGAAAGGTGCTGCTTTTATTATTTGACCATTTTTAAGGTAACTTGTTTCAGGATCTTTGACTTCTTTTTCCCTGCCTGGGCTTTGGAAGTGCCAGCGTTGTGCAGTATGCGGATGCTCGTTCTTTTGGCAGAAACTCACCGAACCCACTTTGCTCCGTTGAAAGACACACAATTGCCTCCTCTATTTCCTCTCAAGAGCCTGTCTCTGCAGTTTGGGAAAGAGATCCCAGAGTCCCGCGGAGCACGCCAGCTCCTTTGCGCCACGTGGGATGCGCAGATTGGTATAAAGACACTGACCATCCCCAAAAAACCAGTTTGGTCCTGAGGAAAAACAGCATGAGGCTAAGTGTGTTTGGACGACAAAGAACAAAACCACGAACAGGTTGAGCAAAGTGCGTTTAACATGTATGGGGGTTGTCTTGCCTGTGTAGACACAACTTGTGGAATTACTCTGTAGCGCAAGGATTCACGGCACAGGCTTCCTGGTGAGCTGAGCAGGCTTTCAGCTACCTGGCTCCTGGAGCTCAGAGGGTGTCATACTCCGAGCACAGCACTCCCTAGCCCTGGTGATGGCTACAGGGGGATGTCAGGGGTTATCAACCACGTTCATATCTTCTATTTGTCTATACCTTTTACAGATTAAGTCCCCTGCAAGCTGTGCACATAGCTGGTCTCTGCGACCATGTGTCTGCCGTTACTTGTCTTTGTCCTTCTTTGCAGCCTTTCTGCTCTCCAAGTTCCTGTTGAATCCTGCGAAGGCCTGTCCCCTGGGAGCTGGGAATGGGGACTGCACTGTAACAGTTTGGCACTGGGATGTTTGAGAGCTGTGCAATTTCCACATTGGTTGGGTCAGTGAGTCTTTTCTCACCATTCAGTAGAGTTGAACACCTCAAGCTTCTAATGGATTGTGGTTTTAAAACCTTTCTGGAGCAGAAAACTCTTGTCCCAAAAGGGGATGCCATTTCTGCCCGCAGAGTTCAGAGAACGACAGTCATTTTCTGAGTGAGCTTATAAATTATTTATCTTTAGAAGAGGCACCTGTGGGCAGAGGAGAAAGACTTAACTGAACCCTCCCACGCCATGGATAGAAACTGTCAACTCCGTAGGCTTGTTCCTTTTAAAGAGCGCAGATCTCTGAGATCATCGAGCAAACATCTGAGCTGCTGTACATCATCTGCGCCCGACGGAACGGCTCTGTGCTGGGGTGAGGAACAGGGGGTGTGAAATGTCCCTCCTTGGTGTTGCTAAGTAAAAGAATAATATTTCATGTACGATCAAAACATTCTGCCTTGTGTAGAGAAGTGGCAAGGCCTGGATTTCAGTACCACTCAAGTGCAAATGTATAAAAGCTGTTCTTGGGAAGGATTTGGGACAAACTGATGGGCAAAGGGTGTTCACTCGCAGGCCCCTAGACACGGTGTGTCCTGGCTAACACTTAGTGAGCTGAGCAGAGGAAGATTGGCAAACACAGACTAAACAGTAGCCTCAGGAACCGTGTGTCGGGGTCCCCCCACTCTCCTTAGCAGTGGGAAACAGGGTGAGGCACCCTCTCTCCCTGTCCCCTGGCTCACCCGGCTTTGCTGTGTACTGCTCAGCCTTGTCCATCTGCCCAGCTCCAGCCACTAACAAGAGACTCCCGTGAGTCCCATCAGTTTTGGGTCTCTGCAGTCAGGACTGGAGCAGGATTCGTGGCCCAGTGCCACCCTGGGGCTCATGGGCAGCTGCACCCACCTCTGCAGACCTTCCTTCCTCCCGTGACAGACCTCTTGTGTCCCACCTCCCAACATTGCTGCTGCATCCTGCGTTGCTGCGCTCTGTTTCCCTCGAGCAAGGGCTTGCCCTTGATTGCTGTCACTCAATCTTTTGGGCTTGCTGAGATTTTTACTACTGGAAAAATTCTCCTTCCAGGAATTTTTCCTGCCCTCAGGGCAGACAACATGCTTCTTCCTACTCTGAGTGACAGTCGTGGGGGCTGTCGTAGTACAGGTTTAGTCTGAGCAGCCTCCCGCCCCATCGTGAAAGGGCTGTAGGTCCTTCACTCGCGTTTAGTACAAACAGGAGCTGTTTAATGCAGGGAATCTGGGACACTGGAGCAGGAATGGCAACACGCCGCATCTCTCACACGTGTGTGGCGTGGCTACACTTGTGTCTCAAGCCCAGATTTTTGTCTTTTCCACGGCGTGTACCAGACCTGCTCTGCATCCAGTGGATGCACAGATGTGTGCTGTACAGCATATCTTGGGAGTCTGAGTTGTTAGACTGTCATAGCAACATCCTCCTCCTCTTCCTCTTAGCATGCATGAACATGGAATTAATACCCATGGCTTGATCAGCTTGAGGGTGAGGGGTGGTGTTGAAGCATCAGCACGGCATTTAGCTCCAGGACAGCTGCAAAGGTAAGGTAGCGCTGGGTCCAGCAAAGGCTCCGTGCTGCTGGTTGGCCTGGGGTGGGTGTTTTTTCCTGAAGCCACTGTGAGTGGGAGCTGCTTCCAGCACACGTGTGTAGCGCTAGCACCCTCAGTGGATCCGCTCTCTGAACTTGACTCCTGGCAGACAGTGAGAGAGGAGAGGGAGAAGGAGATGAGTGCAGCTGGAGTCTGGGCAGAGTCTGTTGGGAAATGTGGCAGCTGTGTGTGTGTGTGTGTTTTTATTTAACTTCTAATTATTTAGTTATGTTCTTTGTCTTTGGCACTTCTGGGGATTAATTCTAGCAGACTCTAGCCTGCATCAGCAACTTTTAAGTTGCTCTGTGAGAAGTATGATGCCATTTGGAAAAAAAAAATCATTTTCCATATTAATTAGAAGATACTACTGTAAAATTTATGTCAATTATCTGGCACTTTATTATGGAGAGGCAATAGCCTCTTTGTAGTCCAGGTGGCAGCATCCTTTTCATTACAGTAAGGAATGTTGCTATTTGAATTCACGAGGAAAAACACTCAGGGAATGCGAGTTGCTTGTGGAGATAAGCAGGGGAGAAAAAAAAGGAAGATTTGTCCTAAACCTGGAGTAAACAAGCCAGTTTGGAGACTCGGTGTTAAATGCACATCAGGCTTCTACTAGAATGGGGAAACCTTGATGTCTCGTCCAGCAGCCTCCACCCTCTGGGCTGAGGGGACAGACAGAAGGTTTGCTCATGGTATCTTGGGCTCTGTCCGGGTTTCGGAGGCGGGACTGCCACAGTTCCCTCCGTGGTACACAGGCAGCGACTGGCACTCCTTGTGCCTGTTTTTCCTTTATATTCCGTCGTTACCGTGTGTGCGCGCTTCCAGAACCTGCCCACCACCAGGTCCTGGCTGGGCGGTGTGGATTAGCGGTGCGCGCTCATTTGATGTTCTAGTGAGGGCAGAGGCTGCGGTTGTAGATGATGAAAGATCCTGCAGGTTAAAAAGTTACTGAGCGATGAAGCATGCGGGGTCTGCCAGGTGGATGGGCCCCAGCTCTGTGGGTCACCCGTTAGATTTCATCGCTTCCGCGGCTTTGCTGCCAACAGTGGCTGTGTTCTCCCAGGCAGGATGGGGATTGGAGACTGCTGCACGTTAATCCCTTTGTTTCCCCAGGCCAGGCTCTTCCAGAATGTCCGGTCTGTCCTGAGGGAGTGCAGCAATGGCTCTTGTTGAGGATCAGTCAGAGGGAGCAGCTCTGGTGCAGTAAGGAAGGAACCTGTGCATAGAGAGGAGTACAGCAAAACATGCTCTGTTGGGAATGCCGAACATTTTGGGGCGGGGGCAGTTGGTTCTGGGGGAACTGGTTTCAGAGCTTGTGTCCACAGGAGTCCGCGGACCCTTCAGAGCTTGTCCGTCCAGTTTGTGGTAGGTTGATGGAAGCTCCAAAGTCAGGAGCCAAAAACTGAAATCATCTTGTTCCTCTGGGTCAGTGGCGTGGGGTGGGTGGGTGGGATGCTGCGGGGAGCTGAGCCCCACAGCACCCCCTCCATTGGAGGCCAGCCCCCACGCTGTGTTGCCCGGAGGAGTGCCTCTACTCGGTTCATCGGTGTTACCGAGGCGTGGGCAGTTGTAGCTGCAGGAGGACGCCGAAATCCACGTTCGGAACAGCTCCGGAGAGGTTGGTTTGGGGACATCTACGCAGGGACCTGGATGGCCAGCGTTTCTCTGGAACTTCTGGAAAGCAGTCAGCGAGTGAGTGGTGGGGCGAGGGGTTAATTTGATGGGAAATTACCTTTAAATTACAGAGGTGTGGCTCCACTGACTTCTGGCCGTTGCAGTGGAGTCAGTGAGTGAATGTGGCCTCTGGGACTGTAGAGGTAACGGCAGGAAAGGAATGCGGCAGCCTTCGCTCTCCTTATATTGACCGTGGCCGAGTTACTTCTGTCGTATTGCTGGTTTAAGACCCTGATCCCCCTAAGGTAACCTGCACAGAGAGATTTAGGTTGTGACCCCTCTTCACTGATTTTTTTTTTTTCCACTGTAATGATCCAGTAAAGCATTTTTTGAAAAAACAGTTTGCCCTGCGTGTTTATCCTTGCAATCTGAGTGTCACATCAAGCTCCTTGGAAATCACCTACAGTCCGTTTTCCTCTGTCCTTGTCTGACACGAGGAGTGGTGTTCTTCCAGCTGCTCGTGAGATTTAAAAACACCTGAATGACTATTTAAAATCTGTGTGGAAGAGTCCAGCTGTAAGTTACTCATACTTCACCATCTCAGAATTGATGTTTTCTAGTCTTCCATAGAAAATTGTAGGAAGGCCAGGCTGGGCAAGACCTTGAAGGAGAAACGCTTTAATCTCAAAATCGAATTCCTCTAGCTCTTTCGTATCTGACCAAGATCTCGTGTGTTTAGCGCCAAAGGGTGTTCTTCCTGCAGTAGTTTTCCTGAGCGAAAGTCAGAGCAGTGTGTAAGAAGGGCGAAGGATGCTGACACACATCCTCTGTGTAACAGAAGATTGCAGGGTTTTGTCATCGGTGTGGAAAGCTGCTGCCTTTCAAACCTTCATGTCAGATCCTCTTAATACCTTCTGCTGCTCTTTAACCTCTCCGCTGTCTAGCAGCTGCATCTTAAAGAGCAGATGAAATCGTCTGCAGGATGGCAGGTCCTAATCTCGGTAACAGTTCCTATCCATTCTAAGGTATGAAGTGAAATGATCTCTGAGTGGGTTTATCTCGGATCCCACGTAGCGTTTTTTTCTCGGCAGCAGCAAGGAAAGGAAATTATCAGGCAGTGAGGAGAAGCTGTTTATTTTTAACTTACCCTTTCTTTTTAAGTTCTATTTCATAATTAGAGGAGATAAGGAGTGGAAGCCAATGAAAATACAGAGCTAAAGGGATAAGTTGATTGCAAGTTCACTGCAGAGATTACGATAAATAGTGGGTAACACAGCAGAGACTTTGTGGCCTCTTGTTCCTTCCCTGTCCTCCTCGTACCAAACTGAGCTCTTCGCTGCCTTTCAGAGGTGATGCAGGAGGGCTGATTTAAAGGATGCTGCTCACAGAGCTTGCTGTGCTGCCCTCGGAGTTTTACTACTCCTTACCGTGGTCTGAGGATGCTTCTGTTGAGTATCTGAAGAGATCTCTGCTCAGAGCTAGCAAGGAGGAATCCTGATTCTTCGTGGAGAAGCATGTACCTCCATCGCGTGGGCACAGCCGTATGGCACTGCGCATGGCTGTGCGTGTGGGGGCTCGAGCGAGTGAAGAGGAGCCCTGGCCAGTGGCGTAGCCGTGCCTCTACTCCAAATTACTACTGGAGGAACCTGATCTACTCCTCAGCTTTCAAACAAGGTTTCTCCCCAGCACCTTACCAATCTTGGTCAGCTTAGCTTCCTCAGACTGACAGGAGGATAGCCTAGATTCTTTGTTGCTCAGAAGAAGGTGCATTATGCTATTACTCTCCATCCCTAGTGGATAGTTGCACCCCAGAGTAAACTATTCCTGTACCTCAGTGCTTGCTTTCATCATTGCTCTTGGCTCTGTAATAGCCCTCTCAGTTTCTGCACGCAGGAACAAGGCCAGGCTGAATTTGGAGATGGCTGGCCTTGCAGGGGGTTCTTCTCTTTGCCAGTGGAGCTGACAAACGGCGTTAGGAAATGAGTCCCGGAGAGGAGCTGTGTGCTCTTGCAGCAGCAGGACACTGACAGGCTGTGTTTAAATAGCGTTGCTGAATGCTGATTCCTGCCCCTAGCTTGGCTCTGCAGTGCTGGAGGACAGAGCTGCAGAGAGACTCTGCTCTGTGACCATCTCGCCTGAGAACCACTTCTGGGACCCTTTTTTACCCCCAGTCCTCATTTGGGTGATGCCCTGGGGCTAGCAGGCCCTAGCCTGCCTCTAGGTGTTCGCATGAGTGTCCTTGTGCTACTGCCATGCGCAGAGTTTGGGAGAAACAAGCTTTTGAAGGAACCCTAGGCAAGTCCGGGTTTCCTAAAGGATATAAGGACACGATCCAGTCCTGTGAAGGGCAGGAGCTGCCAGCTGCCTGAAAGGGCAGTTGAGGGTAGTGTTTACATTGCTGGAGGACAAGAGGAGAAGTAGAAGGGCTCCCGATTGTTCTGGTCACTGATGTCTTAAATCCTCTGCAATGCTTTTCTTGGGATCCTTTCCGAGTCCTCCTCTTTTGCACTTTGTAGTCCTCCCAGCTGAGGCTTTTCACGAGCAGAGGCTGCTGTACTGCAAACCTCGGGTGTTGATATTCTGTCCAACTCTCAGATCAGATGGTAACAGCCTAAGAAAGAAGTTCACGTGTTTGAGAATCGTTTCAAGCATATGTTTTGCCCAGGAGTGCTGAGCTATATGGTTCCTGGTAGGAAGATTATCGTTACCGTCTCAAATGCTTTGAGGAATGCGTTTGTCCATGCAATGTTTTGAAGCTAAAAAGCGTTGTGGGAGTCCCTCTTGGTGTTCCCTAGCTGGGAAAATGAATAGTTCAATAGGACAGAGATGTGTAACTATGAATTTGCAAGTGTAGCCCAGTGCTGGGAGCAGAGTATGGCAGCAACAGGAGCCGGAGTGCTTTGGTTGCAGTGAAGGCAGATCATAAAATACCCCTTGGGCAGGAAGACCCAGATTCGTGTCTCTGTCCGTTTCCAAAGCCAGAGTTCGTACCAGGGTTGAGTCTTCTCTTGGTGCCTGTCAGGGAGAAGCGCGGTGCCGTGTGGAAGCTGACCCGAGCGGCTGCAGGAGCTGGCGGTTTAGCAGGCTGGGGATGTGATGAGCAAGCCAGGAGGGAGGCGTGCTGGCAAAACGAGTGCTGGAAGGACCACGGGGCCGGGCAAACCTGTGTTTGCGTAGTGCCCGCTGTGTTACATCGGGGTGTACGTGTGGTGATTAGCTGCTTGATTTAATGAGATCCTGTCTACTTCTCCTGGTGACATTTGGGAAACTGCTGCCGTTGTTGACATAGGCTCATCCACCGTTCTCCTGAAGGGAGTAATTCTGTAACTCTGAGGGCTGTTCCGTACTGGCATTAGAAGACTTCAGTGCCCGCCTCCGTGTAGTTACTCGCGAGCCAAATATTGGCTGTTAAAGCCACGTATGTTGCAAAAACAGGTGCCAGAGCTGCGATCGATCCGAGCCTTGCTCCTGTGCTGAGGCACCTGTGGATGCTGACTCCTCTGCTGTCTCTGGCAGGTTTTGGAAGTGGTGCGGTCCAACTACGACACGCTGACCCTGAAACTGCAGGACGGACTGGACCAGTACGAGCGCTACTCGGAGCAGCATAAGGAGGCTGCCTTCTTCAAAGAGCTGGTAAGCTGTCGTGATCCTGCAGAATCAACAACCCTTTCCAAAACCTTTGCTTACGGCCTGGGTAGCGGCGTTTTGGGTATAGCTGAGCAGCCCGTTACTCCCTTGGGCAGGAATAGGATCTGGACACACTGCCTGTCTCAGCGGAGCTCCCTGCCCTCCAATTCATGGCAGGGGAGGAACCACGAGACTGCTCGGCCGAGCAAACGGTCCGTCAGTCTCCGTCCCTTCTGCCATGGGGATCCACTGTGCTTGGTGGTGGCAAATTTCACGGGTGGAGGAGCTGACTGCTCCCACCGTGGGTTTATCGTCCAGAGCAACTTAGTCTTTTTGCTGCTGTTAAGGAGGCTGCGAAGGACGGGACTGAGCAGAATATGTGATGCTGCTGAAACACCTGCCTGCTCGCTGCTTTCCTCCATCACTCACAAAATAGGGTTCCCAGGCAAAGAAAGCAGAGGCGTTCCCTGGAAATGTCTCCTCCTGCCAGAGGAGGCTACTAACAGTAGGAAGCACCACAAAAATAATACAGCAAAGACAAAACCGAGTCCAAACAATTTGGGTCAGTAGTTATATTCGCCAGCAGCCCAGCTTGCCCACCCTGCTCCAGAGAGCCCTGACCCGACGTTTTTCTGTCCGATGGCTGCATCGCCAGGGAGACGATGTTTTTGTAGTGGCTGGTATGTCTGAGGGGAGCCTGTTTTTCCCTCGCTTTTGAATCATTACAGCTTCAGTGAAGGGAGAGTTCTCTAACTCTGGCAGCTTTCTCCACCAGTTTGAGAGCTGATTTTCTCTTGCAGCTCTGTCCTTGCTGATTGATGAGTAATTGATGCCTGCCCACTCCGTCACGAGCCTGCATGAGTTTGGGAATGTTATGCTTCCCTCTGTCTACTCTGCTCCAGAGCAAGCATGCCTGATTTGTTTTTGCTTCCTTCTGCAGAATGCTTTTAATGTTTTTTTGGGTCATTCCAGCACTGCCATTGGGTAGAATACAGGCAAAACCACTTGCAATCGCTTTCATGCCTGTTTTTCTATGCTCTTTTGTGCCTGTTTTGTCTCTCTGGCCTGCTCTTTGATACCGTATCTGGAATACATGCAACGAAATTTGGCCATAGCCTTCCTGTGTCACCGTCTTCTCCTATTACCGTGCCCTGGAAATCAGAGGCATTCGTGTTTGTCTGTTCTGTCCCAAGGGCTCCTGCCCTCCTCAGCCAGCTTCTCCTTCCCCAGCCACGTGATCGATTTGCTTCCTGCGTGCTCCACTTTCCTCTTGGCCTGGCAGAAGCTCAGGCTGATCATGCCAATTGATTAAAATGACATTCTCAGTCCTAAGTGCATCACAGCTACAAAACACTTCAGCTAAAATTATTGTCTTCCTAGACCTTTTTGGTTTTTTAGCAGTGCCTGTGATCCCTCCCAGTTTTGTATCGTTTAAGAATCTGTTTAGCATAACCGGTCCCTCCTCAACTCCCTTCTGAAAATTGCCCGTCCAAGTACCCCTGGGACCCTCTCCTCAAGAGTGTATAAAAGCCTGAATAATTACTGTCTAAATGTGCTGATTTGACCCAGTTGTGAATCTGTTTAATCCACGTTTCTCTAGATGCCCTGAGAATTGGGACCCTATTAAATGTTCTTTACTCACAGCTACAGAAAATCCCCTGCATTCCATTAAGCCATTCCCTCAACACAGCGGGAAATCAACCTGATACGTTATGATTTGTCTTCGGCGAACCCAGCTGGCCTCCCGTCCTCCTCACTGCTTTTTCCTCGAGGTGCACGCTAACTGATGGCTTTATTAATTGTTTGAACAACTCATCAAAGAGGCCCTAGTCTGTCCTCTCCTCCCCACACCCTCCTCAGAGCAGGAACTTGCCTGCCTTTTTGCCAGGCTTCCGAGTCCTCAGCTTCTGTTGCTGGCCTGATGCTGGATACAGTCCCCCTCCCCGCCACCTCGGGTTTGACTGCTGAGGCTGGCAGGGTTTCGTGGAGGGGGCAGAGAGAGGTTGCGGCCGTTTCCTTCGTGGGCCCTGCCGCAGGAGCAGGGCTGGTGATGAACTTCAGCTTCCCAGCATGGTTTCCAAGCTCCTCCCGGCCCTATCAGGTCTTCCTGAACAGGATCTGTCTGCAAATAATTTCTGTCCAGCTTCTGCCAGGTTTTCTTACCTCTGTGTGATTGCATTAAAGCAAATCTTTCTTGGTGGGGAATGCCACGCGGGAGCCGTTTCCCTTTGCCGTTGCCTTTTCATCTCTCTGCGCTCCCATTAAGCGGGTGAGCAGAAACTTCCCCAAGCCATTCTCTTGGCTCCTTTATGCCGAGAAATCTTGTTCTCTCTCCTTTGACGTGCTTGGCTAATGCACTGCTTTGCCTCAGTGCTGCTCTTTCTTGCTAATCCCAAAGAAGAAACCGCTTTCTTCTCCCGTTCCCCTTTCAAAGCAGCTTTCAAAGGCCCGCGATACTGCAGCCGCGTTGTGGTGGAAGGTGATGCGCGGAGCGTTTTATCAATTGGGTTTCCTGGCCTGTTGTGCTGCCTTTGAGGGGCTAAAGGAAGGAAGTTAGGAAGTTTTCTAACACTGTAGGGTTTTTTTTTTCCTTTGAACCCTCAGGGATGTCGTTTGAGGTCTGTGCTGCTTCAGTAGAATGAATGGTTTGGATGTGAGCTTTTGGACCCTGGCATTGCAGCTGGAGGAACGTGTGGAAAGAGATTCAGCATCTTTCCAAAACTTCCACTGTCTTTGCAGTTGGATAGGTTTCAGCAGAGTCTCAAAATAGTCTGATTAGGGATGGATTTTTGCAGGGAAAATTACTCTAATTTGATTTTTAATTAGATGTAGTAGGCAGTGTAAACCTTCCTCCCATTGTACAAATTTCTTAAGAGCTGCTTGTTGATTGGAAACAGGTTTAATTGATGGGACTGGCTGTGAAACAGGAGTGTCTGTACGGTGTTGCACACATCCAACACAGAACTAGAACTGAATAATATTTTCCTCACATGGCGAATGCCACCGCTTCATCCGTTCTTCCATTTACTCATCGTTCTCCAGCTGATGTCAGCTTTTCATGCATTTCCCATTTCTTCAAAGTCTGTGAGTTAAATGGGATCCAAGCTACTCATAAGGAGAAGACAATTTATAAAGCTATCCTGGCCCAGCGTGCTCCATACAGAGCGAGAGAGGACACGTGCTCTGCTTTTGCTTCCTTGCAGAATTAATGTTAAAGCCCTGAGCTCACTTTCCGAGCCTGGTCTTGGCCCCTTGCGCATGTTCTGGCAGCTTCCCGACAGGCAGCCAGGCTGCCACGAGCTAGGAGGAGTCCTGGGGTGCAGCCTTGTGGATGGAGCAGCTCAGCCAGGCTGCAGGAAGCTTCGGAAGTTTATGCTTGTTGCAGGCTGACACCTCCCTGTGTCACTGTCTGGTCTTCCAGCCCCCAAATGGAGTTGAGCTCTGGCTCCCTGTGCTGAGCCCTGGTGCTGGAAATAACTTGATTTAGCTCTAATTTGAGCTATTCTTACCTTTTAAGCTGGTTGGCTCAGAGCTGCCTGCTTTCTCACATCAGAAGAAATGCTGAGCAGAGGTTTCTAGAAATATCAGAGTCCTCTGGGGTGTTGCCATCATGCCCACTCCTCTCTCCAGCCTGTGTTAAAGCAGGTCTGAGTCCATCCAGTCCGCTCTTGACCCAAGTTTGTGTCTTAAGCTCCTCTTGAAACCTGACGCTGTCTTTAAGTGAAAAGAGCTCCACGCTGGCCCCAGGTGATCTACTCCACTGCTTCGCAACCCACAGGTTTAAAAGTATTTCCTCTTTTCCAGTGTAAATCTTCTTTGTCTTAAATTAAGCTGAGTATTTCTTGCCCCATCCCTGGGGAGCCAGAGAAATATTACTCACTGTTCTCCTTCTGACCTCATTTTACATACTGGAGAGTGTTTGCTCTATTCCTCCTAAACCTTCTCTTTGCAAACTAAACAGGCTTAATTCCTTGTGCTCTGCCCCACAGCTGCAGTTCCTGCTAAGCCCTGTGTTCTCATCCTGTGCTGCTCCAGCCTGCCTTTCTGGCCATGTAGAGACTGCTGCCGCATCTTGATGTGTACACAGGTCGGGCATCTGCTGCTGCTGGTGGCTGGCCCCTGGCAGCAGTTTCTGAGCCCGGGAGCTCATTGCTGCTTGTTCTTTATTGTTTCTGGGACCCATAGAAATGCTTCTAGTCAGAATAAGGATGCTGGCTTACACTACGTATAGCATCTGACCCTTCCCTGCAGGCAGTCGCGTTCCCCAGGGCAGAGGACTTTCTGCATCGTGTAGCCCTCTTGTTCCCCTCCTGGCAGAACTGGCTGGATTGCTGAGGTGCGGAGCACTCAGCAGGACTGGGACCAGTTCCTGTGGGGCTCCTGTCTCCTGGCAGGGAGACAGCCCAGTGCAAACCAGCGTTCTGGGGACCACTTGCAGTGGCGTTTAACTTGTCCCTACCTGACAGGGCTCGGTCCCAAGCTATTTCAGTATGGAATAAGGCAAAAGACGCCAAGAGAAGGTGAGGGAGTGCTGCAAGGGAACGAAGATGCCTGGGGTCTCTGCCAAGCATCCCGATGAAGGAGAGTGTGGTTTCTGCAGGTGCCATAAAGCTTAAATACTCCCTTTTAAGTGTAGGAATCTTTGCTAGCTCAAGTGGTTCGGGTCTGCGCAATGGGGCTCCGTGGGGTTCACTTCGCAGCTTTCCCTTTGAACCTTCCGTGCTCTGATTTGCTTCCCACACTTTTACACATTCTGCCTTTGTGGGACCTTTCTCCCTTCCCGTTTCTTTTCTCACCAGGGCAGCAAGGCTGACCCTCAGCAGTATAAACACGCCAACTTGCTCTTCCAGCCCCCAGTGTTGGATTCCTCATTCTGCGTCTATGTAATTCATCCCCCAGTGCTTTTAAAAAGCACGAAACACTAACCAGGTCAGCCACAACCTTATTATCACAGGCTCCGAGTCTCTGGGAACTGTAATCCCGTTGTTTGGATGAGCTGGTGTCAGTTTTGCTTTCTGTCACTGCTGCGCAGTTGCTGACACAGATGATGTTTGACTTTGTTTTCTCATTGCCGAGTGCAACTGAGACCGAGCCCAGTCTGGGGCCTGCGTGTTCGGCCAGCGAGTCTGCAGGCACGAAGGGGGAAGGGATGCTGCTGCACAAGAGGGCTGCCCAGCTCTCCTTCGCGGACTGCGGGCGACCAGAGGTCTGGGCGTCGTTAAGGATAGAGGTGTCTCCTCTTCAGCTAGTTAGCCAGCTTCAAGTGTGAGGCTCTCAGCGCAGCAGACACGCAGCTGGCTCTGAACCCGCGCTGCTCTGCCAGCTTGCGTGGTAGTTTACAGCACAGCAACGTGGCCTCTGTCCTTGCCTTGACTCCGTATCTTTGGCTCTGCAGGTTCTGGAGCGGGACAGAGGCCATGGCACTGCATTCATCCAGGAGAATGCTGGCACTCCCATGGGCACTGGTAGAAAATGCTCTTCCAGCTGCAACCTGGACATGCTTGCTTTCCCTGTCACGTTGCCCCAGAACAGGAAACACATCACAGCTCACGCATCCCAACAGAGCATCCTCTCCCATCCCTGTCTCGTTTTGAATTTACGCTCCTTGCTGGGATGTCACTGTGGACATTCCTGTTACTCCAGGAAGCAGGCAGTCCTCAGGGATTTCTTGCTAAGCTGGAGTCTCGGTGAGAGCTGGCTGCAGCAAGTTCTGTGGGGCTGTAACAGCATGGAAAACGGCTTCATGCTAAACCTGGAGGTCAGCAGTGTCCAAGCTGCCACGCTCACAGGGAGCCGGGAAGATTCCCTTGGCTAAAACATCTTGTTTTGTCTCCGTCAGGTTCGGTCCATCAGCATCAATGTGAGGAAGAACCTTGCTTTCAACACGCTGAGCCAGGAACTGCTGCTGAAGGAATTCTCCACGATCTCTTGAAGCAGGGACGCAGGGCTGACCAGAGACGGGCCTGTCTGGGCAGGGACACTACAGATCTGCGGCCGGTCGCACCTTGCCTCCCGCCTGCAGAAAGGGACTGCATTTCTCCTAGGGGAGAGCCTTGCTGCTGTGTGTTTGATCCCAGAGGCACGCGTTTCATCGGACTGGGGCTGAGGAGAGGTGGTCGGCATGCTGAGGAGGAGGAGGAGGCAATTTTGTAAGGTGCCGTGGGGGTTGGGCAGCCGTTCCTGCATAGCAAGGGGAGATACCCTCCGCAGCCTCAGGGAAGATGCACTGGAAACCTTTGTAGCAGAGCTGGGGAGAGCTCACAACCAGAATAATAAAACCAGCCCAGCCGTGTGAGGCAGTTCTGCCTTGAGATCGCTCGCCTGCTCTACAGGGGAAGCTGGCCGACCCCAGGTGAGGGCTGTTCTTCTCCGGCAGAGAGACAAGAACAGAAGGCTGTTTTTCTCCTCATCAATCTGCCCTCCCGCAACGTAGGTCAAATCCACCACCATCCCATTGAGGGGGGCTTTGGGGTACAAAGCAGTTTCCCCAGGGAGCAGGCCGTGCGCACTGCTGGCTCCTGATGGCCAAAGGTGTGCAAGAACCAAGCTGTCGGGTTACTGCAGGAGGAGAAATTGCGCCTCCAAGGCTGTTGGCTGACAAGGTCCAGTCTGAGCCAGAATGTGGGTCATCAAACAGAGCACTGTAACTGGAGACCAGCTCTGCGTGGGGTCACTGTGGCTTCCGGTAGCCCGGCTCACCTCCGCTGTTTCTAAGGTTGAGGGACATGCTTGGAGACCCCGTTTTCACGGGGCGGAGGACAGGCTGAGTCCTTCCCGCCACTCCCCTGACCGCCCATCAGGGACTGCATTGCGACAATCCTCCTCTTCGCGCAACGCCTGCCTTGCACGTGCCAGCGAGTGCCTGCCGACCTCCGTGAGCCAAGTCCTCCCCGGTTTTTCCCTTGTGTGTCGCACGCCATTAAAATGCGGCTGGAGAAGGAGCTACTTCACTTTCTCGCTTGCTGTCCCGGCTTCACCAGCCGACTCGCAGCAACAGTCTGCTGAGAACTAAGGAAGAGCTCCGGGATGATGTCACGGGCAGACCTTTCTGCTCCAGAGCCAGCGTTTCAGAGGTGCCCAGGTCCGTCGGAGCCCGTTCCCAGTGCCGTGCCAGGCTGCCGACTCAGGAACACGCAGCGTAAACGCCCGTTCCCTGCTCGTGCGTTTCCAGCTCCCAGCAGTGATGTTGGGATCTGGCCTGACTTGGTGGACTGAAATCGAGAAGTTATTTACATCCCAGATCCGTGTTTGGTTTTTTTTACCTAGAAAACAGTTTTTTATCAAAAAGTGCCTAGTCCCGCTCCTAGCCGGGCCGGTGAGTGTGAGTGATGTGAACGTCGTGCTCGGCCATGTTTAGGCAAGGCTTGTTCACGCTGGCGAGTGTGAACTGTGTTAATGCGTCATCATCACCCGCCACGAGCGTGGGAAACTGCAGGCTGTGCCCTTGGCCGCAGCACCCCAGGGAGACTGTGGATTTTCCCTGGGAGCACCGGCTTCTCCCAGCAGAAGATGCTTTGCCTCAGCACGGAATTGCCTGGCTTGTCTCGGCTAAGCCAGGCGCTCGCTTTCCTGCCGTGCAAGCGCGTGGCACGCGTGCGTGTCAGAGGGACGGTGCTTGGGCGAGCAGCAGGCTCCGTACGATGGCTCAGCGTGGGAACAGGCTGGGGCGTGCGGAAGCAGCCCCCTTTTCTCCAGCGAAAAGCGAGTAAAAATGGTTTGCAGCCCCTGGCATTTGTCTGTACGCGCAGGGAGCTCTTGCTCGCCCATCCCGCCTCTGAGGGGGGGAGTTTCTTCCCATGGGGGCGCGAGGTGCAGCCCCAGCATCGCTGCTGGCGGAGCATTGGGTCACCAGCTCTCCATGTGCCTGCTTTTCTCTGCTCCTGCTCGGGCCGGGGCGAGGCAGGCAGGTGGGAGAGCTGGGGATGAGTCTGCCCCGGCAGCCTCCGGGCTTTTCAGCCTTTCCCTCTGGGCTTAGCTGCGGAAGGGCTCCTCTCCCTTGCTGGGATGAGCGGAGGAGCCCAGGCTGTGACTGGGAGCCGCTCCCGAGCATCCCCAGCCGAGCTGGGGAAGGCTGTGACGTGTCCTCTTGCCCCGCTGTCGCCGAACCAAGCGCGGTGTACGTACAGAGCCAGAGCTCAATAAATAGCTGAGCCCTGCCTTTCCCAAGCGTGCAGCGCTGGTCCTTCACAGGGTGGGGGGAGAGCGGGGCGGATACGGGGGTGGCCCTGTCGCCCTTGGGTGCTTCATCCCTGCGCAGAGGGCGGTTGTGGTGCTCAGCGGGGCCTCCGCCGTGGTCCAGGCTGCCAGAAAGGAAAACAGCAGCGAGGCTGGGAGGCCGTGAGGGATGCAGGGACCTACCTGTGCGTGGCACGATGCTGGCTGCTGCTGGTGCCGGCACACTCCTGCTTGAACTGAGCAGAAAGCGACTTAACGCTCAGCCCCAGGACGTGGCTGATGGCCCCAGACTTTCCCGTGTCTGCTCTGAGCGGTTGAGCGTGTTTTGTTGTGTCTAATTCATAACCCAGTCTGTTATGGGAAGAGCTGATTCCGAGGCTTGGGGTGTGTAGGGAGAAAGCAGATTGCTGTCTTTAAATTAGGCAGCTGCTGCAGGGAGACAAATATTTTACAAAATAATGACCACATTCTGGAGGAGAAAAATTGAGTTTGAGCTAAACTTCGGAGGGAGTTATTAAAAATTGATTTGTAAGTGCCAGTGTGATTTTTGGGATCGTCTCTTCTTCCCTGGCTCTTACAGGTCCCATTTTTCATGCGGGCTGCGGGTTGTCCCCATGCCTTGGGCACAGGGTGCCAGTGGGGGTGGGTGGGGGGCAGCTCCGTGCAATGATTTGGCCGCTCTTTGGGGATGTCAGGAGCAGGAGACTCCTGAGTCTCGTGTACAGCGCCCAGAGAGCAGGGTGCTGCTTCCCCCACCTGTGCTGTTTGGTTTGCAGCCCTCTTCACCCTCGGTGGTTACCTGCGGTGGTCCCAGCCACGAGGCTCTCTGTGGGATCGAGCTGCCCTGCTTGGAGCCTGTCCCGGTGCCCGCTGGGGCCCTTTTCCCTCCCTGCCTGAACTGCTCTGGGGTCCTGCCAGGCTGTCGCATGGTGGGTGTCGGGAGGAGAAGCCTGCTGTCGGGGGGGAGACCTCTCCCCTTGTGCAGGGGGTCAGCTCCAGTGCGCACCCTCTGCCTCCCCACGCTTCCCGCCGGGATGGAGCCGGTGTCCTCCCGGCACACGGAGGGGGATGCTGTTACCCGGCCGAGTCACGCCGGGTGTCGGGGCTGGTGTGCAGCCAGCGACCCGCGGTAGGATTTACAGCCGGCTCCATCTCCGTGTCCGCATTGTGCCTCAGGGATATTTAGTCTCATCTCGGTTTTCCAGGCTCTGTTTCCTTGTTGGGTGCTTGTTGGGCTGAGCAGGGATGTACTGCACAAAGGTTTGTCCCCGTGGAGGTGGGCAAACCCTGCAGTAACCTGGAAGGAAAGGGGTGAAGCCCAGCTTTGCGGGTTGCAGTTGCCTGTGTAAAGGGATCAGGATAAGATGGGCTTTTCCCACAGTGGAAACTAATTAATGCCTTTGCTGAGCGGTGCTGGAGCATCACTTGATGCTTTCAGTGCCAGGGCAGACACAGTAACTCGTGAAGGACAGGCTGGAGCAGGGCTGTGGCAAGGCCTGTGGGACCTGGCCTTCCTGGGAGAGCTGGGAGCTTCCCTTCGTGCTGGTCAGAGCCCTGCTTCTCCCACTGCAGCACGGCGTGGGTGAGCTCAGGGGGACACTGACCAAGCAGGGGGGTCACTCCAAATAGATGAGACAGGCAGCACCCTTGGGGAGCATCGCTGGAGGCTTGCCTCACTCCTGGTGTCTTTTTAAGGCATCTTTAGGCACCCTTGGTGGGTGCCCAGGGCTGGAGACCTCAAATCAGAGCCAGAGTGGCCGTCACCTCTCGGGATGGTGATGGACTGTGAAGGGAGATGCTCAGGACAGGCTCTGCCCCACAGCTGCCCACACATTACCCAGGGCCAGCAGCTTGTGCACAGGCGAGCCCCTGCAGCCCCATCACCGCATCCCAGAGGGCCTGGACAAGCGGAGGGTCCTGACCCCTGCGGGAGCAGCCGCCATGGTTCCGTGCCGCTCTCCCTTCTCCCAGCCCGGCGGCTGCTGGAGCGTGTGCCAGGCCGTGCTCCACGGCCTCCGCTCTCCCGTGCTGTCCCTCCAGGGCTAATTGAATCGTGTGGCTGGAAATTGAATCCAATTGAATAGATTAAATGAGCCGGGCTCGCCGCTCGCTGCAGCGCAGCTCAGAGCCTTGCCAGGCTGCTGCCAGCGGCTGGGAGCTCCGGGGAGTCCCGTGGGGGCACAAAGGGGCTGGGGGGAGGCTGCAGGGAGATGGACACCCACGGGACTCTGCTTTGACGGAGGAACCCTCGACCATTTCTCGGTGGTGTGCAGCCTGGCCGGCTCTCAGGGCCCACAGGTCACTGCTACAGGCATGCACAGGTTGGGTTTTGCTCGTTTGCTCTCTGAAACAATTAGTGACTAATCAGCTGGAGCCCCTGCGCCCCTGGGTTCAGCTAGAGCCCTCCCGGTGGCTTAGGGGGGTGAGGATGCTCTGATGACCCGTGGCTGTGCCCTGCTCAGCAGCTCCGAGCTGGTTGCTCTCCCAGCCTACGGCAAGTGATGCTCCAGCAGCACCGGCCTGCATCACCCCGGCCCCTGCGCCCTGCTTTCGGCCTCTCTGCTGTGGGGCACGTGGCCCTCTCTGATGTCCGCAGCGTGGACTCGCTCGTGACGGAGATGCGCATCTTTTCATAGCAGATCTGCGCTGCTGAAAGGGCCCCCGGCGTGGCGTCCAGCGGGGTGCAAGTAGAGGTTGGAAATAGTATCTGGTTCCTCTTTAAATAAAAGCTGAGCCCGCAGGCACTGAGCACACCAATGTGAGATGCTCAGAGGGCTCATGAGACTCGGGGTACCTCCTGAGCCCAGGAATGCTCCAGTCCAGGCTCCATCCGCTAAAACAAGCGCTTTTCTTGGCACAGATTTTGCATTCGTTGTGCAGAAGCATCAGCGAAATGCTCAGGGTGGGCACAGAGCCCCCCCACAGCCCACCCAGCAGCGGGGCCGTGCCGGGGAGTTCCCTCCTTGCTGGAGGCGTGGGCAGAGGCAGGCGACCGGCTTTCAAGGATGCGAGGTGTGATGCAAAGTCCTTTTTCCCTCCCGCGCACCCGCGTTTCTCCCACCGGCTGGTTGGCGTCTGACAAAGGAGGTTCCCTTTCTCCTCCAGCATTCCCCCGTGCGAGGCTCGCCCGGCAGCTTCCAGGCATCTGTCCCTCCTCCAGCTTTGCAAGATTCTCAGCAGATGAAATTCCCCCCCGCCGCGCCCAGAGCTGAATCTCCCAGCAGCTCGCACCTACCCCTGCGCCTCTGCAGAGGTGGCAGTTGTCCCCCATCTGCCCCAGCCGCCTGTGTCACCTCCCCAGGGCCTGCCAGGCTGCTGCACCGGCTCCCCCAGCCCCCAGCCCTGCCGAGGGCCGGGGCTCGTGCCATCCAGAGCCCTTTCCTCTGCGGATGTAGTAAAAAATGTGGTTTATTCCTGAGCGAAGCCATTCGCCCTGCCTGGAGCCCCCCCTCAGCCGCTTGCACGGCCACGAGCATCCCGCTTTCGGGCTGGGGGGCTGCGTGGCCCTGGGAGGGGAATAGCCCCCGGTGCCGAGCTGCTCTTCTCCATCTAAGTCTGCCGTGGGCTGGCATTTTCATAAGGGGTGAAGCTGGCTTAAGGAGCTCCCGACTCTCCTCCGGGAAGCGGCCCCTGGGTGCTGCATCCCGTATCCCAGCCCGGGAAGCCCTCTCTGCCGGGGAGCAGAGCCGTCCCTCGCTGCCGAGCGCGAATCCGCGGCCAAAACAAGATTAATGGCATCTGCTGGGAGCACGTCCCGAGGACTGCTATTGATGGCCGCGGCTTTAAAACACTGTTAACAGTGGATAAAGCACCATGATTTAGAGCGCTCGGCAATTACAGCTCTGTTTGAAATTTCCTAAAGATAGGATCAGGCTCCCGAGTCCCGCTTTTCCGATAGAATTAATAAGAATGGAGATACGCAATTAGACGGCGCGCGGGCTGGTAGAGCAGATCGATGCCTTGTGGTTACCTAATGAAGTGTTAAATTGCGTCTTTCCCTCCCCCTGTCCCCCCCTAACAGCCGCAGCGGGCTGTTCGAAGAGGGCTCGCAGGACTCGTGCCTGGGGGGGAGCTCCCTGCGCCCCTCCACCCCAGCCCGGGAGGCGCAGACCCCCGGGGCTTCCGTCTCCTTTCCAGGCTCCTCTTGCTCTGCGGATGAGAGCAGCCTGGGGTCGTTCTGGGCTTTGTGTTGAGCCTGGGGTTCTCATCCAGCGCTCCGGGCAGCGCTGGAGCATCCCCAAACTTGTCCCCTTCCCCGGTTCCTCCCAACAAGGTTGCGCTGGCCGCACGCTGACCAGGGGACAAACAAGCCTGCCGCTCAGCGTGGCCGCCACGCGCCTCCCGGCCCCTCTCGCCAGCTCGGAGCCGTTCCAGCTGTGGATCTGCTGCCTGGGGAGCAGCGTTAATCCCGTGCAGATGTCCTCTATCAGAGCTCTGCCGCCGCTGACAGGGTGACGGATGGGCCACTTAAGGAACGTGCTGCACGCCCCCGGCCGATGCGAGCGGGCGATTTTCATGGCAGCAAGGGCAGACGGGTGGTCCCAGGGACACCCTGCCTCCGAGAGACACTTCGGGGCGCAGCACCCCTCGCACCCCCAGCTCGCCTCCCTCCCTGCATCTCCCCACCTGCCCCACTGTTCTCCATCCCCAACCCACACTGCTGCTGGCTGTGCCGAGCCCTGGGGCTGGTTTACGTGGCCCGGTTTCCCCTATGGCGCTCTATTGCTCTCCCAGAGATGAGTTCAGGGACCTGGGTGCTTCCACAGGATCCTTGTCCACCCCAGCCCGTCCTCCACAATTCCCTGGCCTTCAGCACCAGGAAATGGGCTTCATGGTGAGCTGTGCCCCGTCTGCTGTGGGGCCTGTGCCACGTCTTGGCCTGCTTGGGCATGGTCCTCCCTCCCAGTTACCCCTTGTAACTGGGATCTGGGCTTGCAGGAGCTGCTGGAGCTCTTCCCATCCTCTGGAATTCATTAATCCATCAGCATCTGAAGCACCAGCCCTACCTGCGGACGGCTCCTGCCCGCCCTGGACCTGCTGGTTGCCCTCGTGGTGAATGTGGCCAGCGGCAGCCCCAAGGCACAAGAGTGTTGGGTAAAGCCTCGGATGCCGCTGAGGTGGTTTTGCTCAGCCTGGCCCAGCCTTTCCGCATCCGCCACGCATCCCGGCCAGATGTGCCGCAAAGGATGCTCTCTGCGCTCCGCTGTGACTTTGCTGCCGTGCCCGTCCCCGGCCAGGCGTGTTTGCCGAGGTGTTTCTGTGCCCACAGCATCCACGGCAGGGCCCCTGCCTGGATCCGGGCGGGTGGACAGGGACCAGACCCATTCCTGCAGCAGCAGCCAGCAGTGGGCTGCTCCCGTCCTGCAGCCCCCCAGCTCCCGGTGCCCGGAGCAACATCTGGGGGAGGGCATCGCATTTTTTGTGAGCAGAGAGAGGCTCAAAGGCTGTGAATCCTGGCAGGATGCCCAGCCCTCGTGTCTGCTGAGGAAAGGAGCCGTGACCAGCGAGCAGGCGAGCTGTGTCCCCTGTTTTCCACGCTGTGGGGAGGGTGGGCTGTGTCAGCCTGGCCCTGGGGCTGCCCCATCCTACCCCGTGGTACCCACCAATCCGCCCAGCTTTCCCCCCTCTCTCCAGCCTGGCAAAGCATCTCTCGCTTGCCTGCAGAAACAGGAGCACTTAGCTGGGATAAAAATAGCCATGTTTGCCTCCCGATGGACCGGGGATGGCAGAAGGTGAAAACTTCCCCAGCGCAGCTTTGCTCTTCCCGCCACGTTCCCGCAGCGGGATGAGCCCACGGGATGCTGGAGATGGGGCGGGTGAACCCGGGCACCGCTCACACCGCAGCTACCACCCTGGGACGCCGCTGGTCCCCAGGGGCTGCCCGGCGGGTGCAGCCAAGGGTGCGATGGGGAGGATGGAGGAGGGAGGCCGGGGCGGGCAAGGAGCAGCGGGATGGACGAGCCCAGCGGTGCGAGAGGTCCCCGGGCTGACCGGGCTCCGGCTCCGCTCGTCGGGCTAAGCCGAGGGGGCATCGCCAGGCTTGTCCCGGGAGTTTCTCTCCAGCCGGTCAGTGCACGCAGGCTCTGCGGCGGTGGCTGGGCACGGGGGCTGGGGGAATGTGTTTAGTTCTCCGAGCATTTCTCCACTGCATTTTCCTCGCTAAATGGCTCTTATTTTTAGATCCAGGCAGTTGCTAAGCATCGCTGCCTCGCTAAGGCAGCTTCTTTCATGGCTTGACACCAAAGCACGCTGACAACACGCTGCCGCGTGAGCGTGGCCCTCCCTCCTCGCTGCTCCGGATTCCCTTCCTGCCCTGCAGCTCCCGTGGGCCGGGACGGACAGGCTGGACGCAGGGACCGGGCCGGGATGCTTTGCCACCCCCCTGGCTCCTGGTCCACTCCGTCTGCCTGCATAGATCACAGGGTGAAGGGAGGAGAGGTGGGAAACGCTGGGAGCTCGGCAGCCCCCCGGGATGTCCCCAGGACCCCTGGCACGGTGGAAAATGGGCTTCACCCGTGCTGGGGACTCTGGGCACGGTTCGTACCCCCTTGGGTGGGTGTCGGGCACAGATGGCAGCAAGCAGCGGGGGCCAGCAGCGGGACCCCCAGCGTCAGGTGTACCAGCGGGACCGTGAGCTCCACTCTTGGCAGCACTGTGCCCCTGGAGACACCCCCCCCCCAGCTGTGCTGCTGCTTCACCCCTTCCCCGGGGATGCAGATGGGGTGCAAACACTGTCAAGGGCTGCAACCCTCTGTGGGCAACCCGCTCGGGGGGGGGGCCTGATGTGTGCTTGGCTGCAAGCAGGTGGACCAGGCACCTCCACACACACCTTTGCTCTGTCTCTGGCACCCACATCCCCTCCACCTCTGACCGATTCCCATCCATCTTCTCCCCCGTGGGGGGGATGCGGCAGCCGCCCTGGACTGGGCAGGGTTGGGGTCCCCCCCTTCTGTAGCTCCTGGGGGGGTCCGGCGTGGGCACCGACACGCAGAGCCGCAGCGGGCTGGGGGTTCCGCACTCCCCCCGCTGCCCCACGCCTTCTCCATCCCCATCCCCTTCCGCGTCCCTGCGCCGTCCCTGACTCCCGAGGAGGGTGCCCGGCCCCCGGAGGCTCACCCAAACCGCTGGAGACCCCCAGCTCGGTACAGCCCGCAGCGGCTCCCTCCCTGCCTCCTCTCCGGAGCCCACCCCCGCCCCGGCCGTGCCTCAGTTTCCCCGCGGCGGCGCGGCGCAGGGCGGCGGGGCCGGGCCGGCGGCTCCCGGGAGGAGGCGGGGAAGGACGGGAGGGAGGGGGCGGCCGTGCCCAGCCCCGGCGGCGGCGGCGGGGAACGGGGCGGCTGCGCGCTCCTGCCTGCCGTACCGAGCCGTACCGAACCGAGCTCCCCGGCCCCGCCGGCCCCCGCGGCGAGTGGCGGGGGGGAGGCGGCGGTCGCGGGGGGCCGCCCCCCCTGCCCGGCGGCGGGGCTCCCGTCGCGGTTCCCCCCGCCGCTCGGCGGGGTGGGAAGATGCGGAGCAAGGGCAGGAAGGAGAGCCTGTCCGACTCCCGCGACCTGGACGGCTCCTACGACCAGCTCACGGGTGAGTGCCGCCCCCCCCGGGGAAGGTGCAGCAGCCGCTCGGGACCACGGCGCAGGGGGTGGGGGGCGGCCCCGGGTACCCCGACCCGCCCGCTTCCAGCCCCGACTCAGCCCCGGCCCCCTGCCCGCCCCGCTTCGCCGCACGACTCGCTCGGGGGGGTGGGCGGCCGCGACCCCGGCGCCGGAGCAGGGGGACAGTCCCGGACCTGGTGGGGGGATGCTCCGGGGGAGATGCTTAGGGTCCCAGCCGGGCGGAGGTTGCCCCGAGGCAGGTTCGCAGGGAAAAGGCCCTGCCGGGGGGTGCTTGAATTGCTTTTGGCCACCCCCCAAGCTCACTCTCCCTCACCGCCGCTCCCAAGACCCTCGGGAGACCCGGGCTTGGCGGTGGGGTCTCCCTGCCACGCCTTGGTCCCCGCCACTGCACCCTGGGGTGGCACGGCAGCACCCCAGCAGCAGGTCGCCCCGGAGACGGAGAGGCTGGGCAGTGCCACAGAGCCCGATATCCCCCAGAGCATCTCCAGAGGTGCTCTGCCCCGGGATGGGGTGGCCTTGGGACAGGGAGGTCAAATAAGACACAGCTGTGCCCCTCCATCCCGCTCCATGCTTTGCCCCAGCAGGGAATTGCCTGGCTTCCCATGTCCCACCACAACATCCATCCATCCATCCATCCATCCATCCATCCATCCATCCATCCATCCATCCATCCATCCACCCACCCCTCCCTCCCTCCCTCCCTCCCACCTCACCCCCCACCTCACCCCCCACTGCCTGGTAGCGAAGCAGCTGGGCTGGGGCTGCTGACACCCCTCCTTCTCCACATGCTCTCCAGGATGAGGCCAAACCCTGTCCCTTTCCAGGGCCTCCGTCGCAGCCACTGTGAAATGGGGCAGCGGTTCCCGCCTGCCTCCCGGGACCCGCGACGGAGCCGAGCCCGCCCGTAGCCGGTGGGTTTGGGTGCCCTCGTGCCGCAGGCGCTGGGGTGTGTGCACAGGCGGCTCCCCCGGGTCCCGGCGATGCTTCTCCTGCCACGCTCTGGAGTGGATTCCGGGCTTTGCTCTGGGGTTTCGAGGAGGTGGGGGTGGCAGGGCAGGACCCCTGCCCTTAGCAGCCCCACGCGTGGGTGACGCCGCTCGCTGCTTGCCCAGACCTGCTGCAGGGAAGATATTTTTGAGCTGTGTAGGAACTTGGAACCCACACACAACTTTTGGTTTCTCCGGTAACTTTAAAATGTCCATATGGATTTAAATCAAACCCAGGTTAAAAATAAATCTCAGTCTCCCCGAGGCTGAGACCTTTCCTGCCTGGGCTTACCCTCCCGAGCAGGAACCCGGGCAGAGGGGAGCCGTGCTGCTGTGCCAGCCCCTGCCCGCTGCTGGGAAGCCTCTGGGGAATAAAGCTGGAAATAGCTGCCCCGTTTCCCAAGGTGGGAAGTGGGGAGGGCTCCTCACCCACTGACCTGCCAGGGCAGAGCCGGTGGCACCCCCGTTTCCCTGCTGTTGGCTGAACACGCCGAAGCCGTCCCTCCCTGTGGAGGGAAAGTTGTTTTTCTCCCAGAAAGAGTGTGGAAGTGATGCAGGCAGGAGGAGAGGGGATGCAGTTTTAGCTCTGGGGAGGCTGTAATAGCCCAAGCCCCTGCCTGCTAGCCTGGCCCCAGCTCTCCCAGTTCCTCAGGGGTGCACCGAGGTGCCAGGACCCCCGTGAGGCCGTAGCGAAGCCCCAGGGGTGGAGCTGGCGATGCCAGCGTGGGCTTAGTCTCTCCCTGCAGATGGGAGGGTCCCTGCCGGCACCTGCCGTTCGGCAGCTCAGCCCTGCATGGGCAGTTTGGGGTGTGCCTGCAGCCTTGGGGACCCCCACCCATCAGGGTCTGGGGGCTGCCTGCCGTGCAAGAGCTGTTAACCGAGAGCTGATTTGATGTCAGGTGATGCGACAGCCCCAGCGATTGCTGGTGTGCGCGGGGACAGCAGGCAGTCCCGCTGCCTCCCCATCACTCCCCAGAAACAGGGGCGGGGGCCAAGAGATGCCCATCTATGCGTGCCCCGAGAAGGGTTAGCAATACCCTCTTCAAGAGTAGGAGAGGGGAGGCAGGACCCCCAGCCGTGCACAGGGTAGAACTCCCCCCCGCCCCCAGCAGCACGCTGATCTTTACACTTAAAGAGCTGCTGAAAATGGGGGTGCAGTGACAGCCCCCCCTCCCTACAGCATCTTCAGCAGTGCCCAACCACCCCGGTCCCCAGCCGTGGGCTGTGTGGACACGTGACACGTGGATGTGTGCGTGAGGGGCGAGAGACCGGAGTGAATGGAAGCTGCTGCGTGTGAGCGGGAGCCGGGCACGGGGGAACAGGGGAACGGCTGCACTGGGGCGAGCCGGGATGGACCCTGGCCCTGCTGCAGTGGCCTGGGGCGAGGGCGAGCATCGGCCCTGCCCGGCTGCTGAGCCTGGGGCTGGGCATCCACTGGGATGTTGAGAGGAGAAACGTTCAGGTTACGCCACTAAGAAATTAAACCGGTCCATTTCTGGGGTATTTAGATGACGCTAGCGAGAAATAAAAGCCATCCATAAATTACATGATTCCTCCAGCCCTCTAATGACACGAGCGATTAGTGTGCAAGCAGAGCCCGGAGCCAGTGCCTCGGGACTGCTCGGGACATGGATTTCCAAGTGGGAGATATGGGAGCCCGGTGCCACTTCGCCCTGAGGAGCGCAGGTACCGCGGCCCCGGCCCTGGGTCCTGGCAGCGTGAGAGGCGAGGGGGACGCGGAGGCGGCTTTCCCTCCTGCCTGCTGCTCCGCAGGGGTGGTGGGCAGTGGGGCTGCCCCAGTCCCAGCTGCAGAGCAGGAGAGGGTGGCCCTGGATGGCATGTGCCAGCAGGGGGTCGATAGCTGGGCTGTTTGGGGTGGGTCGAACCCACTAGCTGCGTTGTGGAGGGATGAGGGTTTACCTCCGGGGTTGTCGGTTCCCCAAAAGGGGTTAGAAGGCTCACTTGTCACCCCCGCTTTGTCACCCCTGCTTTCTCCCTCCCATTGTCATCTTGTGGGGTCTGGAGGGACCACTTTGCTCCACCCCAAAGGCAGCCACAGCATTTGCAGCGGGTGAGCAATTGCTATAGAGACCATCTGCAGAGCTTTGGGATCCTCCCGCCTCCCGAGGCTCCGCTGATGGATGGGGACTCCCTAACTCTTAGAACTCTCAGCAGCCCACCCAGTGAGATGGGAACCGTGGGTACCAGCGTGGCGGCAGCTCAGCGCCTGGCTGGGGTCTGCTCCCTACCTGTAGGGAGGCTGTTTCAGAGGCATCGCTCCGGTGGCAGTGAGATACGGGAGAGGGGGCCGAGCTGTCACCCCCAGACACACCGAGGGGAGGATGGGTCAGTGGGGTTGGTGGGAGGACAGCGCGAGCCCGGCACCCATCCCTGCTGTGGGGTGAAGCCGAAGAGCCGTGTCCCGGCGATGCGTCCGCCGCAGGCTCGTCCCAGGTGATGGGCAGATCTGGGGCTGCGCCAGGGGCTGGTTCCTGGCAAACCCGGCAGCTCCATCGTGGCTGCTCGCAGCCCGCGCTCAGCCGGCCGTGAGGAAGATCCAGGAGCTCACTATAGCGTAGGACTTCCACCTGCGAGGCGGATAATTTATTTCCCAGGATGTGGAGGGGGTGTCGGTGCTTGTCCAGAATAATTGTACAGGGGGAAGCGCTGGGATTTGCAGCTGGAGGATGGAGTGATGGGCAGATGGGGTGGAAGAGAGGGCAGGGGTCTGCCGGGGGCCTGGCTGCCAGTGTGTGTGGCAGGTTGCGTGCTGTGCCTGTGGCTGCGTGCTGGGGTGGATCCCAGGGAAGGCCACTGGGATGGGGGCTGTGCCCGAGACCACCCATGCCCAGAAAAAGGCTCCTTCTCTTGCCCGGTTGCTTCCTGGCGCAGCACAGGAGCACCCCTGGGCACACAGCTGTGCCCACGCAGGTCTGTCAGGGCCAGCACCATGCGTGGGTTGTCCCCTCCGCCTAGCAGTAGCCCCCAGGAGGGGTGACACACCCCGATGTCCTTCCCCCTGGGGGGGGTCTGTCCTGAGGGAACCAAGCGCGCTGCTCGTCCCCCTGCTCCCCCGCAAACCTGCCTCCTCCCCACTGACGCCCCACATGCCCCCCCCTCCGCTTGCTGCTGCTGCTCCCGCTGCCTGGCGCTGAGGCTGGGCTGGAAGCCGGGCTGACCCTCAAGCCAGGTCCCCAAGCTCCCCACGAGGTCCCCGGTCAGGGCGGGGTACGGTGGGGAAAGGGCTGCTGCTTGTGTGCTGGGGTTGGGGGCTCCCGTGGGGTCCTCCGTGTGCCAAAAGCGCCCTGCCCTCGACGGATGCTGCACCTTCCCGGGGTGACGGGAGCGTTGCCTGACTGCCTCGTCTCTGTCTGCCGTCCCCCTCTCTCTGGCAGCTGTACCCCTCTGCCTCTCCCCTCTTTGCTGTCCTGGCTTGCCTGCAGCCCTTCACCGCCCATGAATCCCCTCTCCTGGGGTGTCGCGGCCTCTCCTGAAGGGAGGCTGAGATCCTGCGGGTCCGTGCCGGAGGGGATGCTGCTCCGAGCCCACGCCAGGGCAGAGCCGCACATGGGGCGAGGGGCACGTGGGCGATGCTGCCGGGTACCGCTGCCCACGGGCACGTTGGATTTTGCAGGTGGAGAGGCTGGAGCGGAGGTTTTGGCAGCTGCTCCTGCATCCCCGCAGGCAGAGGCAGGTCGGAAGCCGGCGGGAATTGGTGGCACAGGATTAATTGACAGGAAGTTCGTGGGTTTGGTGGGGCGGTGGAAGGGCTGATTTCTGCAGATGCCGATGCATAATTCATGGCCTGTTGCAACTTCGGCCAAGGTGTTCCGCTCCTGCTGCGCAGGGCTGGCGATGGCCGGGGGGGGGGCTTGCTCTTTCGCCACCTCCGCGTCCAGGCACGGAGAGTTTTCCCCCGCGGTTGGACGTGTTGCAGCTGGAGAAGCGGTCTGGACTCGGTGGTGCTGCTTTCCTGCTGTGTGCTGGGCTGGGACCAGTAACCCCAGAGCTTTGGGAACTGGGACAGGAGGAGGTTTGGGAGGGTGAGCAGAGCTGGTCCCCGGAGCAGGCTCTGGTTTCCCCTGGGCCATACCAGGTCCATACATACCTGCTGGAGCTGAGCCTCGTGCCCTTGCCATGCAGCCGGAGCATCAGGGAGTCACCTCACCCTGAAGGACAGGAGAGACCCCATTAATCTGGGGAGAGACCCTATTAGTGGGGCTGCCCTCCCCCTCCCTTGCTGGCTTTGTTCATTAGTGGTGTTTTCATTAGGAGAAGTGGTTTGGTTTTGTTTAAGCCAAATTGCTGTGCTTGGGAGATGATAAATCCATCTGCTGGCAAATCGCTCTCCTGCCGCCGGGATGGATCCCAGCCCTGGGCTTTAATCGTGCTGCAGATGAATGAGCCTCTAGTGAAATGAATCTCCCTGCCGTGTCCCGCTGGGCGGGCTGCCTCCCTGGTGCCACGGTGAGGGGCTCTGGCTTGGGGTGGGGGATCAAAACCTTCTGCTAAGGGGTTGCAGAGCCCTGGGAGTGGTTATTGCTGAGCAAGTGAACTGCTGGGGCTGATGCGTCTTCCCTTGGGGGCAGAGGGGGAGAGGAGCCCCTTTCCATGGGGTGGGGGCTGCAGGTGTGTGCAGGGGTCCTCTTCAACCCACCGCCCGTGCCAGGGTGCTCTGCTGGCAGCTGGGGCTGGGGGGGTGCCATGCCACGGGGGCAAGCAGCAGGACAGTGCGTGGGCCAAGGCTGGGGATGGGGTGCAGGGGATGGGGTGGCCCCGTTCCCAGCGATGCCCCACCGAGCACCTTTGCCGTGCTGGGTGGGAGGCTCTTAGGGGGTCCTCCCATCCCCGAGCTGCTGTGGCTCTGCTGCTTCTGCCTTTTAAGTAAATTTGTCTTCCGCTTCAAGTGAAAATGGGTGGCGCAGCCCCCGGGGAGCGTGTGAGTAATTAGCTTGTTTGGAAACGGAGCCCTGCGGGAGGGGAGCTGGGGGCAGGATGGCTGCCGCGTTCAACAGGAGCTAAGGGATGGGGGGCACGGGGGGGGGGCTGTCGCCTTCAGTGCCTCTGAATTTGGGTCTTTTAGAATGTTTCCTCTCTGGTCTGGACAGGGCGAGTCACCTACGCACGCCTGTGGGCAGGGGGCATCGAGCCTCTCCTGCCTGACGGCAGCCCCAGGGCTTGGATCACTCCGGCTCTGGCTCAGCGGTGCCCAGCCGATTCCCACACCAGCTCCATCCACAGTGGGTGTTTTGGGGGTTGTGCCCTGTGTGAGGCGTGGGCAGGCAGGGGATACTCGGAGCCCCGAGGGTGGATGCCAGGCTGGCAGCGGGGATGAATGGCTTCGCCTGCGGCCCCTCTCCCGGGAGCAGGTCAGAGACAGTGATGGAGTGACTAACTGCAGGCGGGCTGGTGGCATGAATCTGCTGCCCCATCTCTGCTGTGCGGAGGGATGGAGGGCAGGACGGGACCCCTCTGGGCTGTTCTGCTGTTCCTGTGAGCCACCTCCTGTGGCAGTGACATTCCTGCTGGGAAGGGCCTTGAGAGTCTGAAGCAGAGAGGGGTTTCTTGGCAAGATGCTGCCATGAGAGACTGGCAGGAGCCCATCACTGAGCCTCCGTGGGGCAGAAAGTGGGACCCTGCTCCAGGCACCGACCCCAGCAGCAGGGCTGGCATGCACCGGCCCCCCTTACCTGCCCTCTTCCCATCACCAAACCCACACACTTGGACACCAAAAGTGCTTTTTAGGGATGGAGTGTTGGTGATGGTCCGGCCAGGATCTGAGTCACAGGGGAAGAGGTTTTCCAGCGTTTTTCCCCTGGCCCGTCTGGGGAAGGTGCAGCCCTGCGAGATTCTGGGAGGCACCCGCAAACTCACACATCCATGGGTCGCCCTCAGACCCAGCGGGAGCCGGGGAAGAGCTGTCCGGCTGCTCTCACGCGGTTACTGCAGCCCATCCAGCCGTGGCAGGGTGAAATGAGAGCCGGCCTGCTCGCTAACGAGATTAGACAGGCGAGCCACTGCTCCTGGGCCGTTCGGTTAATCGCTTCTTCCTAGATTGAATTTTTTAAAATTGCATTGCTTACAGAAAGCCCCTGAATGGGTTTAAAGGCAATAATCCACCCGGCCCTCTCCACCACTGCAAGGGTTCCCCTGGGGCTACTTGGCAGTGGGTTGTTGAAGTCCGCGGTGTGTCGCCTTGGGTGTCCCCAGGAGGTGGCTGGCTGGGCTGGCCGGCCCTTGACACCTCCTGGTTTACTCCAGGAGGAAATATGGATGAATTTTTAATGGTGTGATTTAGTGAAGCCTCCCGGCAGTAAGGCAGAGGGGTCAGACGCCAGGCTATGTGCTGCAGCCTGTGTCATGGGTCCCCTTTGTCCCCCACTCCTGCCCCGAGGGCCATGGTGGGCAGCTGACCATTCTGCTGTGCTCCTAAGGGCACGCTGGTGTTGGGGCGTCTGGTGGTAAGGCACAGCACCCCCGGCTCTGGTTGCCACCTGCATGGGGTCTCGTCTCCTCGTCTGACCCTGGAGTGGGGAGGGATGGCCACTGGTGCCAGGTTTTAGGGTCTCAGCACAGGCTGGCAAATGGGTGCAGGGCTTGGGTGCTGTAATACGCTGTGGTTACGACTGATGCCGGCATCCCTCGGGGACATCTTGGCCCTCTCTGGTGGTGGCATCTGCCCCTGACTCCCCACCCAGAAGTGACATCTTCTGAGCCTGGGTCGCTTGTGCTGACCCAAACAAATTTCCCCTGGCGCCCGCCCTCCCCGCTCGCCCCCCTCGCCCCCCGCCGTGCGAAGTGAGTCACTCCCAGGCACTGGGAATCATTCATGTCATTTCCCCCTTTGCCGCAAAGTCATTAATGCGAGTGGAATAATTTGTTGCGTAACGGAGAGGATCAGCGGGAGCGCTGCTCTGGCAGGTGATGCCTGGCCCTGTCTCCCCCCTGCCTGGCCACCGCTGTCCCTGGAGAGGGCAGCTTGGTGGGATCGCCGGCTGGGAGCATCCCAGGTCTTGCTGGGGTTGCGGTCCCACGACCACACCGTGCAGGCAGCGAAGGTGTCAGCTGCCGGAGGCGTTTTCCCAAAATCCATCAAGTCCCCCCTGGAACCCGGCTGGGTGGGATGGACCTGTTTGTCGTGGCCTCGGTGTCTGCTCACCCTCACTCAGCTCCTCTGAAAGGGGCTCGTCCCAACTGCTCCGTGGTGACATGGGCAAGAAGCACCCCCTGCATTCATCAGGGAGTGTTGTGGCCCCCTCCTCCCTGCCACGTCCCTGCCATGTACCCGCCTCGTGCTGCTCCCGCTCCCCCGTGCTCCCCAAGCCGTGGGCATCACAAGTGCTTCCCACCGGCGGCCAAATCCCTCACGGCTTTTCGCTTCATAGCCGGGGAACGCTGAGGCACCCCGGCGGGGGTGCAGGCTGTGTGGGACCCTGCGTGGCTCGGGACCCTGCAGCCCCGACACAAGGTCCCAGTGGCTGCTACCAACCTGTGCAGGGGGTGCAAACCTGAACACGTCTGGGGCTCCCTCACGGGGAGCAGGGTCTGGCTGGAGGGGGGGGCCTCGCTGCCCCCACCCACGCCAGCTCGGGACTGTGGGTGCTGGGAGCCCTTGCTGGAGTGATGCTCGATGTGGTCGCAGCAGATCCGGTCTCTCCCCTGCACGGCACGGGGAGGGGAGGGCAGGGAAGAGTGCTTATGCATTAAAAGGAATTGTGGAGGCTGCCCCGCTGCCCAGGGTTAATTTCCTTCTATCCCACGCTTGGCCAGGCATTAACTTAAAGATGCTGCAATGGGAGGGGGGGAGTCTAAGAGGATTGGGCTGAGAGCAGGAGGATTTAGCGAAGGGAAGGGACGTGGCTGGGGGCTGTGCAGGGGACAGGGGCATCCAGCATCGCAGGAGGGAGGAGCTGGCCATGCACCCCTCAGGACTGAGCCACCCCCATGTGTCCCAGCCACAGCTGGTGGTACCCAGTGGCTCCACCACCCCCCGGATGGGGACACGGAGGTGAAGCTCTCCCCATCCCCAGGGAGAGCGTCGCTGCTGGGTGGGGAGGGGACCCTGGGCTGCTTGCTCACAGCGTGGTGGTGCCCCATGTCCCACCCCTGCCCTTTGCTGTGTGTGGGAAACGGGGCAGAAACACCATCCTGGATGAACCCAGCGGATGGGCATCGTGCCCGGTTCCGGGGGGGGGGCAGGCAGAAACCCTCTGGGGTACCATGTCCCAGCAGAGACTTTGTCCCCCCGCCCCAGCTGGGCAGTGAGTCCCCCTTGGTGCAGAGGGCTGCCCCGAAGCAGCGGGGCGAGGGAGGAGAAGGTGTTTAGTATTTCAAAGCTGAAAGCCTGCTGCTCCCTGGGGCTGGTCCAGACCCAGCATCCCCAGGAAGGGACCGGGATAAGGGCCACTCCTGCCCCGTGTGAGCTGGAGGGGGAGACTCTTTTAGGGCCACATCCACCGGGGCAAAGGAGCCTTTTCCCTGCTCCATCACCCGCAGACCCAGCGGTCCCACCTCTGCCCTGGACCACAGCTCCGGCGCAGGGACGTGGGTGACAAGGGGCTCCCCACACCACCCCGCACCTCCCTCGGCGCTGTTTGTTTTCTCAGCCCGCCCTGCTGTAATTACAACCCGCTGTCACTCTCCGGATAATAGGTCTTTCCTTTTATCACTGCTTAATTAAATAACTGTGGGGAAGTGAGGGGCTGTAACCCCTTGTTTGCCATCACGAACAACCCAGTGGGGCTGGCAGAGCAGCTGATGGGGATGGCTGAGCCCTGGCTCGGGGGGCACGGTTGAAAGTGGGGTACCTGCGTGCCCCTGAGAGGGATGAAGTACTGATGAGTGCAGCACCTCTGGCACAGATGTTTCTGGGCTATCCCTAAGGAAATGCCCCAAACACGACTGCCGCCACCCCATTTGTAATCCTCCCCTCAGTTTGGAGCCATGCCCGCTGCCAGGCCAGCCACCTCTGCCCGCAATTAGTTGGTGCTAATGAGCGTCCCTGGCAGCTGTTGCTGGGTCAGTGAGCTCTGGCTGAGTATCTGCCAGGCTCTCCGGACGCGTGGGTCCTGCTCGGCGGAGCATCCTCGGTTGTGCCGTTGGTCCTCAGCAAGGATGTGGCCCCCTCTGCTCTCCCTCCGTCCCTTCCCTCATCCCTCCCGTCTCTCAGCCTTTGCCCCTTGCCCTGGTGCGAGCCTCTGTGCAGCCCCTGGCACGAGGGACCCAGGGTGCCAGTTTGGGTACTGGCAGTGCACCTCGAGCTGCTGTCCCCGTGCCTTGCTCCCCTGCGTGCCGCTTTCTCCCCATCCCAACCACCCCGCAAGGTGCTGTCGCATGGGGATGCATCCCCAGGGGCAGGATGCAGCCCAACACGTGGGGGGGGGGGGGGGGTGTGTGGGAGCGCTGCCCGGGGCACTGCCTGTCCCGCTGTGATGGATTGGGGAAAGGTCTGATCTGACGGGATTTCCATCTACCCGAGACAAAGCACTGCACCAAGCTGCGGCAGGAGAGCCCAGCCCGAGCGGGGATTGATGAACGCCCCCAAACTGTTGCCAAGCCCCCAGATTTGTGTTTGCCTGCAGCCAGGAACCGGGTCCCTTTGCAGATGCCATCCCCTCCCTCGCGGTGCTGAGTCCCCGAGGTCCCCCCGGCTCCGTGTGGCTTCAGTCTGGTGGAGGGTGGGGGCAGCTCTTCGCGTTGGGGATGAGCCCTACAAGTCGCATGGCTGGGGTAGACTGGAAAATGCCCCCCATTTGGGGATTGACCTCCCGGAGCTGTGGGAGCCCTGGACGTGGGGGAAATGATCAATCTGGGAATGGAGAGGTTTTGGGGCCACTCTGGGGCTTGGTGGTAGGATGCTGTGGGGTTGCATGCAGGCAGGGGAGCGTGGGGTGACCTGTAGGCTCGGGGTGCCTTCCTCCTAGCGTGTCTTCCTGCCTGCTCTCCTGCCTGAACTGGATTTGCAGCTCAGGAATCACTTTGCACGGATCAAAGCCTGGGGGCACCTCTCATCTCGGTTTACCTGGGTCCCGCCTGCCCCCCATCCCGGAGCGCAGGGGGGATTTGGAGGTAATCCTTGCAGACGGGATGCTGCTGGCTAATTATAGCAAAGCCTCTCACTTCGTGGGAACCACGGCGAATTGTCCCTTGAGCCCAGGCGGCGGTGGTACAAATCTGCTGCTAATTAGACTTGAAAGTCCTCCCGTGAGCTCAGGCGCAGGATGGATATTTGACTATTAACATATTTATTTCTGAGCCTCTCAGCAGGTCTTGCACTGGGAGCCGGTGCTCTCCCCCCCCGAGTAATCTCCAGGCACATTTATTCCTATCAGGAGTGTTCAGGGACTCCAGGGGAAGGGTGACTGTTCGTCTCCATGTGCTCGTTTTTGGGGGTGTCTCGCCAAGGTGTGTGGAAAACACGTGTTGCTGATGCTGGGGAGGTCCCAGTTAGAACCACTGTCCCCAGGCTCTGCTCTGTGCCTCCCACCAGCCCCCCTGCCGGGTGGGATGCTCCTGACACTCATGTCCAGGTGGGAACCCAGGGATGGCTTTTCCCACTTGTGCCGGGACCCGTGGGCTCCAGGCACTGGGGAGAGAGCGGGGTGAGGACAACGCAGTGGTGCGGAGCTCCACAGCCCAGCACAAAGCCGCCTGCCACGGCACCCCCAGGGAGAGCATCCTTCCCTCCGGCGAAGGCAGACAAACCGCGATGGAAGCACTGCCTTGGAATCAACCAAAAATAGCTTTCCTGTCCCCAAAATGTCAGTTTAAAAAGGCAGTCTCTGGGGACCCCCCCAGGCTGGCAGTGGGCTGAGCGGGTGCCCTGAAGATGCTGGGTGGGTGGCCCTGCTGCCCTGTGGGGCAGGGAGTGTTGGGCAAGGGGACAGAGGACTGAGCCATCACTCAGGGTATGAATGGGGAGAGGGTCAGTGCTGGTGTGGGGTGGCCACCAGCCCAGCCATGGGGCTGCACAGTGTCTTAGGTTGAGGCCAGGGAAAGGTGCAGGTGGGCTCTGGGCTGTTGGAGGGGCAGCGCTGACCTCGTGTGTCTCCCCTGCCCTAAGCCCTCCAGGTCCCCGCAGTCAGGTTGTCACTCATCTAGAGGTTTCAGGCCAGTGCCGGGGGCTGTGGCCGTGAGGTCAGGACCTCAGCCCCATCCCCACAGCCACTTTGCTCTCCCTCCCTGCCTTGTCGCTGCGTCTCCCCGTGCAGGGAGGGTCTGGGTGGGGGGCAAGCATGTCGTTGCAATGCCAGAGTTATTAATAGCGGCAAATACTCTCGGTGTCTTCAAGCCAAGTCCATTTTGGGGGAGATCCCTGTCATTTGAAGTATGTTTCCCCTCCCTGGAATCCCTCTGGTGCCTTATCTCCCTCTCCCAGCTGTGCAGCCAGCATGTGCTAGAGCCCCTGGATAAGCCATAGTGTTAATAGCCTTTCCCGTGCCGTCAGCCCAGCAGTGTCTGGCTGGGTGATTGAGGGTGCCCCGCTGCCTGGCCTCACACATGGGAGCTGAGATCGCACCCCACTCCATTCCCGCTGCATTCCCTCCCATCACTGTGCCCAGCCGGAGCTGTCGGCGGCCGAGCGAGCGCTGATTGCAAGGAAATTAGCCTAGTGCCATCTCCCATTTGTTGGAGCCCAACCTGTGTGTGATTGCACGGGGCTCGTTAATTTGTCACCGTCACTGTGGCATGGGGAGTCTGCTGTGGGGCTGGGACAGGCAGCAGCCTGCTGGGAGCAGATCTGAGAGCAGGGCTGGCATCACTTGTCACCAGGCTGAGATTTTTCCCAGGCGTACAGTTCAGGAGACCACAGTGAGGGAGATGGGGCAGGCCTGGGAATGCGGGGCAGTGTGCCAGGGATGGATGCTGATCCCGGTGGGGTGCCATGGGCATGGAGCAGGGTGGGCATCCACGGGGCAAAAAGATGTGGGTTCAGGATAAGGAGGTGCTGTGGCTGTGTTGTGTCCCAGCAGGGACTGTGCACCCCCAGGCAGCGATGTCCCCGCTTGTGAGGGCTGTGTCTTTGAAGGCCCCGGGGGCTGTGCTGCCCTGCTGCCCGATATATCCTGGGTGCCCTAGTGCTGCTGTGCTTTGTGGACCCAAAAAGCTCAGGAACGGACCCAGATGCTTCAGGCAGGCTGCAGTGTCCTTGCTTACTGTTGTGGTCTCGATGTGTCAGCCCTATAACCAGGGCTGGGCTCAGCTCCCGGCTCTTTTCCCTTTCTGTGCCTCAGTTTCCCTGAAGATATTGGTGCTGGTCTTTGCCTTCCCTTTGTAGGGCATGGAGGGTCTTAAGGTGCACCCTAGGAGCCTGGGTGGGGGGCGATGGAGCCCGTCCTCCCTGCCTTGTCCCCTCCTCCCCACCACTGCTACCCTGAGTGCGGGGCTGATTCGCGCCCCAGCAGGCAGAGGTGTCTGCTGTTGCCTTCGTGATGCCAAAGGGGTCGACGTGCTGCTGAGCACAGAGAGCTTTTCTGTGTAAATCCCTGAAATATTTAACAGAACTGGCGTAAAGAATGCAGCCCGGGAGGAGTTAGTGCCTCTGCATAACCTGGAGGGCTGGGGGCCATCGTGAGGGTGATGGACACACTGGGGTGGTCCCTAGCGGTGTGGACTTTGCCCCATGCCTACCACCCAAGTTGCTGGTGGAGCTTGTGTCTGTCAGTCCATCCGGTCACCCATCGGTTGGGTCTTTCTCTGCCGTGAGACCGTGGGGGTGCCCCCATCCTTCCCCTGCATTGCAGGAGTGCTTTAGAGCTAAATACCAGCTGGGGCATGTCCCGGTCCCCATCCCGGTGCTACTGGAGCCAGGCTGGTGCCCCGACACCCGCTGCGTGCCGGCTGCTGGCAGGTCGGCGCTGAGGACCGGTGCCCAGCGTTGTGCCGGGCTCCTTCCCTGGCAGCGCCTTCCCAAGCAGACAGACGGATCACGCCACATACATTTTTTAACAAGATCCATCGGCTGAGAACGAGCTGAGCTGTCGCTGCAGGTTTGTGATCAAAGCCAGACGTACCCTGGCAGCCCCGGAGGAGGGTGGCCCCGCACAACACCACTCTCCATCCCACAGCCGATTTCAGGGCATTTATCCTGGCAGAGCAGGCTGGGGGTCCGGTGGTAGTGCAGGTGTGTTGCCCTTGCATCCCTGAGGGTACTGGGATGGCCAGTGTCCTTTTTGGCACAGCAGAGCGATTCCTGAACCGAGCATCTAAGGATGGGGCAGATGCGATGCAGAGCTCGCGCTGCCGTTGGGCTTCTTGCACAGCCCTACACCCCCCAAAATTGCACCTTCTGCCGGGAGTCAGAGCGAGCTGGGTTCGCTGGCAGCCAGACTGAGGTAGGAAAGGATTTATGCTTGTCCTGCGGTGTGTTTTGGGCCAGGTTCCCAAGGCAGCAAGAGGAAGTAAAGGATGCAGGGAGCTGTGCTGGCTGTGGATGGGGAGCCAGCTGGCTGTGCCACTGCAGGGCTGCCCTGTGAGGCAGCCTGTGCTGTGGGCAGCTCCCCCTTGGCCTTTGCTGGCCCTTCCGTGGACACTGGGGGTGCGTGGCCAAAGGCAGCGTGGGCTCACTCCCGCATCCCAGGCTGGCTGCCCCACTCTGAGCTCTCCTCCCTGCTCGGTTTGCTCCTGTCCCCACTGCTTCCTCAGCCCGGGGGCAGGCGAGATGGGGTGGTGGGTGCCTGCGGTGGGTCCATGCAGCACGGTTGTGGTGTGTGTTCCCCGCCGCAAGCACCAGCAGAGCCCCTGGGGCTGTGCTTCGCAGTGACAGCACATCCCATGTCACAGCCGCTGCAAATCCTGCCTGCTAATAGCTATGCAAATTACCTCATTAGCTGCCTTATTTATTTTCTCTGGCATCACGTTTTCAGCACTTCCCCGAGGCTGCAGGTCCCCAGGGCTGGGAGGAGGCAAGAGCGGCAGTGGGACCCCACGCAGGGCGTTTGGCTCCCACAGAGTCCCCTGCCCCAGCGTGATGTGCCTGGGACCAGGGGCTGCATGGCTCCCGTAGCCCCCGCTGCTGGGATGTGCTCTTCTTCCTTACCTGGCTCTGGGGTGAGTCTTGCTGAGCCCTCCCTCCAGCCAGGAGCTGCCCTGTCCCACCCCAAGCAGCCGTGGGTCTGGCATTGCTGGGATGTGTGTGGCCTCCATCCCCCAAAAAAGGTGACTGCTGGATTTAGGGGCAGACAGAACAGGGCATCTGTCCAGTCCCTGTGGACCTGGGTGGTGGCTTGAGGTTTGGCACAGGTGTGCAGGGTGTCCTGCATCCTTCCCACCCTTGTTGCCCTTCCTCATTGAGGGAGACGTTGGAAGATGCTGTCCCAAGGCTCTGCCCACAGCCAGCCCCAGGATGAGCCTGGAGAGCCCCCGGATGCCCTGGTCAGGGTGGAGCCCTGCTCCGGTCCTGTCCCTGGGGTGTGTGGTCCAGGCTGAAACGCTTTGAAGCCCGGGCACTGTCCAGGGCTGGCACCGGCAGGAATGGCCCTGGAGCACCAGCCTGGCATGGTGTCCCTCGGGGATGTCCGTGCCTCAGGGTGTCCCTGCCCATCCTGGGCGCACATGCAAGCGTGTGGCTGCCTGCAAGGATGCATTTTCCAGGGGTGTTCACGTGCCCACGACACCTGTGATAACGGGATGAGCTTTGCAGAGGCACCATGGGACCCCTATGCAAGTGCCAGCCCTGAGACCTTGATCCTGGGCTTGTCTGCGCCGTGCGGAGCCTCCTGCAAGTGTTGTGTCTGCTCCCCCCCTGCTGTTTATCTTTTATTTCCCCCCTTCTTCGCGGCTGTGCCGATGAATATTTCATGGCCAGGAACCATCGTGAATTCCCCAGCTGCTCCCTGCCCCCAGCACTCCCGCGGCAGGTACCAGCCCAGATGTCGGTGGCTTAGGAGGGATGCGTCTGCCAAGAAACCATCTCGGGAGGAGAGGACCTGGGCTGGGAAGGAGGCGACGGTTCTGGTGGGGACAGCGGTGTCGTGTCCCCATCCCCTGTCACTGTCCCTTCAGCCTGTGAGGAACGTGGTGGCCGCCTGTCCATGCACGGGTGGCCTTTGTGCCTCTCACGCACCCTCGTGCGTGGCCTTGCCCAGGTGGCCACGCTTGCTGACACGTGTCCCCCACTGTCCCCCATGGGCCATCAGCCGCCACAGCCGTCTGAAGGAGCCATGTCCCTGTCTCACCTCCCCGTGGCCCTGCTGCCATGTCCGGGGGCTCCTCTCAGCATCAGGCAGCAGCAATGGCACCGTGGCACCGCACAGACCTTGGGTCAGGCTGTGGCACTGCACAGGCATGGCATGGGCTGCCCTGGGCTCCCGTGCAGCCAAGTTGGTGGTGTCCCGGCAGAGCTCCAAAACCTGCTGGCAGGCAGCTGGGTCAGGGAAGCGGGGGACAATTTTGCTCCCCAGTCTCCCTGAATTTGCTATTTATACCTTACGGTGGGGAGCTGGGCTAGTCCCCAGCGAAGGCTCAGCAGTGGGAGGTGTGAGGCATCTGCTCCCCCTGCCAGAGCCAGAGGACATGGGTGGAGCAGAGCCTGGAACGTGGTCTTCCTCTTTGCCATTGCCATGGCTTGGGCAGTGCTGCATCCCCTTTCGGGGGCCCAGCAGGTGCTCTGGGGACACAGGCTGGCTCAGGAGATGACATGGCTTTTGGGAGATGACATCCTTTGCACTGTGAGGCACTGGGGGGGCTGGAGTTCCCCTGGGGCTGGGGAAGGGGCTTTGGGAGCACTGGTCTTCTCACAGGGGGAGCAGTTTTGGCTGGCGGGTGCACCCTGCAGTGGTACCCGTGGTGGGTGCGACCCAGGTGACCAATCTTCAGCAAGAAAGCTGTGGGGGGGTGGGCTCAGCAGCCCCGCTTTGTGGCTTGTTTCCGATTCCTGCTGGGTTCAGGTTTGTCTTGCCATGGGGAGGTGGGTTGGTCACCGAGTGGCTTTGCTGCCCTTCTGCAAGGGTCCCTGGTACCAGCCTGGGGCACGTGCTCACAGGGAGCCCTGGGATGGGGGCAGGCCAGCCCACGTCTCTGCAATGCATCGTCCTTCCAAAATACCTGCTGCAGGTTGCGGGGTGCAGGGGGACAGTCCCCTGGCTCAGCCCATGTGTCCTCATGAGCTCCTGTCTCCGTGCCAGCGCAGCTCTCTGGAGAGCCAAGGGCCAGCCTGGGGGGTGATGCTCCTTTGGAAATCACTGTCCAGGTCGGGACCGGTTGTAGCACCCGGGGATGGTGGTGGGCAGTCGTGCCTAGGGATGGCTGACATCAGTGCCGGGCTCTTCTCTCCTGCCGTGTTCCTGCAAGCTGGCGTGGGGTGGAGCAAGGTGGGATCTGGCTCCCAAGGAGCAGGACGGTGGGTTTGGGATGGAGCTGCAGTTTGCTGTCACGTCCTGTGGGCTCTGGCACCCTCCCGTGGCTGTTCTGCCGACTCGCCTGCATCCCACGGGCTTTTGGGATGCTGCGGCCACCGTGGGCTCGGTCGTGCTGGCCGGTCCCTGCGGCGGTGCGTGGAGCTGGGTCTCCCTCCCAGCGTGGGGACAGCGCTGTGTCTGCAGGATTTGGCCTTGTGTCACACAGCTCACGGCATCTGATCCTTGCAAGAAACAGTCCCAGCATGTTTGTGTTGTGGGTTGGAGCTGAAAGTGGGGCTTGTGGATACCCTAGATAAGGATGAGGGTCCTCAACCCTGACCTGTCCCTGGGAGGTGGCAGGAGGGGACTGGGCACCGCTGACAGCCCAAATTTCTGCACTTTCAGCTGTGGGGAGGGAGTCTGCATGGAGTAGGGACAGTGTCCCTGTGTCCCCCGAGCTGCCCGCTGTGCCGCAGCTGGCCTGGGCTGTCCCCTTCCTCTGATGTCCCTGTCCCAGGGCTTTGTGGGTGTGTTGCGGGAGGGTTGCATGCCCCGGCTGTGCTCTGTATTGTGCCTGGCTGTAGGGTGTCCCCAAACCTGGCTCAGCCCTGCAGCCTCCCCCAGGGCACTGTCTGCCATGGTGTGGGGGCTCTCTGTGGGGAGGTTGCCCCTGTTTGCCAGGGCATAATCAGCATAACAGGCAGGGACAGGTTGGCTTGGAGAGGACGGTTCTTCTGAGGAGCAGGGGGTGAGGTTACCCCATACCAGCCCCTGGAGGGGATCCTACCCCTTCTCTTGGGGCTCCTTCTTGAGGCATTGGTAGGGACTGGGCAGTCTGACTGTTACTGGCTGGATCACGCCTGCACCCTCTTTCCCATCCCTGTGGGAGCAGAAACTATATTTTCCATCAGATCTCTTTTTCTTTGCTTCCTCCCCATTAATAAGAGATGAAGCTTATGAGATAATAGAGCCTGGATGGATGCAGAGCCGAGAGATCCTGCTGGTGTGGGGTGTGGATGTGATGTGGAGAGGGAACTGCAGCTGGGAAAATGGGACTTGGGGAAGGGATGTGGTCGCCAGTCTGCACAGAGCATCTTGGGCTGGCTCTGGGAGCAGGGAAATCCCACTGCCGCCACGCGCCACACTCTCTCCTGGCTCTGACAGACTGTGCAAGCTAGCAGCTCGCTGCCGGGCTGAGCTCTGGAGCCAGCAGCTCTCAGCCCGAGTGGTCTGGGAGCCTGACTCCCCTCCCTTCCATCCTTGCACTGATCCTCGTCTCCTCCCCTGCGTGGAGCCAGTGGGAGTGGGTGGTCCCGGGGATGGAGGATCCTCGCAGCACTGGAGGGCTGATGCCCAGGGATGCAGGATGCTTGCAGCGCTGGAGTGCTATTGCCACAGGGATGCAGGACACTCGCAGCACTGGATGGCTGATGTCTGGGGATGCAGGACACTCACAGCGCTGGCTGGTCGATGTTTGGGATGCAGGACGCTCGCAGCACTGGCTAGCCGGAGCAGATAATTGATACCCAGGGATTCAGGAAGCTCATAGGGCTCGACAGTGGGAGCGGAGGGCTGATGCCCAAAGATGCAGGATGCTTTTGGTGCTGGCTCCGCTCCGGAAGGAGCATCCTTCCCTGCTCTTGGAGAGAGGCGGCCCTGGGATGCAGCAGTGCCTCATTGGTCAGCAGGACCTGTGGAGTCTGCGGGTTGCCATACCAACCTGTCTCTGGTTCCCGGCCAGCCGGGGCGTGAAGTGCCGGGTCGAGCTGGTGGCAAGGGGCGGACCAGGAGCCAGGGGCATCCCGGGGCTCTGCCAGCCAGGGAGCTGTCCATCCGACTCTCCCGGGGAGCTGGCTGGCACCGCGGGGCTCCCGGACCCCTGTCATCCCTCTGCCGATACTCCCTACCTCTCTCTGCAACTTTGCTGCACCGGGGGGACGCTGACACGGCACGGGGGGGGGGCTCGCCCAGGCACCCCACTCCCTCGCTGAGCTTGCGGTCAGCTTTGGCTTCCCTAAGCCCCAGGAGAGGCATCGCCGCCAGCCCCCCAGCCCCTCTGGATCACAACCAGCCTGCCCAGGAGCACCCCAGCACAAAACTTGCCGTCCGGCTGCCGGGGAGTGGGGCCTGGCAGCTGCCTGTGCCCTCTCTGCCGGGCTGGCCCTGCTGCCCATGCCCGTCACCTCCGGAAGGCTCTGTCCTCCCCTGGGCATCGCCTGCTGCTCGAGGAGCTGGGGGGGCTGCTTCAGCCGGGAGTGGGTACGCCTGGGTCCCTCCCCAGCGCTGTGAGCTGGAGCCATGAGCCACTGCCAGCAGCGCTGCAAGAGGCAGCTGGGCCGGGTGATCCGCTTCTTCTACCAGTTTGTCACCGGGACCCTCTCCCAAGGTAGGTGCTGCCCTGGGGGGCTCCAGGGCTCTGCTCTGTGGGAGGGGGATTGCTCTGTCTGGTGGTGTTGTTTGGGGAGGGGGGGAAATGGTGGTGTGGTGCTGAGCGATTCAGCCCCAGGCGGAGGGCTTGCACTGAGGATGCTCACGGGAGGCAACGAGAGCCCCTGAAAGTCCCTTGGGGACCTGGGGTGGTGGGAATGTTCCGTTTGGGGAGGGGACTGGTGCAGTGAGAAAACTGCTGTGCAAATAAATCGCAGCTGGTCCGACCCTTCCCTTCCGTGCCAGGCATCTGCTGCCTATGGAGCCGGGGCTGTGCCCTCCATCCATCCAGAGAAGCCCTGGGTGTGTCCATGGGCTGGGAAAGGGACACACCCTGGTGCCTGCATCTACCCGTGCCTGGTTCTGGGGACAGAGCCATCCTGTGGGCCCCCCTGTTCGCTGGCACAGCTGTAGTGGGTTGTGTGTCCCCCTGCCAGCCCCTGAGCAGCCCAGCCAGCTTGCCAGGACCCCCTCTCCAGGGTATGAGCCCAGAGCCACCTCCTGACCCCAACAGGCATGTCTCAGGGAGGTTGTCCTGTGCCTGTGAGCGCTGGGACCCTGGATGCCCAGCTCCTGCCCCTGTCCCTGTGCCTGGGGTAGGTTGCCTTCCCCATAGCCTGGCCCAGCCAGGGACCCCTGGGCTGCCAACCCAGGCCACAGCGGTGCTGGGTAGGGATGTGCCATGCCAGGAGCGCGGGGAAGGCCTTGTTGGGCCAACGTGGCAGCGTCACGCCTTGGAGCGGGGCTGGGACTTGCACCGCCTTCGCCGGGGCCCAACCTGCTCAGGAAAACCCTCCCAGGCACCGTCTCCTCCTCACCTGGGGGAGCCCCTGGGTCTCCCCAGCCCCTGCCCATCCCTGGGGCCAGGGGATGGCGGGGGCACCCTGAGGATGCTCTTGGCGCGGCACTGGGTGCTGGGACACAGAGTGGTATCCACCCTGCAAACCATGCTCAGCTGCTGTGCCACCTCCCTGCCCGCAGGGACCCAAACCCTGCAATTGAGGGTCACCTGGACCCGGAAAGCGCTCCCTGTTTTCCCCGATTTCCCATCGCTACCCAGCCCCATGGGCCCTCCAGGGCTCCGCACCATCCCACGACATGACAACAGGGGAAGAGGTGCCAGGATAAGCGTGGGCCTGGCAGAGCGGTGTGCCAAGCTCCGGAGGCTGGTTGTGCCTGCAGGCAGTGGTGGGTCCAGCCCTGCTAGTTGGCTCCTTCAAGCACTAGCCACCTAGCCCAGAGCAGAATAAGTGGAGGATGAGTCAGCTGGGTCTGGCCCTGGGTTCGAGGGGCAGCGCTGCAGGTGATGGAGCAGAGTGGGAAGGGGACCTCGGGGTCCTCCCGTCCGCACCACTTGTGAGGATGTCCTATAGGTCCTTGTCCAGGTTTCTGGGACTTTTCAGCTGGGTGCTATGGGGCTGGGTGTGTAGTGGGTGTCCTGCCAGCACCTGGGCTGGCTGTGTGCGGTGCTGAGTGGCCTCCAAGGGCTCAGCCCCATCCTGCCCCTGCAGCCCTGCATGGGTGTGCGGGGTGGCCATGCTGCATGCCCCTGGGATGGATGCGGGGGACAGGGCTGGCAGTGGGGTGCTGGTGGCTGCTGCTTATCCTCTTCTCTGTGTCCTCCCAAACTGTGGGGGAAGCCGAAGTGGGGTGAAACCCAGGGCGGGACAGGTCTGTGCCCCCCTAAGGCTTGAAGCTTGAGGCTGGGAGCAGAATGTGGGGCTTGCACAGCCTTCTCCCCTCTACAGCATCCTCTCCTCCCCAGCCGATGCGCTGGTCCATGTGGCACATGGGTCACATGGGTGCTGTTCCCCCCTCCAGCCTCTATCCTCCCTCATCAAGCCCCCCTGCCCTCCCTGCAGCGGTGAAGGAGGTCCTGCAGAGCTCACCACAGAGGGCATGGGGTGCCCAGCCGGGCGGGCCCCGGGGTGGTGTGCCTTCCCAGCTGGGTGCCCTGGGGAGCTAGCCAAGGACGGGTCGCCGATGGGGGGGAAAGAGAAATGACTCAATCAATTAACCAGATTAAAACTGTGACTTCACCTCCCAAAAATAGCGTTTCGCCAATATTTTAATGTGCTTATTAATAATCTGCTCGCGCTCTGATTAGCAGCGAGGTAATAAGGGATCAGCTGTAACCTAAATTTAACTCTCCCTAATGGATGATGGCCCCGAGAACCAAAAAAAAAGGAGAGACTCTTATCCATCAGGCTGGCCCCCCCAGCAGTGCCCAAGGGACCTGGGCAGCTGCTGCCCAGCTGTGCCCTGCGACCATCACCTCTGCTGTAGCAGAGCTGGTCCTGTGGCACATTCTGGGGGGGCGTAGCACCCCAACACCCTGTAGCACCAGGCTAGGAGCACCCTAGGGTTAGTCACGGGTGGCTCCCAAGCAGGTAAGAGCCTGGTTGTGGTCAGGGTGTGTGGTCCCCTCCCCAAGAGGGTCCCTTGGTGATGGGTGACTGCCCCGCTCTCTCCCTGTCCGCTCCTGTCCCACAGTGGGGTCAGTCCCCTGTGCCCGTGTGCCGGGAGGATGGGGATAGGGACCAGCCATGTGGCTACCCAGCAGCTCTGGGTATTGTCCTCTGTGTGCCCACGGCACACTGTGTGCACGGAGCTGCTTTCTGGGCAAGAAACCCCACTCCCGGGCACTTCTATTTATACACAGCAGGTGGCTGGCGGGGTGGTTAATTTTAGCTGGGTGGCAGGACCGCACTGCTGGCAGCACCGGGGCGCCGGGGTGGGGATAGCTGGGCAGGGGACACTTCACGGCTGATATTGTCACAGCCCAAAGTGGGACAGGTGACATGGACTTGGTGCCAGCCTGGGCTGCCCATCCTGCCACGTCTGTGCCTGGGGCAACCTTACAGGGCCCGCTGCCCTCCCCAGCGCTGAGCCGTGAGTGCATGCAGGGGCCACTTTGTCACCTTGTCCTGTGTCCCCTGTGGATGCTCAGAGCAGCCTTGGTGGAGAGAGAAGGGAAGGGAGGACAGATCCAGATGCCTGGGCTCTGCACTCTGAAAGGGACACAGTTAGGGTGATACTGTACCCCTCACCCCACGTCTGGGTGGACACGTCCCTGGATCTAGCTGCAGGGATGGGGATGGGATGTCTTGTACACAAAGAGGTGTTGGCGTGAAACACTTGGTTCTGTCATCTTCTGCAGCCACGTGTCCCGTGGGATGGCTGGTGGGGTTAAGCGTGGTCTGGGGACCGGAGGTGTCTCAAGCATGGGTGCAGCTAATGCCGTGGGGGCTGAGAGCTGTGAGTGAGCATGCCCAAACCCACAGTGGCACTGAGTGCCCTTGGTGTCGCAGAGCAGGACCCGGGCTGGGTGGCTCTGGCTCCAAGCTGAGAAAAGGGGAGGCTGATCCCAGGCATCCCTGGGAGGTGCTGTGCTGGGGCGCAGGAGATGAGATGCCACCTCTCTGGGCTGGCAGGGCTGCAGAGGCCTGGTGTCGGGATCAAGGACAGGCACAGACATCCCAGTGGAAACCCTGGCATTTGCCAATCCTGGGCTGCAGCATCATTCCCTGGGGAGCCCAGTTTCAAGGACTCCCAGCTCCTCCTGTGGGGTGGCATCAAGGGGCTGAGCCCTGCAGATCCCAGGGTCACCCTGCAGGTCCCAGGGTCATCAGGGAACTCAGAGCAGCTGTTGGGCTGCAGCAATGCTTTGCTGGCCCTGTGGCACCAAGACTCAGCCACATGTGTAGCGAGCCCTGTCTGTGCTCTGCCCCCTGCTTTCTTCTCCTGGCTCATTGTGCCACACTCCCCCCGGGCCAGGAGGGTTATTTTTAACTGTTTGCCATGTGCTGCCAGAGCACAATTAAGGTAATTGGTTTGGGAGCCTGGCTCTCACACACCGCTCCCAATTACCTGCCTGCCTGCCCACATGGCCCCCCGCCTCCCTGCCTGTGGTGGCTTCTCTGGGCGGGGGGACTGCTGGGACAGGGCTGCCCCAGATAGAGTGGTGGGGCTGGGCGGGGGGCGTGAGCGGGCACAGGGGATGGAGCCATGGAGAGAACATCCCTGCACAACGACAGTCTGCTCTATGCCTCCCTGATTGCCATCCTCCTCCTCATCTCCTATTGGTTCACCACCCGCTGCTTCAAAATCATCAGCGGCATCGAAGGTACGGGGTTGGGGACACCGGGGGACGGGGTGAAGCTGGCCCGTCCTGTCCGCTTCCACAAACCAGGCGGGGAGGTGAGCCGGGCGCTTGGTGTGGGAGAGGGGGATTGGGGATGCCCCTCTCTGCCTCACTGGGGCACCTCGTTCTCCTCCTCAGTGACTTTATTTGTGCCTCCTGTTCCTGGTCCTGCTCCGCTGTGCGTGAGAGCAGCCAGTGGCAGCCACGGCTGAGCCACAGCAGCTTCCAGGGCTGCCCCGGGGTCATCCACACCACCGTGCTGCCAGCATCTGGGTACCACTGTCCCTTGATGCGGGACGGGGATGGAGATGGGTACCCCGGTGCCTCCAGCTCTGTGGGGGGTGCCTGGTGCTGATGCTGGGGCCTCAACCTGCATTTTGGGACTCTTGGTCCCTTTGGGTGTGACCTACATCTTTGCTCCTCAGCTGGTGTGTTGGGGAGCTCTGGGATGTGGCAGGGGTCCTGTTTTCCTGGTGAAGGGTTTCTCCAAGTCCCATTGCAGTGGGATGTGCGTGCCCGGGGCTTTGCAGGGTGAGACCCTTAAGGCAAGGAGCAGGGCAGAAGGGGTGGCACCGGTGCCGTGTGTCTGGGGACATGTATGGCCTCTCCTGCCTGGGGGTGTGTTTCTCCATCCATCCTTGGGACCTCTCCCTGCACGACTCAGCCAGGGCCTCGTGGCTCTTCCCACGGCATGGCCAAATGCTGGCTGGCTGCAGGAGGCAGGAGTCACCCCTGGGAGTGATGCCTCTTGGTGGGAGGGGGGCAAAGCAGTGTCCCACTTTTGGCAGGGGGCGTACGTTTTGGATGGGCTTTTGAGCATCCCTTGCAGGCGGCTGTGGGTCTGACTCCATGGGTGAAGCCCCACACGTGTTCCCATGTGTCTCGTCTATCCTGGGGGCAGCTCCAGATGCAGGAGCATCCCTGGGGACCTTGGTGAGCTGAGGGGGTGGTCCCCTGACACCCCCAGCCTGTCTGGGGTGGGGATATGCTCTGGGCAAGCAACCCTGGTGAGTCTGGGGTGCTGGGAGCTGGGCTCTGGCATGGTGTGTGGGACTGGAATGTGGGACTAGAGCTGGGTGCCTGTGCTGGCCCTGGTGGGATGCTGCCTCGTGCTGGCAGTGAACAGTGGAGGGCTTTTATTAATGGCTCCGGTGCGGAAATGAGTAATCCTGCCACGGTGGCCGGCAGTGATTTATCACTGCTCCGCCGGGAAGGCAGGCTGGCACGGGACGGGCACGGGGGCAGGTGGGGAAGCTGTCTGTCACTCGGTGGCTGACCTGACGCTGTGCCCTTCGTCCCCAGCATCCCACGATGCCGGCTGGGATGTGCGAGGGACCGACAAGACTCTGTTCACACGGGTTGAGCATGTTTGCTTTGCAGAGGAGCCGCCCCAAACCCTCTTTACTGGGACATGTCCCGGCTCAGCCTGGGAGGGCTCCTCTACCGCTGTTTCTTTCCAAAATCAGGTTGTATAAATAGCCCCCTGGCATGCAGGACAGGCATCAACCCTGGGAGCAGCTGGAAGCTTGAGGAGAGGATGGATTGCACTGAGGTTCAGCAAGAAAAATGGCTTTAAAAATGCAGTTGGCATCAGTGGGAAACTTCCTTAGAGAGTGCAACAGGGCTGCGCCGCCCCGTCCCCTAAGGGACTGGCTCAGGGCGGGGGCAAAGTCAGGAGCCAGCGGGTGAAATCCAGGCTCAGTGCCTGGAAACTCACCTCTTTCCAAGAAAAGGAAATGTCAGGTCTGAAAACTTCCAGCCTGAGGGATGTTTCCCTGGGGAGGACTTTCACCTCTCTCTTCCCAAGCCGCCTCTGATGCATGGCTGGCACCTTCTGCTGGTGTCAGTCTTGGGAGCGTGCCCCAGGCGGGCAGGAGATGCTGAGCCTGGTGGCACGGAGCCCCTGGATAGCCTGGCCATGCTGTGACCTGTCACTGAGCCACCAGCCCTCTCTTGCTCCTACCAAGGGACAGTCCTGCAGCCTCCTGGGCTGGGAATGGACGCCTGGGGGTGGGGGTTCCTAGGCCTGGGGGGTTGCATGGGGCAGTCTTTCTGGGAGCTCTTGCCATTATCAGCCAGCACCTCTACCACGCCCAGAGGTGTCCCAGGGTGATGTTTCTTCCCCTGGTGACGTATTTCCCCCCCAGCACAAAGACAACAGGGGGGAAAAGGGGCTTTCTGCTCTGGTCCTGTCTGTAGGGCTCTTTGTGGGGGAGGGAGAGCCCTGGAGCTGGGCAGAGGGTCTGCCCCATAGTCTGGGCACAGCCACCTCACCTGTACCTGGGGCAGCCGGCCTTGCTCCTGGGGGGGAACAAAGCAGGGTGGGGAGCAGCGGTGGCATGGGGTCAGCCCTGCTCCCTGTGCCTGCCACGCTGGTGCTGGAGGTGGGACTGGTCTTGCGTCACATCCCATGGGGGACTTGTCCATCCTCATCCCCAGGGGGTGCTGAGCCCTGGTGCTGGGGCAGGGAGCGGGGGCTGCCTGGCTCCCTGGTGGTCCCTGTGACCTGTGATCGAGCAGCCAGGCAAGGACTGGGATACTGTTAAAAAAAAAAAAAAAAAGCATAGGAGCTAAATATAGCCAGTTGGCTGTGCGTGGATGTGTGCTCGAGGCGAGCGGGTGCCTGGGTTTGCCCTCTGCCTCCAGCTGCTGTGTGACCTTGGCTGAGTCCCTAAGTCCCGCCGGGTCCCCAGCCCCTGCATCCCCTCCTCTCCTGCCTGTTGCTGTGCTGTCTGCGGGCCTGACAGTGTCTCAGTCATCCTACAGCACAGCCCCCGTTCCCCCAGCCCTGCTCCTCGTCTTCCCTTGGCTCTCCCAGTGAGACGGCCGAGCCTGTCCGCCTGCTCGGAAATGGGGCAGCTGGACCTGTTGCCAGACCCTCCCCAGGGGAGGATTGTGGGGACCTTGGGGTGCTCAGCCATGGTGGTCCCCGTGGGGCAGGTGCACATGTGGGGCACAGAGGACAAGTCTGAGTCATCCCCATCCTGGATGTGTAGCCAGTGCCCAGCGTCCTGTCCCCTCCCTGTGTCCCCCCCCGCTCCAGGAACCGAGTGCCTTTTAATATCTGTGGCCCGTTTCCTTAGCAACTGCATTAAGCAAATCGATGGAGGTGGTGTCATTGGAATGGGAGGGCATGCCTCCTTCCCCTCCAGCCCCCCCATCCCAGCCAACCCCCCCACGCCTCCCTCCGCTTGGCCTCTCTCTGCTCTTACTCGCAGGCACGGCCCTGCTCCGCCTGGGCTCCCAGCCGTTGGCTCCTTGAGCCGCTGACCACAGCCCCACGCTGACCCCTTGCTCACCCACGGCCGATGGCGGGCACCCCCGAATAGGGGGGTGACAGCCAATCCCCCCTCGGGGACAGCAGCGAGGGTCCCTGGGGATGTGTGGTCCGACAGCCGCAGCGCTGGGGTGAGGGGGCTCCAGGACGGCGGTGGGGAGGGGGTGGGGGTGGGGTGGGGCCATGAGACACCCCCACCATGAACCTGGAAGGCCTTGAGATGATTGCGGTGCTGGTGGTCTTGGTCCTCTTCGTCAAGGTGCTGGAGCAATTTGGCCTCTTCGAGCCCGTGTCTCTGGAAGGTAACGGGCGCGGGCGGTGCTGGCTCCCCTGGGAAGACGGGGGGCAGCCGGTGGGTGTCTGGAGCTGCTCCGAGGGTGCTGTCCTCAGAGAGACTCCTGGGACATGGTGTCCACCTGCTGCTCACAGGGGCAAGCAGGAGGGTCCTGGTGCGAGGAGTGGGGTGTCCTGCCTGCTCCGTGCAAGGTCCTGGCAGCTGGGGACACGGCAGGGGACAGGGCGGGCAGGCTGTCTGCTGCACGGCGGTGGCTGGGACGGTGTGTGAGCGAGCGAGTGGGCACCGGGGGGGTTTCCACAGGGAAACAGGACCTGGGGTCTGTGGTCACCTCGCCCTGAACAGCATGAACATACGCTGTCACACTCAGCACCAGCCTGCAGAGCAGCCAGGCCTGGGCAGGATGGGCCCCGACTGCACTCCCTGCTTTCCAGAGCCCCACCACGGGCCTTGGGCAGGGTGGGGGGACACAGGGGGTGCTGCCCGGCTGGGGACGGGCCATGCAAGGTGCTGAGAGTGTGTGTGTGGCATGCTCGGAGGAGCCCAGATTTGCTCATGGGACTCTGTGCCTGGTGGGAGGGAGGTCAGGACCGCTTGGCCGGGTGCTCCCTGGACTCTCAGGGGTGATGGTTGTGTGAAATGTCCCCCCAGTCTCCCCAGCCCCTCCCCGTGCCTGCGGACACCCATGTGAAGGATGCTGCCGCCTGCACAGCCCCGGCCTTGGGGGGACACCGCGTGAGGAGGTGACAGGCAGCGTGCCTTGTCCACTGGTGCCCTGGGATGCTCCATCCTGGTTCCGCGCAGGCTGGGTGTGGTGGTGAATGCCAGCTCCCCTCCTCGGACGGTGCCAGGGCACCCTGGGCAGCAGCCCTGGGCTGCGTCCACCAGTTGGCTGTGCCTGGGAGGAGGGAGGGCGGGGACAGATGGGGGGATCTGTCCCTCTGGCCTGGTGAACCTGCTCGTGGGACAGGAAGGCGTGGCGGGTGGAAGCTTTCATGTGTGCCTAACTGCTTGCTGTGTCCCTGTGCTCCGGCGGTACAGTGTGGATGGTGCCAGGAGGGAAACTGAGGCAGGGCCTGAGCTAACTGCCAGGCATCCTGCCTGTGAGCCCTGGGGGGGGGGAGGATGTTGACTGTGCCCAGACTGGACCCCGCTCCCCAGTTCTGCTAGTGATTTGGGAGGTTCCTCCCCCAGATCCTGCTTTCCCACCTTCCCTGGGCTTTTTTCTCACTGTGCAGCTGCCCGAAGCTTTGGACCAAAGCCGGTGGCATGGGTTGCAGCTGCTCTGCAGCACGCTGGCTCCCAGCCACGGGGGTGGGGGAGAGGCAGAGGCCCCCCAGCCCCTGCAGCAGCCCTGCTGAAGGGTGCAGTACGAGTTAGGGGCCACCCCTGACCCTGTGTTGCTGCTCCCTGCCTGGGCCGTACTCCTTCATCCCATGGGTCACACTCTTGTCCCCCTGCAAGTGACTTTGGGGACAGGGCAGAAGGTTGGAGATGGAGTGTCCTGTGTCCAGCCTTGTCCCCATCAGCCGACACCCCTCCAGAGGGGTCTGGGACAGACAGCAGCATTCCTGTCTCCCCTGAAGGACAGGCCTTGCTGCCAATCCTCTCTTGCCTCCACGAGGACACGGTGTCACCGTGCAGCGTGGAGAAGGACAGCCTGCTCTGTCCCCCACACCTGCATCCCCACACTGTGGGTCCCTCCAGCCTGGCTGGAGATTCACCCCAGCTGTGGTGATGGGATCCAGGTGCCCCAGATTGGCAGCAATTGCTCCCATCGCCAAAAGGTGCCTGGAGTGGGGGGGAAATGTGTTGTTTGAGGGGCAGAAATGGGTTGAGCTGAGCCCTGGGTACTGTGTGGGGAATCCTGTGGGTGAGCAGCTGTGTGTTGGGGTGAGATGCTACGTGGGTCACCCCTGCCCCAGCTTGGGAGGCAGCAGGTAGGAGACTGCTCCCTGGGGTAGGTCCTGGGCTGGGGCTGGGAAATGCTGAGTCCCCTCTGGGGTTGTTTACCAGCTGTGCCTGGGCGGCAGTGACAGCCCAGGGACCACAAAGAGCCTGAAACTGTACACTAATAGCTGGGTCCACTAATGGATGTGGGGCCTGCCGCCTGCTCCGGAGCCATCTGTGCTGCATGCTGTTTTCTGCCCCGCACCCACGCTCTCCATGCCCCATCCCTGCCTGTCCCCTGCCTGTGGCTGTCTCTCTGCCCAGGCTGTGCTGGTAGTGTCTGTGCTGGGGCTGTTGTGCTGCCAACAGCGATGGGCTGGGAATGGAGCATCTCCAGAGGAGACCAGAAAAATGGTCCAGCCCTTAGGAAGGGTTTGGGGGCATCTTGCAGCCTGACCCAGCCTGTCCCTGGGAAGACCTATGGAGAAGAGGGGGTCATGTGGGGGGAACACTAGGCTTGGTGAGTTCCCAAACTCATCTGGATGAAGCCCCAGGCAACCCATCCTCCATTTGGGGGTGCTCCCCTGAGCAAGGGCTTGGATGGGAGTGCTGGCAGCCTTCACCCCTGCGCCCCATCCCTTAGGCACTGTCCCCCATCGCATCCTGCGCAGCCAGAGCCGCTGACGGGAGCAGTGGAGCATCTCCCATGGGTGAGCTGCGCTCCAGGGGTGATCGATGCTGGAGCCGGTGTTGTTTACCAGCTGGTTAATTGCTGACGGGCCATGTCACCCCGCTGCTGTCCTGTGCCACCGTGCCTGTCTCCAGCCCCACACATCTCCTGGCAGAGCCGCACATGCTTGCTGAGCTGTCTGGGGAGGTCCCAGCCCCCTCCTAGGAGCCAGCTTCAGCCAAGCGCTTGCGAGGAGGCAGGAGAAGAGAAACACTATCGATTTTGGCTCCTGAAGTGCAGCATCAATAATTCAGTGCGGAGCAATCGCTCTCGGCTGGGAGGAAGGGTGAGCGGGAGGTAAGAGGTGGGAGAGCCGCCTGCATAGTCTGGCCTTGGATGAATGTTAGATGAAGCTGCCCATTGCCATGGGCAGGATAATCGGTGTCTGTCCGGGGCTGGCAGGGCTGCCCCAGCCAGGGTAGGGCGTGTGTGTGGGACAAGCAGGACTGGGGGATCTTGGAGAACCTCCAACACGGGGCGCACTGACCCATGCCTTACCTGGGGTGCTGCTCAGGGCTGAGGATGCAGAGGGGGATTCAGGGATTGGGAAGGTGCCAAACCCCTCCAGAGTTTGGGGAGGAATAGGAGGAAGCAGCAGCCTGCCTGGGTGCCACTGGCAGCCCAAAGGATGCCAGGCAGGAGGGTGGTGGCCGCCAGCAGCATGGCCACCTCCTGGTGCCCATCTCGGGGCAAAGGTCCCTCCTGAGAGCTGAGAAGACAAGCATCCCTGCGGTGCTGGCGAGAGCAAAGCCCTGCGCCAAGCTCTGCTTCCCTCCTGCTTTCCAGGAATACCTTTGGCAGGAATGTGGTGTCTTGGCTGCAGGAGGAACCGGCTCTTCGGGGCGCAGTGCCAGGGGTCCCTGGGCCCAGGGCACCATCCAGCTTGGCAGGTTTGACAGACTCAAGAGGTCAAGGCGAGCTGGCTGTGAGTGGGGTAGATCTTGGAGCACCAACATCCAGCTCAGTTACAGCTGCAGGTGCTCCAGGCTGAAGTTTGAGGTTCCCTGGACTGGGGCACAGCAGTGATTTCTCCATGAGCAGCAGATTTAACCCTTGCTTTTCCTTTCCCGAGGGCTGGCAGGTTTTTCAACTGGCTGTAGGGCTGGGCAGGGCTGATGGCTGAATCAGGGGAGAGCTGCTGGCTCATGGTGAGCGCCTGCAAAGCAGGAGGGGAAGGGGCAGAGGGGTATGGTAGCCACGGCTGGACTCTGGATTTGGATCCCTGGGGATCGTACGATCCCCTGTGTGGAGCATCTCCCACATGCTTCACACCTCAGATATCAGCCTGATCATTGCTGTGGGCACAGGATTGGCTGCGCTGTCTCACCCTGCCCGGAGAGGATGAAGCCAGGGGAGAAGGGGACTTGGCCCTGGGTCCCCTTGGCTGTGACCCCTGTGGCTGGGGCCATGGCAGAGCAGCCTTCCCAGCACCGAGTTCCCCAAGGATGGCAGCACCCATGGCACACACCCCACCGACTCCACGGCCGCATGGTGTCACATCCCACTCAGCCCAGCCAGACATAATTAGCTTGTTGAATCTTTTCTCCCTCCGGCCTCACGTTAATCACTTTTCACATTGCCTCCCTCCCAATTCCCTCTGGCCTGCCTCGCTCGTTCTGTTGCTGGTGTGCCTGGAGAGGGGAGTGAGGGGACCCAGCTGGACATGGGGCAAGGGCCCCACTCCTCTGAGCTGATGAACGGAGGGGCAGGGAGATTGCTCAGCTGCAGGAAGGTGAGAAAATCACAGGTTGGAGGAGGAGCAGTGAAGCTGAAAAGCAAGGGAGCTGTGGGGACAGCCCTTCTTTGCAGCCCTGCTCCACCAGTGGATCCTTGGAGTCCAGTGGGAGATGTGGACTTGGAGCCAGCCCAGGGCTCTCCAGCTCAGGGTTATGTTGGCTGCAGGGTGCTGTGAGATCTCAACAGGGTCTCCTTTGCCCCTCCGCTCCCAGGGGTAGCACTGGGCACAGGTGGGAATAGAGGTGCCCCGGCCAGGGCTCTGCGGGGTTGTGGTCCCTGGAGCACAGGCATGTGCTGTCCATGCTTGACTGCAGCATCCCCTCCCTGGGACACGGGGAAATGTCTCATTCCCAGTGGGTGCCTGGCCCGGGCCTTGCTGTGCTGCTGGAGCAGGAGGTGGTCAGGTCAAAAGCAGCTTTTAGGCAAGAAGATGCATAGAAAAGTGGCTCAAAACCCACTAACAACTACTGGCTGCCGTGCCGTGTTGCCCTCCCTCCAGGCAGCACCCTGGGGTGCAGCAGGGCACGTTTCCCTCCAGCAGCAAGCTTGCCCAGGGCTTGCAGCCCTTGTGGCTCCTCCGCATGCCACAGATCTTGCACGTGGCTGTGGCTCATGAGCAGAGAGAGGTGCGGGTGTTCCCCCAGGAGCAGAGGAGGGAAGAGATGAAGGTGACAGGTGTCCATGGAGGTGATGGATCGGCGGACAAGGCTGAGCTCCGAGGCAGGGAGCTCCTTGTGCCGTGCTGTGGGTACATGCAAGGTGGGGGCACTGCTGGGCGGCAGGTTTGGTGGTTTGGGATGGGGCAGAGTGGCTGTCCTGGGCAGGGTTGGGTGACAGCAGTGTCCCAGCAGGGCAGGGAGTGATGAGCTTGAGGGTCCCTGCACACGGCTCGGCTCCAGCGTGGGTGCCACCACCCGCTGCTGTTGGGGTGGGAGTTGGGGGCAGCCGAGCCTCTGCTACACACCCACCAGTGTCAGCTCCGCACCCCTCCATGGTTTCCAGTGCTGGGGGGTGCTCGTGCTGGGCAGTGTAGGTGCAGGGGTGCCCTGGGGTGACAGCCCCTTGGGCAGTTTCATGGGCTCCCTCCTCCCCTGCTGCCTGGGTGCCTGTAGGGACCCCAGAGGGTGCTGGGGTGGGAGGAGGCAGCGCCAAGGCAGGTCTCTCCTCCCCTGCCCTCCCCTCTCCTCCCTTGCTGCGTCTGTTGCTGCCAGACCGTCTGCCTGCTGGGGCTGTGTTTCCAGGGGATGTCGGTTGCTGGGGCACCCTGGGATCCGCAGGGGCTGCAGATGGTGGGCATCATCCTCCTGCTCTGCTCCAGCCTCAAGCTACTCCATGCCCTGGGCATCATCCATCTGGCCAGGGGAGGTGGGACGGGGACAGGGGCGGGGATAGGGTTGTAATGGGATGGGGATGTTGTGGTGGGGGTGCTCCTCACCTTCTATCCCAGGGGTGCAGCGTGCTCAGGGGAGGTTTGGATGTATTAATGTGTTTTGGGGCATTTGGGGGAGCATTAGTGTGTGGGAGGGTGTCTAGGCTGTCTGGAAGCATTGGGGTGTAGGGAGTTGCGGAAGTGAGGGTGTCTGAGAGTTGGGGTCTGGGGGATGTGCATGCATAAGGGTGCTTGGGGGGAACTGGGGTGCAGGGGTATCAGGGGTGTTGGTGGGAATAACGAGGGACACTGGAATGTGGGGTGTTGGGGTGCAGGATGCTAGAAAGTTAGGGTACCTAGGAGCATTAGGGTGGGGGATCTCTGGGTCTGGAGGCATTGGGGTGCAGGGGGCTGGGTTTTGCCACATGATGGTGAAATGGGCTGCAGGTAACTGGGGCTGGGGAGAGGGGTGGGAGCTGGGGGCAGGGATGGATGGATGGATGGATGGATGGATGGATGGATGGATGGATGGATGGATGGATGGATGGATGGATGTGGGGTATGGCACCATGCAGGGGAAAGATTTCCACACTGCCTCAGGAATTGGCAACTATGTGGGAGGAGCATGGCGAAAAGATGCGTGATCCCCTGGCCCCTTAGCCCTCCCTGTGAGGCTGTGCAAGGGTTGGGGGAGGAAGGGTCTGCTGTGGGTGCTGAGTCCCTGGATTGGCAGGTGAGTGTTGAGGATAGGGCTGGATGTGGCCGGACAGGAGGTCCCAAAACATGTTAGAGTGAGGGACGTGTGACCTGTCTGTGCCTGGTGAGGGTGGGAGCGCAGAGCTGCACGGTGCTGCTGCAGTGGCTGCCTTCCTGGGCTGTGCTCAAGACAGTCCTGGCGCAGAAGAGGGCTGCCAACAGGCTCTGCGTGAGAGTGATTTGGGGATTGTTTGCTCCTCGCTGGCACGAGGAATGCTGCGAGATCAAGGGGCTGCAGATTGCATCCCCTCGGGCAGCCACATCTGGAGATGGGAGCTATGATGGGAGGATGTGTGGGTAGGAGCGATCAGAGGAGCAATTAATGGCTGAGCAGAGGGAGGGGAAGAGGGCAGGGTGCACAGGAGGTGCTTTCAACCCCCTTGTGTTGGAGGATGTCCCACAGCTGCCCGGGATCTGGCTGGGCTGTGGCTGAGGTATGTCCAGGGTTCATCCCTGTGCTGTACTGGGGAGGGTATGGATGGCATCTGGGTAATGGGTATGCAGAGCACCACCTCTTACAGGACATGCTGCTTGCAGCCAAGAGGACCTGCTGCTCTGCTGAGGCATTTCTTGGGTAGCTTATCTGGCACCTTGGATGCACATGCTGGATCCTGCTGCCAGAGATATCCCTGTGACCAAGGTGGTGATGGGGACAGGGCAGGATGTGTCCCTGTGTGTGGGTTTTGCAGCAAAGTGATGCACATGGCTGTCCTGGTCCTGCAGTCTTACCTGCTCCGTTTGGGGAGCCCCTGAGCCCCACTGTCCCTTGGCACCTGTATCCCATACCATCCCCAGCTCGCAACATTTCGTACATTGTATAGCCTGAGAAATTATTATGCTGCCAACATCTCTGGGCACAGCCAGGCTGCCTGGGAACACTGTCATGGGATGGGGATAGCACTGCTGTGAGCCCTGCTCTGTCCTGCGAACCCTTTGGCCCATGCCCCGCTCTCCCTTCGGGGGGTGTGCAGCCACTCTTCTCTCTCTGGAACCAGGGAACATCCTGACCCTGAGTCTCTGCTGTCCCATGAACTGCAGATCTCACTCGGCAGCTCTGCTGCTCCCAGCTCCTTCTGCCCGGGTTCTGGGTGTCTGGGCTGAGGCTGCCTCTGTCCCACCCCCAGACAGGGACTCTCCATCTGTCCCTCACCCCTAGAGATGCCAGCTCTGATTCCATTCCCTAATGGACGACTGTCTGGCCCCAGTGGGTGCTGCGGGCACCTTGGCCCTGGTTACACTGTTCTCTGTCACCGCTGACTGGTGAGGGTCATTTGCAGAGCTGGGGCAGCACACTGCCTCTTCCTCCTGTCAGCCTTCAGAGCAGACCCCAGGGGGCTGTGGTCCCCCTGAGCAGGCACTGCCCAAGGCTGGGCGCTGCAGAAGGGGAAGAGAGCAGGGGGTTGGTGGACTCTGCTCAGAGCTGAGCCCACGGTGATGCATTTATTGACAGGCTACTGAGAGGGAGGGGGGAGTTTTGGCACTGCCTGTTGTGTTATTGTAGGGTCCCTTCTAGCAGGAGGGTGCTGTGGAAGGGGTGGGTTGATCGTCCCAGCCAGCTGTCACTGGGAGGGCACTGGTGGCAGTGGCTCTGTTGGAAGAGCGGGGATGTGCTTATGCATTGGGCTGACCCAGCTCCTGCTTTCTCTTTGGGAGCAGCCCAGACTTGGGACAGGGGGTGTCAGCCCAGCAGGATGTAACCCCCCAACATGGTGGCACTGGCTGGATCCAGCCCCCAAGGACACATCAACTGCTGGTGGTTCCATACACAGCAGTCCATGGTCATCACAGTGGTGGTCACTGCTGGGGTCAGGGATCCACCTGCTACGGGTCCCTCCAGAGCCAGTGTCCAGCATCCAGGATTCATTTCAACTGTGTGTGGAGGTGGGAAATCCCTTCCCGTTTAGGTGCTGCCCAAGGACAGAGGCTCGTGGTGTGTGTGTGTTTCAAAGGCTGCGGAGTGATGCATGGGAGGTGACCAGCCACTTACCCTGGCAGACCTCCTGCTGCAGATAAAGCACTGCCAGCCCTTTCTGTTGGCCTCTTTAGTGCCAACCACTTGATGGCTCTTACAGAGGAGCTGAGTGACATCTGGAAAAGGAGCTGTCAGTGTCAGGGACAGGGCTTGTGCTGTGGACATCCCATGAGCCGCGATCTGCTCCCCATCTTTGGGCAGAGCTCTTTCCCAGCAAAGGGGAGCACAGCAAGCCCCCAGACTTGCTCACAGAATGGATGCTGGGGACAGAAAGGGAACGGCGAATCCTCTTCAGCAGAGTCCTCGGACACTCCAAAGCCAGGACAGCAAAACCCCAGCCCTGGTCACCCCTCTCCTGTTGTTAAGCTGCATGTGCTGAACGTGCTCCCTCCCCTGCTCCGGGGCCCCTGGAATTGGGCCCTCTTCAGTTTCCTCCTTAAGAAAACGTCCATGTTCTTTATTTTTTTTTCTTTCTTCCTTCTTCATAACAAACTAAAGTGTAACTTGCACCCGACCTGACCTACTGCACGTGCCTATACCTGCTGCCCCTGTGAGTCCAACCACAGTTTACTCTCTGTTGCATCTCTCTCGCTGTGTGGTTTCCCTCCCGCCCTGCTCCCTCCCCTGGTCCATCACCTTGGCGCTGGGTGTTTCTCTGCCTGCCCCATCCCTTCAGAGGGACCTGGCCCCAGGACATCCTTGGAAGGCTGGAAGGTGCAATTTCCTTTTTCCTCTGCAAATTAAAGCCCTGGAAAAGCAGCTGGCCTGCTTTATGCACAACTGACACCTGCTTCTAGGAAGGGAAAAGCCTTTCTCCTTGCCTGCCCAAAAGCCCTGGAGCAGACAGGAGCCATGCTGTGCTGCCTGCCAGCACAAAGATCCTGGCCCTCACGTTTGCCTCTATCGCCCTGTGACAAATGCCAGGGAGTGAATTCCTGCATCCTTGCATGTCACTGGCACCCTGCTGTGGCTGCCGCTCCCCTGGGGATGAGTTTGCCCTCTCTGAGTGGCTTTGTGTGATGTCCTGCTGGGACAATGACCTGCTGGGACAATGATCTCCTGGAGCTGTTCTCCATTGACCAGAGCAATGAAGCTGCCTGCCCCAGCCTGCTGCTTTGATGTGAGCAAAAAGGGTCCCGGGTCCTGTCTGTGGGCACTGAGGGATTGACCTGCCTAGCAGGGGCTGCAGGATCATAGAATCACAGAATGGTTTGGGTTGGAAGGGACCTTAAAGACCACCTAGTTCCAACCCCCCTGCCATGGGCAGGGACACCCTCCACTAGACCAGGTTGCTCAAAGCCTCATCCAGCCTGGCCTTGAAGACAGCCAGTGATGGGGCACCCACAGCTTCTCTGGGCAACCTGTTCCAGTGCCTCACCACCCTCTCCATGAAGAAGGATGCAGACCCACGTCCCTGTCCTGGAACTGGGTACCACGCAGCACCATTTCCCCAGCACCTGGGGTTCAGCTCAGCTCCAGAGGCTGAGACAGCTGCCAGAGAAGTCCCATCTGCTATCCCCATAGAGAAACAACCCCAAAAACGGAGCCTGGGATGCATAGGTGGTGTGACCTTGCAGATGTCCAGGGCGCTTGGAGCAAACTCAGTCTCAGCAGAGCCCCAAAGGGACTTTGCACCTTTCGTTCCAACGGTGCTCTGTGCCACTGTCTGCCTCCCTTCTGGGGGCTGGAGCCTGGCATGACCTTCACCCCCTCCACTTTCTCCCCTCCCTGCCTGTGGCATTAGTCCTGTGCTGAGTTTGCTGGCTTGAGGCACTGCAGGACCCTGCGGGGAAGGGAGGGAGTGGGTCTGTGGCCGTGGGGCAGTGCCAGGTGGGAGAGATGGGGATGAGCAAAGGCACTGGGGTCCAGATGGGGGATAGGGGATGGCAGGGGGACCTGTGCAGTGAGGGGACCTGCTATTAATGCAGGGCCACTTGAAAGCAATGGCCATGGGCCAGACTGATGTGGGGAGCCCCTCACCCTGCCCCATAGCCTGGCTGAGGCAAAGCCCTGAGCCTCATTCCCCCTCTGGCTGTCTCAAAGCAGGGCCCCGGGCTCGGATCCCAGTGCTGGGGCAGGGGTGCATGCTGCAGTCCGGGATGCATGGCTGGGTTCGGTGCATGCTTCGCGTTCAGCCGTTGGGTGCCAGCAGGATCAAACCCAGCCAGAGCTCTGGGGAGTATGCAATGGCTTGGCCGCAGGCTGTTTCTTGGGCTCCATCCTGCCCTTCATCCCTGCACAGCCCTCGAGGAGAGGAGGGTCCCCAGGGAGCAGGTATTTGGCCTCGGGGCTAAAGAGCAGAGTCCAGCCCTGCCATCTCCTGGGTCTCTGGGCTGCTGGGTGTCTCCCCTTTACCCTGGCATGCTCCAATGGGGGGATGCAGAGGTGTTGGGTGTGGGTAGCCCAGCTGGGTTGCCCCTTTACTATCACTATCCTTCCCAAGGTGGAAAACTGCTATGCTGGGTTTGTCCTGGGATAAAGCAGAAAGGCTGAGCAGAGCCTGGGCTGGGCTTTGCCTTCCTGCTCCTCCTGCCCTGTGCTGCATGTGCTGCCTCCGGCCCCGCTCACCCTGTGCCGGGTACCCAACCCTGCTGCCTGCTGGGTCCGGGGGCCGCTGCTCTGTTAACTCTTCTTCTGCTTGGTGACTCCTTCTTTCTTCCAGGCAACCCGCCAGGCCAAACTAAAAAAGCGCTGAAGCAGCGATTCCTCAAACTGCTGCCCTGCTGCCGGCCCAAATCCATCCCCTCGCTCAGTGAAAGCAAGTGCTTCTTCTTGCCTATGTCTGTGTGTGTGTCCCCGGCGGTGCTGCTGCCTGCCCTCCACCCTGGCCCTGCCCGCGGGAAGGGGATGCCTCTGCCACCCCCCTGCCCTGGGGCTGGGGCTGAAAGGATCAGTCCTGCCCTTCCAGGGTCCGATCCAATGGGCTCTGCACCCGCCTCTGTCCTCGCCTGCTTCCCGGCTGGTTTTCCCCCTCTGCAGCTCCCTGGAGCAGCTCTCATGGGATGCACAGTGGAGAAACCCGCCTTGGAGCTGGCTCGGGGCAGCAGGACCCTCCTGGTGCTGGTTTAAGGGCTGGGGGTTGTTGCTCGAAGCTCGGTGTCACTTTGGAGATGGAGGTGTGATGGGGGGGTGAAAGGGGCTGAGCAGGGAGTGAGCATAGAGCTGCGCAGAGCCCCCTATCCCCCTTGCACCGGGTGCAGTGAGTCCAAGCCCCTGGCTGAGGTCTCTCCCCACCTTGCAAGCTGATACCCCCAGGAGAAGAGGTGAGTATGGAGGGTCCGGGAGTCATCTGCACCACAGAGGAGGGTTACCCACTGTGGGGCCACAGCCCTTCTCAGTTGCAGTGGGGTCTGGCTGCTGTGGGCAGGAGTTGTTCAGCTTGCCAGATGGTGGGGAGAAGACATCCATAAGGAGGGCACAGGGGGCAAGACAGGGTCTAGACAAGGCTGGGGGGGGGGGGGGGCATTTGGGGCTGGTGGTTCTGGGGGGCAGGTCTCCTGCTGGACATGAGCCCTGGCGAAGCACAGATATGCAGGACCTCCAGGGTCTCAGCTCCACAGAGCAGATGCCTGTGCTGGGTGGAGGAGAAGGGCAGGCAGGGGCATCTCAGCACTGGGACGGTTTCACGCCCTCTTCCTGCCCCGCTTGGGCTGTATCGGAGGCTGTGGGGGCTGTTGCCTGGTGTCAGCTGCTGGTCTGCCCCCGGGGCATCTCTGACATAGACCCAACTCCGGCTGAGCAGAGCATCCCAAAAGCGTGTCACCCTGGGCAGGTGTAAGACGATGGGGTGTGCTACACAAGGTGCCTCTCCTGCCCTCCGGCACGGCATGGCAGGAAGGATGGTGCTGGCCTCAGCCGCCCTCTCTTCCCCCGGGTTCCTTGCAGACAGCGTTGAGGATGAGTTTGAGCTCTCCACCGTCTGCCACCGCCCCGAGGGGCTGGAGCAGCTTCAGGAGCAGACCAAGTTCACCCGCAAAGAGCTGCAGGTCCTGTACCGAGGTTTCAAGAACGTGAGTACCCCTCAACCAGCTCTGCTAGCTCCGCTCTCTGCTGCCACATCCACCTCAGAGGGTCCTTCGCACCCAGCAGTGCCTGAGGTTTGCAAAGGCTTTCGGGGGCCTTTCTCGGGGTAGAAATATCAGCCTGTTGGTGCTTTAAGCTGGCTCCCACTTTCAACCCTGCCTTGGCTTTTATCCATCAGGTTGCAGGGACCTGACCCTTTCAGGTACTACAGGAACCAAAATATCAAACTGGCCCTTGGGTGACAGAGTCCAGCTCCAAAGACAGCAAATCCTTGTTTGTGCCTCAGGCTTTGTGAGGGACTCCGGTTCACCTGGGGTTTCTGGCACTGGCAGGGGCTGGTCCCCCTCCCGCAGCCTCCATCCCCACCAAGCACCAGCTCTGGTACTCGATCATCCCATTTTGGTGAGCTCCTGCAGCCAGTGATGCTGCCTGCGACTACTGGGCACCAAGATGGAGCCATCCCTGTCCGTGCGGCTCTGAACAGTTTTGGATGGCAGCCCAAGGGGCTACACCTTCCTCCGGCTGTGATCCCACTTCCAGGGAGCTTGGTGGGGAGCCAAGCAGCCTCCCCAGCTGCCCCTGCTGGGCAGCACAGGGTGGGGGGAGCGAGGAGAGGGAGCTGCAGGGTTTTAGGGGGATGTTCAGCCCCTCTCCACAACGTGGAGGTGATGCTGCGGCTTGCCCTGGCAGGAGTGCCCCAGTGGCATCGTCAATGAAGAAAACTTCAAGCAGATCTACTCACAGTTCTTCCCACAGGGAGGTGAGTGCCCATCCCTGTCCCCATGCCCCCCATGGGCGCCTCCACGGGGCGGGGGGTCGCACAGCACCCCCTCACACTGTCTGTCTCCCCCCAGACTCCAGCACGTACGCCACCTTCCTCTTCAACGCCTTCGACACCGACCACGACGGCTCCGTCAGCTTCGAGGTGAGCCGTGAGCGAGGAGGGGGCCAGGCTGAGGGGACGGCGGCAGGGTGGAGAGGGGATGGCGGGCTGGGCTGAGCAGCATTGCTGACTGTCACAAATGGATGGTGACCTTCACAGGGGCTGGAGGAGTTTATTAAATTCCCAGAGGCAGTGGAAAAACACTGAAAAGCAACAAATGTTTTTTTTCTCTATTTTCTGGGTAGTGGCCTGTAGGTACCCAGAGCGGCAGGCAGAGCCATGCATGTTGTCCTCATGTGCTGTGACCCCAGAGAGTCATGTTGGACACGTTTGGGGACAAGCCATCAGTTTTACCCAGGCTCTTTGTGATACTCAGCATTTCCCTTGTCAGCCCAGCTCCGGGGGGGCTGAACTTTGGAGCTGAGTTCCCCCTCTGCGGGGGCTACTAGCAGGGCTGTGCCCGCTGTGTTCCTGAGACCCTTTGTGGCCACAACTGCCTGCCTTGCCTGTCCTTGCAGGACTTTGTGTCTGGGCTGTCCATCATCCTGCGCGGCACCATTGATGACCGCTTGAACTGGGCCTTCAACCTCTATGACCTGAACAAGGATGGCTGCATCACCAAAGAGGTGGGATGGGGATGCTGGGGCCGGCACAGGTCTGCTCCCAGCAGGGACGAGGGCAGGACTTGAGGTGGAGGGTGGATGGGGGTGTGTGCTGCTTTGGGGATCCATCACACATGCAGGCACACACATGGAGCTGGCAGGAACACACCTGACACCCCCCACCCCCCACCCCCCCCCATCCTTTGGAGCATCACGAGAAGGGTGTGGGTTGGGGACCAGGTGGAGGCAGAGCCCTACGTCGACCCTGCAACCCCCCTTCCCTTCAGGAAATGCTGGACATCATGAAGTCCATCTACGACATGATGGGCAAATACACCTACCCGGCCATGCGGGAGGAAGCGCCCCGGGAGCACGTGGAGAACTTCTTCCAGGTGAGCTGAGCACATCCTGGGGAAGCAGAGCTCCAGCACGGAGCCAGTGGCTGCCCAAAACCTGGCGCTGTGCAGGAGAGAACACCCCATGCTGGGGATGAAGCTGGGATGTGCTGGAGCCAGGCAGAGTAAAGGCCATCCTGGTCCTGCCGAGTGCTTGGGCATGGCTGGGGCAGGGGTGTGCCATGTCCAGCCCCTGCGGGACCCAGGCAGGGGGTGCTGGGCTCTCCTTTGGGCTGGAGCTGTCCCTGCCATGCTGTGCTTCTCTGCAGAAAATGGACCGAAACAAGGACGGCGTGGTGACAATCGAGGAATTCCTGGAGTCCTGCCAGAAGGTAAAGCCACTGGCAGCTCTGATCTGGGACTGGGACACCTCCCTGTCCCTTGGGGACCTCTGTCCCCCCATTGCCCTCTTGGCAGAGATGGGGTGAAGGCAGGGCTTCCAGGGGCAAGGCTGGGGCTCTGCTTTGGGAAGTGTATCTGTGCTGGCATCCCTGTGCAGACTGGGAGAGCCGTGCATCCCAGTAGGGCTTCAAACTGCCTGCAGTCCCTGGGGCTCTTGTCTTGTGGGTCAGAGCTGCCGTGAGGGTAAAGCCAGGTTTGGGGGGAGCTGCCCAGATTGCTGTTCCATGCCCAAACCACCTGCTTCCCACCTCGTCCCCGCAGGATGAGAACATCATGCGGTCCATGCAGCTCTTCGACAACGTGATTTAGCTCCGGGACCTGCCTCCAGCCGAGCTCTCCTGCCACCAGGCCCAGAACCTGCTTCTCTCTCAACTTTTCCTTCGAGCCTCCCCTCCGCCGGCTGCACAGACACCCCCATGGGAAGGGGCCTCCCTTTCCAGAGACGCAGTCGGCGCTGGGATCTTTCCTTCCCCCTGGGCCAGCTCTGCTTTCCCCGGGGGATCCCAAGCAGGTGCTCCTGGATGATGGAGCGTGGGCATGGCTGGCATGGGGCAATAGTTTGGACCTCCCTGCACCCGTTCCTGGTGGGGAAGCTGCAGCCTCAGGCTGTGGTAGAGGCTTCCCCCATGCACAGCACCCTGTGCAGCCATGGCTCCCGCACCCCTGACCCTCCCCAGCCCCGGGAGCCCCCAGCACCAGCTCCAGCTCAAACCCTCCAGCGATGCGGTCTAGAAACCAGTAAAGTCTTGCAATGGGCACCAGCACCTCGGCTGCCTCCCCTGCCCCAGCCATGCCCTGATGCAGGGAGTGTGTCTGGCATGTCAGAGTCGCCGGCTGCCCTCCTTGCCTGGTCCCTGGGCCGGTGGGTGGGCAGAGGGGTCATGCCTGGTGATGGTAGCCATATGGGCATTCAGGATTCATCACTGTGTGAGCCGTGGGGAGCAACCCCTGATCCCAGAAGGGAGGTTAGACCTAGAAGATTCCTCCTGCTGTGGGGAGAGGGGAGAATAAAGGGACCTTGAGGTGTCTTCTTGTGGCACTGGTCCCCCAGGATGGAGGATGCTGGGCTGGAAGAGCTGCAACCTCAGCCCCTGTCCCTCGAGTTCAGGGTGCTGGCACACAGGGGACCTCAGGGACACACTTTGAGGCTCCAGTGGAGAGACACCCTTTCCACACCTCCCTGAGGACATGGCACCCAGGATATGGGGACATGTGGAAGGGGGAGGTGTGCTGGGCTCCAGCAGCCCTCCTGGCCCTTGGGCCACACTCTCAGCATCACTTGCTGCTGACCTTCCCCTGCTCCTGTGCCCTGGCCCCTCCCAGCCTACCGGCTGCCTAGGGGGCCAGGGAGCGAGCAATAGGGCAGAATGGTGACCCACAGGTGACCCCCCAGACCCCTGTGCTGGGGGCATGGCTGAGCTGCCAGCTCCTCAGGGAGAAAGCCGAGGCTGGAGCTGGCCAGGAGTCATTGCTGTGCTGCCGGCAGGCTGGAGGATCACCTTGGAGCAGGGTGGGCTCAGCCCCTTCTCCCGGCACAGCCAGGTAAGAGCCTGTCTGGGGACACCAGGGATGGAGCCAGTACCCTGGGACTCCCCATGTTGTTGTCACCACCGGCTCCTTGGAGCAGGGTGTGTGCAGGCAGGCCCGTCCTGCCCGCATATCCCTCCGAGTCATAGCTGGGACAGTGATGCCCATGGGCTAATGACCCCGTGCCAACCCTAGAAGCCCCTCTGTGCAATCCCACAGGCATTGGGAACAACCCAGCCCCAACTATGCTGCTCCAGCCTCTACATCTTTAGCAGCCAAGGGCGATAGGGGCTGGCCAGAGCTGCAGTGCCTGGGATCAGTGGGGAAGGGGTGAGCAAGGCCAGAACCCATGCTGGGCCAGGCCCCAGACCCAGGCTGAGCCCCTGGTGTCGGGGCCCTTAGAAACCACCCCCAGGGCCCTGAGCCAAAGCTACTGGGCTGCTGCCCAGCGGGATCGTACCTGGTCCAGCCCTTGCAGACATGATGTGTTTTTTAGGATCATTCAACACATGGTTCATCTCACAGTCCTGTTCCTGGGTTTGCCGTGGGGCCGAGCTCCCACCTGCAGCCTCCCAGGGGTGGGAGGACAGGTATCCCAAGCCTCACCCCTCCTGTCTCTTTCTCCCCGTCCTCCCTCCTCCCAGGCTCTCTGGGGTACCCACTGTCCCCTGCCACGCGGAGCAGATGCCGCCTCCTCCCTCACACTGCAGGTCGCATGGCGTGACCCCCCCACCCTGGGGCATGGTGACCCACAACCCGCTTGGCATCTCCAGTCTGTATATTTTGTATTATAACAATAATATGGGTTAAAAAAACCCCCAGACTAACAAAAAAAGAAACCGAATAAAATCTAACCACGATCGCTATGCACACCACTGTTACATCTTTGCCCTGTTAGCCGTCTTGGGGGGGCAGGGGAGATGGGGGCTGAGAGTCTCTGCAGGGGGTTGGCAGACTTTTCGGGGTGCTGCAGCTGTAGGATGCCCTGCATCGGTGCTCTGGGAGGTTGCATGGAGGACAGGGTGTGGGCTGGGCTGGCTGGGGTCCCAAACAGCCTGGTCTTGCCATCAATGGCCCTGTGAATAGAGTCTTTCACCTGCTAAGAGGCTATAGGTGTTAGGGTAATGGGATCTTACACCAAGCATGTCAGGTCTCAGGAGTGGGGCTCTGGGGTGTGTTATCAGCTTGCCATGAGAGCTGCTGGGTGAACCTGGGCTTGGGACCAGGTGTCCCACGTTAGGATGGTATTTAAGGCTGAGCTAAGGGGAAGATGTTCAGCTACCACCTTGAAGAGGTGTGTGTGGGCTAGAAAAGGGTTTTTCTTAGGGACGTGGACTGATGGGCAATCACTGATTCTTGGAAAAGTGCAGCCTTGAGAACTGGGAAAAAATAGCTTGAAGCAAAACAAAGAGGAAAAAAGATGCAGGTAAGAAACCAGCAGAACAACGGGATAATGGACCTAACACGGGACGGTGACTCCCTCCAGCATTATGCAGTCTGTGGTCCAGGAACTGAAAGCTCTGTGTGAAGATCTGCCTGGAGAACCAAAATTCTTCAAGGGATGGGCTCTGACTGTGGGGGGAATTATCACTGTGGGACTGGGAAAGCTGTGAGTCTGCGCTTTCTGAAGCCTCTGACTGCCCAGGGACCTTTTTTGACCTGCTGGCAATTGCCCAGGTCTGTGTGCACCAGTATGAATAGGCCTGAGTGTGTTTTCCTCTCCAACCCACCCTTCCCACTGTATCCTATCTCCTGTGAGCTCTGCTTGGCTGGTTGCTATTTTGGGCAATGCCATCAGCGGGCTCGACGTGCCCCCTTGCAGCAAAGGGGTGCTGTGAGCCACCAATGGGATCCCTTGGGTCCCTCTCCACAGGGTGAAGGGCAGGGCGACAAGGGGAAAAAGGGTGCTGTGGGGCTCACTCAACCTTCAAATGCTGCTGTAGCCTTTTCACACCAAATAGGAATAGGTTTCTGCAGGGACTGGTGCTGGTAGCTGGAGTGGGGCTGAGGGGAGAGGGAGCTGGTCCCCCAAGAGCCAAAAAATAATCTCTGCTTAGCTCCCTGCTGGGGCAGACCCTTGGGCAAGGGGCTGAAGGCAGGGAGGACTGGATCAGGCCCTCCAGGGATGTCATCAGCTTGTTATGAGAAGCTGCTGTGTAAGGCAGGGCTGGGGACCAGGTGACCCTTGCAGGATGTGGCATTTAAGGGGTGGGGGGATAAAGGAAAGTTGTTGGACCTATGCTGAAAATGAAAGAACTGATGAATCCTTGGGAAAGGGCAGCCTCGTGTTTCAAGTCATCTTTTTCCCATCTTTCAGAGGGAAAAAAAGCATAGTAGCTATGTGGGAAAACAGCTGAGCAACCAGATGAGGCAGCTGATGTACCCTGGGGCAGCGATTCACTCCAGCATCCCGAATACTGCCTAGAAACACAACAATCTTGTAAAAGGATGAGATCCCAACACTGGGGGAACTGTCACTGCAGGATTACTTCAGCATGATCACAGCTCGAGCACGATGCCTGCTTTAGGGTCTCTTCTGACCTACAGCCAACTGCCCAGCTCTGCATATGGTGGTTTGGTAGTGTCTGTGTTTTCCACCCACATTCAGTGTCTTTCTCCTTGCTAACCTTTCTGTTAAAATCTTATTGCCTATTACTACAGCTTCGCTGGTTACTATTTAGGGTAGCAGTACAATTGCTATTTTTGCTCTTTGAAAGCTGTAGATTGGAGGCGATGGTAACTAGAGATGCTCCTTGGCCAGGGTCTGTGCTGCAGCTTCCTGAGCACGGGTACAGATGGAGCCAGGAACACAGCCGTCTGGGGTTTCTCATCACGCCCTAACATCGACAGTGGAAAGATGCTGGAGGAACAGGAAACAGACTTCAAAAACACAAGGGAGGGCTTTGGGAGAGCTGCGTAGGGGTGAACAGTGTCCACATCTGCAGGGGATATGCTTTCGATCAGAGCTTTCATTAATTTCGTACAGTTTTAGCTGAAATGCGACGTGGCTTCTGTGATGTCTGCAGGCTTTCTCAGCCCCTCCTCGCAGGCTGGGGCTTCCAGCAGCTTCTTGCTCAGTTCTTTTGTTGGCTGGTACCTGCCGTGGCCTCCCCAGCGCCGGGTGGGCTGGAGGCCTCGCTGGCCTCTCTCTATAGCCTCATGGGAGGGGGTCTTCTCGACCCTGTGGTCTCTGGCTTATGCTCTGGGGGCCTGCTGCTCCCAGCTCCACATGCACCCATCCAGCTGGGGCTTCTCCCTGGGGAGGCACTGCCTAACCCCAGGCCCCTTTCATGACGATTTCAGCTTCCCAGCTCGTCCTTCAGCCTTCTCACAGCCCTTTCCAGGCATGGAAGCGTCCCCAGGGGCAACAACAGCCGGGCTGTGCTGCGAGGGAGCGGCCGTGGGGGCTTTCTCCGAGTGCAGCGGACCCCGTCCTGCGGCAGGGACCCGGCGCTCGGTCTCCCATCCGCGCCGCAGCCCCGAGAGGCCCCGCTTAGCTTGCGGGGCCCAGGCGGCGCCGCGAGAAGTAGGACGCGGCTCCAGGGACCCCACGCCTCCGCTGCCAGGGCGCCGGACGCTTCGGTACTGCGCAGGCGCGCTCCCTCCCGCCCACGCGGTTTCCGCGCGCTGTCCCTGAGGCGCATGCGCAGAGCTGAAGTAAACACTTCATTTCCCCCCCATCCACCCTCCCCCCCCCCGGCACTGCTTCCCTACACAAAGCCCAAGGCGCATGCGCGCTCCCCCTACCCCGCACCTGCGTGGTGCCGTACTGCCGCCTCTCCCCTGTCCCCAGGGCCTTTCGCGCATGCGCTGCGGGCGCGCACTGGCTCCCCGCGCAGGCGCTGTGGGCAGTAGCGGCCTCGCCCCTCCCCCCGCCGGCCTCCCGAGCAAGCGCAGTGCGCGCCCTTCCGCGTTCCGCGCATGCGCCCTGGTGGAGGCCCCCCCCGCCCGCCCGTTCCCTGAGGTAACTCCCTCCCCTCAGTCCGTTGTTCCCGCTCGAGTGGCGCGGTCCCGGCGGCACGGCGGGGGGGGCCCATTAGGCCGCGGCGGCCCGCGTCGTTCCTCCCCGCGGAGGTAACAGCTGCCCCGGCCCCCGTGGTGGTTGCTCTGCGCGTCTCCAAGCGGGGCGGCTGCGGGCAGAGCGGTGCGGACCGGTTGGGGCCGGTTCCCCGCGCAGGCGCAGGGCCCCGTAAACAGGAAGCGGCGGCGGCCCGGAGCGGCGGAGACAAAGGGGTTGTGGAGAGGGGGAAGGAGGGACTCGGGTTGGCTCGGCTTGGTCCGGCCCAGCGAGCGGGGGTCCTGGCGGCGGGCGGCAGGATGGTGCAGAAGGAGGGGCAGGCGGCGCTGGAGGAGCCCCAAGGTAGCCCCAACCCGGCCGGCGTGCCCGGGGGGCCCTTAGAGCCGCCGGGCGCTGCCGCGGCGCCGGTCCCGGCGGGCGAGGAAACCGACACCGAGACGGAGACCGCCCTGGGCTCCCGCCGTTTCCTCTGCGGCGTCGTTGAAGGTAAGCGCTCTCGGGGAGGGGGGTGCCCGATATCCCTGGAAAACTGAGGGTGCGGAGGGACGGGTCGGTGTTCCGGGGGTGTGGGGGGCACGACGGTATCCCCTGAAGACTGGGGGTGCTGGGGTGGGGGGGGAGGAGGGTGTCGGTATCCGCGGGAGACACGATACCGGCCCCAGCTGGCGCTGCTGTTCGCCGTTTCCTCCCCTGGCCCCAGTGCGGCGCCCGGAGGAGCCGGCTCTGCGAGCAGGGTGGTGCGCCGTTCTTGGCCGGGGCTCCCGCCGCTAGAGAGGGCTGGGGGGCGGGGAGGAGCTGCGGCTCCCGGGCGGGGCTGCTGCCCCTGGGGCTTGTGCTGGAAGCTGTTCGCTAGCAGGGAGTGCCCTTTGATGGCAGCTGTTCGGCGGGGTGAGGGCAGGCCTGGCACCCACAGCGGGCCGATGATTTTTAATGGAGGCTGAGGCAGTGGTGTGTTTCCCTTGTTAGTACACGTCTAAAACGGGGGGTAGGAGGGAGAAAGAGAAGAGCTGCTGTGTGATTATCCCAGCTGCACATGCTTTTTCTGTGCACCAGAGCCTCAGATTCAGTTTCCTGGGTAGAGAATAGGTAATTCTGTCGTACTACTAGGAAGAAAACTAACCATCCTAGCTGAAATGAGCACAGGCAGTTAAGGGAGATGGCTGAAAGCCAGCAAGAAAAACAGTTTATTCCCAACATAATAGTTGGTTTGGAATTGTTCTAAATTCCTGTGTACTGCTATTATTTTTGTACCTATCATAAATCTCTAGTAGGAGAACAAAATAGTTATCAGATGGAATGGAGAGGGAAAGAGGCAGTTTATCCAAGGCAGTATCTGCATTGTTCGTAGAACGTCTTTTGTTCGTATCTTAAAAAGAAAAGGCCATTTGGCTTCTGCAAACATAACTGCGAAGTGCAGCAGGCCCAGTTAATGCCTTTATGTTTTAGCACGTACTGGGGCTTAAACAAGGTCAGCGTGGAGAGATGTGTCTGCTTTGTTAATAGCCTTAATTCTGTGAAGATAGGTGCTGAAATTGAAGGCTTTGGACACAGATAACAGTGAACAGAAATAGAGATTGTAGTAACATGTTTTCTCATGTTTTCCTGCTGCTACGCCTTTACTGTGGGTCACCTGTTCATCCAGGTTTATATGGGAACCACTGCACATACCCTAATCATTTTTCATGTTCTCTTAGCTACGTTGTTGATCTCCTTTACATATATTTTGTTGCAGGTGTTCTTGACTGTACTGTGCATAAAACAAGGCGAGAAAATGGCCTCTGCTCAGTGAAGCAGTCTAACAGTAGTTAGGAGTTACCAGTCTAACATTCATATGCGTACAGGAAAAAATAGGGGAGTGTTTGAAAAAAACCCAAAACAAAACCACAAAAAAAAAAAAAAAACCAAAAAACTTTGTTGTGGTAAATGAGGAAAATAGTAGTGGGTGAAAACATCTCTCTTTAGTGACTTGAGAATTACAGGGGTAAGAGAAAACCAGGGATTAACTTCAGAAGTGTAGATCAATCTGTAAGCATGGTGCAGCAACAGGTATGGTGAGATTAAAACGGGGAGATGGAGAGTTTGGGCCTTTTGTAGAAGGCAGGGAGGGGTTGGTCAGATACTGGGGAAAAACACTGGGTGTGCACTCTGAGAATGTGAAGAGCTTATGCCATCTCAAATTCACTGTTTTGGGGATTAGTAAGATCTAAGAGAGTACTGGATGCCAAGCTCTGGTGCTCTGCCTCCAGGATATCCTGGCTTTTAGTGATGGGGAGCGTGGTAACTGGGGTGGGGTATTTTACACGATATGTTGACTTTGTATTAACCTGACACACAGTCTTGAGGGAGTAATATAAAACCAGGTCAATTTTCAGTGGGACAAAGATCCAAGAATTGTCATCAGCTGGTGACGTTAGTAATCTAAGACGTGGTGACAGATGGAAAAGTATCGCTTTGGATTAGCGCGTTCTTTTCGGTCTTATTTAATTAGTCTTTGTTATCTGATTTTCATGTGCTTTTTTTTTTTTTATAGTAGGACCCTGCTCTGCTTTAGGCTAGTAGGTCTGAAACAGCGGTCTCCTAGGGAAAGCAGGAGTGTAGTGAACGAGTTATGAGATGTAGGTGGTGCTCATTAGGTGTCACAGCATTTCATTCCTTTTGTGGGTTCTTGAGCTCCCGCAGGGCAGCATCAGTCAGAAATAGGTGACGGTAGTGACCATCTGTTCTGGGTGAGGTACACTGGGAGGTGTTCGTGCCTTGCTTGTTCCCCTGTTCAACTGTCCTCCGTTTGTCACTTGGCCGTTTCTGAGGAGTAGTAGTTACTCGGCTTTGCCACTTCGTGGTGCCAGTTAGTCTAAGATTATTCTGAGAGACTAATTCTTAAAACTTGACCCTGCTTTAAGCATCTTAAAAGAGCATTGCTCACTTAACAGGTAACTGAAATACGTGTTAATATATAGAAAATGCTTCAGCTGCATCAGTTTTGAGTTTTGAAAGGTTGTAGCAGGGTGTTTTTGACCCCTGTGAGGCCGAATGTTTACAGGTTTACAACGGTGAACAGCTCTGGAAATGAAGGTTCACTCTACCTCTTGAACTGGTGTTCAGTGGGGACCTGTGAGCTTTGTGTGTTAGGAACATCATTCATCACTGAGTGGCCGCGCTGTTTGAAAATAAGAGCTTATTAAATTTCAGTGTTATTTTAATCTCGGGTCTTTGCACAGACTGTGGAGCTGAAGCTTTGTTTTGAAGTGCCCACTTGTGGTTGAACTGTTTGCACACAGGACTAAGTGAATTTACTTGAGTAAGAGTGCATTAGGAGTGCTTTTTAAAGTATTACGTTTCTCGAATGGAAGGATTAGTTTTAAAACTAGGAGCAGCTACAATTTCCTTGGAATTCCGTGACTTTGAATATACACTGTTCTGAAACCACTCGTGTAAATGCTTTTATATGATTATTCAAAGATGGTCTTAGCTTATAAAGACGTGGGAATTGTAACGTAGCAGCTTGCAAGTTAAATTTGACAAGGAGCCTGTTAAACAGAATAAAAGGAATGAAATCCCAAGCAATTTGTTGGATCGCTTGCATGGTTTTTTTTAATTACACATCGTCTACCTCAGTATTTATTTATATATACTCTGCAATGTGAACATTGAAGACACTTGAAAATATTTGCCAGCTCAAAAATGCAAAAATGGCATGGAATAGATTTGATTGTTGTGTGTATTGAGCGTTCTGTTTTGTAGGTGTCTGGAGTGATAGTTTAATTAGTTTGTGACTGTGCAGCCTGCTCTCATAATATCACTGACTTCACTTGTCAAGGGCATATGCTCAGGAATACAGTTTGGATTCTGAAAATTAATTGCTTCAGTAGCTAAAATGATAAGACCGTAGATCATAAGAAATCAAATAAGTTGTAATTGCATTTTAAATTTAGACCAGTCCAGGTTGTTATGCTTTTCTAATGGTAACTAGACTTTTTTTTTTTCCTTTCTGGTTTGGGAAGCGTTTGGGTGAATGTAGCAGAAGAAGAACATGGTGGGTTGTAATATAATGTTTCACGGAGCAGGCATAATCTAACTGGATAATTTTAATCTTGTTTCCCGTAGGATTTTATGGAAGACCGTGGGTTATGGAGCAGAGGAAAGAACTTTTTAGAAGGCAAGTCATGCTTCCTCTTACTGCAGCACATTCCTTGGCAATATAATCATAATCTTCCACTTGAGCCTGAAAAGAATTAGTGTTCTAACATAGAGCAGCTTTTTGCCTAATACCGATATTCGTGAGGGCTCGTGCTCACCTTTCAATCTTGCCTAAACCCAATTTGTCCAGTATCGGTTGTACATAAAGTTATTGTGACTTAATAGCATAAAGCAATGTTCAGTGAAGAAAAAATAAAATTAGATCAAGTAGAATAATTGGAATTAGATCAGGTAAAACATAAAATTCCTGAATTCATAGACTGTTCTCCCAGTTAAGGCTTTCTCTCCTGTCTTTATAGACTTCAGAAGTGGGGACTAAATACATACCTGTATGCTCCGAAGGATGACTACAAGCACAGGATGTTCTGGCGAGAAATGTATTCTGTGGAGGAAGCAGGTAATTGCCTTTATTTCCCCCTGCGTGTTCTATAAATAGACTTCTGAATGAATTGGTCGTTATTACAGATGCTTGTGCGTGTTTAATCACAGTAGCCGTTTCCAAAGGTGAGTGGAGGCCTGTTCTTAATACCCTGCAGATTGTATTAGTGGAGCTTTCGTACAAGCATGGATTAACTTCTTTTAACTATAACTCTACAGATGACTTCTAAAACTGCTTTTAAGGCTTTGTCTTATGGGATTTACTTTTTTCCCAAGGAAAAGGTTACTCAGAATTATTCTTCTCTTGAACATTATTCTGCTCTTGAACATCTGGGCCATATTTTGAAATGGAAATTATTTGCTTCAGAAAAGCAAAATGATTGATGAGCAAATAGCATGCCCTTTTATGTGATTCATTAAGTGCTTGTCTCAATGAAAAGAGTACCACTCAGAAAAGCAGCTTCTGACTATTTAGTCAGAACTTAAAAGACCTGTTTAAGCTGATGGGAAGCTTTTTTATACACCTCTGGCATTTATGGGATATACAGTGTTTTATTACCCTGTGGGGATTATAATTTTCCTTGGGTGAGGGGAAAAAAACGATACTCGCTTGAAATTAAATAATCCTTCTTGGAGGCCACTTTGAATCACTGCAGAAATATAATCTAAAGGATACTGCAGGATAATTGCTAATAACAGCAACGACTGTTAAATATTCTAAAAATAATTCCTTTTATTCATTGTATGGAAGATTAAGTTTGAAGTTTGTTTCTTAAAGCAACTACTTCTGCACAGTGATGTCAAAAAAAGCTCACTCTCTTGTGCCCTGAGCTTCAGTCATATGAATAGTATCTGAATCAGTGTCATGCAGGGTGATATTACTGCACTGAATTCTCTTGGGATGTGTGAGCAAAGTGGAACAAGTGAGAATAATTCTAGAACTGTTAGTGTGCGTATTGTAAAAACAGACTGCGTCCGCATGTGTCTCAACATGGAGAAAAATAATTGATTTAATTGTTGAATCCTTCTGAAGTATTTTAATTTGATTTCCAGAGCAGCTAATGACTCTCATATCAGCTGCACGAGAACATGAAATAGAGTTCATCTATGCAATCTCGCCTGGCCTTGACATCACTTTCTCCAATCCTAAAGAGGTGTCCACACTGAAACGCAAGCTGGACCAGGTAAGTGCGACACGAGCTGCAGCGGATCTGTTCAGAGACATCCAAACTAACACTAGCGCTGAGAACATTAAAGCAGCCAGTGAGCAGGGTACTGAAGTTTTCAGGTGGCATCAGCTGTGGGCTGTTAAAACCGGAACAGATGGCAGGTCTTTAGAGGTCTGGTCTTTGCGAAAAGCAGAGCAGTGGGTCAGAGAGACGTTTGTTGTGAACAGACACCGAAGTTGGTCTTGCCTCCCCTACCTTCCCTCCCCCCTTCCTGTAGCCTTTCCTTTTAAAAATTCTACTGTTTGATTTTAAAAAGAAATAAAAATAATTTAAAAAATTAAACCTTTTGCTCTTGTCTCTTGTACTAGGTTTCCCAGTTTGGCTGCAGATCTTTTGCACTGCTGTTTGATGATATAGATCACAACATGTGTGCAGCAGACAAAGAAGTTTTCAGTTCCTTTGCTCATGCTCAAGTCTCGATCACAAATGAAATTTATCAATATTTAGGAGAACCAGACACATTCCTTTTCTGTCCTACAGGTAAAATGAGAGGAATCATTTAATTCAGCCTTAAAGGAGGGGCACTGTTGTCTTACTGGTTGAAAAGCTGGTTTAATAATTTATTTAATCACTGCTTTAAGGAGTATTTTGGGGTTGGTTGAAAAAATGACTTGTAACTGAATTCTATTTGGTTATATATGTAACTGTATATTACATGCAGTCGTTTTTCAGTGATGTGTAGATTTAGCAAGGCTTAATGCCAAGCAGAGAAGACAGCCTGATAGACTGGTTTAAGAAGTTTGAACCAAAAATGAGGTTAAAGGAAGACTTTTTTGGCTTGTATCAAAATCTTTTTGCTTCTTGATCTGTCTAGCTGTTAGTTTCTTAGAATCTTCTTAAAGTAGAGGCACAGCACAGTCTGTGCTCACTTCTGTCACTGGTACCTGTTTTTAATAAGGTCACCCACTTTGACTAGTCACTGAGTTGCTTTATGCAAGATGACTGGCGCTGGGGTCCAATCACTGCTTTATTAACTGGCAAGTTTCCTCTAACACCTGTAAGAATATTGTAAGGGAGGGAGAATCGCTGTCCAGCGGTGTGGCTTGTTGCAAGGAAAATTCAGTTCAGTAGCAATGTTACCATCATTGTTGATTTATCGCCTTACACTGTAGTAGTCTGGTTCTGTTGCGGACTTCCTCTGTAACTTTAGAGAGACGTATGTTCTGGCGTTAATATTTTAGGATATTTGCACTTCATAGTCAGTCTCAGGGTTTCCAGTTCTCTTGCATACCATCTGCTGTAATCTGCCCTTCTATTTATGGACTTTATTAATTTTTTCCTAATTTTGGTACTTGAACAATTTGAAATAAATTCTCTACCTTTCCTTTCTGACCTTTATGCATAGTATCATTCACACTGTCCTTTTTATTTGTACTCTAGACTTTCTGGGCCTTTCTTGACTAGTTTTATATATGTTTCTCTTCTCAAATAACAGTATTCTCAATGTGTTTGTGGGACAGTTGTGTGTGTTGTCACACGTGTGCATCCTTCTAAGTGACATTCTCTCTTCCCGTGCAGAGTACTGTGGAACTTTCTGTTACCCAAATGTTGCCCAGTCGCCATATTTACGGACTGTAGGAGAAAAGCTGCTCCCTGGCATTGAGGTGTTATGGACAGGTAAAAATTGGGTTGGGTTTTTTTTTGGTGCTGTGGGGTCTTTTAATTTACTGTTAGTGTTAAAAAGAATTTACTAAATACTGAGGAGAAATCAAACTGTCCAAATACTTGGGGAGTGAATCTTCAAATATATGCAAAGCCCTCTGATTATCCTTTTCCCCCTCTTAGGTCCAAAAGTTGTATCCAAAGACATTCCAGTAGAATCCATCGAAGAAGTTTCTAAGATCATCAGGAGAGCACCAGTTATCTGGGATAACATTCATGCTAATGATTATGATCAAAAGAGGCTTTTTCTTGGGCCTTACAAAGGTCGGTCAACTGAACTCATCCCTCGACTGAAGGGAGTTCTGACCAATCCAAACTGTGAATTTGAAGCCAATTACGTTGCTATTCACACACTTGCAACCTGGTACAAGTCTAACATGAACGGAGTGAGAAAAGATGTGGTGATGAGTAAGTATGTGTAACTGTTTGCTGGGATCTGTCCATAACTGTGTAAGTCATATTGATTTTTAAGTTTTTAATGATTGTAGCCTTTCCATACCAACTTTTTCTAAGATCACCTAGCATTTTCTGTCTTATAAGTAAATGGCATTTGTCTGGAAGGTTGTGATCTAGATGGTTTTACTGACTACCTGAGAAGTATCTGTGGCACCTGCTGTCAGAGAATTGAAGTCTTGAGAGTTACCTGTGGTTGCATAAAAAGCACTCAGCAAGCAATTTTAATGCCCAAGTTTGACATAAGTGTCTGTGGGTTTGATTTTCATTGGAAAAAGAAAATCAACTGAAAATTGCATTCACAGTTCAGATTAAAGGAGAAACTCTGCCAGAATGTTTAGTCTGTGCATACTGTTTCTGTGTTGACAGTGACTGTGACCATGGTTTTCTGTTTCGTCTAATTAAGACGTAATGCTTTGTCCTTCTTTGTGAAGTAAGGCAGCTGAGTGCCTTGTCTAATGTGACTTTTTTTTTAATTGAAACATGCGTGATAACTTTTAATCTTGTCTCTGTAGCTGATACCGAAGACAGTACAGTTTCTATCCAGATTAAATTGGAAAATGAGGGGAGCGATGAAGATATTGAAACAGATGTTCTCTACAGCCCTCAAATGGCCCTGAAGCTGGCCTTAACGGAATGGTTGCAGGAGTTTGGGGTACCTCAGCAATACAGCAGTGAGTTCGATTTGGTGTTATTCTGGGCTTGGTAGAAAAATGGGGTTAAATGTTCAGTACTTGCATTTAGATTAAAACTGTATTACAGATCCTGGCAATCTGTGTACTTTTCTGTTGGAAGTATTTTCTGCCTTACTAGTTGAGGAAGGACTAATAAAGGAAGAAGAATGCTTGGCATTCTGCAGCGTGCCCGTAGCGCCCTGACTGATCAGCAGGAGGAACCTTGACGTATAAGCCTTCGGCACTTCTGATACAAGACAGGAAGGAGTGAATCTTGCTAGTCCCAGGTGTTACTAGGCTTCCACGGGACCTGAGAGAATGGGAAGGGTAGTCTTTTTAAATGGGTGTTAGATAATTGCAAACAGTAGGTTCTGCCCCAGAAGAGTCCGTGTTCTTCCAGTTGTTCTAAGATAGCTTTAGTTTTCTGAGTTTCTGCATACAGAAACCAGCTGGGTTCCTTCCAGCGTTGTACACCTTTCTTGTAGCAGTGAGAGCTTGGGATCCGAGGTGAAATTTGTTTTTCCCAAGTGTGGGTTCGAGGTTGTCAGCGTGACCTGCTCCAGTAACTGGTGGTGGAATGGAAGGACCTCTCCTCCCAACTCCACTCTGGTGCGGTAATCCCTTTGAACTGCTGTAGGGTTTCGGATCTTTGTAAAACTCAGCTGCAGCAAAAACATTGGTTGAGGATTAGTAATTGAGGAGTCATCTTTCCTCCATTTTCAGAGTAATTTAGGTTGGAACGGACCTCTTGATCTCTTGGTCCATCCGCCTTGCTCAAGCAAAGTTGAGTGTAGAGAAGGTTGACCAAGACCATGTCCAGTCAGGTGCTGAATATCTCCATTTTCCCTAGGTTAAAGACATTTTTGCAATTGCAAATCATCAGTCCTCTTATTTTGAAGTGTGGTCTATATCCAAGTCAAACTTCAGCAAGTCACTTGATGCAGAGGGGAAAAAAGTTAACTTTGAGAGCGTTTTATTCTGATGACGTAGTCAGAAAGGCTGCTTGCAGCACATAAATATTAGCTAATTTTCATGACTTTTTCCCCATCCTATCTCTGCTTCTGAGTTACGTGGGGGGTAAGCTTGCCAAAAGACAAAGTCTGTAACTGATTGCAGTGACTAAAGTGAACAGGCAGAGTACCAAAAGGAAGGCTCTGATCAGATGCCGTGGCAACAGAATCATCCATGAGTTGCCGAAGTTGCTGATTTGAACGTTAGTTGGCAGATACTGAAAACTCTAAACTTGTGTCTTCTTGTTCTCAGGTAGGCAAGTGGCCCACAGCGGTGCTAAAACCACGGTAGGGGACGTAGGGCCTCTTGTGGCACCGTCCTCTTTGAACGCAGCGACCGTGGTTACCACCGTTTACCAAGAACCCATCATGAGTCAGGGCGCAGCGCTGAGCAGCGAGGCACCAGCCTTGGTAAAGGAGGAGGAGAAGAAGCAGTCTGATGAGGAACCGATGGACATGGTGGTGGAAAAACAAGATGACGCGGACAAGAACGCTAACCAGATACTGACAGATCTTGCCGAAGCCAAGATGGCAGAGGAGTTGAAGCCGATGGACACCGATAAGGAGAGCATCGCTGAATCCAAGTCCCCCGAGATGTCTATGCAGGAAGACTCTGGTAGTGACATTGCCCCTATGCAGACTGATGAACAGATTAACAAAGAACAGTTTGTGCCTGGGCCAAATGAAAAGCCTCTCTACACAGTAGAACCAGTGACTTTAGAGGACTTGCAGCTTCTTGCTGACTTGTTTTACCTTCCTTACGAACATGGGCCCAAAGGTGCACAGATGCTGAGGGAATTCCAGTGGCTCAGAGCAAATAGCAGTGTTGTCAGTGTTAATTGCAAAGGAAAGGATGCTGAAAAAGTGAGTGTGAATCTCGTTTCTCTCCTTTTAAATCCAAGTCCTGAGCATTGTTGTCTGTAATAGAGTGGTGTTCCATGTCCTAAAAGCTGAAGGGTAGTGTATAACTAACCGCAGGTCACAGTGTAACTTTCATTTCTCCAGTGGAATCTACTGGTTTAAGCCTTGTAGTGCCGTGTAGGCTGCCTGGTGTCTGCATTTGGCCAGTGATCTTGTCCTGGCCTCGCTTCTAACAGCCATAGAGAATACCTGTGAGTCGTGTGGTGTGGTAGTTCATGCTGGTAAAATGAAGGATGTTTGATCTTGCGGATCTTTTTGCCTCTCTTCATAGATAGAAGAATGGCGTAACCGAGCAGCCAAGTTTGAAGAGATGTGCAGCTTGGTGATGGGGATGTTCACTCGCCTCTCCAATTGTGCCAACAGGACAATCCTTTATGATATGTACTCCTACGTCTGGGATATCAAGAGTATTATGTCAATGGTGAAATCTTTTGTGCAGTGGTTAGGTAGGTGCATTGGGAGCCATTATAATCCCAGTTAGTGCATTTTATTTTGTTTTTAATTAGCCCACGGGGAAAACAAAGCATTAGGCAAACGTGTCTTCTTGGACACGGGGTCCTGTTTGACCCTGTTTTAAAGGTTTTCCTGTCTCACACCTTGAAGCAATGTTTGCTCTGAATTTGCTTTGGTATTGTAAGTGAAGTCTGCTGGATGCTTAAGATTGGAGACCTGGATTTTCTTCTTGGGCTAATGAAACTTGAATCTCAGCTGACACGTAAGTGTTGACTTTAACTTACTCTTGACTGAATGCACACTGGACTGTGCCATAACTCCTCGGATACCCTGGTGTACGATTGGAAACGGCACTACGAAATGTGACCGCCTCAGCCATCTGCTGCTTGCTCTGTCTCAATAACGTTGTTGCTGTCTTCAACAGAACAGTTGCAGAAGCGACCTTTCAGTGGGCCGGGCCAAGAGGAAGCTGATCCTCCCAGCCCTGTGCGCATGCGACCTTTAGCACAAGGCTATTCTGGTGCAAAATAACTTCCTTTAAACACTCCCCAAATTGTTGCCCTTTTTTTTTTTTTTTTTGAAACTTTATTTTTGGGTAATGGGTGGAAATTGTGGAGCTGTCTAGACAGATTTAGTCTGAGACTTAAACTCATCTTTGAGCAGTTTTTTCTTTTTTTTTTTTTTTAATGTGTGGCTTTTTTGTTTTGGTTTTTTTTCCCCATGAAAGATTTTTTTGGGGCATCCTCAGTTGGCAGACAGCACCAGCATGGCCTGGGTAATTCTGGTGACCTCATTTCACTTTCAGGTTTCAGTCAGCTGTAAGGAACATGCTGTGGACTTGCTTGACATACACAGCAGGCAGCAAAGCTGATGGTATCACGTCACACTTTTGTAGCTGTCACAAACCTCACAGTGGCTAACCATTACACAACCTTGGTCTAGTCCTAGTGTTTGGATTGTCTTTAAATTATACTCTTCAACACTGGCAGGCTTAAGCAGGGACAGAGAAAATACGTTAAATCATCAAGTCAGTCCGTGCTCGATGACTTCCTGTGCTTTATGCTTATTAAATATCCGATCCCTGTATGTATGGTTGATGAAGAAGAACTTTTAAGGCTCCTTTCTGCAAAGTACAGAGAAGAAAAATAGTTTGGGAGGGAAACTTGGCAGCATTGTAGTATATTAACATCTCTGCCTAATGCTGTTTAAAAGCTTTAGTCCCTGCATTTTTAAGACCGGTGTGACACATCTCCCCCAGCTTTACTATTCTTGCTGTATGTGGAACTTAGAAAGAATGCTCTCTTTTTGATCAATCTGTTTAAAACTCCAGGTCAGAGGTCTACAAAGAGAACAGTCATTCTTGTAATCTCTAAACACTGAGGGCCCAGCTTCAGACTGCATTTCAGAATTATCAGCCTACCTACTGGTTGCAGCTGAAATTGTCTTCAGTAGTTAACGTCCCTGTAAAGTTGGGTTGAGGTCATTTAAATGCATTAAATATGTGGAGTGGTTCATGTTAGAAGCCAACTCTGTACACACCAGCTCCGTTAGCTTTGGCACTGTTCTGTTCCACTGCTCAAACTGGCGTTAGATGGTTGAAAAATTAATTTTCAGAGTTGTTAACAGTTTAATAGTCCTGTGCTGAGAGTGCTTCTGTGAGGGGGGGATGCTTTTGCCTTCAGCTTGCATTTTATCACTAGCATAAATTCACATAGTGCAAGGGCCTTCGATAAAATACATTGTTACGTAAAGGGAAGTACGTTACAAATCCAAACAAACCAGTTTTCGCAACAGTGTGCTCAATGGTCCACTGAACGTTCGCTTTCTTCACCTCTCCTCCCGAGTCCAGCTAGCATTCAGTCCCTTAAATTACTGTGGCTGTACAGTACTATGGATTACTAATGACTTCTATTGTCTTCTTCCCCGTTGTGTACAGATGGGAGAATCCTCAGCACAAGTTTCTACTGCTATTGGATGGACAGCGCAAGATGTACACAGCGCGTCGTCATTAATTAATTAAAATGGAAAGGTTTTGTCTGTGAGGCAGCTCAGATAGATTAGCCGTGCAGTAGGCATGAACTGAAGTCACATTTGCGCAGCGACTAAGGCATTAACTATGTTTTTCATTTATACAGCTCTTCATTCACACAGCTCTTTACTGTAATAATTGGAAGTGCTAGTTAAGTTGTAGTCTCAAAGGACAGACAGATACTGTCTTCCAAGTTACTGACTAAACCTCCGTGTGAAAGATGTCTTTTTACGTGAGAATTCCAAAACGTGGGAGTAAAACATTCGAATTCTGATGCTTGGATCATTTCTGAAATTTACCATACTTAGGGTAGTTTGTATTTAACATCTATTCCTAAAGTCTCATAAATGTCAAACTTGGCACACTTTGGGACTCTCTGACTAGCACAACATACTTGTCTGTACTGATCTGAGGCTGTTACTTGGAACAGGAGGTAGATTGCTGTCCACAAAAGGAAAAGAATATTTGCGCTGCTCATCTTGTCAGAAAACTAGGCAGGTAATGGAAATCCCCAGATACCATGCTTTTGGTTTGTTTTCTCTTCCGGAGTTGTCGTTTACGTTAGCTGTTGAAGGCTGTGGCGCCTTGCTGGCAGAACAGTAGTAAAAGTCGAAACAGCTAATGGAAGTTTCTTGTCTAAAGCAAGTGTGAACTGGAGCTGAGCGCTTCAGTGGGCCTGCTGTGGCTGGCTGAGCAGCAGGGACCCTGGTGCACCTGATACGCTTGAGGAGGAAGAAAATCAGGGTGCTGAGAAGCAAAGCTAGTGTTACCTGTGGCTGATGTGGTGTACTGGTTAACTGGAATGAACTCACAATTTAACACTGCTTAGCTTTTTAACGTGCCAGCAGCATTGTGAAGGTATGGCCTGGATTATGTACATCCGCGAGAATATTGGTTCATACGACTGTCCTGGCTGCCTGACCTGTTGCAGACCGTTTGCATATACTGCCAGTCCTAGTTTTCTGACAAGATTAGAAACAACCATTACTAAAATGTGACTTCAGAAAGGTCCACTTTTTTTTTTCAAGGGGCTGTGATAATGGCATATGCTTGATGTAGAATTTACGATAGTAGCTATTGACCCACAAAGCTTCCAAGAGGTCATCTTTTCATGGATCGAATGGATGTTTCTGCCACAAATATACAAAAAAATAAAAATACAGAATGTCTGGGGCGCTTACAGGATTGTGCAAGGCACCGTTCTTGTGCCCTCTGGTCTGGTGTGTTAGCTGAATCACCTCACCTGTTCTTAGACAAGTCTGTTACAGGTAACCCCACACTTGGAATACCGCGGTTAGTGCGCAAGCACAAAATCTTCATAAATCGTACATTATTACAGCCCCCGCTCCCCCCAAGCCCTGGATTCTAGCTCAGTTAGAGAGCTTTTTCCACAAGTGTGTGTTAGCTTTTTGGACATGTTAGACACCCAGGAAATCCCCCTTCTCGTAACGTTCTCCGCTTGGATCTGATCTCAACAGGGTGTCGTAGTCAATCTTCAGCACAGTTCTTAAGTGGAGACCAAGAACCCTGGGCCTTTAGAGGTGGTCTAGCAGGAGAGTTCCAGGTATCAATATGACTTCACAACTGAATGACGTTTTCTTTGTTTTATGAGAAACCTTTTGTTGCACATCAGAGGTCTGGAAGGATTGGTCTGCCGAAGGCTTTCTGGTCCAAAGCCCATTAGCCTTACAGCTTGGTTTAAAATAATTTTCCTCCCCTTTCTACAGTAATTTCTCAAGGAGATGCTGCCTGTCCCACGCGCATGCGAAGCGCAGCGGCTTTAGTTGTACATTTCACATTGTTTCTTTGCAGGTCGCACAGCATTTTTACCTGCGCCCGCAATTGCACAATGCGCGCATGCTTGTCTGCCGATGGGAATTCCATGAGCAAAAGGGATAGTCCTCCAAATTCTGGTTCCTCTCTCAATGAAGCTGTAACGCGCTTTGTTGCGAAGACCTCAATTGGCGAATACTCTTAAGTGGCTGTTGATACCATGTTCAGATTTGTTCATGGATTTTTCAGGCGCTATACTTTTCCCCCCTCACAGGTGCTCTGCGCGCAGCAAATTGAATCAGCGCATTGCTTTTGGGATAAAGCGTCTCCTCTGGCCAGTTAACCCTCTTCAGACCAAACCTTTCCTCCTGACATTCTATGTTCTTATACAGAGACAGTGCAGATATGATTGGTAAAAAGTATTTTAAAGCAGATAAGATGAACAGACTCTTAATGTTCTGTTTCAATTGCATATTTTAGAACACCAATTGGATATTTTCTATTCAAATAAGGTCTTTGCATTTGTAAAGCATACCAACCCCACCTTCATCTGGGGTGCCTGCAAGTAGCAAATGTTAATTTGGGAGGCTGCAGTGCACACCCAACAGCGATGGCTTTCCTTGTTCATGCAGTCATATCAAGTATTTTGTTTTCACAGCGTTTGCTGCCTATTGATGGGGCAAATGACCTCTTTTTTCAACCGCCTCCGTTAACACCCACTTCCAAAGTGTACACCATACGACCCTACTTCCCTAAAGACGAGGTAACTGCTTTGACGCTTGTCACTGTCGTTAGCGATGCGTTGCCTTTTGTGGCGGCGCTGGTTGCTGCCGAGTGCCTTCATCCCCCAACGGCACAGATTGTCCCCGTGTCTTGCGCGAGGCACAGGTGTCTCACAGGAAAACCGCGGTTAAGTGACTCACCTGTGGTTCAGCAACTGCTGTGCAGCAGGACAGGTGTGCCCACACCTTGATTCCCAGTCTCCTGCCCCACCGTCTTTTGAAATCCGTGAGTGCCTTCCCTGTTTCTGAAAGGCAGGGTAAGAATGTTCGCTGCTGGCAGAGGAATTTTTGTGGTGGAAACACGTGTAATGGCCTAACCTTCGGCTGCTGCGGATGCCTGTTCGCTCATAACTATTGGGGTAACTGCTGGTGTTCTCAGAGCTGTGCGGGCAGAACACCGATAGTGTCTCTCAAAATATAGTTGTGAGTTGGGGTATTTACTGCTTTAATTACAGTTGTAAAGCTTTTGGTCTGGTTTTGAAAGGTTTTTTGTCAAATCTGCTTTGGAGTGTTGATACTTTGAAACTCAGGATTTTGTAGTAATCTTTATTGATTAGAGATAATCAATAGGGGATATCTTTTTTGATTATCCCCTGCTTTTTATTTTATTTTTGTGGAACAGATCTTTAGTGTAACTCCTCTCCCTAAGCTAATAGGAATAATCCTTAAAGCTGTGTGTCAACCAACAGTTAACACTGTGGGTGCAGTTTAAACAATGTCAGGGTCACTGTAGCTTGAACTTTGCAGCTGTAGCCACCTTGAGGTGAGACACGCTTCCTTTGGAACATCAGTATGTAGGTGAAGTTTGCAGCAGCTCCAGTGGATCCTGAGTTTGAGGCCAGTCAGTCAGACAGGGCACGACCTTTACCTAGTTTTAGGTGCTGCCCTGTGCTGTTCTCGTGGGCATTAAAGCGGCCTTTTCCATACCTTAGTGCATGACTGTACCTGAGCTGGTTTGTTCCTTCGTAGGCAATGGAATTGATATTTCTAAGCCGCCTGAACAATTGGTGATGCAGCTAAACATGCAGTCACAAAGAGCATTTCTTCTGAGGAGTTGTTTCCTTTATGAAAGGAGAATGGAGACAGGGCAAATGCAAAGCCTTTGTGCTGAAGAGTGTGAAGTTTCTTATTTAAAGTGTACCTGATACAAGTTAACTCTTTACAGAGATTCATCTGGAATCTTGTAACACGTGGGATGTCCTGCACAGGCTTGAATTGTACTTGGATATTGGAGGTTCTGAAAAGGGACTTTGTAGCAAGGGTATTGATCTTCAGGGAGAGTTTGGTAACTAGCCCCCAAGATTAATCTTGTGCCCTTAAAACATTCAGGAGGTTAACACTCCAGCATTTCCTTCCCAGCCGTCGGGCGGGTTATAGTTTCTTTCTCATGGATGGGTGCTCCTGTTGTGTGTAGCTTCAGTGCCTTCAGTACTAGTTTCCAGTGGGGCTGTTCACGAGTAGTGCTCTCTACAACGAAGTTGTTAGCTTTTGAGTGCGACCGATGACTGGAAATCATCTCTTCTCTCCTCTTAGGCATCTGTGTATAAGATCTGCAGAGAAATGTATGCTGATGGAGCCGATCAACCCTTCCATAGCTTACCAGATTTAATTGGAGACAAGTATGTATTAGGAATGAATGACCTACGGAGGTGGTTCTGAAGGATGGAGTCCTGGCACTGCATTTCATTTGATTATTACAAGTGTGTGTGTGTGTGTGTGTGAAGAATCCAGAGATCATTTTATTTAAAAAAAAAAAAAATCTAAGTATTTGCCCTCTGCAGGCCTCAGGAAATGGGGATTTCAGTTTCTTAAAGACACTGTTAAAGAGTTATATCTCAGTTATGACCATAACTCTTATCTAAGAGTTATGGGCAGCTGTTTTGAGGTGTTGGAAAAAAAGACAGCTGAAATCTCTGTATCGTGAAACCTGTGCATCACAGTACCTATTATTGTGGATTTTGTGAAAATACAGCATGAGACTGTTCATAGTCTGTAGGTACCCTCGGATATTTTTTTTCCAACCTGGTGTAGTTCTTCAAATAACTGAAATTTATTTGAGGACAGACCTCCCAGCTGACTGCTTTGAGTTTTTTCTGAAATACATGTGTTAGATTACCAACTTTTAAAAAGAATAAGCAATGACGAGTGAGATGAGGTTAAAAACCGGCATTAAATCTGAGCTGTAAAATGGGCTATGTTGAGCATATTTTTTTTTGTCTCGAGTGTTTAATTTAGATAGAACTTTGTAAAGAGGCTGCTCTGTGAGTGACAGGAAGGTAGTTAAGAAAGGATGTGTAACTAGTATCAGAAAATACCCAAGCGAAGATAGAAGAACAAGGAGAGCATGGCAGCAGGGAAACTGAGGGCAGAAGGTGATGTTTGTGTCTCTAGTGAGGCAGAAGAGCAGTGTATATAGAATTAAATGGTGGGAGTGCAGATGTTGCTCATAGCTGAGTTTTGACAGCTGATCAGTCTGTTAATGCTTTGTAAGAACTAATTGCATGCCTGGAGGGCTCTGTCGCTTCTTTGGATGACCCTAGGGTCTCCTCCAGGATGCCTGAAGGCCATACTTGTTCCGAGTGACCTGTTTTTGACTGAATTTGGACACTTCTTTCTGCAGGTTAGTAGGAGGTCTGCTCACCCTCAGCCTGGATTACTGCTTCGTCTTAGAAGATGAAGATGGCATATGTGGCTATGCTTTGGGAACGGTTGATGTGACTCCTTTCATCAAAAAATGCAAAATGTCTTGGATCCCTTTCATGCAGGAAAAATACACTAAACCAAATAGTGACAAGGAGCTGTCTGAGGCAGAGGTTGGTATAACCCACGAGACCGGAACTGTACGCTGAACTCTTGCTTTCCAAAGCAGGTCTTTGTTTGTCTTTTGCATTTTGAGCTTCTGTGTCATTCAGTTTTCGTACCTTTCTGAAGTATTTGAGCCACAGCATCTGACACCTTTGAAGGTGACAGTAAAATTACCGGCTGCCAGTCAGATGCAGCTGTGTTGTAACACACCACGAGGTGTCCGTTAGCAGTAATCAGGGCAGTAAATGTAAGCCACGTTCATCCAAAGAAAATTACGTTTTGAAAATGTGCTCTGTTCTCCGGCAAAATGAGATATCAGTTTCCCTACGCCGCAGGGAAGGCAGTGTCAGTTTAAGTATGGAATACAAGTAAAGAGCACGTGGTTTTGATGTTAAAATCTGAGCTGTTTGTGGAGGGTGACAGTTGTAAATGGTGCAAAATAACGTCTCTAGCTCGAATTGAGTTTTGAAATAAGAAAAACAATGTCACTGAACTGTCAGAAATAGGGCAAGGTTCTAGCTGATAGATCCTTGTCAAGGAAAGAAATGTGTTTAACACTGAAAGGTGCCGATCCCCACCTGCAAGTGGAAGGAGGTGTGGACAGAGCTGTAGTAGAGGCAGGCCCAGAAGTCCTCTGACTCATGGGATACTCTTGTGAGCTTGTCCTGCAGCTGTGTCTGCGTTCCTGTCAGGGAAGTTTCCCTGGTGTCTGCTTTTCCTGAGGTTGGTGGTTATTAATCACAAGAGATGGATGTGTCATCTCTGTACCTGCTTCTTGGCCCCACCTGTACCCTACTCCTTGAGAACCTTGTTTTACCTCTTGTAGCACTTCTGTGGTTGGAGAAACAGGTATCACCTTTGCTTTGGAGCTGGAAGCCAGCCTGGCTAGCTTCGGACGCTTTCCATGGGATTGTGCCCGTTGCACCTGTGGGAAGACAGAGCCCAGGGGAGCAGGCGTGGCTGTGAACCTGCAGTAGCTCAACCAGTTTGAAGTAGTAACCCTGGGGGACAGGGCAGTTTGTAAATTTGAGGGGTTTGCATTTAAACTTCACCTGAAAAAACCGTGGGAGTTGCTAAGGTTATGGTTCCCTGTGCAGTGCAGTCCTAGTTTGGGCTGTTATGACCGTGGCTCTCAGTTATACAGGAAATGAAGTTAGGTGGCTTGTTTACTTGAGCCAGTGCTCCCTCAAGGTTGTAAAATTCAGAGGGAATGACTTGAGCGTGTTTCACATTTGACTTTGTTTACCTCTGCCTCATCTCATTTGATCCATTCCCGTGAGTTGCATGAAGTTAACATCTGGTGTCGCATTCCCGGAGACCTTTCATGGGGATTGCAGTAGCCTTCAGTGATCAGCCACATCCCTTAGTCACCAGAGGGGCTTATGTCAAGCCAGAGACAAATCTGCCTTTGCTGGGACAGGGAGGCTACGGTAATTGCCTGGGCACGAGAGATGTTTGCCAGCTGCTCCAAAGAATACACGTGGAGGGTTAGGACACGTGGAGCTAAAGCTGCCCACGTAAAACGCAAAGACAAGGAGTGCCCGTGCACAAACTGCTAGTTGCGGGTCGGCCTACGGTTTTTCTCAGTGTGGATCGCTGAGGAGCCACACAAGGAGTCTTGTGTTCCTCCTTGGCGGTCGCGGGACGCTTCTGTAGGCTGCCCTTTCGTCTGGAGTACAGAGAGCAAGTGGGCAGGTAAGGAGATGTCATCGGAGGCGGGGAGGAAGAGCGTGCTGGTTTGGAGGTACACCCGGTGAGCAAGGCGGCCTCCCTGAATAACCGTGAACGAGAATGCACAGCTGGGTAGCCATTAAATGTCTGCTTCCCATATTTTTTCCAGAAAATAATGCTGAGCTTCCACGAAGAGCAAGAAGTGTTGCCGGAATCGTTTCTTGCCAACTTCCCATCGTTGATAAAGATTGATATTCACAAAAAAGTGACAGACCCAAGCGTGGCCAAAAGTATGATGGCCTGCCTGCTGTCTTCTCTAAAGGCTAATGGTGAGCTGCTCGCGCTCAAAATTCCTCGTTTCCGATTCCGTGTGGGTTCTAGGATGCAAGGCAAACTTGGGTGGTTATATTATCGTTACCGTATTTGCACGCCAGCCCGAGATACTCGATTCCTGCCGTAGCTGGCACCCTAGACTTAGGTAAATGATTATAAAAGCTCTTGGACAGCTAACTTCTGCTTGCTGTCGTCAGGAAAAGGTAGCTGTTCGCTTGAGCCGTTACCCTGCAAATGAGAAAATAGGAAGAACCGAGGGAGCAGTTTGGCAAGGAGAGCACACGTTTTTACATCTTGAACAATGCACAAGTGTTTATATTTCCCCTGCTGGCGGTGGTAATGGTGCTCTTCCTTACACGTGGCAGCGTGCGCTGGTGGGTAATTACCAGAACCTCCGATACGGAGAAGTACTTGGCTGCCCGCCTTACTGCGCACCTGGGGTTCGCAGTTCCTTTGCGCCATTTGGTGCCCGCTTCTAGGGCTTGTTTTCTGAGCCAACGGCAGAGTTTCGGGATGCTTTTATGTGAAATAAAAGGTGTGCGGAGGGGAGGTGGTTTGTTCAGGCTGACAAGACACCTGCAACGCGCAGCCCCTTCAGGGCATGGTCAGCTATGTTGCCGTAAATCTGCTCTCTTCCGGGCACTGCGCTCCGTATGGAATTGGATCAGTGGTTTCGCTGCCTTTAAATGTTAAAATAGGCGGGAACTAGTAATATTTGATGTCTGTGCTTTTTGCAGTAACGCTTCTCCTATGGTGTTTTGTTTCTCTTTTCCTTCTCCAGGCTCCCGTGGGGCTTTTTGTGAAGTGAGACCAGATGATAAAAGAATCCTGGAATTTTACAGCAAGCTGGGTTGTTTTGAAATCGCTAAAATGGAAGGATTTCCAAAGGATGTTGTTATCCTTGGAAGAAGCCTGTGAAGTGCTTGACAGTGACCTGTTCCAGTACTGTAGTCCCTTAACAGCCGGGCAGGTAGTGGTGGGGATCTTCATATGGTCTAGCTGCACAAAGCCAGCAACAAGCCAGCTTGGTAGAAGGGGCTATGCGAAAATCACCCATCACACATCCAGACTGTCATTTCTTGGAAGAGGATAATGCTGCTGAAAACACTGTTTTAACAAACCTTGTCCTCTCCTGGTCCTGTGTGAAGTGCCAAGGAATCTTGCATGGGCTATAGCTTCCCGGAGGAATCCCTCTCAATCGGTGCTGTGGTTGACGGCGGCTCTCTGCGCTCGGGTGTCCAGAGAAACGCGGTCTCTGAGGCGTCTGTAAAGAGGCAGGGTTTCCTCTGGCAGAGAGCAGGATGCGCGGCTGGAAGTTGCAGAATTGGGAGGGATTGCTTGTGTCAATCAGCAGATTTTAAAGATAAGTAGCTCCAGTTCTATTTTTGACTATCTTTATGCTTGTTGATAAAGCAATGACCCGTTGTCACTTCTAACGACCATTGGTTCAAGCTTTGTGCTTCGGTAGGGACAAATGTGCAGTGGGCGGTGGCGGAAGTCACCGAATGACAAGCGTGTACATTTCGGTGTATATAAACTTACCCCTTACTCTTGACTTTTTGTTTACCGGTTTTTGTAACTCTCTTTCTTTTGAGAAGTGGTCTAGGTCCAAGATGGCACTTTCGAATAACCTAAAACCACGATGGAGAACGAATCTGTCCTCAGCACTGACCTTCCTTATTGTGCCTCATAGCCAGGGCTAGAAGCTGACCACCTTGGGTAAGGGGTGCCCGTCCCAAACGAGCCTTCCCTCGGGCGGCGCTCGGCCGCCACTTGCGGTTATCGTCATTCTGGGACTGACACGGCGATTCGCGGGGTCGGTCTGCCGAACCCCTTGATTTTGGTAGCGTTCGCACGGGGTTGTGGATGGAAGACGCTGGGATTTGTCCTTGGAACGGTCACCGTGTTTCAAAAGCCTGTTCGTACCAGTTTGATGAAATCAGGGTCTTCAAGTCCTGCACATTTGTATCAAATAACTTTTCTATAAGAGATGCCACAATAAGCACATTTTTACACATTATTTAAATGGTTACCTACTTTTAAATGTTCCAGGAGTTTAATGTTTTTACCCAGGTCTGACGTTTGGCTGTGGTAAGGAGTCGGCGTGGTACGGGATCCGCTAGCGAGGTAGCGGCACCGTTTATGAAATGGGTATTTCACGCGAGTCCCGCTGCCCCAGATCGGTAGTTGGCCAAGGGTATCTACACCTCGCAGGGCCTTGCTGCTTTCACCTGCCGCCATCAGCTGTCTTTTATCTTCCTTTTCCATTTTCCTGCGGGGTTTTCTTGGGGCGCCAAGGCAGTTCGGTTCCTTTCGCAAACCTCCAGCTCCGCACCAGTCGGGCGACCCGTAACGAACGGCATCGGCGGCACGGGAACGTCTGCGGCCTGTGAGGAGGTGCCGTGTTTGCCCTTTGCTGTGGTCACGCGCAGGAAAGGGGTGGGGGTGGGGTTTTTTTTCTTTTCCTTTGCAGAATGTGAACAATGTTTTTTTTTTTTAATGCGGTAGCGAAGTATTTAAGTTGAAACAAGTTCATTTCATTTTTAGAGAGGTACGGGGGTTGTGCTATGGGATGTCATGTAAGTCAGAGCTGAATGCCACTAGTTCTTACGCAGCTTTGAGTGCATGTTGAATAGCCGATACCTTGGTTTATCAGGTGGGAGAGTGTCGTTTCTTCATGGTTACCGGTCAGCTTATTTTATCTGGATGCATAACATTGCGGCATAGGATGCTTGTGGCCTTATTTCTTGGCTTTTAAGGAGTTGCCACATTTTTTTTTTCTTCCTATGACTTTGTTATTATTATAGGAGTTAATTGTATAAGCCTATGGAATGTCAGGCCAACACCATCATTCTAGGATTGTAAAGTGATATGTTGACATATCTTTCATGGTTATGAATTTTCATTAAGGTTGGAATGCCACTTTCATTAATCTGTTTTTAGATCGACAGTATCTGTAGCAAAAAAAAAAAAGACCTGTAAAACTGTATTTGAAGACCATGCGAGAAATAGAATAAAAATTGAGAGGTGAATGTAAAGAAGACGTGTGTTTTGTGCACGGCACCCGCTGTCTCCCTTGCCTCGCGGCGCGCTGGCGGCTGCCCTCGGGATCAGCTGGCGGAGAACCTTCTCCCTGGCCCTGGTCAGGGGCGCGGCTGGGCGCTGGTGCGAGGGAGCGGGGTGGCAGGGGGGCGGCTGTGTGGGCGCTTGCCTCTTCGAGGAGCAGCTTCTCCGACCCCTCCAGCCGTGTCCTCCTTGCTCCGACGGGAGCAGGGCCAACGGCCGGATGGGTGGCTGCTGGAGGTCTCCGCGGTGGAGCAGAGCTCATCCTTGGCGGGGTCTGGTTTAACTGGGCTGCTCCCCGCTCCACCCCTGCTGCCCTTTCTGCGCTGACAGCCCGCTCCGTCCCTCCGCTCCCCGCCAGGGGTTTTGGGGCAGGATCTTGCCTTCTGCAAGGCTCCGGTACCAGAGTCCCGCCGGGTGTCGGGTGGGCTGCTCCCGCCCTCACCCACCCTTAACGGGCAGCGATGGGTGCTCCCTGCTGCCCTCCTTACGGCTCCTCCTGCCCCGTTGGCGCCCTGTCTGGGAAGGCCGGGAACGTGCCGGGAGAAGGGACGGGCTCGGTAACCGCCTCCCGCAGCGGGACGGGCCGGAGCGCCCCCCGTTAACGGGTGCGGTGCCGCCTGCCGGGTGCCTCCCGCGCTGTGGCCATCCAACGCAACACCCGCCGCTCCCACCCCCGGGAAAATCCTCCAGCTGACCAGGAAAAGCCGCTGGGATCCCGCCGGGATAACACCCTTCCGCTTCCAGTGCGAGGAAGCGCAGTGCGGCCTTCCTTCCGGGAAGGGCCCCCCCGCCCCGCCGGCGCGGACGGCAGCGCCATCCCCCGCCCCGACGCAGGATGCGGGGGCGGGCGCGGGGCGGGGCGTTACGGCATAACCCGGCCCGGCCCGGCCCGGCCCGGCCCTGTCCCGTTCCGCTCCCAGCGCCGCGCTGCCGCCCCATGGAGCCGCACGGGCCCGACAGCAGCCTCTTCGGTGAGCGGCACCGGCGGGCGGGGGCACGGAGCGGGGGATGGATGGGGTGGGGGGCTGAGACCGGCGGCAGGAGAGAGCCGGGGGGGGATGAGGGAGAGATGGGGGTCAGGATAGACACTGGGGGGGGGCAATAGAGACACGTGGGGGAGGGGGGGGCAAGAGATTGGGGGGAGAAGTTGGGGAGGAGCGGGCACGGCGTGGACGGACACGTGGGTGGGGAATAGACCGGGGTGGAGGGCAAAAGAGAGACCTGGGGGCAGCAGGGACACATGGCGGGAGTGGGGGGGGAGGGGGGGCAGGAGAGACACGTGGGTCTGGAGGGACACGTGGAGCGCATTACCGAGCCCTGGGGGCTACTGGGGAGGGGGCGGGGGAACACGCTGTGGGGAGACACGCATGTGGCCGGGGCACGGGGAGGGGGCGGCCAGCGGGGCCCTGGAGTTTGGGGAGAGGGACGCGTGTATGGCTGGGCTTGTGAGGGAGCGGGCACGTGGAGGGGGGGGAGGGGGCCTGGGGCGTTTTGGGGGGAGCCACGTGGGCTGTTGGGGCTCTTGTGGGCGCAGGGGGCTGGGAGGAGCGGTACCCCGGTTCCCGCTTCTCCGGTTAATGCCCCGCGCTCCCACCTCAGCGTTCCGTGGATGCGCTCCGCGGGACCCCCCCCCCCTCCCCGCCCCGGGGCTGTTCAACCCCCGCAGCACGTGGCCCCGCGCTACTCGCCAACGTGCGGACACGCGTGTCCGGGGCTGCCGCCGGCCCACGGCACGCGCTTGGGTTGGGAAAGGAGAGCGGAGCAGCCCCCCAGCCCCCTCCCCTGGGGCCTTTGGGACACATGGGTTTGGGTCCTTGCCCCGGTGGGCTCGACACCTGCCTGCGAGCGCCGTGTCCGGCACGCGGAGCTGAGGTCTGGGTTATTCCCACCCGCTCCGCACCCGTGAATCATCCTGCAGTGAGCAAACACGCCCCGGGCGCTCTGCCTTCCCGCCCTCCCCGTGGCCGGCTGCGCCCTCATCCTGAGAGCCAGGGATGTAATCCTGCATCGCCCTTGTTTTTGTAGCTGCGTGGTGAAGTATGTAATCAAATCTGTCCCGAAGCACCCTCCCGCAGCCCGGCCCAGCATCCTCCCGCCCCTCGGGCTGCTCCTTATCGCTCAGGTCTCACGCTCTGTGCCTTTGGGTTTGCCTCCCGCCTCTCCAGGGCTGGGAGAGCAGGGTTGCGTGCCCTGCCTGTTCCGCTCTCCGGAGGGGATGGAGCCTTGCCCTGCCTGTGCTCGTAGGCCTTGGGTGCTCCTGGGCTCTGCATGCCAGCCCGGTTTGGGGACACCGGGTTTTGCCCCGTTTGGTGCTGAGCCGGGTGTATTGGTGACGCTTTATCCTGGAGCCCAGGGTGCCCTGCCCTGAGGCAGCTCCTGAGCATGAGAACATAAAGCGGTTTTGGGATGCTGTGTGCGTGCCTGGCTGGGGGTCACCCTGGGAGCCCCCTACCCATGGCACTCGGGGCTGCATGTCCACGGCTGCAGCTTTTCTGATCTCTTTCCAGGCTGCGAGCTGACTGCCAGTACCAAATCCTACACGTTTCAGGTGGACGAGGAAGATGCCTCTGACCACATTTTGGCCCTGTCTGTGGTAAGAGAAATGAGAATTAGCCGTGCTTGTCCTCTCCCATGGCAGCCCACAGCCTCACCCCCCCTTCCCTGGCCAGGCTGGACCGGCAAACTCCTGGGCTGAGGTCCTGGTGCTGGGTGCTCTCAGGGCAGGGCACGGGGCTGTGTTTATCCAATGTATGGAGGGGCTTGAGCAAGGCGGTGGTGGGAGGGGGCTGCTCAGCTGAGGAATACTGCATATACGGGGTGAAGGAAACTATTCCTGCCTTGTGTCTGACGTTGCTGGAGCCTCCCACTAGAACATGCTCTCCTTGCCAGCTGGGTCTCTGGTTTGTTGCTCTCCAACCCCAGGGAAATGCAGGGCTTCATTCCTGGCTCTCCCTGGACTATGCTTTCTGTCCCAGGAGCACAGGACATGCTGGCACAGGTCAGACCAGCAGCAGGTGCAGCCCAGGTGCTGCCTCTTGAGGTGGTGGCGGGAACAGCCATCCCAGCTGGGAGGGACACAGAGCTCCTCTGAAGGCACTAAGGGGGCAATCGGTGTGGGGGGGCTCCGTGCTCTCCGTTTCGTGGAGCAGCAGCCTCACACCTTGCATGGCAGCTGGGCTGGTAGCGTTGCTGTGGGTCGCTTGTCCTGTGGAAAGCCCTGGCTGTGTCCCCTGGGAGAGCAGGAGCTCGTGATCTCTGCTCCCACCCAGGTCTGCCTCACGGACGGTGCCAAGGATGAGTGCAACGTGGTGGAGGTGGTTGGACGAAACCACGAGAACCAGGAGATCGCTGTGCCTGTGGCGAATCTGAAGTTGTCGTGCCAGCCCTTGGTAAGAGGTTGTTTTGAAGACCCAGGTGGGATGCCTACAGGGAACTGGAAATCTCTGGGTGTTGACCTTTCTCCTAGGATCCTGACCATGAGCTGGTCTGCAGCTCGCACGGCAGTGCCCTGAGTAGCCTTGGCCTGGCTGCAGATGCTCCCAGAAGGACATGTTTAACCGGGCCGGGTGCTCTGCTGGGACTGCAGGACATTCTGCTTTTTACTTCTGCCACTAACTCAGCTCCATCTCTGTCTGTTTGCAGCTGAGTCTGGACAACTTCAAGCTGCAGCCTCCAGTGACCTTCCGGCTGGCGGCAGGCTCTGGCCCGGTACACCTTGCCGGCTGGCACCAGATCGGTAAGGACTTGTGTGTGGAGAATGGCTTGGGAGGAGCGAGGGGTATGGAGGGGGCTCCCTCCAGCACGAGTGCCAGCTGGGGGTCCCTGGGAAGATGCGCTTGAATGTGTTCGGTGCCTCCTTTGGGCTAGTTCCCCAGGGACCATCTCTGTGCAGAGATTCCTTCCCTGCCATAAAGCCTTGCATGGGAAAAGGGGTCCGGATGATCCACACTGTCCCTTTTCCCGTGTCTGGCTGCTGCCATTCCCCTTTGACACCTCCCTCAGCTGGGATACAGCTAATTGCCCACGAGCTGCTGTTAAAACACTCCGCTGCTCTTTGGGCTGCTCTGCCCTTGGGGTGTCTAGGGGGTCGCTTGCATTTGCCAAAGACCTAATGGTGAGCAGCGGAGTTATCTGTGTGTCCCAGTGCCCAGGGAAGATGCTTCCTTTGAGGAGGATGAGGACTTGTCTGATGAAGAGAAGGAGGAGCTTGCTCCTATCGTGCCAGCCAGGAAGCAGAGGAGGCAGCAGTAACTTATCTCCAGGCAAGGTGAGGGGCCGGGTGGCTGTGGTGCCTGTGTGGCAAGTGTGGGTGGAAGCTGCCCTGCTGCAGGAGGCTGCTGGTCTCAGTCTGCTTCTTCCTCCAGGTACTCACTGGGATTTCTCTCCCCGGACCACGTTACCTCTGACACCTCTTGCCAGGACCTCAACTTTTGCTGCTTTGTAGGGTTTTTTTGTTTTTAGGACTTTTTTTTCTGTTAAAACCTTTTGGGGAGCAGGGGCTGCTCCCAGCATTGGGGTGTCTCCCTTCCCACAGCCCTGGGAGGTTGATCCCAAAACTGGATGGATGCTGCTGGTATATCCCCTCTCCCCCATCCCTGTGCTGGGAGTCGGGGGTGGAGGAGGTCATCCTTGCCCTGTGCCTTTTTGCTGTCCTGGACCTCTGATCTGTGCACTCCCTCTCCCTGGCCCTGAATACCCAGTCCTGGCCCCTTCCCCAGCGGATGGACGTAAAGCCAGCCGTGGGACAGGCGGTTTCACTGATTCTAGTGTGTTTGCTTTTCTTTGCTCACAATCCGATAGCTTTTATACACTTGGAAGTGTGAAACTGGGGCCCAGGCTGCAGCCTCAACTGCAGTTGTGGTGGGGTGGGAGCTCACGGCCTACCTGTGATTTGGGAGGAGGTTTGGGTCAGTCTGCTTTGTAAAGAACCGTTTTTACACTCTGAATAAAGGTCTCTCAGGCACCAGCTCTGGAGGGGTGGTCACTGCTGGCTGGCAGGTTCCTCCCACGCACACTTCAGTGGGAGATGCTCCTCCGTGTCCAGCCCCTGACGCTTGCTTCCCTTGACGATGCTCCGGAGCTCCCAGGAGGGACCGGGGAGCTCCTCTCTCTCCCTTGTGGGCTCTGCACGCTTGTGCCCCGTGCGCCAGCTCAGCGCTACATCCAGGCTGCTGAGGGAAGGGGCAGGGACCCAGCTCCGTGTGTGCTCCCAGAGGTTACCCAGCTGTTGGCAACACCCCCCCTGGTTTGCACCACATCGGCCTTGATGCTGGGAGGGGTGAAACACCAGTGCCTGCACGGTGTGGGGCAGGTTGGAGCTGTGACCTTTGCTGGGGTGTCATGTCCCTTCTGTGTCTGGGTACCTGGAGTGGGTTTGATCCGCATCCGCCGGGCGGCACCGCTCACCCCTGGGGCTGCTCCTGTCCTTAAATGTTTCGGTGGCGGTTTCCCTGCACTGGATCTTGCATCCCTGGCCCGTGGGTCAGTGCCTGTGATGCCGAGAAGCACCCTGTCCTGTTCTGCCTTGCTGCGTCTGTTGGTGCCCCGGGACAGTGGGTTCATGGAAAACTTCCAGAGTGGATCCTCGGCTCCAGGCTCCATCCTAGGTTGTGAGTGGGGATGCTTCTCCCCTCTGGGGCCTGTGCAGCTCCCCTCCATCTCCCCACTGTTTCCTTCCGGCCCCAAACAGCCCTTGACCAGCACGGGGGGAGGCTTTGGTGCCCCAGCCCGGTAGCCCGGGACCGTGCACCCCCGGGAGGCGCCAGCGGACAGAGAAGAGCCGGCCTGGGGGAGGCGACCCCCGTGGGCTGTGCACGGCCCCCCGCAGCAGCAGGGGGGATGCTGGGGGGAGCCGGGAGAGGCGGTGGCCCTACCCCGGTACCCACCGGCGGCGCCGCTAGGTGGCAGGCGGGCCCCATGCGGCTCCGGCACCGACCCCCGCGGCGGTACCGGTGTCCGGCGGCTCACGGCACGGCCGAGTCAGCATCCTTGCCGGGGGCAGAGGTGCGGGAGGGTGTCCCCCCTCCCCGAGGGCTGTGAGTGCTGCCTGGGCCCCAGCGCTGCTGCAGGGTGATGCCAGGGGATACCCCAATCCCAGAGCAGGCAATGGGAGGGCTGGGGGGTGTTAGCCCCCCTCCTAAGTGACTTGGGGAGGTTTGCTCCCTGTTCCCCAGAATGGTCACAGCCTTGATACGCTCAGTTTGGGGAGAGGGAGATAAATGCCGAGATGGCAGGCAGCTGGGGGCGGCGGGGGGGGGGGGGGTGGGGGGGATGCGCTCACACACAGCGCTTAATAAGGAAGGATGGGATTACAGGGGTCACGCTAGGTGAGCAGCTTCCTTTGCCGAGCTGATGGTATCAAAGCAGGTGCCCCCGGCTGCAAATACCTTGGGCAAACAAACAGGGCTGTCTAAGAGCAGGTGAGCTCGGGCACGGCCGGGATGGGGGGTGCTCAGGGGTGGCGGGGGGCAGGGGGCTCTCTGTACGTGGCGAGTGAAGCGTGGGGCTCCCAGTGTGAGAGTTGTCTTGTTCTGCATAGGGTGGGGGGGAAAATTAAGTGGCTGTGTGTCTGTGTATGTACGTGGACTCCCCGTGCTGGAGGTACATGTAAGGCTGCGGAGCCCATCGCTCTCCCGTGGAGTGGTGGAGGTGCTGGTACCCAGGGAGCCAAATGATGCCCCAACCCAGGTGATGGCTCTGGGGTTGCATCCTCTTGGCTCCGAGCATCCTCCCCTCTGCTGCATTTCAGGGCTCTGCACGCTGACATCGCTGGGGATGGATCCCTCCCTGCTCCGGCAGCAGTGGGGAGCCCTGACCCTGGCTGAGCACTGCAGCAGAGGAACGCAGCCATAGCACGGCTCGATGCGGAGGTCACTGTGCGTGAACACCAAGGCCATGCACCCACACAGCCATGCTTGCCAGAGCCCTCCCGAACCGGCCCACTGGGCTCGGCAAGGGGCTCGGGCCAGTCGCTGCAGGGTCTGGCCCAGGTGCAGCCCACCCTGGGCTGGGGGCCTTGGCTCCAGACTCCAGCCAGGTGGCTGGACCAGGCCAGCAGCTCCCCAGGGATGCTCCAGTTTCAGAGGTCAGGTCTGATTTGATTTTCCAGGGATGGAGGAGCGGGATGAGGAACTGCACTGCTGCGCATGGCCAGGCAGCGGTTTTCCCAGTTCTGCCCCAAGAGTTTTCCTGCTGGGTTTCCACTCAGAGAACTCGGGCCCAGGGCGGCTGAGAGGCGCAGCCGTAACCGTGCTGTAGGTGGGGCTGGTCCCCTGCTCCGTGAGCTCTCTGTTGCTGGTTCCCACACGGAACTGGGGTAATACTGCTGCTGTCTGAGGCTTGGCTGCCTCGGAGGAAGCCACAGGGACACCCCTGGAGATGCAGCATCCCCCCTTATCTGCGAGGTGGGGCAGAGAGCTGTGGGGCAGATGTCACCTCGGTGGTGGCAGGAGCCAGGAAAAGTGCCAGCAAAGCCACCCCCAGCCAGGATCACCGTGGTGGTGGGTGTGATGAGTGTCCCGTTCTCTGCAGCGTTAGCAAACTGTGCACTCCCCGTTCTCTCCTGCTGGGCAGTGGGCGCAGGTATCTCTGCTATTGCCTCAGGGAGCCACTGGCAACCTAAAGCGCAAGGCTGGCCCCGGCAGAGCTGAGCTGGGGATGCACTGCAGCCAAGAGGGGATGCAGCAGGATTTGGAAGGGCCAGACTGCTGGTAATTCCCATCCTCTTCCCATCAACATGCCTTGCAGAGGGAAACGCACCGGGGTGCACTGTGTGGGAAGAGCCTTGTTTGCTGGAGAAGCTGAAACTCAGGTCTGGGGTCACCTCCAGCTTGCACTGGGCCCTCCCCAGAGTGTCTGGGAGCCTGGATGTGTGTGTGTTCACCCCACTGGCTGCTCTGCAGGAGGAGAAGAGGCTCCTCCAGCTGTCGCTCCCCAGCGGGTGCCAACGGCTGATTTAGCACGGCTGCTCCCGGCTGCACATCCCGGCCCAGGAGGTTGCTGTGTCTGCTTGCAGTGGGGACGCGTGTCCCCAGCTCCACAGCGCTGCCCAGAATACAAGAGGGAGTTGTTTCCATGAAGGTGCTCCTGCAACTGCTGTGGCTTTATGGTGAGCAGTGGGGGCACAGCAGAAGGTGCTGGAGGAGCACGGGGTGACGCCAGAGCAGGGGTTGTGACATGAGTTCGGGTGTTAACTCACAAACACATAAGAGGGTCGTAAAAGTGAACATGGTTGGGCTGTTCAAGACAGCCTGGGTGAGGCTCCGTCACCGCCACCCTGCACCATCCCCTCCTGCATCGGCGTTAGCACTGAGATACCCGGGGGTCACAGGTGTCTTGGCCTTTGACCCCCCTGAGGCCCAAATCTAATCACACTGGGCTGTCCCTAACGCTGGCAGGACTGTCACCGCTGGCCACACGTCCCTGCCAGGGCTGCACTATGCCCCAAGGGCATTTAGGATCTGCCCGAGGGATCCTCCCAGGGAGGCACTTCTCTACAGGGAGCGCAGGGACCTTGCGGTCCCCTGTTCCCAGCCCCACTGCTGGCAGAGCCCTAGGCTGGAGGGGCAGCATTCGGCCTCTGTGGTGTCCTTGCTGGTGATGGCTCTACACAGGGACTGTGGGGCACCCCACGCCCCCTCCAAGCCTCCAGGCCCTGCTCCTCTGATGGGCTCTCAAGGGATGGAGAGCCCTTGAGTTGCAGAGCACGAGGTTTTTGGGACTGGATAGGAAGGATTGTTGCTGATGGGCAGAGCAAAGGAGGACAGGGATCTCATCTGTGGCAGGTCTGCTCTGCTAGACCTCCTGGTACGCAGCTCACGGAGGAAGGCAGCGTGGTCTTGTGGTGGGGCTGGACCCTCAGGAGATGGAAATTTGGCTCCTGGGGAAAAAGTGGAAGCAGAGCCATTGGAGAGCTCTCAAAACCCATCTGGACTCCCTGGGTGCTTGCTCCTGTGCCTAGGCTGGCTACCTGCAGCCCTGACCCATCCCAGCAGACCCTGGAGATGGTGTCTGCACCATGGTAGAAGCTCAGGCATCTTGTGCATGACGTGGCCACACTCCAGGATGGTGTCCCCTGCCACAGTCGGTGCCTGGCAGAAACCAGTTACAGGACGTCTCCAGGCTCTGGCTGTGGTTTTGCCTGGGACCGCGTGTTCTCCCCCTTCCCAAAACAGAGAGGTGTGCAGGGTGGCACAGAGATCAGACATTGCCCTGGGCATGGGAGCTGGAGAGGAGCATGGTACTTCTGCCAGCCCCAGTGCCAGCGTGGGGCGGGGGCTGTAGAGCTGACAGGAGCTGAGGGCTGGACTCGGACAAGGGCTAGCAGGCAGGTTGGGGGAAGGCCCATAGGGCTGGCCAGCAAGGTGAGGGGCTGTGGCCAAGCCGAGGGAGCAGCAGGTGCCATGGGGAGCATGCCCACCTCACCACTTCTTTGGGGTTCGCTCTCAGTGGCCCTGCTGTGTCCCTCTGCCCCCCCCCGGCTCTCGCTGGGCCGTGTGGGGTGCCCCAGGGGCTGCCTCCCCGGGGCCAGGGTCAGGACGAGCTGCGGCTCTGCCGGGCTGGGATGTCAAAGGGGCCATAACCCTGGTGTTTTGCAAACTCCTGGGGTCAGCAGTTCAGCTGCCACTGACACAGGGGCCGGGAGACACACACGGGCATTTTGGGTGGATGCTGTAAGCAAACAAACGAAGGTAGAGTTACAGCCAACGACAGCAGCCCCCCCACCCCCGGCTACTGCTGTTAGTTTTAGGCTTAACCCCCCCTTGCAAGCTGGGTGCAGGAGTCCTCTTCCTAAGGGGATCCAAACCAAATTGCCCGGCCCGGCTGGCTGGGAGCCCAGGCTGGAGCTGGGCAGCAAAGGGCCAGCATTTGGCATCTCTGTCCCAGCTGCTCGTGGCCCTGAAGGAGCCTCTGAGCCTGTCCCACAGAGAGGACAGTGACCCCCGGCACTGAGTGACAGCTCCCACCTTCCTGGGTGGTCAGTGAAGCCCCCTCCCACCCAGCCTGGCTTTGACCCCCCCCTTCCCAGCCCTGCCTGATGGTGTGTGGCTGGAGACCCTGAGGAAGGTGCCGCTGCTTGGGCTGGGGCTACAGTGCTGGGGAAGTTGTGCCAGCTGGGAATGTCTTGGGACCAGGTCCTGGAGATGCTGACTGGACTGTGCGATGGGGTCAGGAATGAAGTGGAGCTCCTAAAAGCCATGAGCACAGGCATCCTCACCCCTTCTCCATGCACGTGTGTCATGGCCATTCCTGGTCAGTCTGCTTGTTTACTGACCCCTCTTAGATTCAGAGCAGATTTACATGAAAGCGCTCAACCTTGGGTTTAAATCATGCAGTGCTGGGATGCCACCTTCTGCCTGAGCCACTCCCACGTGAACTGCCCTCGCTGGGAGCCTTCAGACTTTGTTTCTGGCTTGCCTAGCTCCAGCACAGCTGTGTGAACCCTTTCCCAAGCTGGGTGACCACAAAGCCATCCCCGTTCTCTTTTCTTGCAGAGGGATGTGGCCTGGGGTTGCGTCTCCCCGTGGGTGCCCTCCACAAGGCTCCTGGACTCGTTCCGCTCTGCAGATCTTCACCCCTGAGCCCCCCATGTGCTGGGTGTGGGTGCCAGACCCAAACAGCACCGGTCTCATCAGACCTGAATGTAGCCATGAGGTGGATGCTTAAAACCAATGGCAAATCCTGCCGCACATCCACGGATGCCCTGGATGAACTCCTGCTCTGCTTGGGGACCAGGAGCGAAGCTGCCGTGTGCTGAGCCACCCAAGGCCGCCCTGGCCGTGCTGGCAGCCCTGCTGATGCGGGTGGTGAGCTCTCCTCCAAATCACCTGGCCTGGGCAGAATCTAGCTGTGACTCTTCTGACCCACGGGAGCATCGCTGCCTGGGAGTCAGCACGGGACCACCGAGGATGATGGAGCCTATATTGATGCCGGCATTTCCAGGAGCACAGCCTGGAATTATGGAAGCAAAGGCCACGTTTCTAGAAAGCTGTGGGGCAGAAGGGACAGGAGGTGATGAAACAGCCTCCAAAGGGCAGAGGAAGGAACCCAGTTCCCTAAAACGAAGTTGCAAGAGCAGCCTGCTGCTGATGGGGCCAGGTCACCCAGATTGGTCCTGCACAGGGGTGGGCACAGCTCTAGGGGGCTGCAACCAAAACCCCATCTCCTGGCCTGGTGTTCCCACCACCCACAAAACATGCTTCAACCCTGCTGCTAGAAATTGAAAAGAGAGGAGAATTAGTTGTGGGCTGTCTCCCCTCCCCGCTCCACGTTTGCCCCGGGGCTTCCTGGGCGCTGTGGGTAGCAAAGACAAGGTCATTCCCATGTAACACATCCCGGTGGGGTTCGGCCAAGTTCCTTCCCTTTTGGGGGTGGGGGGAGAGCAGGTTAATGGCGAGTGGTGGGATCGCCCCAGGCTACTCCGCGTTGCTCAGCCATGGAAGAGCTGCTGTTGCCTCCGAAACGCCCCATTAATGCTGCGGTCCCTTTGTGAAGGATCAGCAGGCTGGGCTGCGGGGCTGGGAAGGGTGAGGGTGACGCGGGCTAGCATCTCGCTGGCTCTGCTGGGAAGCCTCTGTGTGTTTATTTTGGGGTGGCAAAAGCCGGTTTATGGCCAAGCATCCACAGGCATGGCTGTGAAGTGTTACAGGATCCTGGTTTGCATGCATTTTGGCTCTCTGTCGTGGGGTGTTAGAAGGGAGGGAGATGCTAGGGTGAGGGCAGTGCTGCCCCTGCTCTGGTGTCCTCACCTTTGTGTGCCCCAGCCTTTGGCTAACCCTCAGCCCCACACCAGGCATCCCACTGCCTACACCATCCCCTTTCGCAGGCAGCTGCTCTGCAGACTCCCCAAGCCCTCTGTCACTGCAGAGAGGGGGTCTCCTGGCCCTCCGGCCGGCTCAGTGTTTGCTCTGCTGTTGCAGGTGCTGCTGTCCTCCATCAGTCGGGATTAGCGCTGTGGTCCTGTCTGTGTCCCTGGCCTGGCAGGGAACTGTGCCTGTTGGCCCTTCTCTGCGAGTGACAGCAATGTCCTGGTTGCTTCTCCACCTGATAGTTTCCCCTGTAGAGAGATGTTCAAGCCAAACCTCCTGCGGGTGTTTTGCTGGCTACTCCTCACCCAAATTCTCCCAGTCTCCTCTTGTGAAGTCCCATTTTGCTAGGAGCCCTTGTTTCTGCTCCCCCCAGTTTAGACTGGTTGACCCTAAAACCGTGGTGTTACTTTTCTTGGCTCTGCCTTTCACAAGTAAGTGATGCCAGTGGGGAGTTTTTAGGCTGACGCTCAAGAGAAGCTGGTCACAGCTACATCTTGCTGGCTCTGACCTCTTTTGGGGACCGGGGTCTTGCTCTGCTGTCCCTCACCTTATGGGAGGAGAGGGGTGTCAGTGGACCGTTTCTGACCTGGACTGGGCCAGGCAGGGATGATACTCTAGAAGAAGCAGGCTAGAAGCTGGAGCTGGGACCTGCCTGTGTCCTGCAGATATGTGAAAGGACACCCTGGGAGAGAGCAGGGTTGGTGATGGGGTGGCCCTGGGTGAGGGGTGCAGTGCTGAGGGTCACAGGGGGAATGGGGAGAGACCCCTGCAGCATCCCCTGCACTCTCTCCGGTCTCTGCTGTAGAATGGCACAGGCAGCATCCTCCCAGGGTCTCACAGTCACTCTTCTGCTGCCCCCTCCATCCCCTCAAATCCTCTCCTGGTCTGCTCACTGCCAGACTGCAGTCCAGGCTGCTCCAGAGGCTGCCCCCATGGTTCTTGGGTGCCAGGAGGCTCTATGTGGGGTGCAAAGGAGATGGGGAAGGTTTGGGAGTAAGCCTGGACCCCAGTCAGGCTGAGTCAGCCAACTCGGTGTCCTGGATCCTCTCTCAGCTTCTGCTTCTTGGTGTTGCAGCCCCGTGACTGCAGCGGGGCACCCTCAGCTCTGTGGGAAAAGGGGTGAGAGGGCTGCACCTCCCGCCCCCGGCATTTGGTACCTCGCCTGCAGCATTTAACATCCCTGAAGAACATGAAGTGTGGGAGCTATTCCCTGAGGAAACACGGTCCTGCGACTGCCCAGCCTAAACATGGTCCCAGCTCTGCAGATCAGAGCACTGGGGCAGTGGGGCAGCAGGACGGGGCCAGATGGGACCATGCCGATAGCCTCCTCCAGGGATCACAGCCTGACGGCTGCCTGGAGTGCTGGGGACACAGCAGGTCCCCAGGTCCTTCTGCTGGGAGGGGATTTCTTCCCCCGGCTCCACAGCAGCTTGGCCTCAGCCCAGCTGGTCTCGGGAGTGCCGGGCTGGGGTTTCTGTGCTCCGCAGGAGACCCAGACGTGCCATTTAGCCTCTCAGTGCCTGGAGGTGGAGGGGACCATCACCGCGTGGGCCAGGGGGCTTAGCTCGGACGGCCTGCGAAGAAGCTGATGCGCAGGCTGATTTCCCATGTGCTGCCTTGCACAGGCGAGAGGCCCTCCAGAAAGGTTTGTTTTTTACTCAAAAAACAAATTGGGGGTGGTGGGTTGTCATTCTTGACGCAATCATGGGTGACCCCGTGGTGGGCTGGGAAGCACCAAGGGGAGGAGGGAAATGCCTCTGTGCAGGCTGCGGGGCTTCCCTGCACGGAGCAGATCGTGGCCACGAGCCGAGGTAGCAGCAGAGGTGGGACGAGCCCAGCAGCCGTGATGCTGCCTGTCCACAGTTGCTGTCACCAACCCGCTTGTGCCCCCCCTCCCCCCCGCCCAAAGCTGGGGTAGGACGGGGGCCGTGGAGGCTTTGGCTGTGGTCCCGAGGGTGGGGGGCAGGAGCATCGTCTGTCATCCGCTGTCAGGAGAAGTGTGGCCGCCCCTGGGTGATCCCGCACCGGCTGGGTTTTACAGCCATGACTGGCACTTGAGCCTGTTTGCTGAGGGCAGGGGGCACACGGGGCTGTCAGCTCGCGGCTGCCTCTGACCCCCTCCGGGACACCATAAATCTCCCGCTTTAAGGCAGCCTGGGCTGTTCTGGACACGGCGCGGTTGAACGTAGCGTGCGGCGCGCAGGACAACGTGTGGCCCGACCCTGCGCCCGCCAGAGGCTACGCGGGGGTGGCCGCTGGTGAGCAAGAGCAGCACCCGGGAAAAAGACAGTGCCTAAACCCCTTCAACTTTTTATGTATCAAACAAAGCGAGGATTGTCTGAATTTAGAGCATCGGGAATATCTAGTGCTGCCTGCTCTGCTTTCGCCCGGTTTTCCTTAGGCAACCCGGAGCGGTGGATGTGGGGAGCTGCCTTACCTGTGCCGTGGCACATCAGCTGCTCCCACGGGTCGACACGGGGGGGTTTTCTCCTGAGCATGTGCTGGAACAAGCAGCTGGGTGTGTGAACGTGTGCTGCCCGGGGAAACCCACTCGTGCTTCAGCCGGGCACCTTCAGTACCCGTCCTGCCCATTCCTGCAAAGCTCCCGAAGTTAAACGTAGGCTTGGCCCAAGGCTTCTGCCTACGTGCAGGAAAACCCATCAGGAACATCCTTCTGGCCTTTGGCACTGAGAAAATGGGAAGGAAAATGCACAACGGGCTGATTTTGTGGGAAATTTTGGACAGATCAAGGCAGTTGCCCACCCTACGCCGTGCTAGGTCTGATGATACCAATACAGGGGCTTGAGCCCCGCGGGGCCAACCCGAGGATGGGGCAGCACCCAGGGTCCCCTGCCCGCCTGCAGCACCCCCCGCCAGTGATGCTGCTGGGCAAGACCAGCCCCAGAGGTGACCGTGGGCAGCGTTTTGGGGTGAAACTGTAGAGTGTTCGGACGGGAGAGGTGCGGGGGCACGTGTGTCCGGGGTCACTGGGTGCCTGAGCAAGGGGGAATATGCGCGAGCTGGATGTCAGCGCGAGACAGAAATGTCCCGTGGCTGCAGCTGGCGTGTGCGAGCTCGGGGGAGTGTATTTTTGGGGTGGGGGTGAGCAAAGAGAAAGGTGCTGGGGGACATGCAGAGGGTTGCGTGTGCACGGAGGGGGCTGATTGCGTGGAGGGGTGGAGTGGGAAGGTGGGGGCTGTGCGGGAAAAGGCTGTACGCGTGCGTGAGCTGCGTGTGTGACAAAGGGGTCTGCGTGAAGGGCCTTGTTTGTGTGAATGCATGTGCCCGGGTGGGCTGCATGGGCGTGTGTGAGGCTGTGTGCTGGGCTCTGTGTGTGTGCAGGGCTGTGTGTGTGTGCTGGGCTGTGTGTGTGTGCTGGGCTGTGTGTGTGTGCAGGGCTGTGTGCGGGGTTGTGTGCGGGGCTGTGTGTGTGCTGGGCTGTGTGCTGGGCTGTGTGCAGGGCTGTGTGCGGGGCTGTGTGTGTGTGCGGGGCTGTGTGCGTGTGCGGGGCTGTGTGTGGGGCTGTGTGTGTGTGCAGGGCTGTGTGTGTGTGCGGGGCTGTGTGTGTGTGCGCGGGGCTGTGTGTGTGTGCAGGGCTGTGTGTGTGTGGGGCTGTGTGTGTGTGCAGGGCTGTGTGTGTGTGCAGGGCTGTGTGCGGGGCTGTGTGCGTGTGCGGGGATGTGTGTGGGGCTGTGTGCGGGGCTGTGTGTGTGTGCAGGGCTGTGTGTGTGTGCGGGGCTGTGTGCGGGGCTGTGTGTGGGGCTGTGTGTGTGTGCAGGGCTGTGTGTGTGTGCGGGGCTGTGTGTGTGTGCGCGGGGCTGTGTGTGTGTGCAGGGCTGTGTGTGTGTGGGGCTGTGTGTGTGTGCAGGGCTGTGTGTGTGTGGGGCTGTGTGTGGGGCTGTGTGTGTGTGCAGGGCTGTGTGTGTGTGCGGGGCTGTGTGTGTGTGCGCGGGGCTGTGTGTGTGTGCAGGGCTGTGTGTGTGTGGGGCTGTGTGTGTGTGCAGGGCTGTGTGTGTGTGGGGCTGTGTGTGGGGCTGTGTGTGTGTGCAGGGCTGTGTGTGTGTGCGGGGCTGTGTGTGTGTGCGCGGGGCTGTGTGTGTGTGCAGGGCTGTGTGTGTGTGGGGCTGTGTGTGTGTGCAGGGCTGTGTGTGTGTGGGGCTGTGTGCGGGGCTGTGTGCGTGTGTGGGGCTGTGTGCGTGTGTGGGGCTGTGTGCGTGTGCTGGGCTGTGCGCAGGGCTGTGTGTGTGTGCAGGGCTGTGTGTGTGTGGGGCTGTGTGTGTGTGCAGGGCTGTGTGTGTGTGGGGCTGTGTGTGGGGCTGTGTGTGTGTGCAGGGCTGTGTGCGTGCTGGGCTGTGTGCAGGGTTGTGTGCGGGGTTGTGTGTGGGGCTGTGTGCGTGTGCTGGGCTGTGTGCGGGGCTGTGTGTGTGCGGGGCTGTGTGTGCGGGGGTTGTGTGTGTGCGGGGGTTGTGTGCGTGCGGGGGTTGTGTGTGTGCGGGGCTCTGTGTGTGTGCGGGGCTGTGTGTGCGGGGGTTGTGTGTGTGCGGGGGTTGTGTGTGTGCGGGGCTCTGTGTGTGTGCGGGGCTGTGTGTGTGCGGGGCTGTGTGTGTGTGCGGGGCTGTGTGTGTGCGGGGCTGTGTGTGCGGGGGTTGTGTGTGTGCGGGGGTTGTGTGTGTGCGGGGCTGTGTGTGTGTGCGGGGCTGTGTGTGTGCGGGGCTGTGTGTGTGTGCGGGGCTGTGTGTGTGCGGGGCTGTGTGTGCGGGGGTTGTGTGTGTGCGGGGGTTGTGTGTGTGCGGGGCTCTGTGTGTGTGCGGGGCTGTGTGTGTGCGGGGCTGTGTGTGTGTGCGGGGCTGTGTGTGTGCGGGGCTGTGTGTGCGGGGGTTGTGTGCGTGCGGGGGTTGTGTGTGTGCGGGGCTCTGTGTGTGTGCGGGGCTGTGTGTGCGGGGGTTGTGTGTGTGCGGGGGTTGTGTGTGTGCGGGGCTCTGTGTGTGTGCGGGGCTGTGTGTGTGCGGGGCTGTGTGTGTGTGCGGGGCTGTGTGTGTGCGGGGCTGTGTGTGCGGGGGTTGTGTGTGTGCGGGGGTTGTGTGTGTGCGGGGCTGTGTGTGTGTGCGGGGCTGTGTGTGTGCGGGGCTGTGTGTGTGCGGGGCTGTGTGTGCGGGGGTTGTGTGTGTGCGGGGGTTGTGTGTGTGCGGGGGTTGTGTGTGTGCGGGGCTGTGTGTGTGCGGGGCTCTGTGTGTGTGCGGGGCTGTGTGTGCGCGGGGCTGTGTGTGTGCGCGGGGCTGCGCGCGGCGGTGCAGCCCTGTCACTCAGAGGCCGGCTGACAGGAGCTGCCTCTCCAGCGGCGGCAGATAGCGCTGATTGCTGATTCGAGGAAACAAAATAGCAATTGTAATTATGGGCTCTGATAAGATAAAGGAGGGCGCGGGGAGCGCGGGGACCGGCAGCGGGGCACGGCCGGCAAATTAGCAGCTGTCACTCAGCGCCGAGCAGGCGGCGCCGGCCCCGGCCAGGTACCGGCCCCGGGGGCCGCCCGCCGCATCCCCGCCGAAGCCCCCGCCCCGGTGCGCAACAGGTGGCGGGGCCGGGAGCGCCGGGGCTCGCCGGAACAATGCAGCCCTCGGCGGCCCTGCCCGGGCTGCGGGGCTGAGCCCCGTCCCGCCGCCGACCGGCACCATGGCCCCGCACCGCCGGACCTAGGGCCGCCCGCCCGCCTCACCAGGTAAGCGCCCGGCGGGGATGCTCCGGGGGGTCCCGCTGCCCGCTCCCCAGCCCGGCTGCGGTATTTGCTCAGCCTCGCTCCCTCTCGAAACTCCGGCCACCCCCTCACCCCCCCTCCTCGGTAATCCTTTTAATGTCTGGCACGTCCCGGGAGGGCTCGCCCGCCCGGTCCCAATCCACAACGCGCCCGCGGAGCGGCGAGCCCCCAGCTAGGGAACCGCGGCCCCGCCGCCTCCTCCCCGGTCCTTAAACCCCGTTTTGCAGATGGGGAAACTGAGGCATGGGGCGGACGTCCCTCCCCAACCCCTAGCACCAGCCCCGAGCCCGGCGGCACCTGGCCCGCCGCCCCCCGCCTCCTCGGCAGGTACCGCCAGGCTGGGGAGGGGAGCGGCGGTCCGGCCGGCCTTCCCGCGGCCGCCCTCCGGCCGCGCCCGCCCCCGCCGTCGGGGCTTGCGGGCCGGCCCCGCCGCCTCCCGGGACGGCAGCGGGGCCGCGGAGCGGAGCGGGGCGGGGGGCGCCCCGCGGCGGGGGGCCGCCGGCCGTGCGCCCCGGGGGCTGGGCGGGAGGGCGGGCGGGCCGGCGGGGGCCTTTCCCCTCTGTAGCCGCTTGTGCCCTCCTTTCCTCGGGGCGAGGACGCGCCGGCCGGGCGAGAGGAGGAGAGGAGCCGAGGCAACGCCGCGCCGCGCCCCCCCGGGCGCTCCCCGCCGCCGCCGGGCCCCGGGCTCCCGGCCCCGCACCGGCGCCGCGATGGACCCCTGCTCCTCGCTCTTCAGCTACGTGTGAGTACCGGCAGCCCCGGCCCTGCCGCCCCCGGCCCGCAGCCCCCCCGGTTCACACCCCTCTCCTGCTTTCTCTCTCCCCCCTCCCAGGTTAATGCACTTGTTCGTCCTCTGCCTGCAAGCCCAGGTAAGTGCCCGCTTGGCCGCCCGGCTTTGTTCGCTCCCCGGGGGTGGGGTGGGGGGGGGGGTGCCCGGCCGCCGAGCGCCCCGGGCTCGGGAGGGAGCAACAGCCTAACACGCAGGAGGCGAAACTCTCCCGGCTGTAAAAAGCCGCGACCGGGGTGGGGGGAAATAAGGTGCGGAGGGCTCGGGCTGCGGGGCAGGGACACCCGGGGTTTCAAGGGATTGCGCCGGGTCATTGTTGAGCAGCTTTAGGTCCCGGTGCGCCCCCCCCCCCCCCCCCCCCCGATGGCATCGTGGATACCCCTGTTCCTCTTGCCGGGTTATTTTTTCCTCTCCGCTGCTTTATCGAAAAAGCAAAGCGGAGTTAAAACGGGGACGAGAACCCCCACCCGCACCGTACGGGGGCTTTGGTGAGGCTTCAGCGCCGACTGGTACCGCCAGAGGGTCAGGAGCGGGTCCAACAGCCCGGGCAGAGCTTGTGCGACGCCCGCACACCAGCAGGCACCCGGCGCTTCAGACCGGGGTGAAACCCCCTTCCCCCGGAGATCACAGGTGCAGAAGCTTTCTTTAAAATGCCCCTTTAAGCTACTTTTTTAAAATATATATATATATATTTTTTTTTTTTTCCTGGAAGCTTGGGGGAAAAAAAAACTCGAGTTTCCATCCGAAGGGAACGAAGCGCCGGGAGTGTGCAGTTGTATAAAAAAATAGCTGTAATATTTTGGAGTATGAGATGGAGACTAAATAGCAGCATGGCTAATGACCTCTCCTCCACATGGTACCCTCATCAGAGCCGGGAGAGAATCCTGCTGCATTATCCAAAACCCGTCTATAGGAAACACACATGCACCAGGCAGAAGTGGAGGGAGAGCGATGACATTGTCAAGGGGAGATATCTCTATAAAGCCAGCTTGGGGAGAGCAGCGGCTTTCGCTTTTATTGGGGTGGTTTTTTTCCCCTGTTGTTGTTGTTGAAGACGAAGGGAAACCTTCCCATTTGACGTGGGGGTGGCGGGGGGTAGTCCCTGCCTTCTGATGTTGAAAGGAGCCATCTCCTAACATTTGCTCAGAATACATCTTTATAAATGTCAGGGAGCAGCGAAACCTTCCAGACTTAAAAGAGGGATTTGGGGGGGGGGGGGGGGCGGGCGGGGAGAAAAGACTTGTGTGCAAGCTCACGAGCCGCGGCTGAGGGGACAGCAGGTTTGGCCCCTCGTGAAAATCATTTAAAGCCCAGGGACAGCAGCGTTGGGTCTGGAGGGGACAGGCTGCGGCTCCGGGGCTAACGGGTTTGGTGTGCCGGGGCTGGGGATGACCCCGCTGCCGCACGGAGCAGCTGGCTGCGGTGAGGGACGTGTTCGCACGGGTAGCGCGTTAGTATCCTTGGGGTTCTGCGGCACTAAATACCCAGGCTGGGGCACAGATTTCTTATAAATCTTATACCTCATAGCTCTAGCTTCTCTGGGGACTTTGTACTTAAAAAGCTCAGGAAGTGGGGTGTTTGGGAGCAAATAAAGAGCCTGGGACCCAGGGGAAAAGCAGCAGTTGGAACCCATGGGGCAGCCCCTGGAGTATGTGTCCAGAGCGGCAGCGTGCTCCTGCAGAGGCAAGAGAGGCGTGGGACCAATGTGTCACCCCTCAAGGTGACAACCCAGTGCTGCCAGGATCCCCTCCAGCGCCTATCCTTGATGCCCATCTCGGGTACCTCAGTGCCAGCTGGGACCCACCGGGTCCTGGGGAGGCCTCACTGAGCCCAGTCACGCTCCACATAGGGCATGCCTGGAGCGGGCACAGCTCTGTGAAGGGCTCTGGTCACCGCATCCCAGGACTTGATGCCCCTTCTCCCGGGGAGCCTTTGCTGGCACAGGAGGTACCACCGCAGTCCCGGCTCCGTGCCTCGCCGTAAAGCCCAGCTGGAGGCCGGCCAGCTCGGCTCAGCCCAGCCCATTCACCCCTCTGAGGAGTAGAGATTATAATGGTGTGTCGTATATTTTTTAATTTCCTAAAGGTAACTGTTCAGTCCCCACCTAATTTTACACAGCATGTGAGGGAGCAGAGCCTGGTGACGGATCAGCTCAGCCGGCGGCTCGTCCGTACCTACCAGCTGTACAGCCGGACCAGCGGGAAACATGTGCAGATCTTGGACAACAAGAAAATCAATGCGATGGCAGAGGATGGGGATGTGCACGGTAAGGACGCGCTATGGCGAGGGGGGGGGAGCCGGGGAGGCGTTCGCAGCCCAGTGTGGCGATTGATGATTTCCGTCCTGTTTGTTAGCCAGAAATCATTACAATCGTTCGGCTCGCGGGGGCTTGTAAAGGGAGAACATCGGGGCTGGTGATCAGTGGTGGTGATTCAAGGTGAGGGCAGGTTCCCTGCGCGTAGGGAGGGGATGGGTGCTTGCAGGGTGCTCTGCTCCTTCGTTTTTCGTTCTTGCTGCGCACCTGACGCAGGGCTCGGGGCTGCGATGTGCTGAGCAGCTCCAGTTGCTGCAGCCCGGCTCTTCCTTCTTTTCTTTTGGAAAAGAAATAGGATGGCAAGTTGAAAAAGAAAAGGGGGGGCGGTGTGTGGTGTGGAATAGAAGGCGAACAGAGGCTTTGGAAACCTTCCTGAAACTAGAACTGTCCGAAGTGGTGTTGTCCCTCCTTTCCCAAAACAAATCCCGAGGCAGTCGGCTGTGGGTGAGGATGCTACGGTGTCCCCAGAGCCAAAGTTGGGGGGACCCTGTGAGTGCCTGTGCTACACTGCATCCCCCTGTGTCATTGCCCTGGCACCCCCTCCCCAAAACCTTCGCTCCCCAGGGTAGGGGGACCGATCCCTGCGCTGGAGACACCCGCAGCCCAAATACTTTGATCGCGTGTGCTAATAACACGTTGGGACGGTCAAACGCCGCGCAGGGGTCAGCGGGGCCAGCGAGCCCCGGGGCCGGCTGCGGGAGGCCTGATCCTGCACCCGGGTCAGGGCACTGCCTGTGCTCCCGTGTGTTGTACGTAGGAATCACAACTGTTTTTCTTTGGTATTAGCTGCAATTTCCCTTTCTCGCTCGAGGAGATTAGTAGAAACACTTTTCTTCCTTCCCCTTGTGGTGTGGGTTTTTTTTTTTTTTCTTCCTTTTGCTTTGGCTGAAAATTTTGTGCCGGACTTTAGCAGTTGAAGCAAGGCACAGATTCCGTCTATACGGTATTCCATACATCCAGCAGTAACCTTCCAAATGAACTATTCCCATCCTAGAGCAGCTCCGGCTTGCAAGGGCATCAGCTAATTTCCCAAGCAAAAAAAAAAACAACCCCGTCTTTAGTGCTATAGCGCCTGGATTTTAAGAGGCAGTTAGTGCATATTGAAATAACGACCAGGTTTAAATAAGGCCAGGAGGAGGGGACTGGTGGTGGCTTGAAAAACTCTATTAAAATGTAATAAAAGAAGGTTAAGCATTTGAAGAGCTAAGGAGGAAAATGAAGACTGATCTAAACCAGAAAGAGAACAAGCAGTTTTTCAGATGTAAAGTTTTAAAAGAGTTGCAAGTCTGTAAATGTTAAAATAGAGGTTCAGGATTGTTCTATATGAATCTCTAGGGAGGCCCCCATGTCTGGAAGAACTATTAAAACGCTTCTTACTTTCACCTTTTTTAACATTTCCTGAATACTTTCTCCTCTTCGCAGTCCAGTTGGGGGATCAAGTGTGTCTTGCTGCATTTTTTCAGCATTTACGTAGCTACTTTCCCTTCAAAGTTTCAGCATGAAACATAATTTTACCGGGATAAATCTGTCACTTAAGTGAAAGAATGGAGCTGAAAATGTTAAGCTCCCCCCCTCCACCACCTCAAAAAAGCAGGGGGGCTGGGAGAGAAGAAAGGACTCCCCCAAGATGTTGTTTAGAAATTCACTTTTGCAGCGAGGAGCACCCCCCCTTCCCCAAGCCCTTCCTTCTGCCTTTTTTTTTTTTTCTCATTTTTGGGGGTGGGCGTGTAAAAGGGGTTGATTTATTTTTGCAGATGACCCCTTTCCCCACGCTGACGTTTTTACAGCCGACTTAACATCGAGTCCGGCGTTTTCAGTTATCTGTCTTAATTGTCAATATTTGATTGACTTTTTTTAATTCTAAGGGAAGGCGGGTGGCCGGTGCAGCCAGGCTCGTCCCTCCCCTGGCCGTGCTGGCCACCGAGTCCCGGCGAGCGGCTGGGACGCCGGCACAGCTCCCCGACGGTTTCGTCTGCGCCCCTGGTCAGGGATGGCGTTTGTGGGGTTTGTGTGTCTGGTGGTGCAGGTCCCTGGGGACAGGTTGTCCTCATCCTTCACTACCGGCGGCTGGTGGGGCTGGAGCTGAGCACCGGCCAGGCTCCTGCGGGGCGGTGAACGAGGCCGGCGGCTGTAAATCATGGGGGGAGAAAGAAGAGCCCGAAAGAGAAGCGATGTGCATCTTTAAAGCGGGGTTTTGTGCTCGCTGGGACTGAGGCCTCCCCCGCTCCCTCCCTCCCTGCTCTTTCTATCTGTTGGAGAGAAAAATCAATTCTCCTCAAACCTTTTGCTGCCTCCAAGATCAATCTCCCCCCCTCTTTCCCCAATATAGATAAAAAGGGGGTCACTGTCTCAGCGCTTCGTCTGCGGAGCGCCACAGCTCCCCTGCCTGGTTTTGGGGGTGCTGGGTGTGTGCCAGGCTCTGGATGTTGGTGCCAGTGTGGCACAGCCTGGAGTTGGCTCTTCCCAAATTCCTCGTTTCTCAGTCAGCCCGTGCCCAGCTGGGGGTGGGGAGCTGTGGGTGCGGGGCAGTTTGGGGATGAGAGCTGCTGCAGGGTGACGTTGGCTGGAGGGGGTGTGGGGAGGGGGTGCCTGCATGTACATCAAGCCTGGCTTTCCTGGCAGCACCAAATCGGTCAGCTCCAGCAAATTTTGGGATGCCCTTTCCATTGCTCAACGAGTCTGCTGCCAGCACTGCCTGCTTGCTGTCCCCAACCCTCAGTGCCGTTGACCTCAGCAGTGCCCGTGATGCGAGGGATGCAGGATCAGGGCATCTCAGGAACAGAGAGGCAGCAGTTTGCTCCCAGCCCAAAGTGCGATTTAGGCTCGCTTTAGCTTGTGCGTGTGCCCACAGCCTCCTCCTGCCATTCAAAGCATCCTCCTGCAAAGCCACCAGCTCCAGAGCCCCATCGCTGTCCCCACTGGGGATGGACGGTGACTGAGCATCCTGGGGTAGAGGTGTGCAAGCTGGGGCACACCACAGGCCTGAGGAACCCAGCAGCCCTTGTGCAGAGAACGGGGAGGAGGAATGAGGCATCGGTGGGCTTATTCCCACAAAAAGGCTACAGGCTTGGAAGCTTTGCGGGCTGTGCACTAAATACCATGCCAAATTGTGCTTATGGCACTGTAGGGGCTGATGCTGGGCGAGAGGTTGATGGTGGTGAGATGGGACAGTCTCAGTCTCGGCTGGCTTTTCAGTGCCACGGGGACACCTTTGGTGCTTGGCACAGCCCTTTTGAGGTGCAAACAGGTAGCCACCATCGCCATTAGGGCTTGCCCCTGGGGACCAGAGCTGTCTCTGGGGACAGCAGCTGCAGGGCCGGGGAGAAAGATGTCCTGTCCCCATCCTCCCCCTTCCCTGGGGATGGATGGGCTTCGGGGCTCAGGTTCCCAGGGCAGAGGCAGGGAGGGAAGGTGACAGGTCTATTTATAGGCGGCCCATCGACCCAGCGATTTGCATAGCTCCTTCGGAAGTCGATCGATGCCTCCATTAAAAAACTGAGACCAAATCAATACGCCCTCTCAACTTGTGCAAAGGTGAAAGGCATTAAAAGGATGGCCGTACCCTTCACGCCTCCCCTGCCAGCTGCAAAGTCACTGCTCCTCCTGCAGCCCTGGCTCGAAGGAGAGACACACAGCGGTGTCCCCTGGGCTGGGGACAGCTGGCAGCACGCTGTGCACTTCCAAAGGGTGCTGGCCTGCTTCCTGCCTGCAGGCTCGCCTGGACCTGCCTCGGTGTGCAGCGCAGTTGGCTTGTTCTCTGTCAGGCAGTGCATGCCCTGCCTGCTGCCCTGCTTCCCTCCTGGGATGTCGCTGTGTCACCTGAACCGCTGAGCCCTGTGGAGCCGGGCAACGCAGAGCTGCTCCCCCTAAAGCATGGCTCAGGGTGGCAAAGGAGCGTGACCAGGGTCATGCAGGGACACAGTGGCAGGGGAGAGGGGCCAGGGCTGGCTCTTAACCTCGTGCCTTGATTTTAGGGCTTTCTGTGCTCACAGTGCCCAGTGTCAGGCATTGCTGGGGTCTCCATCCCTGTGCTTGCCCCATCCTGGAGCTCCTCTCACCTCTTTCCTCCCGTTTCTCTCCCCAGCCAAGCTCATCGTGGAGACGGACACCTTTGGGAGCCGTGTGCGCATCAAGGGGGCAGCCACAGGTTTCTACATCTGCATGAACAAGAAGGGGAAGCTGATTGGCAAGGTAGGGCGCTGGGATCAAGGGTGTCGGGGAGCCAGGGAGGCGCTGTCGGTGCTGAGCGGGTCTTGTTGGGAGAGGATACAGACACCATCCATGGGGATGTAGATGTGAGTCCTGGGGGCTCAGCCTATGCACCCCTTTGGAGGTTGGGGGGATGAGCGATCCTGTAGCCTGGGAGGTGGGAGGGAAGGGGGGGAGAGCAGGGGAGGTGGGCGGGTGCCGCGTGGGGTGCATTCCTTGTATCTCCCTGAACAAATAGGCAGATTGCTGGGCTATTCTCCCTGATTACATGGTACAAGTGCCAGGAATGTTAAGATGCTCCGTGGGGCTGGCCCCAAGGCCAGGCCGCGCTGTGCACAAGTTAGTCACGCTCCCTCCGATTCCCGATGCACCCTCCCTGAGAGCGGAGGAGGCTGGATGTGCAAAATCCTGCTGGGATAGCGATTGTCTGTGAGGATTTTCCATAGTAGCTCCTTCCCTGGGGGTGGCCGATGCGGTTCCCCTCCCTGGTCCTGCTGCTGCCCGTAACGGGGAGGAACTCAGCCTCCAGCTGTATCTGTGAGCATCATCCCCACAGGCCCCACATCACCGCTCCTGCCCCTTGATTCCCCTGCTGTATTAAATACCCCGGAGGGGTAGGATGGGTGGGTGAGCAACCACTGAGAGGAGAGTTTGCTTGTGGTCTTGCTGGTGGGGGAGTCCAGCCCCTGGCACGGATGGGGACAGGATGGGAGCAGATGAAAATCCCCTTATGGGTGCTGTGGAAGGGAAGGCTGGGGGTTGCCCACGCTGGGGCTTGTACCCTGGTGCTGGCATCACGCTGGACCAGCGAGAAGAAGCCTTTGACCGTTGCTTAAATCCCACCTCTGTCACCTTCTCAGAGCAACGGCAAAGGCAAGGACTGCGTCTTCACGGAGATTGTCCTGGAGAACAACTACACGGCGCTGCAGAACGCCAAGTACGAGGGCTGGTACATGGCCTTCACCCGCAAGGGCCGCCCGCGCAAGGGCTCCAAGACCCGGCAGCACCAGCGGGAGGTGCATTTCATGAAGAGGCTTCCCAAGGGCCACCAGACCACCGAGCCCCACAGACGCTTTGAGTTCCTCAACTACCCCTTCAACCGGAGGAGTAAAAGGACTAGAAATTCCAGCGCCAAGGCCGTCCCATGACTTGCCTGCCTCTGCCCGCCCTGCCTGCACCTCTCCCGGGGCACTCGCCTCCGAGCTTGGTGGACTATATGTAGAGACTTCTGCGTATGGGTATTAAACACACACACAAAGAAAAAAAAAAAAGGGAAGGGGGGAGGAGGATTAAAAAAAATAATTACTTTAGTCGTTGATAATTTTGGGGGCTTTGTTTGGTTTTTACAAAAAAAAAAAAGAAAAAAGAAAAAAAGAAGAGAGGCTCTATTTTTGTACTCCAACTTTCAGAGATATGAAATGTTCAAAGACTGGTGAAGGGGGAGGAGCCCTTCGCTTAGAAATGTTCTAGTCTGTTTTTGGGGTCGTGTTATTTTGTAATTTTTGGGTTTTGTAGCTCTAGGGGGAAAGGAGGAAAAAAAATCACCGTTTAAAACAAACAAGCAAAGAAAAAAAAGGAAATTCAAATCTGGGAGTGATATGCTACTTAAAGGAACTGAATTAACGCTTACCGGAGAAGATGGAGAGGTTGGAAAACGATTAAGGGGAGGGGATTTATTTCAGAGGTGGTTGGAGACCCCCCGGGCGGGTTTCGCAGCCTGGGTGATGTGTGGGCGCTGCTGCGCTGCGGGGGCTGGCTGCGACGCCCGGGGTGAGGACGGCTGGATGCTCTCCTTCCTCAGATGTGCCTACTTCTTCGGCTGAGCCAGGGGTTGCTGGAAGCCACTGGTATCCTTCTGAAAACGCTGCTGGCTTCCCAACTTACTGTTTTTCTCAGGAGGGGACAGGGGTGATGGACGCCCCAGAGAAAGTCCCGAACTGACTCGGTACCTCTAACCCACGAGAGCATCCTTGGCATTTGTTTGGTTTTCGGCTACTAAGGCGAGGCAGCGGGCGACGGCTGCCGTGGAGCGGGCTGGTAACTGGTATCCTTTTTTTTTTCCATGTGGAAAATGTGAACTTCTTACCAAAAATTGATATTTTTTTCTGTTTATTTTTTTATCAGATAGACGTTTTCATCCGTAAAATTAAAAAGATGTTTACAAATTACTGTGGAGCCATTTCGGGCTGGTTTTGTCATAATATTCCGTTTGTGGTTGGCACTTCCATTGTCAGCGGTCTCCTCCAGGTTTGCTATTTGGTGAGAAATGCCGCTGTCCTTGTCCTACTGGGAGAGATTTTTCTTTCAAAATTTGTGCTGACAGAAGCCCAAGTTTTGATTTAGGGGAAAAAAACCCCAAAAACCCAAACCTCCAAAGGAAACATTAAATCTCTTGAGTGAACATCCCCAGCCAGCCCCGCTCTGCACATGCTGCCCTGGGACTCTCTCCAAAGGGTTAAAGCAATTATCCTTCATGGGGAGGGCAAACAAAGACACTGGATAGGAGCCAGAACCAGGGGTGACTTTTCATCCAAGATTTTTTGATTGTTTGGGGTTTTTTTTTCTGTTTCCTTGAGGATTTTTGTTCTGTTTCGGTTGTGTACAAATTGAATATGAAATGATTGAAATATTTATTTAATATGTGCATTAAAAATTTGTATTAGTCTACCCGAGCCTGATGCTTTCCAGGGAGTGGCTGGGGCTGGAGAGACAGGGTGGAGAAGGCTGAAGGAGGATGGCGAGGTGCGGGATGGGACTGAGGTCTTGGTCCCAGATGAGTCTTGTGGAAGTCGTGGCTTTCCTTGCAGCAAATGCCAGGTTTGATGGGCAGATGCCACCTACCTGCCTTGTGGGGACAGGCCCGGTGCAGGCTGGATGGGTGCATAGTGCAGTGTAGCCTCGATATACGTGGAATTTAAGCATGGGATGAGGCTTTCCAAGAGAGAAAGCTGATATGTGGTCTCTTCTGCTCTGGATGAGCTTGGTGTTTGTGCACGACGAGCTGTTGGGTCCCATTCTTTGGATACTCAGCCCTGCCTAGGTGCTGGGTCTTGCTCAGAGGGGCTGATAGATGACCAGGATACAGAGTGGTCTCAGATGTGGAAGGATGCAAGAATGAAATTGTTAAATATGTTTTTTAAAAAAATAAGAAGTGTAGGAGTGGAGCAGCCTCACAGGGTGAGACTGTCACTGTTGCCACTGGTCCTGCCCTCCTCGGCGTGGTGCCTGTGGCATCGCTCAGTGCCCGAGGTGTTGCCTGTGTGCAGGGCAGGAGGATGAGCAGTGCCTGGCTGATGCCATGGGCCGGGCTGTCAATGGATGTCAGTAACTTCAGGGATGGAAGCCTGGGGCTGGAGTGCTTGGCTGTGCTCTGTTTGAGCATCACTGCTGGGTCACAGAGGCCGTGGGTGATGGTCATAGGACAGTGCTGCTGAAGGCAGAGGAATTGCCTGGCTGTCCCAGGAGGGACCCAAGGGCTGCAGGAGCTGACAGCACTGGGGCAAGCCCATGTTGTGGCCTCCAGACTACAGGAGCTATAAGTGTATGGTTCCCTGCCTTTCCCCAGGCAGGGTTGGTGTTTGATAGTCCTTAATGGGTGCTTTTCTTTCATTAATTAATCTAATTGCTTTTCCTAATGGTTTTGTGAACATGGGTGAATTGGTGCTGGTTTGTTGCTCCAGGTAAGGGTAGCAGAGGGGCAGGACTGAGTCCATGCAGATCAGCCGATGTCCCCTCCCTTGTTTTCTGTACCTCAGGGGCAGCAATGGCAGGGAAGAGTGTGGAGTGTATGCTCAGCCTCCAGTAAGGCTGTTCTCTCACCCCTGCCATCCCAGGGTGCAGCTGAGGGCTGGAGCAGGGGGTGCCCTGTGCCCCTGCACAGCTCTGCGCCACACCCTGCTCCCACCTCTTGCCTTCTGCTCAGCTGCAGCCTGCCTTTGCAAAAGGCACCCAGGCCTAGCTCCTGGGAAGGGATCCCCTGCTTTGCCAGCTCAGTTGGTCCGTGGATAATTAGCCCCCTGTCATGAAAGGGCTTTTGGGTGACCATGCTGCTTGGGAGCACCGCAACTTGGGGCTTTGTCTATTGCTTGACTTTGTCCAGCTTCAGCTTCCAGCCAGCAAATGTTGTTTTGCCTTTTCTTGGTAGATTAATGAGGCCACTACTAGTTAGTTAATGAATAAGTCAATTAATTAATGGCTCCTCCTACACTGTCTCTGCACTGATACTGCTTAGTCCCTGACATGGCTAGAGCTGCCTGTGCTCTTCCCAGTGACCTGGGTCCTGTAGGGTCCTGAGCGTGTGATTATCCAGGGCTGGTAGCTCCCACCACTCACGCAGGGAGATGGAGACAGTCCCGGGTGGCACTTGCTGTACCTCCAGGGATGCAGAAACCCTGGATGCTAGTAAAATGCGCAGGGCCAATCATCAGCTTGGGAATCTGTGCCTTTTCCCTCCTCCTTCATCGTCAGCTGGTGTGCGGACCAAGCCTGGAGACAGCCACCCAAAAGGTCTGGGGACTGTGGGACACGGAGCAGGGGCTGGACCCAGGAGGACACCGGGGAGGCTTTGGAGGTGGGTGTTCACTTCCATCAGCTCATGCTGTTAGCATGGGTGCTTTGGGCAGAAACCCCTGCTCCCAGCTAGCAAAGTCCTTCTGACGGGGATGTGACTGTCCCTAGTGCCACCGCTCCTGGTGTCACCCTGCTGTCCCCTTAGTGATGCTGGCTGCCTGGAGGGAGGTGGCAGATGAAGCAGTATGGCCCTGGCTGTTGGCACAGGGATGGCTGCCTTGTCCTGAGCTCCAAGCACCAGGGCATGTGTGTCCTGTACAGGACGTTGATGCATGATGCCAACTGGATGCAGTGATGTCTGGGAGAGTCTGCCTCATGCAACAAGACCGGGAGGTCCGACCAGTCCAGCCAGCCAACATGGGGTAAGGAGTGTGGAGTGAACGCAGCAGGGCAATGCCAGGCAGGGAGAAGAGCTGTTTTCGCGTTAAATGTGGTTATGGCAGAGAAACTGTAGCCAGGCAGGAATAAATGGAAGTGGCAAGAAAAGGGGTCTGTGCTGTCTGAGCAGGGGCTGCAGCAGGGCATGATCCACCAAGCCCCAGACCTTTCAGCGTACACTGTCTCCACTCCCATCCCTTCTCTGGCTTTACAAACCTTGCTGGGCTTCGTCACAGGGCCAACCCATGACAACTTTGCCACGAGGTCTCCTCGGGAAAGGGTGCCCACCGAGCAGGGTGGGCTGCATGATGCTGTGGCAGGGTTGGGGCTCGGCCGGGCCCCCTTGGGCATGCTCCAGCTTGGGAAGGAGGACTGGGGTGTTTGTTTATTGCATCAGGCTCAGCTTTCAAACATGTCCCTGCCATCCCCCTCCCCCTCCTTTAATTAATTCTGGGTAAGAAGTCCTGGCTTTATTGTGCCACCGAGCTGAGGGCTCCCTGTGGGAAAAGTCACACCTTCTGAACAGCTTCTGATACCATGCAAATGAAGGACAAGTCCAGGAAACGCTTTCATCTGGGACCTGTCCAGCCCCCTGCCCATTAATTACACACATTTCATTTGTGTGAGAGCAATTCCTCTCGGGGAAGGGGCGGGGGATGGCCACGGCTTGTGGATCATCTTGGCCCGGTGCTCTAAAGACCCCTCCTTGGAAGGGGGTTTATAGCCAGAAACAGGGATGCTCAGGGGCTCAGTGGGGGATCCCATATTTCTACTCTCACACAGCTACTCCAAATCAAACCGGCTCATTGGCAGGCCATGTTAGGTCAGTAGGAAGGGCTCAGCACTGCCCCAAGCCCTGCTTGGTGCCAGCAAGCCCCTCAGCTACAGACCCAAATGCTGCAGGAGCATCCTGGACAGAGGTGTGGGACAGAGCAAAACTGAGCTCAGTGCCTTCCCGAGGGAGTCACTCCCCAGGGCCAGGAGCGCAGGAGGTGGGTAACTTGGGGCAAGGTGACCACAACATGAGTCCCATGTAGGGAAACATCTCTCCATGCCGCTACTGAAATGCATGTGCTGGGGGACTGCATCACCCTGTGACAGGGCACAAAGCCTTCTTGGCCCAGACTCAACTCTCCTGTTGACCTTTGGTGTCTCTGTGCTTCTCTCCTTTTTGCACGGACCCTCTGACCACAGTGTCCCCAGCATGGCTGGAGCCAAAGGCATGTCCATGCTGGCTCCTGTTTTCCTGGGGCTGATGGGGAGATTTGGTTCCAGATCCTAGAGCAGGCATAGAGCAAGGGGATGTGGAGTACAGTGGGTTTTCACGGCCCGTTTCCTGGCCATGATAATAACACTTAGCACTTCTGTAGCACCTGGGATGCTCCAAGCACCTACACATCTGCTCCTCATTACCACCCCGCTTCCCATTTGCAGCATCTCTACCCCCTCCCCAAGCCTACAGCAGTGACAGCTCCCCCCTAGAAATGGCACCAACTCCCAACTTTCCTCCTGGAAATCTCCTTCGGGGCAGGGTTCCAGGGAACTGCAGCCACCTTCTGCTTTGGGGTCAGGGCTGGAGGTTGCCCTCCAGGACTGGGGTAGGTAGCTTGAGGTGGCGGCCGTGGCTTTGTTGTAGACCTTTGATGGCCAGGTTTGCTGTTTGCCTTCCTCCTGGAGTGAGGATGTGTGGTCTGTGTCCTCTGGTGTTGACAGCACGTGGGCCTGGGGACACATGGCAGCTGTGCCTTGGTGCACCAGAGGAGCTCTTGTGAGATGCTGGAGGGATGTCTGGGATTCGGTTGATGGGAACCTGCAGCCTTCCTGGGTCAAAGCCAGCACGAAGCTGGTGCTGGGCTCTAGCAAAGCTGCTCGTCCACCCGCTGGCCCTGTGCCGTATCAGTCAGAGGATGAGGGAGAGCTCATGTGTGGATGGGTTGAAGATTACAGCCATTATTCCTGATTAATGTCCCAGGCTACTCTGTAACAAAGCACGCTTTAGATGTGCTGTACTGGGAGCAGAGGGGACGCTCTTGGGCTTCATGTGATGCACAGCATCGCTCCTACGTTCATCGAAGCTGTAGAGGGAGAAGGTCCCTAGAGGCTGTCAGATGGGATGACCAAGATATAACCTGTGGTTGCAAAGCCCTAACTCAGAGGCTAGGGAAGGCTTGGCTGTGTTGGGAAGAACTCCACTTTGCTAAGCTTGTGCTGTTGATTGTCATGAATAATAGGATGCTGAGGGCTGCCAGAGCCCCCCCAGTTCGGTGGATACCTGATCTGTGCCCCTGTTCCCATTCAAGAGCTCTGTTCAGTCATGGAGTACACTGCACCGCTTTCAGCCACGGTCATGGCACTGCAAAGGCTCCTCGCTTCCTGGGCTGGCTTGTCCTGTCAATAGGGCCAGTAATCTCTCTTAACTTATTTTTTTGTTGCTGTTAAAACTTTTATAGCAGAAGAAGGGAAAAACTCAGCCTTACTTTTCCTGTGATCATTTTGCCAACTCTTTCTGCTCTAGTAGCACATTTTGGTGGCTAGAGTGTCCTCTTTTATGAGCTGCTCACAGAGTAAACAGCAGCCCATGTCCCGAAGATGTGCTGTTTTGAATGGTTGGCTGCAGCAGGTAGCATAAGCTGGCAAGACAGGCCTAACCACAGGTCTAGTTGCAACCCCAGCAATAGATAGTCCTGGAAAGGGAAATCAAGGAGGGCTGGAAGGTGTCCCTGTGGAATTTCACAGCAAACATGAGAAAAACTCCAATTGCAACCTCCAAAAAACAAGCTGCTGGAGCAGCTGAAGCGCAGGATGAAGAGATCCAGGTTGTACATCGATAGGAAAATTTTGGCTGCTGAGATGTGAAATGGGACCCTGTGTGCCCAAGATGCGGCTGAGGTCCCCATAGCCCCGTGAGAAGCAGATGCCCAGCTGGGAGCCGGCCCTTTGGTAATGGCCTGCGAATTTCCCTCGGCTCTGTTAATTGCCACTTGGCTGCTAGTTACAGCTCCAAGTCAATTGCTGGGAGTGTTGGGCCCTGCAAAACAACCCCTTGAAATCAGTTGTTAGCCCAATTAACAACCAGTTTGGCTTCGGTTCAGGCTGTTAACCATCAAACAGCTAACTGCTGGTAATGATTGATTTCTCAGCAGTTGGGGCTGCAGCAGAGGAGCCAACCTGTTTCACAAAATGCCATTAAAGCCAAGGCTTTGTGAACACATCTGGCTCAGACAAACATTCGAGCTGTCCCACACCAGTAGAGCAGGCAAGGTGAGGGCCAGGATTTCTATCCATTTTGATTAAAGAATGGGCCATTGGGATGAGTTAGGATGAACTGGCGCTCCCATGCTCCAGGGAGGCAGGCAGTGCTATTTGTAGGGCAACCACGCATACCCATTGGAGCATCCCAGTGTTCAAAACCCCATGGATGGGAACTGCGTGGTGCCCAGCTCTCGTACAGGGTTGCTGTTCCAGTCAGCAAACCTGCAAAGATTTGTCCTGTTTAGATGTTTGTGTGTTTCCCCAAATCACCTGGGCCGTTTCCACCTGCACAACGAGCCGTGCGCTTGCGTGGGTCCCATCAACAGATGCAAGCCTGGGGATGCCTCCGGAGCAGCCTGGGATGCTGTCCTGTGTCTGCTGGTGGGTGATCCAGACTCATCTGCAGACGTGAGTATCCCCATGAAAGCCATAAAATACTCCTTGTGTCCCATGCAAGGCTGACAGCCTGGGGTTCAGGCAGGTTTTTGTGTTAAATGACTGGCCAGGTCTTCATCCATTTCCCTCTGCTGTTTCAGGCCCTGGTTGTCAGTTGTGAGCTGGTGGGTTGGTTCAAACACATCGCTGGTGTTACATCAAGGGCTTTTTTCCCTGGGATGTTTTCCCCCTGATCAAAGTGGTCAATTCAAGCCATAGCATGTACAGAGGGGAGGGAGACAGCCACCTGTTAGGGAAGGACTTTGAAAATGCAGAGGATGCGCCGCAGAGATTGACCTTGTGAACGGTCCGTCAGCACCGGGTAGCAAAGCAGCGCAGGGTGGGGAGGGAGTCCCTTGGCGTACAACCCCACGGTCCTCCTGTACTGGAGGGCACCTGGAGACCTCTGGTCCTGCCAGGGCCTTGGCACTGCAGCCTGAGCTCTCTTCTGAAGCTGGGTCCTGGCCACATTCAGCAGGATACGGGCATGTCCACGTGCAGATCTGGGTTCTCTTGATGTTGTGCTTTTGCGATCCTTTCACGGGAGGTACAGTCATCCCAGATTCCCGAGCAGTACGTATGCCAGCATGGCACATGTTTTCTGTACTTAGCTGTTTTGGATATTCCTTGTGCAAGCAGGACAAAGTTGGTTTTTTATCATAAACCCGCTACAAGTAGCTGTGCTCTCTCTCCCGTGCTGAGGAGGCTGGGGAGGCCGGGTTGTGGCTGGGACTCCCCCTGTGCTGAGCAGTGCATTTGCATGAGCTCCTGCATCCTGGGGGGAGTCAGTCAGGAGGTCTCTATGGTCCATACAAGGAGAATCTTATTCTCACAAAGGGAGAAATGAGAAATTCAGGATAAACGGGAGACTTGACTACCCAGCTTTCCTGCTCCTTGGGTCTGTGAGCAAATGCTTTATTTGCAAAATTGATTGTTTGTTTGTTAGAGTATTTATTTGTTTATACGTGTATTTAACTGGGCTGAATACAGGAATCCTGGTCTGGGCATCTGGAGAGTCTCATTCCCGCTCAGCTGTTGGTAAAGGCATCCTTCCAGGGCGTGCTGAGGGTGTCTCTTGCCCGCTGGGGCCGGCAGAGCGCTGGCTGCTCAGGCTTCTTCTGTCTGACAGGCAAGGTCAGTTATAAACAGAAACGGTTGGTTTTGTTGGGGGCTTTTTTTAGACATCAAAAATGCTCCATCATCACCAGGCTGGCTTAGCTTTCAGCAGCCAACGCAAACGGAGCCAAACCCTCAGTGGAGAATTCAGCAGGAGAAGCGGCATAGACTTTCCAGGGCTTTTTCGCCAAAGTCTCGTGTCCTCATTCCTCCTTTTCCCTGGTGCCACGGCAGTCGATGGTGTCCCGGGCTCTGCGCAGACACAGGGTGAGCCCTGAGGAGCTCCCAGCTGGAGCTAAAAGCAAGCGACGTAGCCCCGTTCTAGAGGAGTGGGGAGGAATCGGTGCACAGAAAGATTAAGATCTGAAAGAAATCCTGGCAGAGCCACAAATCAGCTGAGTCAATCTGCAAGAGGCCAAGAAAAGGTATGGAAGTGGCCCAGTGGGGGAAGCAAGGTATATATGCAATAATCTGAGCTATAAATGAAGTACAAAACCACAAAGCTGATCTTTTTCTAAACCTCACATCTTATTCCCCAGCTTTGGCTGAAGGTTGGACCCTCTCCTGTATCCCGACTGGGAGGAACCTGCTTCGGTAGGCGAGCAGATTTCGAGGCCATGAGGATTACTCTGAGTGTCCCTGACAGTCTTCCACAGCACTCGGATGAGAGAATCCTGCTCCGTGCCTTCTGAGTGAAAGCCATAGTCCTTGTTTAAGGAAAAGGAAGGAAAGATATCCTGCAGGGACTCCATATTCCAGTATTATCTGATATTCTTGGTTTAAAATTGCCTAACTTCAACTCACGACACTTGATCTTGCACTCCTTTCTTGTAGGTTACAGTGCCATCCAACCTGACCAAGCTTCTGCAGGCACTGCAAATGGGTTTTCCAGGTCTTTCCAAGCTCTTGTAGGGATTTTTTTTTTTTTAAGCTGATTCCCATCTGTCAACATCTCTTGTGAAGTACAGCCAAGTGTTTTGGCTGCAGCATGTGGTGGTGAAGTCCATCGCTGGCTTGCTTATGTCCAGGATCCTGGGAGGAGAAATGATGCGGTGACCACCCACTGGAGTGGTGTCTCTCTGCTCCAGGCTGGCGTTTTCCGAGAGGTTCTTGCAGGGACTTGCAGAGCTATCAAAGCTGACTGGGGAGCTGTAACCCTCATTTGGTTGAGACCGCTGTAACTCCAGTCTGTTTTAAAGAGGAGAGGCATGGATGGTCCCCGTGGGAGGTGCAGCTAAGGCACAGGCACAGACTCCTGTCCCTTGTTTCCTGCTGCAAAGGCTACAGCACATCTCTAAACTAAAGGTAGCATTCATTTTATGTTGAATCCTGGAATCCTGAGTCTCATCCTGGCCCAGGAGGGCTCCATCTCTGCCATTCAAATACTCAGTTGGTGAACTCTGAGCTATTTTTGCTCTCAGATGTGATGGGTAAAGCGACAGCCGTTCCTCTGACTTCACTAGAATCACAATGGATTAGTTCAGATGTGAGTAGAGGTTGGGTTGACCTAATTATCCCCAGTGCTCATACCTGCAATTCTCCTACCCTAAGCCAGCACAGCGAGAGCAGCGTGTGCGGAGATTGTCATACACCCAAAGGTCTTGGCAGAATCTGTGTTTCAAGCGCTGGTGGTTGTCCCCAGATGCTGTCCCACAGCACTTATCGAGGTGTCACCTAAAGATGGAGGGGACATGACAAGGCAGGGAGAGAAAAGGTGCTGTGGAAACCCCAAATTCCCAAGGGCATGGCTGTGGCTTGTGGCAGTACGTGGAGCACCTGGGGCACCGACCCAAATCCCACCACTATCACAACCTGGTTAATCGTAGGAAAAGCTCTTTCCTACTAATCGCTGCTGGCTGGAAAAGGGGCATCCCCACCGCCTAAAGGAGAGTGGTGGTCGCTGACATGCGCTGAGCCCGCGCAGCCTCCGTCACGGGGCCCAGAGGAGTGTCCCCACTTCACTCCCTCTCAGAGCGATCACTGCGAGGAGCCAAGGGTTTCACCACCTCCCCCCCGCAGAGCTGTGGGTCTGCCATGCACTTGACATCGGTGTGCAGGGGGTGACGATGACTGTCTCCACCGCAGCGGCCCTCTGTCCTCCTCCGGTGCTGCCCTCCAACCGCCTCGCAAGATGTCCTGCTCCCAGCACAAGGCTGAGCGCCAAGGGGCTGCGGTGTGACGCGAAGGTGGCCTCCCCACGGACCACACTGCCAGCTGGTGCGGTGGGATGTGGCAGCCCCCAGGACAGCATGGACTCGGGCACTCCAGTCACCAGTCAGGGCTCCCCGGATCGAGTCTGGGTCTCCCTCCAGGAGCCAAGTTGCCTTAAGTATTAATGAGGATGAGAAACTTCCCTACAGGGAAGAGGGAAATCGCAGCTGAGATTTCTGCCCTGATGGAGAGGTTCCATGAGCTGGGATTTCAGACAAGCCCTAGGCACTGTGATGTGGGATCACCTTACACGCGGTGAGGATGTGGCTTTTCTTTTGTATTTGCTAGTGTGGTGTGGAAGGCTCTCCTGGTGATGTGAGCCAAGGGACAAGCAGCGGAGGGGACAAAGTGGGCAGGAGCGTGAGTAAGTCCCAGCTGGAAAGGCAGAAGGTGGCAGAGGAGCCTTCTCTGCTGGATAGATGGGGGTCCCACCCCTGTGCTTCCTAAAGTACATTCCTTGGGAATGAGTGTCCATGGAGAGGAGAGCAAAACTAGAGCCAGTCAGTGAAGCACAAAGGCTTTTAGTCCTCCGTCACCTTGAGGGTACCCAGAGGTCACAAATGTGCAGATCAAATGAACCCCTCATGGGCTGCTTCGGGGGACCTTCACTTAGGGAAATGCCAGTGAGGCAAAACCTTGGTTACGGGGACAGCTATTTCACGGCTGTTTTGCTGGGTACCACCCACTGCTCCCCCCAGCGCTGGGTGCACCCAATGGCACTGCAAGCTGGGCCGACCTGGCCGTACCCTGTCCCACTGCATGGTCTAGAGGAGCTCTGCTGGCTTCCCGGGGAGATGCTGGACACCGAGATCAGACTCCACTCCACTGTCTGGGCAGCATCACAGGTACCGTGTGCAGAAACCATCGATACTTACGGGTTTGGCTTCCTGGCTGCCATCTGCACAAGAAAACTCTGTGTGTGCTGACTTATCCCCAGGTGGGCTCCCTTGCTGGTTTGTATGCACGGGATACATCCTGCCATTGCTGTTATCTGAAGCTGGTTTGGAGCTGTTATTTGAAGCAGGCCACCTAGTAGGTGGGCACGATGCAAAAAAGCCACAAGAAGCCCAAAAAGCGGTGAACTGGGAAAAAAGGTAGGGCCAGCAGGGCGCAAAGAGCAGGGAAGAGGAGAGTCATCAGCCTGTTAGAGAGTCTTCATCCCCAGAAACCTTCCTGTGCTCCTGTATACTCTGATTTAAACCTGCAGCTGGTCCCTACAAGGGTAGGAGCTCCAAAGTTATTTGCTGCTGTGTCGTTTAAGGGACACACATTGCGGGGAAGCAAATCTTTCCGCATCAATGCAGTGAATTTATGCCTCTGCCAACAGCCTGCACAAAGTCTCAGCCCCTGGCAAGACCAGAGGCAGCAGGGTGAACATCAGGATGCGGCCGGACACCACTGTGGCCTTGGCGGCGAGGTGAGTGCCTGAATCTCTCGTGAGAGGTGTCATTGCTGTCGCAGAAGGCAACAGGTTTCCTTGAGTTATTGGTCCTGTATTGAGCTGCTAGGGAAATGTCTGACCTTCCTTGAAACCAGAGCACCTAGCCCAGCCTGCTTGCCCTCCGGAGTGATCTCTGGGCAGGAAGCACAGGCGAGAGCGATGAAGGCAGCAGCTTTGCTGAGGAAATGCGTTTCATTTGAGCTACACTGCAGTTTTTAGTGGGAAAAATGTTGATGCAGTAACATTCTGCGCAGTAACTAGGGGTGGATTAAAGGTCATAGAGATAATGTAGCATGCTGAATCCGTAGGCAGCAGATGGGAAGAGTCCTAGCCAGACCCACTGGGAAAGTCTCTCTGAAGTGTCTCCTCTGCAGCTTTGTCCGTGCTACTCAAGAACTGGGTTGGCTTCCCTTTCCTAGCAGGTTTCACTCTCGCATAGACCTTTTTCCTGAGATTTAACCCACGTTTCCCTTTGCTTGAGTTAGGCTAGCAGCTCCCATTAACACAGTTCTTTTTGCCACGCTACCCGCTTTTGCTCAGGGATGTTACACCTCTGCACGCTGGGAATGCATGGTTGGCAGGTCTGCACCTGCATCTTTCCCCCATGCTTTAAATCATGGGATGGCAGCTTAGCATGGTGTGGGGGGAGCAGGGAAGTGCCTTCCACTTGTGATACAGGGATGTCTGTGTACCCACAACTGGGTCTCGCTGCAGAGCACGCTCCTGGGTGAGAGGGGGAGAGGGTTTCCCCAATCTACTGCAGCCTTTGCGGCCATCTGAGCTAGAAGCAAAAAGTCTCCTGTGGCGGAGAGCAGGTCTGTGGCAGAAGCATTCCAAGGGACTGTTCTCAGAGGGGTTAAATCCAGCATTGTGGTGTGGGAATACGTGTGTCTCAATGGACAGGGGAGAGAGCCACGGATCTCAGCTCATGACATGGAACAACTGCTTGACCACCTGAGCTCCCCCTGCCCCTTGTGTAAAACTGAGACGGTGCCAAATCGCTTTACAGGTCACTGGGAGTTTAATGCAGGTTTCCCCAAGGTTTTGGGAGCATGTGGCGAAGGATGCTGCAGCGCAAAGCGTTGCTGGTTATTCCACCGTTATCACCCAGCGGAGAAAAATGCAGGGTTCACCATGGCATCTACTGAAATGTCATGGGAAAAAAAAGAAGGCAGAACCCCAGCAGAGAAGTAACCCTGTCCTGCGGCGTGTGCCGTGTCCCCCCCACCCCGGTATTTGTGCTCTATCCCAGCAGAGGGAGCCCGCGTTTATTAACAAGCCCCATCCCGGAGCGAGCCGCTGCCAAGCTGGTACCGCAGCGCGGGCGGGATGCTGGCCGGTGGAGGGAGGCTGCAGAGGTGGAGGGGGTCTGGCGGTGATGCTGACAGCAGGGCTATGCTTCCAACCAGGGCAGCAAGGTTCCTCCTTGCTAGGAACCTCCTGGTTTGCCAGGAGGGTCTGCGAGTAACGCTGCTCCTGGGATGCTGCACCAATGCCAAGGGGCGGATGGCCTGCAAGAGCCGGTGGACGTGGTCCGTGGGGAAAAAGTTTTTGCACTGAAAGATGCAGCAGAACCACGCTAAGATGGATGAACTGAGTTTAATTTGCTCCAGAGACTTCCCCAAGGCACAGTCAGTGACCTGTGTACCTGCATTTATACTGGGCTGGCCAGTCTTAATCCTGTCATCTAGAGAGTTCTCCCAGCAGCGTTCAAAACCATCGGTGCCAAATCCATAGCTGTTTGCCGTCTTGCACCCGAGTCTCAGCGCATTCTGGCTGCATGGCAATGCCCTGTAACCACTCTGTGCACAGGACTGTGGGCCTGACCCACGGCTTCTTAAACCTCACGGGAGCTTTGGCACGATTTCCCTGGGTTTTGGAGGCCCTGTGTTAGCGCACGGAGGGCTGCGTTCGAGCGGTTTTAGTGAACTGCCTTCTCGGAGCTTGTGGGAATGCCCAAGGTTTTCTCTGCTGATAACATGGAATGAAATATCTCCCGAGGAGGCAGATGAATCTCGGCTGTGTGTTCGTTCTTACGGCCGGTAGGATGCCATGGGTGCACACACGGTACAAGATTATTTGGGAAAGGGAAGGTTGTGGGATTGGGAGGCAGGAGGGTCGCAGATCGTTTTAGGCCAAATCCAAAGACTGTTGAAGTCAATGCAAAGCTCCTCATTAGCCTGAGCAAGCACAGGGATATTTGTTTCAGAAGCGAGGGAACAAGCTGGGACGTTTGAGAGCACAGGGATGGGAAGGCAAACGACCCGGGCTGCACTCTGCAGAAAGCAGCAGATGGGTATTTTCCAAAGCAACTTTTGAAAGGAAGGTTAAATTTCTCCAAGATAAGGAGAGCTCCAGCGAGCTGGAATGCATCGCGATTCCCACCCCCCCCCCCCCCCCCCCCGCCCTCCCCTTCCCCAGCTCATCCTATGATAACAGCTGTTGTGTTGGAAACCTAATGCTGATGAAAGAGTTAAAGGCTGGTTGATGGGCAATATCGGTGACACACCTCTGAATTGAGCATACTCCTGGAGTGAGACTGCGGACTGGTGTTACTCAATGAATAGAGGCCACTCCAAGGGAGTTTTTCCTTGAATAGAATGGGGTCAGGGAGCCGCTTTGGGGAACAATGGTTGCCACCGGCTAGCTGAATTTCTTACAATCACACACCATACCCCCTGATCAAATAGCTCCTTTGTCAGTCTGATATAAAAACATGTCATACAATGATGATCTGGAAGAATGACAAGAGCTGGCCTTTCAAAGAGATCAGAAGGGCTTGTTTCGCACAAAAAGAGCCCCCATCAGAGTCAAGACAGAAAAAAAATGGAGAATAAAAGGGGTGAATGGAAACAAACAGCAATAACAACAACAACAGAAAAGAGGGCAAGTTGGAAACTTGGGTCTGGCTTGTTTCACAGCATCCCATGGCCGCAGCAGCGCAGCACGGTCGAGTTGAATCTCTTTCGGTACGGACGTGGATGTCAGATTGCGCTGCCATTGGGTTCCCATTGTCATTCTGCACTGGGACAGAAGAAATTGCTGGATGGGAAAAGGTCACTTGGCCCAACGAATCATCTGCCCACCCCCCCGCCCCGGCCCCGAAAGTGTCTCAACACCATCTCTCTTTCTCACTGTAGTTCTCTCCTCTGCCGTACTAATACAATGTTGGTCTGCTGCCTTTATGCTCCTGTACAAGGTTCGGATTGCTCAGAGGGCCATCCTTGCCCATCTGTTCGTACGAGAGGGAAAATGTCTTTATTCTCCCCCATTGCCTTGTTAACTTTCATATTTTTTGTTTCTTGGAGTGTGTACCCTGTTTTCAACCCTCTTCCCAGGATTTTCAGGGACATAATTGAAAGTCTGGATGAACAGAAAGAGGTTTTTTTTTTTTTCCCCAAAGAATGTTTCAAGATGTGCAGGGTAGTGGATCCCTTTGGCTACTTCCAAGGGAACTGCATTCCTACAGTATCTATCGCCGGAGTCCCAAGAGATGGCATTTACACACAATCATGACAATTATTCGCAAGCCAGAAAAGTTCAGCAGTGCTGGAAGCGGGCAGCTAGAGCTGCCAGACAGTTTCAGCACCTACAAGAGTTTGAGAAAGCTCATATTCAGATTTTAACCTTGTATTATATAAAATAAGGAGTCAGAACAGTCAGAAGAAATCATAGGATGTAAGAGACGGAGCTCTTGGAAAACTGTCCCTGGAAATACACCCACAGTGATGACAATACGCTGAAGCTTTGCCCTGTGTTTAAGTTTTTAAAGTTGTTTTCCTCTTTTTATCACAGAGGGTTGTTTTTTTCCTCAAAGAAAGAAAGAAAGAGTGAGAAAGCTTCTAGGAGACTGTTATGTTTGTACAATTAAGCGCGCTAATCAGGGGGTACCTCGCGGTAGAGATAGCTACCCACTTCCATTTATGCTCTAAGACAAGTATCTGTTATCATCCATGATTTCCTCATTGTATAATATTTTATTTGCCCTTTTCTGCAATTATGTGTAGAATTGGTTCAATGTACTGCTTGTTACTGGGCGTGTATTCATTTATAGGAGAAATACTTGGTAAACTGTATTTACACAATACCCTGTTTATTAAATACAGCGAATATTTATAAACACACACAAAATACAGGCACATAGAAACCAAACAAAATTGTCGCTGACCTGAACGGCTGAGCTCTACAATTCTGTTACCTAAAAACCTGTATTGTACAAAATTAGGGTCATAATGAATCACCTCCTCCCCTGAAACATAACTCTGAAAAGCTGTGCAGCTGGCTGAAATTAATTAGGTCACGTTCTGAGTGCGGCCGAAATCAAGGTACTTAGCAGATACTGGTTACAAATCTCTGGTAGTTTAAGTTGAAAGCAATTACCAGACACTACCAGTGTATTTGAGGCAGTAGAGGGAAACCAGCTGTGTGGTGCTGATTGTGGAATGATGTGGAATGGCACTGTTGAAGCACAGCAAAGCAGTGCCAAAGGCAGGTGAGTCGCAGCACATGTAGCATAAAGAGTCGGAAGGTAGACACTGAACCCAGTATTTAGGCACTTAAATAAAGCGACATTTCTAGTGGTGTTGAGCACCCAGCAGCTCTGCTTGAGTTTTGCAGATACTCAGCAGGCAGTGACAAACATTGTCAAATGGGAGGCAGGTTTTGGTGCAATGGCTTGTATTTAGGATTGCTCCAGCTGGAAGCTGCAAGTAGCACAGAAGGTGACAACTCTGTTCTTAAGTGGGATGCAGCCCCCCTGGGACTGGGTGATGGATGACATGACCTGAGCTGAACGCCTTGTAGGTGGGGAGGGGGTTTCTGCAGTGCTGGTTTTGATCCAGCTGCTGTTAAGGCATACCAAGACCTCACCAGTTTGTGGTCATCCGGGGCTATACGAGAAGCTCGTGGCATGCCATTAACTTCTGGCCGGACTCTGCAAGTCCAGTTTGACTGGGAGAGTGTTGATGGTTTTTAGAGCAAGCTATGAAATCCCCCCCCGCGCTCAGGCCTGCTGGGTGGTGGTGCTGACCTGCAACACCTTTCTTTTTCTTGTTTGAACTGTTTTGCGACGGTGGTGGTTGGCTTTCCCGTTTCTGTTTTGCGGTTCGACTTGGTTGCCGTGTTTTCTTTGTTATGGAAGTTCTGCATAGGCCAGGTGGATAATTTTTGTGTTGTCCTTGGGTGATACCCTGTTTCGAGGTAAAGCAGCGTAATTGTGTTAAACGCAGGGAAACTTTTTTACAACAACCTTACACCTGGCCCGAAGACCCTGGACAACTCAGGGAAAGGAAAAAAATATGTGAAGGGAACACTAAGTGTGTAGTTAACTATTCCAAAGGTTGGAAGGGATAAAAGTCAGGTTGCGTGCTCATCTTAGTCCTGTACCTTTGTCAACAGGTGGTACGATCGAAATTTAAGTGACACTTCTGCCTTCCTCGGGCTGCTGGCTCTGCTGTGCTGAATCTCGCCTGTTCAAATTTCCAGTGAACCTTCCTGCATTCTCCTCTGGTTCTTACCCCGCAGTTATAACCTCAGTATTGGGAGCAAGCCTGGAAAATTTCAGAATGAAAACTGAAACCCTCCAAAAGGTAGGAGCAAATAAAAAACAGAGGATATTAATATAGCAACAGCTGGACTTCAGCTTTAATAATGTATATTTTTTAGAGCACGTAGCGATTCAGATCAGATACAGGTATTCTGCGTGGTTCTGTTAAATCTTAAATTCTGTTCTCTTGCCAGTTACACAATGAGAGGCTGGTACACTACATTAAAATATTAATTACCAAGCCCCTTTCTTTTGACGGGTCTACTGAAGCTACTTCAAATGGATATGTGAGAATTGATCAAAGATTCTGCAGGTTGTTGCCACTGCTCATTTGGGCATTTCAAACCAAAGAAGAACCTGACTCCCATGAAAAAGATACTGTGTTTTTACAAGCAATAAAAAACCTCTGGTCACTTGATTGCTATGGGGATGGATATAACTAAACCAGGCTTTCTTAAGGCAGAGAGCACGATCTGAGAGAAACAAAAAAAGACATGGGAGAGGGAGGGAAAGAGCGAGCGAGCGAGAGCTGAATTGATTTCAGTCTGTTCAGGTCTAGCTGGAAAACACAATGCAGCGAAACGGTCCCTTAGTCAGCAAGCTTCTTTTCCTAGGTTTTTCCCATGGTTTGAAGTGGAGAGGGAGGGATGATATTAGAAAAAGTGTGTGTGAGAGAGAGAGAGAAGGCTGTAGGAAAGGCAGAGAGATGAGAGACATCAGTTGGAAGGCTGCAAAATAGTCCATTCCTTCTGGGGAGTGGAAAACTTTGATGTCCGTGTCTCTGGTTTTAAAGTGGCAGTGTCAGGTTCAGGCTGAAAGGCCCTGGTATTTGAATCCTTGTCCGTGCTTGTGCTCGGGACGCTGCCTGTGCACACACCTGCACATCCAAGCACCTGCTACAGCATCCACGCAGCGAACGGGCCTTGCACTTCAGAGCGGGCAGCCAAAAATAAGCAGGTAGACGGCTTCGTGGATTCCTTGTACAGAAGTTCATGCTGAAGAGAAAGCACGTCTGTATGTTTGTGTGCATGGAAAGAGAGACAAGCTACGGGAAAAAGTGCTGTGGGCTTTACCCCTTTTAAAAAGCTATTCTCCTCCTGGCATCACTAATGCAGTTCTAAGGCTCAGAGCGTGTTACAGGGCTCAGACGTCTAAAGAGACGACGAAGCACAGTTACAGGTACAAGAGAATAATCTATAAGAAGTGTTGTGATTTGTCAGTCATCACACACTAGTAAGTTCAGTTTCACGAGTCCCAGCTGACGCCTGTAAGCCAGAAACCCTTTCTCCTCTGCAGGGTCACAGGCACCTTTCACAGCCCGGCTGTTTGGCCTTTGAGCTGCATCTCAATACAAAGCTACTAATAATTCCGACACACTAACAACGGTAAATCCACTGCAAGCCTGGGGGAAGAGAGAAAGAACAGGGTCAAATTTAACACTTGGGGCACTCAAGTGAATTCTGGCAAGAGTTGGTCCAGAGTGCAAGTGGCTCTTTCTCCTTTCCTCCCTCCTGAGAGCCCAAAGCTTCGCAGTCATGGTGGAGCTGAGAGGGCTTGTGCCCTGCTGGGTAGCAAGCTAATCTCATCGGAATCTGCACCCAAAAATTGCACCAGGCTGCAAAAGCAGAAAAGGTATTTGAGAATTATACAGAGTTTCGGATCAAGCCAGCGACATGTAAATGTTACTGTGATGGTTTTGGAGCGTGAGGGCTCAGTGTCGAGCAAGAATAGAGGCGTACGTGCATGGGGTGGCTTGTGGGTCCTGATGGGAGACAGACAATGGATCAATTTATGTTCAATTGACAGACCTCCTTTATTGGAGAGGGAGATTTTGACTTCAATCCCTGGAATGTCGGCATTTTCCTTCCCAATACTCATTTTCAGTTTAAATAGATAGAGTGAAAGGCCTATTTTCCTGGCCGGTGGGCTAGAGGAGGGAGGTTTTAATGACTCTTTATTCTTGGATTTATAATCTGACACGCTGTACGCACATGTGTTTGTCACAAAACTGTGTGAGGTGCCCACCACCCATTCACGCATTGTCCAGCAGATGTTAAAGCCATCAAGTGTGTTTGCTTCCAGTTCCAAAGGAAAACATTCTCTATTTTGGGATGTGGGATTTTTTTTTTTTAAACTGATTTAAACAAACAAACAAAAATAGACTCGGAGAGGTAGGGTTTACACGATCATAAGAAACCTGTGTAAATGAGGATCTAAGGCTTGTTCCCTGACCCATAAACCAGGCTAGTAATTAGTTGCTCCTGCAGTTTGCTGTTGTCGTCACAAAACCTGAGGTTAGGCTGAGGACTATTTAAAACCACGCTGCCTTAGCAATACGGGATATCTAACCACAGACTTACTGCCCTGACAGAGCGTTAGTTGCTCCCCACAGTAACTCCCGAGAGCCCGCCGTCACAGCAGAGGTCATGTCACGTGAGGTGCTGTAGCACTACAGAAAGCACAGTGCTTTCCCCAAGGGGCTTACAGCCAAAGACCCCAACCCTACAGATGAATCTGCTGGCTGGGACCGTGCACCCGTGTGGTGCTGTTGCAGGACGATGACCTACGGCGTAAGGACAGGGGGATACCTTACTCTGTATTTTTTTTATATACGTGTGCTTCATTAATAAGAGGGTAAAATCTGCCTTATGGCTTGGCATAAGCTGAACTGAACAGAAATAAAGATTGTTTCTAGGACCAACTGATTCTAGTTGCTGCACTATAAATCTCTTAACTTCAGACTGATGAATTCTGTGTTTCACTGATGAAACAGAATTAACCAGTGAGAAATAAAAAACCAGCAGCCTCCCAGTTTGAGAAATCCTACTGTGCAAGAAAGGACTACCATGAAATGTTGCCTCTGGCTGTAGGGGAAGAGAGATGGAAGCCTACAACTCCAGTAATTCTGCAAATCTGTAATTGCTGCAGGTAATTAGGCTCTGTCTTGGTTGCCTGGCCAAGGCAGACCCAAAACTGCTTGTAGGATTAGGCTTGCTCACTTTCCTTGAGCAAATTATTACCTTGTAAGTGATATGACAGTGGAGCATCCTCCAAGAGCGAGGGATCCCTTTGTACCCACGGGCACACGGTGAGCCAGGACGCTGCCAGACTTGCTCGTGGCAGGCTAGGAACTGCATGAAGCAGCAGAGGTGGAAGGCAGATGCAGTATAAAACAGTATCATAGTCGCTGCTACACCGAGGATACTCTTACATTGCTTTATAAACACTCCAAAAAGTTTTGGAACGACCTGTGGAATTAATGAAAACTGAGCTGAAAATCTCTAGAAACAACTTTCTAAGTCTTGATCTTACTCTCAAAGAAGGCAGTGGGTATTTGAATGTTTAGTTCCTCGGGCTCTAAGTATGAAAGGAAAAAGCCCCTAAAATATCTTCATAGGTAGCCCCTATAAAAGAACAAGATTCAAAAGCATTCCTTCAGGAGATCAAGGACGGTCCAGCCTTTGAAGCCTGGAGGATTGGGAAATTTAAAGATCTTTGTGGCAATCATATTGTGCCATTAGAAATCTACCATTTGGAATTGTAAAGCGTTTAAAAGGAATGATTCCAAATTCCACAGCTGTCTGGTGAGTGACAACTTGATGTGGCCTGGGGGGGAGGAAGAAGGTCATTGTTGGGAAAACAGTTAAAATGAACATTTTCTGAACAGATGCTTTAGATAATACTTTGATAAATGAGGTTAAAAACAAATGAAATATTCTGGGTGACTTCCAGAAAATAACAGATTAGTAAAGCAAACAAACAAACCTCAAAGTGCAAAGACAAGAAATAGGTATACGGCTAGAACTTAGCAAACAATAGAGGATATTCAAAATAAAATGAACAATAAACAGGGTCTGAACCAGCAAGACGAGACAATTCTGCTGGCTATGGGAGGCAATACATTTTTTTTTATTGCACTGCAGTTTTGCCAAGCCAAAGAGCTTCTGGAAGGCTGGGCTGCTCATTTTGATACATTAAAATATTTGAGAATCCATTTTTATTGCCTTTTTTTCCAAACCATTCAAGCAGCTCAGCTGCTGATCAAAACACAAAAGCATCGCATGTGCCCAGCAAGTGGATAATGAAAGCGATGCCCCCAGTTTAGTATCTTTGTCAGCAGAGTGTAGTGAGAAAAGTAAACAAACGGCATTACTGATGACACAGTGATTTACGGAATTGTTTGGTTTCACAATTTTCAATGTGTTTATGACTAAAGGTCCCGATCCTGTGGCTGCCGAGAACCGTGTAGGGATGGCTGCTGGCTGGGTGTCCTTAGCACTCGCTAAAAGCTCCTTGTGGATGTGGTTCGGAAGCACACAGAATAGGGTCTGCTGGGAATATTTTTAAGGGAAGTTTTTTCCTCACCCTTTAACAGAACCCACACCAAACAGCTTCTAATCCCGATTTCTTCTGGCAGAACTTTTATAGGTAAAACCAAATCAATATGTATAATTTGGGATAAAAAGGAGAAAATTTACCCCCAAATTCAGCATAACCTTTTAATTTTATCCTCTTTAATCCCTTGATAATTTTTTGTGCTTCTCCTGCAGAAAAGCAATTTTGCTAATCACCTTTGTGCCAATCCCTGCATTCCTGACAATAGCGTGAACAGCTTCCATCAAAGTCTTTGATGTGGGAAAGACACACACACATATAATCTGAAAACAATTCAGCTCCTCGGTTCTCAATGGTGAGCACTCTGCTTTAATAGAGTGCAAGTTCCGCGGAGGTTTCTAATCCTTTCTGCCAAAGAGAAGAGACACAGTCAGGTAGCACACCTTATTCAGAAGTTAAAATAACATGTTACTTGCTCTCAATCAAAACAACTCAAGATCAAAACCAGATTCCGCCAACCCTAACAGGATAGACTTTCTACTCAGATAACTCTTGATCTAAGTGTGTAACAAGTAACCTGCTTTAATCCCTCAAAGCGATGGTGTTACAGATAAGTACTGTAGTAGCAGAGGAGGTGTCTTAAGTTTCAGAAATACACAAAAGCATTGGTTGGAAGGAAAAACAAAACAAAGAGCTGTCCACATGATTGTGTCTTTAGCTGGAAAGGTGTATTTGAGGGCACTGCAAATAATAAAACCCCTTGAAGACAGCTAAAAAAGACGACAGGCCGGTATTGAAATGGCGTTGCGTTCATTGATGCACACTGTTAAAGCACAAGCTTTACAGGTACAAGCCCCCCACTTTTTAGCTTACAAACCCTGCAAGCCATAATGCTGGAATGGTCTGCTACTTCAGCATTTTCCCCAGGTCCAGAGTAGTTGTGGGCCATGGAAGGACTGGGATCTTTGACTGTAAGATTTGGCAGGTTATTGACTTTAGACACCTGCACCGAGTCCTTTACTAGAGTATGAGCAACGTAACGACAATAATCATGCTACGCACGCAGCTTTAGTTCGGAATCTTCCCTGGTTCTCGTTCCTGCAGACACCTACATATGCGCTTACGGCAGCATTGCTGGGACGACTAGTGCCAGTGGGTTCTTTGCCTGTGATGCACAGCTCTGGCAGCTCCACAAGCAGTCACAGTGGCTGACACCCTGCCCGCGGACGCGGACGCACTTGCAGGGCCAACCCTCTTAAACAAAAACCCCAAAGAAAGTCACAGGTGATAGCCGTGTTTTGGGCAAAGGATAATTAGTTACTAAGTTGTAAGGCAATTATCCATACTCGAAAACAATGTTACATGTAAGGGCAACACATAGTAAGTTCAGTGTCCCCTCTGGAGCATATTTTGCCCTCTCTGCGATTCCTGCATGCAAACACACTTCATCTTGTCCAAATAGTTTGTAGTTGTACCTTGTGTCACAAATTGGAGAGCCTTAGGGCCCCGCTTCTACAGACGCACTCGTCCACACCTTGGTCCTGGTACCCCAGAGGGTCTCACTGCCGGTGTCACTTTGCACCCAGGCTCCTTCTGCACTGCCCCAAGTAGTCTCCTCGGTGCAGCGGCACGGCCACGGACTGGAGACTGCTGTGCACTGGAACGTGGGTGTCACACGGTGCAGGGAGACGTGCGCTACGCAGGTGTTGCCTCTGTAACACAGCCTAAGACCAGAAGGGCCCCCCTTTGACTGTCTCAGTCCGATATCCTGCGTTAGGGCTCACCAGGACAATTACTGGTTTATGCTGTAGTTGTGGTCTAGCGGGGCTCTCTCTCTAAGGGAAAAAAATATCCCAACTGGTATTGGTTTTTTTAAAAAACCCAGTAATGGTGAATCTACCATAAATCTTGATAAGCTGTTTCAACAGTTAATTTTGTTCACCACAAAAGCACGCTTTATTTATGAATTTGTTTCCCATCACCTTCTGTCAAGAGATCTTATCTCTTTGTCTGCTAAACAGAAGATCCTGGTATTAGCAGATTTTTCTTCCTGTCTCAGTGCTCACAAGGTATGATCACCTCGCACCCTAACCTTCTCTTTAGAAGGCTAAATAGACTGAGCACTTTGGGTCTCACTATAAAACACATTTGACAGTCCTGCAATCATTCTTACTACTCTTCTTTGAAACCCCTCTAGTTTTTCAACATCCTTCTTGAAATGTTGGCTGGACAAATCATTTCCAAAGCAGTCACAACAGACTCAAACCCAGCGGTGACAGAACCTCCCGGCTCTTGTTTGTTTCCCAGGACAGCACGAGCCCTTTGGTCACAGCACTGCAGAAGGAGCTCACGTTCAGCTGATTATTCATCTTAATGAAGTCTTTACGGAACTGCAGCTTTGCAGGATAGAGTTACATCCTTTCAGTGTGACCTACATTCTTTGTTCCTAGATGTGAGACTTTACATTTGGCTTGACTGAAATACATACGGTTTGATTATGCCTGAACTGGACATCATAGGGTTACGCAGCCAGAAGCACCCTTTGCCTCGTGCCCCATGTTTTGTGACTTCTACAAAGCTTTGCTAGTAACGATTTCGGAATTTTTGCAGGTTGCTAGTAAAAATATTAGTGCAGGGTCCATAAGCTGCCTGTGTGGGACCCTGCTAGAGAAAGACCAACTTGATAATAATCTGTCTTTACAATAACAATTTAAGACGGAGAAGTCATTCAGCTTTTAATAAATTTAATGTTTCAGCCAAAGTCTGTTACAAAAAAGCTAAGTTTAATGTCATCAAAAAGATACTAAGTTGATATAAAACTGCATTCACACCAAGTTTCCATAATTTCATGTTAAGCAAAATTTATTACATTACTTCCCTTTCAATTGGCTACTTAAGTCCTGTACCAGATGTGCTGTTATTTCACCTGAGCTCAAACCTAGGTTGAGACATTTTTAATTACTTGGGCCATCTGATTCACTCATTAGAAATGCTGATAAAACACTTGCTGCCTTCTGGAACTTCCCTGACTGCCAGGGTGTATTGAAACTTGGTGTAAATAGACCTGACAGTTCCTCGGCCAGGGGCTTTGAACCTCTCAAATACGAGGTGTCTGGAGTCGGTAATTTAGTCGTATGAATATGTGAGTTCTTGAGATTACACAGACGAGATGACCTTATGCAACAGGATGCAAGTGCTGTCTAAAGGCCTGTATGCTATGGTAACCTCATTATATGCTGAATTTTTTTTCCCCTGCTCCACTGTGCAGAAGGAGATGTAGACTGTGGTGGGTAAGTGATGCCTGTTCAAAGCATTCTAGGCAGATGATGAACTTCTTATAATTTATATTTTAATTTTCAGGGAGAAATTTCCCCAAGCTTCTGTAGAGTGGAAAGTCCTATAAGAAGGAATAACAACACTAGACACATATTTTCCTGCTCCACTGTGTGTGAAGGACTACTTTGCCATTTTGGACCAGAATCCTCCTTCGTTGTCAGTACTCCAGGCTCCTGTGGATGGCAACAATGACTCAGTTATTATGAACTGTTCTTTTCGTGGCAGAGTGCTTGTATGTGTGTACACACACGTGTGTAGTGCGAGCGCTTTCCAGCCCGAGCTCTGAGGAGTCCTGCAAAGGGGAATGGACCGCATCGAAGGGTCCCGGTGGAAAGCCTTAAATCCGCCGTAGCAAGGCCTGCTCTTATGTGGGGAAGACCCTTTCTTTCACGTCCCAGGAATCTGGGAGTGTTGAAAACTGCTGCGCAGCACCAGATGACCCCTGCTGTCACTTCGTGGGTGACAGGGGCTCCTGACCCTGCTCAAGGATAATTAATGAGCGTTAATCACCTTGCTGTCCACCTTCCATCGTAGGGGTGCAGTGCGTAGCTGGGGTTGCTCCAGGTGGTGGAGCAGATGCTCTGGTTACCTGGGATCACCGTCCCCATCGTTAATTATTCACGTTACTAATGAATCTGTGGGTCAGGTGATGTTACTAATCCCGGCTCGGAGAACCCGTGTGCCAGACCGGGGGGAGGGGGGGAAGGGAGGAAGGGAGCGGGGCAGTTGCGCAGGGAGAGTCCCAGCCGCTCCCGTTAATGAAATAATTCCCTAACGAGGGTGGGCTCGGCGGCCCCGTGCCCCCTCCCGCCCCGGTAGTCGCCTCCTCCCCCGGAGGGGGGGGAGTGACAGGCAGCGGCTCCTGCCCCATGTGACTGGGGAGCGGCTGCCCCCGTCCATGGCTTGGCCTCCCCCGGGCAGCAGCAGCTCCGGCTCCCGGGGAGGAGGGGCAGGAGCTGCTGCTCCATGGGGAGGAAGGGCAGCCCCCGATCCCCCCGGGCGGAGGGGGGATCCCGGGCCGCCTCCCCCCCTTCCTCCTCCCCCTCCTCCCCGCTCTGGGCCTTACCCGAGGAGCTGCTGCTCCTCATCTGCTCCTACCTGGACGCGCAGGCCTTGGGCCGCCTGGGCCAAGTCTGCCGCCGCCTGCGCTTCCTCAGTAGCCGCGATCTCCTCTGGAGGCGCATAGCCCGTGGCTGCCTCAACTCCGGCTTCACCCAGCTCGGCACCGACCTGTAAGCGCGGCCTTCCCGGCGGAAGGGCGGGGGGAGGCGGCCGCGGCGGCTGGGAAAGGCCGGGGATGCTGCGGCCTAGCCGGTTGCTAAGGGGCGTTCTGCGCTCCTGGCGTAATCGCTAAGGGGGGGCTCCCCGCCGCCGTGAGGGGGCGGAGGGAAGGGGGCGGCTATTCTCGAAGCGCGGCTGCGCCGTCTTTAGTCTGCGCCAAGAGGGTTGGCGGGGGCAGGGGAAGGGCCGTAGCGCCGGGCCCGCGGTGGGGCCGCCCCTGACAGGGGAGGGACCGCGTGTGGCGGCCCCGGGACGGTGAGGCTTGACCCCGGCTCTGCCCAGGAGGGTTGAGGGGGGTCTGTGGGGAGGCGTTTCTTGTTCCTGCGAGGAAACAGACGAGCATGGCGGGGGCTTCCCGGGCGCCCTCGGTGCTAGGCCCGGCGGGAGCGGCCCTCGTGTTGGGGCCCGAGGCCCGCTCCACATCAGCCTGGTCCCCCAAGCTGCCCCGGATGAAACACGTAGGGTCGGGGGCTCCAAGCTAGGGGAGGTAGGAGCATGGGCAAACATGGGGTGGCTCCTGTGTGCCCACGCTGCCCCGCGTCTGAGCAGCGGCCCCTGCCGAGGTCTGGAAGAAGCCTCAGAGAAAAGCTGCAAGGGAGCAAGGCCTGGGCTGGGGTCCTGGGGAGAGGCTGGAGTGCGGGCTCACCTACGTTATTAGGTGTAACACCTACGTTATTAGGTGTAAGAGCCTTTGTAGCAGGGGCCCGAGGAGTATGGTTTTTAGATTCCTCCTGCTCACAGACGGAGAAGCTTGCTGGTGATGGCTGTCATGGAGAAAGTGACTCTTGGAGTCTTTGTGGCTTCTGGGTTTTAAAGTTTTGTGGATAGGGGTCAGCACATCGTAGGTTAGGAATAGGTGCGGGCCCTCTTGGCTTTACTGTGCATGACACCAGCATCTTTCGAGAGGAAGTGCTTTTGGGGCTTGGGCCTTGGCAGTAGTTGGTAAAGACCCAAAGGTCGCCTTTCCTCTCAAATTTGCTAGCATATGAAATGCCACTTGGAGGCAGCCACACAGTGTGGGCTTTCCTTGCTACTTCAAGGATCCCAAGAGGTTGTTTATGTTCTTAGGATATATGAATCCCTTCCATTTAGCTGCCAGCCCAGGATCTTGTCATCCAGTGACTCAATATTGCTTCCATAAGCACTGTGTTGACATGGATCAAAACAAGGGATGTTGTTTTTTGAGGCCTGTTTTGCTGCCTCATATTCCTGTCTCATCAATACCACAGACTTTAGAGAAACAAGGCTCCTGCCAGCAGTAGCAGAACTTCAGTGGTGCTGAAAGTCCTTGCGTTGGGTTTTCAGGCCAGCACTGCAGCCCATTCAGTCTTCATGGCTTGAAAGTTAAGTGCAGTTCCCTTGGAAGTCAGCAAGAGTAAGCACTGCAGAATGGCTGTGTGTTGTACTCTGTCTACTATGATATATGATTTTTGTCTCCTGAGGAAATGAAGTTCTGTATTTTTCATTAAGAATAAGGTGATACTATGCTCCTTCAGTTGCAGGAGGGATCAGGTGTACAGCAGAGCAGGTGCAGCGTGTGTAAGGACCACCACTTCCCCCTGCAGAGGAATGCAGGTCTATAAACAGCTACAGAAGAGGTTTGCTAGGTCAGAGGGTTGAAGTAAAGGGAAGGCTGCTTGGGTATCATAAGCTCACAGGGATTTCAATCCTGCTAGGTTTGCTATGAACAGGGTTTTTTTTTAGTAATTCTAGGACGTGCTTTTGTGCTGAGTCCTATTTTCACGTTTTCTTTAAACAACTCTAGTACCAAGTGCTGCTTTTAGCGTTGGTCAGCACTGCCCTGGTCCTGGGCAGTTCAATCATGGGTAACACACCAAGTGACATTACAAGCTGGTTATGCAGGAACCTTGAGATATATCTGGAGGATGAATCCTTTAATTACTTTTAACTTCATGGAAGGATCAGACAATCTTCAGTTCTTTGAAATAGCATGCTGGGTCTTACGGAGAATAGCTGAAAGCCAAGCACTCATTTTCCCTGTGTGGAGATCCAGCATCTGGGGGCAAGTTGCAAGAGTTTTGCCCCAATAAGGTAGACAGTTCTGGCAACAGATCAAAGTCGAGGGCATATCATAGTACCGGGGGTCTGAGTATCTGTCCATCTCCAGGAGAACTGGTGTGAGTGCATGTGTTGAGTTGTGAAACATCTATAAAATTTGTACTTAGCTGAAGGAGAGTTTAATACTCTCTGGCAGTTTGAGGGTTTTGAAAAGCCATGTCTCTTCCATACTGCTTGCTCCTCATGCATGTCGCCAAGATCAAGAGCGTCTCCAAGGTTGCTGCTCTTGCGTTTGAGGGAGTAAGATTTGCTGAGAGAGAGTATATTTATTTGTCTAACTGATACAAGATGAGGAGGGGGTTGAGGCAACCTTCTGGGCACCTTGTCTTTTTTCCTGATTGTAATTCGAAGTGGGAGCCTGGTAGGTTGCTCACTGAAGGTTAAATTTGAGCTGAGTAGGTATTTAAGTGAAAATATCACAGGGTAAATAGAATGGTGATGAAGATGATGGATAGCTGCACCTTCTGGATAACTGTGCTTTCTTAGTGATACAGAGTAAATCTTGAGTTTGTCAAGCTTGGCTTTGACTTGCTCAAGAGCTGAAGCTTCTGTGGCACATTCTGGATAACATTGCATGTGAGGTGAACACTGTTTTTTGCTTTTAGGAGGATTTTGTGCAATACTGTCTGCAATTGAGAAAGCAAAGGCTGGAACCATTTATGGTAAATGTACTTAATGAAATAGCGTGCATGGTTCTAACATTAGATCCTAAAGTGATGGTCCCTGGGAGGCTGGCATAAGTTAAAAACTAGTCTAGGGAGTATTTACTGTTTAAAACAAAAAACCATCTCAGAATAGTTTGATCATTTCTGCTGTTAAATGGCTTTTGATAAGCCATCTGTTAATGCTTTGTAAATAGAGATAAATTTGAGCCTAGAGTGTAAGATAGCTGTGAAACTTATCCCCCCCCCCCCCGCCCCCACTTCCCTTTTTTTTTTAAAGGGTGATTAACTTGAAAATGACACCATTTCTTTAAAATGTTGTTTCTGTTAGGTATATCTTCAGATAATTGTAACAAGAAGATCAGAGGGAACAGACTTCAGTTTGCATGTGAAACAAGTGTTCGCACAGTCAACTTGATTATTTCGGCATAAAGAAGTTTTATAGGGAAGAGGAAAAAAAGTTGTAAGAAACTGGTTGCAAAACCCTAGCTGTTAGCAGCATGGAAAAGAGAAATTGTAGTATACCTGAAACAACTTGATTTCATTTTTTAAATTATCTACTTCTCATCCTGACTATGTACCTATAAAAATTACCACCTGTGGTTATCTCAAGACACGTTCTTAGGGTTAAACAATGTTAAATTGAGTTGCTAATGTTGTCAAAGGAAGACGTGGACTTAATCCCAGGCGCTAGCTGTTACGCTGAAAGGCATATTCAAACCATTGACAGTCTCTCATATTTGCCCTTTCTGGTAGATGTGTCTGTTTGGGAGCTGCAGAGGTAAGCTGGGTATTTAAGGTATTGGTTCAGTCGTGCACTTGCAGAAGTTTGCTTTGTGCAGTGTTTCTCTACGCTTCGTTCCTTGGCGGTGGGAATCACTAGGTTGGCATCAGGGTGAACTACTGTACGTTAGGGACAGCAGGGCCTGACTCGGAAGGGTTCTTAAAGCACACTTCGTGTTAAACATGGGCCGTTTCTTCTTCAAATCAGCAGTAAGTAAATGTTTAATAGAATATTGTGTCACTGTTATGGAAGTAGAGCGTGGTTTTAGATGGATGTGGTTCTTGGCACCTGTCCTGCAAGTCTCTCTCTGTCAGGCTGCCACTCTTTCTCTATAGTCCTGTTAATTTTATGTATAGACCTGTACTGCAACAAGGTGCTGTCATGGGGATGGTAAAAAAATAGTCCCTACACTGAAAACTTTTGCTTCGCTCAGTCATAGGAGCAGCTGAAGCAAGAGTTGGGCCTTGTCTTCGTGATGTAAAGTGAATGGAGCATTTTTGTTCCAAAAATGCATGGCATGTCACAGAAAAGTTAAGGCTTGAGAACACCTTCTTCAGCTAACCTGTAGCTGAGCAGCAGCACAGAACCTTTGGGGTTTTTGGGGAGTGTAGTGATATTACAGTTGTGTCTGGTAGCCTGTGTCTGTTTTGCCAGCTGTTGTACAGGCCCCGCAAGAGCGGTCTCTGCCCTGACCAGCTTGCTGCCTAAATAGCCAGGGTAAACAAGGGCTGGGAGGAGAAGCAGAGAGATATCAACCAAGCTGCCCTCTGTGCAGCAGGTCAGTGTCAGAGCCAGGAATAGCAGAGGGTGCTTTAAGCCTTCATCCATTGCCTGCCTGCTGGACCACCTTGGACTGGAGAAATTGGAGAGGCAAAGAACTCATTGCAAGGTGGTTCTTTATTTAAAGCATGGAAGAAAGGAATAAAGTTGCAGCTGGGCTAAACTTATTTCCTCTTTGTAACAAAGGAATTTTAGAGGGCAAGCTAAAAGTTACAGCCTAAACAGCATGACAATGTGCTCTTTGTAATGTATTAATAGCTGTTGTCAAAATACAGATATGTTCCACTGCGTGTTTCTCTGTCTCCTGTTCTGCTGTGCCCACTAGGATCATGGTATAATCTCCAGTTCAGAGAAACAGATTCATAAATGGATGAATTTATCATCTCTGAGTATTTAAGAGCTTGTGTAAGCATTTCTGTGAGTTAATAAAAGCTGTGTTTTCTGCAGATCTTGGAAAAATATATACACCTGCAGGAGCAGGAAATGGCCAATCTGTGCAAGTCAAATCCAAATGCAAACTGGAGCGATCATAGGAGACCTCTGTCTTCAGTACTGGAGGGGGAGGGAGTGGGAATGCATGTAAAGCTGCTTCAGTTTCCTTCATCTTTTAAAACTTGTTTTACCAAAGTTTCATTAAACTTTCAGTCAGAAATTAAGTCGGCAATGAACTGGTGCAGATGATGCAGAGGGAAATACTCTGGGGAGGATTATTGCAATAACGGCAAGAGTCTGGAAGAGGGCACACAGCTATTGCTTTGTGCTGGAAAAGTCAGTGGTTTTTGGAAACCCCTGTTAGATTCATTCTTATTCAGTTTTAAACAGTCAGTTCTGGGCAGGCCGGGGCTGCCAGGACAGCTCCACAGTATTGAAACTGCTTCTTGCTCTGGGAATGTGAAATTGTTTGTAAGTGTCTTTCAGGCCTGTATAGCCTTCCCTTAAAATCTTCATGAGTTCAGAGTGAAATAAGGTTTGTACCTGGTTCAGGGCTTAAACCATGTGTGCTGTGCTGTTGCTGTGGTCCCTATAACCTGCCTCAGGGAGCTAGCTATGGGTTACTTCCCTCTAACCAAATACTACCCTGGCGATCTACTCTCTGAAATCAGAATATACGTGACGAATACTGGGCAGGTGCAGGTTTTCTTGGATCTTCCCTAGGCTGTGCATTGTTTGAAGCAGCCCCGTTTTCATCTCCAGAAAGCCTGAAAGTCCCTGAGTGAGGCCAAACCCTGCCTGGGGTTTCTCGCCATGATCCCATTGCAGTCACTTGGAAGGGGGAAGGTGTCTGATGGCAGAGCGGTCTGGCTCGGTCTTGGTGGTGATGGTTTTCTGGGAAGCCTTTGTGAAGGTGTGTCTTTGCTGCATGTACAGAAGTTCAGCTCTGGCTCTAATAAGTGTCTCTGACTCCTTCATGTAGGTGAATCGTTCACGAGAGCTGTGAGATGGAGCGTTAAAGCTGTGCAGCCCGGTAATGTCCAACTGGGACAGCGTAGAGACACCGAAGGAGGCCTGGAACAGCGAGAGAACAGTCTGCAGAGCTCTTCCTTCTCCGAGTTATTTGAATCCATGTCAAATAGGAAAGGGGGAGTGTAGGAGACAGACTGAACCTGGCAGTAAGCTAAATAAAGGTCATGTGCTAAAGGAATTCAGGTGGAATTTTTATCCTGGAAGAGACATTTTGAAATTCTGCCGACTTGTTGAGGACAGCAACAGGAGCTCCTGACATAAATAGCTTTTCCCTCTCGGCTGTCTGTTGGTGGCCTGTGACTCGTAAGTGCACCGAGACCCTGCCGCTCAACAGGTGTGTCCCCGCTACACAAATAAGCGCAGTTGGCCCCTGCGTTAGCCAGCCCTGCCACAGGGCCAAGGTTGAAAGCGGGGCTTAGCCACTGTGACCTATTGGTTTCTCCGCACGACCCTTCCAGTCAGGCCTGAGGCAGGCTGGTGACAGCTTTTATGCAGATAGCAGATTTTGTCCACGGAAGAGATTCGATCTCAGCGGGTCTCCGCAGACTTGCATTTCCAGATGAGCTCTTCAGCACTTAATATGTAGCAAAATGTGAAGGATTTTGGTGGGTTGGGATGCCTCATGCAGCTGGGAAAATACACAGTATGGCATGTTGGCGTTCCATTCTGTAACACGGTGTATGTTGTTGCAGGCACCATTGTTTTGGCACATGCTGAAATTGTAGACAGCCGGTAGGAATCTCCCTGGGATGCAGTAAAGCACAGAAGCTCTTGCTACTGCAGAAATACCGTTGCTGGTGGCAAAGGAGTTTGGCTGGGGAGGAGATGGTTGAAGGTAACAGACTGCTGGAGATGAAGGTTTAGGAGGAGACGTGCTTGGTCTCTGGCTGAGCGATGCTTTCTTTTGGGGCGCAGGCCAGCAACTGCCATGGTGGCTGAGGTCCCCTGGGTCAGTTGCGTTGTGGGGACGTAGTCCCGGTCTCTCTGGCAGCTGGGAAGTGGGCTCCAGAAGGAATATTATATTTCTTTTGGTAACTCTGCCAAGAAAGAGAGGAAATCCATAATTTGAAGAAAATACTGTAACTTTTTTTTTTTTAGGGTGGGGTGAGGTAGGAAGGGGGAAATGAAAAATCTTTTATAATGCGTTGATTGGGATGGCTTTTATCCTGGAACTCTCTCTCAAGCTGTAAGAAATGGTCAGCTTCTCCTTCTTAGTGTAACAAAGCCTTTGTAAAGGGAGCTTCCATGAGGAGTGCGTGCAGTTGGAAATGTGTGTTCCCTCACGTCATTTGTTGCACCGCGTGGTTTGGGATCCTGGTGGAGTGCTTTTTGGATTAATTGGCTAATAACAAAGATAGCTTTGCATGTTCTGGATCATGAGACTTCATCAGCTGTTGATAATTGTGATGCCCTAGCAGAGGTAGTAAAATTGTGTACTCTGGGCTTTAAGAACATTTTGCTTGAATTTCATTGAGTTCTCACATTCTGTGTTTGCTGGTTCCTTCATCCTGTGTGTCCTGTCATCCTTCTCGCATGTTGGGCTGCACTTCAGTCGCTTTCTGATGTGGGGCTCTGTAGGTCCTGGTGAAAAGAGCAGTCCTTCCTCAGCGAGTCAGCCTTCAACAGCCTTGAACAGCCTTGAAGTTCACTGCTGGGTGGCTTCTCTGAGTATGTGAATGCCAAGATCTTGATTTCACAGAGCCCTTAAGCATGTACTGAATTTTAAGCATGTGGCTTAGTATGCGATGCTGGGTTGCATGCTAGGAAAGGTCAAGGTATTCGCTGGCTGGTGGATAGTGCTCCCTCCTCAGCATTTCACATAGCGTTTGACTTCACGAGGTGGGTTGGTCTCCTGAATCCTTGGGTGTTCAAACCAGTTGAAGTGGGAGGTACTTGGTTAAGTCACTCAGCGTAGATGTGTGATGTCTGTTGATTGTCTCAGGTCATCATGGAACAATTCTTCAAGATCTGCATGTATAGGAAGTGTTGATCATGATTGAAGCAAAATGATCTTTGTAGGGCAGAAAAGGATCTCTTTTGTCAAAAGATTAAGTCTATACAGTGATACTCTTTTTAACTTTCTAAGACCTGAGAACGGTTCTCCGGCATTGCAGCGATGCTCGTCACCTTTCTCGATGTGTTCTGGGTGTTGCTCTGGGGGATGCTATTGAGGAGGCAAATCAAATGATATCTCAGCACTTGATTCCATCACTGGGCTTGATTTAGCTTCTCTTCTGGTGTAGGGGATCAAATGTCTCTGACCAGTACTTGAAAACCATTGCGCTTCATTCTCTGCTGCCCTGGCGTTGGCAAAGGGGAGGGATGTATCAGGCCAATTTCCGTGTCCCCTTTCTCATGGCCTCCCTTTTTTGCCTCTATTTTGAATAAATGTCTTTGAAATGAAAGGTGAACGCTCCTAAGACGTGTTTAAATGAGCTCAATCCAGAATTGCTGTATGGAGGAGGCAGGCTGAAGGAATAATGTATCTATTATCAGGAAAACAAAAAGGCAAAACAAACAAAACCACCCAAAACCCCACCAGACCTCCCCCATATTAGGCCTCCCCATCCAACCCTCGCTGCTTCCAGACAGGAACTGTTGATCTGCGTGAAAGAAGGTGTCTGTTACAGGAGTGAGTGCAAGCATGAACTGGTACCACGGGCCAGGACAACGTGCGACTCTTCCAAAATGCCTCTTTCAGCAGCAGGAGGATCAAGGCCTGTCCCCCAGCCAGAAAAGTGACCAGCAGTGTAAGGTGGAGGCTGCTTTTCTGACCTTGGATTCACCTTTTTCAGAGCCTTGGAAATTACATCTGGTCTTAGTAGGGTTTGTGCGTTGAGCTCAGGATGTCTGGTTGGGCCGGTGCTTGCTGGGAGGGGGTTGTGGCGTGAGTGCATTTTCCATCACTGTGCAAGCTGGTGACTTAAAATCTGTACGTGGGGAGAACTTAACTGAGGAGTGAGCGTGGGGAGGAGAAGTGTTTTGGAGTAATGAATGGAATTGGATGTAGGCGGAGAGCCTGAACTCTGTCTGGGAGAGTAATAAGCAATGGGGAAGCTGCTGGACCTGACCTGATTTGAGTGTTGTGAATTCATCTCGGACGCTACCTGGCCCCACGAGCTTCTGCGAGTGCGCTCTTTAAAGATGGAATTCCTCTTGCAGTGTAGGATAACTCTAGAGTGGTGCTTTTTTGCTGTTTTTTTTTTTTTTTTTTAAGAGTTAGGAGAAATAAAGAGCTTGTGGCTTCCTAAATTCAGTTTTATTTGGTGTGGCTCTACTGATCATAAACTTAGAGTTGCGCAGCTTTTGAGGGGATGAAAAGCTTTTCTGTGTGTGGTTTTTGTTTTTGTTTAAAATGGGTCACATGCCCAGGAATGCAGTCAAATTATAATGGTGACTAAGTGCCGGAAAGCATAGAGAAGGGGAGGGAAGGGTGAGCAGCAGAAAAGGACCCTGAGGCTATGGAAGGAAGGCTGGGAAAATGAGAATCTGGCCAGGCCCCAGGGTCAGGTTAGAGATTCCTACACCCATTAACAACCACAGGAGATGTTTATTTACAGGGAGCTAATCTTTGTTCCAAAAATGACAGAGTGCCCAAAAATCCCACTTTTGGGAAGTAGGTTGGGGGCACGGTAGGGATGGGAGGAGGAAACTGGTTCTGATCAGGCACCAGACCCCATCTCTCCAAGATCTTCCCTTCATCCTATGTGTCTGGGAATATTGGCTGTTGAGAAATGCATGAAAGGGGGAGAAAGGATAAACTCTTGCCATCTAGTAAGTGGTTCCACAACCCCTAGTTATAAAGGATAATTTCAAGTTACTCTTCTGATCTTTTCTACCTAAGCAGCTCCACCAAGGATATTAAATAATTAAGTTTATGATATGAGAAAGACAGGAGCTAAAGCTGCCTTTCCACCCCCTTCTTTAATCAACCCTGGATTGTGAAAGCAAAGCAGATGTTGAACAGCTGCTTGAGCTGGGTATGTTCATGTAGACTCTAAAGAGACCTTGCTCCCAGGTCTCTGTGGTACCTACCTTTTGTCACCTCTTGAGCTGTGTTGATCTTGGCTCGTCTCAGCTTGTCCCAATAGCTTTGATTTGTATCCCAGCAACTGCTTATGAACTGCAGTCTCTCTTTTAGTAACTTTGTCTGTAAGCAGAGAATTTTCCAACAATGAGGTGGAACTCTCTGTCCTTTGGTGAGCTGTTGCAAAAGATAGTCTGTCTTGGGTTGTGTGTGCATTGGGTGTTTATACAGATGAATAAATTGTATTTTTAGTTTGCATGTATCTTGATTACTAATTGTTGTATCTGGTTATGTGATTGTCAGGCAGGTGAGGGTCTGGAGCAGTTTCTTTACTAAGCTTTTGGCTAGACACACTCTTCTGGCTTCTAGCTTGTGTTCTCCTGCCTAGTGTTTCCTCCATCTGTTCTTGTATGGTGTTGTCCTTACCTTAACCGGCTTTGGTATCTGTTGGAAGAGTGATGTCCTGCTTCTCTGGTTGCTCTGGTAGTTTCTTTCTGCGTTGTCTTGTTTTGAGTATGTCTTGGCTGAACCTGTGTTGCACTCTGTACTACATCAGGTCTTGATCAGGTTTAAGGCTTGTACACTAGTGGTCATCAAGGATGGCTTTCTTTGTGAAGCACCCCCTCTGGTCAGTGTTCCTTTCTTATTGCCTGTCAGGACTGCGCTTGCTCTAGTGTGGCTCAGGCACCATTGACATTTGCCAGTTCATCGTTTGTGGAACCAGAGTGAGAAAATACCTGTGACCAGCTTGATTGTATTTGTTGTCCCTATAGCATCAGTCCTGATTGCTAATCTCCTCTCTCTTCCTCTGTCTGCAGAGCGGTTGGCATTCCAGTGAAGGAAAGGGTGAAAGTATCTCAGAACTGGAGGCACGGACGCTGCCGGAGGGAGACGGTCCTGAAATGGAAATGCAAGCAAGTGGCTCCTTTCTCTTCTACTTTGTCTGGTGTCACCTGCTGTGGGTTTGCGTGTGTGCCCTGAAATCAGATGTTTCCTCCTCCTTGTGATCCACCAGTGATGCTGCTGGCTAGCTGGAGGTGGGGGAACTGGAGTTGCTGTCTTGCCCAGGGATTCAGTCTGAAAGAGCTTGAATTTGGCAATATTCTGATCTGCACAGTTATAGTTAGATTTAGCAATCTTTACTCCACACTTCAAACCGTTATGTTCCTAGCTCTTGCTGTATACCATGAGCAATTTTCTGTCCTGCTCTCAACAAGCATAACTTGCTCCCTGATGTGGACTTACGTGTCCCCTCAGAATGCTTGAGTTGTCCCCCGTCTTTGTCCTGGCCACTGATTTGGATGTGCAAATCTAAAATGCTAATTGCTGTTTTTCTACTTTGTGGTTCTTCATTCTCCTACTTTATGCTTCCCTCCTTCACAAAAAAAAAAGTATATCTGACATTAATAAGAGGAGATTGTTGTTAAATTCTTGCTTACAAAAGTGTCTTCAGCTCTCAAAACATAAAACAGGTCTCTTATCTGAATAGCACATCTAAATTTTCAGCCTTCACGCCATCAGACAGAAGGAAAAGTGAGAGAGACTGTGGTTTGTTAGCTGCTGAAGAGCAGGGACCAGCTACTGAGCTTTCGTGCCTTTCTGTGCTGTGTGGCTTGAAGCGATGGATAATGTGCCGCTGCTTGTCTTGAGTCCTGGGAACAGCTGTAATGAGCAGTGGGTTTTGGTGCAGGTTGTATACCTGCCTTTGAAGTGCTTGCAACCATCTGTGAAGACAGGCTCTGTGGTTGTTAAAGATCATTACTAAACCAGCTTCCCAAGTGAAAAGGCAGGGACTGATTTTAATGAGGCCACCATCCAAACTGCATCCTCCAATTTTCATTTTTTCTGCTTCAAATTTGTTATTTCTCCTTATGAAAAAGCCATAGAAAAAGGTAAAAAGCTAAGCTGCAGCAGGAGAGCCACAGAAACTGGCTGTAGTCTAGGTGAGCTGGATATTCACTTGATTTTAGAGGACTGTGTGGGAGTGGAGGAAGGAAGAGGAAATCAAAGGCCGCTTTAAACCAAAGCTGCTGCTCCAGTGATGGCTCTTACTTTTTTCCATGCGTATGATCAAGTCCCAGATGAGTATTACAACCTATGCTCAATTGCTTTGTCACGTGACTAGAAGCCTGTTGTTGGAGATGAATGCAGGCAAGCAGGAACCTTCCATCGAACGAGCAACCTTGTCTTGCTTGTTTCTAGTCCCTCATTGTGCTGATACGAGGTGTGTCTGTGTAAATGGCTCTGCTGATGCAGGAAATCATGACCTCTGAGGATGAAGGATCTGCAAAAAAGAGGGGAACAGCTTTTAATGAGAAACCACTCTGCTTTCAAAACAGGTTGTTCTTGAATAGTTTGAAAACTGAAAGGCTCTGGTTTTGCTGAGTGTTCATGTGGGTATTGGTGTACTTGGCAATGACTGTGCAGAGTGGGAAAAATTTCACACATCCATGCACATAGGACATCAGCCCCGTGTCTTTTTGTGTCTGGCCTTGCTGTATCCAGAAGACCTATTTGTTGCTTTACCCGTGGCTACATGAAAGGAAGATCTTGAGCAGACAGCTCATTGTCTAAGGGTGTTGTATCCTGTTCTGTTTTCTGTGTTTTGGTTTTGTTTCAAGAATAAATAATTTTTTGATGACAGACTTGATTCAGACATTGCTCGAGTGTCTCCTCCTCTCCTTGGTCTCCCAGGAAGTGAAGCATATTTTCCATGTCCATCTTCAAAATACTTTGGAACAGCTCCTTTTAGCAGTCTGCTGCTCTTGGCCTGCACCCTGTCTGTAGGAAGCTGCCACTGTCCCATGGATAGCAAGGAGCAGGAAAGGGTGTATGGGCTCTTCTGAAAGACAGGCAACAGAAATCAGGAGGTTGCTGTGCAGTTCTCCTTGGCTCAGCAGTGGAAGGAGTGGGAACGTAGAAGAATACCTCCTCTACACGAGGAGCACGAAGTTCTTGGGTAGCTCAGGGTTACCCTGCTGCTTTACGTACCAGTATGCAGAGAATGCAGGAGGTGGAGGACTTCCTGTCTGTAGGAAGACCTGTGTTATTTGAAGTGACCCGCTCAGACGCGTGTGAAACAGTGGCAGCTTTGTGGTCTCTGCTGGGCACCAGCAGATGATGTGCAGGATCGGGACTGATTGTTTGCACCAAGGACCTCATGTTGAAGGCTCTGTCAGAAAAGCTCGGCGTAGCTCGCAAGTGACTAGTCTGGTTTATTAAAACATACTGGGCTTGTGAAGAGGGGTCAGGGAGCCTTAAGTATTTCCTATCTAAACTCACTAGACTCTTGGCCATCTTCTCTTTCAGAGATTCCATTCTTCCTTTTCCTCAGCTCTTGGGTAGAAAAATGCCAGCAATGCGATCTGCTTTGTGTGCTCCTGGAGGAGCTTCCCTTCTGAGCTGTGCTACTATATTAAGCCCTGCTTTTGCACGTGACCAGCAGCTCCAGCTTCGGTTTTCTTGAGTGGATATTTGCTTTTGTTGATATGTTTACATATGCAATCTGGTTGGGTTTTTTTATTTGTGTGGAGTTTTTCTGTTTTATTTTCCTCTCCCCATCCCTCCAACTCCCCCAACCTGCTGCCTGTTTGCAGTTTGATGCCCTGGATGGAGATGGATGGCGAGTACCTCTACCTGTCTCAAGCGGAGAACATCCAGGCCTACCCGCTCTGTCCGGACGGTGCAGGTGTGCAGCGTCACCCTCAAGCCATTTTCTCTGGTCACCAGGAGGACGTATGTCGCTTTGTTCTTGTCAACTCCCACATCGTCAGTGGAGGGGGGTAAGTTGGGTGAATGAAAGAGCCCAGCAGTGAAGTTGGAAAGGTTTTGTGTAACTCCAGAGCAGAGAGGTCAATGTTTCTACACTGGATCCTCATGCTTGGCTGTGTTCAACTGCTGCTGCTTCCTCTCTTATGGGTCAATTCTGTCCTGAAAAAGCTTCTACTGCAGCAGTGGAGGGGCTGAGTCTCATGCTGCTGACCTTATAAAGTGTCCTTTTCTCTTCTGAACTTGTGTAGGTGTCTGCAGGATTGTTGAATAGGAGTTGACTGGCCAGGCAATCCTGACTGATGTGCGATTTTTATCCCTTTCCCTAGAGAGTCAGGATAGCTAGACTGCGTTCTGAAATTCAGAACCGCTAGTTAACTGGGACTGCAGTGGTGCATAAAACTGTCTAGAGACAAGTACATGCTTATTAGATCTGCTGATATAATTGTGGAGTGGGGGAAAAGTGCCAAGCATTCCAGCAGGCACGCTTCTCCAATTAATTTTGTATTTGAGGGGCCTTTTTCAGTTATAGCAAATGACAGAACTGTTATTTGTAGTTTGAGCTATTCATATACAAAACACTTAGGCACAGAATTGGGAGGTGCAACCATGGCTGTCTGCCCTGGATATCTTGAGACTCTTCCCCTGTGAATGGTAGCCCAAAATTCAGGTGAAAATGAAAGTGTGCTTTTAAAATTCCAGTAACTGTGTTGGTTGGAAAAAAAGTCTAAGTGTCTTAGTAGTTAATTCAAGGCACAGTACCCTGCACAGATGCTCTGAAACAAATGAAAAACTGAGGCTTGGACATGGGTGAGGATGACCTCTCACTTGTTCCCTTACTCCAGCCATTCAGCATCCAGCCAGGATTCCAGCAAGCTCGAAGCCACAGGAGGAGGAATGGCTGCTCTGCTGATTTCCACAGCTTAACAAAAAGCAGAGAGTGGAAAGATAGCCAGGAAAATTTTCATGTGTGGCAGATCAGGCTTTGACTGGCCAGATGTGGGATTGCAAGGGAACAGGTGATGTGTGTGGAGTGGAGGGTTAATAATGCTGCACGAGTTTCAGCTCCCGTGAAGGATCAGTCCTGTTCTTTTTAAGGCACTCCTAAGCACTAATGGAAGGTGCATGTGTCCAAGGGAGATACAGCTGACGGACTCCCTGCCTGGCGATTTATTTTTCAGAGATGGAAATATTGTCCTTCACAAGATCCGTGGCTCCTACAGCGTCAAGTTCTCTGCACATGAACAGGAGGTGAACTGTGTGGACTTCCAAGGTGGCCTCATTGTCAGCGGCTCCCGGGATAGAACAGCGAAGGTGAGCAGTGATGTTCCAGCAGCTGCAGGTGCTGCTGCAGAGGGAATCTCGGAGGTCTTGGGTCATGAATATTTCAGTGTCAGCAGGACTTTCATGAGCCCTGTGTTTTGTGTCTGCAGGAGCAGCACTGGGTATCTTGGTGTAAGCTCCTGTCTCTGAAAAAATTCTTGCTGTGCTGAGCTTTTAAAAAGGAGATTTTACAGTACTTTGATATCAGCAGCTGGTTTAAACTAAGAGGTGCAGAAGGTGGCAGCTTCTTTCACTGTACGTTTATCTAACACCGTAGTGGAGATCTGTCTGAAAAAATCCGTGGAGATTAGTCTGAAATTTGCTGTACGTATCTCAAGCAGAGCCTTGCTTTGTGATGCAGTGCTGCTTTACATGCTCTCTGTTGTATATTTGATCTCTTCAAGGCATAGCAGTATGCCTTTTCCAAATCTGTGGGGTTGTGGTCTATTTATTTGTGAGTTTTGGTGTTTTGGCATGTGGGGTTTTTTAATGGTTCTTGGTTTTGCAGTTGGGAGTGAAATTAGGTTCTGAATACTGTTAGGTCCCACTTATCTCTTCCACTGGCATCATTGAATCCTGTCACATAATTTTTGCCTTTCTTTTTCAGGCAGTACCTTGTTGATTTTTGTGCCTCTGGGTCTGGGTGGCAGTGCTCTGTTCCTACCTGGACAGTTGTTCTCCTGAGCTGTAACCAGCTCTGGTTTAGTGGTTTAGGAAATACCACGTAGGTGTTTCACCCTTGTCTCACTAGCGTGGCGCAGTACTTGTAGCATCTTCACAACCACTTGTTTCATTGTTGGTAGTGGTTGCTGTGTGTTGAAAGCTTTGGCTGTTGCTCAGAGCAGACTGATGGATGCTCTTGGTCCCTGGTGCCTATTGCAGAGCATTAATGGAGGTAAGAGGAAATACTGCTATTCCTGTTCTGCGAGAGGGGAAGTTGAAGCAAAGAAAGACTTAAATGTCTCTTTCAAGGTTTTGTGTGGAGTGTGTGGTAATGGGTAACTGTTTGCTGAGCAATATGAACCTATCTATTCCCATTGGTCCCTCTGTATGGGGGTACTCCTGGGTGAAATCACTCCCGAGCAGAGCGGCGTTCAGATGCCGAGGGCACTGTTGGGGATGCTCCTTGCCTTCTGGGAGCAAGGCCGTGATACTGCTTTGTCTCACACTTTGCAGGGCTGCTCCTCTCTGTTCTGTGGAGCCTCTTTGCTGGGAGAGGCTTGAGGACAGACCTCCTCAACCTGGAGAACAAATTCCTGAGGGCAAGAGTGGAATTTAAGGCTGTTTTTCTTGGAACTAGTGTGTGATCTTGCCCACCCAGTGCTCCCTGTAGCATAGGCTCTAGGGATGTTCACCTCATTTTTTATCATCTCTTTTGTAGGCTGCCTTGTTTGTGCCAATGAGGCTCTTGGAGGGTGGAAGGGAATCCCTACCAGCCTTTTAAAGGGACTCTAAGTGTCTAAGCTATTGAGGGCTCTGCTGAGTGTTGATTAGGACTAAGCCCTGAAGAGCTGCTAATGTACATTCCTGTGTGATAGGCACCAGATAGTGTGCTCTGAGCAATATTTTTAACCTCTAGGAGATAGGGATGCCTTAAAAGAGTTAAGCTTTTCTGCTGCTTTTGCTGACACTAGGTGCTAAATTCCCCGCTGACAAGAATAGCCTGCAATCCTGGGCATTATCAACAAACAAACAAATAGGACACTCCCAGCTTTGAAGTCTTGAAGTGAAACACTGGGGGTGGGTTACAGAACTGGGGGGCTCGGGTTCTGTGGGCCAAGAACGAGGGGAAGCTGAGGGCCACAAGCAGAGGCCCCAGAAAGAACCTGGGGGATGTCATTAGGATCCAGAAACTAAAGGGGGTATGTGATGGTAGGGGATGCACAGATGGGGGAGGGAAGAGATTCTTTTGCATTGTTGGTGAGCAAGGGGGGTTCTGTTTGAAAATAGCTTGGGATACACTTGAGAAACATGGTCGAAAGGGAGTGGGTTCATTAAAAAAAAAACTATTTTACAGGACAGCAAATGATCAATTTGGTAGATAATATGAATGGAAGTTTTCCAAGGATGGTACAGAGTCTTCCCACACTGTTCCAGAGAACAGCAGAGATTTGAACAAATCCCACTTCTTGTTTATTTAACTACAGAAGATAAGTCTGTGAGTGCTGCCCTAGAGAGCATGTGGTGATAGGAGTGCTCGCTCTGTTACCAGTGGGATGGAAGGTCGTACTCCTAAGCTGAATCTTCCTGTAACTTTAAGTGCTTGTTTCTGCCAGTGATTGAAGACTCTGTTCCCCAAAACTAAGTAATGGGGATTCTGGGAGAGGACCTCAGGGAAGGCGAGCATGGCAGTTTGGGCAGTTCTTCCAGCACAGCATTAGCAACGTTCATCCTACCTTCCGAGTGATGTGGCATAACATGCATCTCTCTCCTTAGGTTTGGTCCCTGTCCGCGGGCAGAGTCGGGCAGTGTCTACATACAGTGCAGACAGAGGATCGAGTGTGGTCCATTGCTATCAGCCCATTACTAAGGTAACCGAGATCTCTTTATTCCCAATTTCTAACTAAGAGAAGTAAGAGTTGGACAGGCTGTGTATCCACAAATGTCTCCGAGGCACCAGCGTGACACTTGATGTGGGTGGAGGCTGATCAGGTGCTTGTGCCTGCCGCAGGAGCTCAGGGAAGAGAGTGCGGTCTTTGTTCCCTGAACAGCTGAGTGGTCGTCTCCTGAAGAGGCTGTGAAGATGGCCCCGTGTTCCTGTTACTGTCTCAAGTGGGACCTGTTCATTCTTACTTTGCAGAGCAAAGACTTACTCTGGCTTGCTAATTAGGAGCAATGAGCTGGGTCCTCTTGAGCTTTTCTGTACTGGAAAGATGCCAATTTGTAATCTCATTCTCTGGCAGAAGAGATGCCAAGCGAAAATGTCCCTGCCTTTTCTCTTGGGAAGGTAGCTTGGAGCTGTGTGTGGTGGTTTGAGTTCTGTTTTCTGGGTAAATTCAACAAGCTGGACTGGGAAAGATGGAAGTGGAATTCAGGGATGAGGCTTTCCAGCCTCTTCAACCTGTAGTCCTGTGCTTGTAGTGCAGGTGTAATGCTACAACTACAGCTTCATCATGGGGAGCAAGGACAGTACCTACACCAGTGCCTTCCAGGGTGTCTTTCAAAGTGCTCCTGTTCTTGACGAAGTGAAAATCTGAGGAACTTGAATGCTTACTGTTAATCTTCCACCAGCCAGCAACAATCTGTCTGTTGCACTGTTAAGCTGGTCTTCTGCATGCAAGAGTTTCTTCCTCAGCTTCCTCAAAGGAGTGGGGGAAGAAGAGCTGTCATTGCTGTCCATGTGATATCTGCAACTAGTGAATTTTAAGCTTGTGCAAAACCAAAATACTCCCCACAGCTGCTGTCCTCCCTGGATTTCCAAGCTTGTTTTGCAGGCAGCAGAAACTTAGTGGTACAGAGCTAATGGCATTATTGGGGAAATGGCCCTCGAGGCCTGCTATGACTTTGCTCTTCCCTCATCCCATTGCTCCGAGTGTTTGAGACAGCTGGTGCGTTTGAAGAAGTGCCGTGTGCGTTAATCCTGCTGTAAGATGTTAGAAGCCCTTTGCTGTCTTCCGCTCTGCAGACAGGCTCCGGCTGTAGCGCCATGGCTGGTTAGAGCCCAGTGGCATGCTGCTTCCTACTCCTAAGTGATGACCTGTGGAGGTGGCCTCTTGTCAGGACAGTGTTCCTCTCCCTGGTGAGCACGCTTGTGCACACTCTCTGTCACAATATTTACCCACTGTCTCCCCATCCCCCCTTTCTTCCCTGCAGAGTGATAAATGGGAGGTGGTGGAACAGCTACCCGTGAACAAGTGGGCTTAAATTGTGCACTCTTTTTTTTTTTTTTATGAGACTGTGGACTGTACCAGCCTCCCCCACTAGCCTGCCCTACCACCCCCCTTATCCCTCCATATTTTGGGGAGGGGGGGTGGAGAATTAGAGCCAATTAGCCACGTCATTAATTCTTCAATTTGACGGCTGATATAGCAGGGCCTGAAACACGCTGCTGACCTTGTATAATGGGAACCCTGCTCCTTAACATATTGACGATGGGAGAAGTTAATTAAAATTCCACAGAGAGAAGGTGTCGGCTAACGTATAAACCTGTCGCTTCTCAGAACAAATCGCAGCCATCCTAGAAGAGAGAGAGGATCAGAGCAGGAGGGCATGTGGTGGGGGAGGGCCAGGGCAAGGGGCAGGGGAGATGAATTTTTCACTAATAGGTTTTATGGCTTGCTGTCTAATGAGGGTGAGTATCAAAAAGATAATATCTGATTTCTAGCAAAGCCTGCTTTGGGGAGCTCTGCGGTTTCTGTTTTATTTGCAAGGGCCCATATTTCACCCGTATGCATTCCCTATGCACTTGCCTGTGAAGCTTTTCCTCCCTTGCCATCTGCATCCTTCTCACTCGGGCTCGTATGCATTTGTTCCTCAGTGAGGCTGAACGTGGCCTATAACCTCTACTTCCTCCTAAACATTTGATGTGCTCTCCCGATTCTCCCTTCTCACTTGTGCTAGTGTAAACTGAGAGCTCCTCCGTAAGAAGGGGTAGTTCTGCTGGTACAGAACTGCCATAGAGTCCGACTCCAGCCACCTCAGTGTTTTGGCCCATTGCTGCTGGGAACACACCTTCTCTCTCTGCTATGGACACATAGAGCTTGGGAACAGCTCAAAGGAGTTGTGTACAGTGGGTAGGAGCAGGGAGGACTCCTCTAGCTCTAGCCAGTCAGAAGTGCTTTGGAGAGGCTGCAGTTTCCAGACCCAGAGGTTTGCCAGGACTAAGTCTCTAGAGTAGTCAGCATTGTATACTTTTTGAACCTCTGCTGTTAATGGGCAGGGCTGAAACTTTGCTGCTTGCTTTTCAGGGATATCTCCCTCTGTGTGAAGCTTCCTTAGAAAGTATCCCACGCACTCCTGACCCACAGCTGAGCTTTCTGCTGTGCCTGCTGTAGTCCTGCTCTGAGGGACTTGTGCTCTTAAAGTGTGGTTTCTTTGGCTTCAGGCATCTCTTGAGTATTCTGCTTTGATTTGTCTGCAGTTTCACTGGGTTGTGGCAGAGATCCTCCTGCAGATTACTGAGTTAAGAAGGCTTCCTTGCTCTTGGTGTAGTGATGCTGTGCTGGATACTCAGAGGGTCTACAAACAGCGTAATGCCCATAAGGGAGATTAAGTAGGGTAAGAGGGTACCAAGAGTGCTGTATCTTCTCCTCTTACGGTGCAAGGGACAACCGTGTTTAGATGTTTTCAGCCATGGATGTGCCTTCACATCCATTTGTGTTATTGGAGCTTCATTGCCGTGGGGATCGCTGACAGTGCCCTGCAGGGCAGTGGGGATGGGGCGGGCACTGTGTTCCTTCTGGGTTTTTCAGTAGGTCTTCTGCATAGCTGTGCTGGTCGGTGTGCTTGGGGACAGCAGGTCCCAAATTGCCTGTCATGTCAGGGACTGGAGAAGAGACTCGGAGTACCCTTAAAATAGGATACTTAAAATAAGGGTGCCTCAGCTTTCTCTGGCAACTGTTTTAAATGGTCCACAAAGCTGCCCTTCTCCATGGATTACTAAAATGCTGCATTTACAGAGGGGCTGTGTACCCTAAACCACATTTCTTAGCTGCTTGCAATCCCCTTCCCCCTGAGTTCATTTGCCTTTTGAACTCTGCATCATGCAGATGTTAAACTTTCATTTACTGGTGCTTACCGCGGTGACTTATGTGTGCTCAGGGACCAGGGCAAGCCTGAGAGCAGCGGACCAATTCAAATGTGCAAAGTGAGGCAAACCCAGGCGTTTCTAGTGGAATAGTGACACCTTCATGCTTTGTTATTCTCTGAGGTGGCAGTAGCCAGGGAAGAGGAGTGACCACCATACACCGTTTAACTTAAGGGATATGGAGAAATTGTGGTCCAATTGCCTGGCATTTATGGCTGCAGAAACATAAGGCTTATTGTATACAAATATTCCCTTATTTAGGGGAAAATTTGTTGAAGTTTTTTTCCCTAATGATAGGGAAGCTTGTGAACTGGAGCGGAAAAAACAAGTGGACCATAATGTTAAAGTCCTTATTAATTTTGGATTCAGAAATTCTTTGGTAGTGGTTTAAAAAAAGCATTCAATTCTAAGCTGGCCTGGCCACTGGCATTTGCTATATTATAAAATATTTATTGTGAGAGATGGTCTTCCCTTGTCCTCAAAGTGTGTCAGATTTTAAACCAAGAAAAGAGATGATGGAGACCCAAAAATGGTTTTCAGTGTGCAACTGTAGGCAGAGCTGGGAAACCTTTGGTGCAATTTGGGCAACGCCACGCAACCATGACGTGCCAAGCTGTGGCAAAGGTGTGCTTTGGGTGTGGAAGCCCAAAAGACGGTCCCTGCTTTTCCACCTGTGTCATTGGTGTGCTGCAGTATGTGACCTGTCCTTGGGAATGCTGCCTTGGTGAAGTGCAGGTTTGCTCTGGAGAGGAGGAAGGGTGGTACCAAAGACTAGCATCTGCATTGCATGTTTAATGTGAAGGAAAATGAGTAGTATTTACAATTTAAATTTTAAAAGCCAGGCTTGCTCTGTCTCTTCTATTTATGCAGTGTTGTGGTTGAGACCTGACTGTTCTATTTTAACATGCTAATTTGAATTTCTGTTAACCTAATTGCCTCTCCCATGGAATATTATGGGGAATTAATATCTGGGGAGACCTCTGCCCCTGTAGACAACCTCAGACAAATTATACAACATACCCAAAACTTGCTGGGGAAAGGAAGGAAGAAAAGGGTTACTGACAGGCCTCTTGACTGAATGGACCTCTCTTCCATTGGGAACAATCAAAATGATTAATTTTGAGGGCTTCTTTTTAATGGTTATCTGGAAAGTTTTTGTGAAACAATGATCTCACAGGTTGCATTAGAGCAAAACAACCCACTGGAGTCAAAGCAACTTTGCTGTAGTTAGAACCGTACAACGGAAGCCCTAACGTGCAGCAGTTAAAATGTTTGATAAAGTTCCCCCCCCCCCCAGTTTCTTGCTTCACTTTTATCAGCACACATCACCTGCTGCATGGCAGGATGAGCTGTAGTGGTACTGTGTTTTGAGGTAGCCTTGTGCAGTTAACCTCTCCGAGTCTGCTAGGACCAGGGACAAGTAACTGGGTTTTGTTCTGGTTTGTGCACTGCCAGCAAAATAGCAGGCAGCAATTGCTGTGCTCTCCTTGGGGATCGCTCCAGAGCCTGGTCGGTTTGAATAATTGAGAGGGGACTCTGACCTGCAGCTGTTTCTTACGAAGGGGCAGGAAGAACCTGCTCAACTGTGAGATCCCAGGGTGGCCTCGCGGAGTTAGCGGCGGCGTTAACTACCATCTCTTGCTGACCTCGGAGAGCGACGGGGACGTGGGTTTTTAGATACACGCAATAGTCATAACGGACTTGGTGCTCTTTCACCCCAAAGCTGAAGAGCAGGAAATGAGTATCAGTTTCTCCCCTCTGGAGCTAGTGACACCTGTGTCTTATCCATGTGTCCTGACTGTTCCCTTGATGTTGGGAGGAAGAAGACTTTGTTTTACCTTGTTTAATTGTGTGATAATGCCTCTATTTGGTCTTCTTCACATGGCTGAACACAGGAACATACATGTCCCTTCTCCCTCTCCTCTGGAAGCAAACATTTCTATAGGCTGAGAAACTGCCACGCACCTTTCTTCACCCCAGTTTCTTTCCTTTGCCCTCTAAAGCTCACACAACTGATTTCTTGCTCCCTTTCTGTCACTTGTGGCCAATACTCTAATGTGTATGTTTTCTGTGACTCTGAATTGGCTCGCTAGTGGTGGTGGGCAGGTGAGTGGGTTCTGGGAGGCAGTAGCTAACTGAGTGAGAACTGAGACATCTGTTTCTAATCCTGTGGAGCTGTGTTGCATATTGATTTTTTTTTTTCCCCCTGCAGTTTTTTTTTCCCTCATCTTTCCCTTTGCTGAAGGAGAAAGTCTGTCTTGGAAAGCTTGGGGGAAGCATCTTTCTTGTGCTGCTTGGTTTGCACAGGAGAATCCATGTCTGTTTAATCGATGTGACAGAAGAAATTTAGTTGAGGGGGCTGGTAGCCTTATGGTTTGAGGTTTCTATTTCCAGTTTGTGATCGTTTTCTCTTTGCTTTTTAAATTCGCAGGGGGAGAAGGTAACTTCACTGGACCTTGGCTGCTGTTTACCTTTGCTCGGCTGTGCAGTGTGCCTTTGTTTTTCCACCTTTGATCACTGTCCTGCCAACAGATAATTTAGCAATTGCATCCCAGGGTGGAAGTGTGGAGTTAATGTTAAAATTAGGGTTTTTTTTCCTTTCCTAACTTCTCTGGCTGATGGAGCAGAGAAGGGGAGAGGGGAGGTGAAGTGGGCCATAAATTCTAGACCTGGTGATTCTGCTCCTTGTAGAGAAACGAAAGCCTCTGATGTCTCTTCAGCACTTTCATTAACATTTAAATTAAGGGTTTGTTTTTCAGGCGGCTTCAGTCGAAGCCCTTTCATAGTCTGACACATGGAGGCTGTTCTCTCTCTCTCTCTCTTTTTCTCTTTCTAGCTTGCAAATCAGTGTACAATAGTAATCACTGCTGTACTTTATTTTTTCTGATCTCTCAGGAGGGCAGCGACCTGACAAGCTGTACCAGAGGTTCAAAGAGAATCAGACATGGAGTGCAAAGGTAGATGGGCAGGAGGATGCCAGGTTTCACTCCTACAATTAAAGCGGTGTCTCTTCCCTCCCCTGCCTTTCAAAGGGCTGCTTCTGGGGGCGGGGAGGGACAGAGAGGGATGGACCTCTCTTGCACGGTGAGAGCCCCAGGTGCAGATGCCTCTAACCAGGCTCAGCTTCCACTGTTACTCCTCCCAGATGAGGCCGGTGGTGTCACTCAGGATGCGAGCTCATGCCCTGAGGTGGGAAGCAGAGCTGTAGTGTCCTAAGATAGCAGCCTAGCCCTTCTAAAGGAGTGTTGATTCACTCTGAGAACTGCGGGAGGCTGGTCCTCAGCCTACCATTGGCATTTGAAAGGAGGGTGAGAGTGGAGGATATTGCCCCGAAGTAAGAAACTCACCTGCCTTCAGTGCTGAAGTAATGTCTGCCCTGAGCATTGTAACAGTAGGGGAGATAGCAACAGCAAGATATGGCCTGGTTCAGGTTGTTGGAAGCCAATATACAAATGATTCAAAGCAGCTAAGAAATTTCTGGTATAGGAACTAGTTGATTTAACATCAAGAAATAAAAACTGTCTTCTACCTGCTTCAACAATTGTGTAAGAGACAAGGAAGAAGGGTATGGTTTTAGGAAGGGCAATGACTTGCAGTGGAGAAGCAGTATAGTCGGATTTATGGGAACACATGAGTCTCTGTCCCAAAGCTCTTTTGGAATCTCTTGGTCACCACTGGTAGGCTGTTATCTTCTGGGGGCTCTGAACAGCACTGAACTGGTGTCTTTCATGAGCTAAAAGTGGATAAAAGACAGAGGAAAAGGAGCCAGCACATGTGCAAAGTGTTTAGTGTAACAAAACCTGCAGCTTGGTTGCTGTGACTGGTGCATTGTTCATGTCTTCACTCTACCACCACCCTAAATTTGCTTGCCTTTCACTAAGACCATGATCCAGGTGGGCTCTGAAGGATGCCAACATGATGAGAGCAGAAAGCTGGTAGTGGGATCAGGAAGGGCATTCCCTGTATGCTGGTAGATAGGGTGCAGAAAGAGGGGTGCCAGAGTTTGGTTTTTCCCAAGGTTGGTCTTAGATGTGCCGCTGGCGGCCGTGACTTATACCATGTGGCTCTTTCAGAGGGCTTAATTCAGAATCATGCACGTGCAGAATCCTCCTGTATATGCTGAAAAATGTTTCTGTTATGGGGTTGGGATTATTTGCCCTTTTGTGTGAACTGCCACAGACTGTACACTGTCACTCGTGTCACTGTTGTCAGGTTGAAGTATCGTGTCTAACTGTTCTGTTACCAAGTGTATGTTGATGACTGTCAGACAGTGAGTGATGCAGAACAGCTTTACAGGGACTGGGGATCTTGTCTGTATTCCAAGGGCTCTGGAACTTATGTGGTGGGATGTGCTTCTCTGATCCTATCTGACCCATACTCTAACTCTTTTGTAGCACCCATATGATTGCTCTGTCACTGCAGGTGGGTCCTAACTCCTCTCAGAGCTGTCTACATAGTCTTAAGAACTATCATCATCAAAATCATCTTGGTATCTTCATCCTGTATAATGCAAGGGGGATTCAGAGTGTTTGCTCTGCACTGCTGGCATCTGTCCACTCCTCCAGGTGCTTCAGCTTTTGGAGGTTCATAGGTTTGTGCCCACTGAGTTTTCTTCCTTCCAGGGCCTGGTGCTGGATAGTGTTGAGCACCTTCCATGAAGCCCGCAGCCTTTGCAAATCAAAGCTATTGGGAATGGGAAAGAGGATGCTTAGTACTTATCACACAGGGTCCTCAATGGTGATTTCTGAGCTACCGCCAGTGTTGCTCAGTCTGTAATTTTTCCTTGAGGAAAGCTTTTAACTTAAGCTCTCCTGAGGCTGGATGCCAGCATGGAGCCCAGCTCAGCTGCCCCAGCGGTGCTTGGGGCAAGCGTGCCGTGCCCTAACTGGGATAACTCCTAAATTCTCTTTGGAAGCTTCACTGTATTTATGGGTGGGGAGAGCAGGGGGGGATGCCTGCCCTCCCACCTTCCCCCATGTTGTCTCAAAAGGCCCTGGTGCATCTTTGATTAGGTGCAGGTCAAAAGAATTTCCACATCGTGACCTTAATAACTGGGGTTGATTGGCAGGCGGTCTGCAGAGAGGGAGCAGCCTGTCCCTTTCATCTCCCTTGGTGCAGTGCTGGGACAATGGGCCAGCATATTTTCCTTGTTGTTCCTCATTTGAAAAGGGTCTGGTATCTCTACTAGGTACCTGTGACATGGGGGTCTTGATTGGGGTCTCATAAAGGGCCCTGTCAGTGTGTCCAAAGGCCAGGAATACAAAGGCGATCAGTGGGTGGGGGTCTCAGCTGACCACTGAAGAAGGGAGGGGAGGGTCCTAGAAGCAGTGGAGGGAGAAGCAACCCCTGATGGGAGACCTTAAAGGGGGGAGGGGGGGAGGAGGCGGCCCATTTTTGTCCCGAACTCATCAAGCACATCTGCAGAATTGTCCCAGCCGCTGCCTCCCAGTTTCAAAAGAAAATGATCGTTTGATAAACCGTCCTGATTCACCACTTTCTCACAAGGGAGGGAGACCCACCTTTGACCTCTATGATTTCACATTGGGCCCAGCTCCCCCCCCATCCAATTGCTGGAGAAACTTTGAAATGCATCCCTTGTGCTCCCTTTCCTTCTCCCTCTTTCCCTTTACTCTCTCTCCTCCCGGCTTTTTTTTTTTTCTCCCCCCCTCCTCCTCTTCCCACCACCCCCACCTTCCCCGCTCTCCCGCTTTGTAAGAAAGCAGGCGTACTGCTTTGGAGTTTAGGCAAGTAATTAGTAAAATCTTTTCGGCAGCACAATAAAACCACAGCGCTCGGCCCGCATATTCCCACAATTTACATACTCGCGGGCATTTGAGAAAACAGGTGGCATTCCCAGTGCATCGCTGCCTATGAAAATCGTTTGGAAGGCAGCGAGGGGAGGGTGCTGGGACCCGCTCACTCCTGCGAGCTATAGGAATGTGCCTGAATATATTAAAATGTTTTCACACAATGCTTGTATTTTCCAACGGGAAGAGGCATCTTCTGGATGAAAGGCGGCTGGCCCAGACACAGGCTTCTCCCAAACGCTCTTTCCCACTCGGGGTTTATTCGCATGGACCAGATAGAGAGGGGGCCTGGGGGAGGGAGGAGAGGGCAAGGGTGCTATCTACGAAGAGTAAATCTTTGTGTGCCTCCTGCCCGCTCCCTGTTTGTGGTCCCAGAAAGTTGAGTTATGAGGGAATCGTGTCTGCGGAGGGGGGGCAGGAGGGGGGATCATCAGGGCTTTCTGCAAAAGCTTTTGGAGGCATTGCAAATGGAGAGAGGAAATAGCTTGTAATGGAGCATATAGCTCTGACCGACGGGATTCGGTGGCTGCAGCAGGAAATGACTGAGAGGGAGCTGGCTATCTCGGGCAGTATTACCAAAGTGCCTATTCATAACAGAAAACACTCCTCCGGTAATTTTCCAGCTTCATCTTATTGTCCAAGAACAGGCTGCATAAGGCTTAGCCCGGGCAACGTATCCAGCTGTTCTCCTTTTCCCAGGAGCGTAGTTGTCCCAGGCTGTGCCACAGGTGGAACCCAGCAGTTCCCTCTTCGTTTCAGTCGGGGACCGCTTAGCCGCGTTGCCTCTGAAGAGGTTCTTTGGGTGCTGACTGTAGATGTGTGGTGAAACTTGTGTTTAGAGAGCGTACATCAAGGGTTTCCTTCCTAACGGACAAGAACTGAAGGAGGGAATTAGTGAAGGGAGGGAGAGGCTGAGCACAAGTCATGAGCGGCTTGGCTTAGGGGCAGGTTGTGCGTGTAGGGAAGACCCAGGGTTCAGCTCCAGGGATACTGTTTGGGTTGAGAATACTGGGGCAGGCTGCAGAGGGGTCTTGTTGGAGGAAACAGAGGTAGGTTGGTGGCTGGATTTTGTTTGTTTTTTCAATGATATTATTTTGGTGAAAATGTGGTGTGGCACCAGCATGGTCACCTGGATGCCTGTCTTGTGTGCTGCAGATAGAGCCTTTGTTGAAGGCTCTTCTGGGCAGGCATCCTGTCCAGATGGGTTCTACCCTCAGGATTTACAAGCCTGCCTGCAGCCGGCACAAATATATGGATACCACAAAGAGCTGTTCCAAAGCCCGCACTACCCAGCTCAAGCCTCCGCTCTCATGAAGGAACATACCAGAACACAGTCTCCCAGAACAAGGTATAACACGTTCAGAGACAAGCGGGACGAGCTTTACTGAGACGTTATCCTCAGCTGAGCCAACTTGACTTGTCATTTCTCTTTCTGTGACAGTTCAGATCAAAACCTTCTGCAAAAGTGTATTCTTGTATGACAGCCATTCTTAAAATGGATCTGCAGAAGTAGGAAGGCTCGGTGATGCTGTTTCTCCCAGCTGGCCTGCACTGGTCATACTGGTGTTGGTCATGGTGCAAAGGTCTCTAACCTTTTGTTGGAAACAGCCAACAACCCAACTGGCAAGAAGGCTTACTTTTTATTTTTAATTATTGTCTTCCCAATTCTCTGCTCCTCCCCTTCATCTTTCTGCATTTCTTAAAGAGGCAGTGGAGGGAAAAAAGCTTTGGTTTTTGTTTGGGAAGGGGGTTAGGAAGGGCGACGTGGCCCCTGCAACCTCTCATAGGGGTGTCTTGTCAGGGCGCGGCATGAAGGGCACAAACAGATCATAACCTTTAAATGAAAATGCGATGGAGGGGAGAGATGAAAGCAGTGAAACAAATTAGATACATCTAGAGGGGGTGCTCAACTGGAGAAAATTAGCATTTCTTCCTAATTGGAGTGCAGGGCATTCCATTACAGGGTTTCATTACAAGGAGGGAAGCACTGGGCCTCTTTGGGGGATTCCCCCCTGCCCTGTGTTCTTCTAAAAGTAAAAAAAATATATTTGAGGGAGCACATTCTGATAAATTCAGTCCATTCTCAGAAGGTTTTGGACTGCTGCAGGAAGAGGAATGATAGTAAAGCATCAGTTCTGTGTTTATTAAGAGAATGAAGTGATGATTTTGTGCACGTGAAGTCAGGTACTAGTCCTAGTTTTCCTGAAGGAAACTAAAAGTTTGCAGGAGGCTGCAGGTGATGGTAACTTTCTGATGCTGGTACTTACTGAATCCAACTTGTAGACTGTATCCAAAAAGCCCTAGTTTTGTCTGAAGCACAGGGATGTGTGTTATGACGAAGACCAGTGGAGTCAATTCAAGCCTGCTTTACACTGCATATCAAGTCCATGCTGCGCAAAGCACTTGCTCAAGGCATGTCTGTCTGATTCTGCCTCTAATTAGAGCTGTGTATCCAACAGGAATTTGGATATATCCCTGGGAAGGCAATGGCCGACTTCCAGCACAGAATGTCTTGTGGCTGCACTGGGGCTTGTGCATGGCTTTGTGGTCCAGATAGCTTGTGCCAGCTTGAGAAACAGGCACGCGTGGATGTTCTTTAGATGTGCATCTTTACGTGTACGTGGGCACTAAGGGTAACTTACAGGGAATTCAAGGGACAAGGTTTTGCACTGCATCGCTGGATTAGGAGTTAGGGGGAGACAGTCTCCTTTTTCCAAGAAGAGATCGGATTATTTATCAGTCACTGCTTTCAGGAAAGTGGGGGGGGAGAAGAAAAAAGAAAAGCAGACTTGTTTCGGGTGTATGCATGCAATGTGTGTTGCTCTGCCAGTCTACAGTTAGAAAATTTCCTGTTCCAGCTTGGGAGAGGGAATATATAAGCATAGGAATGCGGATTGTAGGAAACTTCTGAAGAAAGGGTCCTGACTGCACAGAAGGTGGTTCCAAGCAGGGTGTGAGGACGTTTACAGCAGCAGTGCCTTCATCCTGGGCGGGCTTTGTCATCTGCATGCCCAGGATGAGGGTGCAGGTGGTACGAATTTACAGAAGTCATAAATGTAACTCTCTGAATTCTGGCATTTTGACACAGAGCATAGTACTGCCCACAGGATTGTCTTCAGGCCTGGAGAAAATACTGTTAAACATGAAAGCATGGCTCAGAGATGAGCTCCTCCTGTATTAGGTCTGGCACAGTCAGGATGATGATGTCTCCCGTCCCATCCCAGCCTTCTCCAGCCACTTCAGTCCTCGCAAAAGACTCACTTGGCAGACTGTTTAAAAAGGAGCAAGTGCATCAGTCTGGCTCTAGATTAGTAAAGCAAACTACTTTGGAAGCACTGTGGGAGGGAGAGAGGAGATGGGAGCAGGAGCAGAGAGGCTGGAGTTTGGAGAGGAGCAAACGACTAGGAGGAGGTGGGCTTGAAGGGGAACTGGTTCCACTGAAGAATGGGGAATTCCTCCTCAGTGTGTGCTGATGTGCATCTGGCTTGTGTGCTCATATGCTTTAAATTGCAGCATGCCAGAGTGCCTCTTGCCTTGTAGCTAAACTGAAGGTTCTCCGGGTAGCTGGCATCCCATATCTCTGTTGCGAGTGGAATTGGACACTGGAAACGTGTGGACAGAATTGCGTGGCTATGGCTTGCTTCTTGGCTCCGTTGCCTCTGGTTTCTTTTCAGAGCAATGTGAAGCTGCTCCAGACTGGAAGGCAGGTTGGAAAGTCTGTTCTGCGTGTGTACTGTTGCCTGGGATGTGTTCTGTGGTTCATTATCTAGGAATTGTCAGGTCTTCTCTGCCTTTCCTCCCACCTGTACAAAGCACAACCACCGCAGCCACTTTCCTGCTGTAAAGAGGTGGTGTGGGGTCACAATGCTCCATTCACCATCTCCGCACATGACTGTGCGTGGGGTGTGCTCGTACTGCTTTGTGGGCATCCTGGCACTTCACAGAGGCAGGGCTAATTTGGGGCCAGGCATTAAAGCCAGCTTTTAATGTGCATTGCCATGTCGAAGTAGTAAATCCTTGTTCTCTCTCCTCTGAGACTGAGGTACGTGTCCCTCTGAGTCTAGCCGTCCATCAAAGGGGACTTGAAATGAGGCCCTGATATGGTTGGTAGGCACGAGCAGCTAATGAAGAGAGTGAGCCCATTTCCTTTGAGAAGAGAGACCTGTACTAAGGTGATGGATAGTCCCAGAGATTTATTAGTGTGGGGGCTGGATAGAGGCTTGCAAACTGGAACCCAACAGCTTGATTTTTTTTTTTTTTCAGGGGAATAGTCTGGCAGTCATCTGTTTGGGTACCTCTTCTTCCTTCCCCACCCCCAAAAAAAGAAAAGGACTAAAAGAAGTGAACTGCTCAGAGGAAGCAATTACAGACTGAACTGGGCCGAGCAGTATCGGCTGCTGTTGCTGGGCTTGGTCTCTGCCTCCTGGTGCAGCTGTCCTGAGCTTTGCACCTGCACTTTGTTCGGTGACCTGCTTCGCCTCTCCAGGCTGATTTAATGAGGGATGGGGATGGAGCAGGGCTGTCTGATGGAACAGGTTTTCTCTTGCTTCTTATTTTCTGTCTTGCACAGAGTATTCATTATCACGTGGCCTAGAGCATGTTTTCCTTTTCGCTATACTCCTACTGCATTTTCTCCTCTTTAACAGTGGAGAAGTAAGGGAGCCTGCTCCAGAAATTAGAAAAGCAGTAATGTTTCTCTAGCATCTGTGCCGTGATGGTCTCGGAGCAATCTGGGAACGTGGATCGTGCGCAGACCACTTCAGATAAGTTGGTAGCAGAGCAAGGACTTCATGCTCTTGGTATGTGATGGAAAATACCAGGTACTTTGGTGTTGCCTGGTGCAGGTGTACAGTTCTGTTCCCACTGTGCAAGGGCTCTGTCCTCTGCCTCCCAAACTATGGTTTGCAAGATCTTGATAGTCCTCAGACCTGTCTTTGCTCTCTGGCTCTCACAGCAAAGCTAGTGGTATGGGTCCCTGCCAGTCCAGGAGTAACTGAGACTAGTTGAAGCCTCAAAACTTGAAGCAACCAATTAACACTAACCTGCTTCAGAAGGGGCAATGAACCCAAAGGGTCTGAAAAGGAGATACAGCAGAGGAAGGCTCTTCTATACCAAAGAAATGGCTACGTTCCTAGTTTGTACCTTGGTTTGGTGGTCTTTCCCCATATTTGATCCCAAGTCAAACACACTGAAGTAGTTCTTGATGTGCTGCTATTTGGTTGCTTCCATTAGGCAACCAAATTTTACCATTCTTATGGTAAAACCAGCCTGAAAAGAAATATGGAGAGTAAGGTGGTGGTGGGTGAGCTTGAGTGTGGAAGTGTTATCCAGCAAATCCTAGAGTAGTAGAACCAGACACATTTCACGTTACTAGGAGATTGCTTTTAAATGGACAAAAGAGTATTTCTTCACACGGTGTGTAGTGAGTTTCCTGCTCCAGAAGGTTATGGAGGTGGATGATGCCAGCAGTTTTGAAAGGGGTTTGGCAAATTCATGGGTCTGTAATGAAGGTCTGGGTGGGGATATGCTCTCTAAAATCCTTAATATGGCGGTTGTGGGTTCTGGGGCAGTACAAAGAGAATGACCACAGAAAGTTTCCAAGCTTATGCTTTCTTCCTAAATAGCATCTGTTAGTACCACTGCTGGAGACAAAACGGTGAGCTAGATGGGCCATGGCTTGACCAAGGTTGAAGCTTCTCATGTTGTTCTGGCCATGGGGAGGTCAGACCAATATTCATCTACCCCAGCGTTTGGTGTCCAGCAGTGGTCAGTAGATGTCTAGGGAGAAGAGTAAGAAACAAGATAAGTGCAAAAAGATCCTTTCCTGCCTGTTCCTTCCCAACTTTCAGTGATGGGGAGGTTAGGGTTTCCCTGGCTAGAGTGTGCATCTGAACCGGTGTTTTGTTCCCATGTGCAGAGGCTGTCTCTGTGAGCAGCTCAGCTCTTCTTTCTGCACCTGTTAATGCCTTGGTCTTCATAGGCCCCTCTTCAGTTCAGTGGTGTCCCCTGAAGAAGAAACACTTTGTCCTATTTTTAAACCTTTTTCCTGATGTTAAATTTTTTTCCTGACAGTCTTATGGGGGTATACAGTGAATAACTGCTACCCCTGGATACCCTCTGCTCGGTTTGATTTCAGTGTTTTCCCCAAGCCGCCCCAGCTGTAGTGTCGATGGCTTTGTGCAAAGCAGTAGCAAACCATGGCTGTTGCGAGTACATGCTGGCCGGTTGTTATTTGGGCTGGAGCTCACGTGTAGGCATCCCTGAGATGTGGTTAAGCTCATCGCTTCCTCCCAGGGCAGCCCCTGACTGGAGTCCATGGAGATGCAGCCTAACCTAAGTTGATGGCCATGTATTTATGTATCCACATGATAAATCAGTGGCAGCTTTGACTGGGAGACTCCTAACATGCTGCAGAATCAAATACTGCCAGTTTAGTGGAGGATGTGTGAGCAAGCTTGGTTCAGGCATTTCTTCATGTGGGTGTTTGACTTGCCAACAGCTCTTTTAGTAACTGTGTCTTTGGATGAGACTCCCTAAACTCTCAGAGCGCATGGGAATGGGGCAGGCCATCGAAAGGAAAGGAGGAAACTGTGGTTTCACACTCCTGCCCACTGAGCTGTCTGAGCATCTAAAGCTTCCAGACTTCTGTTCCTTGTGGTGTTGGAGGACTGACTGCCAGCAGGTTATCCTGCTTCACCTAGATGGCAGCCTGCTCAGGGACAGGTGGCAGTGCCTTCATATCCCTTTATCAGACTTTTCTTGATATCTAAGGATGATGTGTTTTAGGGAATCCTCTGTTCCATTGCAGGCTTGGGAGATGTGTACCTGAAGGGGTGTTTTCCCAGTCCTTTCCAGTGAAATCCCTCCTACTCCATTTTCTGTCATGTTTTTCCCAATATACTGACATTAAGCATCGTAGTTTATTATCCCTTGCCTTCTTGCCTTGTTCTTTCCCTACAGCATCAATTTTGCCTGATCCCTTTCTATCTTCCTCTGGCTAATCTCAGTTATCACTGGTGTTCAGTAGCTCTTGGCCTGCCCTGCAGCCCAGCTTGATACAGGTACTGGAGGTGACAGCTTGTGCTGTGAACCTGTGTGTTATTGTATATTGGTGTTGGTTTGAGCTCTGGCTCCTGCAAAACTTTTCCAGTGGGTTTTTGGGTAGTTCAGGATCTGTGTGCGAGGTGGCCACGATCCACCCTTATGCCTTAGACATGTGTTGTCTGTTTGGGTGTTTAATGAAATCTTGTGTGCCTTTCTCAGCATCATACAAGGCTGGGGCTGTCCTTCCTGGCCTGACAGGCAGGTTTCATTTTCACCCTGGTGCTTGCTCCCAAGCAAGCATGCCCTGAGCCTGCGGATGGAGGGCAGGGGCTTCATTCAGGATCTTGGTCACTTGGGGGCAAGCAGTTGACGTGCTCCAAATGCTTAGTGTGAAAATCCTGAAGCAAATCACACTGCATGGAGTGGAGAGCTGGGAAAGGGGGACGCTGCCCAGAGCTTTAAGGGCCAGTGAACTGAGGTTGTTGCAAGCATGTCCATGTCAGGGCTGGAATGATCACAGTAGGAAAGCTCTAGGAGTCATTTTATGGCCGAGTTAAACCCAGATGAGGCTTTGCTTGCCTCCTACACACAGCACCTGTGTCTCCATGCCTCAAGTGTCCTGGACTTCTCCGTGTGCAGCATGTGCTACAGGTACACACTTCTCCCCTTTCACCTTCCCTGGTCTTTAGCTTCTTAAACCCCTCTGAGCATTATTTCCTGTTCCCCAGATGAACAACTCATTGAGACTTCATTTGGAAATTGTTTGAATACCATACAGCAGAGGAGGAAGATCAAGCCCTCTGTTTTTAAGTGATTAGGCTTTTTTCTCCTATGAGTGTGAACAAGTACAGCTCCTGCCTCTGCATGGTGTGGAGACAGAATTGCTGCCCTTTGTGGGAAGATGATGAAAGTATATATTTGTTGAAAAGTCCTCTTCTTCCTCATCAACCTGATCACTTTTTTCCAAAATTCTCCTAATTTGGGAAGTTTGTACTTCGTGTATAAGTGTGTGTGTACGGCGAAAGGAATAAGACAAAAATAATTCATGGCTTGTGGCACCCAGAAAACTGATTCCTTCCCACCCCTACTTTTAAACTGAAACATTCTTGGGTTTTAGTTGTTCTGGCAAACCTGATAGGATTCTTCCCTCCCCCTGACCTCACTGGCATGTGCAGATTGCTGGCTTATTGAAAAGTCATTTTCTGTCCTGTGTTCTAATGGAAAAGTTTAGATAAGCTGTCATTATATATATATGCATTTTTAAAAGAATAACTGAAAACTCTGCCAGTCACATCTGAAAATACATTGGGATTGGCATTGGCAGTCCTGAAACTTAAAAAATAGAATGGAGATATTTTTAAAATAGCAGAGATTTTCTTTTGCATGATGATTCTTTAAGCATTTTCTACACATGAGCATGTGTTTAGACTTTTGTCCAAAGCAATGGCAGCAGGAGTGTTTACTTAAATCAATTCTACACGTCACCTTGTTGTAGGGTGTAAGAAATAAAAAAAACCCTGGATACTGTAAGGTGTGTGATAAGCTATGAGCGTAGGCAGTGTTTCCCACTGGTGCTGGGAATGTTTACTGTGTTTCTCTGCGTAGCCTTGAAACTACCTGGTCAACTTGAGTCGTGCTGGCATTGATTTCATGGCAAGCGTACCCTTTTCAGAGGTGTCAAAGGTTGCCTTTAAGGAAAAAGTCTTGAACACTGATGAGCCAAAGGCACACTGTGTCTAGCTGAACTCACCTCCACAGCAAGTACTTACAGCAACTCGGGTGGGGCTGCAAAAAATTGGATTGAAATTGAAAAACAGACCTTTCTCTGGGAATCTTTGGTAAAATGTGGAAGATACATGTGACTGGAAGAGAAACCAGAGTATCGTGGGGTGGAATCTGACAACTTTCTTCAGTTTGCAACCTGCTGCAGCGTTGGGTCACAGTCGTGTATTTTAGGCAGCTCAGAAATTAGAATTCTCTGCCTTGGGGGTTGTGCTGCCTGTCTCTTACATATTGAGTCTCTGGGGATCTCCTTGCCCTGTTGTCAGGATCGTTGTGACTGCATCACCTCCTCGGGCTTGCTCAGCACTCCTGTGTGACTGGTGCTCTGACGGAAGCAGTGGGAGACTTTTCACTTGCCTGCTTAGCAACTGCTTTTCATTGCAGAATAAGGACCGAGCTTTCAGATGGTGATAATTCTTGCTTTCCAGGATGCTGCAATTGTAGGGGACACAAGATGATTTTTTTTCAAAATATAATAACTTTAAAAAAACCCCAAAAGACCCCATTGCACTGAGCTGTGATCATTGAGTCAGCTGAGCAGGTTTAACTTGTCTGCTGCCCTGGAGCTGACCAGCCAGGACAAAGATTTCTATCCTGAAGGCAATGGTGATAATTCAAACAAAATGCAGATGCTGGCAAGTCCTGAGGATCAACCAGAGGCACTGTGCCAGAGGATGCGGGCTTCTGGGACAAGTGGTGCCAGTCTGGCTCAACACAGGAGCCAAGTGGTTTGGTCAGCCCACATGCATCAGGTTTCCTGGTAGGCTTTACAAAGGCTTGTAACAGAAAGAGGGGTGGAATAAATGAGGTCCTGCTATGAAAAGCAGGTTTGCTTTGCCTGGAGCCTTCATTGCTCTCCTAGTTCTGCTGGTTGCCTGACTTGTGGAGCAGATGCTGGAGGAGGTGAATGATTCTTCCCTGATTTTTCCTCAGCAGTAAGAGTTCTTACTCTGCCTCTGGCACAGTTGTTGCTAACTTGTCTGTGACCTGCACTGTCCAGTTTCTCCAAGTCTGCTGCCTTTCTTAATCTCAGTGCAAAGGTACTAGACTAGAAATCCTGCCCTGGGAGCGTAGGCTGCACCAGGCCTTCAAGAATCTGTCATGCATCTGACCTCTTCACATGCTCCTACTGTGCATCACTGGATCTCTTTTTCCTCCTTTATCCTGTTTTTTGGCATCCTGCACCACCCTGTTCTACTGGGTGGGAGAAAGATGCTTGTCATGAGCTGACCTCCTCAGCGTGTGTCCCACTGCTGCCTGTGCCCCGGTTCTGCCAGGCAGACCATCCTGCTCCGACCCTCTCCTCCTGCTTGTCCCAGATCAGAGCCCCCAAGAGGTCTTTGTCTGCCTGTTGAGAGCATCCCCTGTCCCGCCGTTCCCACATGGTGCACCCTCCCCAGCAGCCCCCTCCCCATTCAGCAGTTTGGGCTGAAAGAACCTTGGCTAATTACGCCAGGCTGAAAATTACCACTTTGCTGTGTTCTCCTGCTGCTGGGCCCATTTGTGTGGGGCCTGTAGTTAGAGGGAACAAAGTCCCCCCCATGGAGCCAGGCAGGCCCCAAGTGTGAAGCTACAGGTACAAGCAAGAGGGGAATGAAGGGAATAATTACCAGCTTCTCCAGGTGAAAGCCCCGTTAAAACTTCAATAAGCCAATTAGGGGCCAGGGTGTGTGTGTGTGGAGAGTCTCCCCCACCTATAAGTGATTCCCACCAGGCAATTAACAGAAATCATTTCACAGAGGGGAGGGTAAGAAATGGTTCTTAGAAATTGTCTTGGGATGGGGGGGGCCTGAAACAGCATGACTGCTGCAGTGGTCCTCATGCACTCCATCCTCCCGGCTCACTGTGTGGCCTGAAAGTGGTGCTGGGGCTAGGGGGAGAGGGAGGAGAGAGGGAAAATAGCAAAGAAAAAGGAATCGCTGAAGCCTTACACCTGGACAGGCTTTGAGAAAGCGAGGGCTGGAGTTCAGGACTGCTTGTAAGGCTGTGTGTGGGCCCAGAGTGCTGAGCTTGAGGGGGCGGCTGGGGCAGTGGGTGAGGGTCAGGCCCACGTGTCTTCCCCATTGGGGCGAGGGTGAAGGCGAGGTGTTGAGCCCGGAAGGGAGGGCATAGGTGCTGGGTGCGAAGGCTGGAGGTGGGTGAGAACCAAGTGCCAGGAGGTTAGCCCAACGTGTGATGGTCTGTAGGTGCCCTGCCTTACACTGGACACCATCTGCTCCTGGGATATCTCATCCAGGGACCACATTTTCCTGCTGCTCAGCCAGCAGCTTCACCTGTTTATTCCTTCCATTTGGTTCCAAAAAAAGCCAGTGGATTTGCTCACAGTGGAGATTTTATGGAGTCACCATGCAATTCCCTTGCACCGTGTCGCAGGTGGCATGTGCGGCAGTGGGGTGTAGAGCATGCTGTCTGTGGGTACCCAGCAGGAGTCTTGCCAGTCTAGTTGAGTGGCTGCTCTGGGGAGTAGAGCAGGAGTAGAGCAGAGGGTGAGGTTGCTGCCGGTGGCTGAGATTGCCCTAGTGACGCTGGGAGAATGCAGAGCGTAATTAAGGAAGCCCAGATACCAACAGTGGTTATTTCACCCGCACTTGCAAAAGGAGAAGAAATAATAAAGAACAACCCTAAACTCCTCAAAACACAAGTGTAACCTCAGTAGTGACTTTCTTTGTCCTTTTTCATGTTATAGCTTCTGAGAATTAAAAATGTCCTGAGGTTTTGTTCTGGTTACCAATAAGCTGAAATTGAAATAACCCTGCTGTAGTGGTGCTTAACCACCTAGTCTTGGACTGACCTGGAAGTCCCTAGACTTCCTTTTTTCCTTTTTTTAATTTTTTTTCCTTCTATTTCTCCTCAGCTTTCTGTGGTAGGAATAGAGAACTGTATCTGTTGCACAGCCTAGCTTTTAGACTCAGAAGTGGTTTCTCAGCAGAGTCATGTTTCTGTCTGATTTGGGTTTCAAGATGCAAGCCCAGTGGATGCCTGCAAAGAGAGCTTTGGTCACAGGAAGGCCTGGTAAGCATGCAGCGGCAAAAAGGTTTGGGCATGGGTTTTCAGTCCCCCTTGACGTTCGGTACGCGTTGTTCAGACCTGTGCCCAAGTTACACGCTGGATTACATTTCTTCTACACTTCAGGTTTCTCATTTTCCTGTAATAACAATTATAATTTGAGCATCAGTTGGGGGTTAAATTGGGTCTGGAGAGAGCTAGGGATGCAGTTCTCATAGAGAGACCTCTGTCCCAAACAACTGCTCCATGCCTGGCAAGCCCAGAGGCTGGGGAGTGAGGAAGGATGATGAAGAGCGTTAGACATACCATGCCAGTAAGTATTTTACTCCACTGAACATGTGTTATCAAGCCTTTCCCTTTAATAAAGGAGTAGGGCTGATAGCAACCCAGCAGAAATACTTGTGCAGCTACAAAGGCAGTTCTGTTCAAGGGTCTGAAAAATCACAGCAGCACTGTCTGAGTATCCCTCTTGTACGGGAACACCCAGGACCCTCAGTCAACTACAGAACTAATCTGAGTGTGGGCCTGTCCTGGACACTTGCTTCTCCCTAAAATCATGTGTCATGTGGAGTACTGGGGAAAGGAGGGGGATACTTAGGTACAAACAGCCCTAGGAACATGACTGTTCTGTGGGTGGACTCACTAGTTTCTAATAGAGGAAGTTTTTCTGTTCCGTGCTGCCATGTGGAAGAGGTCTGTGTGCATGTGTCTGTCCTGTCTGGAATCTCTGTCTTAATGCTGGGCTCTGTTTTCTCCAGAAATGGGGATGATGTTCTGTATCGGGCTGCCTGTTTCACAAAACCTACCTGCTGCAAGGCTAGTGGAGGGATAGCGGACAAGGCTGCGGGATGTCTTGGGCAGACAGTGTGGGGTGAAACTGCAATTCCATGCTGGGAACTGGGCCTTTGGGGGTATTAAAAGCGTATTCTGTGCTCCAGCCTGTGGGTCTCTGAAGTCTGGAGGAAGACATTGAAGTTGGAGGCCAAGGCAGAGGGTCGGAGAGGTCAAACTGACATTCCTTCTACCCTGAGGCATGCAGTAAATAATGTGGGAGATGATGACATGAGCATTTTTTCTATCAAAAGTGCTGGAGTTCTGCCTCAGATGTGAGACTTTGTTGTTTCAACCCTGCATCTTTACAGTGCCCTTCAGTACAAAATGCAAACGCCTTCTTTCTGGAGTCCACCTGGGGCTCGAGGCAGCGTGCGAATGAGCTATTAGTCTGTCTGTGCCGGTGTCACTGGTGCTCCTTGCCAGTGCATGGCATTTCCTCCAGAAGCAGCAGCAGCTGTAAATGTTGTGATGCTCACGCAGTCCTATTTACGCATTTTGTTTTCTCTCTGTGCTGAGTCCCTGGTGGGGAGTGGCAGAGCTCTTCTGTAGCTTCTCTGTGTGCGATTTATGATGCAGATCAGGAGCACAGTTCAACCCTGAGCTGCCTGGTGCCTTGAGGGATGCTGTGGCATGCACATGAGGCTTGAGGAAGCAGCAGCAAATGTGCTAGTGCTTTGCAGTCTGTTTGTAGAACAAGCCTGGTCATTGCCTCCAGCTGCTGGTTCTCTTTGGCGATGTTACCCGCTGCTGGACAAAGGTGAGGCTATGCTGCGGTGGGTCTCTGCTTGCTCAGGTGAGCTCAGTCCTGCTGCTGAGACCAAATACAAGGCTATTTTACACACGTGCAAGCAGTTGGGCCCGAATGTAAGGTTGGCCCCAGAGCGTTCCAGAAACTCTTCTTTGTGCCGAGTCTGGAGTAGGGCAGGGACCTGAGGAGACTGTGAGCAGACGTCTGAAACCAGGCTTTAACACCGTGCACTGTGGGTACCCTTGAGCCTAGAACAGCAAGCCAGCAACACAGGTAGAAAATGTTTAAGTCGGTTTGATGGACCTTGTCTTCGCTCCTGTGCACAGAAGGTCTGAAGCTGAAGCATTGCATGGCAAGGATGCAGGAGGAGTGTGGTATGCTGGACTGGAAGGATGGGAGGTCTTGAGGACTGAGGAATTATGGAAAGAGTCTGGAGCCAAAAGCCTGAGGGATATTGCAAAGCTGTAGGAAATTGGATGCAACCTGCAATTGTCATTTCAGGTTTTGGACAGTTATATTGTCATTGGCTTCTTCAGCTTTTCCAGTCTTACCCTCTTCTAAATACCCTTCTACTCCCCACGTTTCTTGTTGTGGAAAGTTGTGATTTTGGCCTGTTGACAGTAGCTGGACTTTCGATGCAACTGCCTACCTGCTGATTTTTGTTCATTTGTGGTTACTGAGTTGTACGTAACCCAGCTGTCCTGACTGACTTCTGAGATGCTGAAGGTGGTTCAGTTCTCTGGTTGTCCTGCAAGACGCACCAAGTAGGGCTAAACAGATCTGTCGGGGCAGCGAAGGGGCGACACCAGCCCTACATGCCCACTCACTCCAACACTGCCTGAATCAAAAGCAGGTGGAACTTCCTGCATGTTTATGGTCCTGCTGTCTCATGGAGAAGAAAATGCTAAACTGATGCTGTGCTTTTTTGTATTCTTCCTGCAAATTCCTGCCCCTGGGGAAAGAGTGCCTGCTTCCCCATGCTATCTCAGGCACAAAGAGAGGGAGACTATCTGGTCTGTTGGAGAAGCCTCATGCTGGAGGTGCTGAAACTCCCTGCGCCGAGTTTCTGACCCCCTCCTCTCCCCTTCACAATGTTGTTACTGTGGCATCTGCTGCCTAGCCTCCTGGGCTCTTCAGCAGGGGCTCCTCAAGTTTGTGTGACCTTAGCACTGTATTCATGCCGGAGGAGTTACCTTCCATAATGATGTCAACTGATGAGGTTAGCAGGATGGTGGCGGCCGCGATAAGACATGACATGTTCTAATGATTCGCCTTAGCGAGCTGCGTGTGTGTGTTGGGGGGGACACAGAAGGGCTTAGAGAGGGGAGGTGGGGGCCCCACAGGTGCCGACAAAGACTTTGACCTTTGCTGCTATAATATCAGTGTTTCACAGGCAGGGCGGTTCGGTAACCCACTTTCAGCCCATCAAAAATTGATTTAATTGCAATTTTTTCCCCCAATTAGGAGCACTGGAGCTTAACTAATTGGAGTAATAGAGAGTAATAAGGCTCTGATAAAAAGCCTTCCTCTGCCTCCTTTGTATCTTGTGTCATCGTCTGTCAGAGGTCAGAGAGCTTGCATATTCTATTAGGCAGACTTGCCTTCATTTGTACAAATTAGTTTACCCAACAGTAATTAAAATGCCAGTGTGGGTCGGGGAGAGCTGAATACAATTGATGGGCACGTTGGTGAAGGATTTGACAGCTCCGGTGGCCTGCCTTGCCAAAGCGTGTCAGTGCTGAATCAAAGGCTACACAAACCCACAGACCCGTGTGTTTAACCCGCGGCACCATCGGCACCAACTCCTTTCTCTCTTCTCCGCTCTCCGTTTTGGCCTTGCTTTCTCTTCTCCTTTTCTCATCCCACTTGAGACTTTTTAAAAAAGATGTTTCCCATCTTTGAGCTGTCCTTTCTGTTGATCGCTTCCATAACGGTGCTACCAGCCCCCCGCTCCCCGTCCCGTCTCCCTCGGTGCTCCCCCTCCTTTCCCCCCGCCTTCCACATTCCCAGCTGCAGGGCTCTGTCAAGTAATAACTTCTTTGTTTCCCGGTCCGATGAGTCTCCCTGTATAATAGTCTCCAAAATGGAACAACGATGTCCCATTCCAGGGGGCGGGGGAGTGCGCGAGGAGGAAGGAACAGGCTCTTACACGTGTCAAGCAGATTCTGGATTTGAAATCCCCAAAGAGCAGAACAGGACTTGAGAAGCAATCTGTTTACAATACAAGGGAAGGGCGCAAGCCTGGGGCATGGAGGAAGTTTAAGGAGAAGGCATTGGAAAGGGCCTCTCTCACCCGTGTTCCTTCAACGCCTCTGTGTCGCAGAGCTCGGACAGTGCCTGCTCTGAAGGCTGGGTTGGCAGTGAGGAAGGTTCTTATTGTACAATGGGATTTGTATCTCCGGAGCCCAGACTGCTTCCGAGGGTCTTGAGAAACAACGTCTTTCGAAAAGGACGAGTGGGCAGCTACCTCTTTCGCTCTGGTTCATCCTCATCTGGTAGTGTTCTGTCCAGGATGGGGTAAAGAGGGATGCTACAGGCAGGGGGAAACTGTGTAGTTGGCACCGTGGGAGCAGGCATGGGATCACTGCTGCTGGACCATAGCCAGAGCACTACTGCTGCTGCCAGAAATGCCATGGGATCTTCACGGCCACAAGTCAGGCCGATGGAAAGAAATTCTTGTGTTTCTTCCAACAGCACTGCCAGGATGTGTGTGCACTCTCCTCCCCTGGCCCAGCTTCTGTTGTGGGGGGATGATCTCTAGTGAAATGTGTCTTCTGTAGCATAGTGCTGGTCTGGCTTCAGGAGAAGCAGGTTTCTTTGCATTTATTTATTTATTTATTCCTTTTTTCTCCTTCTCAGTAGGGAGTTTCTAATGGGAAAGAGAACATTAAAGTATCAGTGAGTTGGAAAACACCTTGCTTTGGACAGCAAACACGCTGCGTATGAAGTGTGTGTGTCTCAGTGCTCTGCAGAATCTGTGCCTTCCTGGTACAGCAGAGGAAGTGCTGTGTTGGCTTCCTTGGGTTTACCTCCTGGGGGATCCCTGCGAAGACAACGTGCCCGGTTATGGAAGCCCTGCAGTAGTGGTCGTTTTCCCACCGGAGCAGCCTTTTGGGAGGGAGCTTGTAGTGATGGTACCCAGCAGCTTTCACAGGGCAGAGAAAAGCTCAGTGGGGAAGGGACTTGGCATCTCCAAGGCCACCTGAAGCTTGGACATAGCAGTTTTTATGTAGCATCTTCACTGTCTTTGTACATCAGTAGTATCATATATGCTTCAGAGGGATGGGTCATCCCTGCAGTAATATATATAGGGTATCTTGTGCTCTCCTCTTCCCAGCCTAGTCCCTCTGACTCCTGAAAGCACTGTAGATAAGTCAGCTTGAGTTGTTTCTCTTGGGCAGCTGGCAAGAACAGTTGAGAAGAGGTTGCATTTCTCTAGGTCAGAGGATTTTGGTGTGAGCTCTCTGCTTCCTGAGACAAAAAACCTTGTTGAACATAAACTGAAAGAAGCAAGCCTGGGAGAGGCTTCAGTTCTGCCTCTACCAGGTGTGAAACAGTGTTTCACAAGTTTTGTCCCCAAGCTTTACGCGCTTAGCTCCAATTTGCATGTTGTTTTAGACCTTCCAAAGCTGACTTGTGTTGCCCTTTTGCTTGGAGTGAAACTGTCACCTCTGCAAGGTTCCCAGTGATGAAAGACCTGGGGGTTGAAGGTGTATGCGTGCCTGCAGACCAGACTCAAGGTGAGGGGCCCTGTATCATCCCCAGGGGATCCAGACTTCCAGGTTAGTTTGCTCCCAGGCTTTGACAATTTCTGATCGGCACCACTTCTTGTGCATGTCTTGTGAATGCTGGTTTCTAATCCTGGCAGTGAAGGTGCCCCGCTCTTCAGGGAGAACTCTTATCTTGGCTTGCTAATGGGCTCTAGCCTGTTAAAGATAAGGCCTGCAAACCTGATCCTGCTGAGGTATGAGACAGAATTCCTGTTGACTGAATGGAGTCGGTTTTACCCAGAAGAGACTTATTTGTGGCCCTGAAGCCTGTATGTGATGCTGGAGGGAAATCTCTTAATCTAATGCTATTTTTTTCCTCTTTTTTTGGAGGGCTAAGGGCTGAGGAGGGAAAGCCAAAGTCCAGAACTGACAGCATGAGTGGGGATTAGACCTCGCTGTTCCTCCTACCTTTTTCTCCCTGTTGGTGTGCCTCCATGCTAATTTAGACCTGTGGCAACCATCAAAGCCTTGTGCATACCTTCGGCACAAAGGGGCCTGTCTCCCACGTGAGGGCGTTCTCTGCCGGGACAGAGTCAGTTTGTCCCCCAAAAGAAAAATCTTAAGCACCCAATTGCCTGCTTGACTGACTCCCTGACTGCTATTATGTTTCTAACCACGGTAATTGGCTTTAGTAGTTATTAATGGATTATGTTTGGGGAGAGGGGGAGAGACAGAACCCAACACCTAGCTTTGTAGCTGAGGGATTCCCTGACCAAAGCGCTGCTTTCCAGACATGGGGTTTGACTGGTGAGCTGTTGGAGTGGGTGTCTCTTGCTTGTTTTCCTCTGAGATCTGGGAGGCATTGGCAAAGGGAAATGTTGCCTCTTGTCCTGCACTATGTGATGGAGAGAAGGCAGGTATTCAGCCGAAACCCTGTTTCCAAATGCCAAGTGCTGCACGCTTCCTTCATTGGTCCTCGTGGCTGCTGCACAGCAACAGGAGTTGGCTTTTCCTTAGGCCCTCAAACTTTGGTCAGGGAATTCCATGGAAAGAACAATGTGTGCACCCTGCAGCTTCTGTGCTGCGGGCGCATCGTGCCAACTGCATGGGCACTGCCAACGAACCGGGCATTTTGCATGTGCGAGAGCCTGGTTGGAGAGACTTTGAAATAACCCTGGTGTTGCAGGCTTTGTCTAGCCCCAGAGGGCAGCCAGGGCTCACAGGACTTATGGACACCTCCAAGTAAGTGAGTTTGGGTAGGAGGGATAAAGCCAGCAAAAAAAGAGCACCTTAGTAGCTGTAGCTCTTCCTTGATTCCCGTAACTCTTTGATATGGCTTGGCGTTATTGCAGAGCGTATTGGCAATGCTGCTTTGGCCTTGTGATTTGGAGAAACCAATTGCTTAGCTAAGCCACAGAGCTTGGAGTGGAGGGAGTCCTGACTTCTGGCCCTGCTTCCATATGGCTCTTCTCTGGCTTGGAGCTGGGTGTGTGTTTACTCTTGTGCTGCTGAGCGCCCTGTAACACCAGCAGCAGCGCTTCTCTTGGAACTCAAGGATGCTGCAAGAATCCCTTCCTGGTATGGCAGAGGCTTGGAGACACCTTCTGACTTCCAAAGGAAGAATGTAGAGGATCAAAGAAATGTTTAAAAACTGCTATTTTTACAGACCTGACATTGTTTCCTTATTTTACTTTCCTCTTTCAGCTGCCAGCCCCATGTCATGCTGCAAAACATGTTTAGAGCTGGCTTGTATTTAAAGTAGGCTCCGTTTCCTGCATTTGTGCTATCCTTGTTGCAGCGACTTAAACACAGTTTGGGATTTTTATTCTCAGTAGCTGCAGTAAATGTGGCTTTGTGAGAGGTCATTTATAGCTCACTTAAAAATCATCACATGAGCTGCTTTCTCTTATTTGGACTGAGGATAGGAAGTTGGCACCAAACAAGCAGTGTGGTGTGGAGATCCACAGCACCAGTGTTCCTGCTGCTTGATTTTAAGGATTCGTTCCTGTCTTATCTGCTAATTTGAGGCCAGTGGCTGTCAGGCGACCTCCGGAGCCAGCGTGTGCAGCGGGGACATAGCATCGCCAAAGAGGACTTTGGAATGGACCCTGCTGGAGAGTGTGAACTGAGCCAAATATTGCTGCAGGAGAGCTGTGCTGCCTCTGATAGAGAGTGCTGGAGCGCTGGGGAGGGCCACCTCATCCAGCTTTGAAATTGGCTCTGCTTTGAGCAGGCTGGACCAGAGAACTCAGTTCCGTGATTCGTTAGGCCTGTGATGCTGCAGCTACTTCATGATTGTGCTCAGGAGATGCCAGCAAACAGAAGCAAGACATGAAGTAGGAAGTAACAGGGAATTTTCCATGGGGTCTTTCTGCAGCTTACAACGCTGACTTGTATATGAAATGTGCCCAGTGCTGTGCTAACTGTTTTGAAAATGACATTGCCATTTACAGCTGCTCCTGTTTCAGGTTTGCTCTTTGCATATGCAAATACACCTTTATGTCCTGCCAATTCTCTGCAGCTGTGACCTGCTGCATCTGGGAAGCTCAGCTGCTGCGGGCTCTGGGGCACCTCTCCCTTTGCTGCTGCCTGCCCCTTGTGAAATGCAGTGGAACGTGCTGAAATAGTCTTGAACCAGAATCCACAGTCTGTCTTGTGGTGGTTGCTTAGTCTTGCTCATGCACTGTTTCTTCAGAACATGAGGCTTAGTAAGTGTTTTCTTGTTCTTTTTTAAAAACAGATCGTTTGTGACGGGCACAGCCTGCTGTGGACACACCTCACCTCTGAGAATCTGGGACCTTGAGAGGTGAGTGAGCTACCAGGTTACAGGGAGGGACTTGATGAGAAAAGTGAACAACAATGAGAAATGCCACATTGGAGATGCTGTAAAATCATTCATTCCTTTAGTCCATGTAGGTAAGGGATGTGTTAACGTGAGATGTGGGGTGGAGCAAACCTGTGTGGAAAGGTGTGTGTGTGGGGTGGTTCTGGTTCACTAGGGAGCAGCTCAACCTTTCTTCACAGCTTTTCCAGCTGATGGCATAGCCGTCCTGGTTTCTTCCCATTTCCCGTGTAGGGTCAGAATATGCCCATCACACCTTCCTGTTTATCTGCCTTGGTTGGTGCTTCAGCCTGAGCTGGAGGGGTGAGGAAGGTGATCTGCATCCTTCCATCCACCCCCTTTTCTGTGGTGCTGAAGAGCCAGGGGCAAACACAGGCTCTACAGTCATCCTGGACGGTGTTTCTGGTAGCTCAAGAAAGTGAGGAGTGGCAACAGGTTATCTACAGAAATGATTTAGGCATGTTGTCTTCGCTCTGTCTTAATAAGCATTGAGGAGGTTAATTGCTGTGGCCTCTGATTTGGGGCCGTTGAGTAGTTCCTGTTCGGTGAACGTGCTGACCTCAGGAACTGTGGAAATGTTGGGCTCAAATCCTGACGTGAGACTCAACTGCTGACAAATTTGAAACTCTCAGCCTGGGGGTCTTTGTGCAGTGATGGACAGGTAGCAAATATTTGACAGGATTATGGAACGGCAGCTCAGCTTTCCAGGACTGGTATGCTCTGGGTAGGAGTGGCACAGCACAGATTATCAGGGGAGTGCCGTCAGGATTGAGGTAAAGTGGTGGGCTCTGGGAGGGGAGAGAAAGGGGGGGCAATGGCAGAAGGAGCCTGAGGGGTGTCAGCTGAGCTGTATTTGGGGAAAAGAGGTAGAGGAGGATTGGTGTGGATGCAGGGCTGGTCTGAGGCCAGTTGCCTTCTAATCTATACTTTAGATTGTCCGAGTCAGCTGCATTGAAAACAAATAAAACCCAATTTGTTTTTCTCTGAAGTAACAAAAATAAAGACTTTGCAAAGGATGCATCCCACAAAGGACAAACCAGAGCAGGAAAGACGGCACCGGTGCATTCGGCTGTGGTGCTTGTTTCCCGGTGACCCAGTCCAAAGGTGCCTTTGGAGTACCCCAGAAGGATGTGGGCTGTGCTGTGATACCCCTGCCCATCAAGTCTTGCAGCTGGTCTTGAATAGAGGCATCTGACAGGGGTGAGGAGATAGGCAACCCTCTCCCCCCTGCCCCAGCCTCCCTGACAGCCTTTCCCAAGGAAGCCTGAAGAGATAATAAAGCTGTGTAGAAAATAGGATTAAGGTAATGAACAGGCACAACGGAGTTTGATCTTTCAATAACGTCAAAGCCTGAGTGACAGGCAAATAAAAAAGCCAAGGCAACCTAGGCCATTGGGCCTCCGTTGCAATGGCTGGAGTGTCAAACTTATTCTTCCCTCTTCACCTGTCACAGCTGGAATGCACCGTGCCACTGGGTCTTTTCCTCTCCGGGGACCTGTGTGTGAGCTGGGAGTCTCGTCAGCACGTGCAGGGCAGGAGACTGAGTAGGGAGCATGGCTGGAAAACTAGCACGTGAGGCTTCATGTGATCATTTGTAGCCTGGGAGTACAGAGCTCTCCTTCCAGGTCTTGACTTCTCCCTAAACTTTTCTTCTTTCCAGCAGAGCTTTGGATTCATTTTCAAAGGCTCCAGTGGTGCTTTTTCTTCCTTTGAGGCTTGTGCATGTTGTCTCCCTGATTAAACTCCAGAAGCGGGCGTGTAGCATGGAAGCTCAGTCTTAGAGCTACCAGGACTGAAGAGCTCCTCCTCTGCCCAATGTGTCCTGATAACATGTGACAGATAGACCAGGCCCACCGAGTTTGCTGCTTACCCCTTCCTTGTGGCCACTAAGGCCCCAGAGTGTGACCTGCAGAGGTTGAACATGGCAAGGACACTATCTCTAAGGGCAGAATCCATGTAACTTCTCTGTCAAAAAAAGATAAGGCAGGGTAGAGTGATCCTTAAAACGTGCTCTTTAAAACTACAGGATCCTTAGCACCCCATAGAAGTTTAGTGCTCTCCAAGACCAGTTAGTTCAGTTCCCTGTTTTTCCTGCATGGTGGTGTGTGTAAGTAATGCCGCAGCAGTTTCTGTGGCATTCTCTTCCCTTGGGGTAGGTGGTCTTTCTCCCCAACAGCTGAGAGCTGGAACATGCTACAAAAGGATTTAAAGCTTAAATAACCTTTTGTGTACTGATCTTCTTAGTTCCAGGCCAGATAAGTCCTTGGTTGGTGCTTGTAGCTGTTGGTCATGGTATGTTTTCCTATTTATGACCTTCGCTATTCCCTGACCCTGGGGCAGCCATTCTCATCCCTCCAAGAGGAAGGGGATAATGTCTTCACCTGGAAATATGTTCTGGGCTTTGAAAAGGGCTTGGTTGGGTTTGGCGGCGATGAAATTTTTTAGTGGGGAAAGGAAACGCCTCTTGCTGCATCCCACCCCCACAACTGTCTTTCATTTCTGACTCTGCTGAGATGATGGCGTTGGATCAAAGCCGCAACAGGCAGCAACAAGCAATTGTCAAGGGGAGTCTAAAGCAGGGGAATGACCGCGTAATGCCAAGACGCTGTCTCTGATGGCTGAAATTCCAGCTGCTGCTACACCTGGCCCTTTCTCCTGTAATGAAGGAGGATTTTTTTTTTTTTAATGCTTTTGAAGCTGGCTAGCTGCACCTCTGGAGGACATGTCTCATCCCACAGATGCTACATTGTGCCATCTGATTGCTTTTAGGTGTGGGGAAGTTGCTGTGCACTTACTGCCACTTAGGTGATTAGAGGCCTGCACAGGAAAGGAGAACAATTAGCGGTATGGGCCACTGGGTACTAACCTGTGTCCTTGTATCAATTATCAGGCCTTGCTGACTCCTTGGCCTCTTGCAAGTCCCCTTGCGCCTCTGTCCCAGTGAGGGATACGATGACAGCTGCCCCTCTTGCAGGTCAGGTACCTCTGCTCCCTTTTGCCTCTGCTCAGACCTTCCTGTGTCATCTGCCAGTGCCAGGACGTGGCTCAGCAGAACAGCCCGTTAGTGGCAAGTAAGAGACAAGGGAACTTCCTTCAGACCCTCTTCCTTTCTTTCTCTTCCCACCTCCTATCTCCTTTGGGAGTTTAAACTCCTTGGGAGATGAGGGTGACCCACCACTGGGAACAGCTCCAAGGCCAGCATTTATCATTTGCCTGTGGAGAACTGTTGCTTCCCAGCCTGTTGTGGTGGCCTGCATGTCTTTAGGTGACAACCGCCCCTGCATCAAGGATGCTTCTCTGTAAGGTAGGATGCAGCAACTCTTGGAGCTATTCTGCCAAGTCCAGTGTGTGAAAGGGACCAGTGATCTGTCTGGCACATAGTCCTCACGCTGTAAACAGTGCACGAGTCCCGTGTTGTTCTTTCTTGTGACACAGGGCACAAGAGCTGTTGTGAAAACTGAGCCAAACTTAGCCGTGCCCTGCAAGCCACCCCAGATCCTCTACCTTTTAAATATCCAGTCTTTGTCCATCTTCTCCTCCCCCCTTTCGAAAGCATTTTTGGCGGAGTGGTTTTTTTTGTTTTTTGTTTTTTTTAAGAACCCTCTAATTTCTTGTTCGGTTTTTCTCCCTCTCCTGAGCCCTTTGAAAGTGGCTTTACGCTGTCACTGACACCAAACTGACACTTTGCGTTTCCCCACTTCTTATCCCTTTATGGCAACAGATGTTGAAATTTTGTATCCCTTTTATCTGTCCCTCTTTGCCCTCTTCCTGTAATTAGGTTTCCCTTGTTAGCAGTACAAAGTGGCCCGGTTTGCTGCCTGGCCTTTTGAGCCATTGTGTCTGAGCACATTTTTTTCCTCCTCTTTCGGAAGAGTTCCTTCCCCCTTAAGTAATAGGCAGGGTGTGGGCCAAAGCTGTGGCTTTTTCTTGTTTCTTTGTTCTCCATTTATCTCTGCCACCTTTTTCAAAGGGATGGGGGGGGGGGGGGGCAAAACCTATAGTGCATGGAAGGGGAAGATAGAGAGTTGCACTTCTTGACCGTCAGGCCCCCCTGCTCTTCAGGTGTTCAGGGCAGGTGCCTTTGATGTCTGCAAGTTTTGGGGAGGTGGGAGGTAGAGGATTCGTGAGGGTGGCTTGGGAGTGGAAGAGGAGGGCGATTCAGGTGTGTGGCTGGTGGCCTCTGCAGAGGGGTGGGGAGGAGTCTTTCGTGGAAGCCAGGCAACTGCTGGGCAGGTTGGTAATCCGTATTTGCCTCTAGTGCTATTGCATTGTGCTCTTTCTCCCCCAGAGCCAGCATGAGCGCTACCGTCGTAAGCAGCTGGCTGAAGTTCGCTAACTTGCTGCTGCTTGATCTCTGGTACGCGCCTCCATGGCACCCTTCCTGGGTTACGTCTGCCTGTGTGGTGGGGTGGGCAGGAATTAGTAGCCGTCTTTCCGACTTCGGCATACGTTGGTCTGCGTCCACTTTGGTGGCTCTTTAGAGCCATTGAGTAAGCGAATGTGAGCAATTGTCAACAAGGAGGGAGAACTTTACAACTTGGGCTCCCTGTGCTGTTCTTAAGCAGCAAGTGTAATCTGACAGTTGCAGTATATAGCACTGAGAAACCCTGGTTAGCTGATCACTACTTACACTTTCCCATTTGAATCCAGTCCTTTTTGACTCTGCATCCTGTCGTGCTCAGATTTTTTTACGTGTGGAAGTAGATAAATGAAATTAGAATCTGCAGGTCTGGTTCTTGGTTATAAAGCTTGCTAAATGTTTGCAACAAAAGCTTTTGATGTGGAAGCTTGGCCCAAAGATGCACAAGCAGACTTCTTAGAACTTGGTTTAGAACACAACACTGTAGAAGATCTCATTCTCTCCACAGGTTTATACAAGTTTGAGGGCCTCTAATTTAATAACAAAAGGAGTTTATTGGTTGAAGGGAGCAAATGGAATCAAAATGGGAGTTGCTAGATCGAAGGGAAAGGTAACTGACTCCAAGAAGTGTGGGGGGTCTGTTTCTCCCAGGCATTTAAGCTGGATTTATTTGGTCACAGAGGAGTGGGTGGATATCCCTGTAACAGGTGAGCCAAGCGATAGCAAATATTGTCCTGATGCTGATAACAGGTTCACAGGATTTGGGGGGCAGAGGAATCATAATACCATGCTGTAGATGCAGAATCCTCTCTCCTGCTCTGCTTTTCTATAGCCTTGTCATGCCAAGTATAATTTTTTTGCCAAGGAAACTCTCTCCAGCCTTTGTGGGAAAGAGGGTCCCTACTCCTTTCAGGCTTGGGTTTCTTTCTCAGCGTCTTTGTCTTGACTGAACACAGTTTTAAATCACAATAACCAATCCAAAACTTGCCCTACAGTGAGCTAGAGTTTTCTGGGCTGTGCTTACATCAGGTAAGTGAACGTAAATGTGTGCTGCTGCCTGTCTCCACTCACTGCAGTGGAATGATCCTCAGGTAGTTGCCTTTCCTCAGCTGCTCGTTCTTTTTTTTCCAAGGCTCTCCTGCTTGGTTTTTGCTTTGCTGTTTCCCCATCCTGTCCACAGCTGGCTTTGGGTATTCTTTTTAAAGCATCAGATCTGGGTATTCACATTTACATGTCCTTTGATTCATCAGGGACTAAAATGCCATATCTTCTTCCTGAAATACAAATAAAAAAAGACAGTGAAGTGGCAGACTGGGGTCTGTCGGGGGAATTCTTCTCTTCAGGGGAACCCTTTCTTGACCTGTTCATATTAAATCAGTTTGGCAAAACGTGACTGTCTTTGGATTTCTAATTTGGTCCTTGGGAACCATTCCCTCTGCAGTAAGGTAGGTAGGATGGAGAGTTTGGGTGTAGATCTAGGTGAAGAGAAAAGCAAGTCCTTCGTGGAGCTGGCAATCGCACTTGTGACCTGAGCAGCAAGACTAGATAGAAACAGGTCTCATGCCTTCAGGCATGAATTAATCACAGACAGGGACAGAAGGAGATTCCTACCCCAGTTCTGCAGCTCTGAACTGTAGGATTTGATTCCCTTGCTCTGAGATCTCAGGCATTGTTGGAGGCAGGGACTGTGGCCTATGTACAACTACATGTGCAGGTGCTGGAGGAAGCTTTTGCTGTTGCAGGGAGCCTCTGAAGCGGTGGTCTCTTGGATGACTGTTCCTTTTAGCAGACTGTTGCATTCAGAGCTCTGTCTCTGGGCTGTAACGGATTGCTTCGGTCCTGTCTGAGCGATGTGTTCCCATGGAATGTGTCTGCTCTCAAAACGGTTTGGGACCTTAGGGTTCTTTACAGATTTCTGACGGGTTTTTCTGACATTGTCTTTCCAAACCCTCTCACATAAGCTGAGCATCTTCTTCCTTCCTACTGTTAAGAGGGCTCTGGTGCATCTTAATCTAAATGTAAAACCATTGTAAGAGGAAGAACATACAGGTGTTTATCCTAAATCTTTCCTCCCGTGGCAGTCTTGGCCCTGTCTCGCTACAGCTGAGCATGAGGCCAGTCCCTGCCCTTTGGATGTGTGCATGTCCAGGGCATGCTGTGGCCTTTGCACTCCTGTTCAGGCGCATTTATGACAACTTTACAAGGCCCCAAACAATCGGGGAGCATGGGTGAGGGCTGGACGCTCCAAGCGCATCAATCAGCTTCATCCCTCTGAGCCAAAGCAAAAGCAATCTTTATTTTTCCCTGGGTTGAGAGAGAATCAACAGAGGCAAGAGAGAAGAATGGGAAGGATTGAATGAGGAACCCCCTCTGCCACTGGCTAGCAGTAGCTCATTTAAACAGATGGCTTTGTTTTGATTTGGGCTCTCCATTTTTTTGTCTCCCCACTAAAGGAGACCCGCAGAGCTCTGCCCAGAAAGGGAGCAATACAGCCGCCTGTTCCCACACAAGTGGGGCGAAAGGCTTTGAGAATTCCCTGCTTCTTTTCCTCACCTCCCTCTTTTTCTCTTCCCCCAAGAAATCACAGTTTGAGAGAATTCCCCCCTACTCCTCCCGTTGGAAAGAAAGACAGAGAAGACATTCTTGACATTCTTTGCAGAGAAAAGGGGTTAAATGTCTGAATTTGGGGGTCACCATGTTATACAAATTGCAATCTAATCGTTTTTACAAGAACACACGTGTGCTAAGAAAAGGAGCCATGGACAAGAAAGAAAAGGGGACAGACAACCTTTTTTGTCCTATCTTCTTTTTTTTTGTTCCCCCAAGGTTTTGGACTATTGTCATGTTGTGTCTCTCTCCCCTCCTCACCCCCGAGAGGGAGAACATTGGTTTTATAGTTAAATTGGTTCGTAAAGCAGAAGGGCTTGGTGCCATTTCTGTTTGTTTTCCCAAATAAAAGCCCCAGCAGGATCTCTTTTGCACCGTTGTGGCTTTATTTGAAGAAACTGGCTTTTTCCCATAGCCCAGCGTGTCAGTTTATCCTCTGAACTTAACCTTACGGGAACCCGAACAACAAAAACTCACAGGGTCCCAGAGCTGGAAAGGTAAAGAAATTGTATCTTTTTATTGGACCATTTAAAGCGTGTGTGGGCCAATTCAGAGAAAGCGAAAGAAAAGAAGGCAAAACTCCCTCTTCTGTCTCTCCCCCCCGACACAATGTCAAACCATCGTTGGTGTCATTCCCCCCTACTGCCTCAAGTCCCCTCAGCTGCACTGAGGAAGCAGAGAGGGGCATTTCTCCTGAAAATCACTTATAACAGCATTTCTGAGCCATTTCACATGGAGGTGCTCCCTCAGAATTCCCCAAGCCAGTCCCACATCTCCCTGCAGGAATTAGTAGCCTTGGCTAAACGCAGGGGTAACCTTGGAGGAGGATAACTCTGAAGAATAACTTTGCCAAGGTTCTGTGCTTCTTCCTACGAACGTTACAGGTTTCGCTTGGCCAAGCCTTTCCCTCCTTAGCGTAAGCTGCCGCGTCCCCTGGGCACCTCAGCTGCTGTTGCAAAGCACCTGGAAGAGACGGCGGCTCAGCTCTTCCCTTTGGTTTTGGCGTGCTCCTAAGTAGGTGACAGAAGTCGTGCAAATGCTGCACTCTGGATAATTGTTTTAAAATTGATGTTTCCTTTCTCTGTTTGACACTCAGCTCAAATACCCCAGAGTTTTGAACAGAACAATGCTCTTTCCACTGTTTTAAAAGCATATGCTTCCCACCTGGCTTGTTGCAAGTAGTTATTTGGGCTAAAATATTGGTGTAGAGCTCCGCTCGGTTTCTGAATAATCACCTGCTTACGTGCAGTGGCTTCTCTTTGATGGATGATCGCGGCTCACAGATGAGGCTTAGAGAGCGAATGAGTATGTCCTCAATTTTCTCATCTCTCTTTTCAGCAGATGTTCTAAATTTGCATATTTGTATAACATCAATTCTAGTGAATTGGTGTCCCCAAAAATTGAGGGTGGGGAGATGAGTGTTTATTGCTTCATCCCAGCTTTTGGGGTGTAGTTTGTGTGTATTGGAGACAGTGGCCAAGACCTGCAGCAGATGAGCAGGGTGCAGAGGGAGGTGTGGACTTCTTTTGGACTGCAGCTATCAGCAAGGTGTCGGGGAAATTCTGAGCTTCTATGGCCGCACAAGTAATCGCTGTGGCTTGGGAGGCTGTATATGGCTTTAACGGGGTGACAGCAGCATCCCATGGATTAGCTGGAAACCAACCATCTGGGCTCTGACGTGCCTCAACTTATTTTGTCTTCATGTTGCTGGGGTGAGGAGGAATATGGCCTGAAGTTGTTCTTAAAAAGAAAACAAACCAGCTTGTTTCTGCCATTTCTTCGTTGTTTGCTTTGCTTCCAGGCTAGAAGGCTTCTGTCTTCTGGAAATATCACGACAGCAATGCTCATGGCTGTATTTCCAGCATGGTAGGGAAAGAGTAAAATGTGGAAATCCCAAACAAATCGCTTGTTTTAAAAGTAATTTTTAACAGTCTTGTCTTCTGAAGAACGTGGGAATTGATGGAGGTGAATCAAAGGATTTTCTATAGTACCTGAACAAAATGCCTTTCAATTTTGGACTCATCAGTTTGATACATTTCTCAGGCACAGACACTTTGTTTAAACACCTTGTTCTATCAGCAAGGCGTCCAGAGCTTGGTGCTAACACAGCTTTCCTGTGCTAGGGACAAAATGGGCTGCTGGATTTGCTCTGGCTCTGTTCCTTGTGGGCTGGTACTAGGTTACTGTGAATATGATTTCAGTCTATCTAGATGCTTAAGAGAAAGTAGGAGAAACTCTGAATATCCCAGTTTCCTGCTTGGCACTGGAGCTTACCTGTGTGTCTGTAGGCACTGTGTTGGCCTGGGTGGTTTGTGGTTAAGATGCTGAAGCAGAGAGCTCTGGCTCTAGACTGGTCCTTCCAGAAAACCTGGGCTGTCACCAGCAGAGCTCCACTGGTGCAGAGTTGTTTGTGGGTGCCACCCAGCACTGGGACTGTGCCCTAGCACTGTCTGGCCTGGGCTGGTCAGTAGAGCAAACAGCAAACCTCCCATGGCCTGCACAGCTAACTACCTGGCTTGCCCAAGGAGGCTGGGACTGAAACAGCCTCTACTTGATGCTGCTGGAGGGCCAGGGCATGGCGGGAAGGTGGTGTGGACCTTCTGTGCCTGGTCTTGCTTGGGCTTCACAGTCACCTGCTGCCTGACCTTCGCAGCGCGTAGCAAGGGGGGCACCCTGGCCTCTGAAATGCTGGGGATCAGCTGCCTGATTTTTGGAAGATGTTTGGGTGCAGAGGGTGAAACAGGGCCCACAAAGGAAAGGAGAAGGCTTTTCCCTGCTGCGTTTGGCTGATGCTGCTCATCTCTGCAAGCTGGTGAGAAACAAGGTTCGAGATAGCTATCACGTCTCTGTGTCCGTCATTGAGTAGGTGTCTTCTGCCCATGTACGTTGTTGGAAAACCATCGGTGATGTGCTGGTATATCTGCTGCTCTTCTGTTGCCCCTTGATGGGTTATCTTCATCCTTTATGGGTTATTAAGGATTAACTGTGGGTTTTGTTCCCTCAGAAGTGGAAACTGTTGGGGAGTGGGGTTTAAGGGCAAGGAGTATTTGGGATAATGAGGAGTGGACAATCTGTGGGCACTAACTTGTGATCCTGAGGCTGGGAGAGGGGCAGTGGCAGAGAGTTCTCTTCCCAGCATGGGCTCAGTGTGGCTGCAGGGATGTTGTCATGGTGGTTGCTGGTCCAGAGATACCTTAATCTGCTGAAAAACGGGAAATTATTAATAGTGTTCTGCATCTTTATCAATTTAAGTGTGCCCATGCCAGAACGCTTACGTCTTGGTTTGTGTGCCCAGTGTACAGCACAGTATGATTGTTTTCCCCTGGTGTCAGCCTGTAAGTGCTTCACGGTAGCAACGAAGGTGTTGTTTCTGTAGCTGCTGCAGGACTGCTGCTGGACGCCGGGGCTGGACCTCCCAGCTGAAAGCTGCTTTGGGTGACCTGCTCTGGGGCAGGAGAACTGAACTGATTAACAAACCAGCAGAGCAAGGTTTGCTTTGCTGCAGTAACTCACAAGTATCTGTGCTCCTCTCTTGCCTACAGAGAGAAGCTAATCCTTTTTTTCCCGTTTTTCTTTTTTTTTTTTTTTTTGTTGCCTAGACTGGAATGGGAAGTGGAGGGAGGAAAACAGCTGTGACTGCTGGGATGCTGGGGTACCATTGCAGTGAGGTGTGAAGGCACGGAGAAATGCTGGGAGCGAGGCACCTGGGGGGTTCACTGCTGCACAGGAAGCCATGAAAGCAGGAGTCCACACTCCCTGGTTCTTCCTGTCCCTTTGCTGAGATTTTTCAGTTGGAGACATCACCAGGCTGCCATCAAAAATTGCTGCCATCTTGCAGCACTGCAGACTGAGGGCTGGTCTGGGAGATGGAAGACAAGCTTTGGTGTAGCCAGGCTCACTCTGGGTGTGATGGGTGCTCATTTAGAGGTGGGAGATTGAGGAGATCTTCTGTGACCCATTTCAAGCGCCTGAAAGGAGGAAGAATCATAGAATGGTTTGGGTTGGAAGGGACCTTAAAGACCATCTAGTTCCAACCCCCCTGCCATGGGCAGGGACACCTTCCTCTAGACCAGGTTGCTCAAAGCCTCATCCAGCCTGGCCTTGAAGACAGCCAGGGATGGGGCACCCGCAACCTCTCTGGGCAACCTGTTCCAGTGCCTCACCACCCTCTCCGTGAAGAATTTCTTCCTGATATCTAATCTAACTCTCCCTGCTTTCAGTTTAAACCCATTACCTCTTGTCCTGTCCCCAGTGAGTACAATCCCTGGATGTGCTTCTGCATCCTGCTACCTTTGTCAGCACCGTGCTCTGCTCTCCCTGAGCTCACTTAGTCCTTCACTTACCAAAGGTGTATTAGCAGGGATCATGGTGGAGGGGAAACAAGAGAAACAGGCTTCAGCTAGCTAGCAGGAGATACTCACCAGATGTGCTGCTGGGCTGTGTGGCCTGTGTGCAGCTGCTCATCCTGGGTTCCTCTCCCAAAGTGCTGCGTGCTCAGAGCACCAGTGCAGGAGGTGCCCTGTGAAACCAAAAAAAAGAAGCAGCACGCAGAAGAGGGGAGAGAGGGCTCCGAGCTGCTGGTGCTGCCCAGGCCTCACCGAGCTAGCTTATCTCCTGTAAGCAACTCCCTGCTACAGGCCTGAGCAACTGGCAGAGAAGTCTGCAGGTTGGGCGGTCTGGCCCATGATGCGTCTCACAGGTAGTCCAAGGGCTCTTGTTTGGAAGAGCAGCTGACTCCTCCTCATACCCATTGTATGTCTCACAACTCTGGGCCACGCATAGCTCGTGGGATGAAGAAGGTTGTGTGGAAGCCTTGAAGGGTTGTGTGCATGTCCATCTGTCCTCCTGGCTTTGCAGGATGGCAGATGGAGGGGATCTGTGTGCTTGGAGGGGCGGGAGAGCGCCAGAGCGCAGAGACGCCCATCCATGCCTCGCTCCACGGTGGAGCTGAGGACCTTCTGTCCCAGCCAAGCCCCGCAGCTCTTGCTTGCAGCGCTCCGACTGCGAATGCTTCAACCTTCTGACCCGCGCACAGGTGCGGCGTTGCTGCTGGGTTGGTCTGCAAGTAACCTTCCAAGGGTTAATGTATTGCGAGAAGGTTGCAAAGGGCTGAAGCCTGGAATCCCCTCGATCCCTTGCCTGGAGAAACACAAAGTCCAATAAGCCAGCACCCCTGGATTCGTGTTGGGGGGGATTAATTCATGCACTTGATGTTAAAGCTTGTCCGAGAGGTTTGCACGGGGGGGCCATCGCTAGGGCTGGTTGGCCTCTCTAAATGGTTGCTAGGGCCCTGGCATCAAGGGCCAATGTAGCTGCCCACAGCCACGGTCACGGAGGGAATTACACAGCCACAAAGAAATTGTTATTCTACATAATCTGCTCTTTGGAGAGTGACTGTGGGGAAACAGGCTGGCCTCAGCATGCCGCCAGCTCTGTGATCATAGAAGCGTGCTGGCTGCAAAGATCAGCCAGGGCTCGCCTTCTGATCTGGGGACACCAGGGCTCGAGGCGCTAATCTGCTTTATCAGCGATTTCTCTCTCCTGACACAAAGGTGTTTACTTGTTTTAACATCTCCTGGGACTCTATTTCTCCTTTTGTGTGGTCTTTATCCCCCGACGAGGGCTTTAGCCCAGATTACAGACAGAATTAAGGCATTTGGCGATGTGCCTCAGAACTGTGTGATGCTGGATCAAGGAGCAGAAAGTAACAAAATAATGGGGGGAGATGCTGGGAGTGACCCCACTGCGGGATCCATGCTGTCGGCTTTCAGGACCGCTTCATTGTCCTGAGAACCAAGAGCCTGTTGGAGAGGGGTGGCCATGCGGCAGGCCTTGAAAAGCAGGTGCTTCAAGGTTTATTGTGTCCAGCGTTTTTGATTTAGAGGGCGTGAGGAGGAGGAGGAGGAAGAAAAAGAAGGTTTGCAATAGGTGGCCGTTTTGAGCAGCTGGGCAGATTGCCCCCTCCATTCCCAGGAGTTTGCTGTGGCTGGGGCAGGTGGAGTGATGCTGGGGATGGGCTGTGCCTGGTGCGGGGTGTGATTTTGTACAGCCCGGGGAAGGGACTCAAGCTCCTTCTTGCAGCCTGGCAGGGTGGGCCCTCACCAGGCACCATCCACCTGGTGAGCTGTGGGTTTTGCACGTGAACAAGGAGCAGAGCAATACAGCCATAAAGCATCTGGCTTGGAGCTTCACGGAGTTCTTGCTTTTGCCCTTTCACAGCAAGGAAGGAATTAAAAAGGGGGGGAAAAAGAGAGCTAGCCTTTGGAAAGTCATCTCCAGAGCAGGCCTGGTGGTGGCTGCTCTTGACCTGTCATGTTCAGGCCCAGATGCAGTTTTTAGAGATGCAGTGTGACTGGAGGGGGTTGAGGAGAGTAGCCATGGCAGCCTGAGTCAGGAGGGTCTGATTTGCCTGTGGATCTGAGCTGCATCTCAGATGTGGGGAAATACCCCAGTATTTGAAGGATAGAATATGGGATGGGATTGACCAGGTGAGTGGCTATTGCAGATTATCTGGTGTTTGACTAAGTTGAGAACCATCTCCCATGGAAATGGAGCCCCATCATTTGGAATACTGTTCACTTCTCCCAAGGAAAATGATCCCATTCTGCTGGAGGTGAGCTGTGCCTGTTCCATAGTTCTTCCTCTTACAGCTGTGACTCCTGCCAGTCACCCTCCATGACAGTGACCCAACCAGTAGCAGAAGCTGGGGGAGGGAGAAGACAACTGTGAAGGCTTTTGCGTTCTGTAAAATGACAGAAATGAGATCTAGGAGACTTCTGTGACACCATCTCTGCTGAACTGAAAGGGTGCTCTGCTCTAAACATCTCTTCCCTGTTGTGTTTCTTTGCAGTGGTCAGCTGTTGACCTGTTTAGGGACTGACTTCCACCATGGAGCTGGAGTCCTTGATGTCTTCTACGAAACGCCCTCCCTTCTCCTTTCGTGTGGGTATGACACCTACATCCGCTACTGGGACATACGCACCAGCACCAGGTGAGCTTACCCTGCTGAACTGGGGCTGGCATGAGGCTCCTGGGCTCTCCTGCGCAGTGTCTGGAGACTCGCCTGCAGCTGCATTAGCTCCTTCAGGCAAATCGGGCCTCGGCTCCAGTGGTGGAGGAGCAGAAGCTCAGCTCCGCTCCGGTTTGTGCTGCCCTTGCAGGAAGTGCGTCCAGGAGTGGGAAGAGCCCCATGACAGTGCCCTGTACTGCATCAGGAGTGATAAGAACCACATGATTGCCAGTGGCTCTTCCTACTATGGCGTGGTGCGCCTCTGGGATAAGCGGCAGACTCGGTGCCTGCAGGTGAGGGCCAGGTGCCCATGTCTCTTTGGAAGAAGAGACAGAGGCTGCTGGGCTGTCTTTGGGCCTTTCCCTGTAGGCAGGGAAAAGCCTTCTCTGCTGAGGCATCTTGGCCTTTGGTCTGTGACAGCAGCTGGGGCCTTTGGGGCTGAGCTCTTCTTGAAAAGGTTGATTCTTTTGTTTTCTTGCAGAGCTTTCACCTGTCTTCGCCCACCAGCAGCCCGGTGTACTGCCTCCGGTTCAACACCACCCATCTCTACGCCGCCCTGGCGTCAGCCCTGCACGTCCTAGACTTCACGGCCCCGTGAAGGGCACCGTGGCTGCTTCTGGTCATCCCAACTCAGCAGAGTTGACACTTGGCTCAGGGAATTGCAGGGCAGGAGAGGTGAGAATGGCCCCCAAGGCTTCTGAGGGGATTTTTTTTTTTTTTTTTTGCCTGCCAGAAAAGGGCCTGACTTTCTCAACCTCACCTGTCCATTAGTGGAAATAAAGGCCGATTTGTCCTTTACCCTTTTTGTTTTGTGGAAGTCGGGGTTTGTTTTATTAACTGTGTTCTTTTTCTCTTTTTTAATTTCTGTGGCTACGGCATTTGAGGGGCAGGTTGAGCCCTGTCAGGTCTGTGCTGGTCAGGTTAAGATCAGCCAAGCTCTGAGCGGTGTGAAGCAAGTCTAGGCTGTGTGTGGGGTGGATGATTCGGTGGAAGGGAAAGGTGCCTGGAGCAGGGCCCGCCCTTCACCTGCACTTGCTCTCCTGACAGCCTCCTGTGTTGTCCTTCGCAGCCAAGAGCAGGAATTGAGCTAAAAGGCAGAGCCAGCCCTGCTTTCAGTGTGTGCCTCCCCAAGCTGGCTGTCAGGTCAGGCTGTGCACTTGGCAGGGCTGAAATGGTCACGTTTTGCTAAATAAAACTGAAGGGAAACAAAGAACTGTGGTTTTGTTTCAAATTCCAAAGGGGCTGCAATGTTACCTGCTGATGACGGTAGAGGCTTGGGCCTATTTTCAGATGCTGTCTGCGTGTCTAATAGCGTTCTCTCCCTGACTAGACCCTCTGACACTGCTGTGTTGAAGGCAGCTCCTGGGATCTTGGGTTTCGTGTCACTTGTTCCAACAAGAAATCAGAAAGTAGGATCTGCAACTCACTGTCCACATAACAAAGTGGCAAACTGGACTGGTGCAAACACCAAGGCCTTGGTGTGATTTACCAGGATCCTGTAGGCACAGCTAATGGGCTCTGCTCTGTTTTGTGGCAGCCCTCTGAACCGCAGCTGGGCCTCAGAACACCCACGGCTTTCGGTGCGCTCTGTGCTGTCTGGATGGATGTGAGTGTCTGGTGAATGAGCTGTGGGTGAATGCAGCGGTGTCTGGTCCTCCTTGGGGAAGAAAGTGTGTAAACCCTATTCGGCTGTGAGTTTGGGTATCCTGCATAGGTAAAGGATAGGTTTTGCATCAAACTGGGCATGCTTTCAGGGCAAAGCACCCAGCAGGGTCCTTGGTTAGAACTTAATAGGTAATTTCCAGCATCCAGAGGCTGCTCTTCCCTTGTGATGCACACATATTGGAAGAGGATGTTTGTTGGAGCCCCTGCCTGAGCAGGGATGGTGTGGAACCAACGTGCTTCTCACCTGCTTGGAGGCAGCCCTCTGTTCCCAGTGGATGTGAGACAGCAGCTCAGGGGGCCAAGTAATTTCAAAGCCTGGCAGGATCACATTCTCACCAGGATCTTTCCAGGACAGCTCCCTGTCACTGTTCCTGATCCAGCTCTGCTGCCCCTCGTGCCTGCTCGCTGCCAGCTACCTTGGTGCCATGTATTCCCCTCATGTAAGTGGCAGGTTGATGTCTGAGTGCCCCAAGTACTGACTGACATCTGTCAAAAGATCCCATGGCCGGAACAATCTTCCATCAGCTCAAAGCTGTAGAATCCCCAAGACTTGCAAGCCCAAGGGAGTGATTCTGGGGAGGCTTCTGGGCTGTTGGTAACACCAAGCTCTTGCTTAGGAGATGATGCTCTGTATCAGGGGCTGCTGAATACTGTTGCTATTGCACTTGGAGCACTCCAGGCCCCGTACGAGGGTAGCTCTAGTAAGTGATAGGCGTGAGATGGGCGACTAGAGAGAGCTGGTGGAACTTGGGAGTGAGGAGGTCTGGTTTTTCTCAGGTCTTGGTGTGTTAAGGGTCCTTTAATGAAATTGGGAGGGAGGGATGGAGATATTAAATGTCTTTGGCAGTGCCCCCAGGGATAGGCTGTGAAGGAACTGGAGTAACTGTGGGGTGGGAGGAGAGGTTTTTTGTTGCACTGGGACTTGAGCAAGGAGTAGAAATGAGTTTGTCAGCTGAGCAGGTGAATGAGCATCACTGGTGTTGGAGACATTCTCATGCCTGCAACACTGCTGCTGCCAATCCCTTTCTGCAGCCCGTGTTGGTGGGTCCTACGCTCTCATAGCTGCTTTTGGGCTTTTCCTGGCTGAAGCTGAGCAGAGCTCAGCCCTGTGGTGGTGCCAGCACTGTTGGGTGGAAGGATGCACCTGCACATCTCAGGTGATGCTGGGGAACGGGGAAGCTGCATGTGGGGCTGACGCACAGGCTCTGACCTCTGCCAGTCTTGGTGTCTTGTGAAGACCATGCAGGTGGGTCCTGGAGCCACTCAGCAGTGAGGCTCCAAGGAGTTTTCATGGTTTGAAAGCAGCCCTCAGCAGGGGACCTGTGCTGGGAGCCCGCAGCCTCATTTAAAAGTAGGGTTTGTTCGGGTAGGAGCCGTTCAAATATGAACCGGGATGGAAGGGCACGCAGACATCTAAGCACAGGGGGTGGCGGGTGCAAGGCAGAGACAGCAGCACTGCTGGGGTCGTCCTGATGCACACATGGGGCACTGGCTGCAGCGAGGTTTGGCTGTGTTTGTGCCCTCACGGAAGGGGTGTGCTACTGCTGCTCCTGAGCTGGCCAGCAGCCCGGTCACCATCTTCCCCTCCTCGCCATGCAAATGAAGGCAGCTGCATTTGGGTTCCTGCATGTCAGGATTCACCTGGCTGGTGCTAAGGAAGCACTTGGGTGTCCTCCTCTTCACCCTATTTCATAGGCTGTGCCCGTTCAGGCCTAAGCATTGATGCTGTTTGCAGAGAGACCGGGGTCACCACAGCACCCATCTGACTGCTGGGAGAACCCTGCACAACAGCATAGGAGGGAGCTGCTTCCGAGTGCATCCCTGTCAGGTAAGGGGCGTGAAGAGGAGGTTCTTGTTTTCTGTTACTACCCTCAGCGATGGCGGCAGACAGAGGGAATTCCCAAGGGGAACTGCCCAGCTTTCCTGTCTCTCCTGCTCCTGGAGGATGGGGAGAGGGCTGCTGGCTGTGGATGCAGTGTGCTCCCTTTGGGTGCTGCAGCTTCCCACAATTCTGAGGGATTGTACATGTCCATGTAAATCTGCAGACCAGGCAGTAAAGGGATCGATGGGCCTGCCGCCTCCCTGGGCCTGCAGAGATTCCTCCAAACAGCTCTGTTAACAGCAGGACTAATTTTTATTAGAAAAGGCAAAATAAATACCATGAAGCTGTTTTGGAGAGCTCTCCGCACCTCAGCCTCAGCAGGCACTGCCTACTGGGTCTTGCAGTCACCATCCCCGTCGCTTGCTGCCTTTATCTTCTTCAGCTCTTTCTGCAGCTGCTCTTCTGCAGCCAGGATCTCCTTCGGCTTCTGGTACTGTAGGACAGAGAGGAATGCCCTTAGTGCTCCTGTTCAGCCTCTGCTCCCAGCAGACCAGCTGGGGCCCTCCTGCCACGGGCAGCCTTGGTTACCAGCCACTTCTGAAGCCTGTCTGGGGAGCTGGTGCCATCACGCTAGGGACATTTGCCAAGATCTGGAGCGTCTTTTACAGCACAAGTGAAACTTCCCAGCTGCATGTGGAGTCCTAGCCCCCACCAACCCCTCTGGAGTATCCTGGCAAGCTGTCATGCAGATCCCTGGTGTGCTGTCTGAATGCACGCTCACACGTGTTGTGTGTGTAAAGATGTGTTTTTTAAAAAGGCAGGCAGAGAGAGTTGCAGTTCCTCATTTCTCCCCTCAGAGCCCCCTCGCTCAGCTGCAGTTTAGTGGTGGATGCGGGTGCCTTTTGGCAAGGGTTTGACCTGCAGCGAACAGAAGCTCAGGACTGAAGGTGCTCCTCTTGGCCTACTTCCCCTGCACATGCACCCCCGGCTCTGCTGCGAGGTTTCCCTCGGAGGGGATGCTCTCTGGGTACCTGACTTCGGCATTGAAGACGACAGGCACCTGCTACTCAAAAGCATCTGTCTGCCTCTGTCTGCTCCTTGCATCAACAAGTAAGTGCCTGCTTCGCTAGTCTCTCGCTTCACCACGTGCACAGAAGTGTGTCCTCTCTCCGACACAAACCAGCACGTGATTTTATTTATTTAAAGACTCTGAGACCTCACAGTGCAGCAGGTCCTTGGACTCTTAACGCTTATGCTCTGAGCCAAGAGAAACTTGCTGTCCCTGACAGCAGAGGCTTGCTTAGACCTGAGAGAGGGGATACATGGAAAACAGGGCATGACAGACACTCTTCCACCTGCAAGTCACCTTGAGCAGCAAACAGGGCCTCTCCTGCGGCCTGGGCTGTCCTGGCTAGTGTCAGCATGTCCCGTGTAATCTGAAACCCCCCACCGACTGTGTGACAGAGCAGGGGTCTCATCGGTGACCCTCAGCAGATCTCCCTGCTCTGCCTCGTTTCCCCACATACAAGAATTTTAACTTTTTTGTGCACGTAAAGAGAAGGGCAAAGTGCTCTTCTGCCTGGCTAAAAGCTCACCGTGATGATCAGGGTGTTGTTGGCATGAGTGAAGCTCAGGGCAGCTGCGTCCAAGGGGAGCTGGTATCGGTCCAGGTCAGGAATAGGGAACTTCTTGTAGTACCTACAAATAAGAGAGGAGAGAGAAATGAGGAAGGTGGAGTTCCTACCCGCCTGCTAGCAGTGCTGAGCTATGGAGTACTGCTCTCTGAGGTGTGCTCCTGCATCTCTGTTGTGCCTGCCTTTGTTTGATGCAAGCAGGGTACTGGGGTCTGCAGCGAGTAAGGAAACTCCTAGGAGGGCAGATGGAGACAACAGACCCCTCGGAACTGGCAGGAGAACCCTGTGCCATACTGTGCACCTGCTGGTGTCCCAGGCTGGTGTCAGCACCGCAAACAAACCTCCAAACTAGAAATCGGAGCTGGCAAAGGCCTGAAGGGCTTTGGTGTGTGGGAGCAGGCTTGGTACCTTCAGCTTGCCCTTGAGCAGTGTCGTGGTTAGGGACAGGGTACTCAGCCCTACTGAGAAGTGTCCCTTTGTCCCTGCTCATCACCTCTCATTCCTCTACCAGCTCCCGTTGGCTCTTGTCAAAACAGGTGTCAAAGCCCTTCTGCCCTGTGACTTACATTCCTGAGTGATGGACAACTCTGTGTTGCAGTCCTTCCTAAACTCATCTTTTTTTGGCCTGTTGTTTGCTTCTGCAGTGCACCCTAGATCACCACCTGCTTTGGTGGCAGGGTGGTGCTCAGGCATACCCCTGGGCATACAGCTCCAGGTGTAGCCGCCCCAGTCACCTGAGCTGCTCTGCAGCATCTCCACGCAGCCCCCGTGGTGGCTGCAGTGCTCCTCTGCATTCGCAGCTCCCTTCATTCTTCCCTCAGTCTCTATCCCAGTCTCCTAAACACTTCTCACATCCAAGCAGAGGACAGAGAGGTGTTTGCCAGCTCGCTGTCCAGCCTGTGTCTCTCCATGGACCAAACCTTGGGCTTTGTTCAGTATGAAGGAATGTGGATACGTGTCAGAGAGAACTGGAGCAGTTATAAGCCATCGTGACAGTGAAGAGATTTCCTAAGGCTTTGGGACCTGAGCCTTGTAGACCTGTCTGTGTTTGCCTGAGACCTTCTTTCCTTGGCATGGCTTGCCCTGCATCTCCTGCTTCTCTCTGGGGCTGCACCAAATACATTTGGTGGTCCTACGCCCGTGCAGAGGCATGGTCAGGTTCTTAGCCTCTTACAGCGCTCTCGTAGGCAATCCTCTCCGTGGAATTGGCCTGTAGCTGGAGCCGAGGTGCCCAGAACGAAGCAGGAACATGCAGTGGCTGCTGTCCTGCCATGAAGGGTGGTTCTCCATTCAGCTGGCTGTGTGTGAGGCTTGGCCTCACTAGCTACCTCTGCCCAAACTGCAGTTTATTTTCCAAGTCACGGTGAAAACAGCTACAAAGGGCAAATGGCTCTCCTGGTGCAGCGCGAGGAATGTACGCAGCTTGTTACCGCAGGGCTCAAACCGTTCTGTGTTGTCACTGCTGTCGGTATTTGGAAAAGGTGGCAGACATGGATAATAAGGGAGATGTCAAAGGTTAAACAGCAGAGATTAGATGAACACAAAGACATGTTAAGGAAGTGTTAACTTCTTACCGATTAGACAAAAAAAAAAAAAGCAGTACACAGAAAAAACCCACTGTTTCAAAGGGCCTTGGGAGTCATCAATGAAACAGCAGCATTCTGCTGCCCCAGGACTAAGGAGAAGGGGAGAAGAATGGCTTTGGCTGGCCTCAAACTAAAATCTGTGACAAGATCAAAGGAAACCAGATCTGCCTGGCCACCCCCTCCTCCTCCTAACATTACCACTGCCTCTCGCTACAATAATTGAATCAGGTTTGGCGTTTGGGGAGGTGGCTTTCTGGGTTTGTTTTTAGAGTTTAGTTTAATGGATTTATTTTACAGCAAGAGGTTTTAAGCAAATCCCACTTGAGCAGCCCTTGGCGTGGCCAGAGGGAACGGGAGTGACTGGTGGAAGTGTAGAGCTCCTGTCTGGGCTGGGGAGGTAGCTGATGCGTGGTTATTCCCGCCGGGGCAGGCGGATTCTCTGCCCTCGCCTCTCACCCCATGGCCAAGGGCAGTATTGCACTCTCAGCCTGGGTCCTGGCCAGAGACCCACAGCACGTACGTGAAGTCACCTCTATTAATTTTCCTACTGGAAACCCACTTTTTGTCAGCCTGTAGGGAAAACTGCTACTGGTATGCTGAGAATTTAGAGCTCTGCTACTCAGTAGTGACTTGGCAACCCATCCCGTAGCTTGTGCCTCTGGCTGGCGGTCAGCACTGCTCTGTTGCTCAGAAGCAGCGTGGCTGATTTCCAAGGGCTGGAGAGGCTCCGAGGCTTCCTTTCTCTCCCGTAGCGATGCGTGCGCTCCCTGTGCGCTCCATGCCTTTGTTGCTATCTTGGAATTAGTTGCTGAGTGGTGCCTTGCCCTGGCCGAGACCCAGGAGAAATGATGTAAGATACCCTGGAGCCTGTACTAAGTGTTATGGTGCTGGAGTCTGTCCCTGCTCCCTACTGACAGCAAAGTCATTCTTGTCACCAGTGCGGCAACCTTCAGCTTTAATTCCAAGTCCATGGCTTCCGTGTGCAGGCCATGAGCTGCTTTCAGGTCCTTCAGCACTCTGGCACTAGCCTGTGAGCGTGGTGACTGCTTTGGGGGGGGGGGTTCTGCTGTGGTACAGAATAGCCTGAAGTCAGTTAGAGGTGGGTGAAGCTTCAGTGGTACGTTATAACCTTACAGCATCTACATGGGCAAGGAAGTTCCCATGTACACACTACTATTAGTAGGATTGGGAGTAGATAAGCCCCTCTGATAGTAGGGGGTTGGATGTAGGCTCACATTCTCCCTTCCTGTCCTAGCTCCGTAGGTACCCACGTGTGGCTGATGGCAATCATCTCATTCATCTCTGCTACATCCCTACTAAAAGGCTACTCTTCTGTGAATCCCCCTACGTGCATGCAGGCCAGCATCTTACTGTATTAGAGCTGTAATTACCTGCTGCTTTCATGGGGCAGACTCCCCCTTCCTTCTGTCTAGCCTCCTCCTGCTTCTAGCGTCCAGGTGTGCTCGTGTGCAGAGCTCAAACACCCCCCTGCCACAGCCTCTGATGTGGGGGTACATCCTTGCTAAAGACTTGCGCGTTCTGCGATGGGATGGGCGTTCAGCGGCCCGAAGCGGAGCAGTTCTTTGCCAACAGCACCACCTACAGCCAGCTACAAAGAGCGGCTGAAAGAGGGCAGGGGGCACATCGGCAAACGGTGGTTTTTACCCGTGGATCTGATCTTTCTCTGTTCTGCAGCAATGTTGGGGAGGAAGGGCAAGCAGAGAGCAGCCACACTGATGTACTATCCCAGTTTGTAAACAGCTTTCACTTACCTTCCAATATACTCCCTCATTCTCCTAATACTCGCTGCTTGCTATCTCTTCCCAATGCTTCTGCTCATCCTGGCTCGTCTCACTGAGGCTGTAAATGCTTTGGGGCACAGTGTGTCTCATACTGTGTCATTACATAGCATGCTCAGAATAAAATGATGCTTACGAGCCTTCCCTTTATTTTCCTCCCATCTCATACTTTGTTTGGCAGAATACTGTGGTGCTTCCTTTCTAGATTCGGTCCGCTTTTTTCTTGCTACCTCCAGACAATGTCCCTGGCATGGTGACTACAGGACAGGTTTACGTGGGGAGATCTGCCTGCCTGGGTGCCCAAGACTCTGCTGTACCTGCTGAATCCTGCAGCTCCATGCACTCTGAGATACAATGACTAGATCAAAGTATCCTGTCGGGGGGAGAGGATGGGATGCTCTAGCTTCAAAACATCTCCAAGGCTCTTTATTTTTCTGGGGAGTGCCATTTGACAGGGACAGAGCGTACCCCATGCTATTGGAACTGTAAGATAAGTTTGCAAAGGCCAGCGCAGTGCTTGAAGGGCTTTACTGGAACATGTCTGGGGCGCTTGGGAGTGGAATCTGGACAGATCTGAAATCAGGAGACATGCAGCTGCGAGGTGGCTCCCCAGCCCCTGCACACTAGGGATAGAAGGCAAGAGAGGACAGCTCCCCTGTGCCATCACTAGCCTGCCCTCCGTGCCAGCCCACCCCGAGGGACTGCCAGCACTGGCAGTGCTGTCCTTACTGACTTCTTGTTGGTGGTCCGGATGACACAGCAGCGCTGCTCCTTCTCCACGGAGATGCTGTAGACCTCCTTAGGGTAGGGCAGGTTACGGATCCGCCACTGGAAGCTGGTCAGGGTATCCTTCCTCATGAAGACAGGCTACGGCAAACAAGTACCTTCAGCAAGGCCCCTCTAGCTCTCTCCTCCCCTCCCTGTCCCCCTCTTCCTGCACTACCCTGAGAGGCTCCATGTGGTAGCAGCTCTTTCACACTGGAGCATTAGGGAGTAACTCAATAAACTGCCTGCGCACCACTTTCCCAGAGGTAGCGCTGCTCTGCCCTTGCCCAGGGCACTGCCTGCCCTGCTTGTAGGAGGCTGAAGGGAGCTCTGAAGTACAAGGTTACAGGGAAACCAGGCCTTGTCCTCACAGGCAACCGAACACTGAGCTCTGCCTACCCTAGGGACCTGCTGGATTTAGTCCTGGCTCTGCCCCAGTTTGCTGTGCAGGGCTGTGCCTGTGTTTCAGGTTTGCAGAAAAGATGGTGAGAGACTAAACCTCTGCCCCTACGCTAGTGGGACGTGAAGGTGAAGCAGGCCGTGCCGTGTTAAAGAGCAGCCTGCTGTATGCTGCCTGTGTCAACCTTGCCTTGTCATCGCCTCTGCTTTCTGTCCGCTGACTTGTCCTGACAAGTGTCCTGGCACTTGTCCTTCCTTTCAGCCTACATTTTTGGAAGTCAGAATAGTAGTTGGCCAACACAGCCGTACAGTTTCTTTCCTTAACAATACTACACATCTGTTGGAGACCCCAACGGAACTTAAGCTGTGCCACCTTTCTACCCAGCCCTGCACCTCTAGGATGACTTGTAGCAGAGTGCTGGGCACGCTATGGCTTTGAGGGACCTGCAGTCTACTAACTGTGGCCGTAAGCACAAGACTAGGGTGTTTTAGGTGCAGTGGTGCCTGCAGACCCTTACATACATTGGCGCTGCTTTCCTGTATGTGCTCCGACTCCAGCGCTCCCAGGAGCGGCGAGGTTGGCTCTCCCACTTCAACCTGCCACTTGCCAGAACCCCCGAGGGTGTTCTTCTCTCGCCATTTTCTACCTGTGGAAAAGAAAAGAAGGGTTTTTGTTATTCTGCTCTATAAGAACAACCTCCAGCAAATGACAGCCAAAGCTGCCCAGCACACTGAGATGATGACACACAACTTAATTCCAGGCATTTCCACTTCGGTGTGAGCGGATCGGTTAGCTGGCCTATTCCTGAAATCAGAAAGTCTGTACTGAGTGCTTTTCTTTTTTGCTATGTGGTGCTGAAGCCATAGTGGGGTTAAAGCAGGTGCCATGCTGCAGCTGATGTGGTTTTGGACAAGAGCCATAACCCACACCTTGCTTTGTGGTGGCTTCTGCAACCACAAACAAGCGTATTTCCCCCCAGCGTGTGCTACAGACCCCGTGCCTGGCTACACAAGGTGGCAATCCCGGTTAGTCCACCCAAGTCTGTTGTGACAGATATGCTTCTTGGGAGAGACCCGGGGCTAAAGCAAGGTCTGCTACACCACCAAAGTCACAGAGCCCTGAGCCCAAACTGAACCATACTTATGTCCCTACAAAATTCATCTACAGGCATGCTCATCTCCCAGGATAGTTAGGGGTGAGCTGTTCCTGACCAGGAGGGTCCCTCTCACCCCCCAGTCCCATGAGTGCAGACCTGCTGCCACGTGTGCCACAGTTCTGCCCCGACCCGTGTCGGCTGGGGCCAGCTGAGAGCACCACTTACTCACTAACTGGCTGGTCTTCATGTCGTACTCTTCGACCATCTCCTTCCCATCCTCAAACAGGTAGTGGATCTTACGCATCCCTAGGGGCAAGGCAGGCGGTGAGGGCAAATAGGAATACGCCTGTCCCGGGCTCTATGGCCGCGTCCCCGCGTTGACGGCCCGGTGTCCACTGCAGGGCCGTCGTCCCCCCCCCCCGCCCGTTCGCTGCAGTCACCCCAAAACACGTCGCGGGGGGCAGGAGGGGGCTATCCTGTCCCACCGCCGCGGTTACCGTCCTGCACCAGCGCCGTCTTCCTGGCCGTCCGCAGCCGCTCTATCCAGCTCGGCACCGCCATGGCGGCCGGACCCCGTCGCCACGGCAACGCGGACACTTCCGGCCGCCCCCCGGAAGCACTTCCCGCCGCCCCGGCCCGTAGGTGAGCGCAGCCCGGCCGCCGGGCCCTGCTCCGGGGCCCACCTCCTCCCCCCGTCTGCGGGAAGCCCTCGCGCCCCGTCTGGTTTGGGGAGGGGCTTGCGGGGGGCTCCGGCGGCTCCCCCGGCGGGTGCGGGGTGTCTCGGCCCTCTCGCCGCCCCACCTCAGGCCGGGACGCGGGGGGAGCTGCCGCCTTCGTCCGCCTGGGCTCCCCGAGCTCGGGCCCAGCCGCGAGGTTTCGGGACAGATGTTTCCTGCGCCCCAGCTGTGGGTGCCGCTCGTCCTGGGGCGAGCCGGGGTGGCGGTGGTGACGCCGCCTGGGCCTGAGGGGGCTGGCACGGCAAGCCGGGTGCCGGGCATGCTTGGTTTGGTCCGGTCAGCGCGAGTTCTGCCTAGAAAAACTCTTCCAAGTCCCGCAGAGGACTTGGGCACCTGCTAGCTTAGAGGGGTTTGGTGTGGGGTTTGTCCTATGTATAACAGACACAGCTTTCAGGGGGGCTGGGGGTCAAAACGTCCTGAAGCCAGAACCGTTCCTGCGATGCTGAGTGTGAGAAACGCAGCAGGGTGTCTCCTCCCCTGGGGCTGAGCTCTTCCTTGTAGAAGCAAGGGCTGGAGTCCAGCCCCGGCTTGGTCTCCCAGAGGGTCATGTTTGGCACTTGGATGAGGAGCTGACCGCAGGGAGAAGGCAAAGCCGGGTGGTTCCATTTTCAGCTCTTCCAAGCTTAACGCGATAGGTTTTTGCTGGCTGGTGTGTAAGGAACCTCTTAAGTGAAGTAGGAAGTGCTGCAGAAAAGAGGAAACCTTCAAGTTTGCATTGGCTTAACGCTGCAGCCGGGTGGAAGGGGCTGTTGGGATATACAGCGATTCGGGGTTTGGTCTGGGCTACGGGAAAAACAAGCTTCCTGGTGGCTTGGGCCGGTAGTTAAAGCTCCGGCATTCACCTTTGCAAGGTTTGGATGGTAAAGTAGCCGTGTTGGACTCGGCAGGTTAATCTTTACTGATTTGCTGGGCTGGGGCTTTTCCTCCTTGGCTGGATGAAACACTCGGTGTGGATCAGCTGCGTTATCTCTTCTTGTGCGTGACTGGATTTCGGCCTTGGCAGGAGAAGCGTTTCCTCTCCCTCTCCGTGGGAATGTGTTTAAGAGAGGTTTTTCTGTTGGCTGGGTGGGAAGCAGCTCCAAAATGTTAAAGCAGTTGAATAAGAATGCGGGTTTAGTGGTTTCTAAGACACTCGAGCAGGGTCATCTTAAGTGGGGTTTTTTGTTGTTTCTAACTTTAATTTTTCTGACCTTGTGGGCTGAAATTCTTGTTTCCAGGTGTGTCCCTCAGGGCAAACTTTTTTGGAAGGCAGCAACAAACATACCCAAAGCGACAAAGTCAGTGAGCAAAACAAGTGAATCTTAAGTTGTGTAACGGTTTTCTAAGCAACCTCCCTCTTTCTTATTGCTATTCAGCAGTTGCAGCTAAACTTCCTACCAGGCCTATGGAGCCACGGGGGATTGTCAAAGCCTTTCCCAAGAGGAAAAAGGTGAGGGATGACTCAGAGAAAAGCGTCCGTCCAAAGATCCCAAAAGAAGAAGGAACAGAGATACCTGAGGGTAAGTCCTGCATGCCCATGACATGGAATATAATACTCTGGAGGTGCCATTCATTCCCCCAAAGGCTGGAAAGTCTGACCCCCAAGTGTGTATTCTGTAGTGACTACGGGCAAGTTGCTTTGAAGTGTCCAGCTGGTGCCCCCCAGAGACTGTTGCCACTGTCAGTGCCATCAAGTCCTACATGAGATATGTAGCCCAGTTGGTTTGGGACACTGTTTCTCCTACCACTGAGCTCCTGCCTCTGTGTTTTCCTCAGCAGAGTGGCTGAAACCGGTCACAGCCTATGTGTTGCAAGCTGGCATCGGCCAAGCCAGGGCGGAGATCTTCCACAAGCAGATTGTCCAGAATGGGGGTGTTGTACACAACCAGCTCTCCTCGGGGGTGACACACATCATTGTGGCTGAAGACATGGACTGTGATCGGGCCTTTCGACTCCTTAAATTAACCAAGCTGCCTTCGGGGCTGCAGCTAGTGAAGGCATCCTGGCTAAGTGCGTGCATTAGAGACCAGAAGCTGCTGAGTACCGCTGGCTACGGTGTCCTCATCCCTCGCAGGTATGCGAATGCCACGCTGTCATTCCTCCTTGCAGTGCTCGTAGCCTAAACTGAACAGCGCTCTCTGCTCAAAATCTCGGATTGCAACTCCTTGCAGCTCCTGCAGGCATGACTCAGAGTCACTTTTCCCCATACCGACTGAAATATAGTGACTTTGTGACCAGTTGCCATTCTGTGGGATAGCAAAACACGGAATAGGGCCCAATAGTGCTACGAGGAGTCCTGTCACTTGCTACAGGTGCTAAAGGCTCGTCTTCCTAATCTGTCAGTGGTAACAAGGAGATTTCTTTTAAAAATGCTGAGGATTAAATAATGTTTCTTACTTACTGCAGATGGAGAATAGAGAGAGGATTGACAGCTAGGCACAAGAGGAAATAAGGATTGGAGCAGCAGCCAGCCACAGGTTAGGATCAAAGTGTTTTGGCAAAGTTGTTGGAGAAAGAGTCTAAGAGTAAGATAGATAGGTGTGGAAGTTGCAGGTCAGCAAAACAGTTGGAAATTGGGGAATTGAGCCAAAAGCAGAGTAATTAATCTGTGATCTGAGAGAGTACAATTCATATGGGTTGCTTGCTCCACCCCAAAACATGCAGAAGGGTTTCTCAGTCAAGCTTCTGGGGGCTGAGAAGTCCTCCTCCTCCTAAACCAAAGCATCTGATCCATGACAGGTACCTGGAGGAGGGAGAACTGCAGAAAGAGCAGCAGCAGCAGGTCCTCGGCAGTGAAGAGATCCAGCCCCCAGGTGAGGAGGGAGCCGCGAAGCCAAACGCTGATGCCCAGGTGGGGGATTCCTCGCAGCGAGGCCTGGGCACCCTTGGACGGCAGCAGCTGGCTGAGGTGAGGCTTCCCACACCGGCCCTACTCCTTGGGAACAGATCCTGCATGCTGCTTTTCCTGCCAAAGAGCATCCCTGCAGGGATACAATGCCAGATTTTCTCAGCAAAGGGAGGATGTTTGGATTTTTCACTGCACTGGTGCTGGTAGACTCAGGCTGTGGACATGGTTACTGCTTCTCTTTGTCCCTTCTAGGTGTTAAAAGTAGAGACAACACCCCTTAAATTCCTGTATCCACCAGAACCTTTCCAGCTGAAGCAGTCCTTGTGCTCTGATCAGGCCAAGGCTCACTCTGGTGATCATGTTACCCCTGTGTCCTTTTGAGGAATATTCCCTGGCTGAGAATATCTCCCCTTCAGGAAGCTGTCTCTGATATTTCATCCCATGTTCCTCCCTGAGCCATGCTGACCTGTTCTCCGCTCCTTGGCAAGCGCCCTGTGCAGACACATGTGCAGCGGATCAGGTTGCCACTCGCAGGATTGTGGTGGTGTGCTTAAAATATCTGTGTTGGGTTGCCAGTGGCCTCTGCAGTGAGTCAGCTTCTCCGACCTGCTGTTAGCTTGCTTCCCTTCCTCTGTGCTTTTGCTCAGGTTTGCCGAATTCTTTCTGAGCAGTGGCATCATACAGATCCGTCTGTAGCGAAGTTACCTTGGAGCAGCAGCTGCCTTGGAAGGCTGGCGTCTGTTCTCTAACGCAGTCCCAAATTCTGTTGCACGAAGCCCTCGCTGGCAGCCTGCTGAGGGCTCCTTTATTTTAGTCTTTCGCTTGAATATGTGTAGGGGAGATCTTTTCTCCCCAGACTTGCTATCCTGTGCTGATACGCTGCTTCTTCAGTGCATCACCGTTGCAGTTCCCTCATTTTTGCTCTTTCTTGTAACTCTAATTTAGTGGCAGTCGTTGTTAACAAATCTCACAACGGGAGGAAGGATCGTTGTACTCTCCCAGGCCCTGTGGTATCTGCCCCTCTTTCTGCTCACGTTTACTTTGGGTGGTCAGACAGCTGCTAGAGTCTGAAGCCTTATTGCCTTTTTTCCTTTAAAATCCCCTCAGGCAATGATGTTTCCTGTTAGTCTGTGCACAAAAGCAATATTTGTAGACGCTTCGGTAAAATCCCTTGTCCCAGGCTTTAGACTGTGTGAGTTTGGGGAGAAGAGAACTCACGGGATATGCTTTAAAGACTGTGCCAACCACTTTTAACACCCAGCTACAACAGTAAAGCTGAAATCTTGGCTTAGAAGTAGTCTCTGTTTAGCAGAGTCTTCTCTAGCTTGGGTGGGTGGTTTTTCTCGAGGAGATGAGGAGTGTGCCAGTGTTTCATACCGAACAGGCGCTCTGGGAGTTCTGTGTTTGGATGCAAACTCCTCTGAGGAAACCCTGTTACCAGTCAGACAGTAGCAACCACTTTGTGACTGGCATCTGGACGCAGCGGTTTTCTACAAGGCAGCTTTTGCAAGGGGTGGCAGTTACTCACTGCCTGCACCCTGGGCTGTTACCCCAGGCTGCCTCCCTCCCTCGCAGGTGGCGTATTGCTTCAACTGCTGTCCTGGCTCCTCTGCTGCGCTCCAGGCAAACAGTGCTCTTCCCGTTCTCACCCAGCTCTAGCAAGTCAGCTGCTGTAGGATCCTGGGTTATCTCGGAAGCTAATGAGACTAGTTGGTTTTGTACGTATGGTTGTGAAGAGTCCGTCAGCTTTGCTGGCGAAGCGTAGTCAGGGGTTTATGTGCTGTTTCACCTCTGTGACACTGCTGGCTGAGAGGGTGGGAATGGCATGCTCCAGCTGCAGACTTGTGTGCATTGTGGCTGGGTAACACGCTCCTTCAGTGCTTTTAAGGGGCTTACTAATCGACCTGAACACTCTGAGGTTTTGCTGCCTTCAGAGGGAAGAGTGTCTTAAGGGAGCTGTGTTTCAGGATGAATAAAACTGCTTTATTTTATCAAAGCCTCAGTCTGACCCAGTTTTCAGAGTTAGAAAACAAGATTACAAAAGGGAAACATCCTGCCTCTTCTGCCTAAAGACTTCAGCGCTGTGTCTTGCAGGAATGGTGTCTCCAGACCTCCTTAGCCAGCAGAACCAGAGGCTGTAAGGAGATGGCTCTGACTTATCGAGGCTGATGCCCTGCAGAAAGTCGTCACAGGACTTGTGTGCTGCACGCAATTGCTGCACTGATCCCAAGCAGCCCTATGCCATTCAGGGTTACTTCCACACCACAGAAGCTCTTGGATCTTTGCGGACTCCTGCGTTTATACATCAGGAGAGAGGAGGGACCCCAGTGAGCAAAGCAGTCTACAGAGCCTCTGTGCGGCTTCCCACTTCTATCCCCTTTTGTTCCTTACCTGAAGCCGAGGCTCATTGTTTCTTAAGTCTACACAGAGGCATCCTAATGCTGAGGGTATCAGCAAATGTATACACTGGTTCTTTCTTCTGTCACTGAGGAATGTGGAGTCCTTTGTGTCCTTCCTTCCTCCCCCTTTTCTCTTGCAGATAGCCATGGGGAAAATGGGGGGGCTGTAATTTACTACCCTGTTAAGATTTTGTGTCTGTAACGTGAAAACAGAGTTCAGTGCCTACCTCCTGTCATCAGCATCGCGGGGTGGAAGGTGCAGAGTCTGAACGGGAGAGATGCAGCCACCGGACCAGCAAAAAGCTTCCCAGTGGGAATAGGGAGTCAGGATCTCACCCAGCCAGGGATTCTAGCACTGTCTTACCGTGCTGCTGGCAGCAGCTCTTGCTTAACCAGTGTCTTACCTCGGTTGGGCCTCGGGCTCAGCTGTAGGAGGTGGTGTGTGCTTGGATCGCCGGTGGACAGCAGTCTCTGGTCTCCTGTGCTCTGTGAGATGTGTGTGCGTCACTTGAAGCATGAAGAGCTATGGTGTGCACATAACCAACCGCAGCTAGAGATGGCAGTTGGAGCACTGCGTGCCTCGAAGGTTGCTTAGTGCTCTGACTTCCTGCTCTCAGAAGCAGCCTGTGCCAAGGGGACATATGGGAGGCATGTGCTTATTCTCACATAGCTGCTTTTCTACCTCTCCCTAAAGGAACACTCTGATGATGAAGACAGTGAAGGAGAAGATGCTAGTGTCACCCAGGGAGACCTGGAAGCGTTGATTTCTGGCCGCTACCCTATGAAATCATCAGAGGAGACCAGTGACAGCTCTTCCACAGTGGCCCAGCCTGCCAGCAAATGGGTTTGTGCCCAGTCCTCCAACAGCAAGAAGGAGAACCACAACCAATGCATCACAGAGAAGCTGGAAGTGCTGGCAAAGGCCTACTCTGTCCAGGGGGACAAGTGGAGAACTCTGGGCTACACCAAAGCCATCAATGCGCTCAAGAGCTACCACAAACCAGTCACCTCCTACCAGGTAAAACACCTTCCCAGGGTGGTGGAGCAGGGAGACACAGCCAGCATCCTAGCTCTGTCATGAGCCAGATTCCTCTTTCTGTACATGGAATAGCTTACCTACAGGCCTTGGGAGTTCCTTCCTGGGTGGTGACTTTGATGGGAGTTGTGTAGCGAGTGCAAGTTGGGATTCATTGGCCACCTGCAGTGTTTTCAGAACAGCAGGATAGTGGCATCTGAGCCTTTTAGGGCCACATCTGAGCACTCATGAGACAAATGCCTTCCCCAGGCACAATGCAGGGACATTTTTACCTTCCTCTTAAGCATCCATAGCTGGTCAGTGTTTGAGAAAACACATAAAACTAAGTGGATTTGAGCGTTATTGACTGTGACAGTGCACTCACTCAGTGTGTTTCAGTCCTGTTCTGCATGCTTCTCCTTTTCCACGTGGCATTGAATCAGTGTAGCCTATGTAAGCCTGGGCCAGAGGGGAGGCCATCAGGCAGAACTAGTCCTGCCGCTTACCAGCCACTGATCAAATGGCTCGGGGTGGGTAGCAGCCTTCCAGTCTGTGGTCTTCCAGTAGCAGCTCTGGTTTCTTGCTAGGAAGCCTGTAAAATCCCTGGGATTGGGAAGCGGATGGCAGAGAAGATCCTGGAGATATTGGAGAGCGGGCACCTGCGCAAGCTGGATCACATCAGTGAGAGTGTGCCCGTGCTGGAGTTGTTTTCCAACATCTGGGGAGCAGGGGTCAAGACAGCTCAGATGTGGTACCAGCAGGTAAGTCAGTGCCTTACACAAAAGGTTCTCAGACTGTGGTTTGAAGACTGCTGCTGGGTGTAGGACAATTGCTTTCACAACGAGTTTCCAGTTGCCAGTGTCCACGGATGGGATTTGAATCTGGTTTTATGGGAGGAGCTATGAGGTTGGGTCCCGCTGCGGGTGTGTTTGGGGAGAGCGGAGTGCACCTGGCTGAGACTTGGGTGGGGGCAGAGGACCAAGATGTGTGATAGGAGGCGTGGGGGACACACTGCCTCTTCAGTTAGCGTCACTGCTTGGAGGTCATCTCACACTCACGGCAATGACTCTGCTCAGAGCCAGGCTTCAACCAGGACATCTTGGCCACGGAAGCTCCTCATCCGGTGCCAGCCTATTGGCCCGGCTGGCTGCTGTAGCTCTTGGAGCAGCCATCCCATCCACCTTGTCTGGAGGTTGTAAAAATGAGGTTGAAGTAATTGTGCCAACAGGAGCAACCCAGCCCACTGGGTGGGTTCCTTCTTTAAAAGCGGTTTGTTTCCTGAGCACAGAGCTAACGAAGCCTCGTTTCCTGTAGTGTTTGGTTTGTGACTGGATTCTCTGCTGTCTTAAAAACACGGCTATGTTCATGCTGTAGGCTTTCCCTCACTGGGATGTTGTGGGTGTTGTTCATTCACCTGCATTACTTGTTTTCTTCAGGTAGGAGCACAGCACCCTAAGAACAGTGGCCTTCTGTCTGGTTTAGTTAAGATTCAGAGTCATTTTGGGGTGGAGATTAGAGGTGTGTGTGAGTAGTGGGGTTGCCTAAATCCCTTCTTTTAGGAACCAGGCCCTAAGTGATCACATGTGATCTCAGAAGCCGTGACTGGCCTGGCCTTGAGTCAGGTTAAATCCAATCTCCCCAAGTTTTGTTTGAAAGCGTTTGATCAGCAAAGTCTTCTTGATGGGTGGTTGAATATCATCACGTGGTCTCCCCCAGGGTTTCCGGACGCTGGATGACATCCACAGCAAGGCGAATCTCACCAGCCAGCAAGCTGTGGGGCTGAAGCACTACGCAGATTTCCTGGAGCGCATGCCTCGGGAGGAAGCTGCGGAAATAGAACAGACCGTGAGTAGCTCGGCCCCGGGCCCTCAGAGGTGTGTGCTGAGGAAATGTCCCTTACTGTTATAGCTGAGCTCTTCAGCCTCTCCTCTGAGCAGGGTCAGTGCCTGGGGGACCCGTTTTGGACGTGGGCACCTCCTTTGCCCCGTAGGAAGGTTCAGTGTGAGGGCCTGGCAAGGAGGAGGGTGCTTCACAGATGTCACTTGTAGACACTGCTTTGAAAAAGGCTGCGTGTGGCATGGTGGGATGAGCAGGTTTCCAGCTCCTCTTTCCTGCCTCTCACCTTCTGAGATGTTTGCTTTCAGCTGAGGCCCCTGACCTGTCTCCCTGGTGCTGCTTCTCCAGAGGAAGCCACGAGCACCCAGCGAGCTGGTTGTCAGTGACAGAGTGGGGGTATCCTTGCTGGAAGCAAAGGGGATTCAGGTTGCAGGTGGGTGCTGCTTGCCACGGCACTCCAGGATTATGGGGTGCTAAACCAGTGTACCCTAATGTGAGCAGAGAGCTGGCGGGGGGACACACCATCATTGCTACCCCTGTGCTCTCTGATCACCATGGAAGCAGCAGCCAGCGTGACCCTGTCACTCGGCCACAGGGCCTGGCCACGAAGAATACGCTGCTGCCAGGCTCCTGCTGGGGTGTCAGTCCCGTGTGCTGGATTAGCCATTTCGGTGGTGAGCCATCCCTTTCCCAGGCAGGCTGGGTCAAGGAGCTGGCTCTTGGGGGTGGGTCTTTTGTTATCCTGATGGGATTACTGTGCTCCCCTCCATACACACACCTCTGATCCAGGCCCAGGAGAGAGAATGAGGGATTAGTCACTGTCTGTGCTGCCTGTCACAGTGAGATCTGAGGAGCTTTTAGGCTCTTGGGTGGGGCTGGGAGTTTTCTAGAAATCTTCATTTAAAGCTAGAATGGGGGGCAAAGACACCAGAGGAGGGCTTGCTCCGCATGAGAAAGGCTTGTGGCTTCTTGGAGCACCTCTGGGGCAAAGGTTAATGGGTTTATCTCTTGCTAATGAAGGATGATCCCCAAGAGTGACAAGGGGCTGTGGGCACAGACACTGCCTTCCTGAACCCCAGCCTCTGTGATGGCCTCATCACTGGGAATTGCTGAGCCCCTAATTATTTGCTGCCAGCAGGGTGATTGGCACAATCAAGCCAAGAATACTGTCCGAGGACCTGGGAGCCTTTCTTAAGCATTTAATGAATGAAGCCATCAGAATGAGCACTGGTGGCACAAAACAGGAGCTGGGGTCCAGCCTGGAGGTGGCTGCGTTAGGAGAAGTTCTGGTTATACGTGTCTGATTGCTGGCAGCAGCATGTTGGCATCCATTCGGCCTAAAACGCTGGGACATCTGTGGTTTTTCCAGGTCACGAAGCCCAGCTCTCCTGCAGAGGCAGAGCTCCTGGCCGGAGTGGGCTCCCAGGGACTCTTGCAGATCTTCTGCTGCCTTGCGTCCTGCTGGGGAGACTCTCGGTGGCCCCATCTCTGCCTCCGAAACAGGACCAGTGACCACCTCGTGTTGCACTGATTCTCTTTGTGGGCAGAGCTGGTGAGCTTTGCCCTCGTGGCCAGCTGGAGAGCTGAAAAACCTCTTCCCTCCTGCTGCCTCAGAAACCCAAGGCTCTGAAAGGTTGTGCCGTACTTTGCCTCCTCAGCATTGCACCCAAGAGCTGACGGCTGACGGTAGTGCCACGGTAGATCGTTGCATCGTGTTGCCCTGGCTCCCGACAGCAGGCCAGCCTCCTTGGTGGGACATTAGCCATGCCTGCCAAGCATCTGCTCCATACGGAGAGCCTGGAGATGCAGGACAGGCCACAGGCAGGCACAAGATCCCTTGCTGCCTTGATGGAAAGGTCATGGAGAGACTGGTCTCTGACTCCTCACTCCTCTTTCTCTCCTTGGAGGTCAGACAAGCTGCCCTGGCCCTGAAGCCTGGGCTCGTGTGTGTGGCATGTGGCTCCTACCGCCGGGGGAAGCCCACCTGTGGAGACGTGGATGTGCTGGTCACCCACCCGGATGGGCAGTCTCACCGTGGGGTGTTCAGCAAGCTGCTTGACAGCCTCCACAGGAGCGGTAAGAGGGCTGGGGCTGGCGCGTGGTGCTCGAAGCTGTTCTTAGCATGACCAGACTGGGGAGGCAGCGAGGTGAATGGCATTCCTTGTAGGCCAGGTGGTTGCTTTTCCCAAGAGGAGGCCATCGTGTAAGTCCTTAGAGTGCTGGCCCTGCTCCAGTGGCAGCTCTGCAGCTGGTGTGGAGGAGTGAGCATCGCTGCAGCTCAGTGTGGCTTCTGTCCTCTGCGTGAGGCTGTCGGGGCTGAGGCTGAGTCACCCTTGGGGCTCCACGGCACGTTACGAGACACCTCAGCTGCTCTCTGGACAGTGGGGAGTTTGGGTTGGGCGTGTCAGTCTCTACCATTCAGCTCCTCTCTGCCTGTTCTCTCTCCCCAGGCTTCCTTACGGATGACCTGGTGAGCCAAGAGGACAACGGTGATCAGAAGAAGTACCTGGGGGTGTGCCGCCTCCCCGGGCCAGCCCGACGTCACCGCCGGCTTGACATCATCGTGGTGCCTTACAGTGAGTTCGCCTGCGCTCTGCTCTACTTCACCGGCTCGGCCCACTTCAACCGCTCCATGCGGGCCCTGGCCAAGACCAAGGGCATGAGCCTCTCGGAGCACGCCCTCAGCTCGGCTGTGGTGCGAGGCCCTGGGGGCGTCAAGGTGGTGTCTGGCCATACCCTGCCCACTCCCACGGAGAGAGATGTCTTCGTTCAGCTGGGGCTGCCTTACCGGGAGCCCTCGGAACGGGACTGGTGACACCCGATTGTCACCCAGCACCCTGTGCTGCTGTTTTGAGGGGTGCTGGTTCCCCCGCGCTGCTCTGTGTTGGCTGCATCTGGGGAACGTATCCCCGCAGACGTGGGCTGGAACCACGCTGGAAGTGCTGCCTCGTGAGCCCCTGGCTACCGGAGGGGCTCGCTGCCCATCCGCTACCCTGGCCCTGGGGTAGCTCCCTCCTCTCGGTGCGGGAGAAGCGCGGACCTCCCGGCTCAGGGGAGCTGCGCGCCGGCAGGGTTTGGACGTAGTGGCGCTGAGTGTGACCCGCCGGGGCTGTGTTTGGCGCGTTTGGGGCGCGGAGGCGGAGGAACAGGAGGAGGAACAGGAGGAGGTAGGTTAGTTGTAACTTGGGTGAAGCGGAGCTTTGCCACTGTGTGTGCGTGTGGAAGCCGTGGAGTCGCGGTCTGATCGGAGAAAGCGTGTGTGTGTGTGGGTATGCCTTGACATGTGGCTGTCCCGTCAGTCCCCTGGGAGGGGACTTTATTTCTCAGGAAATCTCAGCTATTTTATGTTCTGGAGATGAATTTCCCAGAGACTTGCAGCACTCCGTCTCGGTTACGGCTAGCGCAGCCGTTCCTCCTGGCGCAGCTGCCGCTCTGTGGCGTTGGCTGCCGGGAAGGCCGGGGTGGGAGTTTGTGCTGGGACCCCAGGGCACCCACCGTCTGGGCGGTCCCTGGGCCTGGCCTCCCACCCCCTTGTCTTGTGGGTGACCCGGCCACCCTCCCCTGCACTCTGCCGTGTCCTTGCCACCGCAGGGACGAGCTGCCAGGGCGGGCACAAGGGCACTGAACCCGGTGGGTTTGCACCGCCGGCCGTGGCTGCTGGGCGCCCGCCGTAGGGCTGGGGGCCCTGACCCCAGCGGTGCCATCTCTCAGCCCAGCCTTTCTGCTGAGCTCCTGATGGAAATGTGTGTCTGCTGGCATGCCTTGGTGCTTTGGGATTCAAAGCATAATAAAGCCCCTATATCTTTTTCCCTTGACATCTCTGTCTTTTTGCTGTCTGCCCTGTTGGGACTCTTCCCTCTGGCTGACCAGGAGCCCCTCCTGTGCTCCCTGTCTCCCTTTTTTAGGCAGGGAGAAGGCAGGAGAGACCTTCCTGCTGTTGGAGCGCCACTTCTAGCTCAGGGAGGGGAGTTGCTGGCCACCATCCTCCCATGGCAGAGCAGGACCTGGCTGCGGGGCTGAGCTGGGGCTGGCTGTGCCAGGAGAAAGGAGCAATTCCCAAGCTCTGAGCCTTGAGCTGGGCTCTTAGGTGTGGAGTCAGGGAGGGATTGCTGTCAGCGCTTCCGTGTTTCATTGGAGTAGGGTATATGGGAATTGGCTGCTGCTCTGTTTCCCACCCCTGGAACACAGCTTGGTCTCCTGGGCATGGGAATGCTTTGGTTGTCCTAGGGGAATCTGAACAGCCTGGAAGCCAAGGGAGCACGTGGAGATGAGCAGCAAGAAGGATTGGCCCGAAAGGGAGATGGAAAAGCTGGAGAGGGACAGGGGCTGGCGGGGTGGGTGGGCAGAGGCAGTGAGGGCTGGGCTGGGTTCTCTGGGGGCATAGGGGGGGTCAGCCCCAAACCCAGGCCTGGGAAATCCAGGGGGACCACACACACTCCCCAGGAGGGTTGTGCAGCCAGGGACCACCCCCGAGAGGAGGGCTGACCCCAAGTCTGAGGACCCCAGGGTTGGCCAGGCAGGGCCACATCTGGCCTCGTCCCCTGTCCCACAGGGAGGTGGGAGCGGGGCTCCCTGTCCCTCCTGTGCTGCTGGGAGGGTCCTGGAGGATTTTCCCTAGAGCCTTATGGCTGACAGCCCTGGGCACAGGCCTATTTCGGCCTGGGCTGGGTCAGGGATCAGAGCAGGGGGAGCTGTTCTGGAGGGCTGGGGCTGCCCCCCTCTCCAGGGACATGTGCTGAGGACACGACTGAACGTGGGGTGATGTGGCACTGCTGGCCCCAAGCTCTTCCTCTTTGTCATCCCTCTCTACAGGCACACAATTCAATGTGATGCCAAACGGGTGCTGTGCGTCAAAGCCCTGGCCCTGCTGCTTGTGCCACTTGGGAATGGCAGTGAGGGTGGCCCTAGTGCCACATGTCATGTGGAGGCTGCTGGGGGGGGGAAGTCTGGGCCTGATGTCTGTCCCATCCCCACACATCCCTGCCTGGGAGCTTTGGAGGGGGCAGAGGGCCCTCCTGTGGTAGTTCCATCTGGGTGGGTCAAGGATGGATGGGGGCCATCTCCTTCACCCCATGGCGCATGCAGAGGGGCAGGAGGTGAAGGAGCTGGAGATGGCTTGTTCGGACCAGCCAGCGGTGACGTTTCTGGGTGCTGAAGGGGAGAGACCTCCCCTGACTGAGACCAAGGGGAAGGTTGGGGAGCCGTGACAGGCGCTCAGCTCCTGCCCCAGAGCCCCTCGCTCCCACCCCGCCACCCCCAAGGTGGGTCTGGCGTGAGGGCTCAGGCAATTCCTGTTCCCCCATCTGGCATCTCTCTGCCCTGCCCTGGGGTAAAAGGGAAGCAAAAGCCTGGCCCAAGTTGCTGCAGCTCTTCCCACGCTGGGGGGGGGACACCCATCCCCAGCTCATGCTTGTCCTCAGGCTGGCGGAGGGAGGGTGCCAGGACTGGGGGAAAAGGGGCGCCAAGCGGGCGGTTTGGTTCCTAACACTGGTGCTTCGTGTTCAGGAGTAAATATCTGCTCGTGGCAGCGCGGCCGGGCGAATGCGAGGGAGCTGCCCCCCCCCCTCGCCCCTCCCAGCCGGAGCAGGCAGGGAAATGAATATGAATTTATCATGATTAGGTGAACCCAGCAGGGAGAGCGGGAGAGCGAGGGCTAGGCAGGGAGGGGGCGGGCAAAGATGGATCTGTGCAATAAAATTAAATAAGGACACCAAATAGAGTCACTTCTCACGCGCCGCCCGCCCTCCCGCGTGCGGGGCCTCTCCCGCCCCCCCCGCGCTCCTCTGGCTTTGCTGATTTCTCTCTTTCCTCAAATTTATGAGGCCAATTATGAAGATGAGGTTGGAAGTTCTCAGAAGTTCACTAAATGCAAAGTGCGGTCCCTGCTGTTCCCATCAAATTAATTAACCAAGCGCTATTGATGGCCGGGCGATGTCGGCGCGGCGTGGAGCGTGAGGGAAGGGCTGCTGGGGTGCAGCCGGGGAGGGGTGGGGGGTCTGGTGGGGGGCAGAGCACCCTGTGGGGTGTCCCCAGGGCTGGGGGATGCAGGCAGTGGGCAGCGGGAGCGAGGGATGTAGTGTGGGATGCACCAGGTCCTGGCGTCGATGCTGAGCATCGCAGTCTCTGTCTCCAGCACCGGTGGTCTCCGGGTGGAGGAAGATTCCCTCGGGTGATGGCAGGGCTGCCCTGATGGGATCGTGGCATGGATATGTGGTGGGATGCAGGGCCACGTCCTGTGGAGGAGGCCATGGCAGGGGCTGGTGGTCAGCGTGTGCCTGAGCCTGCAGGAGCAAAGCCTGGAGCTGGTGCTCTCTTGGGCACGCCAGGATCATCCCCCCAGCTGGGTGGGGGGATGTTGACCCCAATGCGGTGGGAATGGTCTGCACAGGGGCCTCACGCTTGGTAGACAAGTGACTTTTTATGGTGTAGCACTGCTGGTGCAGCCAGGACAGGCCCACCACCACCTTCTCCTTCCCCCAGCAGCCCTCCCTGCCTCAGTTTCCCTTCCTGTGCTCTTGGGAAACAGCCTGCCTGTCACTTGCAGGTCAGACCGCGTGGGCTGAGTGCCCCGATCCGACAGCCCCTTGGCCATCCCCAACCTTTGCGTGAAGCATCCCGGTTGTATGCAGGGCTCACGGAGAGGGTGGGCGGCTTCACTGTGGGGCAGCAGCCGTACGCCACTTGCTGCACTGGCACGCTGTGCCTCGGTGTCCCTCCTGCTTGCAGTTCCTGAGGCTGTTTGCTCTTTGGGCAGGGTCTGGGTGCAAACAGCATCCCAGTTCCCGAGGAATCTTGGTAATGGTTAGTGGCTGTGAGACATGGTCAGATAAAGGCTCAGTCCTCGCCCCCAAACCAGCCCTGTTTCACACTGGATATATGTGCTGTAAGGCTCCCAGTTTGTACCACCCTGGCACAGGGACCCTCACCCTGTAGTGCCAGGGCGCCCGCAATCACCATCCAGGTCCAAGCAAACCAGGTTGTTGGAGGGGTGAAAGATGCAGGCTGTGTCCTTGGAGCAGGGATCTCCCAGCGGGGAAAGGACACGGAGGTCCCAGGGAGGCCAGCTCCGAGCATCCTTGCATGCACCCAGCTCCGGGCACAGCGTGCCTGTGGGTCCCACGGGGATGCTTTCCCCAGTCCCGCTTCTCTTCGCTGGCTTTGCTCATGCCCTGGTGGTCGATGGGCTCTGGTCAGGCTAGAAAACAGCACGAACAGGGCACTTTTACAAACCCGCTGTCTCTCCAGCAGGGCCATAACTCAGGCTCCCATCACCACGGGGAACAGGAAGCAGGGGCGGCTGCTCCGGTGTTTCCCCCGTGGTGGCAAATGTGTAATTTGGGGATAATTTACCTGCTTGCGTCCAGTTTTGAAGAGAAACAGACTGGCTGCTCTGTTTCTGTGGGGACACCCGCATCTACCCGGAGAAAGTCATCACCTGAGCGAGCGGAGCGGTTTACAGCTGCCTGAGCTTCCGTGGAGTCCCCGCTGTCTGGTACCAGGGCTGAGCTGTCCCCACGGTCTGTCCCTCTGGGGGTCTGCAGCCGCACACCGGCCCTCGCTCTGCCCAACGCACCGGGGGCTGGTGGTACCCCACGTCCCCAGCAGCGTGCCGGGAGCATCCCCTGCCCTTCTCCGGGGCAGCGGCCCGAGCCGGTGCTGAGAATAGTGGTGCAGCCGCCCGTGGGTGCTGGGGATGCTGATGCAGCCGCCCGTGGGTGCTGGGGATGCTGGGCGGCCGGGGAGCTGCTGCCGGCGGGTCGGGCATCCGCCGGCCGGGCAGGCAGCAGAGGGAGCCGGAGGACCGGGTATGGGCAGCAAGGGGCCGGCTGCAGGCAGTGCGGGCAGCCGGGAACCTCCGGGCTGGGCAGTTCAGGCAGCACCATTTAGGGTTGAGACCCCCCTCCCCGTCCCTCCCAGCAGGGCAGCGGGAGGTGCCCCCCAGCCCGCAGACTGTCCCCTCAGCCCCCTGGTGCCACCCCTCTTACGCGGCTCCAGACACCTCCCGAGCTCCTTCATCCCCCCTCTAGGCTTTTAGGGGGGTCAGACATCCTGCTTCATTTGGGGGAGCCATGCATTCTTGGCTGGACCCTGCCATGTCCCTTGTCCCCACGGTAAGTGGCCAGGGTGGGTGGCACAGTGCTCCCCCTCACTGTGATGACCCTGGGGGGGACAGCGTGGTCCCCCAGGAGCCTGGCTGGATGTGAGGGTCTGAGGTAAGGCCTCCGTCCCTGGGCAGCATCCCAGGGCTGAGGGGGGGTCCTGCAGCACGTGGCAGGTGCCTGTCACTGCCGTCCCCCCGTCCCCTTGCCCATAGGGAGCTGATTTATGTCTGGGCCAGCCTGCTCTGACCTCCTGCTTTGGCTCAGGCATTATAACTAATGGCAGGTCAGCAGAGCTACACGAAAGTGAAGTGGCTGGTAGGGGGCCGGGGAGGGGGGACGCAGGGCAGAGGGAGCTGCCGAGGCTCTGGGTGCAATGGCACAGCTACCCAGAGCCAGGGGCAGCAGGGCTGGAGCAGACGTAGCTCCCAGCCTGCCCCCTCTACCCTGTCCTGGTCCCTTCTCCTGAGGTCTCTCTCGCTGTGCTTTCCTCCCGTTTTAGCTGTGGGGGGGGTCCTGGGTCAGCAGCATTAAGCGTGGAGGGGTGGCTCCTTGTTGGGAGGGAAACTGGGCACCCAGGGACTGATGGCTCCATGAACATTAACAGCAGAGCCAGGGAGGACACCAGGTATCAGAGCCCAGCCCAGCCTTGCTGCTCTCCCCTTGGGACATGTGTCCCTCCAGGTCCCAGAATGCCCACCTCAGTGCACATGGCCCCTGTGTCACTCAGCCCCATCCCTACAAGCTCTTTGGGTGTTTTGGCAAGGAGTCCCGTTTGCCTTCCTGGCTGGACTGGGCAACCAGCCCAGTAACACAGCCAGACCATGGGAGCTGGGCTCTGGGGACACCTATTTCAGCTGCCACCCCATTCCCTGCCTGCGGCAACCACTGAGGTGGCACCTCAGCGTGGCTGGAAACCTTGATGTTCGGGGTTCCCTGTCCTGGGATGATGCCAGCCTGACCTGCCAGTCTAGCTGGGTTGGGAGGAGCCCTGGGGGATGCTATAAAAAACGCCTGCCCCGCTCCTGGCCACACCCCGAGAGCGTCCCACGATGCGGCGATAAGGGAGAACATCTAAAGGAGGGGCGTGAGTACGCGAAGTACCAGGTTCCTGGCTCCTGAAGCTCTGCAGGAGGATTTCCACAACACACCGATTCCCTCGCTGTCCTATGCTTGGGCAGGACCTGACTGTCCCACCCTCCCAGGGGTGGCACTGCCGTGGCTCATGTCATCGGTGCTCCCCAGGCCGGGGTTTCCCTGCCCCAGCAGCATCCCAGCTTTGCCCAGGCAGCGGAGGGGAAACTGGGAACCAACCTGACGTTGACCCCATGGCTTGGAGGGCTCCCACTCCTTGGCTGCACTGCGGAGGCTCCCAGCTTGCCCAGTCTCCGGATTCTCCTGATCTGGCGTTGTTTTGCCGGGAGGAGCTCTCTGCGGTGTATTTTCCCCTCACCGTGCGCTGGGTTGGCCGGGGACTCGCCCTCAGCGTGACACGTGTGGTCCCGGGGGCGCGGCAGGGTCCTGAGGCTGAGCGAGTCCCCGGGGTGAAACCCGCATCCCCACGAGGTGTCTGCGCAAACCTCCGCCCCGAGACAGGGCCGGGGCTTGGGGAACGGTTGTTCTGCTGCTGCGGGGAGTTAAACGGCACCGGTCGCGCCCAAATTTCGAGGTGATGCTGCGTGTGTGACGCAGCCTTGCTGACACCTTTGCTGAGGAAGGATGAGGAGGTGGCAAACCTTATCCACGTAAAACAGGCCTCTTTCCCAGGGAGCAACATCTGCCTGTTTCCCTGCGGCGGGAAGGGCTCATCCTCCGTGGGCTGCATCGCCGTGGCTGGGGTACGCCGGCTGCCGCCCCCTTGGCCAGACACGCAGGACTCTGCGAGCTTCCCGCAGACGCAGTGGGGCTGTCACCGTCCCACCCGGCTTCCCGCTGCTGTTTGCAGACTGAGGGTTCTGCCGGTGTCCGGCCGTCGCCTGTTGTCCCGCTGATAACCCCCCTTCCCGCTCCCCCGTTCCCACCCAAGGAGCGTTAACCTCGCGGGGCTGCACTGGGAGCTCACATCCGCGCTCACCCCTTCACGGGACCCCGATACGGGTCATTTGGCACCATTATGGGGGGGATTTCATCTTCGCAGGGACCTTCGGAGGGCTAAGCCAGACTCGGGCAGCAGCAGCTCGTGGCTTGCACCACCCTTGAGCGCTGGCTGCTCGCAGATCCCGGTGCAGCATCCAGGGCTCAGCCCGGCTGGGGAAGCACGGCCGCTGGGCTGAGCCCGCGGCCGAAGCAGGGGCTCGGAGCGTTCCTAACGGGCGCTCAGCAAGGAAACCATTCCCGTGGCCTCTGCGCTTGCCTTGGCTGTCGGTCTGGGGAGAGCAGGTTCAATCTGTGCTGCCAGACAGCACCGGCGGCTGAGCTCCATCCCGGAGCGGTCGGAGGACACTGCTCGGCTCTCGCGCTGAACTGGCCGAAAATTAGCTCTGGGATGTAAAAGTTGCTGAGTGCAGGTAGGCGAGTCCGGCTCCAGACCGGCAGCTTTTCCTACAGAGCTCGGATGCTCCCACGGACAACGGTTGCCGTTTGGGGTCGGTTTTGCTCCGGCAGTATTTCAGGTTTGTCATCTCCCCTTTGAAGGCAGGTGGCAGGGGCACGGGGAGCTGTAAATAAGTGGGAGCTTTAAAAAACTCCCTGAGATGACCAATAAATCCCCCACGACAGGGATCACTCACGGATCCCTCCTGAAGATGCCCAGCTCGTCACGGAGAGGCAGAAATACTTTCCAAAGCCCGGTCGGAGCAGCACAAGGCGGTGCCCGGGCGGGAGCTGTTTGCATCCGAGCCTCCTCCATCGCCCAAGGACAGTGACGTCCCCTGGCAGGTCCCTGTGCCACCCGCTCCCTGCGGACCTGGCCTGAAGGCGCTGGTGGGGGTGTCTGTAGCCCACTGAGACACCCCACAAGTCTGTGGGTGCTCTTAGGGCTCTGGGAGGAGGGTGGGGCACCAGCAGCCGCTTGCACATCTCCTTCATCGCTGTGGAAACACCCCAGGGGGCTGAGGATGTGGGGTGGGACACCAGACCTACCTCCTTCCTGGGATGCTGGGGGGGATGAGGGGTGTGGGGATGCCCAGCTGCAGCGGGTGGGTGGCAATGAGGGGGGGTGGGGTCTGTCGGGAGAAGCACCTGTGTCTGCAGCCCAGGCACCCCGTCCCGGGGCCGTGGGGTGCTCATCCTCGCTGTGCACCCCACACTGGGGGGTTCACAGCCCCTCTTCCCCGGTGAGTGCTGGATGTGGCCTTCTCCCACCCTGGCTGGCAGCTGGGGTCTCCTGCTCCCCACCAAGGGCACAGCCATCACTGTGCTCAGTGACCAGGGAAGGTTGTGCCCCTGGGTGGGGGCTGCCCCCCTGCAGCTGCCTTCCCCCATCACAAACCAAGCTGTTGTTTCCCACGGGCACCCCAGGGACCCCTCATGAGCTCTTCAGCCCCCCCATGGCCACCCCGCAGGACCTGGTGGTCACTGTCGGTGTCCTTGTCCCCACTCTGCAGCGGCTGAGCCTCCTCTGGGGGTGACACACAGCCCCTCTCCACCACGCAGCACCCCCCCCCCCCAACTTTGCATGCTGCAGCAGATGGTGGAGGTGACATCTGTCTGCACGTGACGTGCCTGACGGTGGCGTGTGTCCCCCCCCCCGCCTCCCTTTGCCCTGGATGGAGGAGCCTTGAGCCCACCCAGCAGAGGTGGGATGGGCAGGCACAGCCTGGGGGGCATCCCCCCCAAGCCCCCACCTCAACCACAAGCCCCCCCAGCCATCTGCACCTCTTCTCTATCCGCATCCTCACCAAAACCCATCTCCCAAGAGGCTGGGGCACCAGGGTGGCCGGAGGGGCACCATCCCCACGGAGTGTTTTGGGAGGGGGGAGGTGGGGTGGGCCGGGCACCAGGGACTCGGGTTCGTTCTCCGTTTTGTGCCTTAATTAGAACCCGGAGAGACCAGGCGAAATCGCATTAGCGCGGGGCCCCGGTGCGCTGAGCCATCCATCTTTTTTTATTACAGCGTAATGGGGCTGCTCGCGAGGCGCCGTGCGATTTGTCACAGGCCTCGTTCCCTGATAACGGGCATTTGTCATCACTTTCTCCCCGTGTTAATGTCATCATCGCCGAGCTGACAGGCAGACCCGTTGAGGGAGCGCTGGCGACAGACCACATCCGTCAACCTAATATTTCCATGGCTGTGGGGATCAGCCGGGCTGCGAACACACATTAAAGCGCTTATGAGGGGAGAAAAAAGGGGAAAAAAATTAAAAAAAAAATAAACCCCCCCCCCCACCTCACCGTTGTCATTAATTAAAATGTTAGCGTGTGCGCGGGTGCGGCTGCGTGGGGACGGGGGACGCGGGGGGACGCGGGGGGACGCGGTGGCCTTTTAACGGAGCGCGCATCAGCTCCTGAAACCCATTTAAAAGATATTTGGGGCTGGGGAATCGGCGGCGGGCGCGGTGGAAAGGTCATTGTTAATAAGGGAGAGCGCGCGGGGGCGCGCGGAGGGGGGCGCGGGCGCGGCGGAGACAGGTCACACGCACACACACCCCCCCCCCCCCTCGGGGTTTGTCCCGTGGGGTGTATTTGAGCCACTCGTGCCACGAAGTGAGCGGCCTCAGCGGGATGGGGGGGAAGGTGACCTTGCAGCGGGGTTGCCCGGCGGCTGGGCAAGGGCAGGAGTGGGGCGTGGGGTGGGCTGGAGTCAAGATGAGGGGGGGCTGAGTGCCCCACTGCAAGCCCCGGGTGTCCCGGGAGGGGGCAAGCCCACTGCGAGGGGTGGCAGAAGTCTGGAGGGCCAAACCCGTGACACCACCCACCCTGGCAATAAGCAGCCGGGGAGGAGACCTGCCCCAGGCCCTGGGGCCGGCTCAGCAGCGAGGGGATGCAGGTCCTCACCCTGTAATATTTGGCCATTGCCATGGAAACGGGTGGTGGTGATGGGGGGAAGTGTGGGTGGTGGGGGGGGTGTGGTGGGGGGGTGTGGCACCCTGTTTTTTGGCAAGGGGGAGGCTGTTTTCTGTGCTTCTCTGGGATTCCTGTGATCACACAGAGCAGGAAGGTTTGGGGGGGCTGGTTTAAGATGAGTTTTTTGGGATGTTTGGAGGATTTCGGGGAGGGGGTGTCTCAGCCAGCTCTGCCCACTGCCCTCCCACCGTGTCCTGGCACGGCCCCAGTTTGCACAGCCAAAGGGGACTCCGGGAGCTCTGACACAGCCCGGAGGGTGGCTCCGAAGACGGGGTCCGAAATGCTTCTCCCTCTACCCAGATCCAACCCGCGGGATCCCCGGGGAGAAGCCCCTGATGTTCCCAACCCCCAGCCCCAAAAAGCCATCAGCCCCACTTACCACAGAACGGGGGGCATGAGGGCGTGCCAGCGCCTTCACTCACGTCACCCACCCCAGGGGACGGGCAGGGGCAGCCTGGGAAGAGGGACCCATCTCCCGGGAGGCTCCCAGTGCTTTCCTTTTCCGTTCCTTTTCCTTCTTCTTTTCCATCCTCCCTCCTTCCAGACACAGGCTCTCTGCATGGAAGTCAGGTGTGGGGGGAGGTGCATGGCTTCTGTAGACACCTGGGAGGGGGATAATTATCTCCAGGTGCTGATGGAGAAACTGAGGCACGGAGCAGGGACTTGCAGGCCTCATCCACGCTGTGGTTACGGATTGTCTCACCCACCCTCACCCCCAGCATCCGACAAGTCTGCAGACGTCAGGAAAAAGGTACCCAGGAAATTTTCTCAGGGCTGCCCAGCGATGACCAGGCTCCCAGCCCCGTGACACCCCCCCGGCCGGGTGCCCAGCCCCAAACCCTGCCACCAAACCCTCCACCCCAGCTCCCCGCTATAAATCACTGCCCTCCATTGGCCGAGGACCTTTTAAAAAGGATTTATTAGGAGGGACTTAAGCACAGGCGGCGACACGCTTTCATAAATCGAAAGGCAACAGCGCTCATCATTACCGGTTCGGTTGGGGGGGCATCCCCGCTCCCACCCACCCCTCCCGCCCCATTCCCGCCGGCCCTGCTAACAGCCCCCTCCCAGCACCGCTGCCTCGCCGCTCCCCTTCGCCTCCCAGTCTGTGGAGACCGCGAGCGTGGAAAATCCCCAGACAGGGAGTGTAAATGCTTGTTCTTTGTAAATGAAGAACATAATTAACATTAAATTAAGGTAATACAAATGAAGACAACACAGAGCCTGACAGGATGAGTGTTTGGGGAGGCAGTAGAGAGAAGTGATTCATATTTTTAATTTACTGTACAAATAGACGAGCAGGGCTGGGGGGAAAAGGGCCATCCAAGTGGAGTGGGGATGGTTTTTTTTTTTCCCACTGTTGTTTTGCTGTGCTTTAAGCACACAATGACTATTAAAGTCAACTGCCCATATAATAGGACATCTCCTACATGACTGCTCTCCGAGAGGCAGCTTGCTGTAGCAATAAATTCTGGGAGTGCCATCTGCTGGTGCGCACCCTCGGCCGGGCACCCTCGCCTCGGACACCCCGACCACGGGCACAAGCACCCAGCCCGGGCACCCTGTAACGCCGCTGCAGAGACCGGTTCCTGCAGAGCCGCCGGCCGTGGGCCTGACGGCTTTAATACAGAATTACTGGGGTTTCTACAGGGTAACAACCCCTTTTTTACCCCCTTAAGTACCCCCTTAAATTATTCATCATCTATTATTTTGGTAAGAGGTTGGGGGGGATCTGGCTGATGCCGAGGAAATATTTTAGGCTTCTAAAAGAAACAAATCGCTGCTCTCCTCCCCTCCCAAGTGCTGGGTTTCAACTGAGCGCCCGTTACTCAGAACACAGTTTAAAAAATCACCCATTTTAGGTTTTTCCCTGCAAAAAGGTGCTTGACCAGCGTCCGTGTGAACCACCGGCTCTGCGGCTTAGGGAGGTGTGATCTGAGGGCTCAGTTCCCGGGACACCCTGCTGAGGGATGGCTTTCAGCCAGGAGCGAGCCATCCCTGTGCCAGGTTTGGCACAGCGTGAGGGTGTGCGTGGGGCTGTGGCACGTGGAAGGGGCACACTGCCACCCCCTCGCGTCCTTGTCCCCTTCCCTGGAGGGCTCCTGCCACCGCTGTCCCAAAATCAAGGGAAGGTGCTGAGGGGACCCATTCCTGCCTGAAATTGCCCTTCCCAGGCAGAAGATGGCCCGAGGCTGATGCCAAGAGCCTCCCACTCTGTGCCAACACCGGAGAGGGGGTTTCCTAACTTTTGTTTGAGGGTGTTTCCTAATTTTGGGAGTGCAACCTTTGCTCTCTGGGTCACTTGCAGGCAGTGCCCATGGATCCAGGCCTGGCCAGACTGGCAGTGTGAGAGGGGCTGGTCCCAGCTCCTTGATCCATCGTTTGCCATGTCCTACTCCTTTGCACCTTTTCCTCTCCCCTTCTATGCCCACCTCCCAACCCACCCCGGGGTGCCTGGGGGCAGCTCCAGCCCACCGCCTGAAGCTTTGCCCACCCCAAACTGCAGCCAGGGCCTCCTTAAACCCTGTCTGGGGGCACTGGGGAGGGCAGAGGGTGCAGGACAAACCCTCTATCCAAAGGGAAGAGGTTCCCCCCCCCGGCTTTCACCCCATCCATGCTTTTCCTGCAGGCATGTTGTCACAAAAGGCTGTGACTGGGGGGGACGTTGAGTGCCCCAGTGTGGGCACTGGGAGATGGGGGGTCCCACAGACCCCCCATGAGCACTGGTGTCGAGGTTTGGTGGAGGCCCCTGGGCTGCTCCCTGTGATGCACCGCGTCCCCACTGCTGCAGAGCACCGCAGACACATCCCTCCTCTCCCCAGGAGAAACCGGAGAGGGCCGATGACGGAGCCCTGCTTTGGCTGGCCCCGAGCAGCTGGGACCTGCGAGGGGGTAAATCACCCCCTAAACGCATCCTGGGCCCAGGCTGCAGGCACAGGGGCTGTTTGCAAACTACCGTCCCCCCCGGGCAGTGCCCCCTGTGTCCAGCATCCTCACCCTGTGCCTGCTGCGCTTGGAGCACAGCCGAGGAAACCACGGATGAACCTGCGTGGGACGAAGGGGATAACGGTACCAGCCCGGCCCGGGAGAATCGTGCCGGGGGGGTCAGCCCTCCACCACAGCACCATGAGTAGCTTTGGGGTCCTCGAGGCCAGGGCATGAGGCCATGGTGCAGCTTTGGGAACCATGGAGCGGCAAGATGCCTTACGGAGCTTCTTGGCTCTAGAGCCTCTCCCCCATCGGTAGGACAAGAGGCAGGGAGCATTCCTGCACCCACCTCTGCAGGGCAGAGGGGTGCTGCTCCAGCTCCCCTCTTCCCGTGGTGGAAGATGCAGGAGCAGGGGTTTCACCCTGCTCAGAGCATGCAGGAGCCGCAACCCCACTCAAAACCGGTCCCTGATGGAGCCTCCGCAGCCAGGTGAGATTTTGGGGGAGCGACGGCACCCCGGCTGAGGTGACAGGGACACCTCACTCTTAGGGCACCTGGTGAAAGCAGTGCAGGAAGGTTTCAGCCTCAGAGGCTTAGCGGGTCGAGTCCCCGTCATAAGCAGGACCCATCCCCAGGAGCCCATGCCTGCTGCAGCCACAGGGCCTGTCAGTGGCAGGGTGGGAATGCTCCTTGGCTCCGGCCATGTCCTGGGGACCCTTGCTGCCCCACCAGCCACCTGTGCTGGCACAGGGACACCTGGGTGTCCAGCTACCCGGTCAGGCTGTGACCACTCACCCTGAGCCGGGCACCTTCCAGGAGAGCTTCCCTGCAGGATCTGGAGATATCCAGTGATGGCCCATCACCGTTTCCTTGAGGAACCCATTTCAAAGTATCTGGAGAGTTCAAACCGGGCCTTCTTTCCCATTCCAGGTTGGCTGGGGTGAGTTCCAGTCCCCCACATGTATCCCTGCAGGCTTGTACTCCCCCACCCTGTAGCACAAGAAGGCACTTACGCATTTGGAGAAAGTCAGTTTCCTCTTCATTTCGGCAAACTTGGAGAGGATGAGAGGCGTTTCCAGGCACTGAAGTGATTTCTTGGACTCTTCTCTGCCCCTCCTCTGATCTTGCAAGGCCTGTTTGGACACTGCTAGAGGATACGGCCTTACCCTCACCAGCACAACCAGTGCTTTCGGAGGCTGGGACCCAGAGAGCTGCTTTGGACATGGGGAAGCAGCGTGGAGCCCACCCAGCCATGCCCTTCCCAAGAAGCCTGCAGCGGAGAAGCTGGGAATGCCTCCCCGGGCAGCGCAAGCTGAGGGGAAGCCCAAACCCTGCTTTTGCAGAGTACCTGACCCGTGGTGGTGGGCCAGCTTGGACTGACAGCCCCAGAGATCCTGCCCCAGTATCCTAAAGAAGCAGCTGATGAGAAGCTAGTGTTCCATGAGCACGGGTTTCCTCGCTCCCACCCGTCCGGGTCCTGATGGAAGGAGGATGTCCCCATGTCCCCAAGGGTCCCCAAGAGCAAACGCACCCAACAGGCACCATCGGATTTTGCCGATGACCTCCAGTCCTTGGGAAGGGGGGAATTCTGGCTCTGGCGATGCCTGCAGCCCTGCCAGATATGGGTTCCAACCCCTCGTTTCCCAGCCCCCTCTCACCGGCCAGCACGGAGCAGCCCTTGGCTGTAAGGCTCCTTGGCCATGCCAGGACCCTGGGATGGGGGGGAGGGCTGCTCCCAGGGGGGGCCATTGCCTCCCACATGGAGGGCAGGGGGCATCTTCCAAGCTGGCCCACATGCTGGGTGGGAGAGATAAATAAATACCAGAATAAATAAATACTAGTGGCAAAGAGGCCTGAAACGATGCTGTCGTTTGCTGGGAATGAGAGACACAAGTGTAATTTAGGTTTTGATATTATGAAAGTCTCGCTGCTCTAAAACAGCAGGGCACTCAGTGCCTCATTAATAAAGGATAAACTTGGAGTCTATTTACAATGCACTTTTTGGGGTTATTTACACTCCATTATACATATGTAATGCTGCACATATTTACCGCTCTGTTCTGCTGCCGAGAGCAGCCGAGTCGGGAGGGAGACGGAGTGGGAAGCGGCTGATGCTGCGGAGCCCTGACCCCTGCTTTGACTGATGTCCCTTCAACAGCTCGAGCTGCGTGAGAGCCACACGCCGGCTGCTGAGGACGGAGGGGCTGGGGCACCCAGTATGGCCCTGTCCCTGTACCCCAGCACCCACCCACCCCCGGAGGCACCCTGGGGCTCTGCCAAGTGATGCCAAATGGGTGAGCTCCTCGCAGGGGCTGGAGCCCTGCACACCAGCAAGTGACCACGAGCAGCAAACGCGGCCCGTCGCGGGGCGGGGAGCTGGGAAAAGGAGGTGTAAATTATCCGCAGCAAAGTGACTCACCTCCGCGTTGGCACTAGAGGGTTTTGGCCACGCAGCCCTTCCCAACACCCAGTTTTTACCGCTTACCAGAGCCAAACGCTGGTGTGGGAGCCCCTGGCCCCATGGTGTTCGTGGGACCTGCTGTGAGGGTCCTGGGCCATGCGAGTGCCATGTCCATGACTGTCCTGGGAGACTGGGAGATGGGGCAGCCCCCACCATGGGATCCAGGGCAGAGACATGGGAGAGGACATGCTTGGAGAGCACCCCCCGGGGTCACAGTGGTTCATGGGGTGCAGCAAGGGCATGTGGGCACACTCGGGGCCCCTCTGTCCTCAGCAGGCTTTGGGAGTGCACCAGGGTCCCATGGGAGCACTCTGCAGGGCCAGCATGCAGGGCTGGGCAGCGAGGGGCTGCCAGCAGGCTGGGGGGGGGGGGGAACATGGCAGCTGGATGACCACCCCCAGCTGCTCCGTGTCCTTTCTGCACCTCAGCCCGCGTTTGTATGACCAACGTGGAGTGAGATGCAAGAGCCTGGGAGCCACCGGGACCGCCGGTCCAGCCGCTGCCATCCCGGGTTGCCAGCTGCCAGCTCTGGAGGAAACGCTCTTTATTAAATACCTTGTGTGGGCGGCTCTTGGCAAGCCCGTGTGCCCGGGAGCGACGTGGATCCCCCCCCTCTCTGGGAAGGCATCTCCTCCAGCACGGGGTGATGCACAGCGGTGGGTGTTTAATCACCCTGGCACAGTGTCCGAGCTCATCCTGGCCGCAGGCTGAGGTGTGGGGAGATGTCCTGGGAGATGCAGAGCTGATTGAGTCCGAGCAAACTGGCCCTCACTTCCTGCCCCAGCCCCGAGTCCCCTCCGCCACCCCTGTCCCCACACAGCCCACCCAGAGTGGGGGTCCTGCAGCGGGAGGCGGGGGGCAGGTCAAGGCAGACTGGAGCCTGAGCCGTCCAGGGAGCTGCTTTCCAAGGCCCCGTATCCACCGAGCTTCATCATCCCGATGGGGTGGGCTGGGATGGAGAGGACGGAGCGGCGGGTGGCAAAGATGTGGCTGATCTCCATGAAGGTCTTGTTCTTGGTCTCGGGGACGATGAGGTAGATGTACAGGGCCACCAGCAGGCAGACGCCGCAGAAAACCAGGTAGCAAAAGGCACCGGCTGACATCTGAGGACAAGGAGAGAGCAGGGACGGGACAGAGGGACAACCCCGAGCCAGGCATGGCACGAGGCAGCATCCCCTCCTGTCACCCCTCCCTGGGCTGGTTCTGACCAGGACTGAGCTGAACCAGGAGCACAGGCATCCCTTGGGTTAAGCCTGGCTTGGCACCCTGTCCTGGGGGAGCAGCAGGGCCGTGCCCATCCCCTCCTCCTCCCGAGGCCCCTCCAGACCAGTACCTGCAAGAAGGGGAAGATGAAGCCAACGGTGAAGTTGCAGAGCCAGTTGAGGGACCCCCCCACGATGTAGGCAGCCGGGCGGTGCGACTGCGTGAAGAGCTCGGCTGTCATCAGGAAGGGGACACCAGCTGCAGAGGGAGGGGACAGATTGAGGGGGTGGGGAACAGCCTGCTGCGGTCAACAGGTCCTTCCCATCTCAGTCCTGTGGCTGAAGGGCTGGAGCCCAGCACGACCCAAGGGTCGAAGTGGTGGTGCTGGGAGGGCTGGAGGAGACGGGGAGCCTGGGGATGGGTGGACCATTATCCTGCCCTTGGTCTCCCCTTTGGGATCCATCTCGGTGGGTGGGTGATGCCCCCCCGACATACCACAGTCGCCCCTTGCTGGCTGCTGAGGCCAGTTTCACGGTTACTCGATTGGCAAGTTCCAGACCGAGTCAGGCTCAAGGTGGAACATTTCACCTGCACCCTCATTTTGCAATCATTTGCCTAAATTCTGACCTATTCAATCTCACGTAGACCACAGGCACCGAGAAACGTGCTCCTGGCACCCCCATAATACCCTTGATCAAAGCAATTTCGACTACTTCCTTCTATCAATTAGCGAAAGGCCCTGACGCTGGGGCTGAGTTAAGCAACATTTTCAAGCCCAACCCTGGCTACTAAAACCTGGACATGGCTTGTGGCTACTCCTCCTGGCAGGACTCAGCCCCTCGTGCCACGCGTCACGGAGCCGGCAGAGCTGGCTCCCAGGACTGTCCCTTGGCTGGAGGGCAGGATCCGAGGCCCAGCGCACATCCCAGGGCACACAGGGACCTGGCAGGGGACTGTGTGTGATGCGGTGACATGCCCGGGGTCCCACTGCCTGGGACAGGGCGGACTGGGATCTCTTTATAAAGGACGCTCCAAGGGGAACTACAAACAAAAAAGAAGCGCTGGGAAGTGGGGGAGGAGTGGAGGCCCTGACGGACTCTTACTCACAGCTTGCCCAGAATAGAGATATGTATTTTTTTGTTTTAAAACTCCTATTCATCATTGTTTGTGAACAATGAGCCATTAAAATCCTAATTAAAGATGTAATTACAGTGAATAAAGTCTGGGCTGAGGATGAATTATAGATCTGTTAGCAGCTCTGCTAATACATCAACCGGGTAAACCAGCCCGGGTTTCACCCCTCGGCGTTCCAGCCTGCTCTCCGCTCGGCTAAGGGCAGGACGATGCCCGCCAGCCGCGCTGCGATGGCAGCGGGCGACACCTCCAGAGGGGTCTGCGGAAGGCTGCCAGGGCTTTTTCCCTGCTTGCATGGAGCAAGGAGGAGGAGGAGGAGGTGGAGCATGCCCTGGGGACACATGGGGCTGGAGGGACTTACGGTGGGGTCTGTCATGGGGTGCAGCATGATAAACCGGGATCTGGCTACAGAAAAGGTCGCAGAGCACCAGTCCTGCGGCCTGCCTGCAAACCCTGCTGCTCCCCACTCCCCCAGGACCCCCATTCCCACCCACCGCTCCCCACTCCCGCCAGCCCCAGGCCCACCTGGTCCCATGCAGAAGCCGGCGATGATGCCGACCACGCAGGCGACGCTGACATAGCGCATCCAGGGCAGGGCGGTCTGCGGGAGGACACAGGGCTGGGGGGCACTGCCAGGGTGCTACCCCCAAGCTTCAGGCCCAGTGTCCCCGGGATGGGGCTTCGTGCCTGCCCCTCGGCCGGGCAGCAGCCCTCGGGGATGTGTGGGGCAAAGCTGCCGAGGTTCAGTCTCGGGAAAGCTCAGCGACTCGTGATGCTGAGACATCCTCAGAGCTGCGGGAGCATCCCCGGGAGTGGGCAACAGAGGACGGACCCCACGGACCTCTCCACCTCCCCTGTCATTGCCCAGCCACCTCCCCAGGGACAACTACTTCTGCAGAAAAGCTGCCAGAAGCAGCAGGAATTTTTTTCATGAGGATTTGGGTTTTTCTTTTTCGTTGTTCTTTGCTGCAAATTTCCCTTCCCTTTAACTCTGAAGGGAAAACATTGCTTGGAAGAGCCAGCTCACCTCTCACTTCCATGCACGCTGCCTCCCCTGGGGTGACACCCATCCCTTCATCACCCAGCCCGCATTCACGCACTCAGGGCTCCAGCCCCGGCCGTGTCAGCGGCCCAGGGGTGGCGGTGGCCAGACCCTACCTGCAGCAGCAGGGAGACAGTGATGCCGGCCGAGCAGATGCCCATGGCGCAGAAACCGGTGACGATGAGGGGCCGCCGGCCCAGCTTCTCGATGGTGAAGCACTACTGAGGGACAGTAGAGACTGACGGGGTGGGGGGGAGCTCCCCACCAGGAGAGGGGCACCCCCTGGACCCCAGATCCAGCTGAAGGTGGGAGGATGCTCCCAGTGGCAACAGAGGGTTGGGGGCAGCCCCAGCTCCGAGCTCCAGGGTTGGGGCCGAGGCATGGGAAGAGCCAGGTCCTGGGGTGAGGATGCACCGGGGTCCCGCCGAACCCCCTTAGGGTGCAGGGTCGGTGGGGGTGGCCCCAAGGCCGCATTAGTAGAGGTGCCGAGCAGAGGCGCTGGGCACGGGGTGTTTGGGGGCAGCGGGCGGAGGAGGCGGGTGCGGGCGGAGGAGGCGGGTGCGGGCGGAGGAGGTGGGTGCGGGCAGAGGAGGTGGGTGCGGGCAGGCAGTGCAGCGGCGGCTGGAGCAGGCAGGGTATTGACAGCAGAACAAATGCCTGTAATTTTATAACCAATCTCGGAACGTCCGTCGGGGGCCGTTTGCGGGGATGCTCCCGCGCAATCCGGCTGCACGTCGGGCGGCTGCCGGGGGGCTGGGGCAGCCCCACGGCCAGAGCAGGGGAGAAGGGGACACCCTTTGGAAATGCAGAGGGGGTGACCAGGGGGGCCCACTCTGCTGTGGGTTGAGCTATGGGGAGAGGGGAGCAGCCCCCCACTCAGCCCTGGTTTTCTGGGAGCAGCCACCCCCCATCCATCTCTCTAATTGTCAGGGAGTGGATTTAGTGCCGGGTGGCTTGGGCTGGCCCCGGGTGACACTCGCAGATGGGACGAGGGCCATAAATCTGCCTGGCCCAGTGCTAACTCTCCAGCTAAATGAGGCCTGGCTGGGGGAGCCGGGGCTGCTAGCCTGGGGCCAGGCCGGTACTTGGATGGGGGAGCAGAGTGGGACATGTGGCTCTGCTAATGGAGTGACAATGAAAACGGGACCCAGAAGGAGACACTTAGCCCCCTCCATCACCTCCAACCTGCTCCTTGCCTGGCATCTCCTACCAGTCCCCTGCTACCCACTTACCCCAAAATTCTCCCACCCCTCCTAGCTGTGACCCTACAAATTGAGCCCCTCTCACCCCATCTCCCCACCAATCCCTCTGACCCCAGCAAAGGGGCTGCGTGCTGTGGCACGGACAGCATTTGGGGTCTGTCCAGCCCCCCCATGACGGTGCTGGGAGCTGGTGACAAGGCTCTGGCAGTGAGGGGCTGTGTCCATCTGTCCATCCATCACTCACCCCGATCAGCCCAGCAACAACTTCAATGGCGCCGGTGCCCATGGTGGTGTAGGGGATCTGGGATACAGGGATCCCGGCGTTCTCGAAGATGGCGTTGGTGTAAAACCAGATCTGCCGAGGAGGGGGCTTGGCGTGAGCCGGGGGAAGGGGGCCGTGGGGCGCTTGGTGAAATGTGTTGCCAGGTCTCAGCTCAGAGCCAACTCCCGCAGGGACCCGGCAGGGCTTACGGCATCGATCCCCGAGAGCTGCATGCCAGCATTCACCACCACCACCGAGAGGGTTTGCCAGCGGACGGAGCGGTCCCGCAGCAGCTGCCAGACGGACACCATCTCCATGGAGGAGAGTGACCGCTGCTCCTCCTTCATCTCCTCAATCACGTCCTGCACACCGGGTGTCCCCAGGAACCGGCACAGTGCTGTGGGGAGAGTGGGGGGTCACAGACATCTCCCCGTCACAGGGTGGGCGCTCCTAGGTATGACACAGGGTAGGGACTTGGCTCTGCCCCAGATCAGCCTCCCCAGGGGACCTCGCTGACCCATGGGGCTGAGCATCCATTGGAACCAAGGAGAGGCCTCACCCCATGGTGATGGGCACTGTGGAAATGGTGCGGCACAGATGGGAGGGGCAGAAGGGCTGAACTGTAAGGACTGTGGTGGGCTGTCGGGTCTGGGTGTGGAAGGGTGCCAGGAGGATGCATCTTGGTCTCGGAAGACCCTGGACCAGAGCCCAGCATCGCCCAGAGCCAGTCTCCCCCAGGACACCCCCTCACCCTTGGTGGCCCCGCTGATGTCGTTCTTCTCTATGAGCAGGTACCGCGGGCTCTCGGGGAAGCAGTGCAGCAGCAGGAGCTGGAGGGAGGCGGGAACAACCACCACCGACAGGAAAAGGGGCCAGAACCTGTCCTGAGAGGAGTTGAAGCGAGCTGTGTCACGGGGAGGGCACAGCAGGGTCTGGTGCGCATGGGTTGGGTACGGTGCTCACCTTGCCCAGCAGCTCCGGGAGGCCCAGCACCTGTGCGAAGAACACCCCCAGGCAGATGAAGATGCTGGGCACGAGGCCCAGGAAACCCCGCAGGTTCTTGGGGGCGATTTCTCCCAGGTAGAGGGGCACCACGCCGAGACAGATACCTGGGGGGACACACAGGGGGAACCAGAGGAGAGGCAGCGGAGAGAAGGGTGCCCAGTCAGACCCTTGGTGCATCTCCTCCCATGCCCAGCACCATCCACAAGGGGACCCCACGGCCAGGGAGGTGGCCCCCTCTGCCCCACGGAGACCCCCACGGCAGAGTGTGTGGCCAGTGGGAATATGAAGTCTTCTCCGACCCCATGGGAACGGGCTGTAGGGGACCAAGCCATGAGGAAGCACAGCCCCACAGCCCAGGCAGCACCTACCTGAGTGGAGCCCCGTGATGGAGCGGCCGACGATCACCATCTCGGGGGACCCCAGCTCCCGGCTGAAGCCCATGAAGCCGCCACCCAGGAGGACGAGGAGAGCGCTGCGGCTCAGGGCACCTTTCCTAGCAGGGCACAAGCAGCAGGGCAGCCCCTCCGCCCCCACCCCTCGACCACCCTGTCCCGTGCCACCCCCTTACCTGCCGTACCGCTCCACCAGCACCCCCACCAGCAAGGAGCCCACCAGCCCACCCAGGGCAAAGATGGAGACCGTCAGGGAGTAGAGGAGAGTCAGGGGGCCGGGGGCCAGCCCGTGCCCATACCGCTGGGTCCACGTGGTGTTGTAGAAAGCCTTTATGTCCTGCGGGGCAGAGAGACACACACAGGCACCAGATGTGTTGGGAGAATGGGGAAGATGAGCGAAGACAGGCCCCGTAGGGAAAATGCCCTGGGTTTTACAGCACTGCAGGAGATGCGGGGCAGAATGGGGATGACCGGGATGCGCTGATCTGGTTGCTCAGCCAGCCTCAGAACCAGAGGGATTTAAGGACAACTTGGAGATGACACAGGCAGAGCTAGAGCAAGGAGGTGGTGAGCACCTTTCCGCAGCCCCCGCCTTCCAGAGGGTCCAGTCTGCGGGGAGCGCAAGTTCCTCCCATGCCATCCCTCTCCCCAGACTGCTGTCCGTGGGTGAGTGCCCAAGGGAAATGATGTGGGGCTGCTGGGTCCCTCCACCCTCCCAGGGAGGGACACAGAGCCCTTCCCCTGCTCCCGGAGAGGCTGCCCGTCCCTTACCACCGCCGGCGAGTTCACCACGGCCAGGTTGTAGCCGTAGAGCATGGAGGAACCAAAGGACACCAGGAGGGTGACCGACAGCAGGGAGAAGGTGAGGTGCTGGGGGAGAGGAAGCGGGGATCAGCACAGCCCCGTCCGGCAGAGCCGAGGTCACACGTGGCATGAGCTGCACTGGGTCACTGCCCCCTATCCAGTAGGGATGACCCTGACCCAGAGCGAAGCCCCCAGCTCGATGGAGCCCTGTGCTGAGCATCACTTCGTGCCACCACCCAGCACCCGGCCCAGCCAACCCGGCTTCCCCGGGGCTAGTCCCGTGGCTGCGGCATGCGGCTTTTCCCTGGCAGTGGCCCAGCTCAGGCTGCTTGCCCCGGGCACCCCCGTCCCGGGGCTGGGAGGGGGCAGCGGGCAGAAAGGGGCAGGAGGAGGGAGAGACGCCCGCCCGCTCTCGTTGATGGGGGCACCCAAAAGGCAGTGCTGAGAGCTGCCCCCCACATCCCTCCCTCCCTGCCTGGGAGGCCCAGTGCCACTGAAAGGAGCAGGTCCCAGCTTTCCCAAAATGCCACAGCCCCCCTCAATCCGGGATCGGGGTGCCTAGCAGGACCTGAGAGGCATCGAGGGTACCCCCCTGGCGCAGGGGCACCCCTGGGTGCTGCACCCGGCTGTCTCCCTTGGAGCAAGAAGCATCCCCCTGCCCCACAGCTGGGGGGTGAGGTGAGCCTGCGAACCCCGAGAGCTGTCCCAGCATCCAGAGCCCCGCATCCCTCCCCCCTCCCCGCACGGTAGCCGGGTCCGATAACCCAGCAGCTCACGCACCGCAAATCCCTGCTAATCCCATCAGGAATCCCGAGCCGGGAAAGGAGAAAAGAGAGGGAGGGGGGTGTCAGGCCTGGGGGGTGGCAGATGGGGATGGGGCAGCCCCCCCGCCCCCCCCCCCGGCCCGCAGGGAGCTCACCCCGGTTATGTCCCCGCCGGGCTGCGGGGTCCCTTTCCCGGCCGTCGGGGCTCGGCTGCAGACGGAGCGGGGGCAGGGGGGAGGAGGAGGCGGGGGGGAGGTAGGCAGCCCGGGTCCGGCCGCCTGGCTCGTCTCTCCCATTTTTAGATGGAAGAAGGAGGGCGAGAGGGAAGGCAGGGCAGGCAGCCTGGGTGCCCCCGGGGCTCACTGGAGGCGCCTGAGCGGCCGGAGGAGGAGTCCGGGGGCCTCTCCCCCTCCCCGGGGGCAGGCCGGGACCTCCGGGCAGCCCAGCCCGCCGAGGGGCCACGGGGACGGCGGGACCACCCGACGTGATGCTCTGCCAGCGGTGAAAGCCCCCGCATGGTGCCGCCAAACGGGGGTGGCCCCGGGGAACGTAAGCAGGGCAGCATCCCTGCATCACCCCCGAGGCTGGGGGCGAGGGGCAGCCCTACATCGCCCAACAAACCCCCCGCATCACCCCCGGTCCCTCTCCCACAGGTGTGTGGGGCAGATGTGCCCCATCCTCTGCAACTCGGGTAGGAGGGCTGGTGACCCACATGGCCATGGCTCAGGGCAACGCCCTTCCCTGGACACCGAGCCCCCAGCCCCAAATTGAAGAGACTCTGCTCATGGCAGCTCAGAGGAATCCAATTTTGCTGCGGCCAGGAGCTGCCTCCCCTGCTGCTAATGAAGTGCCTTTAATTAGCAGCCTAATAGCAAGCTCTTAATTTGCCGAACAGCCAGTTGAAAAGATGGGGACCCCACTAAACCATGGCTGGCAGCACCTTGGGAGGGGTCCCAGTGGGAGGGGGACAGAGGATTGGGGCTGGGGGAGCCCCGCGGGCACAGGCATCCCTGGATCTGCCATATCCAACCCAGCCAGGCTGCCTTGGGTGAGCCCAGGCGCCTCATCCTCCCACACGGGATGCTCCATCTCCTGTCTCCTCCCTCCACAGGAGCCTCCGGCTCTCCCCGAAAGCACCGCGCCCTCTCCCCAGCCCGTGCCCTCTCCCCAGCCCACCGGCACCCAGCTTTTCCCAGGGCAGGCACCCACCCAAAAGCTCCTGTGTCTGGCTCAGACTCAGTTTCTCCAGGTCTCCATGGGGCCATCACCTTTACCTTTGTGCAGGTGTGCTGGGCGGCTGCAGAGACCTCGGTGACACGGCCACGGTCCTTCAGGAGATGGTCCCGTTTCATTCCCGGAGCAGCAGGACGATGCATTGATCGGACATGCCCATGGGTGAGATGGCCCGGCAGGAAGAGGACACGCAGCCTGCGGGTACTAGCCATGCCCAAAGCACTGCAGTGCCCCGACCACCTCCAGGACTCACCCGAAGCCTCTTGCTAAGACAAGGCAGAGCAGCAAACCCGGGACAGGACACAGCCATGATCCCACTCTGTCATCCAGGCTCGTCTCAGGGACCAGCACCTGGAGGGTTAAACGTGCCCAGTCCAGTGGTCTCTGCCACAGGGAAAGGAGGGAACAGCAGGAGCCATCTCTCCCCCATCCTGAGCCATCCCAGCAAGTGTTCACCTAAAAACCCTCCTGGAGCTTCCCAGCCCCTCTGCACCGAAGCCCTTACTTCCCCGAGCCAGTGCCCGGTCCGCAGCCACAGCCCCGCTCCCGACACACAGCCTGATGCTGGGACCGAGCAGGGACATCCTCAGGATGCTGCTCCAAGGCAGGGGGGTGGTCGCTGCCTTGATTTAGGGTGTAAATCTGGGTTACTGCCATCGGTTCCCAGCAGCGGCTGGGATGCCGGGAGCAGAGGTTTAGCAGCAGATGTACAGGTGAGAAACACGTGCTGGGGGAGGAAAGGGGAGGAGGAGGAAAGCCTGGGGTGCCAATTAAGGGTCATCAGGGAGCTGGGCTAATTGGAGACACTCCTGTGACCTGACCCGGTGACAGTGGCACATGGCAAGACAGAGATGAGTGCTGGTGAGAAAAACTCACTGCTCTGTGCTGGGCAGGAGCTCGTCTCCACCATTTACAGGCGTCCCTGCTCCTCCCCTGCCTCCGTGCAAGCACTCCCTGGCTAAGACACCCCCCTTGGCTGGGGAAGCGCCTCCGAGCCCACAGACCACCCTCATCCCCTCCCACCATCACTCCCAGGAGCTCCCACCTTGCCTGGCTGCTGCCCCGGTCCCTGCCCCGGCCCTGGGGCTGTCCCCGTCTCGGCACTCCACACCGTGGGATGCTCACATGCCTCCTCTCCTCCAGGCATCCCACACGCAGCACGTGGGGCACACAGAGAAACCCAGGAGAACCGGGAGAGGCAAAGCAGCAGGAAGAGCCAGTCCCAGGATGCATCCTGCACAGAGCGATGGTGCTTGGCAAGGCTGGGAGGACGGTGAGCCCCGTGCTCTCCCGAGAGCTTCCCTGGAGCCGACAGCAGGGTGCTGCGCAGGGTCCCAGCTGCCCGTGGTGTGGGCAGGATCCATCCTGCCCCAAGGAGCTGGTGTGGAGGGAAGGACAGAGCCAGCCCCGCTGCAATTGCAGAGCACGTGGTGCCTCCTGCCTCCCTGACCAGCTCTCCAGGGCCAGCGCTGGCAGCCAGGAGCCAGCCACGCGGGATCACACACCACCGACACAAAACACTCGCCGAAGGATGGTATGAGGATTTCCGCAGCAGCAGCGGGAAAGATGCACTGGGAGAGTCCATCCCTTTTTCCAGGAAGAGCTGGAAATCCCTCAGAGAGGTCGTGGTCTCCAAGTGCTGCCTCGTGGCATTGACCCAGCACCCTCTGGTCCAGACCAGAACAAAGTCCACGAGGAAGCGATAAGCGGCTCAGATAAATGCAAGCGAAAAGGTGCATTGCTTAGCAGCCACCGACCCCTTTCCCTGCACCGGAGGAGGGGGAGCTCAGCAGCAGGCAGAGCCGATCGCAGCATCGCTGCAGCTCGAAAGGTCAGAGCAGTTTGCCGGCGCTGCCCTTTCGGAGTTGACACAGCAGAAATGGAGATGGTCCAGCAGCCTCCCTGTCTCGCTGCCCCCCTCGGAGAAGACTTCATCGATCTGCCTCTGTAAATGCCAGCAGGGTGCTTTGGGCATGGGACAGGGAGCTTTGGACACATCGGCTGCGTGACGCTAACCAGGGGCTCAGGTTTTCTGCAAACCGCGGTGGTCTCCGGGAGAAACTCAGCAGTGTCCCTAGTGAGGGCACTGCTCAGGCTGCCGTCTGCCTCCCTGCACTGGAAAGCCCACCCAACTCCGTTCTCCAGCTGCGCGCAGGCTGTTTACCTCTACAGGTATGGCCTTCTCAAGCCCAAGTTTTCCTGGTCATATTCCTTACCCAACTCCAGCGGTCCCCAGCAGATCAGCCCCACAGCTCAGCAACCTCTCTCCCCGTTTGGAGGTCTCTAGGTGCTCCTGCCAGCCAGATGCATGTCAGCAAGGGAGACGAAGCTCAGGATGGGAAGGTAACGCTGGTGAGAAACACGGAGTATCCCTTGGGGATGTAACGACACGTGTCAAAGCTCTCTAAGGGCAAAGGGGCTGGTACTCACAAGCACGTGCTGCCGGGAGCTTGCTACTAGGGCATCACATCCCAAGCCCAGGAGTGGCTTCTCATTCCCACCAAACACAGAATCGTTCCTACTCCCTGGGCGCTGGTGGGGGGGCTGCGCTGCACACAGCCTTCGGACAGATGCGATCAGGACGCTGCCGGACAGCGGGACAGCTCGCCCGCAGAAATCAGTAGCAGCACTAGAGCACGTCTATCCGCTCAGGGCTTTCCTTTCCCCGGCCTCGCTGCCGGGAGCTTACCATCCCAACCCTCTTCCAGCTGATGCAGCACCACCCAAGCGCCGAATGCATCCTAAACGTTTGTTGTAAGAATTACATTAATTCCAGCCTGACAGGTCTAAACCGGCCCATTTCCCATTTTTTCCCCAAACCCAGCGCACTACATGCTGGAAAGCGTGCGGATAATAAAAAAAGCCCCAGCAGAAGATTTCATTTTCAAGCTGTAGGTTGATCAACTGCTGTTAATTTGAAGCTATGGTAAACATTACTTTCCTCCTTCATTTGAAGTGGAAATAAGGCACACATTTTTAAACAGAAAGGGTAATTAACCACTGAATCTATTTAAGATAAGCTGTCTGGTGTTAGTTCTCTTCCAGTGGAAATTTACAATTGAGATTGCTTTTCTTTCTCTTTAGTACCCGAGTTTTTGGATGCGATGCCACGATTCCTGGGAGTTTTCCAGCCCATGACCTGTAGCACAGCACTGTCCAGGTCCTAGAAATCTGGAATAAACACTCTGATCCTCATCTCTAAACATGAAGGAGAAGAAGGGGAAGGACTAGCTGAGGCATGGCTGGAAATAACCCACAGGGAGAACCTGTTTCGCGTAGGACCGGGCTGTACGTGTGGTGTGTGGGTACTCAGAGACGCGGGACTGCCAGTAGGAAAGGGAAAGGGTCTCTTTTGCATGTGCTGGCGGTCACAGGTTAAATCAGGCTGCATCCTGCACTACAGACTGGTCCGAAACGATGGATGAAACCCGTCATGGCAATGCCTCTTCCAAATCTATTATTCGATGGGAAGGAAGAGCAGGGAGGGAACAGAAAAGGTCAAAGCAGTGTAAATCCATGTATACACACATAAAACCCCCAAACCCTTGCCAAACAAAGCACGCGGCTGCTGGGAAGCCTGTCACGAGAGATGGGGATTGGAAGTGATGGGAATCCTGCTCCCAGCGCTTCGGAAAAGCAGGAGCCTTTGCAATCTCCAGTCCCCCGCTGGCTCCCAAGAATGGAGCCAGCAGGGAGAGAGACGGCGGGAGCACGGGGTTTGTTTGTTTTCTGACCACCCCAGGAGTCGGGATCTTAAAACTGCGGTGGCCTTTGTTTTAAAAGGGGCTGTTAAGTAAAAGGGAAAGATCCGAGGCTGCTATCGGAGGAGCGTTTTTAAGAGAGAGGTATTCCGAGGGCAAGGGTGCTTGCGTTAAAAGTCGGGCGAGCTGCAAGCGTGACAGCATCCCCAGCCACGGAGCTGCGTGGAGTGCTGCGATATGTCAATTACTCACTCATTATTGAACCGCAGGATTCTGATTAGCTTATAAAACAAATTTGTGCTTCTCCTACCAGGATCCTGCAACAGTACCCAGAAAAAAACCACCAAGTCTTTATAGCTTCTCCCCCTGACTTTTTTAATGGGCAGGATGGCTCCAGCTCCTTCCGTGTCAGTCGCATCCATTCTCCGGCTTACAGGGCGTACTCATTTGTCCCAGCCAGAGGCCATCAGCTATGAATGGAGAGTTTGTTAATTAAAAAGTATGCTGCGGTTTTAGGAATAAGTGGGTTTTTTCCGCAGTGTTTCATGCCGCATTCATCGATGAGGGGCAGCTCCGAGGTGGGACTGGCTACCGCAGACTCGGTGCATCCCGCACAGCTGCATCTATCCAGGCCCTGCGGTGAAGCCTCCCACCCTACGGCCGCAGCCCTTCCGGGCGCTGTGTCCAGCGCAGGGGTAGCGGAAGTGTGACTACCTACACCGGGGCTCGAGGAGGATACAAGGCTTGGTATTTTGACAGCACCCTTCACCCCAGAGGAAAACAGGAGAGTTTCACAGCTTAATCTTTATATTTGTATTTAAGTTATCCTCTGAACAGTTAAAAAAAAACAAAAACAAAAACAAACCCCAAACAAAACACACTGTTACCATGATCCTAGCTCAAGTGAACATTAGTACATTAACTACACATCACCGTAACATAATCACAAAATTCAAAGCACTCATTACTTAAGAATCCAGATAACAAATATAGCAGAGTAACAAACAGAAAACTCTGGAGAAACCATGTTCTTTCTCACCTCTCCCGCTTCCACAGCCCCCTCAGCCTGAGCAGGCGGGAGGGACGCAGCCTGGGCTGGCCTGGCAGGCACGCAGCTCCTCAACACAGCCACGTACAGGGACCGGGAGAAACGGGATCTGTTACGCTGGGCTGAGGTAGGTCCGCTCTGTGTTGCTGCCGTGCTAGAAGCGTGGCTGGGCTGAGCTCCGCGTGATAAAGTAGCTGAAAGTCAAGTTTTACGCTCAAAAGCAGCTCTGGATTTTCACACTGAACCGCCCCAAAATTCTCACAGCTAGCTTTGTAAAAGCCACTGCAAATAGGCTGGGACGGGGCGGGGGGCAGGCCTCCTCCTACACGTGGAGGGCAACAAACAGTTATTCGTCACAGAGACACCAGCAGAGCTGCTCCGTGATGAAGACTGGTATTCCATGCTATTTTCTGGCCACAGCTGCACCTGGCTCCTGCTCGAGCAGAAATCAGGCTATCTTAGGGTGATGGGCCATGAAATCTAGGAGTTGGCTACAGTATCTAAAGGGCTTGTTGCACATCCATGGCATCAGCATCCCTCTGATTTTGAGACTATCAGCTTAACATCACTAAGGACTAACCGGTGTTGCCAACTCCTGCGGGATGTCTGCTGGACAACAAATGCGGAAGCCCAGCGGTCTTTGGGAACCAGCACACAATCACGGGAAGGGTTTTCCAAGACAAAGGACAATTTATTCTGGAAGTGTGGCAAGGCTCACCCTGGGAGAGACGCTTTGGGACTTTGCCAGGAGTTTGGCTACACCCCATTTAAAAAAAAAGTGGAGTGAGGGGGAAAGGAGAGGAAGGCAAACACTCAGCCTCAGCCGGCAGCCGTTCCTCGCCACCCGCCGCTGGGGGGGCGCAGAGGGAAAGCACCCAAGGGACCTGCTGCTTCCGTGGGTCTCGGAGTTAAAAGCGGGGACAGAAAGACTGTGCCCCCCACCCCCGTCATGCTTTAACCCAGGCAAAACCAGCACACCCCCTCATGCCAATCAATCCGGTGGGGATTTGCTGGCAGGAGGATGGAGGGATTTCATGTGGAGACCTCCTCTGGGGACAGCTGGGTCACTTGCTGTTCCCCCCTCCTTCTGGGAAGCTGCTGCTTATTGCTTTGGGGGGAACAACAGTAGGGCAAGGCTCAGCACATCAGATGCATCATGCATGCCCACTGGTGACCCTGGCAAAGTTCGTTCTTCTCTTGGCAAGTGTAGTTTGGACCATCTCTTTCTCCTCATGACCCCAGCATGACCTAAAAGGGGCATCGGCTGACAAGGTCAAGAGTTGGAGGCCTTACCTGATCACCTCCTCATGACTTCTGATGTTCTCCTAGAGAAGTTCTCTTCTTCCGAGTCAACTACACAAGCCAAGACATGTATTTTCAGCACTGTCCCCACTCCTGTGGAGATCCATCTCTATCCCCCCACCCCTTCCTAGCTGTCAACCACTTGGGTTGTCTCCTCCCTTTCCTCCCACAACTGAGAGCAAGTCTGCAGAAGGAAGGCTGGCTGCTCCTTCTCGGCTGCTTCTCTAGCTAGAAGAGCTGCTAGTATTTGTGATTTATCAAACATTCCTGCCCCCCAGCAGATTTAGGAATCTGCTATCAGCCACAAAAGGCAGACGTAAATGGTGTTACAGGAAGCTAACAAAGCTCGGCAAGGAGCCCGACCTGGAGACGTGCTTCCCATCGGAGCTGGGATGCCCAGAAACTCAGAACCAAGCCTGGCGCTCTGCTCAGACTGAGGAAGGAACACGTGGCAGGGGCTGGAAGCACATACCTGGGAGCGGAGAAATGCACATGATACTCTCCAGCTTTTTCAGCGTTCAAAAAAAAAAATCAAGAAAAAGAGAAAAGGATCCTTTGGAGCAGGTGGCGGGTAGGTAGAGCATGGTGGTCCAAGTCAGCTTCCAGTTTAGAAACGAGCGTAAAGCATTTCAACGTCCCCGACGATCACAGATTTCTCGACTGGTCACCCGAATCCTTCCGTTCCAACAGCGTATGTGTCTGTCCCTGAACGTTAACGGGAGCAGAGCGTGCTGCTCCAGAGGAGACAGCCGCAGACGTTTCCTCGCTGCCAATTCCTTCATGCCATTCTCTATTTGCATATTTTAAAGCAAGCTGTATTCCTCTGAGGATGAGAAATATTTGCAGCAAAACCGTGCCCTATTGCAAAGGAGTCACAAGCAGGAGATGGTGTGGCCGTAACGGATGGTCCTGCTCTGAACGTCCCACACCGCCAGTCCTTTCCATCCCATAGTAAAAGGGGGAAGGCTAATGTGAGCTTCCTACTCACGGGAGAAGTGCCCATCTCTACGCAGCAGAGGTATTTCATTTCGTTTCAAAGCGATGTGCAACACTTAAAGCCCACGGACACCTCCAGCCCTTTTTTCATCCTCTTGCAGCAGGCACGTTCCTAGTCGTTGCCATAAACCCTGCCGTCACTCCAACCCGGCTGACGGATTATCCATCCAGTTCGCGCTGAAACCTCTCTCTCACATGCACTCTTGCACACTCACACACACACACGCACGCATATCCTTAAGGGGGGAAAGGTTTGAAAAAACCACTTCCTTCTGACATCGGGAGACCTACTTACCAGATCGCTCCTCCCTGGGTGCACAATAAACACCACCAAGTGTCAGGCGGTGGCAGTTTCAAGTTCAAGTTAGATCAGTTAACTTCAGTTTCCTTCTTAGCTATCAGAAAACATGTACAATTGGGGGAGTGGGGTAGGAATCCTTGCCCTCCTGCGGTTCTGTGTGAAGTACCCACACACAGTCCCTTCTGGAGGGTAAGACAGCGTTCTTACTGCGTGCCAAAAACGGATTTCAACTGTTGCTCGCTGACTGTACCTTAAACAGCTCTATACAGCAGAGTTCAAACTACAGTACCACTTGAAGAGCCAACAGTGCTTAGGAATTACAGAAGAGCAGCGTGGAGCAGCAGGGCTATGAAAACCCAGGACAATCTGCAATGGTGGTGTCTCTGTGTTTGGCCAGCAAGTCTTCCCGCTCTCCCAGATATTCTCAGCTAGCAGAATAAAACGCGTCCTTGCAGGTATTGCCCACAAAGATGCAATTAAGAAATGAGGAAGTTCTGCAGCCTTCAGAGGCTGGAGTAACAGATAATTGTTTTCTACAATAGCCTAAATGTAAAAGACACGTAACCAAACGGAGGAAAATAAACTATTAAACCTGCAGCCAAGGTCATATAAAACCCTGCTGATAGGCAACCACGCTGCAGACCTTGTAATAAACTGAATTTAGAGGAACAGAGTTCAAATAACATTAAGAATAAGACTCAGAACTTCAACTCAGCAAAGTTGGGGATGTAAACTTTGATTGTCCTTGCTCCCTTGCCACTTTGGCTTTGGGACTGCAGTATGCCTGATATGTAGAGCTGCCCGAAACCCAGAACAGTCTTCCTAGACTTAAAAGTAGTGCCAAAATTAGTTGTGGAATAACTTACCATTGTGACTCAGAACTTTTATGACTCTGCAGAGGCTAAGTCACACCATCAGTCGAGCTGTTAACCTGTTTGAGTCTTTTACAGGAACAGTTCAATCAGAAAACAGGAGTGTCACACACGCTCCGAGACGCTCTTTAGAACTGATGTCAGCTCAGTTGAGCTAAGCGCTCAACACTGCTGCCCACACGCTGCAGGAACTGCACTAGGTACTCCCCAGGCACCAGCTTTCCCTCTCTCCATAACTTCATCACCTTCTTGTCTGTCTTAGCCATCACCAAAATGATTTAAGCCCTCTGGACTGCTCTCTGGGGACTCTTGGCCCAGCTCCTTGCAAAATGTCATCGGTGCAAAAAGCGCATCCCAAGCAATTAGAAACAATGCAACTGCTTCCCCAGCAAAGTGAAGTTGATGTGAATAGCTTAAAAAAATCTCCCATCTGCCAAATTCCCGGTTTTAGAGTTAACAAAGCCTGCTTAAAACTCCTCCAGCTGGGAGACAAAGGGCTCCGATTTCCTACCATAGGACTGGAGCAACTCCCCACCGAGGCAGCAGGGGTTATTCCAGACCTACAGTGGAAGTTCTGGAGCCAAACCCAGAATGGCCAGGGACTGCTTTACGGTCTTTCCTGATACAAATGCAGGCCTGCTGCAATTTCTTCCAGCTCGGTAAAAACAGCTGTTTTCCCCCAGACCTCTCTGTCTAGTTCAGAGACATGCAGAATTGTTTCTCATGTCCCTCCTTCAGGGTTATTTTTATCTTCCAAACAATGTCAATTTGCAAAAGCCTCAGCTAGAAAGCAAAGGTCCAGCTCAGCTATCAGCGACGGGACTGATCAGCCCGTGTCCCTAAGCTGCAATGCAGCGTGCCCATAGGTTAGAAGCACACCGAAGGCTCTCCCTCAGCCCCACAGATGCTGCAGAACTGGCCGGAGCCACTCCTAAGGGTACTGACTGTACTCGTGGTCACACTCGTTTCGCCTATCTGCCATCACGGGGGACCGTGCCCCATTGGTGCTCACGTGAGTACAATCTTGTTGTCATGGCCAAAGTGTCTGTGTAGCGGCTCTGCTCTAAGGTGGCTAAAACCCCCCCGAGGTTTTTAGCAGCCCCCTCCTCCAGCACACAGCTACAGCCTCTGAGGGGAGAAGGAATGGAAAGAAAGGAGCAGTGTCCCCTTTTCCCATTTCACCCCAGCCTCAAACTTCCTCCAATTTAAAGAATGATTCGTAAGCCATCAGCAACACACTGTCTTCAGGGAGAAGAGCAGGAGGAAGATGTACAGACAACCCCTGTGCTCATGAAATGCTGCCCTGGGCCAGCGTTTCACCCAAGGCGGGGGGCGGACGGGATCGCAGCCCCAGTCCATCATGCTTGGGACTTTGGCAGAAGAGAGTTTAACTTTTCATCGACTAGCATTCCCCAGCCAAGCGGACATTAAGGGAGACTACAATACACATCCAGCTTCCAAAGGGTTAGCAGAGCAGGCAGGAGAGGAAAGAGATGGATTTGGCTCATAATAGTCAAATTTCAAGGGTCCTCTCTCCACAAAAAATAGGTCTGCAGTTAGAACAGCTAAAAGCCGCAGGGAAGTCGGGGTGAGGGGGGGGCTGGTCTGGCTGTTATAAGCGTTTCTGTTGCTCTTCAGAGCTGAATGCCTTTTCAAAGGCCTAGCAATGGATATTGATTTCAGTCTGAGAGCAGCAGCCTCCTTCCCACCCACCCTGAAGTGACTCTCTCAGCAGGGTGCACTGTGGCTATAAGTCTTCTGCTTAACAGCAAAGCAACGCGTTCTGGCAACATCTTAAATATATTCACAGGACATCTGTGACTGGGTTTGGAGGGGAACCAAACAGGGAAAGGGAATAGGAGTGAACAGGAAGAGGGGGGACAAGGGAAGAAAGGGATGGGAAGGTTTAAAAACGTTAACTGTTCATGAAAGATAAATCTTCTGATATAGCAGCACTTCAGCAGTCAGCCGCGCCGAGTAGACCCTGTCTGAGATCAACCGCATGCCAACTTTGTTCCAGAAACAAGTCTGAGCGCCTCCCTCTTCAGCAAGTATTGGTTACGTGGATAGTTCTTTTGTCCTGGCATTGGCAGATAATTTAAATACTGCAGCTTAAATGAGTCCTGGGAACAAAAAAAGAGAACAAACCAAACAGACCCCATTTGTACCAAACCTTTCAATAATATAAAAGAACATTTGATTGACCAGAATGTTTGAGAAAATCAAGGTGGCTGATCTGACAGCTCCGGAGCATCACTGTATATTTACCAATCAAACAGGATACAGGATGTGCCCCAGGACAGAGCCTTTTCAGGGGAAAACGTCACTGTGGACACCCCCCTGCAGAAGTCTGTCAGTTTGTCTGCCGTTTTTCTCAAGCTACTAACAGTAGCCGTGCATGTACCCACCAAAGTGGGCAGTCATGCTATCCCATATCATATACCCACTCAAATTCATCAAATCCACTCCACAACTGACCCAAATACATGAAATATTATGTCTGCCCCACGCCGTGTTGGCCAAGACAAAAGGGTAAGGTGATGAGCAAACCAGCCAGGCTCTGACACAACCAGTTTAACACCCACGCTGTGCTAGAGAACAAGGGCTAAGTCCTACCAGTAAATGAGTTTGCACATTGATGCATCTCAACTTAATTTGCCTGGGCCTGTGCCTCAGCATCTCCTCCCCTCGCCAAACTGCGCTCCTGAATCAGCTTGCTGCAGAGTGAGAAGAACGGTCACCACTTCAGAGGGAGGGAATAAAGCTGACGTGTCTTGGCAAACCCCCTCCTGCCTGGTGACAACTGCCCAGGGTCAGGCCATCTGCATCCCCTTGTTAGGCAGCAGCTGCTCCGCTCGCTCTGCAGAAACCCTCTTCCTTCTGGACAGCAGTGACAGCTGATTTAATTATTGATGATGATGGACAGAGGAGGAGGAGTTCTTCAGGCAACTCACAGGCACCACATGCCACAAATCCTAAAATAAAGTCCCTGTTCTAAGGTATCAAAACCATTCCTGTCCTTTTCCAGGCCACTGTAATTACTGTCCAACCAAGATGAGAAATATTGACAGACCCAGCTAGTTATTCAAGCAGCATGCTCATGCTACACCCAGTGTCACCCTGGAGCCTCTTTTATTTTAAAATTTCTTTTATTTTTTTACCTGTGCTAGTGTGAGGTACAGTGTAGTGTTATTTATCTTGAGATGTAGGTGTATGTTCTGGACGGGGACCGAGTGGATTCTGCTTGGGCAGCTGGGTCATTCAGAAAATCCCAGATGAGGATGGTGTCATCATGTGAGCTGCTGACAATCTGGAACTCGTCGAACTGAAGTCGAAAGACTCTTCCAGAATGCTCCTAAACGCAAGTGGGAGACACAGCATGTTACTTCACAAACTTACCGGCACCTGGGGTGGAGCAAGGCAGATTCTAATATTAATTTCGCAGTAAACCCCACGTGATGCGCTGCGCATCACCATCACGCGGTGTAAATTAAGCCTTCTCTCAGCGAAAAGGGTTTGCCATATCCGAGCACGTGGCTCACAGGAAGCGTACACTACTGTTATCCCGTTAGTCCTCAAATCCCAGTACTGGACACGCGCTGTGCAGAACAAACCAAGAGCCCTCCACCACACGATTTAGTCCAGCGAGGCTGACAGGAGCACTGTTTTTCTTGTTCCATGGTGAACTCTTCCCTGAAATCACAGCATTCCCAGATACTGCAGGTGACGGGGAGAGGGGCGACTTTGCATTCAAGACTTGGCAGCATTGCCACTGCTGAAGAGGAAAGAGCTTAATACTGGAGGACACTAAGGAGCCTGTTGTAAAGTCCAGCGACACAGTAATAATGCCTCTTAAGCAGATCTAAAAATAAAGGGCATTCTTCATAGGCAGTTTGCATTCTGCGCTGAGGCTGAGCGGAAATGGCATTATGGTCTGGCAACAGCAAGATCGTAGGCATCACAGAGCAAACCCACTAGGCTTGCCCGTTGCTGTTGCCTGTATTTTAGGTGCAAGAGTGAGCAGCGGCCTCCTCGGTCAGAAGGGAACAGAAGCCATGCAAGTACAGAGTCCCATCTCTTCTATTAACACATATATCTCTTTTGCGCTCGCATGTTATAAGGGGACTACGGTCAGGGAAAAAATACGCTTTAAAATAGTTTAGTACAGAAAATACAGGTTTCTCAAATATCAAGGCATTTGTTGGCTACTAAATGGGAAGCCTCTGTCTCCCGTCACAGGACCATAAAATTACAGCTCAGTATGCAAAGCACAACAGCTGCTTTAAAGTGAAACTCTGCTTTTTTTAAATCAAAATAAACTGAAAATATACACATGCCCAAGTCAGATGTTATTTTTAAGATAAATTAAAAAAAAAAGGCCAAGTCATTGGAACCTTTCTGATCTTCTAGTCATAACTCAAATTCGTCTTGAAAAACACCTTATGGGTTTCTATTTTCCCCACCTATTCCAAAGAGAAATGTTTTTCCAGAGTCTGTGTTGCAGCAGTGAAGTTCCTGCTGAAAAACACCACTACAGCAGTCAGATTCAGAGATGCCAAGCGAGCGGTACTTCCAAAGCCTGTTTCCAGAACTCCCTTTTTTCTCCCAGTTACTGTAGGCTAAGGTAGCCCTACACGTTTCACCCAGCACCTGCCCTTTGCTGCCGGAGTGGCAACGAGCAGCCTGCAGACCCCACGCTGGGGCCACGGAGACCTGAACCTCGTACGGAAAGCTGAACTGCGTGTGCTTATTCTGCGCCTGGGAAGCTTCTGTCAAATTCATGTGGCCGCTGTTCCAGCTAACGGAAGACAAAACTGGAAGGGACCTGGCATGCAGCGAGCATTTGTTATCTGTGCACTTTCCTCCTACTGTTTGAAAATTGAACACGAGCAGCGGGAGACTCACGATGTTCATTGTGCAGCCAGGTTTAATTTTGGAGGCCGAGGGAAGAGGAAAAAAACCAACAAACCCAAAGCACGGGTAAGCAGGTATAAGGATGCCCTGTTGTCATAAACACAGAAAGTCCGAAAAGCACCACAACGGCTTCCTCTGTCCTCTCTTTTGGCCCCCTCCATCGCTATCAAACAGGGGATTTATGAGTATCCATGTGTTGAGATTCCTATGGTGTTTCTATCCCACTGCTGCTGATTTATAATATAATTAGCTGGGGCACTTTGGCTGTCCACTGCTGGAAAATGCAGCGGAAATCACACCAGTTAAATTAAGTCTACAGGTTACTCGGCACACATTTGTCTCAGGCTGGAGCAGGAACGCTAATAATATCAACCTGACGCCTAAAGACTCTCCAGATACGTGCTCATGGGCACAGAGCTGTTCCACAGTTTGGAACTGGGTGGCCGATGACAAAGGGGTTTTCTGGATTTCAGCCATGAAACTATTTGCAGTTCCATTTGGCTAACAAGGTTTTTTCAACACAGTACCTGCAGGCAGCCAAGGCTCTCACAGACTCTTATTCCGCAGCTTATGGTCCAAATATATGATTGGAAAAGAGATAGCATGGCTTAATGATGTACTGAGTCACAGTAATGCTCACAGCCCGCACCAAACGTGAAGTAAAATACTTCAGCAAAGTCTGGAGCAAGAGCAGCAATTCAGGTGGTCGATGGGCAGGCAGAAGGTCACCCAGCACAGCTCGGCTGGTGAGAGGTAACCACGCTTTTAAGCATCAGACAGCCTCGGTATGCTCTTGGTTTGGAGCACAGACTACAGTCACAGGCCAGAGCAGGAAAAGGTCTAGCATATACCGACCGCCCAGCTAAAAAATAAATACATTTAGTCCTTCTTTTTCAATGAGAATCTGGCACTGGATTGAAATCTTCCTTTATCCCCAGCAACAGTGCAAGTTTTTTGGGGTGAATGCAAGGAAGGCTTACAGGGACCATCCCACGGCCTTGGCTGTACTGGTATTTTTCTCACAACTTTCCCACGTTATTCTAAGACCAGTGCAGAGCCGCCGTTAAGCGTAACTGTGGATGTTGCTAACACCCACACAATGATATTTTCACCAATCATCAGACCTGCCCTAAACACCAATGGAGGGCATGAAAGTAGTAGTTGCTGTTTAAGGATGAGGCAATTTCACTGTCTGTTCCAGTCCTTACCTGGGATTTTTTTTTCTTAAAATTCCCCAAAAGACAGTTAAAAGCAATCCCGAGGGTGGTTTCTGTTCTTGTTCCTTACATTTGGAATGTACTACTTTTCTTTAAGAAATGTCATGTCAACAATTCAGGCAACTTGCTACTACATCATCAGGAACACACACGTTAAAGCCACGGGCACATGGATTCCACGGACAAACCTCAAAAATTAATTTAGATCTTCAAATCCGAGAACAAAACTGTTAAAATATAAGTGAAAACTCCATGGGTTCTAACTTTTAATGCCTTATAGCTTGCAACATTAAAAAAAAGGAGCTGGATGCCCAAAAAACCAGACCCCTAGAAATGACTTCTAGCTCCTGCAGATGGGGGCTAAGTGACATCAATTTTCACGACTCAAGACACGATCAAGCACACTTTTCTGTCCCCTGCACCACCCCTACCCAAAGCTCTTACCACAAGGGTTCGCAAGCAGAGGGTCCCCGCTGGTGCACGGGGGTCCAAAGCTGCCACAAGATCCCACACTTTAATTTTCCTAGTAGTGAAAAAATAGACAAACACCACAGCTCTGTTAAAGAGAAAAGAGCAAGTGCTCGCAGAAAAAAAATTAACTGTTAGTTCAGCTTAGCTAATACACCAGTTCAAGGAAAATTACAGCAATCCTTCTGCTCCTGAGACCTGGCTCTTGCATTTCCCCTTTGTAAAGCTTATAGAGCTCAATGGGAGAAAAAACAGGCTGTCAACAAAGTAAACCCCATAAAAAGTAGGTGGCAATAACTAAAAGTGCAGACACCTGGTCTGTAATGGCAAATGGTCCAGAAGACATGACCACAGATGTGAAAGATTGTCCTTACCAGTGGTTCAGCTAGGAGAGGTTTCGGGTTGAGTCGGTCAGATATTCTTACAAGCTGAAGATCTGGACCACACACATCAAATCACACTGACTCATTTCAACAAGAAGAAAAAAAGGTATGCTTTGCAGCACGGTCCTGACTTACTGGCCATGAGAAGGTACTCTTGCTACGACAGACAAGGAGTCTAATATTTGTAAGGAACACAGAGCAAAGCGGGATGTGAGACACTGAGACGGACAGGAAGATGCACCAACAGCCTCACCCATCGTATGCCCCACTGACTATCCTCTTGTTATCAAAGCGTATGCATCTCACCAACTCTTCGTGGCCTTCCAGTACTCGTAAACATGCCCCACACTCGATATCCCACAGCCTGGAAGAGAGTAGGAAGAAGCACTAAGAATTTTTGAGTATCTGATCACTGGAATGAAACATTTGCTTGCGAGTTAACGGAAACTTGGGAATAAAGATTATAATGAAACAACAGAGAAAGAACAAACTACAGTCCTCGCTCCTTTTCCGGCTGTTGGGCAGACGCATGCTTTTCAATGTGACCCTGTTATGTTACAGTATCACACAGGAAATGAGTCAGAGATCCAAAAAATTTAAGACCAGTTGTGTCTATTATCTACTGCTGCAGCGACACGGGATCTCTCCCAGTTATCTTCACAGTGAGCCTCATAACTTTCTTTTATTGATTTTTCATTAAAGTATCCTGCCTTAACTTTAAGACATCAAGAGAGGGAGACTTACCAATCCCCACGGCAGCTTGTTCCAATGGGCAAGATCACCTTCACAGGGCACGTGGTGCCCCTTTCTGCACCTCTACGTGCCTATTTCTGATTTGGAGACTGCCATCAGACTGATGAAGACATCAGTGCAGTGGTGAAAGGCAGAAGAATTATCCAGCCCTTTTTATTCGTCATTTCTTCCACTGAAGGTATGTTTACTCTGTAATCTAGGCACCTTATGCATAAGCTAAAATGGGCACACTGGCTTTATTATTTTGTAATGCATTTTCTTCTTGCTCTCTAACAATTCCTGTGTCTCTCTGCTAACTGCTTCTAATAATCCAATATTTTAAAAAATATTCTAGCACCAAAACCAGTACACAGTATCCCAAGAAGAGACCCAGCAATGTGTTATTCTCTCAACCATAAACATCCCAGAGTTTTGGGCTCTGTGAAGGATTTTTACCATGGAGAATAAATTAAAATACATTGATTCTTACATTTAAACACTACCTTGAAAAACAGTTAAGAAGCACTTGAAACTGCTATGAAGTAAGTCTATTTGTTTTCCATACTTTGGTCAACATGACTCCCAGTTACCACGGATAAAGAAAGATTATTTGCCTACAAGAACTGAAGTGCTTTGACATGTAGAGGTTCATGGAATTTCTCTGGGTGACACATCTCAAAGCAGCACAGATGCTGGGTGGTCAGGTCACTTCCTTGAGAGACAAAGAGATAAACTGTCCCCACATATTTTTACTCCTGAGGTCTCCCAGGGAATAATCCAGATCCAGTGGATGTGTGCCTAAGGCTGGTGGGTAACGGTCACAGCTGTCCTGCCACAGCAAGCTGCTCTCACTTTGGGCAGCAGAGGAACCAACAGAACTCTCTGGTCAGTGTAGAACTGGAGAAGGATTTGTCCATGCACACGTTTGAGGGCACTGAGGAGCACAAGGTGATTCTTCCATCCATGAAGTTAACCTTTCAGGAATCGGCAAAGATTCCACTAGTTTTCACATGAGTACCAGCACACCAGGCAAGGTCAAGGCAAGCAGCTCCACAGCAAAGGTCAGCCAAAGGCACTCTGGCTGGTCAAAGAGCATTAAGTCTCTCAAAGACTGTAAACACGGCGGACAATGCCAGAAATGAACTGGTGCAGAAAGGTTTAAAGAGCAATCTTGTGCCAGGAACTTTCATGCCATGTGTTTCCATTCCTTGCCATCAATCCTGAGATTGCCAGCAGCTCTGGGATGCTGCATCACACCAATTCAGGCCTGTATTTTCAGGTCCCATTTTAAGGTTTTACCTGAATCTGAAGGGGATTAGAAGAGATGATCATGTCCCATGCCACGCGGGGAATGGGCCTTCATGTACAAAAGGGATAATGGCCATGCAGGAGCAGAATCTCCCAGCAGACTTGCTGCTAAGGGTACCCTCCCAGATTTGATAACCTTCTCCAGTTTCTATTTCTTTAAATAGTCAGGGGACCAAACAGTAAAGCGAACGACTCATAAGGCTTGAGAACTAACTAAAAATAATCGCTAGAAGTGTATGCAGTCAAAACCACTACCGCTCTTCCTTCCTACAGCTTTGGGAGACCTTCTGGAAGTAGAAGGAAGCCTGTAATTATCTCAGCCTTTAATTGTCTTCAAGTCCTGGCAGAGCTGGAAGATGTACAGAAGGAGGTGAGCCCGAAACCCTATCTCTTACAGAGAATGTTGTTGTCTAAACAGTCCAGCACACAGTGGAGGTTGAACACACACATGCAAATCAACCACTCGTTTAAAAATTAACCCAAGATGATGTAGTCTGATTCTATTTTCTTGCTCTAAATTATCTTTTTTTTTTTTCTAAACCACACTTGTCTGTAGCAATTAAGAATTTTGGTCCTAGAGACTAAGATACTGAAGTGATTGGATTAAACATGATGAATCAGCTTCTACCTGATGGAAATCAGCACAATGACAGCAACGCCTACACAACTGTGTCCTCTTACGCTGGTGAAATTTCTGGCCCAAATCAAAACCTAAATAATTATTATACATGAAGTCTCTCTGCAGAGGAAATATATTAAGTTTCTCAGCTACTTCACACGTCCTTACATTTGCAGTGCAAAACTAGAAATCACAGTGTCATCTTCTGGAAGAAAGTTTCCCTGCAAGTGAGGAACCACGAACTTCAAATTCTGGATCAGGATGCAGCATCCACTAACAGCCAACACGCAACATCTGGCACCTTACAGTGGACTAAAATCAAACATCCAAAGTACTAAGTCACCACAAAGACAACTTAGTAACCTTCCCTTTCTAATCACCATTCCACTGACATGTGCCCTCTGCTAATGGCTGGGAGAAAACAGTGTGACCAGGTAAGTCTTGTGCCTTGCCCACACAGCTGCCAAACTTGACTTCCATTAAGATTCTCTGCCAACATTCCTGAAATTCTAGCACAATTTATCTGTCAACTAGAGATTTTGCCCAGTGTAAGCATAAAAGTAACTGTATTCCTCTTTAGCGTTATCGCTATCTTGACATTTATCTTTATTAGCACTGCAAGTCATGTTTGAGCTCCTTCTCCAACTGCTGTAATATTTAACTATTTCTAATTCTGAGACCACAATTCACAGTAAAATTGCAGAGTGTTATTTTTTTCAACTTGAAGCCCAGGCGTTCTCACCATGTGTAAGCGGTGCTACTGTTACACAATGCCTAGAATACTTTTCCCCCAGATTAAGAGACAAAAGTGCCAGCTCTCTTGGCCATGCTCCCAGACAGCCCTATACTCAACTCCGGCACAATGACCCGGTGATGTCAACCCAAGGACCACCATTTTCCTACGGAATGCAAAGCTGGGAGAGGCAGCGTGTTGCAAGCAAAGTTCGCAGGCAAACAGTAGAATAAATCATTCTCCCTGAGAAGAAATTATGACTGAAATGCAAAGTGAAGGGTTTCTGCTTACACTGTCCAGCTTTCAAGTTTTATCAAAAGGCAGACAATTACTCAAAGCAATGACAAAGACAAAAGAGAGGTTTGCTCTTACTTCTGTTTGCACAACGGAGCCGTTTCCCTACGTCACGTACACTACTATTCAAGCTTGCTCCATACGCCCCGGGATTAGCGGGACATCCCTCTGCCAGCAGCTGCAGGATGTAGAGAGAAATCCTGGCTCATGAGACCCAGAAGGAGTTAAATCTCAGATTGCAACCAGGGCAGCTGGAGAAGTGCAAAAGGCAGCAAACTGAACTTCATGCTCTAAACCAGCTGTTCCAAACTTAACCAGGTGGCAAGTACCACAAGAAGAGTTTGGCGAGAACCCAGGAGGATTTCTGCAGAGGATTAAATGCCTCTTACTGCAAATATGACCCCTTTAACTAGACACATAGCCCAATTAAAATATCACAAGAGGGCATCACGGGAAGTGGTACTTGCCAGCTCTTTCATACACCAGAACTGTCAGAGCAATGCAACTTGTTGATTAGTATGGGACTCCTGAGATACAGAGGACGAAAGACAACACAGTAAAACAGGCTTCTAATATCTCTTTCCAGTAGTTCCCAATGTTCTACACCAAAGAAAGCATATTTCAAAGACGACAAGGGTACAGAGCGCTTCAGTTGCCTAACCTCTGCACATCCCAGGGAATCAGAGACAATGTGCTTGCACAGAACTCTGCAACGGGGAGTGTGTCTCTCACCTGATAGTATTATCTGAAGAGCCGCTCACTACTAGCCTGTCTCTGTACTGCAGACATGCAATGCCTCGTTTGTGGCCATTTAAGGTGCGCACAAATTCGCAGGTACTAGTGTTCCATACCTGTGACAGGAAGCGGGGAGGGAATCACACAAAGACAAAATTATTAAGAAGCGACTAACAAAAGCTGGTATCTGTATGATATATAGGTGCATCCAAAATGCTCTTAATTGAAGATGCTGTCATTAAGACTGGGAAAACTACCCCTCCAATGACTTGTGATTCTAGTCTGCACCTGTTAGCAGCCCGGGTCACTGTACACAGAAGATTTTTGCCATACCGTATGAGAATTAGCTTCCAAAATCAGGCTTTAGCACTCTTTCTTTAGTCTACACAGCATCTTGATTTTCCTCAGTTTTAATGCTGCAGACTGGGATCACAACAGTAACAGCTAAGCGACTCCTAGCCACTCACCTTCACTTTTGCCCCCATGCTGCCCTCTGACAACTGTTCAAACGACTGATGCTGAACCAGATTGTGGAAGTGGTCAAGTTGAAAAAGAACACAGAAAAAAAGAGTCCTTTTTCAACTGTATCTGTACCTGGATCTGATCTGCCATACAGCTCTGTAAACAAGTTGTGCAAGCTCAACAGAGGAGGCATGAGTGGAAACAAGCAGCAGGAAGGAAACTGCTTCTGAAGGAAGATTTGTGTAATAACTGCCAAGGACTATCTTCCCTGCCCTGGTCACTGTTCTTGGTTATTAAATACCCCAGTGCCGCAAATAAAAAGCCTCTGAAACACCTCACCTTTATAGTTCTGTCACCTGATGCTGATACAATGTACTTGTCATCAAAGTCCACTACGTTGACGGCAGCTCGGTGCCCTACCAGCACCCTCCTCAGGGTGATGTCTGTTGGTGAAGCCATGTCCCACACGGCAATGGAACGGTCTTTGGAACACGTCACCATCATGCCGTTATTGAAGCGGAGGTGCAATACAGCTTCGCAGTGGTGAATCAACGTATTCAGCATCTCGCCTGCATTCACGTCCCACACCCTGCATTTTCAGAATTCAAACCAGAAAGAAGAGTTAAAAAGTTGTATGGTGGATTTTCTGCAGAGCGAGAGAGGGACGGGGAGAGGTGATTGACTCTCTAGCATATCAGAGAAGCAAACACCACAAGTTACATCTATATCTATTAAACAGTTCATTAAAAGATGTACTACATAAACCTGTTGATTACGCATACACTGAGACAGTCCAGCAGCCAAAAACCCTGCAATGCAGTTAACACCATAAAAACAACCCAGCCAAGAGAAAAGCGTTCTTCAATTAAGGGAATTTAGCGCTGAGGGAAGGTATGAGATTGATGGCCTTCAAGACCGATGTTTCCTGGTTTCTGTCAGCCTACCACACACCCCATTCCCAGTCAATGCGTACTTAATCATGACCTGTGGAGAAGCCAGTTCAGTGACGGGTTTAATTTCTAACTTCTCTCACAGGACTATCAACTCAAAGGATTTATAGAGAAGCAGAAGACAAGATAATGCTTTTCAAACCGATGTAAGCAATCGCCACAAGTTGCACCACGAATTGCATTTACCCCGCAGTGCATCTGGTACACAGCTACATTCCAGGAATGTGCTGAATACCCAAGTTAAGACAGAGCGTTTATGTCAATTTAATGTTATTGGAACCAACTGTTTCAGCTGAAAGATAATTTAAGATGAGCAGTAGACAGAGGCTTCATGTAGACCTTCTACGACTTGGAATGAAGATTTTAAGCCCTAAAAATGTTCCTTTTGGGCTATTCTGTTGGCAAATTTACTTTACCCTCCGTAAAGAGATTTCTTTTGGCACTATCACACCTGTACCCCAGACACACTAACATGAGAGCAGAAAATGGCTGTATCATCAGACACATCAGACAGCGCAGAAGTTAAAACCTTTCTCTGACAATGAGGTGAGCAGTAAGAAAAGGCAAGATGTAAGAAAGACTTCTAATGTCTTATTTTCTAACTTATGGAGACTGAAGTGCATCAACTTCTGGACTATAAATGAGAAAGAAATGCACATTCCAATTACAAAATGCAAAGGAAAACCACCCCACAGATTAAAGACCTGAGCCATTAGCATATGAGCAGTTTGCAGACAGGGTTGCCAAACTGAACAGGAGCTGGAGACCTACTGACTTCTTCGGACAAGTGCATCCCCGAGATCTCAGAAGCATTAAGAGCCCATCTGTACCATCTATTGGACGAAGCCCCTCTTCCTGAGGAGACCCAAGGATAAAAGCGATGCATCCTATGTGCCTCTGGGGTCTGCACAAACATTTACAAATACAGTGGGAAACAAAGTATTTCTGGGCAAGCAGCCAGCCTGCAATTTGGCCTGCCTGGCCTGATATGGAAGATGATGGTGCTTGTTACAGAAAGCAGTCTCTCCTTTTGTGATCTGTTTAGCACACTGCAGTTCCCACACCATCTCCAGGCAGGCAATGTTGCTGAAATTCTGGATTCCTACTAATGATAGGACCCCAAAATCCAGCAGCACCACAAAATTGCATGCATGACAACATGTAATGTTATTAGCTTAACAGAGCGGTAGTTTACACGCAAACAGGGTGATAACCATGAGGTGTTTGCAGCCATAGCAATACACGCTAATAGCTTCAGCAAAGGCCACTGACACAGCTTTTGGTTGTCTGGAATGTCACTGCACGGCCATTGTTTGTACTCTGACGAGAAGAGAATATATAATGACATGGAAAAGATGGACTTGCTCCTTCACATCCAAGTTCATATTGCAATTCACTAACTCATATGTGCCTGTATTTACACTGCAGGCCTCAGACTCTCTGGGATGCGGCAATATGTTTAGTGGACTTCACATCCGCTCAACACGTGCCACAAGCGCTGACTTGAGATGTCCAGCCTTTTACTGGAGACTGGAAGGGAAGCAAGGCTAGAAAGATTGAATGAAAAGAAACATCATGCTGAAATTTAATTAATAGTCTCAGAAGATCTAGTCATACATCTTTTGTTAAAATTAAGTGACAAGGAACGACTAAACCTTCAAACTTGCTTTGAAAACTTCAACCAACTTTTAAAAAGTTATTCTCAGGAAGAATTTAAAACATTCTCAGGGAGTGTCAAAACATGCAAAACCTTGGTGAAATGCCAGATGGCCTTCCTAAGGCAACTTGACCTTGACTGGCCTTTGCCTAGGTTCTTATTTCTCCTTGATTGCCATTTGCATGGACATCTGATAAACAAGGACAGCATACTCCTGAACAAACATGCTGAACTACTCCACAGAACTGACTGAACGGCACATATTTAAGAAAAGATCATTTCAACAGCTTGCAAGGTTAAGAACCTAGAGGCAAACAGAAAGCTCCAAATCATGAGCCCACACCTGACTGTTGAGTCCGAAGATCCAGTAATGATCACCCGTTCGTCATACTGGAGGCACAGGACAGAACCCGTGTGTCCGGTGAGTATTCGCTTGCATTCCAATGTATTCTTATCCCAGATCTAAGAGAGCAAACATTCAAAACCAGATGGGTCAGTAATGTTTTCATCTTTCAGCACTTACTGGTTTGACTGGTCTGTTTTTTACTACAACCGTAATAAAGTACTACATGCACAGTGCAGTTAGAACATCTTTAGTGGTAACTGTACAATCTTCTACAGGCTCTTTGGTGTGCTATCTTTGATACTGCTGGCTTTACTACGAACACGGGTTTTAGCCTTCTCATCAGCACACAGGGTACAGTAATTACACAGCCTGTATCTACTGATGGACAAAAACTCCGCTAGCAAAGCCTGTTTGTAAGAAAATGAGGTCTCTCTTGCCAGATAAAAGACACATACGTGCTGTGCAGGTGTGAGGTGGGGGAAGGAGAAGGCTACGTTAATAACATGAGGTTGGGTAGGTGTCACTAGCACAGGCACTACATGTCATTAGTATGCCATTCTGGAGCATTCTCACCTTGATAGTATTGTCTCGTAGGCCACTTACTATCTTCTGATCATCATACTGTAAACAATAAACCCCTTTGCTTGTCTCGCTTCGGCAGTGGATCCTCTGTAAACTGTGCCTTCCACACCGCCAGTTTGACTCTATTGTCTTGAGGACAGACAAGAGACAAAAGAGAAGTAAAAATAAAGCACAGAATTATCTCCTCTTTTTCGGTCGTTTGAGAAGACAGCAGATACTTCTCTTCACACTTTTTCCTGCTTACAGGCCCCTGCAATGACATCACTGCTTTCTAGAAGAAGTAACACACATAATAAAACCGATTAAACAATGGCCTGGAAAACATATCATGACTAAATTCATCTGTGTTGTCTGGAATGGTGAGGGAGAGGTGACCTAAAGCTTTTTTTAACTTCCCACCTTTAACCCCTTGTGACTCAATGCTGAACATCTGAAGAGAAAGTCTCAGCTGAGCTCTAACTAAGGGCTTGTACAAACTTGTCACAGCAGTGCCTGGGTACCGCTTTTGCCATTAAAAAACTACCAGAACACGTCATTTTGCTCACCACTAGATAACCAAGCAACAGCGTCCTGTTGCTTCCTGCCTCCCTGGGTCTTAGGATTGCAGTCTTCAGCAATGCACTTTCTCCCTGGCTCTGTTCCCAATGTCTACCTATAACATGTTATTAGGCCTCATCTTCCCTGGGTGGAGCAAAGCACTGTGGAACAGAGAAAGTCAAGATGGTACAGTGCTGCTGTGACATCTGATGTGCAGGGTGCAGAGACTCCATCTGTGAACAGCTCACTGAATAACCCAACCCATCCTCTGTCTAAGGCAGCGTCGAAGCCTGGGGCCTCATATAACTGCCCCAGGTCTATAAACCCCAGGTAAACACAGACACGTCAGACTTCATTAAGTATTTCATTAGAATTAAATATTCTCAGAATTTCAGCATCACGAATAGATCAGGGAGATTACAAACCAAACCAAAACACACCCTCCCCCCATATGGAAGCTGTTTCTTACCTCTATGTCCTGTATAATTTTGGGGTAAAGTGCTCTGTAGAAGGAGTTGGGTGGTGCAGTCCCATCAGGAGGTTTATTTTTAAATAGATATTGTCCCCTGGAAGACAAAGAACACTCCCATTGAACAGAAATCATGTTTCAGCATTCTGCAGAAAGGTCCTCCTGGCATTTTACAAATGGGTAACAACCACTGTTGAAAAGCAGAGACAGAGTCTTATTCCAAATTAAATTTACCTAGTAAGACAGGGCGGTTCCTTGTTTGGTTGCCCTGCAATGTGTCGGTGTTGCATTTAGACACTGAAATACTCATTAAAGATCTATGCCTAGTCACTCAGGGAAGGGAAATATATTATGTTATGGACATGAGCCCATTCAGCTCAACGGGAGATGAGAATGGCTCATGACTGCCATACACATACCCGTATCAGAGGTCACCTTTCAAATAAAGCGTACCAGGAAAATGAAAGAAGCCAAGGAACCCTCAAACACGCAGTGCATTTGAGGCTAGCTTTTATCTGCTTCAGCAGGAGCAGTATTGGTTTTGGTACACGGACATTTTACTGCTACTACTATATTTTGGTAAGCAACACTTCATCTGTGGTGCCTCCCTCATTTCAACACTGATTTGGAATACTCATATCCCACGCTAGATTTTTGCTACCAAAAAAAAAAAAAAAATCCGTAAACGGCAATCACTACCCGCTGTGTAAAAAACTTTAATTCCTCATCCTGAAGTTAAGAAGCCACCAAACACGGTGTGGAAGCTAGTAAACCCCACCATGGGCGTACTAACTGCCGTTCTGCCTGGCAACATGCCTCAGAAAGTGGAGAGAGGCACAAATGCCTCCGAGTGTAATCCTGGCATCAGAGGCACAGAGTTTACACCGGGCCAGCTCTCCACTTCTCCCTTCCTTGCTCCATTACGGCATAATTAATTGTTTAATACTTTCTTGCGCATTTCTTTCTTGTCCTTCCCATACATTACACCTTGAAACTCACTGGAGAGACTGTATGTTAGCTGCCCTGATGTCCCTGAACTAGGGAAATCGCAACAATGAACCATGATTTTTAGGTTACAAGACGGTAGTAAATTATAGGATGAACAAACAAAGCAACAAATGCACAAAAAAAAGAACTTTAGATAATTCTTTATTTAAAGTGCTTTAAGTACGACTTGAAAGGCGCTTTCCGCTTTGGACAGCCAACCATCTGAGTCTTCAAATACAGTGACCGGCAGCCACTCATACAGGGACAAATACACGTGAGGAAGGGACACATGGATGCAGGCAAACCGCTAACTAGATGGTTGTCTGTTTACTGTGATCCAGTCCTGGAGTGCATACAAGAAAATTACAATTACTGGCCCCAGGAGAAAAAAAAAAAAAATGCTTTGGAGGTACTCAGAATACCTAGGGGACATCCTGGAAGACCTGGGGTAGGTCTATGAAATCTGTATACAAGCGTGTGTGCCTGAAAAGCTGTCGGTGGTTTGGAGCTTTACTAGCTGACCTAACACAAGGTCTTGTTGCTACCTGTAAGCCGTGCCTCCCTGCACGCAGAGTCCGCTGTTTACAGTTCAGCTAAAGGATTGCTTGGAATTTCCATGGCATCCCAGTGGCCTTGAGCTCTGGGATAAAAGGAACTATTGTTTGCAGGTTTTGATGACTGGCCAATTCAATCAAGTTATTCAGACAGACAGAATTGAGCCCAGATTTTGGGCTTCTGTTTCGTATCTATCCAAATCTGTGTAACCCTTACTGCTCCCTGCCAAGCTGTCAGTGAAGGCTACCGGGGCTGCGGATCTGGGTGTTTCTGTTGTAAACCACGAGCTGCAAATGCTGAAATCAGGCATCCCATGTGCAAAGTGAGGAGCTGTAAGCAAATAACACCAGTCATCTATCATCTTGAACTGTCCAGCTAGTCCCCCTCCTCGTGCCGTGCACAGCGTTAGCGCTGATTACAAGCTATATAAAGCTCTACACAGCCAAGGTGCAATTACACTGGGTATTCCTTACCTGCCTCTCTCTACCAACCCACCATGCCCGCAGTTGCATCTTTCAGAGCTAATCTGAGGGCAGTCTGAAAGACAGGGCACGAATTGCTCCTTTTGTGTCAAAGTAACCTCCAGGCCACAGCGCAACCCTGAAGAAGAGGTACAGTAATGGGGTGTGACTGTCCTTTGGGGTGAGACGCAGGATTTTGCAACTGTTTTTTAGCAATGTCATGTGTGTGACTAGTAGTCGGTGCTGATGGTATTTCTAAAATCTGGAGGGAGCAACTCGGGCACTATCAGCTGTGATCTCGGACAGGATGTAGAGAATGGCTGAAGTTCCACAGAACGGGAAAAAGACAAATGTAGCTCTTGCATTTAAAAAAAAAGGGGAGAAGGTAGACCCAAGGATATGGTGGACCATCCAATTCAATTTTGACAGCTTGGCGGTTCTAGAACACACTGTCAATCAGATGAGCACCTAGAAGACGACAAGGTGACAAACCGGCAACACTGCTCAGAATACCCACGTCAAACTCACCTAATTTCTTCTCACAGGCTATTGACATGACTTAGCTAGAGAAGAATGATCTTGGAAGAGCTCAAGAGTGGACACACAATGACTGGAAAGCAGAGTTTAGTGATGGTGCACTGTCAAACAGGATGGCAACTGGGATCTTGCATGGAGCCTGTCCTAGATGTGTCATTTTTGAGCACTTTCATTAAGGACAAAGAATGGAAGAGGGAGCACATTTACTACCTGGCCAATGACACTAAAGTTAGGAGAAGGTACAAGCAGTTTGGAGGGCAAGATTAAATTCGTAACATTCCTGACAAAATGGAGAAACACCAAGCAATAAACAGAATCTAATTTGATAAGGGGAAGTGCCAAGTTCACCACTTAGTAACCAGATGAGAAATAATGGCTAAGTACAACTTCCACAGAAAGGGTAATTAAAAGTTTTCTAATGGTATTATACCACTGTTAAAAAAAGCACAGGATCTATTGGAAAGCATAAAACGGAGTGTCCTCCATATGGCACGGAAAGCAGTACTCCCCACACCACCAAACTCTGGTGATGCCTCAGCAGAAGAGACACCCAGCTGATTGCACCATCCTCCAAGAACGGAGTAGACAAACGGGGGAGGTTCCAAACAGAAAAATCCAAGAACAATAAGGGGACAAGAAACATGGGATTATGGTTGGTTAGCGCATCCAGTATGTAGGCAGCATGATCATCTTCCAACATGCAAAAGATTACTGCGATAAGGAGAAACTGTCCTGTGTGTCTGCGTAGGCTGAATGCAATGTGCCAAACTGTAGCTAGGAGGACAGCCTAGCTATGTTAGGAATATCTTTCTCACACTAAAGTTAGTGAAAGAGTGGAATTGCTTGCACAGGCACAGCCTGGGGAGTCTCCATCAGTGAAGGTTTTTTAAGAACAAGTTAGACAAACATCTGGTAGGACTTAAGAGAAAACTGTCTCTGCCTTTGGGAAACAGGAGGGAGTAAATAACCTCTCAAGGTCCTCGTCGGACTTACCGTGACCTCAACAATACAGAGTAAAAATAGAAGTTCTGGAGAGAACAAGGCACTAAAGGGGATGCAAAAGTTATCACTGTCATGCTTGTGTTTGTTTCACACCTTTTTTATAAACATCACACTACTGGAAGCAGATCAACACAGTATTTATTTTTACGTTTCATAATCTTGATTTACTAGCCTTTACTTCCTGAGACAAACAGCATAACCAAATTAACCGGAAAACAGGAGTCTTTGTTTGCAACTCTGTATCTTTTTCTTTTTAATAGCAACCAAAACGCCTGAGCTGTCACTTTTATCTTGTTTATGAAATATTCATACCCAGCTTCCTTTCTGCCAACATCCCAGGGACACCCTTGGAAAAGAAAATTATGTATTAAAGGACGTACCCCTGAGAGGGAAAGTTCTAATGAAATGTTAACAGAGCAGCTTCAAACTTGAGTGAGACCCACATTGTAGTAAGGCTATTCCAGATGATTATTAACTAATCTATCTGCATTTCTAAAGTCCCCTATTCTCCATGGTACCTACCCTCAGCTTCCAGTTTGAAAATTAAACAGATATCTAATAGTGAAAATCTGCTGAGGAAAACAAACAGACCTATCAGGAAACAACTAATTCATAGCACATGCTGCCCCACTGCCACCCCTAAAAATGCTCTTCTGCTCTGAACTGCTGACTAGTTTAGTGTTCCCCTGGGGCATACACAGCTTCTTAATTTGAACCGAATGACAGCTGGGTGTAAAAATCTCAGCCTGTATATCTCACTTGTCACAGTGGGATAAGAGCGTGATCAGATGAGGAAGGTGAGGAAAAAGCCCCCACGTTGCCTGCGCAGCCAAATGATGCCCTGACTCCCCAACCCCTGAATTTTCATTTAAGCAACTGTCAGGTTTGGAACCAACATGATGTTTCAGGGTGCTAAATAACCCTCTTCAAACACAGTTTGAAACACACAGCACGGACTGTCTCGCATGGGGGCAAAAGAGGTGACGATGCAGTTCCCTCACCATCCTCTCCTCTCTGACAAGCCCCTCCACAGGGAGTCTGTCCTGACCATTCTCTCGATGAGCTTCTTCCACAGCATGCCATCCGACGTCACCCGGTACCACTCCTTGCACACCAGTTCAGCAGCACACAGCGATTTGGCATCCAGGTACGACAGAATGTTCTCAGCAATGTGATCTAATCCCCTAGCTGGGGGAGGAAAAAGAAAAGAAAAAAAGATTATTTGCTGGGGAGACACGGAGCTTAAAACAACTCCCCTTGCTGGCAGAAAGATATCCTCTCTTTCCATCTACCCTTCTACATGCAGAGCTGGACCAAATGCACAGAAGAGCATTTGCGGCGAAGTTCAGGAGAGAACAGCGTTCTCCAACTTCCTTTGGATATAACACAACAAGTCATTAAAAATAATAAAGAATCCAAGAAGTCATTCCAATCTATTTCGATGGGTTTTAGCACTAGGGGGATATTCTATGGATGGCATTTCCAACTCAGCAACGCAGCCCCCAAAATCTCTCTATATTAGGACCATTTCTCATCTCACTGCTACAGCTGTTCTCATGTTCCAACGGCTCAAAAGCTGTTTTTGCTAAAGCAGTAGCTTTTAAATGTAATGAAGAAAAAAAAATATATTCCCAATGTGTGCCCTGAAGGGTAGTGGTACCTTTAGACATGGGGGAGGGAAAGATATGCAGATGCACAGGGAAGTGGAGAGGGAAGGAGAGGCTGTGTAAGGAGAAAGTGAAGCAGGTTTGCTAGTTTCATTTATTTTAGTGGGTGGAGGAAAAATATGCACCAAAATGGTATAATTTGAAAATATTTTCCAGTGTGAATACCAGGACTGGCTTTGTTTCAGCATGGCTGGAGTGAAATGTAAAGCGATTGCCTAGTGAGGACCAAGCAGCCCGACGTAACGTCTGCGTAGCTGAAGGCCAGGGAAGGTTTCTTAACCGGGTGGATGTGTCCAGTAAAAATGTGCCCTTACCCACTCAAATTTAATCACCAGCAAGACTTCAGGAAAATAAGATTCCTTTAAAATGAGATGTTGCATAAATACAGCTTCTCTTGGAGGCTGTTCAATTCACAAGCGAGACACAGCATCAAGAGATTATCTCACTTCACCAGTCGAATTTTAGAGGCTTTGTGAAAGTTGTACTTTAGACCCCATCATCCCTCAGGCGTAATGCTCAGACCAACCACGAAGGAAGCATGGCAGAGGCATGACATGCATCTTCTTTCTGGTTCATGGCTGGGACAGAGTTAAAGATGTCTTTTCTTGCTTTTAAAACAACAGCCCTAAAGACCAGGCCCTGCTTGTGACGGGGAATGAAAAAGCAGCAAGTGCCTTTTTACAGTCACGTGTCCACACTCCTCCAAACCCAAACCTGGAGTAATCAGCTGATTCTGATCAGAGTTCATGAGACAAAAAAGGCCCAACCTTTGTCTGTGTGGACTGAAAGATCTCAGAATTATCTCCCCATGCACGAAAACGAGAAAACCCAGCGTGCCTCCTCTCGTTCCTTCCAAACATCCTAAATTCACAATGCACTTTGGGCGAGACATTCTGCCCAGCGTTTTATGCTGCCATTCATACACAGAAAAAACACGTGAATGATACCATGCGCTACGAGAGAGGGCAGAAAGAGGCCTGGCATTTCTTATCTTTATAGATGCAAAATTAGATGTCAACCTGCAAAATAAAAACATCAGCAGCCTTTATTATGTATTTAATCTGAAAAGTTATATACAGCCACTATATACAATTCTTTTTTTAAAAAAAAAGGAAGAAAAGTGTTTGTAAATTTAGACTGACACTACAGCAATTTGTGGAAAGAGAGATACAATGTTTCAATGAAGGTGAACTGGAATTTGCAGGAATTCCACAATATGGTAGGGCAGACATGGACATCGTCCCCCTGCTTCCCCACCCTGACACCTGAGCTCTCTCCACTGGGTGGAAATGGCACATTTACAGACCCACCAGGACGGACAAATGCCTGCCTGTGTAGTATCCATACCGGTGGCTTTACGCAAGCAGTGTGACAGCAAAAGATTATTTTATACGGGGAACAGAGCAGTGGCTTTAAGAAGCAGGGCTACACTGCACGAGCTGGGCACAGCAACCTTCACCCACACATCTGCCCCCGATCCACCTGCCCTGTCGGGATCGAAAGCATCACTTTAGATCTTGCTGCAACGGGGCGTTGTAATTCTTCCGTGACAGCAAGCCACCCCTTGCCGTTGATCCTAAACCCTTCACAGAGAAGGAATACTAATGCTTTGACCTCTGCTTATCGCATTTGTGATAAGTGGAAGGGCAGAGCTATTTTGGCCCGGCTGCAAACTCAATTTTATTGTTATGTTTCTTAGGAAGAGCACAGCTCACTGAGATGGGTATCTAACATAGCATAGCTTCCTTAAAGGACAGAAATCTCAGCTCACTAAAGGTTTTGCTGAAGTCGACATGAAACACAATTAGTCCTTCAACCCTCCATACCAACAAGAATGTTTCAGTTATTTCACACATGAAACCCTTATAAAAATGACTTTCCTCATAAAAAATGTTAAACGGCTTGGAAATGCTAAGCAGAGATCTTATTTTTCAGCAACAGAACAAAGTTTGTTACGTACACAGTTAAGCTGTATTTTTCAAACAACCTTAATTCTGTCCAAAGTACTGGGAAAATTATCCGAGCCACTTTCACTCAGTAGTAATAAAACGTGCTCAGGATCTAAAACTACCTTCAGTTCTGGTCATTCTTTGGGACAGTGCTAGGAGGACAGAGATAAGATGCCTCATGATTTTGAAGGAGCTTTAGTGTTTTATTTACTCGAGGGGGAGAGCAGGAGGGAGAATGAAGGAGTAAAAATGAAACCAGAATACCAAACGCTTGAGAATTTCAGAAAGCTAAAGAAGTCCTTAGAGTTTAGGGTTTTTTTGATTATGTGACTTAGTTTGACATTTTAGGTTCATCACTCTTTCCTATGCAGTTCCTTACCTTCCCCTTTCCCATTCCTCCCATCAGAAACCTGCCTACACTCAGGACATCCCGCACAGACTGCAGAACCTGAGCCAGTGTAATTCCTTACCATTAATTTCCTCCCTTGGAGCTATAGTCACTAGGACATTAGTGCTTTGAAAATATGCAAATTGATGCACATACATTATTTAAGCACACAGCTTCCACAACTATTCCAATACTCAGATATGATTGCTATATGTTCTGCATTCCAAGATAGTAAAATCAGCTGCTGCCCGGGTAACTGAAAAGACCACTAACAAATAAGGTATGGCGGGGAAATTCTGAATGCCTCTGAAAATATTTATAACATTTGCCCAAAGTTTTCCAAAAAAGGCCTGTGGGATGAAACTGAGCAAGTGCAAATGAGAGGTGTTGGCTTGCTTCGATGGAGTTTTGTGGAGGAAGACCTGGAAAACCTGCGTACACTTCCACTTTAAAAGTGGCAAAATCAATGCACTTTCAAAATACCCTCTGTTTTCCTGCAACAGAACAGCTCCACAAGTTATAATGCTGCTCTAAGTACACGAGATTATTGCCACTGGACTACTAAAAACTAACATAAAGCAGGTACTTAGCATAACTCAGATTTTTTTTTTTTTAATGCTACAACAGCCATTTGATTACTGGGCACAATGAGCTTAAAAATCCAGTGGGTCTACATATTTAACTTCATAGCAAAACTCCTGCGGTGTCTTTATGCTTTGTACGATTCACAGTTAAACATGATTTTTTTCTACCTTTAAACCCTAGAACTTCAATTTCACATTGAGAAATCCCTTCTGAAGAATGATCAAAGTGACAGGACTGAACAAACTGTTGGAGCTCAGTAGTTCTCCAAAGGAATTCCCAGAACAAGCTTTCAGCAAGAAACTCCCCTCTTCAATGAGCTATTTAGAGACAACGCCTGTAGCACTTCTTGCTCAGGTCCACCTGAGATTAAGGAACTGTGCCATGGGAATGCCCCTCTATGAAGTATCTACCTATCCATCCACAGAGGTATCCATCTACAGAGGTCTGAAAAAAAGACCAAGGACTGGAATTCTGACTGGTTCTGAAACCCTACTGCTGGATGTATTTTCTCTCTCGCTGCCTCAGTTTTCCATTCTGTAAGACAGGGCCAAAACAGAACTGCACATGCACTACTTTATGCATGCATTCCGTGAGATGCACCCCATGACACATCTGAGAACAGCTGGGATAACAGGCTCAATGGAAAGCACTAGAGGTGCAGAATATAGAACAGTTCCATCCTTTTGTCTTATGTCCTCCATTCTCTATTAGCAATAAACAGGTAATCGAAGTGATGGCTTCAGAAAGGTATTTTACTAGGAAAGAGAGACAAAAAAAGTCTAAGTAAGAAACAGGAAAACCTCAGCTGAGCAACCAGAAAGAGTAGTAGATTTAATTTTAAAATTTTTCGTTATTCGTGCATCGTTGTGGGCATTATGAGTACAACTACCTGCCCTGTGGCTTGCAATGACTATCATAGCGACATGTGTATGAGCTATCATTTACTCCTGGCCAAACCACGGTGGCATTAGATCATGCCTTGAGAGACGGTAGGAATACAGATAAGATGTTACTACATTTCATACCGTTATAGAGCTTTTCATTCAAAAGCTGTCATTTATTTTGCAAAGTGTCCCTAGAATAGCCCTCTCCAGCAGGGTAAGCCAAAGTGGAACAGTTTTCTGAAAGACGAAACGGAGGAGCAAGCTCCCTCCACTTGCAGAAGTACCTGGCAGTGCAGTGATGAAGTCCCGCTGCAACATGGGTTTGAGGTATGAGTTTATATGTCCGTGCTGGTAGTGACACATCTGGGAGATGAGGTGCTCCACAAACTCCACCTGGTCAGACTCGGACCACTGTTCAAAATACTTGACGCAGAGTTCCTTCTCCTTCTCATAGCTTGCAGAGAGTTTTCTTTGCTTCGGCACAATCATACTGGAAGTGCCATTGGCAAGTTTTGTCTGTTAACGGGAAGGAGAAAAACAACCCAAATCACACACATGAAAAGAAGGTCAAGTGTTTTTTTTAGTTTTTTAGAGGGAAGAAAACGAGGGAAAAAGCAATCTGATACATGAGGTTGGCTGAGACCATGCGTCCCATTTTGGTCAGCTGGAGCTGTAACCCCTGCAGGACAAGGCACTGGCACACACCAGAGCCGCACACAAAAGACTGGTTAGATAGGAAACCATGGGTGGCATCTTAACATAGCCACTATTTCATTTACATCGTGCAGACAGCAAGATGCATTTGCATTCCTAATCTACAGTACGCAGTTATTTCAATGCACCAACAGAAAACCGCATTTGTGAAGAACGGACCGCTGCTAAAATTCACAGGGAATGCACGATAGGGAGGAGAAAAAAAATGGATAGTACTTCATCTGAGTATAAAATTGTACCTTGAGAGTAAAGCCAGCTAAACCTCACCCTGATACCTGGCACAAACTTCTTTCAGGGAATAAAAGATATTCAACCTTCTGAACACTGCTAATATCTTGTCAGAAGGACACGGCTCAAAGAGAAATTTCAGGGACAAAACAAACACTGACATTTCAATTTGCTACTTGATAGCAAGATATAATTTCTGCTTTCTAAACAATTTAACTGGAAGAAAAATGCACATTTTGCATTGTAAGGAAATCCTTTGTCCAAATACGATTAACTGTTTGCTGGGAAATTAATTTTCCCACACTGGTCAAATAGTTTGCATTAAATGCTGAAAACGTGCTTTTCTCTCTTTCATGGCAATGGTTTAATAGGAGACAGGGTTATAATGACAGTCAATATTATTACATCATTTTTTTATTTACAAAATACATTTGGAGGTTTTCTATTAATCATCAAATATTTAAAAACAAATTACAGGTATCAGAATATATAAAACATTGATGCAGGGATGACATATTTCTGTTCTATGATGGCAATTCCAGGCATAAACCTCACCAGGATACTTTATTAACTTTAAAGGAAAGAACAAGGACCTAAATCTCCCTGCAAAGATATTTAATGATCCAAAAGAAACACATGGATTAACTGATTCTACAGGAAAAGAAAAACCAACAAAAAAAGACTTCTTTCTGCCACTGCCAAAACAGTGGGTTATTTAGAGATCACTAAATCTAGGTATCAAAACTGGGTTTGGAATGCAGGAATTCCTCAGGAGTAAGTAATTCCTGTACTTCAATACCCCGCCAACCCCAACAGCAATCCTGACTTTGGAACACCAAAAACCTCATCAATTGACAATCGACTCAACTAATCACCACACACATTTCATTTTCTAGAGAAAATCCACCTAAATACTCTTTCCATCATCTCCAGCAGGGCTGGACAGACTTTCTTCTGATAGAAAAAGCCAGTAATTAGCTGTCATTTATAACCAGCAATTTCTTCTATTTCTGAATTCTGGTTTGACTTAAGTTTCTTTGAGAACACGGAGATTACACCATCAGTGCTCAACCCGGCAGCTCAGTGTTTTCTACTTTTATCCCCGCTCCCCCTGTGAATTTCTGTGCATGTAAGATCATGTGTTCAGCAAGACAAGGGTGATGACTGAGCTACACTTGCATTTATTCATCACACGGATAGCACTCACTACAAGCAAGTCAGAGAGCCAGTACTGGGCAGCAGGAAAGAAACACGCTCTCTTGGGCCAACATATATAGAGGAAAACTCTAAAGGGACAGTGGGCATGAAGCCCTAGGTGTTAAAGGCTGGCCTTTTCCTAGCGAAGTCCATAGGATGCAACAGCCTGGCAAAAAATGATGACCAATGGACTGCACTGGACATTGGACTTAAGGGATTCTGGTCATTTTTGCTGCAGTTAAACTGCCAAACAGACACTCCTGTAAAAATGCTGGATAAAGACAATGGAGAGATGTAGTATTCTACAAGCCTGATCTCATTTTATTTGCTCTGTATCTCATAACAGGCTGTCTCTACAAAGCATTTTTTAAAAACCTATAACTCTGCCTTTTAATTTGAGACTGAAGTCTGACAAATATGCTGAGCTGGAGCGGAGTAGATAGCTGATGTACCAAGACCACAAAAGGGGTAACTCCTTTCGCAGGGTGGCACCATGTTCTGGCCTTTCCTTGCCTCCTGAGCACCCTTCTTTCAGCAGCCTTCAGATCCCTAGGTACCTCTAAAGCATCAGTTTGGGGTATCAAACAGAAGTTGCAACATCTGCAAAAACAAGTAATGGCTGATGTGTGTACAAACAGATGGCTTAGATGGGACAAAACAACCCATTCAGCCTGGATCCCAGGTGAATACAGGCCTCTTGGGTGTGAATAATGAGTAAATTAAAGAGTCCATTGACCAACACTTGTAACAGCTCTGGAAGTCAAACTCCAAGTTTATACAGTGGCTCTGCTAAGAAAGGCACTATATGTGTTAGTGTGTATGTCTAAATTAGGGTACAGGGGAACACACTATTTTTTAGGTTCGTGCACGTACTTTAGCCTCATTCTGACAATGTCAACTCCAGACTTGGTTTGCAGCCTTGCCTGCTCTGGTTTCCCATCAACAGGAGCGAGGACAAGCCCAGAGGTAGCTGTGGTGTGCCCAGCAGGTCCTGTGGTCTATGCAACCAGGGGACCAGGAGGACGGGGCAAGCCATAAACACAGCAGTTTTGCAGAGTGGAGACAGGCGAATTCGCAGGGCTCCCGAATCACACAGTTGCAATACGTGCTCACATGCCTCCCCCAGACTGTCTGCAGCTACAGTTTAGAATAAAATTCCAGAATTTCAATTTGAAGATTCCTAAAAATCCACTGGGGGTTCAGTGAAAAAAGGCCTGTTATTAAGAAAAGCCAACAATGAAACAACAACATGAAGCATCTGTATTATTAAAGTGTTGGGAGAGGAGGGTGGTTACTATGAGTAAGAGAATCGATTTGGCTTCCTGTGAAACCCTGATGACTCAACCGTTCTGATCAACTGCCTCAAGTGCACGACAAACCACCCCAGAACAGCATCAGCAGCTATTTCCTGGAGCATACAACTGCCCACCACCTCTTCCCTCTTCTGGTACAACAATCAGGCCTCACCTGAAAAGAACTGTCCCACATGCCATGCATAGTGCCAGGGTAAATATCCATCCACTTTTTCTACGCTTCACTTCCAAAAGCGGCACAGAAGAATAAGCACTGGGAGTCCATCACCTGGGAGCATAACAAAGCAAACTACCAACTCGGAAAGGACAAAGCTTTTCTGATCCCCTTTTCACAGACCCCTGTAGGTGAGGGTGGAGAGGTGTCCCACAGCTCCTCATCTGCAGGAACCGTAGGGGTGTGCTCAGCTAGTAAGCTGTGCCAGGAAACCCAGGGGACTGAGTGCCTCAGGTTGGTACTAGCTCAGGGATCTACGTACTATGCTCCATTGCAGCCCATAATTACAAGACCATTTCTCCAAATGGCTACATTTAACACAAAGCACATTTGTATGCTCAGTGAAGTAGAAGAGGACTAATATATGAAAGGACTTTAATCTAAATAATGGCTTGCAACTATAGGAAGGTGCAATATTTCAACACAGATGAATAAAGCCTGGATAAATCCACTGCTCTGCATATAAAACAAAACAGCCATGGTATATCACGGCTGTAACCCGGATGTGACAACCCAGGCTACTTTTTGGTTTACCCTCGGTGCAGGGGACCAAGGAGCCTCCTAAAGCACAGAAAAAAAGGAACACGAGCACAGCTATCAGATTGTAGTACAGGCGTAGTGTTTTCCCATCCATATATGTGGTCACAACTTTCATGTATTTTAGAAGAAAATCCACCACGTAACCTAATCACTGCAGAGGACCTTGTTAAGGCACTTTCCACAGGGTGGATGAATTCAGATCGTATGTTTCTTAAGGTAAGAAGACCTCTTAAAGTCAAAGAAGAAAACAGGCTGTCTCCTAGAATATCAAGGATGGCTTAAATAATCCCAGCAAGGTCTGGGACCTTCTGAACCTTCAAGACATCTTCATGCTGGAGCTCTGAAAAGACTGGCAGCTTAGACCACACCGCACATTTCTGAGAGTTGCTAGACAAAAGGAAGGGTGCAGTTCAACGTTCCAGTACCGACGAGTCGTACTGGGCTTCTCCTCTCCTTCCTGGACTTCCTGGGACTGCAGGACACAGAGACACTGCTCAGCTGTAACCGCAGGGTTTCACCTCCAACCGCTTGCTCCGCCAGTCACCGTTAAGCCACTGATCTAGACAGAGCCACCTTAACAGGAATTTTGGATGGGTCTTAGTGAAGGGGAGGAAAAAAGAGGACATAATGTTTAATTATAAGAAATGATTGAAATAGGCACAGACATACCCCGGGTGCCTCTGCACTGCAGCAAGCTCTAAACTTGTTATCGTTAATGGTTTAAATTTCACTGTGCTAATCATTTCAGGACACAAGCCTTTCTTGATAATCTAATGAATTATTCCAACATCCTTCAGCAAAAAAAATCCTCCATGACAGCACTAATTACAAGACGTTTTCCCAGTGCTTATGTAAAATATGACAGAGCAGCAGCTTAGGGAATTGCAGAAAACTGCTTCTAATTTCCACTGAGAAACTGACAAACACCTCTCTTTCATCTCTCCCAGCTCTCAAGTAAGATTTAACTTTCTCATTTAGTTAATTACCGAGTGAGGATCATCATTTTCCCGGATCGGAGCGGCACAGAGCCTTTATCGTGTTAACTTGTGAACTTGATCGATGGCTGCTGCTAAAACTTAATAACTTCACCCCCTGGCAAATTGTAAGATAAATATAATAGGAGAAACTCTGACAGTAAAAACCTGCCAGAAATGAGCGCTGTGTTTATGTTTCTTTGCAGGCAGCAAAAAAACAACCGACAGCTTATTACTGGGTGCGTGTTACTTATATTTAAAAGACTCCAGGCAGTTAACTTTCTGCGTACTGTTCAAACTTTACTCACAAGATAAAAGACACTGGAGAAAAAAAAAGCCAGGCACCAGGATGACAAAGAAAGGAACCATGAAGGTGTATGTCCAGAGTCGGGGGGGAAGACGGGAACTTGGCAATGAAGGTAAAACCACACTTGTCTCTATATCCTGCATATTCTTCAAGGTTAACCACATTAAAAATACCCACAACAGTTAACCCAGACACAAAACTAGTTTCAGCAGCGGCACAAAGCTCAGGAATTTTGGAGCACGTTAGAAGCTGTGTGGGAAAAGCAGAGGGATTAAAAAGCACCAGTGAGGCAGGGAGACGATCTGGTTTGATGCCTGTAAAGCTGCGCTTAGCCAGAGAACCTCGGCACGGTTGGCTTTTCCAAAGCTACTTGTGTAGCCACAAACCCGGTTGCTGCTGCCCATGATGAACTACCACTCCATACCACCCCAACAAAAATGGTGAAAGGGAGCTGGGAACACATGCCAGGCCTCCATGCTGAAGGGCAGAGCTACTTATTTCAGAATCCCATGGAATGGGTGTTGTCTGCATGGCCTAAATGTGGTAACGGCGTAATTAAGAGGATGCAGGTTCAATTGCTATGGCTGGCTTCTTCTTTTTGGGTTGTAATTACCAAATGCTGCAGAACGGATTCCCAGATTGCCGAGGCTAAGCAAAGAGGGAAGAAGTCCTTTGCAGCTCCTTATTGACAGCTTCCTATTAAAGAGCTCCTTTGCTTTGAGAACTGGGGGGTGGCTCACCGTGAAGAGCAGGATCTTGTGAGCCACAGCACCTGAAAGACATGAGAAGGGTAGCCAGCTCCTTATTTTTCCCCTTTGCAGGATGAACCTGCTTTTCCAGTGTTTGACTTGACAGCAAGGCTACAATGCTAGGTCATTAAACAACTCACTCCATTTACTTTTATTTTAAAAGCTCAGTTTAGAATCTACCCATTTCTGTCCGCCTCCATCTCACGTAACAGTCTCTGTGAGGTTAACCATGGGTTTAGCACATCTATGGACTTACTCGCTCAGTACTGAATTAGTTTCCACGCTGCAAAGCTCACTGAAACATTCTGAAAAACGAACATAACCCAGAAGCAGATGATCATCAATCACATCTGAGAGTCAAAAAGAAAGCACCATGAAAGAAACTACAGCATCTTTACTACTTATTTTCAAGAGAAAATTCAACATACATGCTCACACTGAAGTTAACAGTCCCCTGGATACCCAAGGAACTAGCAATTTTCCTTGTCTGGGGCTTTTAGCTGCTTGCCCACATCTGATTTCTAATCACACTGCAGAAAAACTCTGATAAGAAAGGATACATCTAGTTGAAAGATCACTGGAATTATGCTGGACACAGCAGCCCAACCTGCCAATCGTTTTCAGAGGTACCATCTAAGTACCTATGAGTGGTGTACCTAGGTACATAGGCACCTAAGTACCTATGCAGGGCACCTGGCTAAGGATATTACCTTAGACACAGAAGAAAGGGAGAAAGTTGTTCGGTTTAGGGCCAAAGAAAGCTGCAGACACCAAAGAAGTACCATGCTCAGTCTCTCTGGGACTGGGGAGGCAGGACTGCACCATAGGCACTCGCACACTGGCTATACGAAGAGCAGCAATGATACCTTGCTGGAGAATTGTTCCCCTCCCACACTGCTACGCAATAAACAGCAACAGGGAGAGGAGATTAAAAAACTATTCTTTTAAGCTAATACTTAATGTTTAAGACAGACTAATAAAGTTTAATTGCCTGGAATCTCGTAGCTCTTACTGTAAACTTTCCTTTGATATAGTCTCCCATCTAGATTTTAAGTGTTAGCAAAACCCTCCAAAATAAAATGTCTCTGATGCCAGCAATGGATGTGAATTGGTAGTCCCTCTCCGCCTCCTCCCGTATCTCCAAGTTGTCTTTGCAAATAACAAGCCCTGATGAGAAATCTGCTTGCATCAGCACAGCATTGGCATATGTTACTTTCCCCAGCTACAATCCCTGACCAAATGCGCATCTAGACATATGGGGGGGAGGGCAGACACCATCAATCCAAAGGAGCTAGGTTTTGGAGCCCACCTTTTATTAGTTGTAAAGTGATCATACACAAATTTCCAAGCAGATCCTCCAGTAACAACAAATCTCTTCCAGCAGAAGTCACCCAAGGAAATGCTTTCTTCCTTAGCATGGCTACCAGAATCAGAGCTGAACTGCTGGGGACCATTACATGTTATTACTGTTAATGGAGGGAAGGAATATGCACATTATCACTTGGAGAACCAGTCTACTAAAGTCATTGGGTAATGGTCAGTAGCAGCAAAGGGCTCGTTTATGGCAGGGAAAGGCATAAGCTATGCTCTAAGCAGCAGTTTCAGAGTTTTCTGGAACAGTTGCTTCTGTTTTTAAAACACCCAAACATGATCTACTGCCTGAGTGAAGTTACTCTTTACGGGTGTTCTTGTTGATTTTCTTTTTGCTCCAAGTACTCCCTCAACTCAGAGAGAAAAACAGCCAGGAACAGGTAGGTGGACTCGAGTGATTCAACACAGGGCTGATCAGTGAAGGCTATAGCACCAGGAACAACACACAAGCAGAAGGGGAGAGTGACCCAAAAGACCTGTTATCGGCCCTCAATAACACAACGGAGATCTTCAAAACGCTGTGGTTCTGTCTGTGTAAAGCTTTTATCATCAAGAAATGCGAACCCTTCAAGGTCATTTACTCAGTATTATCTTCCATGCGTTTCTTCCTTGGAGATGCATTTTACTACCAACAACAAAGAGGGCACAAGGGCACCAAACTAGCTGGCGAAGGCAAAGCGAGTGATTCAGAACTGGAAGTCAGGAATACACATGCTGGACACCCTATACCATTTCCCAGGTACAGGAGTACGAGAGATTTCCAGGCGTACTGGAGAGATGCAACCAACAAAACCGCAGCAGCGCTCCGAAGAACCGCAAGATTCACGTACGTGCTTTGCTCCCACCGCAAACGTACTCCTCAGATCTGCCGGCAGAGTTGGCTACATGAACCTACTTCAGTCAAAAGAAGCTTGTTAGCAAAGACCTGCTATTTAAACTGCCTGAGCTAAAACACCTCATCTTAACTGAAAGCAGGTTTGCAGTTTCACTGACAGATCCTGGAGGGCAGCAACCTGCAGCAGCCAGGCGAAGGCTGAGTGGTATTCTTTTCCACCCGCACAGCTAGGTCTGGAAGAGGACGTCTCATCAGCTGAACCCAGTACTACTGCTGTTAGCAGCCACCACAGAGGCAGCTGTGAAGGAAAAGTCCATGAAATACTCTTGCACGGTGTCAGGCCCAAGCTGGACAGTGGGCTGCAGCCAAAATCTTGGCAGATTTTGCCTTGTGGCCTCCTATAACCCCTACAGCTCTCCCTCACTTGTGAGCTTTCCTGCTACCCTGCTGGCAAACTGTGGTGATTCCCATGGAGGACCACTAAGATTGCTAGGGGAGCTGGATGTGTTTGCCTGGAGAAGACTGGGGGCTATCTACTAGCCTTCTGCTACCCTAACGGGAGGTTACTGAGGGAAACGAGACAGGCTTTTCAGAAGTGCGTAACAACAGGCAGACAGGCAATAGGCATGAGCTGTAGCAAGCAAAACTATGGATGTTGAAAAGGAGATTTTCAACCTACGAGTGGACAAGGTTCCAAGCAAAACGAGCAGGTTGTTAAGGTAATCCTCCTCTGAAGAGGTCCATCCTAAGTAAGTTTGCTATGACTGTGTATCTTAAGATTGTGTTGGTCCATTCTTTTCATTGGTCCCTGGCAAGAGATTCATGACCTGAGGAACAAACTCCAAAGATCCAAGCTAAGGGCACCCTCTAATGAATTCTGTATCTTCGGAAATTGCATCAGGTTAGGTAAGGCCAAACGCTGTTAATATGTGAAAGTACATGACAGAAGAAAGGCAAGAAATAGTACCCTCTGCATACAACAAGTGACCAGCTCTGGCCATAAGAGCACTTCAGGAAGGCATATTCGGTTGCACGGCTGAGCAGACTTTGTCCCTATCTGCTGATACTCAAAATGCACAACTCAGAGCCCAAGTCACAGACTATCATATTTCTCCTTGGCTCACTGTTTAGCTGCCAATAATCTTCCAGAGAAGCCTCTCAAACTAAAGTAGGGAGGAAGCCTTCCAGTATTCCACTCCCTATAGCAGACTCAATCAAAGTGGCACTGTTTGAATACAAGATATAAGCAATATAAAAACCCCAGTAAATTGTGGCAGAACAGGACTGCTAGCCTCACTCAGTCCTTCAACATACTGTGTTCTCCACATAATGTTCTTTCTCTCAAAGGCATGATTCTACTATTCCTTTTACTGAGATTAATAAACAGTTAAAATATTATTGATCTATCTGCATTTCCCTTTCTGCAAACACAGGGTAAGTTTCTTCTCTTCATCCCATTTCTGAGAGTTACTTTCCTGTAATATCAAGAATGTAATCAGTGAGAATGTAATCATATCGCGTGAGAAATCTCCTCCGTCCTCATACACCGATGCATCCCATTGTAAATTTATCTAACCATCACCAACCCTTTCTTTAACTTGTACTGTAACAACTGGCTAAATGTCTAAGAACCAGTTACACGCTGAGTAAAGTAGCTTTCCCTTCCACTGGTTTTAAATATATTTGCTTTTAAATATCCTTTGGTCTTCTATTGTGAGAACTGTCCTCCTCTGTGAAAGGAAGGGAATATTAGAAGTTATCAGCACATGCTGTTTGTCAAACACCTTTGCAATACCTCTGACTTGTTTCCTGTAACTTCACCCAGCTCACAACAGCCTGCACTAGGTCTAGCATCAGTATACTCGAAAACGCACTATTTGCATTTTCTCATCTAGGAAGGGCAATTTGGGAACACACCTGGAAAAAAACATATGCAACCTTCTGATACAAAATAAAATTAAACATCAAGAGACTTCAACTTTTCCTACCACAGACCAAACTGTCAGATGCACCACTCCTAGAGTGTCCTTTGACTGAGGGGTTAGAGCTCCCTCTAGCACCCTCAAAACAGAAGAGCTGCATATGCCAAGCTGCGACTATCTGGTCTCATCCAAAGCAGGTCTTGGGTAGGGCTGTCCATAATTTTTATTTGATTTACTTTTTGCTGTCACATGAATAATTAAGAATACATCCACCAGTTTATCTGAAATTCAGGAGAAACAAGTGTCAGGAGAAACTCCCTCTATAACCGATTGAAAATACCGAGATTGCTATAATTAACTGATCTCTAGTTTAAAATGTAATTTAGGACCAGCTGAAGGATTAGCACGTCAGCTGCGTGTACAATGTGAAATGCAGCAAGAAATTAAATGAAAAAGTTGTTGAAAATTTTCAATTTTCACGGCATTACAAAAAAAAAAAAAAAAAGTCTTGCTCCCTCACCCTCCCTTGCAGCTGACAAACATCCCGTCCCAACGCAGCTGACAGGTCGCCTGCAGTTGTGAATTACGCGTTTCTATTTCAGCATTAAATATTGAGCAACGCCGCTTAAGTAAAACTCGAAAGGTGTAACTCTGCTGAGTTCTGCACAACGCTGAAGACAGAGAAACATGACAGAAGGAGTGTCAGCCCTTTTTAATCACAGGTTATTACTTATTAATTCTTGATAAACTGAAAGCTGGCAGTACAACGTAAAACTGAAAAAGGCAAATGGGAACCAAGCCGTTTGAGTTTTACTCCTACCTCTCCCACTGCCGTCTTATGCTGCCACAGGCAACTCACTCCTCTTCATTTCACAAGTCTACCAGTTAAACAGATGTATCCTAACACACTTCCCACAAAGACAATGCACAGATTAAGGCTGGGAATGTCTTCGGAGGCCTCTGCACGAAAGGTGCTCGGTGAGGGCAACGTCACCAGGTGACACCACACCGCACTCTACACAAGTGCAAACTTCCCCTCGAGGGCCAGCAAATTAATTTGTCCCTTAAAAACTAAGCAAAACAGACTCATTAGAAAAGGCACGGCCTCAACTTCACCAATTAGGAAAAAATGCAGCTGCACTAATCGTTTCAGCAGCATTCCGAAGCAGAATCAGAAGTGCGTTAAGAAAAAATTTCACCTCCAGTTTTCTCAAACTGAGACACCGCATCCAGACACCACTCCTAAAATCAGCCCAAAGGCGAAAACAACTCACACCCCCCCAACAGTAGGTGCCGCAGGGAGGGTGCGCTTTAGTTACGTTCCTTTATCCATCGCAGCCATGTCAATATGTACCCACCCGGGGACTTCCCAACAAGGCTTGGGTGTAGAAGCTTGCCACTGTAATATTAGTATGTGAGAGAGATGAGGAAATACAATAGGATGCGTTAGGCTGTCCACAGCGACGTTTTTACGTCTCTGACAAGTCCACTAGAAAGACTAGAAGTAACCAGACCCGAGTAGATGACAGAAGCACCTGACAAAAACTTCCCGGCATCGCAAGCCGGTGTCCCTCGGTCCCGCCGACAGCTGTCCGTGCCATTCCAGGCCCCAACTCTGCACACAGTCCTGCTCCTGCATCCAAGTCCTACACGCAGACCTTCCCTCCACGGTACAGATGGCATCCGAGGCTGTTCCTTTCATCCCCTTAAGAGGGCTTGAAGAAAAGCTCTGGCAATGACTTCTCTCTCCCCATGCCTCTTGCACGTGGCAGGAGAGGATTACAGCCCGATATCTGACCTGTCCAGCGGAGTGAAAGGACATCTGAAGCAAAAGCAAGACCTCCACAGTTGCAGATCTGTTAGTGATGCTGGCAACACTCAGCTGCGTGCCTCTTCGGGCTGAGGCTGAGTCCACCTGTTCTCCCCTGCATCTCCAAATAGTTGTGGCTGGGATCCGAACCAGACAGGTAAGAGCGAGGTCGTGCTGACCGAAGTGCGGTACGACACAGCATCAAGCAGCACTGCCCCACGTACGCATGCCCAAGTACTAAAACTTGGGAGATCGCCGATCACTTCTGTATATTAGAAGCAATATATCTCCCATCTTCATTTAGGAAGCAGTTTGCAGCCGCTGGTTTTGTGCCTTTGTTACTTCCAGACAGCATAACTTAATGAGGTCCTCAGTGCTGTCTTAGGAGATAAAGGGAGGCAGGAGCTAGTGCCAAATGCAGCCCTTCTCCTGCAAACACATTACGTACACCAAGTGCTGGCTTGGTTTCCGGGTGCAGTGGGAGACTTACACTTGGAATTGCAAAGCCAATGTTCTGTGTATGGAAAACTTGAGAGAAGCAGGTACTTGGCAGTGGAGGTTAACCGGGACTGACAAATTGAGTATTGACCCTGCTCTGAGCAGAAGGCTGGACCTCCCGAGGTCTCTTCCAACCTAAGTGACCCTGTGTTTCTAATCTCATAGTCAACGCTCGTCTACGCTTCCCACGCTTTTGGAGACAAAAGCCATTTAGGTTCTGACTGAAGCCAAGTTATAGCTGTCTGATGTTGATGTATTTCATTTATCATAAAGCAAAATCTGAAATTCTTTTTAGAAGATACTGTACACAGAGTTACTTTTTTAAAGGCTTTCCAACTCTGGGCTTCACAAGCCTTTGCTGTTTTATCATTCATTCTTTGTAGCACGCAAATACCAGGTTCTTAAAGCATACTGCAGATGCACCCGCTCTCTGGCTCTGCAAGTTGAGAGCATGCAGTATTCAAGGGACCTGTCTGGACATCCAATCTTGACTTTCAATTCCATCCCTCCAACTATTTAAATTTTTTCAAACCCTGTTGATTTTATTATGATGCATGTATTCTCTAAGAACTGCAGTGGATTCTCTCCACAAATTATTAAATTCAAAACTTACTTTCACTTATGACCTGAACCAATTTCAAAACTCAGGTCTCAAACAATGAATTAATTGACTGTGATGCTTAATCATCTGCGATCTTCTAAACCAAATCTCAAAACACTCCCATTATAACCCACCTCAGAACTGTCCAGGATTACAAATTGTAATCCAGGACAGGGCTGACGGATCTCAATTAACATGGCACGTGGCACAAGAACAACCTGACTCAACTCTGTAGTTCACACAGTTTTGTAAAATGCTGCAACTTGAAGGAAAACACATGCATATAATTGGCATTAATTAAGCAACATTTTTGCTACCTACAATCAAAGACTTATAAGGAAGGTTTACTTGTCAGAAAGAGGGCTTTCTTTGCAGAGAAATTACAAGCCTTAATTAACAATCTATTTTTTTTGTAATACAGTTGTTAAGTATTTTTCACTGTTATTTTCTTCTAAATGAATGTTAGTCTAAGCACCAAAGCTTCTGTCTAAATTGACAGAAGTGGGGTCACAAAAAACAGCAACGAAATATTTTAATCATCATGTATTTTAACTAAATTCTCAGTTTGTGGTCACTGTTACAAGAGTTTCATTTTGTGCTGATAAGCAACAGGAGGATCTCAGACTTTATGGATAGAGAAGGGAACTAAATTTGAACCTGTGCACACAATTAGGACAGACCTATCATATTTCACGAATTCAGGGCATCATGAAGTCAAGTTTGCCTGTTGGACTCCGGACCCAAACAGCACAGCTACATGCAGCACCCTTTTCATTCCCTAATTTCAAACCACTCTGTGAGCTGCACAGGTAAAGACTACTTGCCTGTCAAGATTCACTATGGTAAAATAAGTAATTGCAGCTACTTTGAATATTATTTTCAGGTCTGTGAGAGCAACTACTTGCTTGCTCATTTTTAATTTTCTTCAACAATAAGGCTCAGCAAGGTAAACAGCGAGCACTGCTGCCCGTCTCCAAGCTGCAACCTCAACTAAGCCGTCACTCACACACAACAAGGGACTGTCTGCCTTGCTGAAGTTATCTTGGTTATGTGCTTCCACAGGCAGACTAATTCAAAACTATTTTGGTAAATTACAGGTTGTGTTAAATATACATGAAGGAAAATACAGAACAGTTTCTTTTACTGCACAACATGAGTTATTTCCCATTCTAGGTTCCCTCCGAGAAAACGCTAAATTTTGACATCTGCCAATTAGCGGCAGTGACTACTGGTGTGACCTAATGCAGTTGAGCAGTAGCATTCACGAGTCCTGCAAAGGGCAAAGCAACGTTCCAAGAAAACAAAGGGACCAGGATACCTGACAATAACAAGGAGCATGCAGTCATTTGCCCAAGCTTCCTTTTCCTTTCAGAAGAAATGCAGGTTGCGTCACTGCCTTAATACGACAGTTAAACCATATGCTTCGCATCAGCCAGAAGAATTAGGTCTTTGCGTGTACATGAGACTGAGTGTTAATAGCTGCAGTACAGTTTAGGGCAATAATTTGACAATTTCTGTATGAGAGAACGATCAGAAAAGTAAACATAAATAAATAAATTCCTTCTAGAAAACAGACTCCTCAACCACAAATGCTCAAACATCTTTACTGTCTCTCTTCCCTTATTTCTTAAATTAAGCCACTCCCTAAGGACCATTCAATTTATCCTAATAAAACAAAGAGGATATGACTGTTCTCTAAAAATATAGGGGGATAAACACCAAAAAGGGAAAAGGAACTATTAAAACAAAAGGAAGGAACAATCTGAAGAACCAGTGGTACAATCTTTCCAGGAATAAGCTAGCTTGGAAACTCGTAGAGTATTTCTAGTTGTTGGCAATATCGGGTTCTGGACCCATCTTCTGATGGAAACAGAATGGAAAAAAGTCTTCAGACTTCAAGCAGTTGTAAGATGAAACTCAGTAAGTTTACCAGAAGGACAAAGTAGTATCAGCAAGAGGCTGGAAGCAACGACCTGCAAGGTCCCAGCAGTAGAATGATGCGAACCAGGCAACGTGCTGTTCTGCAAGAGGACACTGAACACCTTACAGGTCAGAGTATATACACTTGAGAGGGCACAGGTGCAAACTTGTTGACAGGTAATGGAGCAGACTGACTTTCAATGAGTAGAGAACGTTGATGGGACTGTGGGCTCTCCTCTGTTTAACATGCAAAGGTAGGGCGGCACCACTAGGTGCTAACTGCCGAGTTGCATATGACACACATGACCACTATTTATTCTGGCAAGGTTTGATCTGTCTGTCTCCAGGAGACTCACAGGTAACTCCAGACTGCCCTGAGGCTACATTCACTGTGTCTGCACTTGGTTCAACCCCTCACTACCTCTGATGCATTTATAATAAATGTATTACATGGGAACAGAGAATATCTCTCTTCATACCTTTGCTGCCTCCAGATAAACTCTCCTAGGATCTGAGGCAGAGCCTTAAGCTGTCCATTCATGTGATGGTTGAGTGTTAGATGAAGGTAAGATCTGGTAACGCAAGTGACCTTGAGAGTCCCTGACATGGAGTCACTTTTGCTGGAGGAGTTACCTTCAAGTCACTTACCAGTGACAGAGTACAGTAGGCTGCGACCTGCTGGGCAGTCAGCTTTTATGGTTTTGGTGGATGAAAAGCTGAACATTAGCCAGCAATGTGCACTGGCAGCCCAGATTCATACTGTGTATATGAAAAGGGGACAGTTAGAATCAAGTAAAAACTTCGAATCTTCCAAACTTTGAAGTGTTTCACCTATAAAAAGATTCTACTGTAATTTTTAAGCGAGGAAGGATTTCTAGGGAATAGTAACATTGATTATACAGCTGGAAAAAACATACAAAACCTTTAGATATATGAGACTTACTATTACTTTTTCAAACACAAAAAAAAAAATCTAAGTTAAATTGAGTTTGAAAATTGTTTTCAATTAATCCCTTTTAAGCCAGTTTAACCCACTTAAAAAAAAAATATGGAGAGAAACTTTAAAGAAAATCTTGCCGGTGCTCTGTCAACAGCTAGCAGACAGTTTGCTAGCACTTGCAGAGCAAAGAAAGAAATGGATAATTGGAGTAAGTAAAATATGGAGAGTTTACCTAGAGGTAAGAAAATTCTAACACGTAATACAAATAGGTTTGGCTCACCAACAGTATTCAGGAAGGCTTTTGGTGTGCTGGACAAAGCATATATATTCTAGGAAGTGCACAGGAATAGGATCCATGGAGTCTACCATTCTGCTTGGGGCCATTACAGAGGAAACCTTTGGGAACTTCTGTTACTGTACCGGGTTTGCATGGCAAGGTTTTGGTAGCGGGGGGGGGGGGCTCTGGGGTGGCTTCTGTGAGAAGCTGCTGGAAGCCTCCCCTATGTCTGACACAGCCAACGCCAGCTGGCTCCAAGATGGACCCACTCCTGGCCAAGGCTACCAACGACAGTGATAGTGCCTCTGGGATAACATATTTGAAAACGGGGGGAAAAACAACAGGGCAAGAGAAATCGTGGCGGACAGAGCAAGCAAGCAAATATGTGACAGAAACCACTCTGAGGCATCAAGGTCAGTGGAGAAGGAGAGGGAGGAGGTGCTCCAGGCACTGGAGCAGAGATTCTCCTGCAGCTCCTGGTGAAGATCATGATTAGCAGGTGAATGCCCAAAGGAGGCTCTGACCCCTCTGGAGAGCCCACACTGGAGCAGGGTCCAGGTAGGATCTGTGGCCTGTGAAGAGAGGAGCCCAAGCTGGAGCAGGTTTGCTGGCAGTACTTGTGACCCCAGGGGGACCCAGTGGAGCAGACTGCTCCTGAAGGACTGCACCCCATGGGAGGGACCCATGCTGGAGCAGCTCATGAAGAACTGCAACCTGTGGGAAAGACTCTTGTGGAGAAGTTCATGGAGGACTGTCTCCCATGGCAGGGACCCGACACATATGCAGGGGTCGTTTTGCTGGCTTGTCCACACGACTTGCCCTGCAGCACTGTGCAGGGGAAAAGTGCGAGGAGTCCTCCCCTGAGAGGAAGGGGAGTCAAAGGCATCTGATGAACTGACCACAACCCCCATTCCCTGTGCTGCTCAGGGGGAGAAGGAAGAGGTAACAGGAATGAAGTTGAGCCTGGGAAGAAGGGAGGGGTGGGGCGGAGGTGTTTTAAGATTTAGTTTTAGTTCTCTTCTAGTCTGATTTGATTCATAATAAATTAAACTGATTTTCCCCAAGCTGAGTCTGGTTTGTCCATGATGGTAATTGGTGAGTGATCTCTCCTTGTCATTATCTGCACCCACAAGCTTTCCCTTACATGTTCTTTCCCCGCCCAGCTGAGGAGAGGAGTGACAGGGCAGCTTTGGTGGGCACCTGGCCTCCAGCCAGGGTCAACCCACCACAGTTACTTAAACACTGGTGCTTGGTTGCCTGAGCATTTGTTTCTAGCAACGTGTTTACTGAGGTTGTGGGAGCGCTCTGAAAGCAACAGGGCAGGATGAGAGAGAGGGAAGGGTTCTGGCAAAATTTCTTCCTGTATAGGCTCCAGTTACTTAATGATTTTATTAGATCCAAACCAGACTGGCTGGTCCATATGACTTGCCCTGCAGCACTATGCCCTGCAGTAGTTGCACAGGGATTCTGGGTAGCTTACTCAAAGATGAAAGCCATCTCTCTACTGAGGAGTGGTGGCTGGATGAGGATCCCTTCAGATCGCAGAAGCTGATACGGCTGTATCCTCCTCAGAGCACATACAACATTGTCTAAGAACCTGGCTGTACATCAAAGCCTTTGTGGTAGCCTCAGGTCAACACTAGCTTTGCAGAAGGAGGTATATTGTTCTATGGGGTTTCCTTTTAAGTCAGTCCTGATGTTCAGAAAGTTACATTCACACAAAGAGTGTTTTAGGAGTTTTTTTAAGAGGTGACGGTTATTGAATTTGTGATGAAAATCGGTGGGAGTCCAGAAAGCGGGCACATACCTCTGTGAAAGATGAATGTGCAGTTAAAGCAGAAGACTAGGCTGTCAGTAGAGTTAGAGGACAACGTTTACTCCTGGTTGTCCTCAGGTTTAGGTCTGACCCTGGTTAAGATGCCCCTTTTCTCCTGAGATACTACGTAGCAGCTACTTTGCTTGGTGTTGCAGAGTTACATTACTGTCCCCTAAGCCAACTGAGCCTCAGGGAGAAGACACCAAATAGCAGCACTCTACACACAGCTCTGATCCTGAAAGAGGATAGAGAAAAACTTCAGAGTATTCAGGCATAAAAGGTGAAGCAAAACACGGCAGAGAATGAATTTTCCCCCAGCTTGCTGAGTAGTGAAAGCCCTCCAGTCTCAAAACATGTCTCAAACTGAAGGGGCCAGAACAGGGAGAGCTGCACATGGGGGTGAAGAGAGAGAGAGGCAGGAAAATTGCACTGAGAAAAAGTAAAACAAAGAAGATTGAATAATATGTGAAACATTTGAAATTAAATTAACAGAAAATAGGATCTAAAATACAACTAAGAAATTCTAACACTGATAAAATCATCCAGTTGCAAAACCCAACCAGGAGCTAGAATGAAATTATTGTGTTAGGTTAAAAAAAATAAGATTAGCTGTATGTTCATTTTAACATGTATGTAAACATTAACGATCCTTAGGCTGCCTATTAATTCACATGTGGCATATTTACACTATTTATGATATTATGCTCCATGCTGGGACATCCCATTACGGAGTCACGGTAGCGGCTCCATACTTAAGGTGAATTCTGCAACACATCACCTCTTCCCTGTTATAGTCCCTTGCAGGAAGATGACTTTTGGGCAAGAATTTACCATTTGATTTCAGCCCAGAAGGGAACCTCTCTGGGAACTGACAAACAGATTTAAGCAGCTGTGGAATAATTTACTGGTTTTGTATTTTATTAAAGGAGAACAAAAGGCTTTGAGAGCTTTTGGTGTTCTATGGAAGAACAAGAATGTTTGCCTTGGAAAGTGTCCCGTTTTAGTGAGGCTTTCCCCTTGCCTCCCACAAGGATCATATCTGATTGCAAATTTGACTGCAACCATTGGTAAGCACGTCTTTCCCAAGACGCATGTCTAACACGGCCTTTTAAAAATGCAGACAGACCAGGGGAGAGAGAAGGTGCCAAAGAAGCGGAGCCCAGATCAGCATTAGGTGTACATAAACAAAAATAATGCTTAAGTACAAAACATGCTTCAACTGGTACCATGTTTCCAGATCCCCAAATGTCTAAGAAGGAAGGGTTAAGCAGCATTATCCCCTTTTACAGATGTGTGCTGGTTTTAGCTGGGACAGAGTTAATTTTCTTCGCAGAACTGAGATGGAAAAGCAGAATATGACGAAGACAAAAGATATCACAAAAATCTGGAGCTGTAATTCCTAATCTAATATTCTTCCTGCGAGGCCTCGTTGCTCACTCACTATTCCCTCTGTTTCAGTTGTAATAGTAACTTTTGAACATCTCCGCACAAACGCGATGCTATGAGTCCAGCCCTCGCCCCAAGAAACACTGGAAAGATTAATTAAGGCTTGTGAAGCACGCAAACTACAGGGGAAACCCCCAGGAGGAAGTTTGTATTTCCATATTCTGACCAGGGCTTGAAAGGCACGCAATAAATACAGCCCGGGGCAGAGCAAACACCACGAATAAAGTAAAATATTGAACAGCTGTTCGTTAAGTGAATACTGTTCCTGCCCCGCACCAAACTTTATTTCTGCCTCAGGGAGTGGGGGGAATCAGAGACAAAATAAAATTTTACTTCAAAGGGTTAAATAGCAGCAAAGTTATAAAACATTGAAACGGCTGCTTATAATCTTAGACAATCTTAACAGGCAGAACTGCAAGCCCCACTAATGATTATATGAGCAATACAATTGGTTTAGGCAGTAAAAAAAGGTGTGTGACTTAGCAGGTTAACTTCTTTGCGGAGATTTAATGCTTTTGAAGCTATAAACTATGTGGATACCAACAAACTCTTCAAAAGCCCTTCCTGGAGGGGGAGGGAAGAGGTTACATCACCACTACGAAGTAGGAAATTCAAAATACTACAGCGAGCAAAACCGGTGAGATCTGCCCAGGACTAGAAACCAAAGAAACCAACCTCGGCCCCCACGCGCCTTGCTGGTCTAGCACATCTGTTTAACGCTGCTACCTAAAAGTAAAGCGATGCAAAGCTGACGGTGGGTGCGAGCTGAGCACGGGGTCGCACCAACAGCCTGCACGGTTTGCTGGGCGCAGGGCGCTGGCTTGTGGCTTCTCTGGCAAACTGAGAAGGTTTTACTTGCTTTTCAGTATCAGTAAACGGGATGCCTAGAAGTGAAGAGATCCTGTGCCCTGAACAGAAAAAGGAAAGAAAAGCAGCACGAACACCATGCACAGGATGACGGAGCCTGGCTCTTCAACCGTTACTTCTTTGGGAAACGGGGGGAAGGAGAAAAGGAATGCCTGAAAAAACAACGCAGGGAGCAAGGAAGGAAGAAAAAGAACCATGTTAATCGCAAGTAGCTGGACACCCCTGCACTGCAAACATAAATACTATTTCATATATTTATTTTCCTTCCCCAAAATCACCCCCTAATATCACTCTTTTTCCCCTCCCATTATTTTTTTCCCTTTACAAAAATACCAGTTTTCCTAAGACGGGTGTTCAGATCTAACAGCCACTAATTCCCACGTCTGTTTTCAGACTGTACTTGAGAAAATTGTGATTTTATCAAACCCCTAAGAAAAAAAAGCCAAAACACATGATCAAGGCAATCTTAGCAATTACAGCAGCCCAAACTTTCAAATTATAATTTCTTGTTGATGAGTGAGTAAACTGAAAAATACTGGTGTAAAAAAAAAAAAAATTAAATTGACAGAAACAACCCCAAGAAAAAGCAACATTAGGAAATCGACACAGGATTTGGTCTCTCCTCCTTTTGGGCTGCTGAAAGCCACATGGCACGCACAGTATTTTTAACTGAGGAGTCTCATTGCACATATATGCCGAGGAATCTTATTTCAAACATACACTAAATAAGGAGGGGAGTAATAAAACAGGCAGTCCCTTACTCTAATTTTATCCGTCTCCCTCCTCTTCTTTCCTTGATGCAGTGAAACTTTAAATCCAACACCAAACCCCGTCTCTCTCTCTGTTTTTTTGTAAACAGTGATCAACATTTTCCTAAATGACCCCCGAAAGGACCTACTTCAAAACTACTCATTAGTAACAGCCACGTTTGCAATATTAACCTGGATGCGGCTGTTTATTAAGATCTTTTAAGGGGTTTAGAATGAAGACACACTGCCGGTGTACAGGGAGCACAGAAGGGGTAATTTAAAACCCATGTTTTTCCTCCCCCTCACCGAAAACATGCCCAGCATTGTGCAGCTGTGCTGCCAGCTTCATCACTCCCTCCATCTCCACTCTTGCTAATTAAAAGGTTGATCACAGAACAATGCTCTTCTCATTAATTTCGGCTTTCTGATTGGGCAGGATTCCCACTCGCTCCGCCTGATCTTTTCCACACTGCTGAAGTTAATGTGACAGGAGCCCGAAGATGGATTACCCGCTGCCATATTGCCCATCACCTCCAATCAGCAGCTATCTGGGTAAACTGATTGTTCTAATTTGCTCTCATTATTTTTACAATATCAGGAGAAAATAACGCACACAGCTCACTGTCAAAGCCGTGAAAATCAGCCATTAGTTAAACCCAGACACTGAGTGGCTTTATTAGAAGCACTGCGGTTTATTGATGCAGCAGCGGTAAACTAAGATAATACCTGCCCTCTTTAAACACACTTTTTGGGGCGTATTTATGTTGAAAGAAAATATTTATTAGGATACTTTGGGCAAGGCTCGCTGTCTCAGCCTGTTATCTTGATACGCTGGCAGACAACAAAGATTAAGAACAATGGAGGCTTGACTTCCACATAAAGAAGGGCAAAATATGCAGCATTATCCGCGTGGCAGCCTGCCTCCACATCTCAGCTACTGGTTTACAGTTTAAACAAAAAAACCATCTCAGGACCAATATGACAAATGAAGACATAAATATACTCCAAAATGGCACGGAACACAGTACTACCGTAAAGATAAACACGGCATTGGGCACGATTGTGTGAGCTGTACGTACAAGGTCAACCATTTAGTTTTGAGTTTGTTTTCTGCTTTTTCTTTTGCAAAGCAAAGGAGCCTGTGCAGCCCGGCATCAAAACACAGGGACCGAGAGCAGGAGCTCCTAAACGATATGGGAAACTCTTGTATGTCTGGGAACTATTTTTCCCCTATGAGAAAGCATTTTGCTGCCACACAACTTGGGAATGAGTCAGAGCAGAAATGTCGCTCTACACTGAAGCCTCGTAAGATCCCGTGGCTAAGAAATGAACAAAAGTATTGTTAGCGGCATAAAGTCAGGCATTTTTGCATGGCAGCAGTGGTAAGATTTACACTTAGAAAATCCTGGACCTCTGACAGTCTCTACACTGCATATAAAGGGATCTATGTTATTTTTCCTGCTGCCTATTGGCATCTTCGCAAAGTGAAATGCTAAATAGAGGGATTAACAGAAATATGATATCTCAAATCTTGCTAAACATAAACCTTAAACTGGTGTCTATGACGCTGTAACTCGCAATGTGCTCTTAAGAGTGACAGGCAGAGCGCAGCAGACTGATTTTACTTTTAAATAATATCTAAATTAGATTAGTTCTTTGTGTAGATCTGCATGAACCAGAGGGGACATTCATCATTGTGCCAAAAAAGTTAAATTCACTGGGGTACGCTCAAAGTGAATGGTTCTAGACCTACGTTTTATCTCTCAGACACATCATCAAGATGCTGTGCCAATATGCATGAAGCCAGCTAGGAGCTGCAAGAAAGACAACGGGAGAGTAACTGGATACCAGAAACGGTTTAATTTTTCCCTTTGCAGATTATGAATTTCTTGGGACAGGATCTGCGGCTTCTCTGTCTTGTAAGCACAGAGCATCCCTTTCAATACTTGAGCTGCTTTTTTAATATTTAAATGGCTTAAATACAAGGAAGGGTATTCTCCTCCCTCCCCCTCCAAAACAGATGTAATTCTAGTTCCTCCTCCTCCCTCTGCTGTAATTTAAAACGCTACAATTTTCATTACCGCTTCTTAATATTTTTAAATCCTCATCAGCTAGAGCCTTGCATTCGGGGGTTCATTTTTTCCTCCCTCCTAGAAAAGCCACCTCCCAGCTTTGTTTGGTATCTCTTTTGACCCTTGCTAATGGTTTTCTCTTGGAGGGGCGTGCCATGCTTTTCTCCTTAAAATTCCTGCACTGAAAGACTGCACCACACCACACTCCACAAAACGTGCTGATGGCACAAATTACAAGCCCCCAGCCGAACACTCCAGCCCCCACCATTCGGGCAGATTTATGTGGGCTCTTGCCGACGTTATTACAAGTCAGAGTTTATTGGGAAATTGTTACATTATGCGGAGTGTCTAACAAATTGCTTATGCTGCTATAATTGGATTACAACAGCCGCTTGCTCCCACCGGTAAGATTAGGCAAGTAGGACTCCTGCCGATCTCTGAGCGTTAGCAGTAATTTTATTTGCCTTGCCTCTCTCTTTCCTAACAACATGCCTCTTTCCCTGCCAGCTGTCTGCTGAAAAGGCACAGGCTTGTTCCTTGGCCCTAACAATGCAATTACAGCCCTGCAGATCGCACTGTTTGTGCATTAAGTACAGAGCCAAAACGAGGCGAATTGATCGTTTGACTTTTGGAGGAGCCATGTGATCTCTGCGTGCGGGTGATCCGGCATGCATCAGTGGGCAATGCTGCAGTGCACGCCTGGCGATGAACCCGCTCCACGCTGTTTCCCCTCCCCTGGACGCTCCTGATAGCAAAGTCTGGAGCCTACCCCACGTTAACCCCCATCGCTCTACAAACACGGGCTCTCTTGCTAGGCTAAGCCCAGGACCTACCCTGCCTTCTCAAACGCGTGGCTCGCCCACACCAACGGCTTCCCGGCAGCGGGCTTACAGTACGAAACGGTCATTCCGGCGTTTCACACCGTATGCTTTAGCGCAAGAATTCGACAGATTTCGCAAACAACTATTTAAATTCTTGTGCTTGAAAAATACTGAAGACATCTAGTTCACGTCGCGCTAACGGCACGTGTATTCGCTACCACCTGGGGGTGCTGCAGGGGACTACGTAAGCGACGCTTCTCACATTTGCCAGTTTACCACCGAAGCCACCAATGATCTGCACTCCAAACTGTTCCACAAATCCAGTACAAACGATCCCAAAGTACTTTATAAGCGCAAGTCCAGTTTCTTGGATAACTCTTACCCTGGTGAAGACTCCTGACAAGCTTAACGTGACAGGACTTGAATGAAGACCTCGAGGCTGTAATTCTTTACGCAGGGCATCCATCGCCAAACCAGCCGACACTTGGGGTGGAACTACCGCATGTGACACTACACCCAACAGGGACTCATGGGAATTTTGATGAAGGATGCCAGGTCGAGTTCTAAGATTTCTATTACATCTTCACTGCCTGCATACTGAGAGGATGGCAGGATGATTCCATTTAGAAGGGACCTCAGGGGTTCTCCTGTCCAAGCTCCTGCTCAAAGCAGAGTGTGTTATGAGGTCAGACCTGACAGCTCAGTGCTTCACCTAGCCTGGTCTTGAAAACATCCAAGGATGAAGGCTGCAGAGCCTCTGCCAGCAACCTGTTCCAACTGACTGTCAGAACCACGAAAATGTTCATCCTTATAACCAGTCAAAACCGAGAAAGAGTGCCTAAGATCTCTGTGGGAGCCCTTCCAGTATTTACCAAACCCAACTCCACAGGTAACGCAATTTGCCTTCTTGAGATTCCAAACCCAGGGCTCCAAACAGTAGAAAAATCTCCACTGAGTTGACCGAACTTTGGAAATTATTCTTCATAGCAAGTTTTTGCACATCAGCTGACTGACCACCCTCACTGCAGAGCTTTGAGAACTGATCTCCAGAATACACTTAGAGACCCTCAGCTATAAAGCAATTTATGAGTCAACTATTACATTACTATTTCTTCTAAGTCTCTTAAGACTTAGAATTACACCCCAAGTGTAATTCTTTTTTTAATTCATGGCTTCACTGACATGCAAAGTCATTTTGGGTGGTAAGAGAAGCAGAAATGAAAACCACTCCACAGTGTTTGCCTAACTGAAGACTAAAGAAGCCTGTTTACATGTAGTTTTAACACTCAAAAGAAACTCTGAACAGCTGAAATGCCTTATAAATAGCTCAGACCCAGAGGAAGTGCAAACGTCTGCATTGTGAATTGTAGATCTTAATTACAGACAATGGCTGGTACCGCAAGTAGCACGGAAAAAAAAAAGTGAAACAGTTGCACCGTTCATGGTTGGCAATAATTCTTCAGGAAAATATTTACTATCAATCAGTTATGAGAAAAGGGACTCTGCGCTCATAAAACAGCACGTTGCTTCTCATACCAGGACCATTTTGCTTCAGCATAATCTGAATTTAAACAGCTTGTTTCCTGCGGATATAATTTTGGAAATAAATAAAACAAGTCTATCAAAATCTGGAGAATGTGTATGGTGGGGTGGGGGGAACAGGGATATCACATTTCTTTCTCAGTCATTTGCAAAGAGGTTATTAGACCGAGGGGAAGCTAAAGCATAAAGATTGTCTTGACCTAAAAAAACCACAAAAAATTAGAAACTCGCAATTAAGATAAAAGTAGACATACTACTTAGAAAGAGAAATTATCATTGGGTCAAAGCTTTTAGATAAACCTCCAGTGCTGCTTTCTACTTCTGCTGTCTAGCGACTGAGGATTCACAGCTTCAAAGTGTTTTTTGAACACTCAGTAATCCCAGCAACATCCCTGCAACACCCACCATTCACACAACCCTCTTTACAGAGAGAGTACCTGCAACAGAATGGTAAAATGACATGCTTAAATCTCTATTAGCCAGTGGGGGAGGCAGTGTTTATCCAGTATGCAACAGCCTCAGAAACTGTTGTCCCAGAGAAAGGTATACCCAAGCCACAAAAGGGGACATTGCTACCCAGGGGTTTGGAGCCGGAACCATGTCTGCTGACAGCTCCCCCATGTCAGTACACAGAAGCTTAATACTAAGAACTACGTATGGAGGAAGATAATTTCTCATTAAAAGAGGGGAAGGAGTATCAGGAAACTCAATGTAGCTAGTCAAATAATATTTTTCCATGATTAAATTGCTGTCAAGGACTGGAAAAGCTTCAAAAGCACCGGAAAACTATGCATTATCTGAAGATATACTAACTCAGTGGTACATCACAGCAGAACTGTGAGTTGGTTGTGTTGTTCATGCAAAGTAAATGTGGGGGCACTCTCAGGAAAGAGGAGCCATCAATCTGTGACATAAAGGGACTTGAGTGTACAAGAGGGACACTTCAGATCAATTTGTCCTACTGCCAACTGGAACATCCAGCCTGGAACCCTAAATGTTTGTTTATTAAGGAGTACTCGTGGTTTCTCCTTTGAATTCATACAAAAAGTCCGAGCTCAGTGTTATTATTGTGCAGACTATTCTTATTCCAAAAATCCAGAAGTAGCAATGCAGAAAGAACTGACAAAGGAAGGTAGATTTCAGTTACCAGCCACTTCCACCAATCTTGCTTTAGCTGAATCATCCATGTTAAATGTGCAGCCATAGCTAAAGAATACTACGCACCTTTGGAAGAAAATTTCACATCGCATACTTCAAGTGCCAAGGCCAGTTCTGTTTCCAGAACTGAGCAGAGCACAGCCCTGTCCCCTCATATGCTACAAACAGCTTGCCAAGCAGGCAGGACATCACTACGTCATTAATCAGAACTTTTCATCCAAGGGTCAAAAAAGCATCATACGGTTAAGTTTCACAACATTTCTTCAAGGAGATTATGATTCAGTTCCCTTTCAGAAGCAAGAAAAAAAAAGCAAGCCATCATGGCCACAGAGAATAAATTCACCGTGCTAAAAATAAAGGGTTAAACCCCTTCTAGACTCCTAGCTCAATTCTGTAACCACTGCAGCACACACATTTAGAAGTATGACGAACAGCAAAGATTCTCCAGAAGTCCCAACGTGCTTAAGAGACCCTGAGAAGTCCCTTGGTTTGCCAGGACCAGTTATCACACATGGGTAGCAAGAAGTAGCCTGAAACAGAAGTGGAATTTTTCAAGGGTGGTGTGCTTGGCTGTGTTTTTCTTCCCCTGATATCACTTATCTCAAATACAGATAGAGGCAGAGAGCCTCTCCCAGCTGGTGCTGAGTTCAGAACGAAGTAGAAACCTGGGGAAGCTGCATGCCATCTAGACGATGCCTTTGTGCTGTCTCTGGCAGGTATGCCACAGGGTGCCTGTCTCTGGCACACGTAGGAAAGAATTCAACGTGCGAAATGAAACGGAGAACGCTCCTTTATACAGCGGATGGAGATGAACTGGAACTGACTGCAGGAGTTAATAAACAGTAAAGACCTATCTAATGAACACAGGAAATGGGTATTGACTGTAGAACTCTGTGAGATCAGCTGTACAACCAGTATCTTGCTGGGAAAGAAAAGAGCACTTGGAATCGGAAGGATATTTCCATGATCCAGGGAAGTGCAAAATCTAACAGACTCCAAGCGAACAGCAAAACTCAAACCTAAAATAGCCCACATCATGAAAGGGTGAAGAGGTAAGACCTCTGTTTGAAAACAGGAATATATATATATATATATATATATATATATATATATATATATATATATATATATATATAATCCGCCCAAGCAAAGGCTCAGCCAAGGAGACTGGAGACACATCAGAGCCTCCCCCACTGCACAGGAAATAGCAGTGTGAAGGTCACCACAGAAGGTAAGTGGTCCTGGATGCAGAACAGAAGAGAAACTTGTTTGCACACCCAGGAGCATCACAAGAATCCTAGTGACATACCAGATGCCAGGGGATTTTTAACTGTGCTCCTCTCTAATTGAGGATGAAGCACACACCAACACCATTATCTGGCCTGAAGATACTGGCTTACAAAATATGGAACAAACAATAGGAACAGATGCTCATTTGGCCAGATTTCAATAAGCCTCATTAAAACCAAACACCCTGTCCTTGGAGCTCAGGTTCACGGTACATTTCTACCTTATTTAAGCACCTAGCACCAATTCCTGAGAAAGCTGTCCACTTGTGTTGCGCACCAGTAGTATCCTAAAAAGAAATGCCTCACAGACATTTTTTGGTTTTGACAAACAGGAGGATTTTAGAGAGATATATGTGTGTGTGTGTGCATACATAAAAACATAATTAGAGATGGCATTTCCTTTTTAAAGGCATTGGGTTAAATATGCGTCAGACCTGTTGATCACTCAAAGGCAATGGGCAAAAAGATGCCAAAAGATTAATGGAAAAACTCCTGAGGATGGAAGAGAACCAGTATTACAGATCCCACAGATGACACCTGTGCATCACAGTATGTAATTATTAATTCAAGATCCCACCTCTTGAGTCACAATGTGAGCATGCTTGAAACAATTTCTATTGCTCCTGATTTGCTTCTACCCAAATACACCCACTTCCCATCAATGGTGTTTTGGAGGACAAATACCAGAAAAGCACAGCTAAGAAGAAAATACAAAGATTCATCAGAACGTGGTATTCTAATTTTATTTTTAATTCCCTGAATAAAACTAGATAATCCATAGGTTTGCACAAGTCACTAAGCACCTGGGTGCACAGTCAGCATAGCATTGTACAGAAGAGCAGGCAGACAAGGTTTCCTAACAAACACAGACTTCCTTGAGCAGTCAAAAAGACAGTAGCCCTACACTACTCTCCATACTTGAAAATGCATTATCATAAAGATTTTTTCCCTCCATTTTAGAAAGAAGGCCAGTTGTTAGGTTGGTAAGGTACCCCTAACTGTCCTGCACAGAAGCATTCCTTCGCTAGACAGCTTAGTGGATGGACAGTGCTTCAGACTGATAAAAGGCATCTCAGTATTTATGTGTGTGGCCTCAAGGGAAACCACACATCATTCTCTGAACAAACTTTAGAAACATCAAGCAAATGGCATTAATACAGTCTGAACAGAGCGCAGTTTTCTTGTTCGCAAGTAGGTGCAGAATCAGAAATTCTGGGTTTGGAAAAAACATCATCCGTTGGAGACTGAGGTACACTTCTGACAAGCATGTGAATGCGCTGACTGTGGCTCCCAGTCAGGGCTGATACTGCACTGCAGAATCAGAACAGGTAAACCATGATTTCCAAAGAAATCTTGTCTTTTAATGCCAGATGGAAAAAAAAAAAAAAAAAGCCCCTTTCCAAAAGTGCTGCAGATAAAGAAACCCACAGTTATACTTTCCAGTATTTGCTCTCTTGATGAAACATTTTAAAGTCCAAGGCTGTAAGACACATCAATCATGGAGGATAAAACTCGCCATGTGCATAAGGCTAGGAGAAGGTCTCTGAACTCCTTAAATCCCATTTAAGCCCTCCACCTAGAGAGAACACTTAACAGTTGTGCCATTTGCCTATGCCATCACTGAACCATCTGCATTTAGCTAACTGGATTTATAAATGCCTCAACACTTCTGGAATTTGAGACAGGCTTTCTTAGAACCTATTTCATTTTGGTTTGTAGTTGGGAAGGCAAATGAGAGGAGTACAATAGCCAGGCAAGCTAGTATTAGAGGAATTATATCCCTCGAAAAGTCCTTATGTTTTGTCATATATGTAAATATATCTATTAAAAATATATATGTGTGTGTATATATGCATGTATACATATTTTTTCATGTGTATATATATGTGATGGCAGATTGTCCTACAGCATATATACACATATAGATTGTCCTACTGCATACAGAGTCACAACACTTAAAAACACATGCTTTTTCATCTCCAGGGTGATGGTTCAAATTCATCCTGAATAGCATGAAACAAGCCTTGCTGTTCCTGCCTTGAGCCCTACCCACACCTCTTACCATGGACCCACTGAAAACATAATTTTAGAAGAGTTTATTATTTAGGGCATTAGGATGTTAAAGGTATTAATCTAATTTAAAAGAGGCATCACTTAAATTAGGTTTAGTTCTTGCACATCCTTGCTCCTTAGTAAGATGACCAGGTCAAACAAGAGATGCTATAAAGCAGGCGGGGCTGATTGGGTTTACTCCAGTCAGCCTGCTGTGAGCTGCTCCATGGCATCAGAACGATACTGTAAGCCAATACAATTCAGTCTGAGCTGCTCTGGTGCCTCGCCCAAAGAGTTTCACCCACTTTGTATCACAAAGCGCCTCAGGAAGCAGTGCTCAGTTTAAGATGACAGAAACCAGTCATCTAAAGCCAAGAACGAAGGTGTCGGTATTAAATACTAGCACTCGGTACCAAGCCTGGTAGCTTCTCTCGGAAGTGCTCCTCTCCACTGGAAGGTAACCTGGCATGACAAGCATGTTTTACGTGCGCTAAGCCACCTGCAAGCACCATGACAAACTTTTATGATGGACAATTCCGTGACAGGAAACAAACGTAATGGGACATCCAAATTTCACCAGCAAAATCCCAGCAAAGATTTAGCTGGGAAATTATCTTAAAGGTCAATATGGAAGTGGGCCCCGAAGGGACAAGGCACCTTTAAGAACCATTCAAAGTACGAAAAAAAAACGACTTCAAGAAGATCAAGGAATAAATAACCAAAAGAGAAAACAAGCTTTGAAGTGGTCGGGTTTGTGGTGACAGAGGAGCAACCAAATGCCAGCTGGTTTCGGCAGCCTGCGCGCACTGATCCGTCCTGCGTGCCCATTCTCAGCTTCCTTCCAGTGGAAACATGAAGCTCACACAAGGCCCCGCGCATCCTTGGCACCGCCCTTCTATACATACTGCATCATGGCTCAAGTGTTTTCCATTCACAGACCTACATGTATGTTATTTTACTCTAGTTACGCTGAATTTTAAGAGAAGAGGGTGGCTAACAGCACCTCGTCTTTTCCAATCACATCTACTATAATTCTCAAGGAATGACTTTTCTCTGACGGGCTAATATACCTATTTTCCTACTGTTTTGACTGCCGTAACTCCTTCCTCCTCCTCCCTTAAATACAGCATTCACTGTATTTTAATTGAAAGGTCTTTCTTCTGCTAGCTATAAAAGGAAACCGTGATACAAAGAGCTCTCATGCAGCATTTTTAGCATATAACTGGACATTTATCATTTGAAGTTGCCACAGTTAATTGCATGGCAGGCATAGGTCATCCCACTGGAAAAGCCTGTTATTTGTAGAACAGAATGAATCCTTCAATCCTAGATAGCTTGGGACTTAAAGTAATCATTTCCAACAGAGAAAACCAGCAAATCTGAAAACTCTACACTCAGGGGCAGAAAAGCCTACCCAAGATACCTGCTTTGTTTACATATTTTTTTTCTCACTGTAATTTTTAACAAGACCTTTTACTTGATTAACAAGGAACAACCTGCTAAAATAAAATGGAACCCAAAGCTGTTCTCTTACTTACTTTGGCCACACAATTTTCAGTCTTCATAGCGGTGCTTCCTAGACATACCGTTTCCTGGTTTAAGCACAGTCTGGCACAGCTGTTGTAGGTCTGCAAAAAGATTAAAATGGTTATGATGAGAAGAACACAATTTTCTTTCAGGCACCACATTTTTGGCACAGAAACCCACAACAACTCTACCACATTTCCTTTTTCCTAAGGTGTAAACGTTTCGAACCAAAACAAACTAGTTTACAGCAAAAGCCTAAGTTGAGGGCATGCGTATCCTCTGAGAAGCTGTGTACAGTTTTATAGTTTTGAGATGCAAAGAAAAAAGGTATTTTTCTCCTCTTCTCTTCGAAATAGGAAAAAAATGTATTATCTCAGTTGTTTAGTCTTTCACAAAATGCTGCATGGCCAAACAACTAAAGCAAAGTGACTTCTACGCGCTAGTTATCACAGTGTATGTCAAATGCTACTGAACACCCCGTCTTTATCAGGTAAAAGTACATGAGGCATGAGGACAGGAGGAAGGTTATACAGAAGGGAGCAAGGGCAGACCACAGCTCACTTGTATTTAACCTTCCCAATTTTGGAAAGCTTTTCCTCATGAAGTAGAGTGTCTTATTCCCGACACATACACCAGCCTGCCCATGGGACCCTCAGCTGAGGCTGCAGATTTGGAGCCTTTGCAGAACACATTACACAGTCTCTCCCATTTTTATTTTTTTTTTTTTACACACAGCATATGAACAGTAGTTACGAAGTGGCTTAACTTTCTATTTTGGTTGATTTGGCTGTTAAAACCAAGGTGTCTGAAGAACTCGGGGGTTTCTAATGGAGGCTCACACACTCACTTTCAATATCTTTTTAATTACTACTTGATTACGCTCACATTTTCTGGTAGTAGTAGGAGTATAGTAGCACCTAAGAGCTCCGGTATTGGATTAAAACTCCAGTGCCTGTTGCCATTTACAGACAACTGCTCCCAAGCAGAAGTGGCAGCCCAAAAGCAAGCACAGACTTGCTTTGTTGCAAGAGCAGTAAGTGGGCCACAGAGAAGATGTTGCTACCTCAGTTACATGGAGAAAACCCAAGAAGCGTGTTGAAAGAGAATGAAATTTAACTTGCTTCAAAGACATTTCCAAGCGCACGAGGTGCAACACGCTAACGTTCATGCTATATTTAAGATTGCCTTAAGGGAAGGACACACAAAGACTGTGGGTGAACTGTCCGACAGTTCTCTCCCTGTAATATTCGCTGGCAACCTCTGAGGATCCTTCTTTTGGGGCTTGTTATGGATTTCTGTTTGTTTGATTTGAAAGTAACTCACCTCCAAACCTGCCGTAGGTTACAAAACCTGCAGGCAACACTAGCATGCTAAGGGCTCCTAAAGCTTTCCCTCTGCTCCAAAGCCACGTCACGGAGCCACGTTCCCTCAGCGCTAAGCACCAAACAAAATCTTCCCTTTCTCCCCTCTAGTGGATCCGTTCTGATCCGGCACAGTGCGGCCATTCCTGTGGAAATTGAGGAGATCACCATCCTTCCCACCTTACTTACAGACCCCTTTAAACCTCACCGTGAAACAGGAACAAAAGGGAGCACAGAAGCCGTATGTCCTCCAGGGCTTTAGCAGGTCATGCTTCATTTCTCAGTGAGCTCTCTAACCAGAAAACCACCGGTGACAGACAGGAATGCAGAATATCCTGGCTCCAGCAGATCTCCTTACAAGTTACAACATCGATATCTGCTGTTACTAGCAGCCAGCTAGCAATTTCTGACTCCGGATCCAGAAGGAGAAGCTGAAAAATTCAAACGCGGGGATGCTTTCAAAGTGCCGTGCAGACGAACGGCGTGCATCTTTCAGCGGGGCAGGTTGAGATGCAAACCAGGATTAGGCCACAAGCAAACACAAGTCTGATGGACTCAACTTAGCCTCTCGCAAATATCTGCCAACGTCATACAGCGATCACCCTGGTATGCACAGCACTTTCTCCTCAGAGGGAAGATCAGAATGGCGTAAGCTACTGTAAACTGCGGCTTAGCCGTGGTGGCCCAACCAGCGGACAGAAAGTCGACGGCACCTGCTTTGCGCTAACATTCAGACAATGTTAGCGAACCTCGTTTTATAGGCATCGTGTTAGTTAAATTCAACCAGATTCTGAAGGTGAAAAACCGTGAGGAGTTAATAAGATTCTTTGTTCGTTATTTAAATTTGTGTAATTTATCCCACTTATCATAAATCTCTGATCTCTTTAAGAGAATTCCTAAAATTCCAGCCGCAGTATTTCTGCACAACTTATCTGCTACCTACAGTAAATTTTACGAGGAGCCTTGACTCTAAGAAAGCTACTAACTCCGCTTTGCAGCTGAAAAGCTCAGCCACAAAAACATTCACTGAAAGCACCAGGGAAGCCTGCGTCTCCATGAACCAAACTCAGATCCTGTCAGTCTTTTTCCTCCCAAGGCAGGTATGCACAAACCTTGGTAGCAAGCCAGCTTTTTAAAAGCCGGGCTTACAACAGGCTTCCTCGCACATTTACAAATGAGAAAGAGCAGACAATCCAAATACACAATGTAAAATACTATGTGCTAAATCTAAAAACCCTAGAACGTGTTCTGAGAAGCCACTGCTCAAGAGGTGTGTGTACGTTAGGATGTGGAAACACACAATTATTCCAATGTATTGCTTAATTGTTATTATTTTCATCCACATATTACATCTGAGCGTGAGTAGCACCAACTGAATTTCCAGCACAACTCGTTCATCAAACCCCACAATCCCAGGACCGGTGACACTCAATGGAATTAGTACAGTATAAATTTAAAGCAGATAAAATGAAACACTTCTTCACACAGCAGGCAGTGAACTCCTGGAGCTTGCGCCCCAGGACACCGCAGAGAGAAACAGCATCAGCATCAGAAAAAGGAATTAAACACACTCACGGACAGGTGGTCCACAGATAACTCGGCAGAGATATCCCCTGGACATCCCTAGTGCAGGAGCAGGAGGGGAATGGAGCAGAGAGAGTGGCCAATCCTGTTTGCTCTCATTCAACAGAATCTTCCACTGACAGTGCTGGAGTTGGCACTGGATGAGCGGACACTGCGCCTGAGTGACCTGGGCATTCCCATGCTCTCAGTACCTCTCTGCCCTTTCACAACATGCCAATGATATTTAAATCACTCCTTCCCAACTTTTTCAGCCACAGAAAGGAGACAAGAACGTGCTTTTACTGCGAGAATTAACTTTTACATAGTAATTTTAATACATAAAGTTCTATGGACGTGCCAAATTACCTGATGACCATTTAGTCCTTCAGCAGCATTTTGTTTCCCAATTCAAGTAGTGGGGGGAAAAAAGAAAGTTAAAAGGAGTATGTATAACGGATTCAATCCATCAGGATGAAGATTTGAGAATAAAACAGCGATCTTCAGTTCAACATCTATTACTATGTTTGCAAAGTTACAAAGTTCTGTTCCTAATCTCACATTCTCACAGAGAATGTATTATTAGCCTTGTGGGATGAATAAAAAGGGCAAATAAGATTCATGTGCATGTTCCACAATATGTTTTAAGAGGTTTCAAGCAAAAACACAGACAAAAGCCTAGTTCTCCCTTGAAGTCCAGGAAAAAACAGAGGCAAAGTCACTCTACTTCATAGGTCTCAATGGAAACGTATGGATAAGGTTGATAAAGAAGCTGCATCTGGCTCGTGAAGTCAAGTCATGAGGAGCTGGGAGAACGTACTGTGAAGGGAGTACTATATGGCTGCCCTCTTCCAGTGCTCCTCTGCAGGCAGCAGGTACTGGCCACTGTGAGACACAAGACTACTGCTGGACACGGAGATCTGATTTCATCTGGTTTTGTTATATTGGTGTTCATAGGCGAAGATTTAGGAGTGAACAGACCTAGCTGAAAGGAGAGTGAATGTCGCTTCATCAAGTGATAATGCAGAGCCCTACATCTGATGGTGTCTCAAACTACACCGCAACATCACTATCTCCTTTCGTTCGTTCTGGTGCCTATGGGAACACTGACTAACCTGGTAGAAAACCAAGAAAATCAAAACCAGAACCAAGCCTCAGAAAAGCAAATTTCCCAAGCTCACCGTTAAAGCTTGACCCTTTCACAAATTGTATCTAATTTGCACCAAAACTGTTGAAAGTTTCTCCTCACCTTTCATCAAGAAAAGCGGTTTCCATCGCCAAGGAAAAGCAGTCTGAAACGGTAGCCTGGTTCGACACCACAGGCAGATAGCTTTGCGTTGGAGTGGTTTAATATGTTTTTATATTGCATATAAAGCATGCAAACATAAACCAGTGTGTTGAAAACTACCCTCTTTGTGGAAGCCAGCTGTAATTCTGAACAAGTTTTCAATTTTCACACTGCTGCTAGGGTAAAACATTTTAAAGAGTTTAATTTTTACCATGGCTTCAATGACACGAGATTATCTAACAAAGTAATGGTTAATCAATAGAGGGTTTAGTTGTCAGGTGAAACATATAACACACTAAAAGGGATTGATTGCAAGGCTCCTCCTTATTTACGGGGAGGTATATATTTAAAATGACACAAACTTGTTACCAAGCTGCATTCCTTTAACCTTGCAAAAGCCGTTTGAGAGCAGTGTTAAGCAGCCCTATAGCAAAACAAGCTCTAATGAAAAAAAAAAAATCCAAACATCAAACAACCCACCCCTACAAATATATGGCAGCACCAAATCATGTCAGAAGCAGGGGAACCACAAAGCCGTATTCACGCTCAGCCGAAGGCTTAAAATGCCACAGAGACGCTCGACTATGGTTCACTAAAGATAGAGCTGTATCTGATCTCATTCCGTAAGTGTCTTTGGTTACATTTTTCTTTTTAAAGAAAGTCCGATCCTGCTCCTTGACATAAACACATAAACATTTCTTCACTTGTCTGCGCAGCTCTGAATGCCAACCCGAAGCCTCGAACCCCAGGCAAATTCTGTGTCTGTGTGCGCGCGGCTTTTTCGCCAACTGAAATTCATTTCTTTGGCCATTTATTCCGAGAAACCCCAGTCCCTGAACAAAACTCCACTTTTTAATAGAAGCTGCAACCCAGGAGTTCAATAAGATTCCCCCCCCAATAGTTAATAATTACATGATTTATCAGAGAAAGATAACACTAATAAAAACACAGCAAAAAGACAAAACCCATACCCTCCCTTCAAGTAATTTTCAGGGAAAAGATTATTAAACTGTTCTTTTTGAACAAGGGCTTTTGCAGCTAAGCACAAATTGCCAAACGGTAGAAAAAAAAGTTATTAGACTCCGAAGAATTCAGCAGAAGTGGGAAGTTATATAAACAAATCACTCCAGCAGATTTGGAAAGATCGCTTTCATCTTACTTAGAGTCTTAGGAGATTTGCATTAATTACCCTTTAAAGGTCTTTCACATGGACTATTTAAAATAAATGCAATTTATTTATTTATTTCAAATGAGGTGCTTCTTCGGAAAGAATTAAGTAATCTCAACAAATTTAAAAACGTTTTTATAAACAGGTAATTAAAAAGAAGACTAGAATTAAGTCAAGCTGTAAGACATTACCCAGGATTCGCCGTGTCTTAAGACAAAATTTTTGTTATCCCTATGCCAGCCTTGGGAAGGATAGTCTCCACGGAAAGTCATAAGACAAAATAAAGACCAGCCGAACAAAAAACTACATCATTTACAGGATTTTCCCTAAAGCGCAGTTTGTCATATTGCAATTACACCTTGCCGACTGCGAAAGCCAGAGTCCTTAATATTGCCACTAGAGGGAAGACGTGTCTCAACACATGGCAGTGGTAGTTGGGGAGTGGGTTTTCTTGAGCAATTACCATAACAAAGCTCCCTTGGCTGTGTGTACCTTCTAATTACTCAGTACAATTAAAATGACTTACCTAAAACAAACAGGGGAGGAAAATAAGGGTCCCTAAAACAAAAAAACCTCAAGACAATACAAACAAAAAAGCCTTACTCCGATCTGCCTGTTATCTGAAATAGCATTAAAGCTGAAGAGCTTTTTTTTCTCCTCATCCATCAATGCACAGAGGGGGGAAACAAAAAAAGAGTATGTCACAATGCCCAAACACCATGGGGTTGTTCTGCGACGTAAAAAGCATTAAAACAAACAAAAACAAAGAGCAAGGAGAACTAGATCACTTGTTAAAGAAAAGAGGGGGGAAAAAAAAGAAAAAGGAAATGTCGTGGTATTTAGCCATCTGGTAGCTGCTTGAAAACAAATTGTCCTCAAAAGAGCAGAAATACAGTATGTCTACTCGCAGTTCACTGGCTTATGAATCAGACTCTTCTTTTTTTCCTTGTTTTGTGGCTTGTTTTTTAATACACACACAGTCAGGTTATACTTCTGTGCCGCTGCTGCTGCATTCACCTCCCTCTTGTCCCACTGTGCAAAGATAACCATGGTAATCCCAATCAGATCCGGTTATTCCAACTTGGAAGCATTATTCGCAGTTTTTTGGGACACATCTTGTTGGGCCTGTTGTTCAAAATCCCCCAAAATATTCTTTTTTTTTTTTCCTTCCCCCAACAGCTACTTGCTGATTTTTAAGCCCTTAAATCTTTCATTTGATAAGACACGTCATTAAGGAAAGATGGCAGCCAAGTGATTTTTCTTTCCATTGACAATTTGTGACATTTTTCCAGCCGCGCACAAGGTGTTGAAAACCTGGCAGCTGTTACCTCCCGGGATGAAGCTCCTTTTTTATCCTCCCCTGACAGTTTAACTCAATGGGTCAGCACCTTTAAAGACTGCAAAGTACCACTGAAGTGGATGGAGGCTTGAATTACTGCTCCCTCCCTAATCAATGTAAACCCTCACTGCAGGTGAAACTCTTCATCTATAGAGGTGCATGGGGGAGGAAAATGTAATGCCCTGAGCCAGATGGTTTTCATCTTGTTTTTTAAAGAAGAAAGGAACAAGCTAACAAGGGGACAGCTACTTTGTTAGCTTCTTGGCCTCTCTCATGGCTTTGGATCCCCAGGGTTCCAGCCACACAAGAGAAAGAATACAGAAAAACATAAACACTTAAAGAAATATAACTAGGGGGCTGGCAACACGCTGCTTTCAAAGAGTTGAGAGCCCTGTTCAGCGCTTTATTTATCACTGCCCACGTTCTTCGGATGGTAAGTGGACATGGACACAAAGGGCAGGGGGGAGCAGACAACACTTGCAATTTACTCAATTACAGAGGAATGCAGAAATGTGGCGGGGTGACAGATCCCGATTAGCACTAGTGCTGAAAGAGCCCAGTGGCCTTTCTGCCACAAGGCAGCGTTCCCATTGTAACTTAGACTCTGGCACAACCCGCCCTGGCTTGGTTTTTAAACCACACAACACAGAGTGTTGTCACAGAGGAATGGAAATGACTGTTGTTTGAAAATTTTAAAAAATTAAACAAAGAGTAATCTTGATATTAAGACTAAGGATGTACTTCTAGCAATTTCAGGAAGCTTTTCAACCCGCAACTCCTTACTAGCAAGCATTAATGCTTACTAATAGGGAGTACTTATGTACTTACATTAATGCTTACTAGTAAGGAGTACTTACTTTACTCATGCTTACTAAAGAAGCATTCATGTTGTCAAGGGTAACTTGACAGACCAGGTACGTCCTGCCTCGGCCAGCTCTCCAACAGAAGCCGAATTTCAACTGCAGCATCTCTTCCCTGGAGGGAGGGAGGAAAGGAAGGTGGGAGCTGAAGGACCCTCACTCCCTCCCCACCTTCCTCACCAGTCAAAAAGAAGGCTTCAACTCTGCGTGGCAGCAATACTTTGAGGAGGAGAAACACGCCTGGAGAGGAGCCCTAGGCAGTGGGATGAGACCACCAGCGGGAAGTAAACAGTGGGCGGTTGCTACTTTTTGCCTTTCCTCTGCTCTACCTTCCTTAACCGCTTTCTGCTTCTTACGCTTTGCTGGTGCATGGGCTTTAAACTCTTAAGATCAGACTGTGCCTATCCTAACTCTGAAATAGCGCCCAGAGCACGTTTACATGTCATTTTACAAAATGATCTCAAATCCGTATGAGTGACTTGAGGTAATATTCTGTGCCAAAATGGTAAGCGGGAAAACGCTTGAAAATGCTAAGGGGCCTGTGGGAATGGGGTAACAGACAGGGATTTTTTTTTCCCCTGAACTTCCATCTGGAAGCTTACAGAAAGACAGCAAGAGTCCAACGTGAGGTTTGCAGGAGGTACAGCACGGCAGCCTTGCTGCTGCCAGCATTTCCCCACAAGGCACCTTCACCCACAGACAAACCACAGCAGCAAAAGGCACTTCATTACTGCTCCGCCAAAGAGAAGGGAGGGAGGGTTTTAAACAACCTGCATTGTGCCCGTCTTCTTTAAAAACCAGCGGGGTAATCAAGTTCAGGGCAGCCCCGGACAGCTGCCCTGTGACCTATTCATGCTGACCCCCACTATTCATCACTTTCCCTAGGACGCTGAGGGCAAGCTCCCGGGGAGTGACCACCACAATAGACAGATACGAGCCAACAATAATACGGTTCCTGCAAAAAAAACAGATGGCACCGCAATAAATTTACAAATCTGCATTCATGGCTCTGTTAAAAACACCCAGAAGCTAAAAGGCTGGAGGGGCCCCCAGAGAGCTTCCCCTTCCCAGTTTCTAAAGGCCAGCTCTCTCCCCAAGACTATTGAGCTCGTGTTCTTCATAAATGAAGAATGGAGACGTAGCCCTTAAAATAACAAATGTCTGACCTAATCAATCTAGTGTTTGGGTCTAACGCTAAATGATAGGCACTGAAAACTAATTACGTTTTTTGGCAAGGAAGTTGAATTAAAATGGAAACACACAGGTTAAAAAGGCACTGAAGCATTTGCGAGTCCCTTTGAAAGGGCGGCACACACACACACACACGCTCACACGCAGGGCTTGAAACAGGAACCTGATTCAATAACTCATGCATTTATTTTTAAAATGAATCAGATTAGTCCCATGTGTGACCTGCCGGTCCATCTGCATGAGCTGGACTTAATGGGCACTCTTCTCACGCTTACTTCAGTTTGAAGTATGAGAGAGATAAATTTAGTTTAATTTTCAACAGATCAAGCTATCCATTTTCCAAATGGACCATCTGGATCAGCCTATTAAAATTAATTTATAACTTTGCAGTGTGAAAATTCGTTTGTTAGCTTAAATAAAGTTGCCAAAAACTTTTGCCACTTGTCGTTGTTTTTGCCGAAGTCTGTTTTCATACTATGATTTTCAGTTTACCCCTTCCAAACTTAATTTTGTCAGTTCAAGCATTCAACCCGAACTGAACATTTGCATCCTTACTTCAAAGTCTGTCACAGCTTATATCTTTTCACTGTTCCTGCTGACAGGGTCAAGTTCTTTGCCTTTTTCTGTTTCCATTCCTAGTGCTGATCTCCATGTCTCTTCTGCCTTGCTGCCCCTCACGCACCTGAGAGCGGCCATACCTCCGCTTCCAGCATGCCAAGGACACGGCTCCACTTGTTGAGGCTTCTGAAGATATCCTTCTCCAAAATCATTTTAATCAACAGAGGAATGACATTTCTCCTAGAAGAGGTCCAGAGCACTGAGCAACGGGTGTTTAGCCCTTGCTTACAAATTCAGATGCTTAAGTAACCATTACACCTCCTTATTACCTCCACTTTCTGGTATGTCTGCTCACAAACCCACCTGAGAAAACATGTATAGGTAAGGCTGCATGCCAGCACCACAAACAAGGCAAGGAAAGGGTGACACACCTTTACTTAAACTTGTCAGCAGCTGAACATGCCAAGACATCATACTTCCCCTGCAGTGGTCTGGTACACCTCATCACTTTTCTACAACTAATCAAGAAAGTACTAATTATGTGGACACTTCCGTTGGAAAGACCATTTAAGTAAGCAGGCTTCTCGTCTACCCACACAGACACATTCAGTTCCTCTGTGCACATAGGTCCATGTTCCCCAATAATGAAATTTTAACAGTGGTGTCTTAAGGGAGGGACAGAAAATATGAAACTGTACACTCAGTATTTACCAAGAAAGCATCTTTCCACTAAGGCAGAAAGCACTTTCTGTGTATTACTGCTTTGACAGTATTTGCAGGTCAAATCCTTTTGGTTTTACAAAGTGTGGATAGATGTAAGTCAGGGTAGCCACTCTGCAGACCTTCCTGTAGGAGAAGCAGATCTTCCCAGTAAGTACCGCTCTACTCACGGATTGTAAGTATATTGCACATGGCTGCTTACATGTCTGATTTCTGCAACTAGAGTTGGAAAACTCCCCACTGCTTCTTGTCCATCACTAGTAGAGAAGAGGAGCAATCTGAGCTTCCAAAATGCTCAGACAGCTTTATTTATGCCTACATAAAGAACCAAATTTCCTTCTACAACAGGCACAAAACCATGTTCAACCACCTCCTACGACCTACTCAAGAGAGCGCTTGCTTTCAGACTCCAACTTGGCCACAAACACTGTTCTCAACACAAAAGGCCCCAGATAGCAATCAGAAGGCCCAAGGATTTTGTCCTGCATCTGTCACTGTAAAGACTGGACAGAAAGATGGAGACTGATACATCCCAAAAATATCCTGAAACACAGCTGACCATCTTCGACAAACAATGTCCAGGTGAATTATTTCCAATATGAAATATTTGGACAGTACAAGTGGATTTTTAGGTGTATTCTTGGTATCTAGTCACCTTGGTTATGATGAATTGTGAGCCTGTGGGAAAGACAGCTTTCCCTGGACGTGAAGAATACTTCCGCAGATTGAAATACAACAGAAGGGAAACCCAACTCAAGAAACTGTACCTTCTTGATCTGTATAATACTGCTTGTGAATATTTGTCACCTCCTCAATCCGTAATCATGAGGAAGGACCCAGTGTGATGAGAAGGCACACAAAACAGCTCACCCATGTTCCTTTTGACTTAACATCTCTTATTAGGAACCTTTTCTTGGAGAAGAGACATACACCTTTTCTTGTTGAACCTGAAGGCTCTTCATCAGTAAGATAACTCTAGGATGAAAAAACCCAAACCCCAAAAACATGGTTTTCTGGTGTGCTCGGGACCTTGGTGGTTATCCTGGGGATACACAGTAGGGACCTAGTAGCTTTGCCCTCTTCCTTTAGCTCTCCCTGTTGGTGGATAAATGCCAGAAATATTTTAAGTTTGGTGTAATGTATTTAAACAATTCTACAGGGTAATTTTTCTCAGTCTCCCTCATTATCCGAGCATATTGCCTCTCGTCTAAAAGACTTACATGGACTATGTCTGCTAGATGGACCTGTCTTAGCCACACGTAGTTCTTTACAGAAAAACCTACTCCCACAAAATCAAACACTCCTAACACAATACATTATTGAAAAAAAAACCCAACATCACCCTCCCAAAACCAACAACTCTGAGCACAATCAGACTATATTAGAAAGATATTTCTTCCTTTACTATGGTTCTGACCCACTTTTGGAAACAGTGACAGTGGGGCAGCGTGGTACCACACTATTCCTCTGCCTGAGACGGCTGCTCCTGTGGCTGAGCTGCAGAAGGAAACGTGCCAATTCCTCAGCTGTTGCAACGTGTGGCCTGGGGTATTCACTTCAGTCACCTTCATCAATGGTTCTCCTCTGATACACCAGGCAGCAACCTTGGGCAGCTGAGGCACGAACACATTTTTCTTCTGCTGCCTGAAGGTTGCAGTGGGGAGAAGGAGCAAGGTGAAAAGGGAACTGAAATCACTGAATCCAACTTAAATCCCCCAGAAATCACAAACCAGACTCCCTTTGTTGACCATGGGGATCTTAAAAAGTGATTCTTTTGAACTGGTAAGAAATTTGCTTTACTATATATATAAAAGGCAAAGAGATTATGTTTTATCAGATCACCCTTTCTCCTTTCTACCTATTAGTCATTTATACGAGTACAGAAGAAACAAGAACAGGTCATTTTTCAGGTTATTAACCTGGACATCACCTCCAAGAAAATTTACCTTCAAGGGCAATGAAAAGCCTAATTGTTGTAGAACACCTTGAGACTCTTGGTCTGAAGCTAGGCAAAATATACTACAAACAAGACAGGAACGATTACAGAAGAAAGGGCTGAAGAGGTCTTGATGAACACCAAATAGAGAAAGCTAAAACTAGAGAGTCACAGCTGACTGCACTGTAAGAAGCCTAGATTTCTTTAGAAAGAGTCATCAAACCCTCCTGAAAGCTAAATCTCTACGTCTGATTTTCCTGGGTACAATGTGACTTGTTCAAAGAAGAAAAGAAAGGATTTCCATGAGCACAAGTCAGCCTTCAGCTTCCAGAAGCATTTAAGGATTCAAACAGCTAGAAAGTTTTATTGCATTTTTAAAGAGACTGATCACATACCTGTCTAAGTGAATTCTTCTCGGGAATGATCTTCCTAGGGGGCTCATCATTATTACAGTCTTCTCTCTCAGAGGAATTCTGTGAAAGAAAGTAAGCTTTAATTCAGTTCTTATCCCTAATATTACTCTGTGAGGAGAAAAGAAACAGAATATTTGCACTACACCGGCTGTAGAATTTTATGCATACGTATACCGGAGGCTAACTTGTACTTTCAAGCCAAACAGCTTGTTATGGCAGAGAAAGAATTTCTCCTCCTCAACACAACAATGCACCACTGTGCAGGTATCTATTGAAGAAGCTTGTGCTTGGGGATTTACTCTGAAACTACCCATAACTTTGAAAAGCTGAAGTGGTGGTTGGATCAGCATAGCAACACCAGTGCTCCTGAACACCACACACTAACTACTGAAAACAGTGGAGCCTGTTAAAAGCAAAAGGTTGTTAATGGGTCCAACTGTTGTTCTCTGTGCACCTCTGCTTTTAATCTGCCTTCCAATTATTAACTGCACTGAGTCTGCTTGGCTGCTGAAAGTCATAGAGAAATGATGACAGAGCTAAATTCTGGTGAAAGAGGCTGTCAGGAGAACCTTCCAGAATCAAAAAAGGATAGGTAGCATATGATATTATGGCTATATTTTTCACTCCTGACCTCTGACTCTACATAGATGTACAATTCCTAGAAAGACTGAAGCTCTAAAACCTAAGCTGCCATCTCCAAAAAAAGAGCATCAGTGAGACCAGAGAAGGTGGACAAGAGGAAGTAAGAGGGCTTTGTCAGCATGAGTAAGAAAGACCACCAGGAGACTTTTGTCCCATTAACCTCATGATTAAAACCGATTATCACTTGCTTTAGAGTAAAGACAGGCTACAGTTTCCTCAAGACAGAGTCTGTAGCAAAAATTTGGTGAGAAATTGCTGGGTACCTAGGGAGAACCCTGTCCTTGCTGCCAAAGGAACTGACAGCGTGCGTTCCTTTGCATGGGTTCAGCCACTGCGCTGACAGAGTAACGACAGCCAGCTTTGGGGGAATCCCACACACATCTGAAATCAGTTTGATCACCACAGTATCCGTAGCCTTAGGCCATATTCCCACGCATTCAGTAGTGAGCAACTAAACAGGTTTTAAAGAGATACAGAAAAACTGCTCAGGGAGAGCTCTGCCAGGAAAGGGGTGGTTTCCCACTCACTTGCAGACAAGCTCAGGAGTGCGTATATTAAGGCAGAAGTTTGCATTCTGTACCTCTCCCCACCTCGTCCCCCAAATAACCTGTCCTTTGCTGAGCACGACTCTGCCCGGCTCCTCGCAGAGCCAGCTTCCAGCCCAACACCTCAGGAGACAGACGTGGCATCTGTTGGCAGAGGAGGAGCTGGGCCCTGTGAAGAGCCAGAGTGGCAGGGCTCGCAGAAGGCAGGCAGGCTGCGGGAAGCCATCAGCAGAGCAGTGCGCTCGCGTGCCCACTGCAGTGCTGCGTGAGCAGCCGGGGTCTGCGGGGAAAGGGAGGAAGAGGTACGGCCAGAAGCTGTTTGCTGAGAGGTGAAGAGGGAGAACACAACAACAAAAAAAACCCACTTGGGGTGTGATAAACCAGTCGGGAGGATGATTTTTCTTTTTTTTTTAAAACAAGATATAGAACTTGCAAGGCACTGTGACATCTGCGATGCTGTAACCAGGGTTTTATAATGGAAATCAATCCTAAACAGGCCTGATAAATCGCTGTAAGAGGCAAGCTTTTAAAAGTTTTCATGTGAGGTCTCAGCCAGGACCAAGTTATTACATTAAATCCAGCTTAGAAAGGACTGTGATCGTAAAAACATACACCCTAGAATCACATATCTCCAAAAAGAAAGGTCAGACATTAAAGCCGCTCTTTTCTGCTCATGAAACACAGTTCAGTAAGTGGTTAATTTAAACCAGGACTTTAATTTTTGTGCTTTGGAGAAAAAGACCAAGTGTGAGAAACATTAAGGGTCTGAGATGACTTACTACACGTTTCCATGAAATGCATTTTGCTGGGGGGGGCGCGAGGGGCTTGTTCACTATTTCTGGATGCTTTTTCAACATCCACCCCCTTCCCTACACTAAGTGCCAAAACGATTTCCCCTTCCAAATAATCAACAGTGAAACCTTGCCTTCTTCTCGCCTTTCAAAGCCATTAAGGCTCCTTCTTCAAAGAAACATCAAAAAGCATGAAAATCAGTGCTGCTGGTGAGCCGTCAGCCCTTATTTTGAAATTTCTAGTTACTGCAAAGCATCAAGTTATCTACTTTTTCTTTAAGCTGAGCATCTAATTTTAAGAGCAAGCAGAGGACCATTTTGCATTCATTATCTTTATAGGTGGCAAGGCTAAGAGGTTGGCTGAACAAAGACCAGACAAAGACTGCCAAGTGCATATGGTGGTTCACAGCTTGGCGTCTCCCCATTCTACAGCACCAACACAGCAGCTCCGATCGCAGACTATTAAAGAGGAGCGCTGCTCGTGCACTTTTGTCGGCAAGTAAGTTACGCTTGGTGAAGACAGAATGACTGGAAAGCAGTACACTTTAGAAAAAGCACAGATGTTTATAACTCCCGCTCATTTCTCAGGAACAGGCAACCCGTCAATCCAGGTGCAGGTACAAGACCCTGCGTATTTCAGGACTAACTGTAGCTGCGTGGAAGGGAATTTCACTTGATAGGGCAACACTAGGCCATGGCCACGGGAAAAGCATAACGTAATGGACTGAAACGGTACATCTATATCTTTCTCCTTGACGAACAAGGTGGGAGGAGGGATAAACACGTGCGAGGTCAGAATAAGGTTTGCTTCAGCAGGACTTCAGCGATGCTCTCGGCCGCGAGAGAGGCAGACAAAAAGAGGAACCGCTCTGAGCACCCTCTCGTGGTTCCCGAAACGCACATCTTGGGCACAGGCCTGGAAAGAAGCATTTGGCATCCAGACGGTAAGTTGGGTGTACTCACTGGGAATATTAAGGATCTGCAGCAACTGTACTTGATACGTAGTAGGGGAATGATGGAATTTGTTAGGGTGAAAGAAGTGAGGAAAACCAGGAAGCTGAAAAGCCATACAAGCTCCCTTCCATCAGGGACAATTTTTACATCTGGCAGGCAAGCCTTCTGTCTGGGCTAAAGCCGGGCTGGCCAGAGGCATTTGCGCTTGCGTGCAGGGGTCCTTCCTTTTGAACAAGTACAAACTGGATAAGAGGAGAAGTGCTCAAGTCTCCAAAGCACAAACTGATCTATCTTGGTGAGGTAATACTGCCTTCCTCCCAGGCTCCTTTCCACAGACGGGGAAAAGACCTTTTTTCTTTGCCCAAGGTCACACAACGACGTGGGCGTGTTGGGAAGAGAGGCCAGGGAAGCCAAGCTCACAGTTCTTGTAACCTCCCAAATTTCTCTCTAGCAGGGTTTTCCTGTAAAGGGGCTCTGCCCTCCACAGCCGGTTTTTCCCAAAATGGCTACTGTCTGTAACGAGATCCTTTTAAACCTGATTTGCATTGAAAACTTCAGCCTGTAATTAACAGAATATAATTCCATGGCAGATTGTCTTAAAGACCACTATGAAATTATTACTGTTTAACTCTCCCGGTGAAGCCTCCTCCACCACTACACACACCATGCTACACCGCAGCCGAAATCCCTAGACTGAAGCGTTTGATGGGAGATGACACGCAGTATTTTGTGTACACAGCCCAGCAAAACACCGCTGGGAACGAGATAGAATACACAGAGAAACGCACTCCCAGGGACTACCAATTGGGCAGAGCTACCTTTAGTACCGCCTCGCTCGTCGTGGTGGAAAAAGAAGCCCTGCCAACTGGGGGAGGCTTTCTTTGGTGCTGTTCTGCCCTCCGCTAATTATAAAAGAGCACAGACGCAGCCTTTTTCCAAGGGCGGGGAGGTGGGGGTGGGGGAGAAGCGTGCGTCTATGAGAAGAGCGCAACTATTTTTTATGCTTTCAAATTCTTAATCCTGTTTGGAGCTGTCAGTGGGGGTTAATGGAAGCCTTGGATAGGAGAATTCCAATCTGGTTGGCAGATGGATAGGTTGGTTATAGCTGCATAACTATGTCTTGCCTGCAGGCACAATTCAGAACACTGTTAAAGCAATATAAAGTCTCTGTCAAGCTGAACCATTTGGATCAGTAGCAAGGAGAAATAATAATAAAAAAAGGAGTTCATTTCTGGGCCTTGCGCGTTTATGCTAGTATGCAGAAACTGATTAATTGTCATCGTGCGCTGGTCTGCTATACCTCGGATTTCTACTTCTGGAGTAGATTTTGCATGCTAATATAATCATTCTCCCTCTTGAGACATTAGCAAATAATCAAATGAAAAACAGGATCATAATTTACTGAGATTCGGGCAATTCTCTATGCAAATTTGACTTGTTATTGCTGCTGCCTCGTTAATCTGAATGCCTTTGACAAACTCCTTTGATTTATGAACTCATGACAACTCCAATGTGTATATATTTTGCTAGATTGACATTATCATTAAGAGTGGGTGGACTGAGCTCACATGAATGGCTGATTTTATTCGCTGGTGTCTGCTGCTCAACAGCTGAGCATCTCCTTCTCACAAAGCCCCTGAGCGCCAGGCTCTTCCCATCTACCCATCCATTCATCATCTCGATGTTAATTGGCCCAGGCTTTAAGCAAATTTTCAACACGATTTAAAGGCACGATGACACTGATTACTGACCCTCTGCCATACGGTGCCTATTGATTAACCTGACAGAGATGATGAGCTTGAGGGAAACTAGGTGTGTGCGGACCTCGAGGGAGGAAAAAAAATAATATATTGTTTATGCAGGCAAAACACTTGTCATTATCCCAAAGGCCAGAATTTGTGCTGCACTGGCCCTTAAAACACACTATTGCTTTAAACACCTGCATCCAATACAGAAAATGCTTGCTTGCTGTGGAAAAATGATTACAAATTTGATGTCATGTGCAGTCTGTATTTTAATCGAGTTCCCTGATAAATAGACCCCCTCGAGCCAATCAAGTCTCGCTCTAGCCATCGCATGCGTATACATCGGTTCTGAACAGAAGCCTGGGCAGGGTGTGCTTTTAGTGGTATCAGCAGATCCAACAGTGTGTAGGAAATCTAGTTGGGTATTTCAGGTCTCTAAGCAAATAATACGGTGGGAACACAGTGTCCAAACACTTACAATAAACGTTTCAAGGGCAAACTGGAAGCCAGACGTAGGTGTCTTGGCATTTCTGTTGCCACATTAAAACAGAGGCTTTAGCACACACCAGCGAAAGAGTGCATTTCCCCTTTTCCCATGCAAACTGTTGATACGACCTGACCCTCCAAAGTGCATCGAGTGAACACAGCATTTTATCAGAGCTTGAAAATAACTGACATCCTCTTTCATGCTTCTTGAAGTGTCCCTGCGCTGCACTTGGTCCTCCTCACCAAGGACGGACGGGTACTGTCTCGGTCAAGAGGGAGCCACTGAACAAAGTAGGTACATCAGCATTCTGCCTGCAGACTGGTGCTATAGGAAAGGAAAAGGAAGCAGAAGGCCCGTTTCACCCCCGCCCAGCCCCAGGTTAAGCCTGTCAGTCAACGCACACCATTCTTTTCCCAATTCGAGCCAGCAGCCTGCCAGCACTCAGGATACTTCTCTTGTTTAGGAGGGAGAGGATTTGGAAGGGAGGGGGTGTTGCCCTGAGATGCTACAACATTAGTTGTCTGCTAGCCTGCATCACTTTCTTGCAGAAAACAGGACAGGGCATCACCGGGTAAAGGGATGGAGAAATCCACTGCAATTGCCTGATGCCCATGTCAGCCAGAGTGGACTGAAAAGTAGAGGGGGGTGGAAAGGAGAAGAGAAAGAGAGAGATGTGTGGAAATAAGTACCAGTCTAAGACTAGAGGCACAGATAAGCCTTATGTTCCCTTTCCAATAACCTTTGTAAGTGATAGATGAGTCCAAGCCCATTGTTATCGTTAAGGGACTGTCAGCATCCTGATTTTATAAATGCTGTCTGTCAGTTTATAAATATCTCAGCCATTTCAAACAGTGCTAGGATGAATCCTGGCATGGCCAATGTCAGCCTGAAAGCAGTATTACTGTTAAAAAAATATATGGGTCTAACATCCACTAAAAACATTTAAAAATAGCTTCTCCTTTTTCTCCTATCATGAGGCCCAAAACATTCAAAATTTGTGCTTATTTGGCTAGTCACTACAATATAGAAAAGCGGTCCTTAACACTGGCAATGTTCTTTGAGAAAAACAAGTATGAGCACTGCGAGTTTGAAGGCAATTCTCCGCCTGTTTGGTAGATAAAACAAAAATGACAGCTGCAACACACAGGGAGATCCACAGCAATGAAAATGCAGAGATAAGTATCAGAGCCCACTCCTCCTTGTCATTTGGTGCTCCGAACATTCACCGAGATTAGATCCTTCCAGAGAACACCATAAATTGCAACGCGTAGGCACGAGGGGGCCACTTCAACCCCGAATGGAGGCACCGGCAAGTTTCCCAGCTCTTACAGGTTTCAAGTTAAATGGTACTTTTGCAAGGAGTTAAACATCAGGAGGACAGAAGGAAAGCACAGAAAAACTGCAACCTGCCTTGCAGCAAACGTATCAGCAAAGGAAGGGGAATGAGCTACACTGGCCTTCCAGTTCAGTGCCTGCTTTGCAGACTGGTAACTGTGTACCACAATTATATATCTGTTATCCTGTTAGCTGCACAGAATCCTGGCTTTTATAAACACCCCATGACAGACACTTCTCTACACCCAATCCAGACGTTTGTGCGGTGCCTAAAGAAATGAAGTTCAAATTCATGCTTGAGCAGCTCAGGTACCTACTACAAGATAAATTCTTAAAATTGAAGCTCTGACAGCAGTGAAAATGGAAAAGCACAACACTGCCCCTCCAACCAGACACACACACGCATGTTCACGTGAGACCCAGTTTGGTCTGCATCTACGCTAATGCTGCCGACGGTAACAGAAGTTTCAACAACCTCTTTTGCAGTTGAAAGCCAAGACAATATCCCGGTTTTTACATCTGTAGAATGGATCCTTCCTAATTTTTTATTCAAATTGATAATTAGGAAAATACACAATTTCAAAGCAATAAGACTTGATAATAAAACTTCATGACCTCAAGAAGAGTGGCTTATCAAGTTATTTCACTTGGTAATTATTGGTTGGTTATAAAGGGTAAGTTAAGGGTGCAGGGAGTCTTAGCATTACTAGAACAACCGTAAATTCACTTTGATGTTAAAATACCACATGCCAACATAAATATCAAAGATACGATGAACAGCCGCGTTTTGAAGAGCATGAATCTAGTTGTAATTAAAAAATAAACAGAAATCCAGGTGCTGGGAACAAGCCATTTAGGGAAATTTTAAAAAGCTAGCTATGCTTCATACACATTTCTCAAATGAGAGCGAGAGAGACAGAGAAAGAGAGAAAATATGGCTAATGAGAACAGCCCTTCCACATTCCCCGGGAAGCAGCCCTGCTTAACATTTCTGTTCTGTGAATTTAAGAGAGTCAGCAGTGGTAAATTTGTTTTTAATATTCAAGCTTTCAAGCCTTGCAAGCTAGTTGGCCAATGGCCCTTTCTATTCCAATGTTTGTTGGTGCCTTATTTACACAAGCATTACATCCGGAGAGCCTTTGAATATAATTTCACGTGGATTAAGGGAAGAACATTTGCTTCTGCTAATCAGGACATCTGGTTATTTTTGTAACTCACAGACATCTGCATTAGGCAGTTCGACTTCCCTATTCCTCATAACAAGGTTAGAGCTTGAGAAGCCTCAAGGACCTCTAGCTGAATTTTATTATTTGCATTTTTTTTTTTCAGAGCCAGGTCTGTTTCAGAATTTCTTTTCCTAAATAGCACAGATCGATCAGCACCTTCACAGGTATACACATGCTTTTATAGCCTGCGCTTTCTACGCATGATTTTATAGCGTACATCTTGTACTCCCAGATTTTATAGCAGTTCAAAGCTATGTACATCTTTTTTAAGGAACAGAAAGCTCTTATTCCCAAAAAGCATGGATGAAAACATCCAATTAACCTTATGATGCACATAATATGGGTATATTTCCAAACATCCAACCAGGCCACTTATATAAGACTGGTGTCAGGACCTGTTCTGAATGTGGTTATCGCTATGCTTTGGTTTGTCTCTTACAAGCAGCTTATACCGCAGATCTGCTCTCCGCGCTGAACAAAACGGTGTCCTGCCCTTTCTGTTCTCCAGGACAACCTTTAAGATTTCTCCAATCTTTTAAATTCTTGCTCGAATTCTTCTTTAAACAGTTTCAACTGAGGTTAATATCTCTTCCAGACTACAGAATGGTAGGGCACATACTTCAGGGAGAGGGATTTCACATGCAACAGAAGCTTTTTAAAGAAGAACAGAATCAATCAGGGCTCGGCTCTCGCTTCTTTGTTGCTTTCATTTTGCTACATTCCTTTCACAAAAATTCATTTTCAACACTCATCCCAGGGTGTTAAAGTACTGAAGTTTGAAATCACGCACCCTCATTCTCAGCTCATGGGATTCTTCCCTCTTCCTCACAGGAATCACGGCTTTTATCAGTGCTTTTGTGTGCTGGAAGAAGATGTGGGTTTATTTTTTCCCCTACATGTAAGGGAGGGGGGGAGGAGGGAAGCACAAAGTCAGCTTTTACAGGCTCTGAATGTAAGCCAATACCCAAAAAAGATGTCAAAAACATATTTCTAGTACTAACAAGAGTTAGCCAAAGCCAACGGATCCAGGGAGAGGTTTTTAAAACTTTTTATTTATTAAAATACTCTAGATACAGATTAACTTTCTTTGTACAATATTTATTATGACTTCATCTGCATAGGAGCTGCAAGTGCTCTGCGAAATAGGTTGTAAAACTGGCCAGTTTCGCTGTAGTTTTCACGTCCTTCTTGAAGCCTTATTTTCTAACATTTTATAACTACTTCTTTCAAAGGACCACTGCCATCTCACCATAAAACCCCTTCCCCTCCCATCTCTGGTCATTGCCTACACTTATTATTTTGATTTTTTTTTTCCCCAGAACCTCTCATTCTGAGCTTTCCCGCCATCTAGACAGAAAGGCCTCTCACACCCCTTCCTTAGAGACCCCAGCTTCCTCGCTCCCAAACACTCAACCACGCAATCCCACTCCCCTCACTATACTCTTTTATGCTTTTCTTCTTGGGTTTTTTTCCTTCCAATATTTCATTGCAGTACAGGAAATACAAAACAAAGGTGTGAAGCAGAAGTTAAGTTGTCCACCTGAAGTCAAAACGTCAGAAACATATTCCGTGTCTTACACTGTGTTTTTAAGGAACAGTTCCTCTCAAAATAGTGAATGAAAGCAGCTCACTTGTTTAAGGAAAGGGCTACCCAGTGATGCAGTGTTAGACTGACATGAGCTCATACCATACTGTTTACACCACAGTACACAGAAGCACCCATATCTTTATATCTTAAGACAAGGTGAGCCAGGTGACCCTGCAACCAAAGCGACCTGGTTTTGAATCTCAAACAGGTTCAATTACCTACAGAGTCACCCCAAAGCAGTTCAGGCAACATAGCTCCACCTCCCCGACATGCCTCACAGTAGTAATTTGTCCATACAGGCAGGCCACAGTATTTTTTCCAGCTTCCAAAGCTACACTCATTACAGAAATCATCATCCACTACTGGATCATGGGGCAAATTTAACTTCCAATACATGGTGTGTTCACTTCCATATAGTGCTGCTGAAAAAACCCATTTCCAATATAAAAAAACCCCAACATGTGAGTCTAAACATGTCCCAACCTTCCATCACATCACGCAAAAATGTTTATAATCTTCCAGTAACAGAACGGCAAATCACAGATCGTAATGTATGGCTAGCAAGCATCGCAGCCCTGTAACACCTACAGCCCAAGAAACCAATCCCTGGGTCTTCCTGCTTTGGCTAGACCAAACCTGAACATGGCAACACAACAGCCCCTCCTTTAATACTTCAATTTGAAAGCTCACTACTAGATTCTGCTATTATAAAACAATTCCACCCCAAACTGCCATTGTCTTGAACAAGGAGTTACGAAATGCTACTGCAAAGCTCACTCTGCTGGGTAAGGATGAAGAGTTGGACCCGCTATGGAGACCACCAGATGGGGTGGGTAGCCACACAATCGAAGGAGGAAAGATAAAGGTGTTGGTAGCATCTCGCCTTCCGATACCTCGGGGCTAGCAAGTGTTCTGTTCCTATAAGGAAATTATGCAGCTCTACATCACCGCCTATTGAGAACCACTACTCGCAGCTTTTGCTACAACATGAATGGCTTATTAAACCTACAACATATCTGTTTTAGTTAACTTCTTGGTGGAGAGGGGCCAGGAAAACAAAATGTACTTAAATGCTGATTTTTTTTTTCCAGGCTGAATGCCTTTCATCCAATAAGACATTCAAACCAGTGACCCAGCAAATGGATTGAAAAAGCAATCTTCCGTCTCAGTGCCACATTATCATTCCTATTCAGTATTCTCGGTGAGATATCTCAATCAGCTGGATGTGTGTGTAAGTGACAGCGCAGCCCATTGCTGGGTTAATTAAACATTTGACTTTAACACCCTCCCCGTCATTAAGCAAATAAAAACAGATAATTCAAACTGCACTTCATCCACGGGGTACACAACATACATGTCAAAATTAAGAGAGTCCAAGGCCCTCAGGGAGTTCTACTCGGGGAGGTAATCAGTTTAAATCTTATCTGGTTTATCAATTATTCTATTGATTAAAGCAGGGTGATTATACAAAACTCCCTCTTGCCACATGGGATACATGTCAGCAGAGCAGGACAACACAGGGAGGCTCAAAAACGATTTGAAGAAAATACAGACAGATGAATAACAGTCTATTAGTACATGCCAGCAGTCCATAGATGGAAAGCCCGATTCTTCTTTTTAAGCAAGTGAATTAAAGTCCTTCCAAATTACAGTGCCAATGTTGTTACCTCGCCTACTTCAAAATCAGATCCATACATTGAAAGGGCAACATTTCTGCATTCTAAGCAGATGATTTCTTGCCCAGTATTTGAAAGATGTTTTACTGATACTGATCTTGGAACATAACAAAGACACCAAACACAAGAAATCCCCGACTTCTAAAAGGCATTATAGTTATGTATGAATGACTCTCAAAAAGCAGATGGACAAGGCATTCTCAGTGCTTCAACCCTCCCACATACATACACGAGTAAAACCTATTTTAACAATCAAAGTGTCACAGCTCATCTCAGACATGAAAAGCCTGTGCTTTGGAGTTCTGGGGATTTTTTTTTGTTTTGCATCCCTCCAAAGTGAGGCATTAGCAGCTGTGGGAGCTGCCAGTACCACATTCTCCTCGTTTTCAAAAACCCTCACACAAAGTCCCACCATTGCAGCCCTTACTGCAATTTCTCTCTTGCATACCGCCACAGCACACAAAGCAATTCCAGTTACTTCTCGGGTTTTGTTTCTAAGTGAAGAAAGGTTCAAAGGACCTCTTCTCTTCCAAGGTCTGTCCCGAGCCAGTGAGCACAGTCCCACCTCCACTATCTTCCCACTAACATTTTGTTTCAGGTTTTATTGTCGCATCCTAAACTGGCCTGTACAAGACCTTGCCTTATGCATACAAACCAGGGACCTTTTAAAACTGAAACACTGCAGTTTATTTCTAAAAATTCCCTCAAAGCAAACTGGCAGCAGGAGAAAGATCAGCTTTAAAACAGGGATTGGGTTTTTTTTCCCCATAATGTCTCCTACAATCTGTTTTATAACGGTCAGACTAGTAGCACAAACTATTTCCTAGTCATCCCATCACACCTCAGTTTTTAACCAGGACAGAGGGTATGAACCACCATGCTCAAAAGACTGACAAGACAGAGAGCCCCAGTGCCCCACTGGCCAGTGCTGCTGGGGCTGCAGCCCCAGGAATTTTAAGAAACAAGGACAGCTAAAAAGCAGGCCTGAGGTATGTTCTTGCCCTTCACCTTCAGGAAGGGATTATATGCCACTCCACACTGGCACTGCGTGTGCATCCAACCATACTTCAGCCTCTTCCTCGTAGATCTTTTTTCTTCTTTGGAAGCCAACTAGCAGCCTGCATTAGCATGCTGTATTTTACTCTCACCACTAGAAATACTGAGGGTGCTATTTGTAATTGTATTCTTTTAAGAGGTTTGTTCTCTGCAGCTGTTTTCTGCTTGCAGTGTATTTTGTGTAATCAGCACATCATCATAAATACATTGGCTGTTCCCCCGAGGGAAGCTGTCACTGTTTAATTTACAGAACAACCTGGCCAATGTGAATTCTAACACTACAGCACTATGGCAAGAAGTTACCACACTTGGAAAAACAGGTTTCTATGAATTTTTATATCAAGAGCTGGTCCCAGGACAATTTAGGTCCTAGAAATAGATTGTTTTTAAAAGCACTTTATACACTGGATGGAATGGATTCTTTCCCACTTACGAGCTTCTTAGGGCAGCACCAAACTCCCTCTCATATTATTTTAAAGGTGACAACCCCAATCCCCCCAGCACAACCACCTTCACTTCTGACTTCTACCAAAAGAAGGCACTGTATGTAGCTGTCTTGTGCTACACACCCATTTTTTATGTCGTTGGGTTTTTTTTAAGGAAGAACAACCCAAAACATAACCATGTTAGTTGTCTTCATTTCAACAAGGGGAACGTACTCTGTTGCAAGGTCAAATGTTATTACCTACATCAAAGGGTTGCTGCACAGTTTATTACGCCGAGGATGCGATAGAAGAGCAAGGCATATTCCTGAAAGAGTAAAAACGTAAGCAGCTTTATTGGCTGAATGAAGAGTTGCTTCCTTTGTTTGCTGGATATATGCTCGTGTTTGGAGAGAATAAATCACAGAGATTTCTGTAGAAGGTAGGCAGAAGGCGGATGGTTGAACTTACTACATCCAGACACGATTCAGAAAATTCCGTAATGGTAACAAATCACATTGGCAATCGTTTAAGAACTAAACATGAACACCAAATAAACGTTTGGGCATGACCAATGAGTTACTTGGGTATCCATTTAATTAGCAATGGCTACACAAAGCAGTCTACCTGGCTACTTGGAAAAGGAGCCAAGGGGACCGACAACTTGATTTATTTATAACACTCATATGTGTGTGCATATATATATATATATATATATATATATATATATATAAAAATTAAAATGCTGAAGATAAACAAATGTAAATAAAATCAAAACCAATTTGATGCATAAATTCATTTGCAAATTTTCCACCAAAAGCAATATGAAACTATTTCACAAATTTAAAAAAAAAAATCTGCATTCCTTTTTAGGGGGCAGCAGATTCTTAAACAAATCTCAGTGAAACCAAAAATTCCCGAGGTCTGTGTATAGCAGCACTTTTCTAATTCTCGGTGGTAATTAGAAATCCTATTTAACACCATCAGACACAGGGCAAGTATACAAACACAATAAAAAAGAATCATGCACATCACAGAGTACTGTTTATGTATTTTGACAAGCACAGTTTAATTTTACTTAGTTTGCAGGGCATTCTAGTAAATTATTTTTGTCTATTCGAAAAGTAACAAAATCTAAGGAACAACCACTGAAGAAAAATAAATACCATCTTATCTCTGATATGGTTTAGGAGAATGACCTACCTAACACACACAAGGCTGAGTGGAAATGGATGAAATTTTATGGAAAAGTGAGTCATCTGGTTGTCTACAGAAGAAAGAACACAGGAAAGAAGATCTGACTGCTTCCCTGCACCACGTAAGCAGTAGGCAACGGAAAGCGTAAGAAATAAAAAGAAACCCACCCGACACAGTGTGGCAAAGTAAGTATCTCTTCAAGCTGTGAATTTTAAGATTAGAAAGTGCATTTCTGCTCTGAGGGTTTGGGTTTGAAGCCCTGAAATTTGCATGTGATCACACAAAATTTCAAAGAAACATTTTCTTTTGTCCTCCCTATGCACACGTGCTTTTAAAGTTATTGAGAGCTACCTTTGTGTGTTATATTTCCCAAGAGTCTCCGAACTCTGGCTCACGTTGGCTTAAATGCTGGATGCTAAAGCACCTCATGACTTCCCCAAATTTGCGGTAAAACCTCAGTATTTTAATTTTTAGGTTAAAAATATTACTTCAGGGGGTATCAGCACTTTACCAGTTCTGCAGAAATAGGTGAAGCTGATCTCGTGCAACGAAGCGCTGCCCACAGAGCCATCAAATTCAACAAGATCTCCGAGCGCAGTGATTTACGGGGCAGCGCTGCGCTCAGCACGCAGAGCCGGGCGCGGGGGCTGCCGTGGGGTGCGCTCAGCGCCTCCCCCTGCGCAGCCAGCGAGAGGGATTATAAGATGATACACTGGAAGAGCACGGAAAAGCATTAAGAAGGTAACAACACGGAGAAGCGGGTGTGCTTCGGGCCGGGGCCGGCCGGCCGCGCAGTACCCGGCGGGGCCGTGAGAGAGCAGCACAGTCCGCGGGATGGTCCAACCCCCCCCCCTCCCCACCTTCCGCGCCCCGCTCCACTCCCGCACACATGCGCGGCGGCCCGGGCGCGCACACGCACAGCCTGATCCTAATTCAATTAGCGCAGTCTGCAACTCCAGAAAAAGAGTAATTCAATTAGTGCATTGTGCAGCTCTACAATACCTCCAAGCAGATGTTCAGAGTCCTGAGGAACCGGAGCTAGCTTTAAAAATACCTGTACGGCTCCAATGTGGCGCTGCATATGCCATTTGTCACCGCGGTTTTATACACCTTTCTGACTCCTAACGAGGGAGGAAAGAAAACTCGGATGAGTTCGTTTCGGTTTTTCTAAATTAAGGTGTGCTTACGGCCTTGCCCTTGCTGTAACGGGAAAAGCAGTTTACAAAAGGGGAGGCTTTTGAGCTACAACGCTGATTAAATGCATCATCAGCCCGGGCACGGTGGTGCTTCTCCGGGAGAGATACGTGCAGGCTTCTTGATACTCAGGCCAAAGCACTAATAAATGCACGTGTAACTTCTGACAACAATGCACAGAGAACAAATGCTGGTTTCTAATTACTACATTGTAATACACTACCAAAAAAAAACCCCAAAGCATCTCCACTGATCCACGGAGATGGATTTCTTTGGCATCTGAAAAGAAGGAAGCATCTCTTGTCGGTGTTATTACCTGAGAGCCGAGACCCCCTGCAGCACAACCCGGGGGGCTGTCGGAGTTTGGGGGCTGTCCCAGCAGCACCGTGGAACAGCACAGGTTATGCCACCAGCCACCACTAGGTTTAAAGGGGGATAAACCCTAAATCTGTTTGTTTACCAGAGCTGTTCTCTACCCACTGGGCATTTACTTGATTAAAAAAAAAAATAAAATAAAAATCCCTCTTGGTCCTCCTACAGCGAAGCCCCCAGAAGTCTGAACCACAAGATGAGGGCTGGAGTTAAGCACAGAAATCACACAAATAATTTGGCTTCATCCCTGTTCCTTCTCATATCCCCTCTCATGCCTTTATAATTGCTCCTGCCAAGTTGTAAGATGAAGAGGAACAGGAGAAACTGCTGCCCAACACCTCCAACGAGAAACTTTCCCTAAAAAACCAGGCGGCGCGTTGTGGCAGTTCAATATTTCATAGCCAATACAAGGAATGTGCAACAACACTGCAACTTTAAATCTCTGCCTCCCGTGTCAGTCTCTCTCCTCTCATTGTAATGCCAAAGGGAACAGCAATCAGAGTGGAGATGTTCAACGTGATAGAGGTCAGGACACCAGTGGATCAACGTACCAGAAACACGACCTTGTTTATTTTTTTCCCCAGTATTATTGTTTACAGGGTGCTTTGCTCATGTACCTTGTGGTTCTTAGCTAAAAGATGAAATTACAGCCCAGGATGAAGCACTCAGGCACACATCCAATTTGTGTTTCCATCTCAGAAAACAAAAAGCTTCTGAGGCCCTCGGGCTGCCATTCAAACTTGGAGAGGCTGACATTTTTAACAGCATGAACCAGAGACTGGCAGAGGGAATGATCTAATGCATTTCTGACTTGTCAATCAAAGATCTCACCTCTGCTGTCTTGTAAACAGTTGGGGGCCACCTAACTACATTCATAACCAGGGGAGAGCCTGCCGCCAGCCGGGGGGTGCAGGAGCCACAGGCTCTGGCTATTAGTCACCAAAATTATGATTCCGTTTTAGCGGCGCACTGTAAACGGCCCACGGGCAGATTTCACACGGCCGCTGGGAGAGCGCAAGGGGGGAATACAAAGCAGGCTCGGCCGAGGGCGGCCGCGTCTCCACACCGACGGAGTCTATTCTAACTGGGGGAGAGATGGGGCGTCCGGTCAGAGAACCACGCACACTGGCAAACGTTGGCTCCAAAGCCGAACCATTGCTTCCAAACGCGTTTCTGAGCACGCAGAGCTTGCGCACCCCGAGGCTTTAGCTTCGGCCTCCCCTAAGACCATAAATAATGTTCTACTACTTCTCACACTGACATTTTATTGCTGAGAAATACAGTGTAAACTTTTAAGGCTAAAATGCATGAACAGGCTGAAGGAACTTTACAAAGGTGTTTGAAACAACTGAGGGTGCCTAACAAATATTCCACTGCCTAACACAGAAATATAAACATTAGAAAAATATACCTAAAAATCATTTGAGAAAGGAGTTCGTCTCTTCCTCCTGGGTGCAACAGGCTTCCATTACTACAGACCATTCCACACTCTCACCTTTCTCCAGAAGCGATCTCAGCCTAAAGAAAGGAGTGGTGTACGTTGTGTCCATGCTGCACAACCCCGAGCTTGCTCCTTTCAATTTGCCTAACACAGTACACCCACGCTTTTCCTCAACCAGCACAGAGCTTTCTGCCGGGACCAAGGAAGACACACCTTGCTTCTGCAAAACCAAGCAGAAGGCAGTCCCCTTCCACTGACAAACACATGAGCAAGACCTTCACTTCAGGTAAAGCAAAATATGGATTTCTGGCATTCCAGAGACACGCTTCTGTATTCAACAAGATGCTGCCACAGAAGTTCATCCTTCTCTTTGACTACTAGAGCCTGTTGCAGAAAGAGAGTTTCAGATCTGGCAAAATACAGCTGAGAAGACCACTCTTCACTTTTTCACCGGTACCTAGGCTCCAGACGAAGAAGCAAACGCATGACTCTCATCCCAAAAAGTTTACAATAACCGGAGCTGATATTTGTTACGGGTGTCACTTAGGTGAAAAAGAAGAGCTGGACTGTTCTCTGTGATTACCCTGCATCATGCTACCAGCTACCATGAATAAAATGAACTCTATTCCAGCCAAAACCAGCACACTCTGATACATAACCTTGGGCAAGACTTTCCAATTGCTCCGTTAGTCTCCTCATTTATACAGCAGTTTACAGAAATAAATTTAAGGAGATACTATGGTCTTCCGCAAACCTGGAAGGATTGATACAACCATTTCTTTGGCATACTTGATGGGTGCAACTGTAAATTAGAATTTTTCAAAGAACTGCAGCTATTAAAAGCAACATAAACTGAGCCTTGTGAGCATGCATGGAAAATATTTTAAAAGGGAAAGTAATTATCTTCAAACAAAAAATGTCATTAAAACAGACACCTGTTGGCACATCTGGAAACTTCCAAAGCATGGATTTCTAGGAAAAGAATTTACTCTGCGTAAGTTTGTGTGGTTTTTTTTTTATCAAGAGAGCTTACATGAAACCTAGTTCTCAGTTGCTTTGCAGAATAATAGTACAATAAAATTTGGCATTCAAGACACAGAAAGTGGAATGGCTGGCCTTTTTCTCTCCTTAAAATATCCTCTTTGACCCCTTCCCACAGTGCCTTATAGGAGTTCATGTTGGCTGTCATCTTCCACCATGATCTCTATGAAACTCCGTTACACAACAGACTATCAGTTGCAAAGCCCTTTGACATAAAAGATGTTAAAAAGCAGTGTTTCTAGCTCCTTATTCCCACATTCATTGGTTTAGCTTTAAAATGTTCCCACTGTGGGAGGGAGGATTGCCAAACAGAGCCGAGGAACCACAAGATCCTGTTTTCACAAAAGCATCTCCAATAATAAAAACACACAAAGAAGAAAAATGAAGTTATTTGACATATTAACAGAATCATCTCTAAATCGACTATCTGCCAATGTTTCCCATGAGGAGTCAGCAGGGCTTTAACTGAGCTATTCAAAAAGCGCCTCTTTCCACATTTCTGTCTGAGCATCTGAAGGTAAGCATGTAAATAACCAGACAAATTCAGCAGTGACTAAGTAGCCTTCCAGATGGCATCTTCTCTTTTGCCACAAGCAAAGAACATTGATATGCTTCTCCAGTTACTTCAAGCTTGCTACAGAAAAAAGAAAATAACTTAATATGAGAAAATTTGCTGGGCTACAAGAAAGTCTTTAATGCTTTCCTGAAGATTCTACACAAAAAAAAGCATTAAAGAACGATGAAATATTGCAATATCACAGCTTCAAGCAGGCTCCAAACCACTCCCATGTAGACTTCTGCACTGGAAAATGCAGAAGCCGTGCCTCATGTAAAAAGGAGTTCTCTTCAAACTATGCAAGTTAATGGGGATCAAAGCCCATTGTAAAAAAATGGACTGAAATACGGATGACTCATTGCTGCAGAAGCAGTTGCTGGCAATTTAGTTTCTCTCTCAATTAGCACTAAATGTGTTCTTCAGCATAGCAGTCAGAGTGCTGTGAAGAGTACCAGTATACCATTTATAGACAGCAAGTGGGGCAGACTACCCCAATTCCCACAGTCACTAAATACACATGGAAATGTCTCTCAAAACCTGCAGGAATGCAAATACCAAAGTCCTACTACTCTCCCAAGCAGGCAGTACACGGTGAATGGTTGTGCAGCTGACTAATTTGACCGCAAATATCAATGTGGTGCCATTAGCAGAAAAGTTATTGTTCAGATCGATCATTAGCAAGACCACCTTGAGCTAAAAGAGGCTCAAATTTCCCTTCCCCTTTGGAATATATGCTTATTCTGAGTAATCAAAAATAATTCAAATAGAAAGAAAGGAGTCTCAGCTTGAGTTTATGAAATGCTTTCCATTTCCTGCTAAGGTTCTCCAAAACCTGAGCTTAAAGAGATCCAAGATTTATTCAACAGCAGAAAGCCCAAAAATGAGGTCCATCCGATTTAGTCGAATTATGCAAATCAGGATTAGAAGAAGGAATCTAAACTCTGCTTGTTGTCTCCAGAGTCCTCTTAGACTAATAAAACGTCGTCTTCCTCCTCCCCCACAGAAAGCTCCACTAAAAGCTTGCTTCAGCAAAGGAGGCCTGGCAGGACACCTTCCAGAGCCCATCAGTGCTACTGCTGGGTCAGCAGAAAGAGCTGCAGCAAAATGAAGCAAGACACTTAAACCTCCCCTGAGACTGGGAAGATTATTTCCATGGTACTGTCCTAGTCCTGGGAGCAAGAAGTCAAATACAAAATAATCCGAGAGGTAAATAACGAGCCTCCAGCAAAAGGACTGCAAGTTTCGGAAAGGTTCTAGCTTATTCACTACGCCTGGTTTTGCAAGGTGCTGGTGAATAAAACTCTCTGCCACAGGTTACGTTGGTAGCAGTGTAATCCAGCACCATAAACCATTCATGCTCCCATGAGTTCCAATAAATATGTTCTCTACAGATACTCCTAAGGTCTCTCAATCATTGCGTTCACACAACATCTCAGCGTATCCAACATGAACACGACATCTCTGCTGCCCAGACTCTGCTGTTTGTATCCATGTGCCATCATAAAACGCTTGCAATGATCTTGAGAGCCTTGCCTACGTTTCCAGATGCTCACCCAGCAGCTGCCTCACTCTCTACCCACCGGATTCACTGGTCACCTAAAGCGTCTGAACAAACCTGTTTGGCAGAAAGCTGTCTCAGGACAGAGAAAGCTTGAATCTAACCAATTCAGAGGCCAAAGAAAATACAGGTTTCCTTTACTTGCCTTCTGACTGGCAGCTTACTTGTACAATAATTTTCTGGAGTCAAAATGTCCAGACCACTGCTAACAAACATGAAGTAAACAAATGCTGGCATCAATTATCACTATGGCAATGAACCCACCCCCTCAGTCCTTTAAGTGGCATACAGAAAATTTAGATAGGAGGGAATCACTGCATGAATAGCCAGATTGGAGACTGTGTGATGGATAATGTTTGCCAAATATATAATTAAGCGGTATATTTTTGACACAAATGAAAGCCAATGGAAAAGATGATGGTACCGAGCCAATTTAGACAAAATAATTATATGATACCGAGATAATGGAAATGCTCCAGAACTGAGCTGCCCTGAATCTACACAGGATGGGTTTAAATACCAGAGATCTGAATGACACAGGAGAGGCATACAGTATGAAGCAGAATAAACAGAGGTAAAGCAAGCAAGTAAAGAAGGAGATGCACACATACACAGATGGAGAGAAAAGAAGGAGTGGGGAGAGACAGAAAGTACCTGGAAAGCTGGGAGTGCGCCAGTCCCTGGGTTATACAGGCATCGCAGCGAGGGCATGCTGTCCGCCAGGCTGGAGCAGCCCAGCCACAGAGATCTGGGCATAGAGCACTGCAGAGAGAGGACAACTATGAGATGGGACTGTATGAGACAGGATGGCACAGATTACAGGAACTTTCAAGGCTTAGCCAAACGGCATCAACGCAACTGCACCTGGCCTTAAAGAATGAGGCATCTTAAGAGAACGCAAACTGCTGATGAGTCTTTTCCTTGGGACAAGCTTTACAGATGTTATAGTAGCAAGAAAACGGCACTACGGATCACAAAAGTAAATTTCTGAGCGATTTTCTACACCAATGTGTGAGCTATTTCAGTAACAAAAAGTTTCTTTCTAATTAATCAGACCTCCAGGAACAGCCACACTCTAGGCGCAACACAAAGCAGGCAATTTTGCAAGGGAAGCAGAAAAAAAAAAATGACAACTTTAAGCGTAATACTGGCAGGGAAAGAAAAAGGTTTGTGTGTTTGGAATTTGTCTGTAACGGGAATAAAAGAAAAACCTGCAATCCCAGGTGAGTAGGAACTTGGTGACACTTTATAATAGACTTTCGTCTCTGCTTGCTTTGTTACTCATTAAATTCATGATTATTATAATACATTGATTCTCTTCCTCCAAACACAAAGAAGGAGACAAAGCAGCCAATCAAGGCGAATACTAGCCATTTTGATAGTTAAGGCCATTACCCCTTGAAATATAGAGAGTTGCTTGTTCATTTTACACCACTACTATTAAATTTAGGGATGCATTATGACAGCAATTGCTTTTACCAGCCACGGAGTTTTTGATGCCATAAGCATTGCTGCATTTGTCTAATTACTGGCAAGGCAGGAAAACACAAGTATACTTTAAACTGGCAGACAGCTATGAAAACTTTAGGATGTGATAGATTAGATGCTAGAGGCTTCAAACCCTCATACTCTTCTTTTTTTTTTGCAATCCCCCTCCCCCCCCCCCCCCTTTTTTTTAAAGGGGGGATGGAAGGAAATCTGAGTGGAAAGGGCAGCTGGAATGGGTATGGAATGACAGCTGCCTTGTGAGCCACCGTTTCTTGCTCTCTCAAGAGGGATAGAAAACCTTGCACAATCTTGCACTGAATTAGTATGTAGGAGCAACGTAACCCATCCCTGAAAGAGCAGAAAGGTGATCACCAACATCCATAATCCAGTACTGTGTAGACAGCCACAGAGAGATTAACCCTGTCTATCACCACGCTCTTTGCCATCCTTTGTGCCATTTACACTGCTGCTCCAGAAATAGTACGTAAAGACTGCTGAGGAAGGTAACCTATACAAATGTGCTTATTAGAAGTTTATACCTTAAAATAATTCCTCACCGCGTTTTTGTTTCTAAAAAGCCTCTTCACTTTACTAAGATACTGAAACTTGAGTACTTTATAGTATTACACATCACATGAATTTGTAGATCCCTCCTGAAGTAAAAAAAATAATTACAGCCGTAGTATTACAACAAGCAACAAAAATCTGAGCCGTACGTCCCTGTCTGCCATCCGAACCTCCCAGAAAACAAACACTCCCACATACAAAAACCTTCCAAATGCCAGCAGTCTTTTCTTTGTAATATAATATGTTTCACTCCAGCTATTAAAAGCTGTAGTGACAATCAGCCTTAAAATATACATATATAACTATAGATATGAAGTGGACATCTATAGTTAAGCATTTCACCAATTAAATAATGCTTTTACTTAAATCCCAGTTGTTTATCACTCTCCAAGAACATCACAATAACAAGAGAGATAAACTACCACATGGTACCTCTGATGATGCAGAGGGAATTCACTGGGTAAGTATCGGCTGCTTACCATTACCTATCCTAGGAGTCAAAATATAATACAAAATAAAGGGGATTTTTGGTTTTGGGGTTTGTTTTTTGCATACAGACTTATCAAAGTCTTGTCCCAACCATTTATTCCCTCTTCTCAGACTTTCCCATCCGTTGTGCTGGCTCAAGTTTTCCTGCTGTGATAATGAACTCAAAGAACTGATTGCCATTACAATGAGACTGACAAGATAAAAAGAGGTTACTTTAAATATTTGTACTGCCCAAAGCACGGAAAGACATAGAGGCAGGAAAAATGAGGAGTACTCTGTCAGTGGAAAGGCAATCTTCTCTTGCCCCAAAATTAATCTGAGACTACGGCTCAAGTCAGAGTCACTACAAGCTGCAGGTATGGCACTCCATTGTGCCAGGGCACTTACAAGGTAATGAAATGTCTTCCTCTAAATTGCCATGATAACAAAGGAAAACATTGGAATTCTACTCTGCAGAACCCCCTGCACCTACAGAGAATATCGTTACTCACCCATGCACTCTCGTATTATTCCAGAACTGGGAAGTACGGGGTAAAAAGTTACCAACGCTTTACATGACTTCTGAATCTGCCCCAGTACACAGCAAAATCTGTACTACTGATACCTGTCTTAAAAATATGTGTGAAGCTGCACACAGTGTGAGAGAAAATGTCATTCCTGTACTTGCTTTTACCTATTGTAGAAAGCAGAGACGCTAAATTACTGTTGGTGACTGAAAGGAGCTTATTCACAAGCATGAACAAAAGGCCCCAGGTGCTTCAATAGAAACAGCTTGTGTGTAAATCAGATGAGTGACCCAACAGAACAACTTTATTTACAGCCTGATCTCTGAAAAATCTTAACAGCCTCTATCCCCATCCGCCACGCAAGCCACGTGTCAAACCCTCACTTTTGTCCTGTCAGCTCCACAAACAAGGGACTGGCCTCAGCATTCACTAGTTGAAAGCTGACAGACAAAAATCCTCTCCTGAACTCAAGTCAATCTACATTGATTCTTCAAAACAAAGATACAGAGGCACAGCATCTGGACTACAGCCAAATGGGAATGCTGATACTGCTTGCTAAGTACTGGGCCAGGATGCAGCAGTCTCTCTACCTTCCTGACTCCATTAATACTTCCGATATCTGCAGAGCTTTTGGACCCAGAGACACAACGTTTTGAATTTGTAAAAGCTAAGCATCTTTAATGCACATGGAGCAGCATAACACAGGGGATTATTTGACAAAAACCCATGATTTCTTCTTCCAACTGATTTTTAAGTTCCATTCCCTGAACTCTGAAATATATTTTCCCACTAAAGAGATAGAGGGAATACAGTTTCAAACAACATCAGCATCCTCCTCCTGACAGAAGCTGGGACCAGCTGCTCCACTGGTGATTAAAATGGCCTTGTCTTATTTTGAATTAAAACAGGCTAAAAGCATTCAGTGTCTCTGGCTGAGCTGAGTGGGCAGTAACCGTGAGCTGAAGGGAAGCCGTATTTTAACCCATCCAATTATTCTTGTAACTATATTGCAAGAACATTTTTGACTACATCAGATGCTCTCCCTCTAATAGCCTACCCTCTCCTCCAATTATTTGATGTCCTAAAGACAAACCTCAATACACACTGAATGGCTAAATTTTTGCCAGTGCTAAAAATTGGTTATTTACTTTATTTGCTATTGTATTATAAGATTATACATTACCATTTCAGACTGAGGGGTTTTTTTTATCAAATTTGTTCTCTTCTAGTCCCTCAGCAAATATAATATACTAGGGGTAACTAACACAGTTTTAGTAAATTGTATTACAGGTCAGAAATACATCACCTTGCCCTGAAAAACTAAGTGGCTCTACATGGGGAAAAAACCAGAAGTTCTTGGACTACTACAATTTGCAACTATAGTGCACAGGCGTGAAAATACAAGCTCACTGCACTAAACTCTCTTCACAACAAGAGCAACAATAATAATAATAAAAAAATCAAACAATAGTTTAAGGGTGTTTTCTTTATAAACACTTTGGATAAATTAGGCAGTAGTACAGAACAGCTGTCTTTAATGTGTTAAAATGCACAATTGAAGTGCAATAACCTGTTATCCCTGCCGGAACCTTGCACTCAACATCACGATAACCTGCATGCCTGTAACACCTTCCATTTACAGGCAGCCTAACATGTATTTTGCACATCTTAGTGGCAAAGCGACTTTTTCCAAGGGCTGGTTTTTGGTCAACTGTACCTCATACTACTTTGAGCTTCTAACCACATCTATTTCAACCCTTCCCTAGTTCAGAATTATTTCCCTTCTAGTACAGTGTCCAGTGCTATATGAAGTTGAACCTTAAAGCTAAACCAATAACAATTTCTACTTCTCTTGGGAGATTGGAATTAAGATCCTGTTCACCCAGTATTTTCATTAAGGCACATAAACAGAATACGACACATGTTGACAGGAGCCGAAGAGTTTAAAGACTGAGAGAAGTAGGGCTTTTTCTGGTTGGTCCAGCTTATTGTAAGCCAGGGAACTGGATAAGGCTGTACAAAGAAAAACAGAAACACAAGCTGTAACTATTACCAAAAAAAAAAAAACCACCCACAGGACAAGAGGGGAAAAGCAGTGCTGGAAATTCTACCACCCAAACTGGAGCAGGTGAAACATAAGGGATGCACCGAAGAGTATTAACTAGGTACACCAGACCTACACTTGACGTGAGGAGACAGATCTTTCCCCACCTCTGTTTTTGCATCATTTCAGAAAGTGAATATGGGATGGCTGGCAAATACAATTCTCCCTGAAAGTCCCTTTCGCAGTCCTGTTCTCTGCATGCTCTCTAAAAGCTAATGCTCGGGAAGTGTGCCTTAGGAATTTTGATCCTTCACGATGCTCGATCAAACACACGTTCATATGTTACTAGGATTCCTAATAAATGGGAGAACAAACCCCAATACTTTTCAATCCCACTCAGTTCCTCCTATACTTCTTTGGGGCACATATTTAACTAAGCCAATGCCAAAAATATGACACACATCACTTTCACATTGTGTCCAATGTGCACTATTCCTGTCACCACAGAATGCAACACGTTGCAGGACACGTATCAGATAAGGCAGCTGCTATTTACATTACGAATGTTGCTCTCAGGAAACTTAATAACAATTCCAGAAATTTACCTCTGGCTAAATGCGATTTTGGTGCCTTACTCTGGTCCACTTGTCAGCCTTTCAGCCTCTCACATATACATAAAAATGAAAAGGTATCTCTTAGTTTTCCCTCTACTGTTCAGAGAGGTGTTGTCTTTGATTAAATATATATGATAGAGGTATAAAGAAAGAAAATAAATTCCTAGTGCACCTTGTGTACTTTCACAATTAAAAAACCTGCCATACATTCTTCATTTTTTAGCTTGGGTAGCACTTGATCCTATAGGCTTCTTACCTTTTTCTCAGATATATGCTACAACTTCAAAACAACCGGCAAAAACGGAATGAGAAATTTTTATTATTATTATTATTTTAGTAGGTTTTTGTGGGGCTTTGGTTTTTTTCTTTCTTTCTTTCTCCCCCATCCCAACAGTGGGTACAAGGCAGAATAAATACATAATTACATGAGAGAGCCACCCAGCTTTCAAAGGAGCCATTCCAGTGAATTGTGTAAATAATATGCCTTTAAAAACCCTAACATATGAATACAGATTTACCAGTTATGGAGCAGTTATATACCTGAGAGACAAGAATACACATTTAAAATAACCAACTCCTGCCTAATTATGAACTTACCAAAGAGATTAGCATGGCTCAGAGCAAATTAATACTTTTATAACTTTCTCCAAAAGTTTTTTTGACTGTTTTCATTTGAAAATAAGAAAAACGTTAAAAGCCCTAAGTTTAATTAAGCTAAAACAATAGCCGAAACCCATACAGTTAGAATTTACACCTCCTTACACCCCATACCACTGTTCCCTGTGCTTAAAACAAGAGAATTCTGACTTTCTTCGTCACTGGCAATTTTTATGGAAAGTCTTTCCATGGTAAGAAGTTATATTTATTTATAAAATAGAGGCAACTACAGTAGTCCTTGGCGTGAGACCATGAGAAGGATGTCCCTGGGTTCAACTAGCTCACCGTCAGCTCTTCTAGCTGGCATATATTGCACCAGGATCACGAAGGGCAACACACAGGTGCTGTCCTAACCGCTGCTTTTCACAATTTCTCAGCTTCTTTTACGTTCAGACACGTTGGCCACATTTCCACAAGCATGGATAGGCATGATTAAAAGTGGTTTGTGCTCCTGTTTTGCTATAGTAAGAGTAATTGAGCTTTCTTATTAAAGACCCTTGAAGCATTTTCATGAACTGCAGACCAAGGTCCCAATACCTCACTTGGGGAAAGCTGAGAGTATGTTCCTGGGACAAACGTAGGATTCATCTTCAAAGTATAACTAGGTCTGACAAATCAGAGCCTGAAACGCACTACCAGGGTTCAATTATCACATGCTTCCTAGCTTCCACACGTAGGAAATACTGGACTTCTTACTCCAGTACAGCAGTTTTCCCTTCCACCCTATGGCTCAGAGCATTACTGCATTCTGCAAGCTTTGCTGTGCACATACAGCTCAAACTGCTGTAAATGGTTCCTTTTCCTTCACCCTCCCACTTTTCACGCAATTGCTCAGTAAATTTTCCTTAATATACATATTACGCAAACTCTTCTCTAATCTGGCAACTCCCCAGTTTACAGTAACTTTTCACAAGAGATTCCAGTTCACTAACTACTCTTAAATATCAAAGATAAGGGATATAGAAAAGGGTTTACATATTCAGATTATGCAAATAATGTCTTACCTGAGCAGGATCTGGGAAGACCAAATCACAGCTCTTAGGTAAACGTTTTTCCCCAAGTGGTTACTGGAGGTTCAACCTCCGGGATTCCAGATCAACAGTTACACGCCCCACAAAGGGGCCAACTTCCCATCTATAAGGGGAAGATCCTCAATTGCCAAGTGCTTGAGGGAACTAGTGTAGATCATATCTGAAGTAGACAATACTAATGTTTTCATAATTATAGCTCTTTAATCCATGAGGCTGATAAATCTAAACCAGTGCACCTGCAGAGCTGTAAGATTCAGATGCCATACCTTTCCTTAAGGAGTATAACCTGCAGAGACTTGTGTGTGCTTCTTTAAGCAACACCAAAGATGGTGCTGTTAAAGGCAAGCCCTACCCAAACTTACTAAGAGCAATCTCACCCAAGCCTAAAGCATGAAACTATGCGAAGGCTTAAAACGGAGACCTTACATGACCAAGAGCATTAGGCTCTTTCATTAGCAAGAAAACATAGTTGCTATTAAGCTCCATCAGGTCTAAAGCCTGATTGTGCAGCAACTGCAAACAATTTAAAGTCTTATTATGCCATAAGAGATAAATCTAATTCATTGACACAGGCATTCTGAGTGATTTTGGGCAGAGTAACACAGCATCTCAGTTCCGCACCTGCACAGCGAGGACAAGAGAACTACCCTGCCTGAGAGGTGTCGGAGACTAAGCGTGTCCTTAATTAAGGAGCTCTGACATACAAACACCAAAACCTGAAACAACAGGGAGCCAAGAAGAGAACAGTGAATCATCACCTCTACAATAAAAAGCAGAAAGAGCAACACAGCAACTGCCTAACCATTACTGAACCCAAACAAGGATTTCAAAAAAATACCCAACCCTACTCCTAAGAAATGGGTTGAAACCTCTTCCGCTTGGGACATTTCAACTTCAGTCCAGATTTCCATCATACAAACTGCAGAGAACAAACCTACATTAGTGGAGAGATGAAATGGAGCTTTCATTAGCTTCATCTCCAGCTTTATTTAATTCCATACAATCTCTCAGGATTATTGTTATGTTATGCACCTACCACACAAAAGTGTTTCAGGGATAACTGATGTGTCTGCGTGGCACTTTGCATTCTCAAACTACTATACGAGTGCCACATATTAATAATGAACTGCAGAAAGGAAGCTTATTTCTACTTTCCAACCAAGGAATTAGCATCTGAATTTTAAAAAGCATGTGGATCCACAGAAAATAGACTATATGTTTTAAAAGTTAAGGAGGAGATGCTAAATGAAATGCCAAAATTATAAAGCCAGAATATTTCCAGAATCACTGCATTTTTCTCCTAGGAAAGTGCAATTCTAGTGGAAGAATCCAGTTTTTACCACAGTCCTGGTTTTTACGCTCTCTTTTCCAGCTGACTTGACTGAAGTGCAGGCCATTAATATCTGAAGTGCCTTGTTTTGATTATACTGGCCTTTGCTGATACCAATCTAGTTAAGGTAGCACCAAGAATTTCCAGCATAAAACACATTTACAGGTTTATAACTTGGCTCTAAAAATTCTACTCCAAAAGACAGTGGGAGGCAGAAAGGCTCAGATGAGTGCATTATATTATATATCCTATGTGATGCATACTTGCTCACAATGGTATGCGAAGGGGAGGGATTAATCTCCAACTCTGAATTACCATGTTTCACAAGCCACCTAAAATGATACTTTTAACTTAGTCATATATGTAATCAAAATAGTGTTCTGTAAGTGTTTCAGCTAATTAAGAGCTTAATTGGCCCAATTTCACAGCTTGGCTTAAATCATAGGTGTCAATATAATATAGGAATTTGAGTGTCATGTCTATTGATCATATTTATACAAAAACATTCTCCTCCCCTTCCTTCCCTCAGAAGTCAATTACAGCTTGTCTTCAAAGGGCCAACATCCAGGTGATGGGATGTTAGACTGCTAGCAGCAAAACGCTGCCATGCAATGAGAGGCTTAACGAAGACCAAGGCTGAATAAATTAACAGTAGGTGTTTGCCTGTTTGTAAAAGACAAACTCACAGGAAACAGCTAAAGAGAGCTTCGCAGGTTACTTAAAATGCTGTTCTTAAAGCGACATGTATTTCTGGTCACTGGTGGTATATTTCCTCTTGCCCACACAGGACACGATAGAGCTCTCCACTGCAGCACAGCAACATTAAATATGAAAACCTGCCATTAAAGGGCAGAGGGTAACAGCATCAGTGTGGGCAATCCATGCTCAGGTACTGTTCAACAATTATCTCCGGTTTAAGTAGGCTGAAAATACGCAAATCCAGCCAGCACTGGTTTTAGATACAATTGTCAGGTTTATGGATATTTATAGTATGTGTCCAGTCTAGCAGAACTGCATCTTCCTCCACCTCATCTGTAACATAAACTGCTTTTAGCCCACATTAATACAATGTGTTACTGGGATACTTCTCACATTCTGTGTAAGCCAGGCAGCAGATCAATACTCAGCTATGCTGGGGCTGGGGGGGTAAATCATTACGTTAGGACCCTGTTAAAAACACAGACACCATTCCATCTGTATGCATATGTAGATTATAGCTTTTAAATGCATCAAAAGTGGCTTTCTTCACAATACAGGGTTTTAAAGAATCCTACAGGTAGGATCTTTGGTATATAACCTACACCAAATCAGTCTCACCTCAAAAAAAATTTAACCTCTCAGCTTCTCATGAGAGCTCTTTCTTTGGATCAGAAGTTTCCACGCTCTCTATCAACTCCCGTGCCCATGCACTTCCTGTGGTGAAATCACAGAACTGAAACCGGAATAGCAGAACTATTTCCATGACAGTGCTGCTGATGAACCAATCTCATGTTCATAACTTTTCCTTGGATCAAGGAGGAGTAAGAAGATTTAAGATAGAGACTTTAGAACCAATAACAGTAAACTAAAGATCAAAACAAAGCAGCCACACAAAAAAGGTTTTTTCTTTTAATGTAAGTTCTTCTATTACTTGAGGCTGCCTGGCATGAACGCCTCCTTAGCAAATTCACTAACTGAGCATTGTGGGTCTTTTCCCCCTCAGTATTTTTCGGAGTCAAGAAAGCATCGCCTGCATCAGAGCACTGGTAATATAACACTGCAAGAACAAACACAGCTCTATGTCTCAGAAGAAAAACAGAACAGCCACACAATCCTCTTCCTATTGTTCTCCCAACCTACCCCATAAGAAATAGAAACAGATGCCATGCCCCACAGGTCAACAAACTTGAGCTTGGTGAGAAGATAACTGCAGAGTTGAGATTCCTCCGAGACACCCTGCCTCCAGCTCAGCAAAGTTTAAATCAAGAAAACATCAGCTTCAATGTCCCAGCTGACCTTCACTGGTGTGGACTTGGGGAGAGGGAGAGAAACGGTCTCTCGGAGGGAAGCTCCAAAGCACAGTTCACCTTTGCAACACATCACTCAGCCAAAGAAACAATTTGCACATGGAATACAGGACTCAACACCCATCTTTTATAAGTGTTCAAGATCTCAGTTTCACAAAAGTCAGTGTAGGTTGACAGCTGTAAGCAACTTGCACCAACATTCCATACTACTTGTGAGATAAGGAGACAAGAGTGCAGAGAACCAAAGACTTTCTGTTAGCATCTGCAATGAAACTTGTGTTTAAGGGGCTTTACTGCGGTAGTTTTTAATCCGCTCAAGTGACACGGCTCTTTGTTTCTGTTGGGTTCATGGTACCACAGATCCCTTCACCACCATGTTTCATCATTTCACAACTCCAGTTGCCACGACAACAGGATGCAGCTTATCTGTGGTCTTTTCATATTTCCAGTTTTTGTTGCCATAACAACACAATCATTCTGGCTTTCTACAAAACCAGCAACTTTAAGCCACGTATTCTCAAGGACACGGGATTCATCATACATGTATCTTCACGAGAGAAGAGATTTGTACAGGCAATTTGTAAATAAAGCTGTTTTTTCTGAAGGGAGATTTTTCACTCACGAAAGTGAAAAGCTGACAGCAATTGCTAGAGGCAGACTGCTGAGACATCTAAAGCCTGGCCTTTAATAATAGCCAGAGTAATATAGCACTAGGCCACTTCCGAGTGGGGACTCCCCACAGTGTCAGACTGTGTCAAACTGCACAATTGTTATGTGATGTGAGTAAGTGTCCATACTTGTTTCACCCAGGCAGATCGGAATTAGACGCTAGATGCAATTCCCTGGAGTTTTAACCCAGTGGCCTCCCCGTTATTACCAGCACCACCACCATGCAGCTTTGTGTTTGAAGGCCCATTTTAATTCTGTAATTCGAGCTGTTGTTGCAGGTTTCTTTTCAGACTCTGACCCTTTAAGCTCTCAGGTGACTGTGTTTTGAACTTGTATTTACAGGAAGTGCACATTCATAAGACTGGTGAGAGAATATACAAACACAGCATGCATAAACACGAAACAGTGATGGCTATGAGGGGTATCAGCTAACATGGCACCGTAACTTCATTACACCCTCATTTATGTACTTCACTAATGAGACAAGCACAGGTGTCCAACACGGTCCCTCACATGAGATGAATAACAATAATACAGTCCAACCTGCTTTAGCCATGCTTGGTATCCAGAAGATATAAGTTGGAATCCATCTTTTGGCATGTGTATTCGGGGCTAGGAGAGAATAGACATAAAGAGAGACCTCCTTTTACACTGGGACCTAGCTAACCTAAGTCTAAATTCTGGAGCATTTTAAACAATGCAGATTTCTTTAAGCCACGTATGAAGGTTTAGTCCCCAGATTAGGTTTTGTTTACTCTTCTGGTATCAGCTGCTTTAAGAACACTCTTCTGATAAAGCCACCACCATTTTACATTTCAACATACAGGTATTTCTTTAAAATTTCCACACAAAAACACTTGGAAAAGCACAGCCTCTGTGGTGGGCGCAGTACCAAGGACTAATGGCCGTTAATGCTTTTACCACTACCTAAAGCTAAATGGTGTCAAACCAGCAATAGTCAAGCTACGAGTGGCTTTTTTTTTTTACAGTCGCCATCCTCAACACGCTCAGATCAGACACTGGACAACATGAAAAGATTAAGGGAAATCCCTGGAGGGGTGCAGCCTTAATATCGGGGTAACAGGAAACTATACTCACACAGAGCCATAAATTATGCCTCAAACTGATAGACAAATACAATCTCCTCCCCATTTGTTGTTTTCATGCTTTATCAAGTTGAGGAAAAAGACAAGACATTCAATTGCTCTGGAAGCACAAAACATACATAGCATAACTTAGAGCTAGAAAAAAGCATACAGCAAAAAAATGAAACACTGCCTGCCATGACATTCATTTGCACTTGGAAGAAATTCTCACAACCAAATGGATTCAACTGTTCCCCCTCCCTCCAAAAAAAGGGATGCTTCGAAATTAAAATCACATCTAAGCAACAGGACCAGACAGGACATCCACAGACACCAAGTCCCAACATCTTTCATACTCCTGGAAACTACTTCACAATCCCTTTCTTAATTCACTGCTCTTCCCCTCCAAACCAGCAGATGTGTGCCCCTACCATTCCGCCTGGAAGGCTGGAAACACCTTTCTCATTTTCAGAAAGGCTGTGTTCAAGGGAGTTTAACCCCTTCTGTTCCTGTGTCAGCACACTGTTCGGTTGGTACGAACTCTGTCCACCTCGGTACTTGTAACACTAACAAACGCAATTGGTTGGAGAGGCAAAACGTGTTACCACTGAAGGACAAACCTTCCCAGCTGTGGTGGGGAGGTGGAATTTGAAATTAAAACAAGAACGAGAACGGATTAAAAATCTTACCTCTAAAGAAAAGTACACATACAGAATTTTATAATATACTTTGAACATTAGTTATTTTTGCTTCTCTCCAGTCTGAATTGAAATCCTCCTAAATCTTTCAAAGCAGTAGTAAGATTATGCCCTGGTGTCCTAGCCAGTAATCTCAGTTAAACATGAATTTTAATAACCACCATTGTGCTGATAAATTAAAGTCAAGTATATCCGGTTACTGCGTTCACCTGCTGAGTTTGGACTTGCAATGCTTAACGCATTAACAAACTATGTTTTAGGGGACTTCTCACACAGCTAGAAGCATCATGCTCCGAGACCTAATCCTTGCTTCAGCACTAACTTCATGGGTGGTTAGCCTCTCTACTACTGTAAAATGAGGACAGCACTCATTTAACCCAACTCACAGGTCTGCTGAGAGGAACTGCCGACATTTCTACATGCCTTGAAAATGGAAGAAACTATATGGCGTGCTACGCACCTAGCAAGAACACTACAGAAACCCACAGTTTACTTCTGGCTCAAGTGTTTCAGTTGCTTTTTCAAGAACCACAGCTCCGTATATCTATCAAGGAGGAAAAAAAAAAAGCCTTCATAAACAAACAGAAATAACAACCTTTTGAAATCACGGTGTCAGGAGTAAAGAGACCTGAGTACTAGTCTTGGATCTGCCCAGCTTCATACAACAAATCAGTGAAAAAGACTTCATTTCTTTCTGTTTCTGTCACCTAACCTACAAATTAAAGGATGAGTGAAGCTTTCTCTTAGTACCGGCAGGCTGCTTAACATTCGTAAAGCACATCAGTCCAGAGCAGTTTGAGTAACCGATGTAAGACACTGATTTAAACCATTAAATTGGAAGACCCTGGTCCTGCAAATACGTAAGTGTATTGGTAGATCTGTTGCCATCAACAGGATTACTCTCATATAGAACTGTCTGCAATATCAAAGATAACACTGTATTTCTATTTAGACAACTCTTACCACCACAAGTCCTTTGTGACTTCAAAGTAAAGTTCCTTGAGTATTAGCAAAAAAAGTAACCAGGATTTTCAACAGATCAGCCCTACTGTAAACTCGATTTATTTTTCATTGCTGACAAATATACACATAGGAGAAAAGACCCATCACCCAACCCTCAACACCCTGCTTGCCAAATCCCCTCAGCGAACTATGTCTCCTCTACGTTTGACAAACCTACCCTCATCTAAGTGGAAAATAAAGTACACAGAAAAGCAGCTAATTTTACTAGCATGGGGTTTGTCATTACCCTCATACTGCTGCTTACACCATGAAAGTGAGATATTTGCACAAGTGAACCCCTTGCATATCAAATGCAAGCACTGAAAGAAAAGCATAATTGAATTAAAAACCTCTGGAGCTCTCACAAGTATTTAAGGCACACAGATGCACCAGTGGCTAAACTTCTACAGCTGATCTCCTAAATTTTAAATTTCTGTGTTTTCCTAGGCACCTTATGAACGACCCAAAGCAAAGACAAGCAATTATGTAAGTACATCTGGTTAAAACTTTCCACATTTCAGTGTCCAAATGACAGCAGACATACAATTACAAAATTACAGAAGAGGAACTCATACATGCTTGGTGATTTAAATAAATAAAATAAAACTGCCCCTCTTCCCCCAGCCTTTAAAAGATCTGGGACACAGACAACTGCCTTGCCTGAAAGCTGTACTATTTTATCAATCACCATTAAAATCTTCCACGATCCATTCAAGGCAATTCCATCAGCAATACAATTAATTGCACAGCAAGATCTACTCATTTTTGTATTTTCATGAGCACACACCGTTTATGCTCATGGTTTGATATCATTCATAAGCGTAGTATTTACTCTTTGCATCTGCTCCAGCATTTTCCATGACTACAAGTCAGACTGCTCGGGTAATTTTCCTTTCTCTTTCAGCAGCCACCTCAAAAAGTAACTCTGAAAGTACTGTAACCGCTAACTTCTATCATGTTATTTCGTGAATATTTCACATTGTTATTTAGGTGAGTGATTAATTTGTAATACAATGCTGACAACTTCCTTTTCCAAGACATTGACATTTATTATTGAGGACTTGCTTTAAAAATGAGCCTTCCATCACCGCAGATGGTTTATTCCATAACGACTTATTCACAGTTCTGAAATGCAATTTCATCCTGTATGAAATGCCTACTTTCTCCTTAGTCTTTTTGGTATCCACAGAACTTATCATCTGTGTGTTACCCATATATTAAATTATATTAATATATATTGCAATTGTCTATAAACCCCTGAGCCAGAATAGCTTACTTTGCTCATCTTTTTTTCTGCAACCCCTGACTTTTTTTTTCCTTTAGCAATCTATTTTCCCATTTTTAATCCATTTGATTTCTGCAGGCCCTAGCAAGGCCCAGAACAACAGAAAGATTTCTGAGAACAAGTCAGTAATTTAAAATTCAGTGGTACTCTCTTCCCTTCCCTACAAAGGCTGATTTTTAGAGGACATTTAATTACAGGCCTGAGTTCCTATTTTCTAAGCCTAAACACAACCCCTGAAGGCTTACAATATTTGAGTCACAGCTGGAGCTGTGGTTACTATACAGTTTAAATATCAGCCTCTTTACTGTGCAATTTGTTTTGAAAATCAAATCAGATGCCGTGTCATAAACAAGTGCTAATTAAGTACTGAGCGGAAATTGGGCTTTTTTGTGCAAGAAGGGTTCTTAAATATCTGCATCTTCACTTCCATAAGAAAGGATAAATATGTCAAGAGTGATAATTATAAAAGGAAACCTACTACAGTACTTGCAAGGCAGTACTGCTGCTTCTCCATTTCAGCTGCTTCCATGTAAGAAGAAATGGGGAGGGGGAGGAAGTTGAGACCTATATGAAATATATATGTACTAAGGATCTTATGAATCTGATCATATAACCCATAATGCTTCCTTGTCCCTCAGAGAGGACATTCACTCCGGGTTTCCATCACATACGATTTAAATGGACAAGCTAAACCCATCTCTCTCTGTCATTGCAAAGCAACAGTGGAGCTACTTGTATTTTCATTCCTTTTAAGTTATGATCTACACACAGTATTTATTTTGACGATAACATTGCATTTGTTAGATATAACACCTTGTTTGATAAACACCAAGTGAAGAGCAGGCATAATGCATTTTAACACTCTGCAGGTTGCCTCTGAGTAACAATATTCATGATTCCATTAACTAACAGGCTCTCGGCTACAAAGGCAGAATTAGATCTGTCAGTCACTGACACGGGAGGGCATGGCCAGTTGCCCTGAAGACTGTCCAGTTGAGACGACTTCCACAGCAAAGGAAAATATCCCCTGTGGCCTAGAACTTGTTAATGAGTTTGTATGTGTTAGAGCAATAAACTGATTTCCCACTAAAGGATACCCAGCCTCATGGCCCAAACAGACAACCTTACTCCACTGTCCGAAGCAGTACTCCAGAAAAAGCACAGACAGATCTTGTGGGCTCTAATTCAACAAAACCCAACACAGGATTTCAGAATCTTTTGCAATTATTACTAGGAGAGAAAACCATGAGCTCTCTAAAACTGTCATCTGACAATATTTAAGCATGCTCTTTGTGAGATTTTGCAGAAGGAATGAACGAATACCGAGTTGTGACTGTCGGATCTCAGAGTTGGATCCAAGCTCCTTCAGAAGGCCACAGCCCTCTGAAACAGTAGGCTCCGACTGCCTGCAAACTTCATGGATTCACGGCTACTCCAGTCCCTTAGTGAATGTGTTTGGAGTACGCTGACCAGGACCTGCTCCAAAACAACTCCCACTGGAGAATGTCTATTTATATGCCTTGACGAATAAAAAGGCACAAGTTTTCATATCCTGCAAAGGCAGCAGCTACCAGAAAAAACTACTTTTGTAACACGAAACACCTGGACACCCTAAGGGCTCACAGGAATACTAAGCTACAGTATCCAAAACCAAAGGGAGATCTGTGACAGAACCCCATTAATCTTTGGACAAAGTAACAGCAAGCTCTGTGAACACGCTTACTATAGCGGGGTAAAGAGATCCTCTTCCTGCCCATAAGGAAAACGTGCTCGATTTCCCACACTTGGCATTTAAGTCTGAAATTCAAGTCCTGAATTCAGCCTCCTTGAAGACTGCAAGACCTGTGGTGAAGAAAAGAGAAGCTCCATTTCTCACGGTACTGGCAGAACCTGTGCCAGGTAAGTATCCAACAAGAACAGTGGCACTCACAGCACATTATGTATAAAACAGAAGCTCGGAGCTTGTCTAGAGATCAATAAAGTGAAGCTGATGCCTCTGAAGTATCTTGTCTCTTTTTTTGTAAGTCCATCGAAAAGTCAGAAAGCTCATCTGGATTCTAATTTTTCACTGAGACATAGAGTACAAGGTTTAGAAAAGTCTGTACTCGTGATAAAAATACAGCCAAGGTGAACAAAATTAACAAGTCTGGAAAACTACAATCTCCATAATCAGCAAAAGAACCTGCAGGGCTAACTTTCACCTTCCTGACCTCCTGCTGAGTTTTAGGTAGCAGACAAACAAGCACGCAGAAGAGATGGACTAGAGGTCTGCGCCAACCATCCCGCAAGGAAATCTGCAGTGCACACATTAAGCAGATAAATTTGTAAGAGAAATACCCTATTTTCCCCCCCCTAAAGAAATGGAAGTGCTTTCAAGAGCAGACTCCAGTGCTCAACCCTGTTTTCTGTTTAGCTAGTGAACTCGTCTTCTGAGCAGACTCCAGCACTCAAGCCAAACATTTTCCTGTTCAATAACGTAACCAAAAAGACTTCCTTTCTGCATAATGGCCATTCTATCCTAATTCATTTCCCTCACAAAGGGCCGTGCTACAATTACAATTTGGGACCTACTCAGCCACCATAAGGAACTGTGAATCCGTAACTAACTGTCCTGAGTAGCTACCAAGATACATTAAGTTTCCTTTCCTGATCTAAACTCCCCGTGCAGGGTTCAGCTCTATGACAGTTCTCAACTCCTTGAGACTGGCACAAGGTGTAAATCTGGAGAAGTGTGGCCAGCAGGTCGAGGGAGGGGATTCTCCTCCTCTACTCTGCTCTTGTGAGACCCCACTGGGAACACTGCATCCAGCTGTGGAGCCCTCAGCATAAGAAGGATATAGACCGGTTGGAGCGAGTCCAGAGGAGGCCACAAAGATGATGAGAGGGCTGGAGCCCCTCTGCTATGGGGACAGGCTGAGAGAGTTGGGCTTGTTCAGCCTGGAGAAGAGAAGGCTCTGGGGAGACCTTATAGCACCTTCCAGTAACTGAAGGGACTACAAGGAAGCTGGGGGGGGGGGGGGGGGGGGGGAACGGGACTTTTTACAAGGGCCTGTAGTGACAGGACAAGAGGTAATGGGTTTAAATTGAAAGTGGGGAGGTTTAGATTAGATATCAGGAAGAAATTCTTCCCGGAGAGGGTGGTGAGGCACTGGAACAGGTTGCCCAGAGAAGCTGTGGATGCCCCATCCCTGGAAGTGTTCAAGGCCAGGCTGGATGAGGCTTTGAGCAACCTGGTCTAGTGGAGGGTGTCCCTGCCCATGGCAGGGGGGTTGGAACTAGATGGTCTGTAAGGTCCCTTCCAACCCAAACCGTTCCTTGATTCTAAATGCTCCTTTGCTTGGCTTAACTAGAGGAAACTCCTTCTTAAAACAAGTACCCCCAGAGAAGCCTGCTGTCTCAGAGGACAGTGACATAAGAACGAAGCAGGGGGATCTGTAAGGAGACTAGCCAGAATGAGTCTAAAACGTTGCTGAATTGACTGGCCAACCTTTGAAAAGGAAAAAACCAAAACCAGACAAATAATATGTCTTGCTTCCCAAGACAGAAAATGTACTGACTACTGGTAACTATTGCCAAAACAAAGCAGTCACCATGTGAGGCCTAAGTAAATCTATTCCCAATTTAGAACAAATTAGAATTAGTGCTAGACTGACCCAATCTTCTTCTTTAAGAAGATCACTGAAGTCCAGACAAATTAGAAGTAGTTAAGCATTTGATAGATGACATGTAGGAAGTTACTAGTTAAAATGGAGAGGATTAGGATTAATACCAGAGTTGTAAGGAGGATAAGAAACTAAAAAGGGTAGAGGATCACAGGTTATTTTGAAAAGGGAACCATCAAGCTGTACAGAGACTGGTCCTTGTTGAAATCCATTACTAATCTTGAAATTCATGTTAAAATATCCTCACTAATGGCAAAAAAAACTAAGAGTTACCAATGTGCTAATGAAATTGGCTGAAGACAAAGTTAAGAGACATCACAAATACACAGGACACAGCATCTTGAAGACCTGGGTAACAGAACCAGCACAAGGTGTACAGAAATTAAAAAGTAACATTCCTTGCATTATATACTAGGGCCTCAGTAACTGAGAAGAGGGGAAGAAGCCCTGGGATATGTAACTCATTAACATCAACAATATTGATGGTTTACCATTAAGATACAGTCACGAAGGGGGCGAATACTACTATAGGATACCATATAAAGTGAAAAATTGCCAGAAGAGAGAAATTAAGATAACTGCTTTTGTAGAAGGAACAAATAAAACTTATCCTGGAATATTCTGTGTAGCTCTGGTCATTCATGTTCCAGGTAGATTAACCAAATTCTGCACCTATTTAAAAAGATCTGCTAAAATGATCAAGAGTCATAGGAAATGTCTTATGAGAGAAAAGGGGAAAAAAGAAAAAAAGCTCGTTTAGTCTGACCAGATCCATCTCAGAGAAGAATATGATTGTTCACCACAAATATATGCAGATGAACACAAGAAAGCAAAACCAGCTGTTTAAGCTCAAGGACAACATTGGCACAAGAACAAACGAGAATTACTTAATTCATGGCTAATTCAAGCTGGAAAACAAGAATGAGGATTCAAGCTTTCAAAGCAGTCAAATTTGGAATAGCTCTACAATAGCAAAGAAAATTCTCTGCACTTAGGAACTGCCTTGAGTAGCTTGTAAAAAGGACTAGACAGTACACTGTCTGCCAATATCAGACTTGAACCCATGCTCCACACGACCTGTTCCAATCCCAGGTGCAGATGTTTCCTCTCACTGATGGGCTCTGACCATTTTGCCTCTACATAAAGTTTTAAGATTGCCAAGATACAGATATATAGGAATATCTTCTGTCAGTAAAGAGCTTCCAGGACATTTATGCTTGTTTATAGACAGCTGTGACAAAGCAGAAGAGCAACACATTTCACCTGAGTCATAACAGTCAGAAGCAGGAAAAAAATAAGGAAAAACGACAAAAAAAATGAACAGGGAATGTAGATTTTTCTTTCAAACCTATCAGCAAGAGAAAACTCCTTCTGTCATATTTGAAGAGGGTGTTAACATCATCTGGATTTCGTCAGAAAATTGTTGAGATGCTTCCAAGACCCATTTTATAAAACAAGATTGATCCATTGTTTCTTGAGACTATACTAACTTCTCATTCTTCTAGTCTGCAGGATATGAATGATAGCTGGCTGCATTTCTCAATCCCATTGAGGGTTTTGGCAAGTAAGAAGGAAGGGCATTGAGTAGACCCAATGAACAATCCTCTGGAGAATTGCCAGCACCTTCCTAACAGACAGAATTCGAGGCCAACTATCAATAAACTAAAAGCAACTCCCACACAACACTGCTCCATTCTGCACCACTCTCACAATAAATTACAAATGATGTGTGTGGAGAGGGAGAGTGACTATCTTGTAGGACAGACTTTCACACTGGACCATTTTTCTCCGAAACTAGAGACTGTTTTGGTTGCCATGCAGGCAAGTCTGGAAAGGTTAAGATATTCTTTCTTAGTCAGAATGCAGTGCAGCCCTGCCTTGCATCCAGGCAAAGACAGCAATCACCCCCGTATTTAATCCATCCTCCTTTATTTGAAAAAAACCCTCATAATCCATAAGAATAGCTATGTCCTTAGCTAGAAACATCAAGAGAGAGGGCTCCTACAAACTAAGGGAGAGAATCCACAGGTAGGCACAAAGCCAGCTGATGGAAAAACCACACCAGAGCTCTGCAGTGGCTGGTATCTCCCAAACTCCCTTCCTGTGATCTTACTCAGATCTGTTTTGCTCCGGGTGCTTCTGAAGAAGATGGGCCATCCAGATTGCAGTTAGAAGTGCACTTATTACTGTTCTGCTAATATATAGCTGCATTTACCAACTACTTCTTTACTCCTCCATAGTACATGCCTGCAACTTTTCCCTTCTTACCATGGGATGAAGGAAATTAAACAAGCACTAAGGCTCTTTGCTCCTGCTACTCCAAACTGGTTACTCCAGTGGATTCTGCCAAGAGGTTGCATGGCTCTGCTTCACAGACTGTAAACACTTCTGTCCTTCCCTCAAGACTGGAAAGACCCCTTGCTGAGCTTTCCCATTCTTCCTCATTCTCTCCTTCCTGCTGCTCTCACCAAGATGAATGCACAGACCCTGTTTCAGCAGCGGGAGGAGGGAAAATTAAATTGGATGTTTCTCAATTCTTAGTACAGAGCAGGACTAGAAGCAGCTAGAGAGCACAAAACTATGATCAATTGTTTTTTTTTTTTCCAAGCCAAATCACTTAGGAAAAGTGAAATCATTTAAAACTGCAAGTCTTCATTGCTGCTTCTCAAACCTTCTGCCACCACTGCTGACAAATTTGGCTGTGCAGACACAGCTACAAGCAGGCTGAGCACCCATTGGTTAATGCAACCAGGGAACTTGCAGAGGAAAGAGGGAAAAAAATGAATTTTAATGCAGTTTTTAGAAATACTTGTCATTGTTTCAGCATTGCCATTTAGTGAATGGGACCGATTTCTCTCTCAGTAGGGGATGATATTTTAATGATGTAACAATGTACTTCCCAGAAGAAAGACAAGCCTCATGAGGCAGATTAAAACTAAGAATATTCAGATCCCATTAAAATCAGACAGTTTCAAGCCATTTTTAAAATTAATTTTGTTTAATGATAAAATGTGTTCTCTTAACAGGTGGCTAGCCAATTGTAAAATTAACCAAAACACGGTCAGAAGCACCAGGCTGCTGTTAAAAGAACTGGTTTCTTTTTATTCTGTCTTTTATTATCAGTGTACCATATGACCCTACACAAATTCCTCCAGTTTATGACCCCAGGCAAATTTTTGAGCTTCAGCTTTCTCCTTCCGCAAGGCAGGGTAGTATTTGTCCAACACCAGAGTTCCTCAAGGCCTCAGATAAAGGGACATTAGAACGCACTGTTGTTTAATAAGCGTATTTAGTGAAACTCCCAGGCTGTTTATTTTTGACTGTTTCGGTGGGATCAAGAAGTTTTTCTCAGCACTAATCAGCATCCTGTCCAGAAAACAGGTTCATGTTTGATTGCTTATTAATTGTATTTTGAGCAATTACTATACAGCTGCAGCCACTGGACTCTGCAACTCACAGTTCCACAGCTAAACACGCTGCATTCCGCCCTTCTGTGCAAAATCACTTACGATATATAAATAATACGCCTTGTTGAGCATCTCTTGAATTGCAGGAAGGAGGAAATGAGGAAGACTGAAGACAACACTGAGCGCCAGAAACGCTACCTAAGTTTGCCACCGAGAATGGTTAAATATTATACAAATCTCACCAGCACACACAGATGTTGGAGATGACACAATGTAAGCAGACAAGGATGTGAGAAAACAGCTTATTCCATCTGCAGTGTTGAATTCAGCATGAAAATTTTATACAAAAAAAAAAAAATCATGCTGCTCAGCTTGCTGGTTTTGCTGGTCTTTCACATGCTCTGATCATTTATACCCTAAATACTGTTGCAGCAACCACTGAGAAAATGAACATGGCAAGCAACGTATGTATACAAACTACACAAGTCAGTGGGATCCCTTCAGCCAATTCTTAATGAAACTTGAAAATTTCCAGGTGTAAATGATTTTCCTTGTAATAGAAAACATGTAGATTTCATTACAAGTTTTATGATACAAACAACAAGCACAGTAAAATCCAAAGAAAACACAACAGTGGATGAACACATCCAGTTGACAAGCATATCCAGTCAACATTCCTACATCAGGAAATGCTTTCTGATCCCCACTTTAAATGTTTTTAGAACGTGAAGTGAATTTTGAACAAGACCAGACCATGAAGTTTCCTCTGCCGTTTAACTTCTAGTCTCAAATCATTCTTCCCCCCACCTAAGTAGCTGATAACACTGAAAATAAAGAAGAAAACAGTGTAACTTTGTATTTTCATCTCATTTATGGCCCAGAGATCAGAACTTGGTTGGCCTCTGGAAACACTGCAAAGATCACCATTTCGGTTTTTCTTCATTAGGCACCTCTTAATGAGGCGATCTCCGAACACTATCCATTCCCACCATACCTCTGGAGATAATACACGGCTACAGGATTATTCTGTTTCCTTCCTCTGCAGACTTCATTACCTGTTTCCGTACCACAAACCACTACAGAATATCGAGAATATTGAGGCCACCGTGTATGTCCTGCACCTTCCAAGGACTATTTAGGAAACCCTTTGCCTAACCAAACTTTGTGGTTAGAACAGTCTGCTTTATCTTACTAATGAGAATGATAATTTAGTACCAAATACTCATGAGGAATTATAGCTCTGCTGACTGGCAAATAATTTGCCAAGGCAGATTAGTTTAGCTGCATAAAATAAATATCCACCTGCACATACTAGCACTAATCAGGGCGTGAAATTAAACTTTTTATTCAGTGGGAAATAACTGCTGCAAGGCGGCGATTTAGTCTGGGAAGCAAATATTAAGGTCAGCCTATTCTCCCTGATGTTTATAGTATATATTACAGCACGGACAGCGTGGTGCAACAAATTCTGTTTTTTAAGTCTACGAAACTAAATACTTCAGCGATGTGATAGCAAATTTGCCATTTGTTTTTTTCTAATTGCATACATTTAGTGGAGCAAAGTGGCTGAAATGCAACATTACCAGAGAAGCGAGGGTGAAGTTTCTGAAGTACCAAAGGCCTGCACCAAGCGTAGAAAAATCGATGGCACAGAGTTTAGCGTAGGAGAAAATAAATCAACGTTTTCTTTACAATATACTAGTCCCTACAAATCCTCAAACTAAGAGGATGTTATTTCAGTTCTATGGGAAAAAATGACTACGTATACACTGAATATTCAAGTAGGATTTGCAACCCCACGTTTAGGAGGCAAAACTCTGCTATCCTAGCTGGTTTACAAAATTATTTCCCTTGCTTTGGATATCCAGGATTCTCTGCCACAACAACCAGGACACACTTACATTAGGAAGTCTATAAGGTTCTCAAAGCAGTGTTTTGTAACAATAGCTAACAAGTGCTAGTTCTTAAAAATCCCATTCTTACTGACACCATAAATCACACAGGTTCAGTGCAAACAGAAGCCCTGTTAACGTATAAGCTTTTGTCCGTGTTCCATATATATGGACACATGTGCAAATATTGAGAGAAGAAAAAAAAAAAAAGATTCCAAGTCCATCATCCTTCAGCCTCCAATTACACTGACTAATCCTTACTGTATTACCTGCCAGTTATGTGGAAGCTCTTACAGCTGTAATATAAAAATTATGGAACTTCAGGGTTTTCTCTGCCCAAAAAGCACACCCAAACACGGATGCATCTTAAAAGACAACCATAAGGTTTTGGTTCTCCTGTGAAGCTGCAAGGCCCTCAGGATCTCCCAGAATCACAGCATCCAGAAAAGAGAAGAAAAATGCTAGTTTGGGGGGTAAAATGGAAAAAGACACACTCATGAAGAATGCTAGTATCAACATCTTCCTATTCACAAGCCAGGAAATTAAATTAATTACTGCAAATTGATTCATTCAGAAAAACTGAGAAAGTGAGACTTCATTACACATCAACCCATTGCCTCCCAATCCACCCCACACAGGATCCCAAACCGGTCAGGTACAGCTCCAAGCACTGCTAATTAAACACAACTGAAGTTGTCACTAGTCCATTCAAGAAAACAGATGTTGCTTCATAGAGCTTTGATATTTTTCTTAAATACCTTTCAAAATGAGGAACAAAAAATATGAACTCTTATAAAAAGGGCTTTATTGTATTTTTATAGCATATTACATACCTTGTAACAATCATTCTGTTAAGTGTGAATGTCAGTTTTATTTTCTGTCCCTTTTTTCCTGGCTATTTACAAGCTTTGTAAGAATCGTTCCTTAATTAAGTCTAAACATAGTTTTATATAAATGGATTCCTGGAATTAAAAACGTTCAGACTTAAGAAATGATTGTTACAGAGACTGTAACAGGCCGTAAAAAAAGAATGCCACTTTAAACAAAGATTTCTCATTTTAATTAAAAAGATAATCATCAGAACATTCGTACACTTAACAGAACCATTTGAAGCTACTTTGAAAAAATATCTACTATTCTATGCAGGCATATGTAGTTTACTTTATATGACATTTAATCAAAGTCTCAGTTGAGCCTATTGCACTCATGCTTTAAATACTGTATCTACAGTTTTAAACACTACTCAAATATGAAAGTTACTTACTGAGCACCTCATTCCTAGTACTTCTGTAAATGGTTATGACAGGAGAAATCCCACATTCTCAAAAGCATAAAATCAGAGCTCTGTAAAATGAGGGGTTTGGGGAGGGGGTTTGTGGTTTGGGGTGGAGTTTTTTTAAGCTAACAGGCCCATTCACCTCTCCTTATAGCTTGTGCATCAGTCTCTTACACACTGTGCATTACAAAGAGCTTGGGTTTATCTGTAGCTTGTAGGAACATGAAAAGGGGCTGAGGTGAACTGAGACAGGCTTCACTGTAGCAAAATCCTTGGTGTAGCTGCAGAACACTGGACTGTATCACTTACAAGACCATACTTTACATCTATGGTCTGGCTTTCATTCAAAAAAACCCCAACCTTTGAAAGACTACAAGCAAAATACAGGACAGAAAACACTCCACCAGCAAAACACAGTCTTCCCTGGTGAGCAGTTGCTTATTATGTCATAATGCTAATACACAGCAATTTCATATCAGAAATAAATTAGGCCTTCTTAAAATGTAGAGCCAAATGAGTAGGCAAATGAAGTTAAATAAATTACTTAAAGTATTAGATTATACGTATTGTAGCTGACCACGGATAACAAGGAAGCTGGTAGCAGGTATTAGCTAAATGCAATATTGCTTAATTGGCAAGTAATCAAGCCAATACTAGCCAGCAGGAAGGTGGCCTTCTTTCACTCCCATCAAAAAGTCACATAGACATGAGCACACAGGAAAAAAAAAAAAAAAAAACAACAAAAAAACCCCACATAGACCAGTTTGTCTTTCAAAGCATCAAATATAGATACTTTAAAGCAAGTTAATGTCATTCATAATATTAGCATTGGATGAAGTCTCCACGTGACATTTTTCTATCAGACATAAAAACCAAATCACCAGGTCCGTCTGGTGAGTCAAGACAGCTGCCCGAAGTCAATGTCAAAAATTAGGTACTGAAGTGAAAAAAGTATTATTTTCTAGAGAAGCACAAAAATACTACCACCTACAGGGCTGCTTTTCAACGTGAAATGAAACCTACCACAAATCCCTATCAGAAACAAAACTGCCAAAAGCTGGAGAGATAACATGTCACACGGCTGCAAAAGATATTTGAGTATTTACCTACGATGGGGCTGGGGAAACTCTCAGGGAAAAATCAATAGGTAACAGGAAATCCCACCTCAACCCAAACTGCGAGCCACCCAGTAAGGAAGATGTACATGAAACGCATCACACGCCTGGATGAACAAGATAATACACTGCGAATGATTCAGCATTAGTTGAGAGGAGGCACGAGCTGATCTGCTACCTCTGTGTAGATAATTGTACCGATGCCATTACTGCAGCTCCTGAGCATTTTTGGAGTGCTAAAAGGCAGAAACAACAAGATGCTTCCTGGGAGGGCCAAGCTGATACTCACAACTGATATCTCATGTATGAAAACAAGCCACGCACCTCCACAGGCATCAAAAGACCCCACCAAATCCGACAAAAGCTTTACTTCATCAGCATATTTGGAGCCAGAGTCACGTTCTAGATAGAGGGGTGCTAAAGCAAAAGCCTTAGATGTGTTAAACAAAACCCTGTAAGCAAAAATACCCTAAAAAGTTTGGAGGGGGCAGAAGGAAGCCACATCTTTCACTGCACTTTTTACAAGCATTTTGCATACAGGAGGCACTGTAATAAAACATTGAGGAACTTGGTTTAGCTTTTAGTACTCAGCACAGCCTGACCTTGATAATTCCTCCCTTTATCTGGTGCTCCTAACAGATGCACCTCCTGTAAGAGCAGCTCACACTCACTGGTGTCAGGGAGCTTTATGGTCCGAGTGGGCCACAGCCAGCTGCAAGATACCCAGGGATTCCCTCAAGTCCCAGGCCCAATCTTATGGAAGATCTCAAACGCCTGGGCCTAGCCCTTGGATGGGAATCTTAGCACAGGGAGTGGAAAAAGCAGCGTATGAGAAGTCAGCGTAGCATGTTCGCAATGCCGTCCGGCAGGAGAGAAAAACGTTTCCGCAGAAACTTTTCAGGACACGAAACTCGCTATCTAGAGGCAGGTTGTAATTACCAAGCTGGGCCAAACACAAGCGCAACAGGATCTGGGACACTCCTCTGGCCAACCACACGCCAAGGAGGGTAGTTCATTATTACTAATTGCTACCTTGCCTTTTTAGGTATCCATAGCATTTTCCTACTTCACTGAGCATCTATAAATCTGAGAAACTTGGAGACTACTAGCAAAAGGGTCAAAAAGTCTCAAGAGAAACAAGTTCTACAAGACTAAAAACCAGAAGCCAAACAAGTGTTTTGAAGCTCCATTAAAAATTCAAATCCACAACAAGCGTTTCCTCAATTTCATTTTGGGCATACGTTCTGAAGTTTTAATAGAATTGCTGCTTCTTTATGAGCTTAGATTTAATTCTGTACCACCGGAAGCACTAATCCAAACCAAACTTTTAGCAAGTGTTGCCAGTCATTTAAATGATATCCCTAGGGAAAAGAAACAGTTTGGGGCACCCAAAATTTACATTCAATTCAGCTGACACCAGTTTGTTTTCATTTCTAAAATTTAACGTTTCTGGCCAAAACATAAATATGAACAAATGAAGAAAGAATGTAACTACAGCTTAAGCGCATCATCCCTCAAATCTAAGCGAAGTAGACACGTTTGAAGGGCATCTTGGCTGCAAGCAGCCCCGAGGCTGTTTTCCATGCCAAAGGCCAACTCGCAAACCTACACAATGCAAGCGCTCTTCACACTCACTATTTAGCAACGATATGCTGCTGCAGCGGCAGGTGAAAGACTTTAATGTCAATATTTACAGCTCTCACGGCAGAAGGGAAGGAAAAACAAAATTGCAGAGGGCGTGCAGCACACAAGGATAGTCTGAGGTGTGTAAATAAAGAGAAAACCCCAAGAATTACATGCGCGGCCCCTCCCGGAGCCTCTGGGCCCCTCTGCTAGCTCCTGCCTCACTCCACTGTAACTTGTCCCGCACCCAGGTGGCACCTGCAGCCCCCTACCCCCGCCCACCCCCAGTGATACTTTTCCACGGGTGTGGGGCCCCCGCTCCCGCCACGCAGCCCTCCCCGGCCGGCAGCCCCCTCCCCGCACCCCCACGGCGCCTCTGGGGCCCAGCTCACCGCCCTCCCCCGCCCGCTGGACGAGCCGCCCCCCCCCCTTCCCGGCCCAGCACACCCGACAGGCCTGGCCTCCCCCAGGGTCCCGTTGCCCCCACCCCCGGGGCTGCCCCTCCACCCACGCACATGTGCCAACAACCGCCGCGGCCCCTCACCATGAACTTGAGGGCCTTCTCCTGCAGCACGGCCTCGGCCGGGTCCATCCTCCTGCGCCGGGGCCGCCCCTCAGTGCCAGGCCGCAGCCAGCGCAGACAGGAACCTGCGCTGCCCCGAGTGCCCCCCCAACCAATGCTCGCTCCGCCGCCCGCTCCGCGCATGCGCCGCCCGCAGGCCCACGGGAAATGGAGTCCCCGGCCGCGCTACCGGCAAGGGCCCGAGTGGAGAGCCAGAACTACAAATCCCATGAGGCCTCGGGGCCGGGAGCGCGCCGGGAGCCGGCTGGCGCATGCGCTCTCCGCGGACGAGGGAACCGACGGGAGTTGTAGTAGCGTGAGGCCGTGACGGTGTAACCTGGACGGGGCCGCGGGGGCGTCCCCGCTCGGGGCGGGAGAGGGAGGGCGGCAAGCGCACCCCCGCAGGGGCTTGTGCGTGCCGTTTGCAGCCCCGGACCCTGCCTGGTGAGCTGCGCGACTGGCTCCCCAGCCACAGCCCTGCACCCTGCCCTTAGCAACGGTGTGGCGAACGGCCGGGTGCTGGGGAGGCCGCAGCGGGTACCCCACGCAGGGCACCCCACCCACGGCGCCCGCCAGAGCTTGGCTGCTCCCGCGGTTGCCTCTGGTGGCGCTCCGCGCCCCTTCGGTTTTCAAGTCAGCGGCCGCTGGTGCACGGGCTGAGCCCGCGTGCGGGGCTTCTGCAGTCGCCCAGCCACAGAGCTGCTCTGAAGGGGCCACTGCTCCTCCCTGGCCGGAGGTGGGAAACGGGACGCTTTTACCCCTGGAATGGGCCAAGTAGACTGACGTCATTCCCGAGGGATGTTGCTCAGATCCATCCCGTCAAAGACAACTCCTCGCATAAACAACCTCCCATGGTGCTTCAGTGCCCTTGCGCTTAGATTTTTTACTAATAATATTTCTAAATCATTTTTCCCTGAAAATTGGGCCCAAGGTCTCCTTGCTGTACCGAGCAGGAAACAAAAAAAGAGTTGATGAGCAACACTTCAATAGCAGCTGCGCGTAGACCAGAGGGTATTTACCGTATCCCCCGTCCCTCTTTAATCATCCCTGTTGCACAGCAAACAAGAGCAGATCACTCATTGGCAGCCATCACTTCTAATCCTCTCCGGTTTGTTAAATTTGTCTAATCTCTTTCCAGTTTTCCTACGTTTTTCACACAGTGTGCCCAAAAGCTGAAGCCACCTTACACGGAGCAGCAGAGAGGAATTACTTCCTATGTCTTTTGTTCTAACACCCAAATTAGTTTTTCTTCTCTCTATAGCAAACACGACACTGATTCCTACGTAGTGTGTCACCCAGTAAAACACACCGTTTCTTTCCCTTGATGCATTTATATTTTGATACTGCATCTTAAGCAAGTCACCCTGAATTTCTTCCTATTTAGGTGCAAAGGAGCCCGCCACAAACATCAGCACTTGCTTGCCAACGTGCAGCTTAAACCCACTCTTTCTGTCCCTGTGGTTGACCTATAAAACAAAGCTTCGAGTCACAGGTATGAAACCAGCGTCTCCTGCGCACCAGCCCCTTCCCTCATTTTCCCTAAACACCCCATGTCCTCTGGATTTTTAAACAGGATAATCAGTGAGCAAACAATGCAGAGAATATGCCCATTACTGGATTCCTTGCAGGGACGTATGACCCGGGTGGTGCCTCATGACCCAGTGCCAGGAGTGTGTCCTCCAGCCAGTGACCCAGCAGAGGTGACGGGGAACGTCAGCCCGTGCCGGGTGTGATGCTGGGTTGAGCTACCCTCCCAGAGCAGTGGCTTGAGAGAAGGTGGCAGGGATAACCTTACGTCCTCCCTCTACAATCCCAAGGCGTAGAAGTCTTCCAAAGAAAGCTTTCAGGTCACCAGGACATGGGCTGCTATTCTTGGCCCGGCCCAGCCACGCTCTTGGTCATCACACTTCTAAGCCCAGACTCTTAGCAGCGAAACGCCTGAAGTCCTTGGCTGTAACAGGGCTGGGCATTTTCCAGACTGCTGACAGCACCGAAAACACTTACCACAATTATATAAATAACAGTAATTATAATGAGGGAGTCCTATAATTACAAAGGGACGGCTCCTGTAACAGTACTTCAGGCAACCGGGGGCCGCCAGTGCTTGGGACATGGCTCTCCTGCGTCTCCTCCCTGCGGGCACCCTGCAGTTGGCTGGGATGTAAATGGATCCCCTCCGTAGCAGCGTGACGGGCTCAAGGCTGCGATTGCACGGTTTATTTGTCAATAATATCTGATGCTGCCCTAATTGTAGGAAAATTGAAAAGTGTAATGCTTCAGCACTAGACACCACTGTCCCAAAGCCCTCCAGGCTGATTGATCTGTCTGGACTGTAACTTATAGGGGATTAATGTCTCTGGGTCATAAAAAGCACGAACGAAGTGGAGCCAAAACTAATGAGTGTTTAGGTGCTGGTCTTAACCTTGGTGGAAGAAGAGAGCGGCTCGGTTATTCTGCTGTACTGCTGTCAGGACCCCATGATGCAGGACGACAGCAGGGGGACAGGGCAAGAGTACTCCACCACAGTACAGAGAGAAGGAGGAAGGACTTGGAGAGGCAGCACCATGGGATGCTCACTGCAGCTGGACGGGTGGCTCTGCGCCCACCAGCTTCGGCCCAGAGCAGGAGGATGGCCAGCACACCAAGCTGCGACACCCACAGATCCCTGCTACAGCCCTGTGGCATTGGGGCATCACGTCACAGAGCAGGAGGAGAGGCGCTGGGGAGGTCTGTGGTGTATAAGGCAGAGGGAAGGCACGCTTTGACTGCAGCAGATTTACAACCAATTAAACAATTACTTGTTTGGATTGCAGGAACCAGGAGCCGGACATGTGTGGTCAGTGCTGTCTCTGCCACAGTAGAGCTGCCCTGACCAGCTCCTTTAACTTTTCCCTTGAAACATCAATCATATACCCTGCTTCCTGCCCTCCGCACCCTCACTGCAGAGTACGTCGCGTGAAGCGCGCGCGAAGCAAGCCATACAGCGCGCAGGGAGCTCACCATCCTTCCAGATGAAGGATGCTACCTAACGGTAAAGATATTACTGTGATTATTTTTTGCAATAGCATATTGCTCTGTGCATTCTGGACTCTGCGGACCACATCCACGCCTGGTGTAACGCCGTGTTAATTTGCTGTGGCAGTCATTAATTGGGTAAGGAACAGCTGGTGCTTTGCTTAAAGTGAAGCTGATTGGGTCAGTAAGTAACTCTGCGGTTAAGCGATCTACAGCAGGTACGGCCCTACCTCTCTCTGCGCTCCAGAGGGGTTTCACTTCTTGTCCCAGTGACCCTTGGAGGAAGCAGCAAGATTTGCCCATGAAACATGAGGGAGCTTTAATCTGTGCAGTTCCTTTGGGCATTATTGCCTGAATTTTAATATTTTGAATAATAAAGGATGATTTTAAATTAAATTTGTGGGCTCGCCATCTGTGTGTGTTTGGCCTTGTTTTCCTCTGCTTTGGCAGTCCCTTGACTTCATTCTTTCCAAGTTGCAGCAAAAAGGAAGGGAATAGAAAAGAGGGGAGTGCACTGGCATAGGAACCTTTTGTTGTTCCCTTTGTCCTGCAAGATCCTTGCTGCTGTAGCAGCCTTTATCGTGGGTGTGTTACACAGACAAGGCTCGATAGTGTAAGAGCTTGTGAGAGGGACAGAGGCACTCCTGCACCCAAAAACATCCCAGTGGTGCAGCTCAGCCGCTCCATCCCGGCTTGCCTGTGTCGGCAGCATGCTTCGCACAGGGCACTGGCATCTCAGCTGAAGGGGCTCAGTGTGCAGTGACCTGTGGTATCCGAGGACAAGACGGCTCCCTGCAGCGTATGGGAAAAGGAGCGTTTTTAGGACAAAGGGATATTGCCACTCAGTCATGCAAGAGCAAAAGAGAGTCCGAGACCACGTAGTATGAATTATGTTCGCTGTATGGCTGGAGCAGGATGGTGCCTGTTAAGATGTGCAAGGCTGCCTTTGGAGAGGGGACAGGGTAGATGTGCAAGCACTGAGTGTAGTTGCTCCACACGGACCAGAAAGAGGCTTGTCCACAGAGAAACCAGGGCTGTCAGGCTATGGATTGACATTACAGGTTGAGCTGAATTTATAACTCATGCTGCTGAAAAAGGTGGGGCTGCATGCCTTCTCTGCCAGCCCCACACTTCCACCTCTCACCTTGTGCCAGCTCTGACACTTGTTCGCTAGCGCATTGAACTGCTTTAATTAATCATAGTGGCAGAAAAATGGTATTCAGGAAACACAAACTAACTACTTCTTTGTTGGTGAGTCAAACTGGGTTTTCTAGCCATCAGCCAAACGGCAGAGCTACGGCAGGGCTTGGGAGGGTAGGGTGCAACTGGTTCCGCTCAGTGAAGGGGACCTGCTCATTCAGCAGCTACAGGGTGAAAAACCTCTTGTCTTCACACCATCAGGGTCTCTTGACCCTCCTGGGGTTGAGAGCCCTCCCTGCTCGCACAGCACCATCGCTGCCACTGGAGGCTCTGGGTGGCCAAGGTGGAGAGTGGGAGGATGTCTTGGGAAGGCCAGATCCTGGGAGTTTGGAATTCTCACAGGGATCCTGAGCTCATTTCCCAATTTCCCATCTTACTGCTGGGGCTGCATGGCACTGGTCCCCCATGGATTCACTTGGCAAGCAGGAGAAGCTAAAGCCATGGTCCCAGTCCTCTGCACAGACTCTTGTCATGGTTTAGTCCCAGCCAGCAGCTGAGTACCACACAGCTTCCCCCCTCCTCCAGAGGAGGAGAAGAATCAGAGGAAAAGACAAGGAAGCTCATCAATTGACATAAGAACAATTTAATAGTTGAACACAAACAAATAAAATAGTGATACTTACATATTAAGAATACTAATACTAACAATACTACTAATAACAACAAGTAATAAAAATAATGGATAATAAAACATACAATTACTCACCACTTGCCGACCGATACGCCGCCAGGTCCTGAGTAGCGAAGAGTCAGAGTCCAAGAGCTGGAGCCTGAGAGCAATCGCAGCAGAGTCCAAGCGATCCCCGTGAGCAAGAGAGCAACCGAGAAAGTTAGCTAGTTGGTGGAGCGGTTGGCTAACTACCAAATAAACGAGCATGACATCCAATGAAATGAAACACCCCTTTGGTCAGTTTGGGTCAGCTGTCTGAACCGTGTGTGTCCTCCTCTCTCCCACTGCTTGCAATGAGAAAGTTGGGAATGCAGGTGTAGTATCAGCAGCTGGAAGAGACCTTGACTTGGTGCAAGCACTCCTTGACACCAACCAAAACACACCTTATCGGTACTATTCTCCAGGCAAATCCAAAACACAGCCTCATACCAGCCACTGTGAAGAAAATTAACTCTGTCCTGACCAAAACCAGTACAGCTCTGTAGGTACTTTTTTCAAAATACGGATGAAAAGTAATCAGGGTGACAGCGATGTTCCTCAACAGAAGCTGTAGCCCTTGTCAGCAGCTTTCCCAGTTTCCCCTACAACCTTGCCAGAGGCCCCAGGGTCAAGCATTGGGCTGCCCTGCAGGGTTGTGCCCGTACAGAAACACCCCCCAGCTCACAGCCAGCCAGTTCGCCCCAGCACAGATGGGGAATGGCTTCTTTATTCCCAAAAGCAGCTCCTTCGGTTGCTCAGGCCTGGCCACCTGCCCACATCCCCCACTCTTCTGGGATGCATCCTATGGTGTTTGCATCACCTTCCGTCAACCTGTCCTTGGGCCGGCAGCGATAACGAGTTCGTCAGTCCTCGGGCAAACACGAGAGCCCTGGAGGAGCGCCGCTGGGGGCTCAGCGTCGCTGCCCGCAGGGTGGCGATGGGGTAAGAAAGATTCCTTCTTTTGAGGATGAAAAACAAACCCAAACCACCAAACCTGACCCAGCAGAACAAAAACAACCCCAACAAGTACCTCGTAGTCAGAAAAGCCTTTTAAAGCCTCATGAATATTTAGCTTGTCCTCATGTAAAATATATGACTTTGTGTAAGGATCAGGCAAAGGAGGTGCATGATTTTTTTCTGATTTATGGGCCCAGCAACGGATTATTCATAGCAGAGCAGCTGTGTGGAAAGATTCATCCACTGCAAAATGTGATTGTACATCAGGCAGTGTGAGGGAACAGAGCTATGACTAATGGCTACTTTACATATAAATGAGAAGGTTTGCGCTAGGAACTGTAAAAAAAAATACAATCGTTCAGCTGACGGGCCCGGCCTCTTTATCGCAAGCGCTGCACAGGGGCCAGGGAAAGACGGGAACAAGCCTGCCTGAAGGCGCTGCCTTCCCTCACTTCTTCCAACATGCAATAAATAAGGCGATGGCAGTCAAGGCTTCCAAGGGCCAAATTTGTTGCTGGTGTCAACGTGCAGGCTGCTGTGGGGGAAGACAGATGTGGCTCCTCCTGACGCGGATGATCCTGGAAGTCCCTCCTGGCCAGGCCCTGCTTTGAGCATCACGCTCAGAGGGGCAGCATGAGGCAGGGTGCTCGGCACAGCCCCGGAGTAAGCCCTTCGCTTCCCCTCCCTGCTGCGATCACAGCCTCCCCCACGCTCTCACTCGCAGCCGAGACGGGTTGTCTAGACATTGCAGATGTGGACAGATGTTGGGGCTGTAATTTATAACAATGGCCTCCAGAAGGCAATTCCAATTTGTTTCGCTAAAGCTTTAAGTTACAGGCAGCAAGATCTCCTGTAAATACTCTTGACTTACATAGTAAGTACATAAGAGAGTTTGCTTGGCAAAAGCCCGCTTGCTGCAGCAATTACAGCTTTCCCCATGCCTCGGAGGGACATTACAATGCACAGGTCCAAAAGCAATTGCCCTTTGCCATGGACCCAGCGACTCCAGGAGCAACCAGAGTTCCAGGTGCTGACACACATGCGGTTCAGAGGTCGTTTCTCCAGCACCATTCACCAGCTCAGGAAGGAGGTTGGGATCCTGCCTGCAGAGCCAGCCCCTAGACCCCACGTGCTGTCTTCCTCATGGGTCATGTCCCTGCCATTCAATACCTGAAGGACAATTCAGAAAAGGAAATTTCACCAGCCCTTTTAAAGGTTCCCCAGAGGGAAACCTCTCCTGAAAGGCAAACAACCCTCACAGGAGAGGTTTTCCTCTGGGGAACCTTTAAAGCCCAAAGGGAAATGGAGCATACAGCCTTGCCTCTGCCCAGGCTCCTACCAGCCTGGTTCAGAGCAGCCCAGCATGGGCACCATAAGGCCTTCTCCCTCCATCAGACACCATCCAATATCCCAAACACACTCGCTGCTCTAACCTCCCTGTGACAGATGCCATTCAAAGCCTGCCAGCCAGCAGTGCTTCTGACAAGGGAAAGTGTTTCTCCAGCCCCATTTCCTAGGACCTACAGTTCTTTTGCTTGTCCTCAACCCAGAGCTTGCGTTTCCTTGCAGAGCCCAAGGGGAAAGGATAGGAGCTCTTAGCAATTATTTGCTCCTGCAACTGTGTCTATGCGGGTTGCTCCGAAATTGAGCAGCACAGGCTTTTTGCACAGCTTCTGAAGGACGCAGGGCACTACGGTGCTCTGCAGTGACTATATTGGTGCCTAGGTGCACGTGTACCCAGGCAGGCATGTGCTGAGCAGGAAGCCACTCCAGCAACTCCTGATAAATTACAAAAGCTGGCACAACATGGAGCAGCCAGGCAGGCACCGGAGATCCCACCCTGTAGCAGATTCAGTCATGCTAGGTGCAATACAAAGTAGATCACTGCCCAGAGAACTAGCAAATTTATTCCAGTCCACATAGATTTCCACCTGTGCAAGGCTGCCTGTCCCATTCACCTCTGGCTTGGCCTCTGTACTGGTGAGAACACGTAGAAAAGCTCCACACAGGTAAGAACACAAGAAAAAACAGAGACTTGAAGTTATACCTCACATTTGACAGAGGGGAAGGTCACCTCTGGAGACAGGTATCACGTATGGCTGAAATCCCACCTTCAAGAGTTCCAGCACAGGCCAACAACCAAGAGGAAGTTAAAAAGTTACACATACATAAATATATAAACCCAAAAAACATACAGCATCTGTCGTACACGAAGTGGGACAAGGTTGGGAAGAGTTGTGCCTTGGAAACTCCCAGTTTTTGTCTCAGAGGTGAAAGCTGGAGCACAGCCAGCCACTATGGCAATTTCACCCTTGGAGGGAAGTTGTGGAAAAACAAGACTTTGCAAAGTCTAAAAGCCACGAAGTGCTTCCAATAAAACACGTTCCTGGGAGGTTTGGTTGGGATTAGAGACATGCTCCCTTTGGATTTGCAGCTGCAACTCGGCATCCATGGGGGAGATTCTGAAAGAGGAACCCACTGGTCTCCCAGAGGGTTGGGAGCAGAGATGTAACCAGCACAACTGCACTTTGCAAAATTTCTGTCACTTTCCCCCCTCCAACCCAGGAGTTTGCAATTAAAGCAATAGGAAAAGGCAGTTTTCAGGTTTTCAGCCAAATTAAAGAGTCTTCCTTTCCCCAGCCCCAAAAGTTTAATCTCAGATTTAATGAAACATTTAATTTGAAACAATATATCTTAATTTGGGGTGAAGCAATTTCTTGAATTAAAGTAAATAAAGTAATAAATTATTTATTGTTCTTTAATTTGGAATTTTTCAGCAGAGCAATCAGCTGACTTCAAGGTAAAATAAGTGTCTGAGCCCCCATTTACCTTCATCAGCGAAGAGCAAGGACAGGTGGTCTTACAGGAGAGGCTTGTCTGAGAGGGGATCAGGCTTTTGGCACTTGGCTACTTTGCAGCCGAAGGCACATTTCCATGTTGCTTTGCACGCCTGTGGTTATCAGTGCTGTGGAGGCACAAAGGTGCTGCAGCTCATCCTGCAGGCAGCATCCAGCCCAGCCCAAGGCAGAGGAGTGGGTGTATCCATGGGAATCTGACTTGGAGACTTTCTGTGCCCTGAAGGACAGTGTGGGGATTGGGATCCAAAAGAGGATTCACTCCCCATTTGCCTTAAGATGGGATGCAGAGCAGACCTCTCAAGTTTAGGTTACTCTCCCAAAACATACCCCAGTTGCAAATGACATACCTGGTACCCACACTCCATCCAGCTGCTCTGCAGCTCCATCCTGGAACTGAGCTCTCCCTGCCCAGGAAGAAAACCCCGCAGATTTTCATGGCAGGAGGCTGGGTCAGCACAGGAGGGACAGGACCCATGTCTCACTTGCACACAGACCTTTGTGGCCCGAACCACCTTCCAGAGTGAAATGCAGACACAAACACTACCTTACCCGAGCCACTTCGGAGCTGCATCCCTCCCGGCCCAGCACTTCCAGAGCCCACATGGGATCCTACCCAGTGATGGGGGAGGAAGCCAAGGTTGGGGTGCAGAGATGACCTCAGGAAGCAAACCAGCAAACCCCCAAGGGATGGGGTGGCCTTGGAACCAGCCAGCCCTGTAGGCATGGAGCATGGGGACAGCGCTGCTCCTTCCAGGGGACTCGACCGGACTGCTCCTTCCCCTGCTTGCTCAAGCACTTCCAATTAAACCCTGTGGAATTCAATCTCTTACTCTTAATAAACTTCCCTGTTTCCTTGCCAACTCCCCTCCGGACACCAAGACGCTATTACTCCAAACACAACAGGAAAGGGCTATTTTTTTCTGCAAACTTTCTGACTGAAGAGACAAGCATGATCCCCCCTAGCAGGATCTGAGCCATTAGAATCCATGAAAATTAACTGCAAATAAACATTCAGGGAGGGGGACCGGGGCTGCTGAGCCACAGCAAAATAGATATACACACATGCATGGACTTCCTGAGACTGGCAAACACCCACAGTTGCTGATCGGTGTGTCCACACATGGGACCCAACATGAAAATTGGGAAGTTGAGTTCCTCTGTGAGCACGTGGATCTCCAGGGATGCTGCTCCTTATCTCCACACCCCTACAGGTCTGTTCTCATGCATCCCAGTCATGCAGTTCGGGGGGGGGGGGGGGGGCTGTGCAGGGAAGATCTAACAGCCCCTACCCTATAGCTGCCACCACTCCACATAGCATGCACATGCAAAGGAGCTATACAGCCCACCCCCCACCCGCCCCCAGCCTGGCTGCCCACATCCTGGAGCCCTTCTCCCCACACGCTGCATCTCCACTGCACAGACCCAGAAGATTAATGCAGCCATCTCCCCTTTCCCAAAGCACTGGTCGCAGCTTTGCGAGGCAGGAGCCTCCTTCTCCGCTCTCCTCTCCCTGACAGATGCCTCAGAGCCCGGGGCCGCAGTTAAGGTGACAAGATTCAGCAATTCTTTATGAACATTTCATTCCCGCTCGCTACACGACGTAAATTAGATGGTGTGTTACATTCGGGCAAGAAGCACGATATGTCACTGTGGCGCCGGCCCATTGGATGGAGAGGCTAATCCTGCCGTGAATTTCATTACTGCTTTTATGCTGTCGGAATTAGCTCGGTGACAGTGAGCCTGATTGTCTTTCACTAGGGGTTTGTCGGGGTGCGGGAAGGCTTCCTCCCTGATGGGAGCACTATGGAGTGACCCCGCTCTGCGGCCACACATCGCGCCTTCGCCGAGGCAGGGAGGGAGCGGTGTCCAGCTCGTGGGGAGCTCTGATATTCCTCCTCCTCAGCGCTGGGATAAATAAGATTACAAGAGCCCCTTGCATGGGTGGTCAGCCAGGATGGCAGTACCCCCTCTGCTCGTAACGGGACGGTGTTGTGTGCCTCCCTCTCGCCTTTACATGCACATGCATCCTGTGGATCCTCTTCTTGCTACCGTGGATTCCTCCGTTCTCCCGGTACACACCATGCCAGGTACCAGCACTTGAAAACCTGAGAGCCAGGGGCACAGGCTGCAATCCATGCCGCAGCAGACCAAATTCCATCCTCACATCGGCCTCTGCTCTTGGGGGTTTCATGCTCCTGGCCAGTGTAAGAGATGGAGGAGGCGCACAGAGCCAAGATTCCATCACTGCCCACAGGCTCCTTATGCTCAGGTTTGGTCTGGCTGAGCTGCCTCTTGAAGCATCCTCATGGAGAATACCAGGAGTTTGGTGACTCAGAGGAGGTGTTGACTTTAGTGAGTGAAGCTGGAGGAGTGGAACCCATCCTGTATCTATCCCTACATCTCTCCTGTCATAGAGCTACTGCTAATCCAGCGGCAAAGTCAGGAACTCACAAAAAACTTCCCAAACAGCCAGCACTTACCTAAGGTGACATTGCTGAGAGGTCAGATGCCAGAAGGGTGGCTCTAAGCAAGAAGTGGCAGAGAGAAATCTTGGAACACCTGGAAGGCCCAAGTAACACGAATGCAGGGCAGGCTGCATGGCACATGCTGTGTCCACTTAGCAAGTTGCTCTGTCCCTGGTAGAACAAGGAGTCTCTGAAACACGCCATAAGCTGTCCATCCCCTGATGCCACCTCCAGACCAAGGCATCGGCAGTCCCCTGAACCTGGCCATGACATTTCACAGGCCCCATAACTTTGCTTTTCCAAACCTAGATTCTGGAAAGCCTTCCTACCTCAGGTTATGGCCATGACAGCCCCAGTTCACTCCTCCCCATTTTTATTTCCTCTCCCCTCCCCAGTTTGCACTCACACCGAGCTCCTTTTGCCACCTCTCCTCCAAGTTTAGGTGTCCCCATCCACTTAACCAGCAAACACACACGCAAGCCCATGCCTGCCCGTGTCTTACTGAAGCACTTGACTTTTCTCCTGGTGCCTCCCAGTACCACTGCCATTTACAGGGTTTAAAATGTCAGTGTGACGCCCTTCAGGGATCCAGAGGTTTGAGCTGCAAAACACTTGAAGGTTGCAGATGATGTTGGTGATGCCTATCAGGCTGATGCAATCGGTTCTGCACCTTAGCACAGGTTCAGAAACAACATTGCAGGAGCAAAGATAGAGAGAAATTGCTCATCACTGCCTATCATCCCAGTGCATCCCCAAAGCTCAGGCTGTGTGGTCCTGCACGGCTCCAGCCTCCAACCTTCCAGTGCTGGGTGCAGTCCCTGGAAAATGCACTGGAGGCTTTAAAACCAAAGCACTAGAAGGAAAAACTTCTCATAACATTCCCAGGAGGAAGGTCTAGATATACCAGCACTTCTGAAGTGCTCTGTACCAGCAGACCGACCCCTTTTCTCTTCTTTGGGCTGTCAGAACATTATCAAGGGGACCAAAGGAGCCCTCCTACACTTTCTGCTGTACAAACACAGCATGGGGAAAAAGCCCTGTCTCCCACCAAGCAGGAAAGCTCATATCTATAGCTGGCAAAGGACCATGTTGCACCCACTGGGAGACAAATCCACCTGGCTGGGGGGCTGCCAAAGGGCAAATTAGAGTTGAAACCCATCCCTAAGTGTGCATTTGATAGCTGTAATGGTCTGACTATATAGCAGTGTGTAAAACCAGAGAGAGACAATTATACCAATATCTGGAGCACTGTTCTGGGCCCTTGGTCCCCTCCTCCCACTCTCAGAACCACGAGGATGCACTGCCTCAATGCGCATCTATTAGAGTACTGTCCCCTTAGGTAAGCACTTCAGGAAGCTTGCCTGGTCCCTTGCAGTAATAATCCATTAGTCCTTCACTCTAAATCTAATTAAGGGGAGTAGGAGGATTGGGAGAGGATGGGGAAGAGGGAGAGGAAGTTAACAGACTGATTTGGGATGATGAACTACACACAAGAGGTTTGTCAAAGACAGTGAAAATAATAAAAGCAGTCAAATCTCAGATGTTTGCAGGACAAATGCCTGGAAGGTACATAGGAACAAAGAGTAGGAGAAAAGGGCTACTGAGTTACCCCCCAAGGAGGAGGCAAGGGGCCTTTAGGGTGGGGAGGCAGGCAGAACCCAGAGCTTGGGTAAGGATGGCAGCCCACTGCCAGCAGTTCTGGGGGTCTGTTTTGTTGGGTTCCGACTGGGATGAAAATTAAAGTGAGGCTAGAAATGGGTATTGTATCCATAAGCCTTCTTACCAGAGATTTCCTCTCCACCACCGAGTCGGACACAAACATGCCCAGAAGGAGCAGGGCCTGGGCAGGGGACCTTGGTGCCCAGAGGAAACCAGAATGGCTTTGTGGCATGTCATGAGAGCTGACACCTGAGCCCAGGGCAGAGAGGGCCTTTTTTCTGTGGTTACTGGGGAAGCCAGTGGATCACTGGGGTCCAGGCATTGCTCTGAGCGTGATGTCAGTCACGGCTTTTCCCAGCTGGGGAGCCCACCCCAAACCTGGAAGGGACTCACCTGTGATAAGGGACAGGCTCTAGGCAGGGCCAGAAGGAATGAGTGAGTGGAGAAATCAACTGTTTGGGCACCCACAGCACATGACCCTCAGCTCCACTCTGTCACCCCCCTCCCAAAGTGTCCCAGCAGCAAGGACAGGAAAGCTGGGTCACAGGCAGCCCAGCCCTACCAGCACTCCAAGCATCACTCCCCTCCTCTCCAAACCTCTCCTCTTCCACCGTCATGGTCCCTCTGACCAGCAGAGTCCCTCCCTTTGGGCAGAGCCTGTTTTCGCAGAGGCAGGTCTCCCAGCAGCTGAGAGCTGTCTCTCGGCTGGATTTGCCCCCAGACACGAGGAAGCCCTGGACAGATCATTCATCGTGCAGTCCAAGGCAGCAGAGACAAGGCCAGGAGCTGTGCAGAGCAAAAATAAAAAAGTCACCGGGACTCCCCATATCATATATATATCAGCCAGCAACGGCTCCACCGGGAGCAAAGGTATTCAAGCATTGGAAAGAGAGTGCTTAGCAGTAAAATAGGTCCTGGAAACCCTCGGGCACTATTTACTGGGGAATGAATCTACCTTGGTGACTGATTGCAGCCTTTTAACCTGGATAAATCAGATGACAGATAAGAGCGTCTCCCAGGTAGCCCTGCCGGCAGGTACCTCCGTTACAGCCCCATCCATTTCAGCCGGCTCTGTCACCCACCGGGCACATGTCCCTGCTGCGTGGGGTGAGCCCCACAGGGAGATCTGGGGACAGACATGCCTGCTATTTTTTGGAACACCTCTGCTCTTCTCTATACGGTAGGGAACGTGAGGGAGCCATTTCCAGCTGGAGAAGCTGCCAGAGCAGTGCAATGCTGAGGACTGAGTCCTGCCTGGCTCTGAAACCCCAAAACATCCCACACCCCAGAGCAGAGCACTGCTCAGGAGTGGGGAAAGGACAAGCGATGGCCCCCAGTACAGGTCTCTGAAGTATGCCAGCCCAGCACGCTTTTCTCCTCTGCAGAGAGCATCTTCCAGGCTGCCTGCAGCAGGGCCCATTGCAGCCTCTGGATCTCACACCTGCGAGACAGAGCACCTCCAAAGCCACCCAGACTGCAGGGACAGTCACCAGCTGGGGAAGGAGCTTGATTTATACAAGACACTTACAAGCCAGGAGTGCTTGCAGGCAGGAGCAAGCAGGCATCCTGTCCCAGTCTTTCATGCTGAGCAATGCCCTGTCTGCCACCCCATGGTACATCCCAACCAGGAGGGTTCAGCTTTAGCTTCTGCAGCAAGTGGCTTTGTCATGTGTAATTTCCCTGCTCCTCCTATCCAGGGGAAGGGCTGGGGACAGTGTCCCATTTCCCTGTGTGGCTCTCCAGCCAAGCAATTAGGAGCAGTGGCAGTGGTGCACAGCAGCTCCAGGAACACGGCAGCTCCTGGTTATATGCTTTCAGGCTGAGGGTGCTCAGGGCTGGCTTTGCACACACACATCCCACTAGGTCAGCCCTAGCCCTGCACACAGCAGTAAAACACGGCACAGGTTAGCTGCAGCAGTGCCTGCCCTGCACACTCTGCCCCCACGCACAGCAAGAAACCTGCAGCACTCCTGTTTCATGACTGTTTTTCCCCTTGGGCACTCAAAACTTACAAGCGAACAAGACAACTCACTTGATGTCCACAGTTTCAGCCACAACATCCACGTCTGTTTTCTGCAAAGCCTAGGCACCATCCTGCTCCATTTCTGGTCCTCATTTCTTTCTCTTAGCGCTGCTTCAAACACCCTTTGGAGCACCCCAGTAACTCAACAACACTCACCCTGCAGCTCTCCTGACTCAGCAAGGAGCGCTGGTCGGGACCACAGGCATTTCAACAACAACTTGAGCAGTTAGTGCTTGGTGCACCCCTTTACCTTGCAAAAAGGAGAGCCAGCCCCTTCCACGCTGCAGCTTGCCCACAGGCACCTTTCTGGAGCCAAGCAGGCAGGGACCATCCTTCCCTCCCTCTCCCACTTTATAGATTTTAGGGGGAGGAGAGGCACAAACAGGTGTTCTCGCATCTTAAAACCCAATCCTGTGCTCTGCCGCTCTCCCCAGCACAGCTCCCACCCAGGGCCAGCTGCTGATGTTCAAGAGAATTAATTACCCACCCCGAGATAATAACCCTAACCAAAGCACTGGGTGGAGAGGAGTTAAAGGAACAGTGCTTGGCTCTGGTATGGAGTCTGGATTTACAGAACCTCGCAGTGCTCCAAACCATCACTGTCCCCAGATGAGACTTTTACCGCAAACTTCGGTGGCAGAGAACAAATGGGGGGAGGATGCAAGGGAACTGAGCTTTGGCTGTGTATGTTGGATCAGTGTGTCTGGAAAGGGAAAACCTACTCTTGGTTTTCTGTGCCTTGGCATGGCAGTGTCTGGAGGGAGAACGGGAAGCAAAATCAAATGGACACATCTCATTTGAGTTCCTGTGCAGGGGAGTGCTCCCCTCCAGGCCATCCCCATGCCAGCTCTAGCCAGAGGCATGCAGAGCAGGCACAGGATGTTTGCTGGGGCTGGATGCAGCACAGGGCATGTAGTACTGGGCACTGTGATGCCCCAGTTACACCAGAACGTGCTCAGTGATGCTCAGCCTGCTGGAAAAATCAGTCAGGAGCCCTTACTGGCTGGTTTAAGCCCATCAGGCTGCAGGTCTGGGGCTGCTGAAATGAGCAGGTCAGGGTTTTTCCCTAAAAAGGCTGCAAAAGGGGTTTCTCCTCTGCAGTAGCTCTGAATGACATTGACAGCGCTGGGACCCAGAAGAGGATGGGTCTGATCCAGCAAGTTGCTCTTAAGAGGGCAATTCCCTGAGACAGTCCTGCTCCCTGCAGTGGGTTGGATCAGGGACTTGATCCCCCTGGGAATTACTCTTTTTGTGTGTGCCAGGGCTGTTTTCAGCTGGATTGATTCCCTGGTCTGGCCTCTGAGGGTCCTTGGGGACAGCAGACCTGAACAGGGTTAGACAAACAGCTCAGCTGAGTGGTGGGGGGGTAGGATGTGAGGGTGCCCTGGGGCAGGATTAATCCCAGCTTGACACATTTCCCACACACCAGAGCCTCTGAGCAGGGATAGGGATGCTCCAGGGAGCTGGGCAGGGGCTGGGGTCTTCGGGGACCAAGACGTCCCTTCAGCCGGTGTGCCTGCCCTGTTCCAGGTGCGGGATGCAGATGGGGCAAGGACTGCCTGTCTGTCCAGACAGGTCTGTCTGTCCAGTCGGGAGGGTAAAAGAGGGATGAAGACATGCATGTGAGGACCAGAGGGCACCGGGGATCCACCCAGAGCCTGATCCCCCCTCCATCAGAGATCGCACCCTGGAAGCCATCTTCAGCCATCATTAGTATGCAAAGACTGTGATCTGAGAGAGGGGGAGAGAGAAAGAGAGAGGGAGGGAGGGGGGAGAGAGGGAAGGGAGAGAGAAAGAGAGGAAAAGCCAGTTGTTTTATTCATGGCTGGTGATATTATAGACTGAGTGAAAATCACATTATCGTAATGGGAAAGTTAGAGTTGCCGTGATGATGCCCTGAAGCTTGTGTGCTGATTGGGGTGTGATTGCTATCTGTATTTATATGTAGAAAGCAAAGTTCACTGCCAGTTCAAGATGGTGGAGCCTGCTTCTTCATGCTACATAATTCTTCAGTAGGGAGAAACTCGGAGCAGCCGGGGTGGCTGAGCAGGCGTGGGGGGCTCCTGGAGCACAGGGCTGCGGGCAGAGTTGGGGGGTGCTGCCCGAGGGGTCCCGGCACAGCGTGGGCTCTGCCGTGCTGTGACCGGGATGGGGGGCCATGGGTGTAAGCACCCGAGTGTGTTGGCGTGTGAGTCAGTCCCACAGCCCGGGTTGTTGGTGATGCTGGGGGAAACTGAGCCACGGTGCCAGTTTTGGGGGTACAGTGTGATGGTGGGTGCGGAGCAGTGGGAGGAGGGGAGCGATGTGGACGTCACGGTGCTGCAGTGGGCTGCATGGGGCTTTGGGGACATGGGGTAATGATGCCTGATGGTACTTTCTGTGAGATGGAGAGTCAGCATGACAACCTGCAGACTCGGCATGTCCCACCTGTCACCAACTTTCCCCCTCAGCCCCCAAAGACTTCCTGGGACCTTCCTGCTCTGAATTCCAGCCTCCGCTGCTGCACCTGGGATGGTGCTGGGTTTCTGTGCAGCAGCAGATAGTCAGGATACAGGTGAATCCTTGTGGCATAAATCTACCCACAGCAAAAGATGATGCTCAAGGGGCTCTCAAACCCCCAAGCACGCTGCTCTGCCAGCCCCAACACTCACATCTGGCTGCCGGAGGCCCTGCCTGCATCCTGCCCTAGGCAGCCCAGAGAGCCTGTGAGCCCATGAGCATACTCCAGTTAAGGAGATGCTGTCCCTCACACAGCAGCATCCCGTGGGATGAGGACATGCCATGGCCACTGGTCCCCCCAGGCACTCGCCCAGAGGAGATCCAGGGTTGGAAAGCTGCTGCTGTGCTTGGGACTCAAGCGAGTGCCCCGATGCTGCAGCACAAGGCAACTTCCATTCACCCGTTTGGGTTTTTAGATCCGGAAGTGACACACATTAAAAATACAGACCATTAACCGTGCAACTGTCAGCAGTAACGCTGAGGTTATACTGGCATCCACGCATCCCTGCCGCCTCCTCCCAAGGACACACCTTCCAGCAGCCTCCTGCATCTGCAGAGATGTGTTGGCGTCCAAGGGGTGCCAAAACCTTCTATTTCTGGGGCCCGTTTGAGAGAATAGCAAAAATCCAAGTTTGAGGGAAATGGAGTGCTTGTTGTTAAACCATGGAAGAGGCAAATAAAAACAGCCACTGTTGCAGAGGAGAACCGCGGCAGATACTGAACAAGTGGGAAGAGCAGAGGAATAGGCTAAATCCTCTTCTTTCTTAGATGAGTTTCTATAGGGTTTCCAGAAACCCACTAAATGTGCTTCACTCCCACCGGACAGCCTTCTCCTTAGTCAACCTGGCTACGGACCTCCCATCTTGCCCTTGCATTTCCCTTTCAGTCCTCCATGAGGCCCAGCACTGCTGTGGTGGGAATTTCTTGTGGGTCTCCAGGCTCCTCACCCTTCGGTGTGACGTACAGTCATTTGCAAACGCACCCCGGGTGTATGAAATGCTCTTCCGAGGTGATGCTGTCCCGCCCACATTTTGCACTGATGCAAATAACAGCACAAGGTGCGGGGCCCAAAGCAGCGTCCCCCACATCTTCTCTCACAGTCAGGAACAAGACACAGCCTGGGAATGGACAGGCAGAGGCCGGGCTGTGCCCAGCCTGCGTGGAGAGCTGCTGCAGAGCCACGGGACTGAGGGATGCGGTGTGCTCCACAGGGACTGCTCAGCCCCAAGGTCAGAGGGAAGGACAAGTTTCCCTTTCCAGGCAGAGCTCAGCCCTGGCCCTTCCAAGGGCACGCGGCGGCAGAGCCAGCTCCTGGGTGCCAAACCCCCTGTGCCCCCAGCGCACCAGATGGATGCTCACATTCCCGAAAGAGCAGCCCTTACCTCGCACGCCTCCCTCCCGCTGAGGGAGTCAAATGTGGCTCCAAACTGTGCCATGCTGCAGAGCAGAGACTGCCTCCGACCCCACCTGTCCCCTCCGCCAGCCAGCACAGCACGGCTGCCAGCCAGGATGCCCCATGTGTCGGACACGGCGTAGGCTGGGACCAAAGGACAATGAGCTGGGATGGCAGCAAGGGGCTGCCTGGATACACTCAGAAATGGGAGAGCGTGAAGGTTGCCGGCTGAGCTGGAAGGCAGAAGAAGAGGTGGCAGTGGGGCACAGTGGAGCTGGGGACAGGGACAGCAGAGGCAGAGTGACGGTCAGGCCATGGGCTCAGGCAGCTGGGGAGCATCCCTGGGGAAAATGGGGGACCTTGTGCTTGCCCATGCTGACAGCTAGTTGGGAACTGCCTAAATATGCTCTTGAGGTGTAGCAATCAGGTCCTCATGCCCCAGCTCCCCATCCCTGGGCATGGCAGTCCTGCTGGCAGGGAGAGCCTGGGGCCAGATCCAGGCTGACCCCTCTCGCCCCTCGCTGCAGGGGAGGCTCTGCCAGGGTCACAGGGGTAGAGGGGCTGCTCTGAGCTGTCTTTGTGCCATGCAGCCTCTGCTGTGGCCAACAGCCCACAGCCTCCTGAGACCACAGCCCACCCGCCTCCTCCCTCAGGAGGCCGTGTGCCGGCATTTGGCTGGGAGCATGTATGGATATGGGACACACACACGCTCCCTGCACACATGCTCCTGTCAGCGGGGTGAACAAGCACGCGCACGTGTATGCAAGAGGAAGGAGCCCAAGCTCCAAAAACCTCATTTCCCAGCCCTGACCTCCCCCAGCACTTAAGACACAGCATCCCTGCTCACCTCTGTTGCTGGTGCATGCAAACAAATAAAGAAAACAACATCTCGCAGACCTCAACAAACACCTACATGAAACTCAAGGGATCCCCCTGCCAAACACCTGCACAGGGCTTTGCCACACACAGGAACACACAGTCGTCCCAACACACCCATGCAGGATCATTGCAGCCTGTGCCAACTGCCACACAAACATCTCAGCTCAAACCTACGTGGGGTTTTTGCTCTGTGCCCAGGCGCTGCCGACCCACATGTAAACTGGGTAGTGGAAGCATGGCAGACCCAGCTTGTGTACTTTGTGATCAAAGAGGTATAAAGGTCTGGATATTCCCATACACACACGCACAGACGTTTTGTCACCCAGACCAGGATGCCCGTGGCTCCTCTCTTCCCATGACACTGCCTCTCTCCTCTCCCTAACTTATCCGTTTTTCATGGTTTAACCAGAATCAGCAACTTCTGTCACCTGCTGCTACCTGGCGCGTCCCTTCCCGCGCTGGCTAAATCTGTTTGAACCCACAGATGTGTGATTAAACACGGCGAGTGTTAGTGGCGAAGCACCGCTGCGTGCTCCCCGTATGGCTGATGAGCGTGCAGCTGGAGCAGAGCTCCCTGGGGTACCCTGCTGCTCGCTCAACACGCGCCAGGTCGGGGGGAGGAAGGTGTCGACATGGTGGGGAGGGTATTTAAGCATTAAGCCATTTCTTTTCCCTACAAGGATCCTGAAACTGCAGCTTTTCCTGCCTGGATGTGTCTGGCTGAGCCTCTGATGGGGAAACTGGAAAAACTTTCCTTTGTAGGAGAGCAGGAGAGGACAGGGGAGGGGCAAATGTGAAGGGAGAGGAGAAAACTGTACAAAATAGCAGAAGACGTGTCCTCTCCCAGCCTTGCAACACAAAATTCAAGGGGCTTCCAGGGGAACCGAACAGCAGAGCACGTGGGAGGCACACAAGGAACTTGCCTCTGTACCTCACTGCCACGTGATGATGCCGATAACAGACAAGAACATACCAGCCTAAACATTTCCAAAGGAAATTAAAACCTTGCAGGCTCCAGCTGTAGACCACCCTCTAGCTCTTCTTAGCATGTTTTCCCTGAATCCTGGGGGTGTTGGGATCCAGGAGACTCCCCTGACTTATGTAGCCTATTGCCCAGGAGCAGCCCGGCTGGATCCAACGTGACCTGTGCTGCAGGGGAAAGAGGGAGGCAGGAGGGAAAGGTGATCCAAAGCACTAGAAAAAATCTGTTAGTCACCTGCCCAAATAGAGCAAGTCGTGAGTTCAGAGCAGGGCACCTGGATGCCTTTTCCGAGCTCACCAGGGTGAAGCATTTTGGGTCAGGTTTAAGAGGCATCAAGATGCATCTGAGGATAGATCCCAGATTTGAGGCATGGCTGCCTCAAATAAATAGCAACTCTCAGGTTTCTCACAAGGCTGGTCCGAGGTGCAGAAACACAGGGACACACTTGGGTAATGCAATAAAAACCTTCTCTTGCAGCACAGGACTGATCTGCTGCCATGGTCCCTGACACCAGACCCTACCCAGCTTCTCCACCGCTCTCCCAGACTGGACACAGCATTGGGGCAGCCTCCTGGTGCCACAGGGACAGGATAACCACCTGGGCCAGGTTGCTGTGCACCTCCTTCCCAGTGGGAGCAACACGTGGGTCACCTTCAGCATGCCAGCCACGGTCACCCGCAGCGACATGGCATGGGCAGGGGTGCGATGGGGAATTACTATGGACACATCTCTTTGGAGCATGTTCTCTTGCAGTATTCTTGCTGAAACCCCAGGATTTACCCTGGAGAGGGGAGACAGCTGGAAAAATGCCGATGGAGCTGAGGAGCAGCGTGGGACAGAGCACCCTGCCAGGCTGGGGACCTCAGCTCCAAGGGACACAGAAGCCGGATCTTGCTGCCTCTCTTATTACCTCTCCCAACTCCTGCTTTCCCTGGGGGACCCCTTCAGCATGAGACCATCTGCTCCCAGCACTTCAGCTGCCAAGTCTGCTCCTCTCCCTCTTGCCCATTTCCCTGCAAACACCCCTCATTTCTCCTGTCCTCACCTCTCCTTACCGGGTAGCTCCTGTCAGCCTGCCTCCAACTTCTCTGGGCCTCTCTGCTTCCCTTTCTGCTTTGGCTGCTCCAGGTCTTGCTGGTCTCACCACCAACCTCCTTCCTTCCCCAAGTCCCGATTTAATGGGGAGCAGGTGGGATGCAATGCCCCTCTCTGAGCAGGCCCCGTGCCGCGGAAATGCTGAGGTGGCTGTTCTGCTACGTGCAAACGGTTAACGCGTAAAGGGCAACTAAAAAGCCTGTAAGACCACGAAGCATCATTCCTGGGGAATTAGTACCGATACAAATTGACATTGTGCTCTGCAGCTGGTTTCCTCTGTGTAATGCCTTGTGCCAACAATTACTGCAGGCAGGAAGAGGAAGATAAGCGGATGAATGGGTGGTTCACGGAAGATCCATGGATGGAGGGATGGATGAAGGGCAGCCCAGATGGATGGTGGGTCCAGTCAAGGTTCCGGTGTAAATTCCCAAATTCTTCATATTAATTTACTTTCCCATCTGCTGTAGTGAAACCAAATACCCCAAACTTTTCCTTATTCCACAGTTTTCCCACTTTCTGACAACAATTTGGTGCCATTCTGTTGGCGCCTTCCTTGCTGATCGATCCCTTTCTGCACAGCACGAAGTGCTGTAGCGAAGCAGCCAGGATTAACATCCTTCCCACATGTGTGTTGCCCCCTCAGGGCCAGATACAGGATACCCCTGAGTCTGTGTTTTCTCCTGTCCCATCTGGGACACTGCTTTGTCTGATCAGCCACCTTTGCGCTGATCTGAACCCTGACACAAGCATGGACATAGGAGGACGTGGGGAAACAGAGAAGGATGCTAGTCTCAGTCTCCCCCAGTGCTGTGATTCGCGCACCATCAAAAAAGTTTGTAGAGCTCTGTGCTGCGAAGCTGATTTTCCTTCGCCAGTCTGCAGCGTGGCTGGGGTTACCCAGGATCACGGCAGGATCACAAGGCAGCAGCAGTCCCCCACTTTACTAGATTTCAACCCCTTGGCTCTCCACATCTCACATCTGCTGCCCGCTGCGGGAGCCAAGCTGGGCAGAGGGCACGCAGAGATCCTGGAAGGGTGGTGCTTTGCATGCCGTGAGTGGTTTGGGGACAAGCAACAGGGTGTTACTGGGATGGACAGTGGAGTTATAGCCTTATTTTCCTAGTCAGATGAGTGACAACAGAGCTGGTGATGCTGATTCCTGAGGAGGGAAGGGCATAGGATAACCCTGCTGGTGAGCTCTGCACGTCTGCCACAAATGCTGATGGAGATGGGTGACATTTTGGACAAAACATTTCTTAAAGCAAACCAAGCCCTTTGCAGAAACTTCATTAGAAAACCCCTTGTTATTTATTTATAATTCTGCAAAGCCCTTGTGTCCAATTTGGGTCTCAGCAAGGCAAAATAAACTAAAAATGACAACATGGGGTTTGTTCTGATTTTTGGAAAGCCCAGCACATTTAATAAAATCTGTCTTTGAAAGCTGACTTCGGGAGAGAGGGAGGACGGGCTACTTCCAGCCGCCCATCCGTAGGAAAAAAATAAAGAGAAAAAGTGAAGCCATTGGCAGTTGCACACAAACTCGAAGAGGCAGAAGGAAAATGTCAATGCCATGTCACAGCTCTAGCTGGTACATGACAGCTCTTAGACAGAGATGCGAAAGGGCTGTTTGGGATCATGTACCCTCTGTTCCATAAATTACGGGTGAGTTGAGGGGGGCAGAGCAACGCTGGGCTGGTCGGCGGTTTTGGGAGAAGGTCCCAGCCGGTTCCTATTTCATCCAAAGTGGGTCACCTGTCCCGGCTCCTGTTCCCTCTCGCTTTCAACCTTGGCTTCCTCTAGCAAAAGTCTTTGGGTGCTGGTGGGCACCTCGCCACGGCACCTCACCACGGCTCAAAACCAATTTTGATCGTGCCCCCTTGTCTTTCTGAGCCCTTCCTTCCCAGGAGCTATTTGTGGGGTGGGCATAGCTGGGGGGATGAAGCCAGCTGCCCCCCATGCCCCATACCACTCGGGGTCCCACGGCGTTGGGGCCTCATGAGCCAAACGAGCGCTGGCACGGTGCGGCCGGGCAGGCCGTCCTGCGAGCTGTAAATCATGCCGGCACATTCCTCCAGTGGCATCTCGCTCGGGACATGTTCTCCTCCAAAAAAGTACAGCAAGCCTGCACCCCCCTCACCGCCTCCCCACTCCTGCCCAGCCAAGCTCCAGCAGCTCCCACCCCAGGGACCAACACTCAGCCCCCTTCTTGTAGGTTTTGAGCGCGAAGAAGCATTAAATTGTAATCTACCTCCTTGGCAATCTTTCGCCTTCTTGTCCTCCATCCCCAGTCTCCTCATCCTTCTGGGCCCATAAATCTTAATTGTGTCTGTGACTTGGGTTTTCGTTTCCTTTCTCTCTTGCTCTCTTTCTGTCTTGTTCTTTCTTTTTTTTTTTCACAATGTTAATTAATCATGTTTAGGCCTGGTCCCAGCTGTTACCACAAGGAGAGTCCCTTGCCAACCCCCTCTCCCCTCCCCCAGCCCAGATGCACGTCACTTTTGGATAAATCCAACCAGTTGGAGGAATTCTTTGACTGTCCAGCAGCGGAGACACCAGGCGATTCACCCGGCTCCCCCTGCCACATCTGAGATGTGCCACTCACAGCTCTGCTCCCCTGGGCTGTGCCATCCACCACCTCCGAGGGGTCACCGCCCCAGCGGGGCTGGAAGGGTCTCTCTGTTCAGAGAGATGCTGAGTGGCTTTTTTCAAGGAGAACCTGCCAGCCCAGCCGTATGTGAATGGGAGTGAGATATGATTGAGGGGCTGCTGTCTTCAGGCCTCATCCCTGCCTGGGAGGGATGCAGAGGCAAGAACTGGCCTCCCTCCTTTGGAAAACATGCAGTGGGAAACCTTGGCAGAGCTTCTGGGAGGTCCAAATCTAAGGTCAAGCCCTGCAATCAGCCTTCTGTTCTCCATCCCCTCCCTTCTCTGTGCCTGGTGCTGCTCCCTGGGAGCAGGAGCGGTGTTTACATCAGCTGACGGGGCTGGCACATCCCTGTGCCACGTGGCACCCATCTCTGGAGGTGACCTTGTATCTGGCACTGCTAAGATGCACGGGGACATGCGGGGAGGTGCTCGAAGGGTGCTCGCCCTGCTGCCAGTGGATATTCAGTATCACACAAAATGGGAAGATCCCTGTGCGTGCTACTTAGGATGCTTGTGAATACTTGCCTTGGAAAGAAAAAGGGCTGGAATGGCAGAGGTGGGAATGGTCAGGCCCACCATAGCATGGAAGATCTGCAGAGCTCCCCTAGCAGGGGCTGGGAGGAAAGGTGGGGTGCAGTGAGAGCCCAGGGGTACAGCGAGAGCAAAGGGTGTCTGAGCCTGGTGCCTGAACCTAGGCAGCAATGGCAGAGCTGGCACCGGGGAGCTCCAGGAGAGATGCAGAAGGCGTGGAGTGCACCAGCAAAGGTGGCAGGGTTGGACATCAAAGGCCTGGACTGCACACACCAACTGACACACAAGTGCGGCTAAGGCACGGATTTATCTGGCTTCCAGGCACGCCAGGCTGGCGCAGGCCCCCACAACTTCCATGAATGCTTGCCTCTTCTGCCTGGGGTTTTATTGCTCCCCAGCACTGTGCCAGCCTGTCACACCAGGGCTCACATGGGCCAGCAATGTGAAAAGCCCGTGAGCTCACCCCACTCTTGCCCCTCACACCAGGTGTACCCTGCAGCACACATCCCAGCTCCTTGTTCAGGCTGTTCATGGGCTCTGTCCCACCACTGTCTGGATGAGCACATCCCATTTGCTAATGCTTCTGGTTCTCTGGAAGCTTTCTTGAAGCTCCTTCTCTATTTTGCCTCCCTTCCATGCCGCCTGTCCCTCTAAATTATACCCTTTCATCCCCCCAGGACTGGCTCCTAGTGCTAATACCCCTCAGATATGTGCAAGCTATCATCGTGTCCTCAGTGAGTCATCATTAGGCTAAGCTCTTGCAGTTAGCTCCTTAAATCTTTCCTTGTAAATCTTTCCCTTTGCACCTCTGCTTGTTTTCGTAGCCTTTCCTGAACGTCTTCCAATCATGCCAGTGGCTTTCAGGTCATAGGCCTGGAAATGAGCCCTGTAGCTCTGCTTGGACCATAGGCAGAGCTGCTCAGAGCATTCCCAGGCGGATCCTCCCCTCTGCACATCATACTGGCATCTTTCCAGTGGCAATCTCCTCTCTACTACCTACTCATGGCTGTGCCCAAGCGTGTTATTTCCCCACTCCAACACCAGCTGAGCCAATGCGGACTGAAAAAAACAGGATAAAATGTCATTCTCTTCATTCCCTTTGAAAAAAGCCAGCCTGTTCTCCTTTAAGCTCACCAGGGAAGAGGTGGTAACTCACATGAAAAGTGAAGCAGGTGAAAATGGATCAGGATTCTTTCCCCCCATGACAAGCCAAGCCGCCACTGAGTATTTTGGGTTGGGAGCTCGAATGAAGTTGATGGGGCCCATCTGTTACTTTCCCCTTTACAGATCAGCTGTGTTTTCCCAAGCTGACCTTCATCTGCTATTTCAAACCCCAGGTCAGCGTTCCCATGGGTTCCATCCAGCTCCCACTGGCAATGAAACCGGGTGCTAAATATTTTGGTATCATTTCACTATCTGTTTCTGCCTTTACTACCACCTACAGGCTTCAGGAATGAAGCAGCCTCTTCCCAGATCATTAACAGGGAGCTTAATTAAAAGCTGTCATAACACCAGGCATCATTGCTGGAAAATGGTAGTCCACTTTGCCGCTGGGTGACAGGGTCACGCTGTTCTCATTTCCCCATCGAGAACACTCTTTCTTCATTTCTGAATCCAGGAGTGACGGCAGCTCCAACTCTTTTTTTAACAACTTGCCCCTCCTGCAACCTTTTCTGCCCTTCTTAAATTCTGGCCGATTTTTAAAATGGAAAATCCCCTTTCAAATAAAGAATGCAGGACTGGCAAAACAAATTGTTCCAGGTTCTTCTCCGGAGAACTTACCACAATGAGTTATTCTAGGGTTTTAAAACAATATTCCCATTAGAGGGTTTGGGGAAGGGATGAAGTAGCTTCCCAATATCCACAAAACTTCCTCAGAATTAGATGACAGGCAGCCAGCAATGCCAGGCACAGCCAGGCCAGAAAGCTCTGTATGTTTTGTAAACAAATAGCTCAAAGCATGCTTTGTTCTTGCATCCTGGGCTATTTGGGTACCAAAAGCCCCATCTCCCACCAACTCTACATCCAGAAAACTCCCCAGCCAGAAGGGAGGTGAGAATAATAAATGGGTACTCTTGGTTTTGCTTCATTTTCACTCATCAGGAATTAAAGTTGTTGACAGAGCCCTTGGCAAAGTGTTTTGGGGTTTACCTGGTTTCTGTACCTTCCCTGCACAGTGCTGGTCCCCCTTCTGCGGGCTTTCAAACCCCATTTCTATGCAATTTGGCTGTCTGTGAGCACAGCCATGACCCTGCCCCACGCTAGCACTAAGGGATGAGCCTCTGTCTGAGTGTCCCCTAATCCCACCCAACCCTCTGCTTCCTGCAAGTGGGTAAACGCCTTCACTGAGGTCAGGTTCTGTCCTGCCCCTTGCTGTTTGCAAAGCTGAGCCCCACTGGGACTCCAATTCATGCAAATATCGGAGGCCACGCTCAAACCATGAGCGTGCGAGCTCTGCCGCTGCTCCCAGAGGGCTTCAAAGGGTCGGGCCCACGTGCTTAAAACAGAACAGGTGTTAAATAAGCTGCCGGATCAGGGCATCAGTCATCCGCGAGGCAGGGGCCACTGGATATATCTTGCGATAATAGACCACTTTGCTACATTTGCACAGGCCTTGGCAACAGCCAATAAATCAGGCAAAACAGCTGCTGCTGAGCTAGGCAGAGCCTTTGCCCTTCGACGCAAATTTTCTGAAAAAATCAGCCGTGTTGTGGGCTGGGGGGAATTTGAAGCTGGGCTCCTGCACACCCTGATGCCGGACTGGGGATGGTCAGGGCAACTCGTCCCGCCATGCGGAAGCACAGGCTGAAGAGCAACTGGTGACCAGGACCTGCGGACCCGTGCACCCAGCCAGCTGGAGCGAGCACCACGCCACTCGCAGCGCGGGGAGCCCAGTCCAGCCATCACTCTAAGAGCACCAAGCGCTTGTGTAGCTGGGGAGGTTATAACCCCGGCTCTGCTATCAGGGCTCCCCTGATCTGCCTGGCTCTGTTAAACCAGGCATCACCACCAAATTTGGCTCTAACACGTTGTGGGATCTGCTGAGCAAGGAAAGACAGCAGGAACTTGGGGCACGGGTCCTCAGTCTGACTGCAACGGCTGCTCCTCAACAGCCCTGTGATTTGAGCCACTCACTTCCCTGCTTTGTCAAATGATCTTTCCAATTCAACCCACAGTTTACTGGGCACAGTTCCTCAGGGTATTTTCTCTTTGGGCTTTATCACGTGCTACTGTGAAGCAAGAGAAAGAACCCCCCACCCACCCAGCGAGACTCCAGGGACAGGCTGTTGGAGAGACAGCAGAAAACAGCTTCTGGAGCAGGTGGCAATGGATGAAGAGTGAGGAAAGCCCGAGTACCACCTGAACACAAGGAGGAGAAGAGCAGAAAGACCCCATTTGAGAGGAAGCCCCAGATGAGGCAAGTCTACAAGCTCCCTGGAGCCCACTGTGGTGAGAAGGGCTGATGTTGCTCTCCGTCAACATTTTGCTCCTGATCCCAGAGGCTCATTTCTGCGAATGTAAATCACATTGGCCGGGATTCCCCAGGTGATGCCAGCTCCCATCTTGCTCCTACATGCACCAGACATTTCAAGCCATTGCAAGCCTGGAATTCATACGTTGGGGCTCAGCTGTCACCGAGGCGCTGAGGGGCCTGACAGAGCACAGCTGCTGGACCGAGCACATCCCATGGTGGTTGGTGCTAGCACACTATGTTTCACAGATAACCTCTGCTAGGTTTTCCAGAGCTGAGTACTGCTTCAGAGCTGCCAAAATACTTGTTTGCAACAGTGCTGGGGAAAGGGAGTTTCTCTGTGGAATGGAAAGTATCACTTTCCTACATAGCTCCTCCGGAGGACTCAACCCAGGGTCCTTGGGTTTGAAGGACAATCTTTGCTCTGTAAAAGACCTGGCAGCCAGTGTGTGAGATAAAGCCACCATCAGTGAGAGAACACACTGCATTATATCAACCTGCCAGGCAACAAGTTTACGCTGTATTGGACTCACTGCTTTCAACCTGGGCAAATATATCCAATATATTCTCAGGTTGCCCAGAGAAGCTGTGGATGCCCCATCCCTGGCTGTCTTCAAGGCCAGGCTGGATGAGGCTTTGAGCAACCTGGTCTAGTGGAGGGTGTCCCTGCCAATGGCAGGGGGGTTGGAATTAGGTGGTCTTTAAGGTCCCTTCCAACACAAACCGTTCCATGATTCTATGATTCTATGATCCAAGCAGGAGAGGGAAGCTGTGAGAAGCTCAATTGTGCCTCTTATAATCTCAAGCCGGGGGTGCAGAATAAGTCCAGGAAAGCACCTTCTGACCTTTGCCTTCTTCCCTGCTGCTTTTCTGCCTCCATCCTTCCCACAAAAAAGAAAACTGACAATCTCCAAATCACTCCTCCTGCTGCTGCAGAAAGGGGACTTTGCTCCTCTGATCACCCATTTGTTCACAACCAAGGGTTAGTGCAAGACTTTGCTCATGGAGATGAAAGTTGTGATGCTGTGGCAGGGTCTGGTTGGGAATAGAGTGCTGTAGATTTGGTGCCATTTGTTAAAGGGCATAGCTGGGAAAGCTACAAATTGTTGCCATCTCACCATGCATGACTCAACAGGACATGGACAAGCATGGGGGCTTGCCAATAATTCAGGCAAAGTGGCAGGAGCACCACTATACCTGAGGCCATTCCCTGAGTTTGCACTGAGCTTAAAGTTTATGCAGCACAAAGCCAAACCTGGAGGTGCAACTGGGCCAAGGAGGTCAGATGGTGGGCTGCCAAGAGTGGCTGACTAGCCACACCGTATATTAACGGTCTTGTTTGTCTCACACCTACAGCTGATCACATCCAACATAGTCATTTCAGTGTGAGATCCTACAAAACTGTTCAGCAACTCAGGATCTACCTGTATTTTGGGTAGGCTGACCCTTATTTTTCCATGTCTCAGGTAGCCCAATACCTCCATTTTCTGATGTGTTCCTGCCAAAACACCTAGTCCCATTTCTCTCTCTTTCCAGTCATCCATCCATGAGCAGCCAAGTGTCACCCCTTTACTGTCCATCCCCACACAGCATCTCCCTCTCCAAAGTCATTCCTGTCTGTCTGTCCGTCCAGGGAACAAAAAGCACAGTATGTTCTATTAGGATGGCATCAGCTGGCAAAACGTAATGGTACCCTGTCCAGCTGCTCATCCTTACAGACGGAAAAGCAGTGACGTAGGATTAGTAGGAGGCAGGAAGCCCCATCAGTTTGGAAAGAAAACCAAGCAAAATTTGGGGAAGATAAAAGGTGATAAATGTCCATCTCTTCACCAAACTTTTCCTCTTAGCCTCTTGCTGAACCCAATTACCCTAACTAAAATGAATGTGCTGTAATATGACAGACTTTTCTCTTTGATTAAGGACTTCTAGGCCTCTTGCAGGTGATGCACTCTATAACTCATTGTGAAGATGGCTGCATTTTATAACCAATGAGTTGCGTGGAGTTTAGGGCATTTTTTTTTCCCTTTCTCCCCCCTCTTCCCTGTTTCCTTGCTCTCCAGTTCAGACCGAACTGGGTTTAACTAGGCCTGAATAATTTAATAGAGTCATTATGCTCCTGTGTTTTTCCCTTACTGTCAACTGTAAAATCCATACAGTAGCTTCGGGAAATGGGGCTAATTTGAATTGATAATAGGAGACTCTGGAAAAAGTCATCTATTGCCGTGCAATGGTGGAGCAGATGCATGCTAAATCTTGTATAATGAAAGAATATGCTGGTGTCAATTATGTAAGAAAACGACTTTACAGTGGTTTGAGGCAATGGGTTAGCATTCTGCTTGATATTATCACATAAAGAAACACCCATCAAAACTTCTCATAAATATGGAACGGCAAGTAAGATTACATTATAAATTTGAATGTTATGAATGTGTATGAGAGAGACAGATCGAAGCAGGATACCCACCTCTCATAACTGGAAGTAGAAAAAAGCCATATTTCAACATTTACACAACACCGTCGTCAGGAGAACCGACCAGGAGAAGGGTCGGGGCTGTGTCCCTCCCCTGCCTGCCCCAGAGCCACCGTCACGCCGTTTGCTGGGGAAAGCACCAACGTTCGGCAGCGGTCTCTCAGCCCTGAGCCTGCGTGGACCATCGGGCAAGGTGGCCGGGAGGGTGATGCTGCAGGTTGTGGGGATGGCTTTCACTTCAAGAGATGTTTGCACAAGGATCTAAACTTCACATCAGGCACCAAGCTCAAGGGAAGTGCCGCTCTGAGCTTTCAGGGTTTGCTGCTGCCCGGGAACTTGTTTGGAGAGGAGTGTTATGGATGCCAGTTACAGCCCCAGTTGCCATCAGCCAAAACCAGTACCAGCAACTGGTTAGGAGAGGACAGCACATTGCTGAGTGTGTGTTGGACTGCGGCAGCTACCGTTAAGCAGGTTGCTGGGGAAGGTTCTGTTCCCCCAAGAGGAGAGCGGTATCAGCTCGGTGCATGGTGGGGTGGAGTGAGACAGAAAGGATTAGCAGATATCAGAGGGGATTTGCTTCACAGCAGATTCCCAGCACGTGCTGGAGGGAGGAGGCGCTTGGGGCGAGGGAATTCCAGGGCACAGAGTCAATGAACCACGTAACTAAATTCAATTCCTCATAAAACACGAGCTGCACTGGGCATAGAGGAGAAAAGGGATGTCTGGCCCGAGCCGATAGCGGGACAGGGGGAGCTACGTGGCCGATAACACAGCTCTCATCTAGCCTGGGGCAAAGCAGGTCACCCAGCACAAACCTGCTGAGCTTGCACTGCCCGCTCCAAATCCCCACGAGATCCAAACACCGCCTGAGCCGCTCACATCGCAGGGCCTCCAGCAGAGCTGTCCGTTAGCCCGGCTCCAGGGCTGGACAGAAACTGGACCAGATCCAGGCTCCTTGTGCCCAGCTGATGGCTGAAACCTGTCAGTTTGCTCTCCCCAGGCTCCAGCTGGCTGGCTGCAGCCCGAACCCGTCAGGCTCTGTCAGCATGGTGCACTCGAGCTCCCGACACAAATGGGAGGCATGTGTGATACACCAATTCGCAGCCATTCCATCATGCTCTCCCAGATGTTGCTGCCCTCCCCAGCCGGGACAGCTGAACACATCACGCGTCCAGCCCACAGCCACCCTGGCCCACCGCAAGCTTTTAGCCACTGCTGCATCAGCACAGAGGGAAATCAGCAGACAGTGTTGACCCAGGGGTTTAAGCTGTGGCACTTGGGGAGTAAATATACAGCTGCTGCAGTGCAAAGGGCCAGCTTCGGGGCTGGGGGTACTCAGTTAGGGGTATGGCATGTCTGTCGTCTGATCTTGACCTGCAGCATTTGGGTTGTCCCTTGCACTTCCTTGTTGGCTGCCCTGTCCCTCTGCTGGACATCGCTACTCTTGGAGCAGAAAGGGCAGAAGGGAATGTGGCCACTGCCACCCCAGTCATCACTCTGTAAATTCATCTTCAGCAGGGGGTTATGCTGTTAGTGCCTTCTGCTAACCATTCCAGGGATGGTCCCTCCAGGAGAGGCAGGGTGGGCAGCGGGGATAACGCTGCTGCAGTTCAATTCACCCAAGCTGAACTGTACCAAACGATACCTCTGCATGCTCCTGCTCGCACAGAGAATGGGCACAGCTTAATCATGCCTTGGATGGGTTGGACCTGCTGTGGCAAGTTGAACATCCAGCTGTCCTTTGGGGTCTGGGAGGTGGAGCACATCCCAGCTGGTCCACCTCGTTGAGAAAGGGGGTCTCCCAGTGCCAGCACTTCCACTGAGAGAGAGACACAAGCCAAGGAAAGGTGCCTTTCGCTGGCAATGCCTGACTTGCACAGAAGACATTAGTGGGGCTGGGGAGTATTCCTTTGAACACAGTTCCTTCATGGACTGAGGAGGCTCTGCCCTACACAAGCTTTGACTTTGGTGCACTCTGGCCCTGTGGGATGCCTATTCCAGCCTCTCTTTGCTGTGATGGTTACAAATCTGCCGCTAATTTCCAGCCTACATTTCTTTCCTTCTGCTTTAGCCCTGTTTGCTCCAGTGCCAATGTCCTCTTTTAGCTTCAGCGGCTCTTCTCTGCCGTTAGCCCTGTTGACGTATTTATGGACAGCAATCAGATCCCCTCTCAGCGGGTGTCATGCTGGGCTAAACAAGCCAAGCTCGTTCAGCCTCCTCTCTCCAGAAGTGATAAGGACATCCCGCACAGAGGCAGTGCAGCTGCTTTGTCCCACAGCCAGGTGGGAGCACATCTGGGCCAGATTCATACCACCCCGGCCCCCATGTCCCACTTGCTGCCATTGCCATGCTAGGAGTAGGGGTAGATGCTGTGTCCCACCTGTCCTCTCCAGAACAGAGTTGTATGTTCAGGAGTCTCTCTAAGAAAGACAGGCACTTAGGGACAGCCTAAAGCCTTGCCTACTCCTGGAGGAGCTTGGTAGGGAAATAGGGAACATCCGGACAAGCTAGGGTCTGTCCATCCAATAGGTGTGAGGAGGGTCCCTCTCTAGCTTTGTGGAGGGGCTTCTTGTGGTGCTTCCCTGTTCCTCACCTCAGCTTTTAGAAGAGACCCAGGCAACATCTTGATCTAGGAGAAGGGCAGAGCGGTGAGGCTTCCACCTGCCCCCTGGCAGCAGACAAGGAAAGCACCATCTGAAGGTGAGGCTAGGGAGGATGTATTCCCAAACGCATCTGGGGGACACTGGAGCTGCTGGTCCGTGTCACCTGATGGAGTGCGACAATGTCTGCAGAGGAGGAAGAACATCCCCTGTCCTGTTGCTTCACCTTGCTGTTCCCCTCTGATCTAACAAAGATGTTGGCTTTTAAATGTAGCTAACTTAAGAGAATGACAGCCTATCTGTCAAGCTAACATACAGCCCTCTGTGCCGGCTCTTGCCAGCAGCACAATACCAGATAATTTAATATTCTAATAGGATTTGAGCAGCCCTTTAACAGGGTAACAACTCTATTAACTGGTACACAGGAAGGGGAAATGAGGTGCCGGGAAAACAGAGGATGCATCAAACTTAGACTTTGATGAAGGGGTTCACATCACCCCAACATTCGCTTTGTTCCCCAGCGCCTGCAATTTATTGCCTGGAGAGAGGAAGTATGTTTGTAGGATTAGCCATGGGCCATGGGTGAAGGCTGTGGGGAGGAAGGTGGTACAGCGATCCAACCATCAAGGTCTAATCTCTAGTATGGATCAATCCTTTGTGGTCTACAAAGGTGCCTCAGCTCTGGCTGGTTGGATCCACAGCTGGTGTAACCTGCCCAAAAGCTTTCTGGCTGCACTACTGGGCTGGGCTGACATCTTCAGGGGGTTAACCTTGAGTTTAGTTGCAGTGGGGTCAGGCTCTAGCCAACTGAAGCCAAGTTTCGTATGGAAAATAAAGACACCATGAATGGAGGTTAGATCCAGCTCCACAGAGGCAACTGGTGATCATCAGGATCCCAAAAGAGCTGCTTAATCTGGCTCCAAAGAAATCCACTGGCTGATGGTCGTTCTCCTTCTCTAGCATTCAGGTTTTGGATTCCTAAGTCCACACCCATGATATGGAGAGACCTCAGTCCCTGCTGGACCTCTTGCCACACTCTCCGGACCCCCCAGGCACAGCACAAGTCTCTCTTGGGCCTGGGTATTGGCTCTCTTGGGCAGAGATGCTGGGCTTGTCAAGGTCCTCTCTCCTGTTCGTTACATCCATTTCTGGACTCTTGCCTTCAGACAGCGATAGTCTGGCAGTTTTAGAAGTCATGCAGCCTGTTCTACCATCATCCCATAGGGACATTCATCACCCTTTATTTTACACATGGACACTTCGATATGGACACATACCCTGACCAATATTGCTTTTCTCTCACTGGCTTTTGTCAAGTGTTTGCATCTCATTTCCTATTCAGATTTCTGATGTCCTCTCATTCCTGGCCATCTCCTCTTTTGCTACCCAGTAGAGAGCACAGTGTTATTACCTATCAATCAGAACCATTTCCAACCTGCCCTACCTGCAGGACCTCATTTTCACCCATATTCACGTGGCTTGTGGTGCCCATGGCCTCTGGGAACAATTTAGTGTCACTTGACCTCAGTGGCAATGCAATGGCTTGATGCTTCTGCTTATGAGAGATCAGTGTGCTCGGGTGTCTCCAATGAGATACATTCATATGAAACACACCGTCAGCTCCCATCTTCCCCTGTGACAGCTTAGAAAGGCCCAAAAATTGACCCCAGAGCATGGCTAAAAATATTTCTGCTGGACAACATTCAATCAGAATGGACCGTTCTGACGCTGAAAATATTGGCCTCATTTTACCAGGATTTCCATTTGGAAGAAAATCCAAAGGAAAAGTTTGGTCAATGTTTAATGACTTCACTTCTGTATTTTCAAGAATTACTATGCTTGGTGTTTAGACACGACTTTTTTGTTTTAACATTTAAAAAGTATGATGCTTTTAAACCTTGACATTAAAATGAAATTAATTAATCTGATCTGAAATGAGTGTTCCTTGAGGGCTTTCCTTTGCAGATAGTTTTGAAATCAGTGAAACGAGAGAGGGAACGAGATGGACATTTCTAATTAAGTGCCTCACATCTGGAACTCTCAGCCTTCCTTCTCCCCTCTGGATTTTGCAAACTTCTGCACTTTGCAGAGCTCTGGCCAGCTCTTTATTGTGAGCTTGATGCTGTATAAGCATTTTAAAACTGGAATCCCTATGCCAGTCCAAATCCCAGAGCTTCAGTTCTTATGTAGCCTAATGTTTTTCATTTATAAGGATGGATTTTCTCCTAGGAAGCTGTTTCTTGCTGTATCTTTGTGCAGTACCCATTGCGCTTTAGCCTGCCACCCCCTAGTTTCCTCTAAACAACCCCTTGCTCTGCCACAGACCTCTCGCACGATCCACCAAATCCTTGACTGTAAAATAGAGACACCTGGCCTCAGCAGAGTTTATTAACTGTATCTTTTGATTTGCTGAACTAATCAATGGACTGTCTATTTCCTATTTTATAAAAAAGTATAAAATTCTTGAAACAAATTACATGTCCTACTGTGAAAAAGTAGCTGTCTTCTGCTTAAAATGAGGCTTTTTCTTTCAGATTGTGAAATAGCTTGATGAAAGGTTGATAACTGAAATCCCGTGGTTCAAAGCGGCACATACGAAAATATGCATCCAGGTTTCTGACCGCACGGTTCTGGGGATGGGGCTGCTGTGGGTTTTGGTGGGTTTTATCCTGACTTGGGATGTGATGCTTCTGCAATTCTCAAAAAAAAAGGCAAGACAGTCTAATCTTAAATCCAATGACGTTTCAAGGCCTCAGACTGTAAAACTCATTAAGATATAGGTCGTCATCCCAACTTTGTCCCTTCCCCAGCTGGAGCGGCCAAACCTAAAACCCTGGAGTGAGAGCCCGTGGCCAGCTGGTTTCCTCAGTCTTCTGCCTCTTTTGCCTTGGCTTTTAAGCTAAGAATGGGGAAACAACCTCCCCAGCCGCCCGGGAAGCTCTCCCCACGGTTTGACGGCAGGGCCCGGTGTGCGTGCAGGGCGGACCCCACGCTGCCTGCAGCCCCTGGGAGCCTTGCCCACATGCTGTTCTCATGTACGGGGGGTTATTTATAGCCGCCGATGCCAGGAATTCGGCAGGGACGCTGCCGGGGAGGATAACAAGTTTCTCTTTAGGAGGAATGTTCCACCCCGACCGGAGGAGCAAAGAACAATAAAAGATGATTGATTTCCTCGCAGCCGCCCCGGAGCACAGCGCTGTACCCACGCCAAGGGTCCCAGCGTGCAGGGCTGCCTTTCCCTGGCTGATGTGTGCCGTGTCCAGCCGCAGGAGAACACCAGTGGGCAGTCGGGGACCGCAGCCCAGTATCCACGTTCGCTTCCCACGCTGGGCATCTCGCATCTCCTTCGCCTGACATGAGTGGGAAGAGGAGGGAGGGCTTATAAGACCGTCTCTCTGGGCCTGCAGGCACTTTCTATTTACATTCTTTGGAGTAAATTACCGAGCCTTAGAAATTTACAGGGAAATCGCTTTGATTCTTAAACTATATGAATGAAGCTGCAGATGGAGAGAGTAATGGCTTAAATTTATTAGTGTGCATAAAATTGTTGATGCTAATTTTCAGCTGTACACTAAGCAAACAGTCGATGGGATTAAACTGGATCCCTTATTTAAACAAGCTCACAAAATGTAATTTACATCTAGTTATTGTTTCCGACTCTTCCCAGACCCCTTCCCAAAGCTCCCTCTAATGTTGCCAGGTCTGTATTACACCCGCTCCCTCCTGCTCCTCCATCACCTCTGGCAGGACAGCGATGCGACCGCTGCGGGACCTTCATGGAGATAGATATATATATTTAGACAGAGCAGCATTCTCTGGGCTTTCTTCTCCAGACGAACTGGCCTGGGTTTTTTCCGCTAGAGATGCCAGATTTTCCACTAGAGATGCCACCTAAAGATGCTTTTTTTCCACCACTGATGCCAGTCATGAGTCTTTTGTCCCCTTTTGGTCTAAGCCTTCGTCAGCGGGCAGCCTTGTCTCCTGCCCTGCAGCCAGTCTGGATATCACTTATTCACAGCACCAAGCATCTTCCCTGCTTCTCGAGCCCTACTACTGTTGCAGCCACGCCGGGCACACAGCACCCTGGATCAGGAGGGAGACTAGGGGGGATATAGCAGCAAACAAAGCTCATGGGGACCACAGGAGGCAGTCTCCATGCCAGCAGCAGCTTTGTGCCTTGCTCCTTGCTCCATCACCTGCATCCTCATGTGTGCTCTCTTATGCACTGGGAAGGGGAAAGCCCAGCAGCTGCCCTGGGCCAGCAGAGAAGGCTGGACAATCAAAAGCATTTCTCCTGCTCGTAAAACTCTGCAGGTCTAGTGAAGGTTCACTCATTAGACGCTGAGTGCCTGACCTCAGTGGGGTCCATAGGTGCTGTGGGGATAGGAACTAATTAGATGGAAAAAATCTAGCCAGCCTCAGCCCTAACCAGTCACATGAACTAATCTCATAAATTTATTCCCTTGCCCTCTGGTGCCTCCCTATGAGAGGAATCTGCGTTACGGAAAGTCTGGGTGTCGCTGGAGGGTGGGAAGGCTGCAGAAGAATAACAGGGCTGGCAGAGCATGTGAAAATACAGCGATACCACGGGAGCTGCTAATCCTGCTCCCTGGAGCTGTTAGGGCCCTGCCAGCAAGACTCATGTGCTGCCATCCTATGTCTGCCAGCAGCAGTGGGGAGCACAAGCGTTGGTCCAGTGCAAGAGTCAAGAGTCACCCAGAAATGCATGCTGAGGGGTCTGGCTGGGCCCAGGAAGGATAGGGCAGTGTGGCCTGAGGAGGGACTGCAGGGAGATGATGGAGCCACTTGTGCTTGCAGAAAAAGCTCTCTGCCTGGCACAGCTCTTTCTTTGGTGTCCCCAGATGGTGGTATGGTCCCATATTTGTGTGTGCCATGTGGGGGGGAAAATGACCGTGGTAGAACTGACCCAAGGCAAGGAAGAGACAACCAAAATCAGTGATGCTCACACCTTCATCATAGGGCTGCATTTGGAGATTTCCCTCCCTAACGGCCAGGCTAGGCTTCCCCCTGGGAAGCTCTGTCCCCTGAGCTGGGGTGTGTGATGGTGGATCTGTTTGTGTGAGCTGAGCCAGTTGGGGTAAGTCTGGCTCCTCTGTTCCTGCAGTGGGACAGACATAGAGGGATGAAACCAGGGGCAGTTCTGTGCTGCAGATCATTCTTCTGAGCAATGCGGAAGCCTCGCCACAGAGCTGCAACGACTAGAAGGAGATGGGCACGTGCCGAGGACTTCAGTCCCCTCCCATCAAATGGGCACATCTGTGCTTGAACAGCATCTACTTGCCCCCATACATCCTCTGCACCTCCAGCTCCCAGAGGCCCCACACTGGGAGCATCACTGCTTGGGGCAGAGAGAAGAGGCTGCAGGGACAAATCCTGCCCTCCTTGAGGGAAAAGGATATAAAGGTAAAGCCTGAGAGGTAGGTGACAGGTATAGGAGCTGCTGCTCCTCCAGCTCCAGTAAGGACAGGCTTCTGGGCCTGGGTAACAACTGGATAGGAGGCCAAGGGCAGAGACAGAAAGCCACTTCGGCATCTCCCCTCCCACCATGCCACTGAGAGCTGATCAACCCCGTGTCACCTTACAAGCCACTTAATCCCTTCCGTCATGCTTCTCAAGGAAAGGGGTGCGCAGGCCAAGGTTTAGCTGCCACCAGCTGCCCCAAAGTCATATGCCGAGCGTCTGCAGGAGCATGTGCAGGGGGACATGACTGACACCTCGCTGGTCCCCTGCACCTGGGAATCGCCCAGCCCTGCAACCCCAGACCCAGCTGGCCTTTTGATCTCCGCAGGGGCTGAAGCTAGTTCCCCTCCGCTCCAGCTTTGGAGAGGATCATTCTGATTTTGTCTGGACATGTCACATCCTGGCAGGTGTCAGTCTCGGCTTCCAAGACACCTTGGAGGGGGAGGTGGGAAAAGGGAGGATTGTAAAAATAAATAAAGTGTCAGAAACCCACGTCTGTGCTCACCCTTCCTCTCAGTCCATGTGTCGGGGCCTTGTTCAATCTAAGGAATGGCCCTCTCCTCTCTACGGATGCCACCAGGCTCGGTAAGAGCACCTACACACTTCCTCACACAGGAAATGTCACACTCCATTTCTGAGCACCCTGGAAGCGGAGATGTGGGTAGATGGATGACCTGGAGGCATCCTGTGCCCTGGCTCAGCAGTGGATAAAGTCATCCGTGATCTCTACTGAGGAAGGAACCAGAGAGACCACAGGGCACATGCAGGGCTGGAGGGCAGAGCGAAGAACTCATGTTCTTCTTGGCTGCCCTGCTCTGGGTCCCACCAGCTGCTGCTCACACGACTGAGCTGTGTGAGGAGTCAGTCTGCACTGACTCCTGAAAGTAAACCATTTACAAACGAGGGCCCTCTAAAGCCTTGAGTGTCCTCCACCTGCAGCAGGCATCTTCCAATCCATCCCAGAAGGACTGTAATATCAGGAGGGGCCTCCTGCTCTTGAGTACTCCAGGCCCAGGCTTGGTACAGTGAGAGTTCCCTCACAAAGTTCGTTTCTATCTGTTCAGGCTTAAATTACAGACACAAAAGCCATGGTTGCCGACAGCTTCAGCCTGATTCAAATGGGCCAAGACACCACAACTTTGCTTTGGACCTCACCCTTCCAGGATGCTTGACCTTTGCTCCAGACAGTAAGTTGATCTCACGCCTGGCTGAGATGGGATGTGTGAAATCTTACTGTAAATTGCCTTAAGTCCAGGGGCAGACACACCAACAAAGCTATGGCCACACAAGGCTGCAAGACAGGTCACCTTTCTCCCGCCCCAGTGCCCCGTATGAGCCCAGCATGCGCTTTGAGCTGAGCAATGTTTTTAAGATCACATTTTGTTATGCTAGAGAGCAAACCACTAAATGGGAGCAAGTTTGGTCTGTCTTCACGTGAGTTTCTACAACATGCACTGATGCCTTCTCTCTCTCCCTCTCTCCTTCTTCATGTTTCTCAGGTCTTCTCTCTAGCTATTGAGAGAGACTAGCTGACTGGGTGAGCCTAGGTGCCTTTCTGACAGTTAATGCCGAACCCATTTTTCAGCACTGTGACCTTTTGTTCACTAAAGCAAACAGTGTCCTGGGATGCTCAACAGCGGCACAGTGTGAGCTAGAACAGAAGGCCCAGTCGGGTCGGATCTAAGGTCCACGCAGCCCTACAGTGTGTCTGAGAGGATGCTGAATGTGTAAGAAGAGGGTCGATGTGCTATGATGTTTCTCCAGGATGGTTTCCCAGTCTCCAGCGATCCTTGATGACGGACTTCCTCAGCCAAACATCGTGGCTTCGTATTTAACAGCAGCTCTGGTGGATTTTTTTCCCATGCTTTTTTTTTTTAGTTCCTTTTTGAACATCTTTAAGCAGCTAGCATCCACATATCCCAAGGCAAGGAGTCTCTCAGGTTAGCTGTACACAGCACAAATAATTTATCTTTCCATTTGTTCTCCTGCTGCTTTCACTTGGCAGCCCTGGTTCTTGTATTGAAAGAAACAGCGAACAGTCATTCCTTATTTCCCTGTTCAATAACATTCACCTCCGTCACCTAGCCTGCCTCCAGTCTTTCACCAGCTGAAGGTTTTCAGCTCATGCTTGGCAGTGTCAATCCTCCGACAATCCTTGTAGCCCTTCTCTGCTTCTGATGAAGTCCTGCTAGATGCCCTTGGAGGGGGGAGACCAGAAGCGCACACTGCAGCTGACGATTCCTCTCTGCTCGCAGCAGGTGGGACATCCAGAGGGCTGCGCGCCATTCTTGGCATCACACTGTAACAAAGATAAACGCTTTGGAAAATCTGACCTTGGAAGGAAAATTGAAGGAACTGGATTTATTTTGTTCAAAAAGGAAAGGAACAGAAGGCATCAAGTAAAAAATATTTCCGTATATAAGGTTTTTATATGAGGACAAGGATGGATTGCTCTCCATATTCAGTGTGGGGACAAGACAAGGAGAGCAAGGCTCCATTTGCAGCAGAGATGATTTAGGTCAGATGTTAGGAAACTCCTTCAACTCTGAGCACACACAAACCCTGGAACAAGCTGTCAGGAAGGGATGGAGCCTCTTTCACTGGCAGTATTTACAAGCAGGTTGGACACCCATCTGTTGGGAGGGTTTGGGGAGAGCTGTCTTGCAAGACTATCTGTGAGGGTCCCTCCAGCCTCACATTTCTCCCTTCATGTTCCCTCTGTCGAACCATTCGGCTAGGACAGACTGTGCCATCCGGGGGCTGGAGACACTCTGCCAAAGGCCCTGAGGGGACGAGCAGCACTAAGAGGAAATCTGTGCAAATCTATTATCTGTTCTCTCTGCCGAAGGCAGGGAGGGTCTCAGTATCAGGCACATCCCCAGTGGGAACTGCCTTCTCACCTCCCTCTGCTCCCCCAAAATGTCACTGCTCTAATTACAGAGGAAATCACAAAGGAAAACTCGCCAGGGGCAATGTGGATTTTGGTCATTTGCAGCCCCACTGGCTTTTCTTTCTCACTTTTCAGGGACATTTTGGGAACCCACAGACCGAAAGCCATTGGTGACAATAATGTGTCACGGGCTCATGTCCCTTCCAGGGTCACAGCATCTGGGGCCAAGCTGAGAGAGCCCGTCCTTCTCAGCTGCGTTGAGGCAGAAGTTCCTGCTCCCAGCTCTAAGCCAGGCCATGTGCAGGTGGCTCCAGCTTTGCTGCTTCCCAGAGCAGTGCTGCTGTTGAGGCACCCGTTCCTCAGCTGCCTGGGCAAGAGGGGTTGTACAAGCGATGAATCTCCAGCTGCCCAATGAATCTCACTGAGGACATTGTTTCAAACCTGAAGCACACATTTTTAAGAGTCTGCACCAAAGGAGGCTGCTGAGGGTTGCTGCTTCTTCTGTGAAAGTGGAGTGAGTTCCCTACTGCACTGTAGTGCAGGGGTGGTCAAGAGATGGGTTACCTGGGCCAGGTGTGCATAGGCCACCCAAGACTGTGGTGTCCCAGGCAGTCGCTGAGGACAGACATTCTGGCTGAAGACACTGCTGAACTGCTCTGCCAACACTGCATTCATCATGGGAAACTTCGTAAGTGACTGTGCTTAATTAATGTGTCCTCCATGGGCTCTCAGGGCATGTGTTAACTGTAGAGGACCATTCGGGTTGCGGTACCAATCCAGAGATGATGCTCGGCTCCAACAGCATCTGCTGATGCCCAGCTCCCTCTCCACACTTGTCTGCACGGCCGATGTTGTACAGGTGCTGTTGTGTGCTCTCCCTTCCCTCTCCCCTAGCTCATTCGAGGCAGGACCACAAAGCAACCCATCTTTTCGCACTTGTAAATGCATTTTACAGAGTTGTAAATGCTCTTATTGATTCCTCGGCCTTATTATCCTCACTGCTCAGCCAAGAATTAACTTCCATTTGAGGATAAATTATTAATCAGCCTTCTCCAGGTCTATTTCATAACCATTTCCACCATCCTGGCTGTCACATAAGAAGGATTTGCATATTTATTCTGCCACTTTTCCCCAGAAGAGTACGTGGGAGGCCATGTTTACCTGCAGTCTCTTAAATCACTTTCCCTACCTTATAAAAGCATTGCTTTTAGACAGAGCTGGCCCTGCACAGCGCAGTCCACGTCCTTCTGACTCATTTACTTTGTGGCATATTTTTGCAGGCAAATACTTTTCCTTTTCACTTCTCCGCTTTTTCATTGCTTATTTATGATACCCTGTAGGGTAAAACTGTGTGGTTTGTTCAACAACCCATAACAAAAATAGACAAGCTTCCAGCCTGGTACCGACTGCCTTTGGTCCCCAGCCCAGCTTGCACAGGAGAGTGTGTGAGATGGTATTTTGGCTTTCGGCACTGCTTTTTTCCCCCAGACAGGCAGAGACAAGATGCCTGCATGGCTGTGCTTCTACGGTAGAGGAGCGCTGCTCGATGGGAAGTGTTTTGGGAATGGTGGGGAGGAGCAGGGATGGGAGCACGGTGAAGCTAATGGCATCTGTGTAGGAAGGGACAGCATTTCCAGTCACAGTAGGTCAAACAGAGGGGACTGAGCAACACCAAGGACTGATGGTTTAAGTGTCGGCAGAGAAACTGAGGCACAGTCAAAAGCAATACCTTATGGAAGATCATGGAGGAGGGCAGTGTTGGAGTCAAGGAATCACAGCCTCTAAGTGACATACAGGAGGCCACATGCTAGTAGAGAAACTTGGGCGTCAGGTGGGAAGGCAGTGGGCGGGCAGGTTCACCCCAGCGCTGCCCTCCTCTTTGTGCCATTCCCTTATGGCTTCCAACAGGGTTTCGGTGTGGTGGGCGAGCGCACAGGCTGATTCTTTCCAGCAGATGGTAGTAGGGGTATATAAGGGGACAGGCGTCCACACCGGGACCTCCAGCCGGACACCGTGATGCTGCACCACCGCCTCACAGCAAGGCCAATGTCCAGGGAGAGTGGCTGCTGAGCGAGCTGATCTCGGAGCCAAGGTGCCCTGGGGTGCTACGGCCCTTCCTTGGCACCCAGGCCATGGACAGCATGAGTTTAATGAAAGACTCGCCGCTCCCACAGTGAATTCAGATATGGAGTGGTAGGGGGTTGTACACTCAGCAGCCAGCTGAAGTGAGTCAGCCACGATGGCTGCCGTGGCACAGGCCAAGGTGGTTGCCTTGAATTTGAACAAGATGGCTGCCATAGTACAGGCCAAGATGGCTGCCATGGCATCAAACAAGATGGCAGCCATAGCACAGGCCAAGACAGCTGCCATGGCACTCCTCAGGATCTGATCTACAGCCCCATTGTCTACAGGTTGAGTTTGGACTCTGGTTCTTCCACCTCAAACCTTGCACCCCTATTCCCTCAGGAGGTGACATGATAGCAGGCCTCGTCCCTTCCTGCAGCTCCTCAAATTTACTCTGGTTCCTCTCTCCCTTTCCCTCTTTCATTCTTCCTCCTGTCCCATGTATATCCCCAGCTCTCCCGATTTATCACCGGTGGTGATGACTTTCTGCATGTCTTCAAGCCCCAAATTCTTAGAACCAGGACACTGCAGGAAAATTTCCATGACTTTGTTTTGTTTGGGGTTTTTTTTGGCAGAGAAACCTTGAAAATGTGATGTGGGGAGAGTGGAGACCGATCATTAGGAGTCAAAAGGAGCCATTAAACAAGCAGCTGAACAGAAGCACCCCGATGGTTGAGGTGTGCGCCATACGTGGATCTGTTTCTCAAGCAGGGACAAAAAGGATGCTTTAAGCAACCCAAGACGAAAGCACAGCGGGGAGACCCACAAGGAGGATGGACAGGAGGACAGGCAGGGAGCTACTAATGCTAAAGGGCATGTTTGGCAGCTGAGCAGGGTGAAGACCAGCAGTATGCAGCTGGGTGCATTAATGAGCAGGGCTGGCTTGGGTGTGGTTGCCCAGCAAGCCTCTTAGCACCCAGACTAGCATGCCATGGCATCCATGACCCCACCACTTCATGGTGAGGCAAGCAGGACTGAGGTGCAGCAAGGAGGGTAAATCAGCAGCACCATCTGCATCTGCTTTTCTAAGGGAATCTTTTATTTTGCTGCATGGTAAGAGTGCTACATTATCTTTTTGGTAACACATGGAGAGGGGTCCTTCAAGAAGCTTTGCTGGGAATAGCCAGGTATATGGTCTTATATAGAGATGTGCAGCCACCTGCCAGAGGGTTTGGTAGCAGATCTGTCCCACTGGCTAGCTATACATCCCATTCCTCCAAGCCCAATGCCTTTGTCCCCAGCCCAGGTGTCTGTGATTTATGGTTGCTGCAGTTTTGGGGTTTAGCTTGGGGAAGCATGGTTTATTCCCCTGTTTGCATCCATGTCTGCCTGTCTCCTCCTCAATGACTTTAGAAAGTGTTGGACAGTTTCAAGTAATTTTGATAGAAGGAAGGAGACCTCAAAGGTGTAGAGTTACGGGAGACTTTAGGAAGGTGTTTGCGAAGAGGAGAGACCCAAATTAATACCTTCATTGAGAGAAGAAGCTCAGGCCATGAAAGAAGACCATTATCCCCTTGCTGCTTTCCTTTGCACTGCTCAGTGTAGCTAGTCATCCCTGGAGCAGACAGTTTGGCTGCTCTGCTGCAAAGTTATGCGCTGGTTTATCTGGGGACAAAGCAGTGCAATGAAGACATGGCTGTGGCGTGTCTAGCAGTGAAGCCAAGAGATGTTTTCCTCAACAGCCAGTGTGCCCAGGCTCCTGTAGAGCTTGCATGCTGGTTTACGAAGCCGTGTTTCTGCATCCTGGTTGCAGCAGCTTCCCACCTTCAGGAGGGCCAGCTCCCATTAGTCTGCCTGCTTTCCCAAGACCCCAGCATGGAACTGGGTGATAGGAGCGTTGCTCTCATGGATGTGTGGGGTTCGCACATGTCAGATGGAGGATGAGAAGGCTGGGGCACGGTGCGTGGAAGGGGAGAGCCCAGTCCTGCTGCGGAGGGAGCTGCGGGGCAAGTGTTGCTCTGTGTGACATTTGACAGGTCTGCAACATATGCTGCATCCCACTGTAGGCTAGGACTGCCCTCCGAATCAGCTTCCAGTCTGTCTTGATGTGAAGTTAAATCCTCGTTCAGAAGCAGGAAAACAGAGAAGCAGCAGATGGAACCAATCAATTTACCATCCAAAGACCGATCAATTTGTGGGGACCCCTCCCCACCCAAAGGCAGGGTGGGAACAGGGTCCAGCCACTGCATGCGTGCAGAAAAGATCAGTGGGCAGCCCATAATAAACCCTAAATGTATTTCCAGCCATAAAATGCTTGACGTGCTTTCAGAGAGGCTGTTGAAATCCCTGATTTGCAGCTGGCACTCATTTTCCATTGCAGGTAGTAAAAAGACCCAGCCAGAGAGCTCAGATATTTCATCGTCGGGGTCCGTTGCCATCCCCCAGCCCACGGCCAGATCGCCAGGCCTCACGCACCTCCTCCTCTTCCTTCTCAGGGCTCTCCTTTCTCTTCAAACAGGGATCCGGAGCATGCAGGTGATGGGAGAATCAGATAAGGAGCTGGAGTGGGGATTTCAGGAAGTGGTTGGGACTTGTAAATCCTCGCGGGGGCTTCCTCTGTCAGAGGAGCCATCCGGGGAGCGGGGCATGTGCGGGCTGAAGTCATGCCTGTTAGGGAGGTATTTGTTCTTCTGGCCCCCGCGGCCCAGGCGGGTTGTCGTAACATCCCTCGAGCCGGGATCTGGTTGCAGCAATAAAGTTGGGCGGGTTGGGTTCCTGGCTGGGCAGGAAAGAGTTATTGATCAATGCCATGAATCCTTCCCACCTTCCTCCCACCCCCGGCGTGGATGTAATGCATACCAAGAGAGGTGGGAAGGAAAGCAAAGCTGGAAAGATGCTCTGGTTGGGAGCAGAGGGTGGCACATCCAGGGCAAGGACACAGGGAGACGTTAAACATGAACTGAGCAAAGCGCAGGACCTTTTAAATGTCTCTGAATCAGGGCTGCAGGTGGATGTGGTTCACTCTGAGGCTGAGCAAATGCATCTGCAAATACAGGAGAGAGCAGGAGGATTAGTGTTTCTCCATCCATGCCAAGTCCCTGATCTCTCCTTCACGTCCCCTTGTGTGCCCGGGCTGCAGCAGCTCCATGCCTCCTACAGGCCCCACTGGTCAGTGCTGGTGCCAGTTGCTGCTGGGAGCACCCAGCCATTCCCAGTCTGCTGAACATGTGCACCCAAGCTCACTGTGTCCGTAAGCACATTTAGCTGGGAGCAATTTGGAGGTAATTCCTTATGCTCTGGGGCTGGAGAGACAGGGGGACCCTGATCCGGAGTGGACATCTCACGACAGTAGGATAATACCAGGAAAAACTAACTCTAAAGGAACAACATGCTTGTGCCTTGTGTTGTACCAGGATCTCCAGGGCTTATTTCCTCTCCTCCAGTGGAGCTGGGATCGTTGGTGGACTGTCCATTACATGCTCACTGGGAAAACCTTTGGCATGTGGCCTGAGACCCAGCATTTTGTCCAGCTAGTCAAGTTTCATCACGTTTGATCCTGACCAGATATTATGACTATAATAAGATTGATATTAGTAATACCGCTAACAATTGTGGTAATGCTAATAAAATAATATTGTACTCCTCCATCCAAGGAGCTCGAAGCTTTTAATGGAGATTAAGTCTCATGGCATCCATCCCACTTCAGGAAAGCTTATTGAGACAGCAGCAAAGCCTCCTCGCCACCTTTGTGGAGTGCAGTCTCCTCCAAGGCGGAACACAGCAGCTATTTATGAGTATGCAATAACAGTCTACAGCAATCTAGGCCAAGCAATGAAAGCAAATACCATGTTCAGGGCAATTACAGGGGTTTTAGAGAAGACAATGTACCAGGACACTCAGCTCAACCGCTAAGGCTTTTAGATGTATTAGGGGACTTTGTGGTGTTCAGGTCCATCACAAAGACTTTCAGCTGTGGAAGCAGTGTGGTCTCTCACCCCACCTTGGGCACCCATCGGCTCCTGATTTGGAAAATGGGGAAGGCAGGACCTGTCTCCTCTGTGCCACTCAGTGTACGCTACCTCCCGCCCTGGCACTCTGCAGGAGGCATTTCTTCGTGTGCTAACTCGGGGTTGTTCTCTGAGACCAGCAGCCTGGAGATGGAAAGCTCGCTGGTTTTGAAAGCCGTGTTCCCCTTCCAGAGCTGTCAGTACCACCCTGTCAGGAGCAAGCAATCCACAGGAGTAAATCACACGCACAAGAGCAGGTCCTTGATGACTATGAAGCTTCTTCAAGCCACCACCTTTTCTTCCGTGGCCTTGAAGTCACAGACACCACTAGCCCATCCTGAGCATCTCCAGTGGAAGCTGCTCTGGGACTTAGAACTGCGAGGCGTTGGCAGAGACAAAGCCAAAGCGTTTCTGCTCATCAGCACGCGTTGCGCTGCCCTCCACTCCTGCAGGCTTTGGTGAATGCAGAACTAGTTAGCAGCGCTGGTGTGAGTGGGTCCAAGAGGTCACGCTGAAAAATGGCACTTTGTCAAAAATGTCATTTCAGCAGCGTTTCATTGCCTTTTTCTTTACATGAAAAATTTCAGAAGGAAATGAAGCCCATGTGCTATTTCACTGTGACTTGAAATTTTTTGCTGCTGTTTTGTTAAAACAGTTCTTCCTCATGCCTGGACTCCTCACCCTCTTTCAGTCTACCATTTGCAGCTCAAAAGGCAGATTTTTGTCATTCTTCAGAGAATGCAGGTTTTGATCACAGAGGCCAGGCCTTTTCTCATGGCCACCAGTGGAAGCCAAGGGCTGATGCAGAAGGAGGGAAAGCAAAAACCCTTCCTTTTCTTGGCCCTCTCCCGCTTCCAGCCTAGTCCTGGGAGATTTTAGCTAAAGCTCAGCCACATCACCTGTGTTTGGCTTCCCAGAAAAAATCCCTCCTAGATTCAGGGATCTCCAGAAATGTAACAGCCACCCCTGCCTTAGGTTTGAGCTCCAGCAGCTCATCTCCTCTTCTGCTTGAAAATGTGGGGTTTGTTGCTCATTTGAAGCTGTCTGGCTTCATCTCTAGCCCTGCATTTGCTGCCAGAATAGGCAATAGGCTGGAGGGGGCCTCTGGCTTTCAGCATCACAGGGACAAGAGGAGTGAGGGGTGAGGGAGCCTGTCCTAGCCCTCCTCACCGCCCTCCCCCATCCCTGCCTTCTCGCTGCCTAGGGAAGAGAGAGCAGGACCTCACCTAGGACCCTGGAGACAGCCTTTCAGCAAGGAAGAGGCTGCCGCTGTGCACGTCAGGAATGATTTGATCAGCAAGAGAGATGAGCACCTCTAGCACTGACATCAGGGGACAGGCAGAGGAGAGAGCGAAAAAGCTAGTGATGGACAGCAGGACTGCAGCACATGGCAGGGTGCGGAGACCCAGGGCCGGGGAGGAACACCCACAGGCTGGGCATGGGTCTCTGCTGGAGAGAGTGGAGGGGCTGATGAGATTGATGCTGTGCTGAATTTCTTCTCCTGCAAAACCAGCCCCACTGCTTCCTTCTGGCATAAGAGCTGTTAGTGCAAAGCTGTGTCCCTGTGCATCCTGCACTGGCTGGGAATAAAACCGATTGGATGGCCAAGAGCGCTTTGCTCTTACCTACACGCATGAGTGTTTACCCACACATGCAAACCGCCCACACGTTGCATATTACCTATGAAAAGATGGGTGAATTCCCCAGGTAGGGAATCAGCTTTGCCCAGATTCTTCCTGGCAGACCCTACTATAGCCTGCCTTGCTTGGGAAAGGGGCCCATGACCAGGCATTTCTGCTGATCCTTTCTGTGGGCCACCCCATGGCCTTCCACTGTGCTCACTGAGCAACAGGAACAGGCTGCATGACCGAGACTCCTCCAGACAAAACTCTCAGCCACCAGGCTTGCCAAGCCACTGAGAGAAACTCCCATTTTTAATCTTAAAAATTTCATTTAGAGGGGAATTCAGTGCTGGTGAAACATGCTGTACCAACAGCCCTGGACAGTGACATATCTTATTTATCCATGAAACAGAGTGTTAAGGGTCCTACAGCAGTAAAACTCTGGCCTGTTGTTTGCAAGACCAGTTTTCCAGCAAGAGAATTCCCATGAAGGTTTCCAAGCAGAGGCCAGGTGTGATGCTGACCACACGTACGTGCATCTACATATGTGCTCCGAACCACGTGGTGCTCTGTCTCCTCCTGCCACACCAAATTGTCAAGGCCACCAAGACCCTCAAGTCCTTCTCTGGTCTCCCAGCTCAGCAGTTTCTGAGGGCGAGGATACCAGCTGCAAATTGCTTTCAAGGGCTGGATTCCTACCAAGCACAACCCACAGCTTGGCATTACAATGTGACCTAAAGGACCGGGGGTATATTTTTGCCTCGCGCATAGCCAGGTACTTCAAGGCCTAACCCTCTTCAAGGATGCTTATGGGGAATAGGCCTTTGGGTAATATCCTCTCCCCAGGAGCAATTCCCCTCCTTTAAGAGCTGGACAGTTTCCAGAGCTCTTTTAATACATTTCGCTCTCCTCTGCCCTCTCACCTTCAGAGCATTTGCCTTTATTTCCTTCGGGAACAACTCCCTTTTATTTTTAGATTCGAGGAGCAAAACGTGGCCAGGTGGCTGTGGGTGGGGGTAGCCTCCACCTAAAAAAGCCCCACCAAAGCATGAAAAAAACCCCAACAGCAACCACTAAACAAACAAATCGAGACCAGAAATACTGCAGAGGACCATGGCATGGTATTACCACTACATCTACAGCCAAACCCCGCTGTCAAAACCCCACTCTACCCCTTTGCATGTGATCCTCAGCCACACAGTCTGCCGGTGTCTCCTTGCCTCTATTTATACTAAAGCCCTTGCAGAATAAAACATCCATGTAAAATCCAATTTCCTCTGAATCTCTCTCGGAGACGAGGCCTCGAGATTGAGTAGATAACCTCTGCAGTAATTGCCTGAACCACTCCTGTTTGCTGGAAAGGTGAGATCCATTTTTCAATTATCTATCTGCAGTGACAGCAGCGAGCAACGGAGCTAAGAGGAAGGAGAGAGAGAGAGAGAGAGGAAATCCAGCCAACAAGAGCCGTCTGTGTCAATCCTGGCAAACGGGAGGTACGATAGATGTGGTCACAGTTCCTGCCATCAATATCCTCTAATATAAATGTCAGCGATGCCATTTTACCCACAGTCATTTCCCACAATGCTGATTACATTATCGTATAATAGAGGGGCGCCAGCCGCACCGCTTTCTCTCCTAACCCTCCTTGCGGTAATGTGTCAATAGCCTGCCTCCATGAAACAAGTCAATTTTCTGCAGGCTTGGCAGCGGAATAAATCTGCCGACTATCTAGAGAGCTGGAGATATTTATACACACCGCGTCCTCTCTCTCTCTCGCTCACTCTCTTTTCTTTCGCCCTCCCCCCCTCCCGCCTTCCCTCCCTGTGTGTGCAAGCATAGATGTGTGTCCTCAGCAGAATTGAGTGATTTTCAGCCCAGACTCAATAAGAAGAGAATTTAGGGCAGTCCTACAGCTTGGCTTCCAGTAACAGCCCTACACGTTTATTTTCTTTAGCTTAACAGGAAAGAGAGAATTATGTTTAGATTTATATGACAAGGGCAGTTCTACCAAAACGCTTGCGATAAGCACCGTGGCAGCAGGAGGAAGGTGTGTGCATGTGTGGCGAAAACCAGGCAGGCCGGTGGCAGAGAGGGATTGCAACGCCTTGCAGGTCACATCAGAGGGAGTCCTCTGGGAGCTGGAAAAGCAGCTCTTATTTTAACTGACAGCTGTTTTTTTAGTGTATGTCCGAATCAAATGCCAGTGGAAGAAGGAGGAGGGTGGCCATGGGCTCCTTCATTCCCACTGATGGATGAGGGTGCAGGTATTTGCCTACACTCTCTTGACTCTTGCAGGCAGAGAGCTTGCCAAGGATGAGATGCTCTGACCTGCTCGTTCTTCCGGGGAAGTCCCCAGGACACCCTCTGGTCCACCACCCCACACACCCCTGTGGTGATTTCTGCCTTCCTCCAGCTCAGAGGGGACTCAGCCTCCCTGGAAGCCCCAGTGTGTCCCTCTGCCAGGTGGCGTGGGCTGCTCAGGCCATCCTGAGCTCCTTGAGCACAGGCTCAAGTGGCAGATGCTGCTCACACTCACAAAGGAAAGGCTTTGCCATCTTACTGAGACACAGCGGCAACTCAGAGCGCTCTGGAGAGGCTTGGCTCCCTCTGGGTGCTGGCCACAGAGACGGACTCTCAGCCAGTGATCTTCTATCCCTCTTGGCCTGAGCCAGGGGAATGAGAAGGGTTTCTCCTTCGTCTTACCTCAGCACAGAAGACTTTATATTTAACCCTCAGCGGGGGACTCTTTTGGTGATGGAAAATGTCATCAACTATATTTTACCAAGAGGAAAAAGAAAGCCTGAAAAGGCTAATAGAAAGTATAAACTTGCCTTCAAACTTCTGGGCTTTTTTTTTTTTTAATAAAAACCTGCAAATGTTCCCTCTGTTTTCATGTTTTCATCAAAATCTTGTGCAAGACACAAATAATGCTTGGATCATTGCTTTTGGCTTGATTGCTCCAGCCTCCCGACCCACAACGTAACAATTTCTGGGCAGGGAGCTGGTGTGTCCTCCACTAGCGCTGGGAGGAACAACTTCACCACTTTCCACAGTGGTAGGGAAGGCTCCACCCTATGAGACACCGAAGACGCAGAGTTTTCAGTAAAAGGTTGTCCTGACGACTCCATACAAGTACTCCTGGCAGCTTTCAGGAAGATGTGGGAGAAGACGGTGACCTGCTGCCGTGCTACGAGGATCCCAGAGAGCTCATTCTATCCCTGGCCCTGAGCAGAGCTCTGCTCATCTACCCCTGGTCTTGGTGACCATCTTGCACTTCCTCAACGAGCTCCACTGTGACTTTGCAAAAGGCCATTTGTGACGCACACCAACGCTGCGAAGTTCATTTCAAACACAAATTCCCTCTGGGCAAGAGCCCGCTGGGGGACACGGAGCATCCTCGGCACGGCGGGGTAACTTGGCACAGAGGGAAAGCCAGGCAGTGGGTACGTCGCAGTATTATCCTGGGCTTGGGCTCTGGTTCTTCTCCACAGAGGGAAGCCATGCAACTCCCCACCCACTGCTCTGCTTCTGTACACGCCTTCATGATGATGATGGCAGCTTGGTTTTTTTGCCCTGCCAGCTGTGTCAGAGATTGACAAGAGCTTTACAAAACTGGGAGGGAAGTGAGGCTCTGTGTCTTGATGAAAGCTTGATTTAGAAATCAATTAAACCCACAGCTCCATCACACAAACTCCAGCCCTCCTATCCTTTTCAGCCCTGTCTGCCCGGGCTGCATGTCATCAGCACCTGTCAGAAAGAGAGGCCCACGCCAGAGGTACCTAAGCGAAAACAGGCACCATGCAGTCTCACACCCAGAGGAGCCTTAAATTCCCTTCATGCTATCTAGAAAAGTCCCTTTGTCTGGGAAAAGGTTTGTGGTGGGTCTTTTCTGGGAAAGGCTCTCCCCACATCTGGAAGGGACAAATCTGACCGCAATGGAAAAGAGCCGAAGTAGGAGATAGTTGGGGCTGCCTGATCCAAGAGCCATCAGAGCCAGCAGGAGCCTTCCTGTTGACACCACCAGCCTTCAAATGAGTCCAAATTTTGGAGAAGTGCCCTGGATGACAGCCTTTGGGGGCACTGGGGCTGTTTCATTGCCAAGCCCTGAGACAAACTGCAAAGGAAGGATACTGTGTGAGGATACAGTTCTCCAAAGTGAAGAAGTGGAGACCGACTCCAGAGCTCTGATTCAGATCCTTGTCTGCCTATGTGGTATGTCATTAAGGGAGAAAAGCTGGCAGTGAGCCTCAGTCGCTTACTACTGCACTGGCAGGAAAGACAAATGCAAAGCATAAGATAAATGAGGCACTTCCAAGTGCGAGAAAGTCAATACTATAGAGACCTTCAAACTGGAGTCGGGGGAACAGCTTACAATTCCGCTCGCTGGTACAGACGGGAAGACATCTCTGTGTGCTGAGAGCTTACCAACGCTTCGGACTGGTACATCCCAGTGGGGTGACAAGACTGGCATCCACATGCGCCTGGACTTGGGCACAAGTCTTTGCACAGAGGCCCACCAGGACACACAGCTCCCTCTGTGTTACGGGAGCTCTTGAAGGAAAACAGAGCCTTGCTGTGCATCGTAATGTTCCAGTAAAAAAAGACTTGTCTGGTGCAAGCCAGTCTCCAGCGACCAGGCAAGCAGCAAGTGGGAACAGAAAAGACACTTGCCCAAAATCTCATTAAAAAGCCAGGCTGATCTCCCTGAGCTGCTCTTCAAGACGCCCAGAGTCACCCAGAAACACTGGGCACCCAAAACGCTCCGCCACACATCAGACCCCCTCCTCGTTCCCCTTTCCCTGCTGTGATGCACTGAGGGGAAGCACCTTCTCCACGGCCCTGCAAGAGCCACCAGCCACGCGGGACGCCAGCTCGCTCTGCTGCGCGGCATCGCGGCACAGCCACGTGTGAGACGGGATTGAACGTGGCTCTGGGTGCATGCGCACGTGCTGGGGCCGACAGCTGAGGGAAATGTAAACTGATCCACCCGAGGAAGGAAAGGAGATGCTACCCTCCTTTTTTCAATTATATCCAGGTCCAAGGTCGGCGACCTCTTCCCTCCTGCACTGCAGTGTCTTGTCACACAAAACCCAGAGAGAAAGGGAATGTGATAAGGATGAAAGTGATGTGGCAGGCTCGTATGTGAAAACAATCACCCTTCAATTAAGTGTGATTGATTTCCCAAATCAGAGATGCATTCAGCTTCCAACAGATAGATACGAGCGAAGGCCAGATGCTGGGGAATTCAGTGCACGTGCTCAGCCTAGGACACCGCAAGGAAACAAAATGGAGATGTTCTAAAGTACCAGGTGCTTTGAGATGAGCCTGAGATGGACATAAAGCCGAGCCGGGAAAATTTTCCCCCTTAAAGCAAAGCTCCGGGCTGAGAAACAAGGTGCAGAGAAAGGCGGCGTTTTTCCACGCAGTGAAACTACGGCTTTGTGGATTTTTTGTATGAGAGCAGCAGCCAGGGGCAGCCCAAGAGAGAGTGGGGATTTTGTAGATACATAGAGGAGACTCGCTGACATAAAGCTGTTTCTGTACAGGACAGACAATGGACACAGCCCACCTTGCAGGGGAGCTGGAGGCAGAGCGGGGCAAGACACCTTAGTGACATCTCACAGCATTGCTCTAAAACCTTTGACAAACGACTGCGAGGCCCAGAAACTCCATTTGGTTCTCCTAACGTCAGCTGTGTCCCCTTTCACATTCAGATGCACGTGAGGCCCCAGACCCCTACGCTTTGTGAACCAAACCTTCCCACCCACCACGTCCACGCTGACGCTGCTGGGGCGAAGCACCTCGCGGTGTTTCACAGCAGGCGGTCAGTGGACTATGGGAGGGTGTCAGAGCTTTGCACAGAGAAGGGGGAGCTCTGCTGTAAATATCTGCAGCAAGCCCACCCTCTTCACTGAAGTACTGAGGCGTGGCAGAGGAGCAGCATCCAGGTAACCAGCCTCCACTGATTTCAAGTGATGAGCCCTGTGCAGCTCAGTGCACAGAGCATCAGGGCTGGCCAAAATATATCCTGGGCATTTGGGGAAGCTTGGGTACTCCCGTGGTGGTCGCCAAAACTGCTCTAGCTAGCACCCTTCATCAGCACTGTTTTAACCATGAAAGGGGAGCTCTTCCCTCTCAGAAATTTGCCCCCTCATCTCTTATATGAGAGTCCATCATTGTGGCATCCATTCACACCATTCTTCCGAGTCCCACCTGCTCCTCCTGCATCGATCAGCAGTAGGCAAAGGAAAAACTAGCAGCACCAGGGAGGTGTTTGGACAGGGAGAAGGGATGGCAGCATGGCAGATTTAGCACAGTTCGCAGCAGAAGAGCAGCTCGCGTAGCTTAGTCTGGTCTGTTGTCCCGTTTTACCTACCACAACCACCCTCATCCATCTCCCCCTCCCTCCCCCCTTCTCCCTTTCAGGGGTTTCAAATAAAAGGTCTGCACTTGACCCCCCTCCTCCCTGCAGGGAGAGGGGAAGGCCGCGAACGGAGAGACCCTCGTGTTTGCAGCAGTGATTTTCACATTAATGGCAGCATATGTTTGCATTGATTCCAAGCTTGCGGGGCCGTGCGAGCGCGTGTGTGCCTGGGCCCACGCTGCGGGTGGGGGGCGGCCGGCGGCTCTGCGTGTGGGGGCACCAGGTGCTTGCTGTCAGGCTGAACAAAAAGAAGTGTCAGCACTCTGCGCCGGGAGGCTGCGCTGGCAGCATCCCCCTGCCTTCATCCCCGCGCTCCGAGCATCCTGCCACTGCTCACAGCAGCATCCTCTTGCATCAGCTCCCAAGCTCTCCTCCCCTTCTCCTCTCCCTAGATTGCATGGCACAGCATACCCTGACCCCGGGCTGTCTGCTGTCACCCATCCCTGCTCCCCAAAGGCTTGGATGGTGGTTGTGGATGGATGGTGGTTGTGCAGCCTTCTTCTGCCTGGAGTATCCTCTGGAAACTGCTCTGACCTCCTGCCGCACTGGTGCATCTCACAGCCCACGTAAAGTCTAGCGATATCCAAAATCAGATCAGCAAGGTCACTTGCTGAATTCGCATCTCCAGCTCATGGCTGGCTGCAGCCTGGTGCCTCCTTTCACACCTTCTCCCTGAGCTGAGACAGCTCAAGGCTGGAACCCCAGCAAGCGCTCCAGGCTGTCCTGGCTGGCATCCCCATGCTCCCTGGAGGAGGAGACCTGCCCAATCCCCAGCCCCCCATCCCCAGCACCTGACCATCAGTGTGAGTGGCACCCACAGTGCCTTCACGGGGCTGGACACCCTCCACCCTGCACCACCAAACCCCCAGCTCTGCCTTCCCCAGGGCAGAGGGGAAGCTGGAAGTGCAGATTAAGAGCAGCAGTGACCAAAAGCAGTTTGCACAGCTCGGTGCCCTCCCAGGGTGTCCTGGACACAGATATTACCCCATGATGGTGAAGCCACACATTGCAAAGGGGGAGGCCTGACCCTACTGCCTCATTCCCTCACACCCAGGGAATTTGCCAGTTCATGAATATACTCAAACTTCCATCAGCAAAACTTTCTGGAGGAGACCAGGCCTTAATCTTTTTTCTGCTCCATTTCTCCTGCCTCTGAAATGGGAGTCACTGTGTTTCTTTTTGCTGCACTGTGCATCCATCTTGTCTGCTTAGATCCTGACCTGTCTGGTGCCCTGGAGATATGCAACAGCTCCAGCACTAGGACCAGCATCTCCCTCGGGGTCTTCAGGCACTGCTGCAATCACAGTAAACTCATGAAGAATAAGAATTAGGCGTGATCCTGTGTGGACCACGAGAACCCTCAGAGGCACGACTGGAGTGAATGGAAAGAGCAAGCGTGTAGGCGATGCTGCTGCTCAGGGCATGGTGATAAGCAGTCTCTTCTCTTCCCAGGTGATCTCAGGCCTGTGCCCCATGGGAGAGCTGCCTCACGCACCCACGTGAGCTCAGCCGCTGCAGGATCTCATCTCAAGAGCAGCAGCAATGACTCGTCTTCCTGCTAAGCCCACCCGAACTCAAGTGCGGATGCTGCCAAATTTACCGCCTGTGCCGCCTGTTTTACCCCTGGATGAGCAGCACATTTCTTCCATCCATGGTTTTATCTCCATCGCAGGTGAGAATTGCTATGAACGGTGACACCCGGAAATTGCAACCTGGAAACTATTCATCTTCTACAGGACAGCATTGCACCATCACAACAAGCCATTCTGCGGTCAGAGCTCCCAGGGACAGCTGCCGTGGTGCCTGCATGCACTCGAAGAGCTGCCTGGGGCAAACTCAGGGCCCTCCAAGCAGCCAGCACCAAGAATTTAACATTCATACGCAGTCCCCAAACCAGGACATTTGGCCTGGAGCTTGGAGCTCCTTCTCTTCACCCTCCGGCTCTTGAGCCCAGCTGGGCAGGAAAAGGAAAGCAAACTTTCACTTGCCAGTAATCTTGGTGTTTCCAAATCAGTCTCTCTGGGGAATCGGGAGGGAAAGTTGAAACATTTGAAACCAAAAGAAACAGTCTCCAAACTGCAGATTGCAGCTAAAGAGCGAATGTGGAAAGTGAAAACAGCAGCAAGAAAAATCTCTACTTTGCCAGTGGGAGCCTAACTTGGGAAGGCGAGAGTTCCTGCCACATTTTAAATGAAGACCGCTGCTCAGCCTGGGAATTTCAGCGTGGAATGATTTGTATTGTTGCTTTGATTCTCCTGATCAGAAAATAAAGAACCTGTACCAAAGTAGTTTCCTTAGGAGAATCTTGATGTTGGAATAACCACATTTTGCTCCGTAAGTAATTCTTAAACTAAATTATCAACTCCTATTTAGATACACTCAGACTATAATCTCACTTTTTTCTTTCCATCTTTTGAGCTATTAACAGCTTTTTTTTTTCTCAGAAGAAATCAGAGCCACCCATGGAATCACAGAACGCGGAAGGAAGGGCTTTAATGAAAACACCAAACACCACAAAGGGGCCGATGCTATGCCTGGCCCAGACACGGCACTGCTATAGACCGGAAAACAGGGAAGAATTTGGTGGGTGCAATAGCTTGGGACCTTATTTTCAGTGTGAAGCCGTGGGCTGAGCTCCAGTTGCCATTTCCCTTGCTGTGCTTGCATCCAGCAAAATCAGAACGTGTGAGACAGGCTAAGGCGGTGTCACCCACTCTCAGAAGGACACCTCCAAGGCAGGCTGTGTTAATCTGCCTGGACATACGCTATACGCTGCAGTGCCCACCCTCCTTCTTTTTCACTTGTGCTTTGCGTGCAGATGCCCAGCGCAGATTCACGGCCTCAAGCACCTGCTGTGCGTGCAGGTCCATAGGAGTCATTTTCTCCTATTCTGACGCGAAGGATTGCAACACCGCTCTTGGTGTGCAAGCGATCTGCCAAGGGGAGCTGTGTAGAACTGCACTGGCCGGGTCTTGTTCATGACTGAAAGCTCTTCGCGCTCTCCTGGACACTGGACCTGTTGACCGGGAGAGGAGGGTGGGATGCAGACAGCTGAAGCATTAGGAGCACTGAGTACAGCGGTGTTTCCAGTCTGGAAGACTTTACTAGCACCCAGCACCAGTGGTACATCTGGTGGATAGACTTCTACTAAGCCAGGACGTGGGAATTGGGCAGGTGGCCTCATGGCATGGGAGTGTTTCCTTGGTGGTTCTGTGGGTTGGGAATGATGGGAGAAGAAGCTGAAAGCATCATGCTTTTTGTTTTTTTCCCATGCAGGAAGATCGGCCATTCATAGAAATGAAGGATCCCACCCAATTTTGAACATTAAAAGCTCAGATGGGGCTAGAGGTCCATACAAAATGCCCCCACAGCTACCGCCCTCTGAGACCACCCTGCAACACCCACCGCTCCCTTCCTCCAGGATAAGCAGGCGGTGGGAATCACGGGCTGCTGAGCAGTGCACGGCTGCTGTCACGTTCACAGCAGGGCACAGCAAAGGGAAGCCCCATGCCTGCAGGGGATCGAAATCCCTTCGGCTTTTGAAAACTATGTTTTTCTTTTAGGATCTCAAAGCAGGCAGCAGCCCTGATACTCAGCTACTCCGACCAGAGCAGAGGTGTGAGAATGTCTCACACGAGGTCTGCAGGGCACAGCCAAATTTAACCCCATGATCCCAAATGTGTATGTAAAATTCCCATGCAGAGCACCATCCCTCCAGCATTCCTGTGTTGTGCTGACAGGATCATACACTCCCAGTACATCCCTCCTGCAAGAGCGAGGCTTCAGGGATGGAGGCTGATGTGAGGGCTTAATTAATCAGTTAATTAATCCCAAACATTTTAACCCTCCAAATCCCTGCTTCACTCTTGTTTGGCAATTTGTTCATTAGTGGAAGTTTTTTGTTTGTGTTGGAACTTGGATCATTTGATTTTTCCCCCAAGACAAAAGCAAAATGTAATCGTGTCGTTAGGAGAGCGGGTGTCTGTGTACCACTGCCTCCTGTGTTAAGAGCAAGCTCTGCTCCAACTTCTCTGTGCTGTCTCCAACCTCTCCTTGGATCTTCCTTTGCACTGGACACTGCAAGTCTGGGCAGGCTCCCTTGACTTCTCTGCACTGGTGAGGCCACCCCAAATGCTCAGGCTGTGCTGCAGCAGGCACCTTTGGGTCTTTCTTGGGAAATGGTCTTGGTGGGGCTCATGTTCGTGCCCGCTTTCAGCAGGAGCAGAGCACTTTCTTCCACAGCAGCATCAGGGCTGGAGGTGTGAGACACGACCCTCAGCTTGCTGGAGGAGCAGCAGTTAAATGCATGGTCTCTGGCTATCACATGAAATGCAAACCTGCCCTGCTGAGATCCTGCACTGCTCATTTTGGGGTAACGCTATGTTTAAAGTGCCAAGACACCCTGTCCCATCCCCTAGCTGGTGGGGACACCTGGATGTATTTTACAAAGCTCCAAACTGTTCCTCCACCCCTTTGCTCTACCTCCACCCCTGTTCCTGGCTGAGCCTTGCCCAGGCTGTTACCCACACCTCCTTACAGCCACCGCTTTCAGACCCTCGTTTCCTTCCCACCCCCTGGGCACACCACCCCTTGCTGAATCTGCAGCCTCCCACCTCGACACAAGCCCAGCAGCTGGGCTGAGGTGCCCAAGGTCTGGCCAGCACCACCCAGAAGGATCTCTGGGCAAGCCAGAGGATTTACTGCTCCAGATCCTAGGTGCCACATCAGTGCTGTTACTCTGCCAGCGCACATCCCTGTTCCCTGGGTTTTTACATCACATCTTTGTGCCACTTGGCTACAGTAATGAGACCCCACCTAATTGCCATTCGATAAACTCCAGTTAAATTAACAGCTCCATCCAATGATCACCAACATCTGCTGTTCATCAGGAAGCCTTCCCTCCCCTCCCGCTCCCTGTGTCTCCTTAAATCCCAACGCCCCAGAACTCAGCCTGCCAGGTTCCTGCTGAAGGGGGTCTGAAAGCCTTGCTGTGGCCAGGGGATGTGTGTGGAGTGTGCAGAGGGGGTTTTGTGAGTGAGAGCAAGGGGAAGGTTGTGGGTGTGCAAACAGAGAGGGGATATGAGAAAGGGGTGTGTGTCCAAGAGGGGAAAGACCGAGGGACTTTGCAGTGCCCTGTGGCCTGGAGGGTGTCGATGTGTGTGAGACAGACCACAAGCAGCAGGCAAAGAGCAGTGGAAGACTGTGAGTGCCTGGCTAAGCCCCAGGAAAGAGGATAGTCGGGCAGGTGGAGGGGACAGGTGGAGGGGACAGGTGGATGCACACACATGCTTGTGGCAAGCAGGAGGAAGGCATTCCTTTGTGTCCATGGAGCGTGCCCAAGTGAGCGTGGCTCTCTGTGTAGATGACTGCCCAGTTGTGGTGTGGTCACCTCATTTCTGCACTCACACGCAGCCTGTGATGGGTATGAGCTGGGTGTAAGTCACACATGCCCTCTCTGCTCTCAGCTGTGTCTGGCTGATGTATGAACCCGCTCACATGGGTGAGCGATGATGGGACTAGGTGAGTCGGTCCAAGACATAATCAGAAGAGTGTACAAGCATCCCTGTGCCTCTGTCTCACAAACACCCACCCTCTTGACCTCTGGCCCCTTTGTCCCACTGGCGATTCGTTTTCTCCACATTGCATACAGAGGAACTGGTGAAGAGGGGACGTGGGTGACACCAGCAGGGACACTGACTTCGCGAGAGCCTCGCACTCCTTTGACTCGCCATTTCTATGTGAGGATTTAGTTCTGCATCAGCCCTCACTGAAAATCAGATCACGAACCTGACTTCTGTAGGCAGGTTCAGTCTGTCCGTACACAGATATGTGCACGCATGGGTGAAAGCTGGCGTGTGCATCGCCATCTCCAACAGCTCCACGGTGGCTGGGGAGAGGGAAGGTCACCTCTCTGATTCTGAGGTTAACAGGGTCATGCTTCACTTGTGGAAAAAACTCTTGCCTAAAATTAAGCCTCAGCCTTGCAGAAAGGCAGGCCAGACAAGTCATTAAAAAAGGTCAAAGATATTATCAGCTCCTAATCCAATTAGATACTGATTATCTGTGAATTCAGCACAGCCTCACTGTTAGAGCTATGCTTAGGAAAATGAGCATCTCAAAAAAACAGCTGGAGATCGAGGGGGCTCTGAGAGCCGAGGCAGCCTTGTGAGAGCTTATGCCACTGCCTGGGGAGCGCTGGCTGTAGCAGAGCCGTGTCAGGTCTTCACAGCTATCTTTCTCCCTACATGTCACCTGGTGGGTGACGTTACGTTGCTGGTGAAGGAGGCAGATGGATCCGTAACCACCCCTTCTCCTCACTGTAAGTTTAAGAACAAAAGGAAATGAGAAATTCTCTATTCGATTAAAATCAGTGATGCAGCAGCCTGACTTGTTGGGAATTCTCCAGCAAAACATTTTTAATGGAAAATATCATTCTGGCAAAACCAACAGTTTCCATGGGGAAATAACAGTTTTACCGTTTACTTGTTGTGGGGTTGTTTTTTTTATTTTTGGTCAATCCAACAAAAAGCAGCACATTTTAAGGAGGTTTCCTACTAGTGATGTTCCAGAAAAAAACCTTTCAGCGGGGTACAGATCTAACTGTTTTTAATCTGGAACTTGATTGCTTTATTAAGGGGATTATGTGATACAGTCCTGAGATACCAGGGGGATGGATTTGCTCCCCTGGCAGGCGGTCTGACTTTGAGAAAAGAGAGTTTGTGTGTTGAGTGCTGGCTGAAAGAGTTATGGAAATTACCCCCCGTGGTTTCATCCCCCTTGTCTCCAAACAAGAAAGTCTTTGATTTCTGGGGTTTATTTTCCCTTGCTGGTAATAGGAGTGAACCATGGCTGGTTTCTCTCCCTAAATGGAGCACCTTGCATATCTTGCTGTGGCAAACTTCCACGAAGGTGTGAATGGCTTTGGGTGGTTCCTTCTGTGAAAACAGGGAGAGGTACTCTGGGCAGGGCAAATCCTGCTGCGCCGAACCCTGGATTTCTTTTTAGGCACTGGCTGATGCGAAGGATGAGTTTAGGGAATGCCTCCCTCAACCTTTTGCAGGTCTCGCTTCCTGAAGGCAGAATCAGTTTGGTTTCTTATTTATAAAAGGCAAGCGATGTAAATCTCTTTCCCTGTTTTACAGCCTCCCATGCCTGGCTGGGCAGAGCCAGACAGCTTTACAATAACTAGCCGAGCAGCTCTATGGATTTCCAGTGTTGCTGTTTGGCTGCAATGACACTTTGCTTGTAGCTTCTGCCTTGGGAAAGCGATACTCTTCTAAAAGCAAACCTGCCCATCGGCAGAGCCAGCCCTGGGCAGGGGCTTGCAGATGGTGCTGGATGGGAGGGCAGCACCCCTGATGGACCCGGGACTTGAGTACCACTTGCTAACCCCCAGGAAAAAAACTGGTCCCAAGCTGGACCTGCCAAGGATGTTCAATGCTGCAGGAGTTGAACCAGTCTGGAGCTGAGTGCCAACAGCGGTTCTCGCTTCCCACCCAGATTTGCTGCTCAGCCTTGCGAAGATGCCGTTTCTCCTCTGTATTTTAGCTGTGAGAGCAGCTCTTTGGCCAGGCAGTAGCACTCAGGGTTTGTGCTTTGGGTTTACATCTGCTGAACATCTGGGCTTGAGATTTTAGCCACGCAGGAATGGTCACCAGCGTGCACTTGTAAAGGGCATCTATTACGCTGCATTAACCCCACGTGGACACGTGCAGGCAGGATTAAGAGGCCATAATCACATTCAGCTCGGTGGGCTTTTGAAAGAGAAATCAAATGAAGGCTGTGAACAAGAACGTCCCTGCGGGGGCTTAACACAATTTGGCTAATCCACTTGGCGTGTAAATGGTTTGTTCAACTCCATCTTTCCTGCCAGCATGTATAGACAAGGTGGGAGTGCGTGAGCGTGGGCTTGAGACCCTCAGGTAACCTGAGTCAGGTCTGCTGGGGGGTCTGGCTCTGGGGTTCTCCTCCTGTTCCCCTTAAAGCGGGGCCCTTCCTTGGGAGTCTGACACAAATGTGAGGAAAGCACAATGGCACAGCTGAGGGTCGGAAACAGTTTCCCTGGCTAAGTGAAAGACAGAGGAGGAGGTGTTGGTAAATAGGCTATTAACACCCAGCATCACTCCATTAATTTCATGGAATAAATCTGTCCTCTTTTCTTCCTCCCATCTCCCATGGCCAGAGTGGTTTGCTGGGGTGGAAGGGAGGACCCAACATGAGAACGGGACTGTTCTTGGCTCAGACCCCCTCCTGGGAACTCAGACAGCTCCAGCACCAGAACCGTCCCTTTGATTTGACAAAGGTGACCAGCAATGGCAAATGCTCCTTCTGTGCCAGGAAAGCAGGAATTTGGTGGTAATTTCTGTTAAAACCTCGTTAAAGGAGCAGCCCTATCAGGGCAGCAAGTAAATGAGGGGATGATGTTCTCTATGTGCGGCTCTCCAGGCCCCAGTGTAAGCTGTACTGCAGGACAGAGCTACCCATGCAGAAGACACTGATGAGGTCCCCACAGCTCGTGGCTGTTCTCATCCCAGGCATTTCTCTGGCAACCAGTACAAGCAAAGCAAAGGGAGTGAGCATAAGGTGGAGGAGGGAGGAGAGGCTAGAGGTGGAGCTGGTGCTGGTGCTGGTGCTGGGACCACAGCTGCCCTGCTGGAATGGCCAGGCTTAGGGAGAGTAAGCATCTCCCCTCTGCAAAAGTGACAACACCTGTGTCCCTTTCTCTAGCTCATTGACCTGCCCAGGTTGTGGTCGTAACTAATTCATACCTGTAAAACAATGCTTAGAAATCCTCACAAGCTGGTGTCATGGACATGGAACGGAGTGTGGCTGACCTACACACCTTCACAGCAATCCCAGACCCTGTCTCAGGCCTTCGCAGACCACGTGCAATGGTATCCAGCCCGTACCGCCATGGATCAGTGGAGATTTTGGTTGCCAGGTAGAAATCTCATTGATTTTTATTATTTGTTTTTTAATTGATGTTGCTATGGCAGGAAAGAGTTTTGTCCTATTGGAGACCATGCAGCTGCAGGTAGAGACTGCTACCGTCTGTGGGAGGCTGAATTAGAGAAGATGATTTGAGTGACCTGCCTTGGCACAAAAAAAGCCCTATGAGGACCAGCCTTGCCTTGGCAAGATGGGGCAGTTTGGCTGTTGGGAGGGAGTCCCCCATCTCTAACCAGCCTTGCTAACCAAAGTCTGCAGCAACTTCCCCTCGGTGTAAGAAGGCTCATGACTCAGTGTTTCAAAGCCTGCTGTGACAAATAGCTTTCCCCATCCCGTTGCCAGTGCAGCCAGCACAGCTCTGTGTGCTTAGTGGCACTGCTGCCTCAGGTCCTGCTGAGGGGGAGATGGCGTGGGTGTGGATGGCTGAGATGGAGGGGGGAGGCCACAGGAGGTGCTTTGGTTCCAGTTGTGCCAGGTCCCGTGGGAAGCCAGGGAGAAGGTGAGAAGAGACCCCGCTCTGGCATGCATCCCTCACATCCCCCTTCCCACTGACTCTTGGGCAGCTGCAAAATTCACCACTTTCCCAGCACTCGCCCAGGAGGGAATAACGATAATAAAACCAAAATTAGAATGACTCCCTTCCCCAGACTGGGGGCGGGGGGGCGGGAAGGGAACGAGCTCTTGGGAACGGCTTGGATTTCACAGCCTCTCCTGGCAAACGTGACTTTTCAGAGAGAAAGTCGCCGCCACCAGCTTGTCCTTTGTGTCTGCAGAAACGGGGTCCTCTCTCAGCCTTTCCCTTGTCATTGGATCTGGTCGGAGGGGCTGCGGTCCTGCCACTTCCCCCATGCTAAAGAAGCAGATTTGTCATCCCTGCTGCGGGCTCTGCGTTCCCAGCCTCTCTTGCCTCATTTAAAGAAAACCCCCAATCCCCCAACAACATAGAGCTTGAAATCTTTTCTTCCTACTTGGTACTTCATTATTGTGATTGCTTTTTATTGATTGACAGAGCTGCCTTTGCAAACACCCAGGACCCTCGGAGAATTGCAGGCGGCTGATACAGTCCCGCTCTCATCGCACACGTGCACGCACCATCTCCCACCGAGTGCAGTGGAGCCACATCTTCCCCTGTTTCTGAAACACAGCTTCCTCGGAGGGATGGTGGGAACACTGGGAGCTGGTCTCTTTGCCAGGCAGGGTAACACAGAGCTGGTCTGTCAGGGAGGCACAGCCAGGAACGAGGCTGCCACCAAGAGCTTTATTAATAATGGCCAAAATGGTCTTTCTCTGCGCACCAAGGGCAGGCTGGGGACTTCCCAAATGTAAACCCTTTTTTCTCACTCCTAACTTCTTACTAAACATGCAAACCCAATTAAGCACAGTGCAGTGGTCAGGGCTTGTTAATGTTAGGGCTTGGCTGGTTTCATTCCTGGTTGCCAGCAGGCAGGAGCCAGGGTGGAGGAACGGGCAAGGCAGAGAAACCACGCAGCATAGCAGAGCTCTGGCAGCTTTCCTGCTCTCTCTTGATAGGATTTAGGAGGACAACAACTCCCAGCAGCCGGATCTCCCGAGGTGGTCTGGAGGATGCGTCTGCCTGCCCTGGGTCTTCAATCAAACCCGAGGATACTTTTGTCTCCTGACTTTCTGAGGGCACGTTGCTTGGAAAATGGGAGACAAAATGCAACTGTCAGAATACAGATCTCGGCCATGATGTATGGGGCAGCGAGATGGGCTGCTGCTTGTTATCCCCAGCCCTGTCGCAGCGACAGACAAGGGGACGATGCGCAGAGTTGCTGCCAGCCGGCAGGCAGATCGCAGGGAGCCCAGCCATAGGAAAAAAATGCCCCAAAAGGACCACTTGTAAAGGTGAGGAGAGCACTAGCTATTAACCTGCTGCAGACACAGTTTAAAGAGACACTGTCCTACAGCTTACATTCAAGGTTTTCTAGCCACACTAGGAATAGCAATAATTCCTGACCCGGGGGCTTCCAGTGCCATTTCCAAGTGTTTTAAATTTTAAAGCAGACCTTTTCTCTCCTTCCCGCAGGTGGGAAGCTGTTGGGCTACCCGGGCAGTGCTAACCCAGCCCTCACTTCCATTAGACCAGCTTCGGCACGGCTCACTGAGGTGACTTAGCACAGGCTGGGATTGCCTTGCCCTGCCTGAGCAAAGTACGTAACCGAACCAGCAGCGTAAAAGCCGCGGATGCGAGCTGAGCCAGCTCGAAGGCAGCCTGCCTTCACCTGCCCCCATGTGTCAGGGATGCTTTTTCTTCCTGCCAGCTCTGTGACACTGAGCAGCCCGTGGCAGCCCTTCCCAATGGCAGACACCGGCAGCAGGGGAGCTCCCTGCACGGGTAGCAGCATTTTCCAGTGCTCACGCCATCGCTGCCCCGGCCACCGACTGCCTCCCTTCCCACCCCATCCTCTGCAGCGGTTTCCAAGCCAGAGCCATAGAGCTACTTCAGAAGTCCCTGAGACGGACCTTAAGGTAAGCAGCTGCCAGGTGACTTTCCGGGGGCTGTAGACCACAGCTGAGCATTTAGAGGGATCAGCAGCAGAAAAATGTGATGCTCTGTGAAGGTGTGGAAGAAGACCCAGGACTTGTCTGTTTCCTAAATGGTGGCACTTCAGGATCATGGCAGTACTCACACCTGCTCGGGGTCCAGGAGGAGGAGGAGGAACAGAAGCAGGGGGGTGACAGAATTGCAGGCCACTTTACACCCTCCCCAAGATACCTTTGCTTGTCTGAATGCTGGGTGGCAGCACCCACAGGCAAGGGAACTATGTCCGTTTTTCCCTGTGTCCTCGGCAGGGATCTGGTGACAGCCCAGACGGGAATGTCTCCAGCTCTCTCCTCGCAAGCCAGGGGTGGCTGGGAAGGGAAGGACCAGGGCAGCTCTGTGAGGCAGCACCACTCCCCCCTGCCTCCCCCAGCCCCTTGCCCTGATCACCAGCTCAGACCTTCCCAGACAACTAATCTGGGGTATTTGCATCTCAGAACAGATTATCCCAAGAGCTGAGCCACCCCACTCCATGGGATCATGGTGTCTCCAAGGGTCAGCCCTGAGTCCAGCAGCTCTGGGGAAGTAAAGGAGCAAGTACGGCCCATTTCCTTATGACCACAGTTTCACAACTACTCCGAGTCCCCAGAGATGTTGAAAAAGGCAGGCTGGATGGCGTGGCCATGCTCCTACCCTTCGTGGCTTCTGCAGCAGGTTATCCTTTTGCTGGGATCATTTCTGGACACAGACAGCAAGTCTTTCCAAGAGGAAAACAACAGCAGTGTGGGTGCTTGATGCCAGCATACAGCCCTCCATCCCCAAATCTGCTTGGCCATGGGACCTCGTGAGCCTCCCTGGTATCTCCCAGCAGAGGGAAGCACCGGCACAAAGACATGAACAGGTTACAGCAATACTTCCTGTGATGCTACTGATGGGCCTGAGCATCCTGCTTCCCTCCTGGGAGCCCGGGCGCTCCTCGGCCCCACCTGGGTGCATAGGGGAGCCCCAGGCACAGAGCACCCATGCAAGGGGATGGAGCAGCTGCCAGGCTTTCGTATCTGGGGTGCCCAGTGGCTTTGGACACAGGAAGCTCTTCTGTGTGATGAGGGTATTGTTAAGCAGTGCCCCGAAGCCCTGGCATCTTGGAAGGGTTATTCCCTTTGTCTCATTTTCTTTTTTTCCAGATCTGACTTAAAACGAAGATCAGGATGACTCTCAGCGAGCAAAGATCCCATGACTGTTTCCCCAAGAGCCAGGATATTAGTCCTTGTATCCTGGCCATATTCCAGCTCGGGAAATTACCTTCTGCCTCCCTAAATCCCCCCTGCGGTTTCAATTGGATACAGGCTTCTTCGCTTTCTTGCTGAAACTGCTGCGTGGGGTTGCTGTGCGCGGTTAAGCAGCTGCTGTCGGAGGTGGGTGACAGGATTAATCTCGGGGGTGCTGGGGTCAGAGCCGAACGAGAGTGGGGAGCGCCGCCTGCCGAAACGCCGCCACGGCAGCCGCTCCTCGGGGTCACGCTCAGACGCAAACAGGGCTCCTCTCCCAGAGATGCCCCTTCAGGATCTTTTCCCAAGCTTAGCCCCTTCTTGTACCCCCTTTCCATCCCAGAACCACAACTAGCACACACCAAGATGGATGTTGCTCCGTTTTCCGGCACGTCAGCTGCCTGGTCGGATACCATCTGTCAGAGCATCAACTTGCTCACGCACCTGGAGAACACATGCCCTTCCCACAGGCACCTTTAGGCACTGGATCCCTTTCCCCCTGGCTAGTCCTCACATCTTTGCAGAATAACTATGGACTCTCACCCATTCCAGGACTTGTCCCTCCAGGAGCACTTGGGGGCCCCGTATGGGATGCTACACCAGCAATATGGGGTCCTGAGCTGACAGGGACCCTGGCACAGCGTGGGACCCTGGCCAGAGGAAGGGCCCTGCTCTGCCCTAAGCCCAGCCTGCTGTAGAGCCCCTGTCACAAGCCCTCGTGCAGGGGAAGATGCCAGCACAGTCCCATCTACACCAATGCTGGAGCGAATCCCAAGAGCCAACAACCCTGAAACAGGAATCCCAGAGGTCTCCCAACTGAAATTGTTCAACCTCGAGTTAAAAATGCAACGCTGTCGAGCAGCCAGATTTTGCGTTGCTCTTGTTGCCAGAATCTATACAAGCAAATTACTTTCCTGTCAGGAATACAACGGGAGACAGAGAGAGAGAAATCCCCTGCCCGCCGCTCTGGAGACATACCCGCAATATTCTGAGTAATGCAGCCATCTCACTGACATCCCCTGATGTCTGGGGAATACGAAAAAAAAGCAAGAGAAAACCTGTAAAGTCATTTAGTAGATGTGATTTGCAGATGAAATATAATATACAGTGAAAGGTGGGGACAACAATGGCCTTTAATGAAGAGCCTTGGAGGAAATCTAGGATGTCTGTGCATGTGTGTCAAGGGGAGGTGTTTATACATATAAATATATATACACACATCTACACACACATCTGTTAAACATTCTGCCTATGTGTTATGTGTGTGCATATATAAATATATACGTCTGTGTATATACACATGTGCCTCTGCTGTGGGCAAGAGAGCTGCCAAGAGCAGCAAAATTTCAATCCGGCACGCAGAAAGTGGCGGGGCCAGCGGACAGGAGCTCAGCCTTCCCTTCTCCCCATGAATCACAGCCCACGGACGAGGATCAGTGCGGACGTCAACTCTGGTGCCAGCTCTTCTACCCTGGCTCCTCCAGGCTGGATTCCCTCCCCTCCCCACCTCCTCCACCCCTCTTCTTCCCTACCCCCCGCCTTTCCTTCCCAGCAGGATGACATTCATCCATCATCAGCATTTTAAGTGCTGGCATGTCATTGAGGCTGTCAGCCGCCCTCTTTGCTCAGCGCAAGGCGCTCTGCTTGGCGGCTTGGTGCGACCGTTTCCATTTGGAGCCCGTAATCCTCCTATTCGGGTTAGTTCCACTCGGTTTCACAGAGCGCAGAGCGAGGGGAACCCGATGGGACAGCAGTAAATTATATCAAATAATAAAGAGAGGGCTTGCTCTAATAACTCTGACCATGGGATACTCAGGCACAGATGCACTGCCCGGGGTTGAGCGCTGCAACGTGCCAGGGTAAATCCCCTATAGCCTGCCTTTACCCCCTTCGCCCCCAAAGCCAGAGGCGCTGGGTCCCACCTCAGTGCCAGCGGGTGTAAATCTGGAATTAACTCCCCCGACTTCAGTGGAACTACTCCAGATTTATGGCTGGGAAACTGAGCTTGGGATCTGGCTCCAGCTCAAATCCAGTGGGTGTAAACTGAGCTCCAGCAACCTGGCCCCACAGCTGAAAAATGGTTCGACATAAGGAGAAGGGTGCTGGAGACAGGGTTACTTAGGAAAGTCAGCGCAAGGTGCCAGGGAAAAGTTGCTTCGCTATCCCTTGCCCAGAGGGCCGGCATTCCTCGGAGGTCTGCCTGTATTTCATCTTGTCAAATGACCACGTCCTGATGTCAAATGTGCTCTTCAGAGAAGACGGGCTGTCTGGCGGTGGGTATCACCAGCGGGGACACCCAACCCACGCCCCACCACCCCGCTCCTCTCCCAGCACAGCCTGGCTCCCATCCAAAGCCCATGCAACCTTAACCCACACGTGCCCTTGCCCCAGCCGCTCCAGGTGCCGCTGCAGTGAAAGGCGGCCGGAGCGATGGCACAGCTGCCATCCCAACCCTGCTATGTCATGCTCAGCTACTCAGGTTTAAACTGGGAGTTAGAGGAGATGCTTATTTTAGAAGCAAGTTGTTTTTGCAGCATGCTTAGTCAAAGCAAAAGTGGTGGGGGGGCAGAAGGATTATTTAAAGGGAAACCCCCTGAGCATGGACGCAAGCACTGGGCTAATTTTAGAAGCCAGAATAACCTGGAGTCGTGACAAGGCACTCAAAGGGACTTTAAGGAGTGGGCAGTGCACCAGAAGAAAGCAAGGTCCAGGGCTGGCCGTGTATGGATTGGTGCTGAGAGCCTGGGTGGATGCACTGAATCAGCTGCTTTGGCTGCATCAGGCAGCTTATTGCTCTGTGCCTCAGTTTCCCCATCCCTGTGTGGGGATACTGCTTTCACATGAGGTCACTAAAGGCATCACATCCCAGAGTCTTCAGGTGGCAACTGGTACAGAGCAGTTTATTTCAATCTCTGAGAAAAGATAAAAGGGAATCTGTGAGGACTGGCTTGTCTTTGGGGATTTTTTACACACTTTTTGGCAAAGATGTTGGGATAAAGCTTCACAATGGCTCCCTGGCAGTGGTGGGAGCAATCACAGGAAGGATGCAAGCCACAGAGCAAGGAACCAGCTGACGGGTTTTCACCCCACACCTGCAGACTCAAGGTCGGAGTATGGCATTACCTCTGCTATTCCTTGCCCCGCTGCTCCAAGCATTGCAAAACCCAGGAGTAAGCGTTTGCCTGCGCTCGGTGCCTGCGTACAGCAGCGCTTTGCAGGGCAGCGGTTCTGGGCACGCAGAGCCCCGGCTCACCCTCCCCTTCTTGCTGGGCATGGGTAGGGTGGCGTGCCGGGGGATGTGCGTGCGTGCATGTCTGCCTGCACTCCTTCCCTGCAACCTGCCAACCTGCTGATCTATAAGCTAATCCTACCCCAAGCTGATCTATAACTAATTCACTTACAACACAATTGCAATATCGATTCCCAAACTGCTTTGCAGACAGTGCTAAAATGTGTGTGTGCGTACGGCAGGGACAAGGGAGCCGGCTGACAAAAAGTCACCGTGCGGGGAGGGCGCGGGTCAGCGCCCGCTCTTCACAGGGGAGATTGGAGCGTGCTGCAGAGGCAGCTTCACGCGCACCCTTCAAGGAAGGGAGCGAGTCCTTCCCTTTGTCTCCGCTGCCACCAAGAGCTGTGGCTGGCTGCAGACGGATCTAAGCGCACCCTTCTGCCTCAGCATCTTTATAGATCCACCATCCTTGTGTCTGCCAAGCGAGACAGCGTGTGTCACTGTGGGAAGGATGGGATGTGTTACATCCGTCCCCACCGCCTCAGGAGAGCAAGCCCAGCCCCACACTCTCCCATGGCTATGGCAGTCATAGCTCTGTGGGCAGGTGTGGGCACTGGATGTCGATGTCTGGAGGAGACGCCCATGAGGAAAAGAGCAACTTCTCCAGGGTGAGAAAGGGGTCGTGTTTCCAGGCTGCTCCAGCCTGCTCTGGGGGTAGGCTGGAGCAAGAATTATGCTTTTCTGGGGAGGTAACCACCTCCACAGCTCCTGGTCCATCTCCAGAGGACAGGGCAACTCATCCCAACACAGTGATTGCACTCTCCCTGCCATGGCAGGAACCCCCGCCCCGTATGGGCCAACAGCACTTTGAGGGCTGGTCTGAGCCCAGTGCCTTTGCACCTGAGCTTGCTCACACCAAGCTGGTTTGGGATCAGTCTGAGGCTACAAAATCCAGCAGAGCCCAGGACCAGTGGGCTTGTTCCTTCGCAACCCCTGGGGCTAGCACAAGCTATTCCAGCACGTTCCCTCTTCCATCGAGCAGCGGGGCAGAGCATTCAGGGGCAGCACAAAGGTTGAGCCTCCCCCAACACCTGCAAGAGGCACATCATTTCTGTCCTTCTTCCCCAAGTTTACACCATTTACACCAGCAAAGCTTGAGAATGCCAAAGCCACCAAGAAAAGCCCCTGTTTAGGTCAGTGCTCTCCGAGAGCGACTCTTCACTCCAGGAATCACATTTGAAAGGTTGATTTATGCAGCACAAAGTAAAGAAGACATATTTAATGACGAATGGAAATGTCATATTGATCCTATGGACAGGCTGTGAAATACGGTCGTACACGGGTTGTCGCTGAATCCACCGAGCGGGTGGAGATGTTCGACAGCGGGCAGTCGATACGGGGAGCATGCTGCCCCCAGCACGTCTGCCTACCCGGTGGGCATCACCAAACCAGGCTGGAAATCAGGAGAAAACTCCTAAGCTGCAAAGGAGAGAGGATGTTGAAGGACTTTTCCATCCAACCATTGGTATTTCAAGGGCATGTGCAGGGTGGCAGGGCTGCCACCGCATGGCATGCAGCATGGAGGGACGCTGGCAGTTCCAGCATTCAATAACACTGAGAAGAGGCAGGACCGTGCATGGTGGAAGGATAAAGGTATGTGTCTGTCATCAAACACAGCTCCGTGATGGGCCTCCCACACAGCTGGCAGCAGGAGCAGCGCTACCCACGTGCATCCTATGCCTGCGATTTTCTCTGCATGGGTAAGGCAACGTACCAGGGTTGCTAGTGCTCAGGCAAAATGCTTCAGGTTGGAACATAAAGGGGCAATGCTGCTGTTGAGTCTGAGGAGGGTCTGTGGCATCTTTGGAAAAGGGACCCCACAACCACACAGCCATGTGGGGTGACTCCAAAGGGACTTTGGGGGCCACCTTCATACCCCTGCCCTGCTCATGCTGCAGCCGTCAGGATCTGTCACGTTGCTGTAGCAAAGACTCGGCTCAGCTGGAGGAAAGTTCCACTTGGACAGAGCACAGCAGAGGGGAAAAGTGATCTTAAACTGGCAAAAATAGAGCATCAGCCTCATATAATTTCTCTGAAAACAAGATTTATTGAAGTTCTGTCTGTGGAAATCACTGTGGTGTGGAACACTCAACGTATAGATCCAATCACTGACTCGTACCCTACTACATTTTTCATTAGGAAAAATATTGGCTGGGAGAGTTTGACCTCATAATCTCTGCATTTTAAACAATAACCAAGGAAAGCAAAAGTGACGGGGTAAGGAAATCTCTTCCACTCCAGCACCCCCCTAGGCAGGAGCCAGGAGCTGAAATTTGCTGCTCTGGACCAGAGCTATCTGCTATGACCCTCTGCGTTCAGGTCCCTCCAGACCTGGTGGTCTTTGGTCACATCTACCCAAGGGGTTTCCAGAGTGGGCCCAGTGCACACCATTACCTGCTGGAGGACCGAGCCATGCCGGCTGTGTGCTCGGAGCAAGGAGCATTTGCAGGAAGGACGGCAACATTTCAGAGAACTGGACTCTGTTTTCACTGTAATTCAGGGGCTTGATGTGCCCGAGCAGGGACAGTCTCCAGTGCAGGGCAAATCAAAGGTAACCCTCATCTGAGACTCAGCTTCTCACCTTTCTGCAATCAGATGTCCTCAGCCTGCAGTCAGCATAGGGCTGGCAGAGGGGACAGGCAGACAGAGCTCGGTGGTCTCCACCTTCAGTTTAGCCAGCACATCCCTGTCGCCCCGCCAGCACCACACAAAGGATGTCTGGAGTCTCAGCTGCTGCTCCTCCGCAGCCCCTTTCAAATTAATTCCTGTTTTACAGTCTAAATAAATTAACCTCCATCGATTAGAGGTTCCTGGTGCTTTTAATGTCAGTGTCATAATCAGATACCAGAATGGATTTGCCTTTCTAAATCATAGCTCCAAAAGGCTTTCAATCTGAAGTTCCATTTTATGTGTGACCCAATTAGAGACCGCAAGGCTTTGGGCCCCTGTTGCTCGCCAATAGCTTGGTTTGCACACAGTGCTTGTTGGTAGCCGTCCTGACTGAAAGAGGTCCTCACCCCAGGCCCCATCCCTCCATGCTTCACACCACCTGCACTCCTGGGCTCTCACCTTCTGACAGCCAGGGATGTCCCACCCTGCAGCAAAAGTCAAACTCAAGAAAACCAGAGCAGGCAGTGTTGCTCTGCCTTTGATTCATGCATCAGATCTATGTGGGAAGAGGCCTCTGAGACATTCACGGAATCACAGAATCACTAAGGTTGGAAAAGACCTATAAGATCATCCAATCCAACCATCAACTCAACACTACCATACCCACTACACCATGTCCTCAAGCACCATGTCTACACGCTCCTTGAACACCTCCACAGATGGTGACTCCACCACTTCCCTGGGCAGGCTGTTCCAGTGCCTGACCACTCTTTCGGTGAAGAAGTTTTTCCTAATATCTAATCTAAATTTCCCCTGACACCACTTGAGGCCATTTCCTCTTGTCCTATCACCAGTTACCCAATTAGGTTGTTGAAGGTGAGCTCATCCTGGGAGACGGCACCCGACCTCCATCAAAATCCTCCTGTTCTTGCTGAGAATCTCTTTGCCAACACAAACACAAAACTCAAAGGATGCAATTATCCATGGGTGTTGGTCTCTTCTCCCAAGTGACGAGTGATAGGACAAGAGGAAACAGCCTCAAATTGCACCAGGGGAGGCTTAGATTGGATATTAGGAAAGATTTCTTCACCAAAAGGGTTGTCAAGCACTGGAACAGGCTGTCCAGGGAAGTGGTGGAGTCACCATCCCTGTAGAGATTTAAAAGACGTGTAGACTTGGCACTTAGGGACACGGTTTAGCAGTGGCCTGGGCAGTGTTAGGGTTATGGTTGGGCTTTTCCAACATAAATGATCCTACAATTCTATAATGTTAAGCAGTGTGTAGAGCAAAGAGCTAAGGTGGAGATCTTGGAGGACTTTGGTCCCAAGCGTGACTGAATAAAACCTTTTGTCCATGGGGAGAGGATGTGGTACATCACAGGCAGCCTAATTGGCTTGGATTGGCGAGAAGAGCCACCAGCTTTCTAGGGAGGTTTTCTGTCTTTCCCTTTATTGCTGCAGATCTCTGGGCCCTTTCTGAGCATCCATCTGATACCGGGAAGGGAATTCCTCTCCACCCCCCTTCCCGTGCTCAGCATCTCCTTTGCAACTTCTTCCAAGACCCTTCGGTTTGATTTCCAAGTTCTGACACAGCCATTAGTTACAAAGAGCGATTAGTTTGGTTGTTGTCGTTAAGTCATTTTTTAAATGGCTCCAGGCGGCATCAGAGAACAAAGAAACAAAATACCCGTGAAAAGAGTTAATCACAAATTACTAATTATTTCCCCCCCCCCTCCCCTTGCACTCTTTCCTCCCCAAATCATGAAATATTATCCCCATGAAGAAAGGAAAAGGTCTGTCCGTTCGTGAGCCCTTCACGGATTTTATACACCCAATTCATCAAACGAGAAACACTTCCTGATCATCCGGGATTATTTTAAGAGGTGAGCTCATGACCCCCCGACCCCGCTGCCCAGCGCCACGGCGAAGGGCGAAGGCTCTGATTTACGCATCCCGAGATGCAGCTCTGAGCTACAAGGTGGGGAACGGTGGAGCCTCGCTGGCTCAAGGAGTGAGCCCTGATACCCTGGTGAGGGGCAGCCGCTGAGCCGGGCCCTTCATGTGGAGAGATCCCGTGACTCTGAGTGTTTCTGAACCCATTTGGATTTTATGGGGCTGCTGATTTCAAACAGGCCGAGCGCTTTGAACAAGACGCTGTGCGTGCCATTTGGGGATTTGTATTTATTTACGGTGAGGTCTTTTATTCCTCTTTCCAGACGGAACATGCGTGTCACCATCTTCAGCTCAAACGAGTGCAACTAGCGGGACAACCTGGAAGGCATGGGAGTCTGGGCTCCCACAGATTTTAATCAAAAGGTAAATTTGGGGGTGATGAGGGCTGAGCAGTCCAAGCCACAGAGACACGTGTTGCTCCCAGGTCTATATCCACTGGGACCTGCTTGTTAAGTGTCCCCAGTTCACTCAGAGTAAGGGTGGCCAGTCTTAGGAAAGTTCTATTGAAAATAATGACTCTTCCAGATGCCCAATTCCCTCCTTGCCCCATTCTCCCAGTACCATAGTACCATAGTGTCTGCTGTTCCAACAGAGGCAGGTCTTTGTCTGTGCCAGAACAGAAACTACTGATGAGGAATCTGGGTGCATAAAACCTCCGTTTCAGGTGCCCATGTCTCTCTGTCACCCTTCCTCTTTGGCCATTCTCAAAACAAAAGTGTCCATATGCCCAAACCCACACCAGAGCATCTCTCTGAGCCTTGGAGATGCTCAGCGTTCAGCTGCAGATCTGTCCAAGTACCAAAGATGTCTTTATAAACAGGCAAAACGAAACATCTCCGAGAGATCTGACTTCCAAACCTGTCCCAGCAGCCAACACAAAGCAAAAGGCAGCAGTAACACTGGGACCCCTCTGCAGTGGAAGGCTTGAACATACCTGCTGGCTGGCAGGTACGTAAATCTTCACCTCCCGGTATTTTTTCGGTCTTTAGGGTTGGCTCCAACCACAGAGACGCTCTGAACCACACCAACATCACTTCAACAGGCTCAGATTTTGCCTTTTACATGGTTAAAACCCTTTGACCTTTTCTGTGTGCATGCAGAAGCACATCCTATTTTGCGTGAAAATGAAGCTATTTGTCTAACTAAGACAAATACATAAACCCCGGTCTCCTGGACCTGGGAGGGAAGTTTGGGAGAAGCCTTCTCCTGGGCTAACCGTTGTTTTTCCCAGGACAGAAAGAGCTTGTCCTGTTTGCCTAAAAGCTGAAAGTGATGCAAAAGGGGACCATAAGGGAGTATGAAAATGCATTTGAATCAATAGGATAAAGTTAACAGGATCAGGAATAAATAGAATGAATGAAATAGGATAAAAATGCCAGAGGAGATGCTAGACTCGACATCGCCTCAGGGATCCCTGCTGAAGGAGCAGCAGGGCCAAGTTCATCCTGGGTGTAATTCCCTTGGCCGTTTCCTCCTGGCATTTTAAAGCTTGGTGGATTTAGGAGCTTTGGGTGGGATTTTTTTTCTCCCTGTCAATGATGTCTCAATTCAAATAATGCGTGAGATTCTTGGGTCTGCTCCACGCCCACCTGGCACGGCTTAGGGTCTGGCTTCTATAAATGGCAGCTTCCCATCATCCAACAGCGCTGCTCTGGCTACCAGGATATCCAGAAAGGTGCCTACATGTGAATTTGGGTGACGAATTTATAGCAGCCATGTTTGCAAACTGGTTTTGTTGTTTATGTAACAGACTCCATCCTGATTCAACAAGCATGCTAACAGCCAGGCTTCACTCCAAGCATGTGTTTAAATCTCTTTGGCTTTCAAGGAGTTTATGCTTATGCTTTAAGTAAAGCAGGTGCTGTGTGGATTGAGTCCTGCATCCTTATAACAGATGCACCATCTTCCCATGGTCCCTCGAAGACAACAGTGAGATATTTTAGAAGAGATGCTCGGGTATTTGCTGGTTGTTTTTCCCAACAGCTCCCTGCTGTGTAGCACAGCAGGGCATTCCGGCAGCTCCCCATGCACCTGGCTCCCACATCCCTTGCTAAACCACAAAAAATGCAAAAAGAAAGAAAATTAAAATATGTTGAAAAGTGTCTTTTCTCCATCCTGGTTCCCAAGGCACATTGTGAGCAGGTGTGAGTTCTGCGTTTCAGCAAAATCACGGACCTGATTCATTTTCTGTTTTATCGAAGGGGAAAACCCTTCAGAAACCAGCAGTCCCACTTAAGTCCCGCTCATTGGTGGGCGAGAGGTGGGTCCCTGGGCACCTTGACTTCCGGAGCATCCCTCCGTGTGCCTGCTGGGATCCCCGGGCTGGGACACGACACTGCGGCTCACGTTCCCATCCTCACAAAACCAGCCAGAGAAGTCTCCAGCAGCAAAGCTGCGTCAAACACCTTGTTTGAAAGGTCACCCCCTCGGAGCTGGGAGTGCCCCATGGCCCCGCTTCTGGGCACACTGCTAATTGTGGTGTCACTCAGGAACCAGCTCTTCATCCTGCTGCCTTGGCTTTCCCACCCAACTCCTGCTCCAAGGCCGAGTTTTGCTTAGCTTAGGAGGCTTGATGAGCGCACCACCCCGGGCGAGATGGCTGCAGGCCATCAGCTAAAATAGCTGCTTGTCATCATCTCCTTTGTCCAGGCTGTAGGCTGGCATGACCTGTTGTCCCCGCTCCTTTTGGGATCCTTTTACACCCGGCCTTTGAAGGGCTGACTGACAGCAGGACCTTGATCTTCCCTTTCCTCCTCTTCCCTCTGCTTCTCTCCCTTTCCTTTGCCACCTGCTCTGGTTATGTCCCCCCTGTACCTTTTGGGGTCTTTTTCTCCATTCCCTACTGTCCCCTTTCCCTATCATCCTGAGTGGCCATTCAACTCCCAGAATAGCCCTGTTGTGAGTTAGGCTGCTCATTGACCCACCACCACGCTCCCCCGAGGAGGGGCAGGCTCTGGTGTGTCATGGTGTGCTGGTGAGAGTGGTTGTCAGTGCAGGGGACACGGCAGGGACCACGTCATGCCCTGGGTGCTGCCAGCCCTGGAGGGGATCTGGTCCAACATCCTCCCCAAGAAGTGCCCATCTCCCCATGCCGTGCAGATCTGTGGATCTCACAAGTATCATGTGAGCCTCACGGATATCATGTAGTCCTCACAAGTATCATGTGGCCTCACCACAGAGGGGTGATCAAAGGACCCCCTCTGGCCTGGAATCAGGCTGTGGTGTGGGCTCCCTCCACAGCAGGTTGTCCCTGCAGTCGGATGGCTGGCGCAGACTGGAGCACTCTGCCAGCGCAAGCAATTCCTCCCAGGTCAAGGACCTGGCACGGTGGGAGGTGTCACTTACAGCCAGACGTGGATGGCACAAGACTGGGTGGTTTAACTCATCTCAGTGGGCTGGACCCCTTCCCGGGGAGCACAGAGCCCCTGAGCTCAGCCAGCTGCTGGGAGCAGGGATGGGAGACCACAGCAAGGCGATGACCGGCCCCAGCGCTGGCTGTGACCACATGCCTGATGCCCTGGGCTGTGGCAGGGCGCCAGGACTGTCCTCCGTCATAGCCCTTGGGGGATGATCCTCCTGCCAGGGAGGTGTTAAGCTTGCAGGAGGGAAATGCTTTTCTTGACACAGTTACTTTGATGCTGCCTGCATCTGTAAAACCAAGATTCCACCCCTCCAGGGGTGACTGTTGGATTTGGATCAAGCGCTACTGGCACACAAGGGTGGCTCATACCAGGGCATCATGCATGATAGTGGCCTTCTGCAGACAGGTGGCCAGTGCCCGACAGCAAGGACAACACCCAAACCTTGCCCCGAAGCAGGCCTGATGCACACCCCCCCTGCCTTGTCAGACTGCACCTCGTGACGGGGAATCCCTCCGGCCTTAAGGGGTTTCTTTTCCAAAAGAATCAGGGTCTGGAGCCCAGGCTGGGGTCCAGCCTCCACCACACGGGGTCCTGCCTCAGCCCTCTCTGGCCAGGCTGGCTCTGACCTGTCCTGGGCTCTGACCTCAGGCACAGGACCTGAGCCTATCCGACGTGGATGGTTTGAAAGAGGGACATGCTGCTTCATAGAGCTCTTGAAGGGGTGGATGCCAAAACTGTGCCCACCCACCTGCACCACACTGCTGACCCCTCAAAGCTCAGTGTGCCTGAGCACCTCCTGGGCAGGTCTGGGTGTGCCAGATCCGCCACCCGGCAGAGTCTGGAAAGGAATCCAGGCACAGTGATCTGAGACTATGCGTCAAGGACAAAGCTCAAGGCTTGTGCTGTTGTCTTCTCCCACGGCAGGGAGATGGACATCAGCAGGCCCTACCAGTGTCAACAGGTCACTCTTTCCAGTTAGAAATGAGTTGTTACACTGAAAATAATTGACCCTTAATGCCAGCAGCAGGGACCAGAGCATGCATTGCCACGAGGTTATGCTCCTTCCAATCCATCTACTGTCCCTGTGTCGACTCAGATGTCTCTCCTTCTCCCCCAGTCCCCAGCTCTCCTCTCAGCTTTCAGAGCCACGCTGGCTCCTAGGACGTGCATTTAGCCTTTCCCTTCTCCCACCACCTCCACTGCTCCACAAAGATGAACAAGGTCAGGGATGTGTGATACGTCACCACCAGTCCCTTTGTAATCCAAAAGGGACCTGGGAGAAGGCTTAGCCACCACAGATCCATCAGCCAGTGGGGACATCAGTCATGCTAGCATCGCAAAGATGCTCTTCTTGCTTCATCAGAAGCACTGAGAGACCAGTGTTTCCAGGGAGAATTACTGACGGCAATGAGGGGCTGCTGCTGCACATCGATGGTCCTTGCCACATGCTGTCCTCCACTTGTGAGCCTTGACAGGCTGGAAAGTTTGGGTTCTTTCTGTCCTAAGTCACTCCAAACAGAGCTGCCCCTTTCAAACAATTCAGCCATGTGGTTTGGTGAAGCCAAGCAAATGGTACATTTATACAGTGTAATACTGTGTGTACTGAAGGTAAGTTATTCCTGTCCTTGTCTCTAATCTTCTCACCGGCCCCGGCAGGGTCACTTCCCACCCCTGTGCCGCTATTTCTCCACCTCTCTGCCTCATGCATGCAGTCTGCAACTGCCTGGGAGAAAACCAAGAACAACAGAGGCTGATTTGGGCTGGGATATGTGGTGCCTTAGGATGAGCAACACCCGTGGCCAATATTGCGCACTCAAGCTTTCCCCCAGCCCGCAGGCACTGAAGCTCACCCAACGTAGGGTGGGTGCTGTGCCCACCCAGGGCTACAGCAGGAGGCTGCTGGATGCTTTTGTGGATCTGTGGGCATGGGTTTGGTGATGGACATGGAAAACTAAGGCGAGGAGGTGAGGGCAGGACGGGCAGATGCTGCTGGGGTGCAGCGTGGCAAGCAGCCGCCTGCCCAGCAGTGTCTGCAACTTTGAGGGAGGGGAAGTCACAAAGCCAGGAAAGGGAGGCAACTGGGAATCATTACTGGGGAAGACAGAATTGGTTTGCCCATGGAGATGTCCCTGTAGTCATGGCAGGGTCTTGCCATGCTCAACGTTTTCAAGGAGGGGGCAGCTGCTCAGCCGTGTTCCCACCCCACTCTCCTGCCTGTCCCTTGTGGCACTGCTGCACCAGGACATTCAGAGAGCAGTCGCGCAGCACGAGGCCAGGCTGGCAGCCACAGCAGCGAGCAGGGCAGGTGAGCAGTCCAGGCCTTTGCAGGTGCTGGGCTATGTGGCCATTGCATCTGCCACGCTTGCCTCCACGCTCCCACCCTCCAGGCTCTCTCATATGCTGGTCCTGTCTTCCCACGTCTCTGCTGCCTTTTTATCTTCAGTGCCTTCACTCGATGGGAACATCCAACCGAGACGCAGAGATGTGCTGCCATTTCCACTGGCATCAGTGGCACGGCAAGCACGAGAGAGCCTGACCACCAGCGCGGGGAGGGCTTCAACCCCATGGGGAGGGGGTGGCAGGACCACCCCGGCCAGGGGTAAGCCTGGGGCACAGCACGCTGCAAAATTGACAGTGACCGGCTGCAGCAAAAGAAGGAAAGGCTGATTTACGCCCCCACCATCTCCACGCTGCTTGATTCCAGCAGAGCTAAAGTGCCGGGTTTGCCTGTACTGGGCCCATCGCGGTGCGAGATCCTGCCAAAGTGAGAGAGGGATGTGCGGTGGAAAGCGTATCAGGGGTGGTATTGTCTACACGCAAATGCTCAACTTTATGTACTTTTAACTAGAGGTGTAACAGATGGTTGCATTTCGGTCCAAGCAGCGGAGAGCCATGCCCATTCCGGCTGGAGCCAATCAATCCCGCCACTCTGGGGAAAACGGCAAGCTGGGTTTGGAAGCGCGGCTGCCAGCAATCCAGAGGAAGGCTTTGCACAGGCGAACGTGGGCCGCTGCCATGTGAAACCAGGGAAACAGGATTAAAAAGACATCGAGGCGGAAAGCGGAGCACAGCGCCGCGAGCCTTCCCCAGAGCAAGTGGTAGGAGAGACGGAGAGCAGCCGGGGCTGGGAGATTACAGCCAGGAGGAGTTTTTAATATAACAGTTTTCAAGATAACGAAGAGCAGAGGGAAAAAGGCATCATCCCCTCTCTCTCAGGCTCCTCACCACCTAAAGCAATGGCAGATCATTGCTCACTTGCGGGTAAGGTGCCATATTTCCCACAGATCCCAAGAGGACCAGTTTATCCTTATGGTGTGAAGGGCTGGATAAGCACATGGGTTCTGCTAGGCCTTCCAGGCCCACATTATGGGGTGAAACGTTTGCAGCATGCCTTGCCCAAGCATCTCCTCAAACCACATGGGCATTTCCACCTTTGGAGCAGTCAGGCTTGCTCCCTACAGAGTTCATCCTTCAGCAACAATGACCACTGGAAATGCAGCTTTGTCCTTTTTTCTCATGTATGGGTTTGTATTGAGAGTGAAGGATAGACAGACCAACACAGGCAACATTTCCCTGTGCCACTTACCTCCTGCTAGTGAACCTGTAAGGCTGAAGCACTGTGGGAGCAGATAGAGCCGCAAGCAGCTGGCAGCTGAGCCCGTGGTTCGTTTGCGAGGTGCTCAGCAGACAGCAGGGGTTCAGGAGGTGGCCCTCAGGGTGCAGCCTCGGGGGCTGTACATTACAGCAGTTCACAGCATCAGATCAGGAACTGAGATGGAGGGGGTCGCAGGGAAGAATGTGATTTTGTTTAATGGCTTCTGGAGACCGAGGGGTTTTGGAAAATCACTAGAATTGTGGATCCTGGCAGGAAACCCATGCTCTGTTTCAATGCTGTCAACACCAAGCAGCCAAAAAAACTGGAAAGCAGGTTCAAAGTCATGAAAACATGTTTAAACCAATGTAAAAAGGTGTGGCTTATCCTTGTCCCTTGCCCTGGGTGGTTTGTCTGTAAGATCTGCTCATCTTTAAGGGTACCTCTGTCACCACAGAACTCAGCTGAGAAAACCCATGTGTACAAGCTGAACTGCCCCCAAGGTTTTGATTGAAACACTCAAAACTTGCAAAAACCCACCAAAGCAATGAGACTGGGTGAGCCAAGGAGGCTGCCCAGCAGGGTAACGGGCAGCCCTAGGGCTTAGGTCCTAGAGGACCGTTCAGAGAGTGACATCTGCATCAAGGACACTGTGGTCCCTGCCCATCACTGGCACCATTCACCAGCCCAGAAGTTGCATGAGTGTGACGGAGACAGAAATACATCCCAGCGAGTCGGCAGGGAGACGGCAGGCAGCCTTCTGCATTTAAAATGAAGTATTTCAAGCAAATCTGGCTCTTTCCTCACTCCTATTACATAGCAAAAGCCTCAGGAAGTCTCTCCAGAGGCTTCCTCCCCAGCCTGGCAGGGTTGGTGCCCCCCATGGTGCCATCGAGCCTTTCACATCACCCCCACAGCGCTGGGGCGTTTAACTTGTTTCAAAGACCCGTTCTCCCTCCCCCTGCATCTCCTCATTCTCTCTCATAGTCACGTTCCCAGGTACCTCTCAGCAGATGTTTATGATGCTTCTGTAAAACATTTCCACTTTCTGGAGCTCACTCCGTCTCGCAGGTGCTCTTGTCTGGGGAACGCAATGTCATGCAGTGACTGCTCTGACAGCAGACATCTCCTCCCCCAGCTCCTCTCCCTATCCAACAGACAGGGTACCGCATCCAGAGAGATGAAATAAAGCCTTGAAGAGGCTGGGAACACTTGTCCTTACACTTCTGCTACAACCATTATCATTCCCAAGGCATGATAATTTCATAGCAGGGCCCAAAAATCCCTTGGATGTTTCATTTGACATCTGCAAAGCCCTCCGGACCCTGGGAGTGTGGGGTACACAAAGGCACCAACACCTGGGTGGGCAAAGGAACAAACCCAGAGGTTGCAGCACATGATGGGGCCAGGCTGAGGACATGCTCTCGTCCCAGCAGCGCTGCTTTGGGTGCTGCCACCAGATGCTCTCCACCTTCGATGCACTGATGCCCAGCTGCATTCTATCCCAAGAGAGTAAGCGTGAGCCTCAAGCTCCTGGTGTGCTTTGTCCTGACTCCTCAGGAAACTCTGGACAGTTTGGCCAACTGGGATGAGCTCCCTGCCCCACTGTTTCTGGTTCACCTCTGCAGTCCCAGTAGCCAACCCCTCACGTTCACAGCTGCCTTCCCTCATACATCAGCCAACCCCGTGCATCACTTGGGCATCTTCCCTCAATTCATGCTGGTAGGCCAACATCTTCCCCAGGGGTCTGCCCAACCACGGACACCACAGATCTCCCCACTGCCCACCACACCATGAATATCCTATCTCTGAGGTGCATCTTCCTTTTCCTTGGTCTTCTCCATCGGCTGCTCAGTCCTGAATAATTTACCTCTCCCACAGTCAGCTCCATGCTTCCCATCTGACAGACTTTACCAAGGACTACGGACAGACAGACGTCTGTGCTGTCAGACAGGCTGAGGAGTGGGTGGGCAGGGATTAACTGTGCATCGCCTCTTCCTGAACGGAGGTGGAGTTATCAGGTGGCAGAGTCATTACAAATGAAAGGAAGATCTTATCTGCATAGTTTATAGATCAGCCGTGAAACTTATTGCCCCGGGATAATGTGGATGCCAAAAGATTATATGGGTTGAACAAGTGGTTAGACACGTTCATGGAAAGAACAATCTACCTGGGGCTATAAAACACAAAGGTATCACTTCTGGCTCAGGACTCTCTGAACTACAAGCCGTCAGGGGCTGGGAAAGTATCCCAGGGAAGCGTGCCATACACTTGCTAATGTTTGTATTATAATAATATAACACTATAGTGATAATAATGTGCTATATATTTGGGTATTTTGCTCTCTCAGGACGTGCATCACCAGCTAGCGGTGGAGCAGGGGTACGGGGCTAGGTAGAACCTATATGGCCTTCCTCAGCCTCGTATATATGGTGAGAGTATAGATGAGTGCCAGGCAGACTGCCGTTAGCACTCCTGCAAACACGTAGGGCTCACACCACTGAACTGCCTCGTTGCTCTCCAAAGGAGACAGGCAGGGATAAAGCTGCTGATTCAGAGAGGATTCGTGAACCTAAATCTGCATGTCAAGCCCCTGCCTGTGCTGGGGGGGAGCGCGGTGTTAAGGTGTGCACCTGACTGAGCCCTGGGTCTAAAACCTAAAGCGTCCATCTCTGAGTCAGTGTTGCCTTGGGTGTGGATGTCAGCATCTTCCCTGGAAAGTTAGGGAAAGACCTTCATCTGAAAATAGTTTTTTGTTTCTCAGGAATAGACTCTTTCCCATTGCCCATCTCCTGTCACCTGATACAATAAGGTTGACTTTTCACCACTCGATCTACTCAGCACCCCCAGAAGCAGCACCATCTCCTGCACTCCTGGTCCATGGAGAACCATTCCTGGTACAACCAGGTGCTGTGCCATGTAGATCTCAGATGCTGCCCTGCTCTGTCTCCATGAGCAAGTATAGACCTTCCGCCCACCTCCACAGCCTGGTAAAGCAGAACAAGCCCGGCTTACCTCATGCAGGCATTTTTTGGACCGAACCAGCAGCTTTGGGGCAGGAAATCATCCTGGGTTTGACACCAGCTGGCACTGGTTCTGGAACCATGACTGCATTCCATCGGTGTCCTGCCCCCATTGCTTCACACCTACCTCTATGAAACTCCCACCTGGGAAAGAGGCCTGGGGATGGGGGACAGATTTCACCCTTCCAGGGAAAAGTTTTGGGGAGAAAAAACACAACCTCTTTTCCATCCAAATATTGCTAATAATAAAACCAGGGAAGAACAATGCTGGAAATATGCTAAGTAAGCAGAAATCTGGCTAAACAGAAGTTTTCCACAAGGCATTGGGAAAGCTCTGAATTGCCATGAGTGCCTTATTTAGTGGCGTCTGTGCTTTTTGTCCACACAAGTTCCAGTCACTGCAGCCATCAAACATTTTTTAATAGGAGCATTAACTTAAGAATAGCTAACAGTAATATTCCTAGCTGTGTGGAAACAGCATTTTATTAAATGCTTCACACAGATTTTGTATAATAAAGATGAATATATTATATCCTCTGCCTCCCCCAGAGTGAAACAATAATAGGAAAATAAAAAAAAAAAAAGCCAATAAAGTGAAACATAAATAGAACATAATGGGACTAGTAGCGAACTGAACTGACTATATAACATCTGCTATTGTTTGCCTGGCAAACGCAAACAAGGGGAGAAACCAAGAAAGATTTGAACAGCCCTAACCTCTTTCTCCTCTGCTGCAAGAAAGCATCACTGATATCCCAAGCAGATCTGTTCCAGAGCAGACGGAACAGTACAAGGCCCAACTTGCAAATTTGTCCTTAAACAAATATGTCAAATTCCCTTGGCTCCTGTGTGCGGAGCAATTTTCGCAAGTCTTTCGATGCCAGACTGCGTCTGGAGAGTTCTCGATGCAAACATTCATTCATTTAAAAGCTCAGAGTTTGCCGTGTGCTTGTCCCTCGCTATTCTCCCAGTTCTGAAGTCCGGTCACCTCGTCAGCTGAGCCGAAACAAAGCCATGGGAGCCGGGCAACAACTCCTGCCAGCTGAAGAGGTACGGGAAGAGCCGACATCTCTGGGCAAGGCCTCAGCTGGCTCCTATATATCACAACCAGGGAGGGCTTGCCTGTGTCCAGGAGCTTTGGAGAAATCGGGACAGCTAAGGGATCACACTGTGAGCAGAGGGGAAAGAAAAGGAGGAGGGATTTTTGCCAGGCGGCTCCTTTGCGGGTGGCGAGCTGGCCAGCTCGCAGGTGCTGTCAACCCAGGGCTCCACATCTGCAAAACCCAGTCTGGGTTTGTGACCAAACTTAAATCATAGCTGTCCTGATCCCAAACTGATAACAGAACTGGCTGGAACCTGGGGGAAGGAAAGAAGAGCTAAATGCCTATAAAAGTCATTTTCTCTTTTATTTGTTATCTTGCTTGTAATGATCACACTGTGTTTCCTATCTATTTTTACAGTAAGTTGTATGCTGGTCTCTAGAGGCCCCTGGATGACTTATTATTAACGATGTCTTCTTATTATGGATGGTGATTTATTATCAGGATGATTCTATTTGTACTGGGCATGTTGTTCTGCTGCCAGCACAGAGCTCTTATCATCTTCAGTGCAAAAGGTCGTGTTCTCACAGCGCTCTGTGCCCAGCTCTGCAACGCTGAGCCGGTGGGTCCGCAGATGGCACACACGCACAGCGCCAAAGGGCAAGGGCCAAAGGGTGGCCCCGGTGCCCCCACAGCATTGCAACTGCTCTGTAGCTGTGGGGTGCGTGGGCTGCTGGACTTCACTCCTCCTTACCTTCTGCCTACATCCCCTCTACGCGATGAAGTCACCACTTAAGGATCTGTATGCATCTCAAAAAACTGTACCTTCTGTATTTTTTACCTTGCGTTACCAGCCAACAGGTGTTTAACCTTGGGAAATTGAAATCGTTTTTCTACCCTGTCCTGGAATCCGTGTACTCCAAGGCTCACGGACACTCTCCAGCTATAAGGGACCATCTGGAGTTTGGCAATAGGTTTGCAGGGCACAGAAGACTTTTAACACCAGTTTCTTTGCTGAGACTGAAAGGAGCAGGAGGAACAGGTACACAGCTTTCCAGACAGAAAATCCCAGCATTTAAAGTGTGAGAGAGGGCTGCTCCTGGAAAGTTCTCCCATGCTTTGAGATAGATCAAACTTGCCCCTTTATAGCCACTTTCCCATCTCCAAAGCTCCAGGCCCGCCGTGTGCCCTTGCTGAAAGGTGAGGGTTGCGGGAGACCAGTGTGGGGGCACCTTGGTACCCTCCTCCCTTCTAGCAGCTGCTGCCCCCCGCTCCAGCAAACGACACTTTCGGTCCTGGGAACTGAGGCTTATTTTCCCATACCTGACCTCGCAAGACTTACATCCTCATTCACCACCGCCCTCTCAAACCAGCTGCGGCCCTTCCCGAGGGCGAGGGATGCCCGCACCAGCCGGCCCTTTTGCACACCCCAGACTGCTATATTTGCTGATTGTGGTTTTAATACCTCCCTTTCCTGGTCTTTCTCACCCCCCACTTAGCTCTTTCAGCAGAACACTTGTAGGTCCTCATGAAGTTGTGACACTAACGGTGGCAGATGCAGAGAACATGACTGGTTTTGTCATATGGAAGCAGAATGCAGACCCACGTGTTGTTGCATATTTGGCATGAGCAAAGACTGGCTTCCCACACCTGTAAAAAGCAGCAGAACCAAATAGACCCTGAGGAGACTTCAGGCAGAAAAATGGGAGAAATCTTGAGGCTGTTCCCTACACGTGCTTTACTCAGTGCCCAGAAAAAAAGCCCAGGTGGTAAAGTTCGACCATTGCAAGTGATAGTACATCAGCTGGAAAAGAGCCCTGGGTGCCAGGCAGGAGGATGTGCCATGGGATGTCGTGCACCACACAAAAGAGAGAAGGGAGATGGACAGGACCCCAGGATGCTCAGAGCTGGAATCACTAAAGATGAGGCATTCTTTTTAGTGATATTAAAACTCAGAGTTCAGAATCAATCATTTTCCAAAAAGCAGGAATTAGGGAAATGCCTAACAAGAGAGATTTTTTTTCACCCCAGCCTCTCACAGGAAGCTCTTCTCTCTCTCCATTGTACCGACATGCAGCACTGGAGACGGGGAGACAGCCTGATCCGACAGCGATCGGTACAGAAACGCTGTGAGCTGACAGCAGCTATTACACAGGACGGGAAATGCCAGCCACCATTACAGGATGCTAAAAGTACCCAAAGAAAGAGCCATGCCTGCTTCAGCCAGTCTGAGGAATGTGCCTGAGGTTCCTGAGGCAGAAAGCAGCATAAAGAAGTGAAGAAAGCAGGATAAAGAGAGGTGGAAAGTGTCTCATCAGAGGTGTCTGCTGGCCACAGCCAAGCTGATGGGGAAAGGTGACTTCTCAAGGTCTGAGATGGTCCCCAAACACAACACAGAGGGCAGCTTGGCCCTGGAAAATGGTGCAGCAGAGCCCCTGTGTCCAGCAGCAAGGGCTGGGAGATGTTTGAGAATCATCTTGTGAACCCCTGCCATGGATGGAGGCTGCAAGAGTGCAAGAGTATAGCCTGGCCTTTGGTGAGACAAATCAGTACTAGAGAAGAGGAAAGCTGCAATACCCTGGCTGGGGCTGGGGGGATGTGTCTGCTGCTAAATGGTGCTGTGGTTTGAAAGGAAAAGCACAAGAAGCATCTGGGGCCTTGCAAACTCACCTCACATGTGAGTTGAAAGACAAATGAACTGCTGTTTGACCCTACCTCTAGCTGCTACCCCTTCATACCAGGGCCCAAGAGGGACAAGGGAAACAAACACAGCAAGCCTGACACGAAGGGAGGGATTTTAGGGATGTTTTTCTTTCCGGCAGCAATTGTCTGAGCTTGGAGAGGTTCCACGAGGTCAGATGGGGTGGGACGCAAAAAAGGAGGGATGGAAAAACAGGAGCACTGAAAGAAAGAAGGGAGAGGTAAGGAGGAGCGGCCTTGCAGCACTCAGAGTTGGAAGAGATCACAGCCAAACTCTGGCTCCGCGTCTCAGTGCTGCTTTTGCAAAGGGGGGAAATATTAGTTTTTAATTAATTTTCTGACTGCAGTTGTTGGAAGGGGAGGAGGGAGGGGGATCACCTTCAAAAAAAAAATACAAATAACTGCTTTAACAGGAAACTTTTGCTGCTGTAATTTATTGGAAGGCGAAATGAGCTCCGATTACATTATCCACCCGCACTGTGCCGGCAACGCATACTTCGGATATTGCGCTATAATCCAATGACTGCTCCTGAATTATTAACACCAAGTTGTTATTAGAAGAAGTTGCCTGGCTTATTTCTGCCATTCTCCCCCCCACTCCCTTTATTAAGTTTCAATTGATTCCCCACACCTCCTCCTGCCCCCCAAAAATGAGCCCTCGCCTCCCCGGTTCCTTCATAGCTGCCACAAACGTTACTTGTATTTGGCAGCCTGGTGAATTATTCACGCGTGCCGGGAGCAGCGGAGATATTACAGGTCTCGGAGGAGCCAGTGCAGCTCGGCTGTCACAGCCCTGGGTGGCTCTCTCGTCCCCATCCCTTGCCCCTGTCACACCCTGCCACTCCATCCAACAAAGTTTTGTGGAGCCCCGAGTCCAGAGGGGAGCCGAGGGGCAGGGGGGCATCCTGAGGGCAGCCCCCCACCCCGTTCTTCTCCCGGGTGAAGCGAGCGAACCCCCGGGCCGAGGCGGGCATCACTCGGGGCTCAGCACCCCCAGCCCAGAGGTGACAGTGAAACCCACCGCTGCGCGCTATTTCCAGCCGCCGTCGCCTCCAGACGCAGCTGCGCGAGTCGGGCGCTGCCTGCCCCCGCCTTCCCTGCGCCCATCCCCGCGGTTTCAGGGCGAGCTCCGGAGCCCCGGTGTCGCCCCGCTCCAGGCTTTTCCCTGGAGCCGAGGGGTCTGGAGAGAAGCCTGTGTCTGCGCCCCATCCCAAAACGAGAGTGACCCAGGGGACACTGGGTCTGAACAGAGAGAGGGTCGGGGCTGCGCTGATCCCCTCCGACGGGTCTTTCCGCTTGCCCCGCGGCCCGGCCTCGCCTCTCCCAGGATTGAGACGGGGCAGGGAGGGTCCGAGAGCTGCTAAATCTCTGCCGCCCACACAGCCTGGCACGGCCGGGAGGCCTGAAATGTGCCCGGCTGGCTCCGTCCCACCTCCCTGCCCTACAGAGGGATCCTGCAGATTGCATTTATCGAAATATTTAATTTTTTAAAAAATAAAATAATAAAAATCAATTTCTCGCCTTGCCTGGAGCTGAGATGGGCTTGTCCCGGCTGTTCTTCCTAGAAAGTCTGCGTCCAACTGGGTTTCTTGGACCAGAAATTAAAATACTGGAGTTTAAAAGAATAAAAATAGGTTCAGATGCTCGTTTTCGCTTTTCCCTCGTGGGAACCCCTGCGGCAGCTGCAGGAGGACCCCGTCCCCCGGGGGAAACAGGGGGTCTGGCTGAGGAGCCAGCAGCAGCTCTCCAGCCCCCAAAACCCCGGGGGAACCCCAAAAAGCTTCCAGAAGTGGTGGGTCGGGGGGTCCCCGGCCGTGCTAAGAGGAGAGGAGACCTGCTGGCCACCGGCATTCAGGATGGTGGCACGCCCGAAGTTCTCCCCCGCCGTGGGAAACGATCCCCGCGCCCCCGGGCAAGGCGGTCGGAAGAGTAGATCCGTTCCGAGAGTTACTTTTAATTTGTGCTTTAGTACGGCTTGCGAGGGTGACGGACTCCCCTGTTTTCCCTGCACGCCGCCCGGGAGCATCCCCGCTTACACCGGCCCAGGGGCACATCCCCGTCTCCAGGCCCGGCGGCAGGGCAGCGGGAGGCGGTCCAGGCACCGCCGTGCCCAGCTCCACTCCGCGGGGGGCTTTTGGGAGAAAAACCAAACCGGCCCCGCGGTGGACAGGGGGTGTCCCGACCCTGCAGCTCCGCCGGCCCCGGTGCCGCTGGGTCTTCCCGGGAGTTCGTTTGCAAACGGAAAACCCGCGGGGAAAGGCGGAGAGCAGGGCACTGCGCTGCCGGCCGGCCGCGGGGAGGCTGCTGGCCGCTCCCCCGCTTCTGGCAAGGTTTCTGGGGCGGTGGATTTCGTCCGTGCCCGACCCTGCGCAGGTCCCATCCCCGCTGCCGGAGCCCCCCGAGGGAACGGCGGCTTTTCTCCCCGGGGAAAGACTTGGCGGAGCGGGCGCGCTCCAGCCGGGCCGGGCCGGGCCGGGCCGGGCGCGCTGCTGCTGGCCCCGGCTGCCCGGCCGGGTGCGGGCACTCGGGTCAGGTTTATTTTTGGTACAGCAGAGTTTTTTCCCCCGCGGGGAGCTGGTTGCGAGGGGAGGAAGGAGCGGGCGATAGCTGTTAAACGACCTCCAGAGTTGGGCTCGGCCGGGGAGGCTCTCCCCAACTCCGCAGTGCCCCCCAGCCCCCCGACGCCCCCTCCCCAGCAGAGCCGGGAGCCGGAGGGCGCTCAGCTCTGGGCGGTTGTTTTCCAAAGGGAGCAACGACGAGCAGTGCCCGGCGGCGGCGGGGACGGGGGACACTCGTGGGTACGTTTTACCGGCAGTTTTGCAAAAGCGGGCTGGGACAGGGACCTCGGACCCTCCTCCGGGCTCCACGGCGGGTCCCACCGGACTCTCTCGGCACTCGCAGCCCCAAACTTTGGGGAGTGCTTAAAGACAAAAATAACAGTTAGTTCCTAGGTCCCCGGCTGGCCACCCCGGCCCCGTGCGGGATGCTGTGCCAGGGCCCGGCGCTCGCTGTCAGTAGAGGGCATGGAGTTTGCTGCTCTACGCGCTGCTAACAGGGAGCCGTAACGTGTTCAGGGCACTTCAGCTAGGCAGACATAACTGGGAGCCATGCACGGCTCAGCTATGCCGGGAAAGGAGGTGTCATTTGTACGCAGTTACTTTGGTGATCAACACTTGAATGATTTATGCCGCCTGCTTTAATTATATTCCCGTGACATTTTCCTGGACAAAAGTGGGCAGCGCACAGCCAAAACCGGGTAGCGCCGGGTCGCTGCCTGTCCTGCCCGGGACGGCTCCCAGGGGGGACAGCCACGCCGACACCCCGAAATACGGCTCAGGGCGAGGCGAGGGGAGACACCTCCAAAGATGCTACTCGTGGCCAAAGGGAATTTTTGCCCGCACCTCCCGGAATTCCGATTCAGAGGTATTTTTTTTCTGCTCCGAGGAGGAGGAGAGGCCGCTGCTTTACTGGCTTTTCGTCCCCGGTGAAAGGCAGGGACCCGGAGCGACACTTCCCCGACGGCTCCGGGGGACCCCTCATCCATCCCCGGGTACAGCGAGGAGCCGCCTCATCCATCCCTCCAGCCCTGCTCCCTCCCTGCCTCTCTCCCGGGGACCCGTGCCAAACTTTTCCTGCCTGCACCAGGAGGGAATCAGTGCCGGGTGTCCCCTCGGAGGGGCTGGCGGAAGTGAGAGAGTTTGAAGCGCTTCGGATGAGGGTGGGTTTTCCCCAAACGACCCCCAAAGCTTGGAGACACGACCCGCAGCCGTCTCCGGGTGGGAGGGGCAGGACAAGAGCCCGGTGGGGTGCGAAGTGGCCCCGGGGCCCCCCGAGGATGGGGAGATGCGATGGGACCTGTCGCGTGGTACCGAGGGTCCCTATTTCGGAGCTGGGTGCCAAGCGGGCTGCTAAAAAACATTAAAATAATTAAGTTTCGGGAGGTGGGGAGGGGGGATGATGAGCTCTTCCCCTAAACCAGGGCGGGGGCAAGCCAGCCTGCCCCTCCTCTGATTTTTGGCCACCCACGGCGGGCAGAGAGGGAGTCATTTGCCGTGTGTGCACGGGCAAAGCGAGCGCAGGGGAGACGAAACCAGACCCCGCGACCAGCCCAGGGCACAGCGGACCGGGGTCAGCCGGACCCCGCCGGGACAGCCACAGAGCGCCTGGGGGGTTCGAGGGGGGCGGCCGGGACCTGCCCCCTTCCCTCTCAATCACCCCTTCGCTCAGTGAGGTGCTGTTTGAGGAGGACGTTGGGCACAAGGGCAGGCGGCAGGCCTGGAGCCACCGGGCTGAGCTGCTCACGCAAAGCATGAACCCGGCTATCCCCTGGCAGGCAGCGGCCAAGGCAAACGGACAAGGGTCCGCCGGTGCCGGGGAGCCTGTCCAGAGGCTGCAGCCCGCCCCCCATCCCCAGGCTCTGCACCCCCAAAGAAAAGCGGTGTGCATTTAAACCCCTCTCCCCCCGCGCAGGCAGGGAAGGGGAGATGCGGGCTGGGGGGACACCAGGGCATCCGGAACCGTTTGCGGGGCTTTGCTGTGTCTGGTGCAGTTGTGCGTCTGCCCTGAGAGCAGCGGCCTACGCTCGGGCGGGGGGGGGCGCAAGTTGCGCCTTGGGTCTCCGCTCCGCGGGGAAGGCGGGCCGGGCTGCAGCCTGGAGCCTGTGCCGCCTCGGCGCATCCCAAACGCCCTCCTGCCCGCCCAAACTCTCACCCAGGAACGAGACTGGGTTTTGTTTCTTTTTTTCCCCCCACTTTTTTCGTTTCTTTCTTTTTTTTAATCTTATTTCTGTAATTATAACACCAGCATCCCCGGCTGAGTTCCCAATAAAACTCGGATCCTGATATAAAACGCCACGCTGGAAAACAATGCGAGGGGACACAAGGGAGAGGAGGAAAGTCTCTAATTGGTTAAAATATGTTTAAATCACTTCATAAAACCCAAGCAAAGCGAAGCAAATAACCCACCTAGCAAAGCAAAGAAGCCGGGCGATTTAGAATCAGTGTAATTCGCTCCCCCCCGACCGGCTCCCCCCCAGCTCCTCGCAGTATTTGATATGATGAATAACCCAATATAGGCCTTTAAAAATAGGTCACTGCATAAAGAGACTCCCAGAGAGCTATAAAAAATGGGAAGAGGGCGCTTTAAGGAGAGGAGCCATTTGCTTCTTTTGTGCTTGTTTGGTACCTAGCGGCCTGGGAGCTGCCAGCCGCCCTCCTCCTGTCCCTCAAGGTGAGGAGGGAAAGTTCGGGCCGGATCCGGCCCCGTTCTCTCCTCCTGCCCCGCCGCCCCGCGATGCGCCCGGCAGCCGCCGCCCGCCCCGTCCAGTCCCGGCCCGGCCCGGCTCCGGGGCCGCGTCCCGGCCGCCCCGCGGAGAGCGTTGGGGGGTGCCCCCGCGTAGGGTGGGGGGCCAGGCAGTTCACCCCCGCCCGGCTTAGGGCTTTGTCTCCGGCCCTGCGGAACGGCGAGACCGAAGCGGGCTGGTGGCACGGGTAAAAATAAGGAGCGGTTCTGGCCCCCACGGACGGCCGCGCCGGGCCGGGCTGGGTCTCCCCCGGGGGTGGGAGGGGGGGCGCGGCAAGCCCCGCCGCCGTTGTCCCCGTCCGGAGCCGCCCGCAGGCTCACGGCAAAAGGCCTCGGGCTGGAAACCGGCCCTCTCCGGCCCCGACACGGCGCTTTGCCCCTTCTCCCCGCGCTGCCCCCGGTCGGCGTCACCCGGCGCCAACGCAGCCAAAGAAGCCGCCGACATCCCGGAACGATCCCGGCCCGCGCTCCGCAGCCCCTCCGTGGGCACCCTCGGCACCCTCCCGGAGGGGCCCTTGCCCCGCCACCGAGCTGCCCCCGCCCGGGCCCCCGCAGCCCGCTCCGGCACAGGGCGCTGGGAAAGAGGAGCACGACAAATTCTGCGGAAGCCTTCGGATTTTATTGGAAAGGAAAGGTCTGCCTTACCTGGAACCAGGCTCTCCCCTTCTTCCCCTCATTAAAAAAAATCAAACGGCTCTGGGCAGAACCGGAGAGGCACATTTTAAATAAACTAGTAGCCGAAATTAAGAGAAAGGAGAAACAGAAGAAGAAAAAAAAAATATCGGGTGGGAAAAAAAAAAAAAAGATACCGCCGGATATTTTTCGTTTTGTTTTGTTTTCGCTTATTATTATTTTTTCACTATACTGTATTATCCTGATGCAATAAAGGCTGGTTTGTAATGTAATTTAAAAATATATATGTCCAAACAAATAGCAGGGCCAGAATATGACAAGTGCATTCAGCATTATAATTCAACTGGGCTCCACCTCCATACCGCCTCCTAATTAATGGGTCTCCGAACTTGCAAAAGCCTGCATTGGACAGAGAGAGAGAGAGAGAGAGCGAGCGAGAGAGAGAGGGCGAAAAGTGTCATTGAAGATAATTGATTACCTCCCAATCAACAATAACTTGTTAGCAATAGTCAATTACCCCGTCTCTTCTCGCCTCTTTCCCCCTGGTCCGAGGTCTCGGTGCGAGGGCTGCTCTCCCCCTCTCCGAAGTCGCCTTTTTATTTTTGCTTTTTTTCCTTCTTTTTTTTTGTTTTTAATTATTGGGAGGGGGGGTATTAGCTTTTGGGGGGGAGGGCAGAGAAAGTGCTGCGATTTGGGGTGTTTCTTAAAATAGCATCTGGGAAGAGGAAGAGAGAGGAGAGAGCGAGCGGAGAGTGAGAGGAGAGAGAGAGAGAGAACGTGGAGGGGGGGGGGGGAATCCCCGACCCAAAACCCTGGGACAAGAGGTGCGGCAGGACCACCTCTCGGCGAGGGACCGACGACAGCTCCGCTCCGGCCGCAGCCCGCCGCCCTGCCCGCCGCCCGACGTGGCTCTCCCCGGGAGGACCCGGGGCTCCTCCGCCGGAGTTGGAGGTGGGCTTCAACTTTTACTCGCTGTCTCCGCCGCCGTCACCCCGCGGTCCCGCCGGGGGCTTCTCCCCGCGGCAGCGCATCCCCGTCGCGGGTGGGGAAGGCAGCCCCGCGCGGCCCGGCCCCACCATGACTTCCAAAGAAGAACCCAAGCCCTCCTCGGGGGAAGAACGGCGGCGGAGCCCCTTGGATCACCTCCCACCGCCGGCCAACTCCAACAAGCCCCTCACTCCCTTCAGCATCGAGGACATCCTCAACAAGCCCTCGGTGCGGAGGAGTTACACCCTCTGCGGAACGGCCCACCTGCTCTCCGCCGCCGAGAAGCACCCCCCGGCCGGGCTGCCCCTCTCGGGCCGGGCGCTGCTCTCCCAGACCTCGCCCCTCTGCGCCCTGGAAGAGCTGGCCAGCAAGACCTTCAAGGGGCTGGAAGTCAGCGTGCTGCAGGCGGCCGAAGGTAAGCCCCTCGCAGAGTTGGGGGATCCTCCCGCGGGTGGGTGCCCCGCTCCTCCCCACCGCCTGTTTTGCCTTTTCTTCCACACACCCCCAATCCATCTCCCGGGGTGCCCACGGGGTGGGATGGGGGGTCCCCGAGCGGCCGGTACCCGGCGGCATCCTCCCCCCACGCGGCCCTCGGGGTGCGGGAGCGGCGGCTGTGTCCCGCTCCTCCTCCCCTCGCCACGACACCGACGGGGCAGGGGCGTGGGGTCTGGGGGCTCGGGATGGAGGGGTGGGGGACTTCGGGAAAGCGGCGACAATCTGGCGGCTCGTCGGCAGGCAGGGACGGGATGACGATCTTCGGGCAGCGGCAAACGCCGAAGAAGCGTCGAAAGTCGCGGACGGCCTTCACCAACCATCAGATCTACGAGCTGGAGAAGCGGTTCCTCTACCAAAAATACCTGTCACCGGCGGACCGGGACCAGATCGCCCAGCAGCTGGGGCTCACCAACGCCCAGGTCATCACCTGGTTCCAGAACCGCCGCGCCAAGCTCAAGCGAGACCTGGAGGAGATGAAGGCCGACGTGGAATCGGCCAAAAAGCTGGGCCCCAACCCCGCCGTGGACATCGTGGCCTTGGCCGAGCTGGAGCCCAACGCCGAAGGAAGGGGCAAGGCCCGCTCCGGTTCCCCGCCGCCGCCCCCCTCCGCCGCCCGGGAACCCGGCGCCCCGCCGCCGCCCCGCCCCGCCTCGCCCCCCACGGAGCGGCCCCGCAGCCGCCGGGACAGCGAGGAGGAGGAGGAAGAGGAGGAGGAGGACGTGGAGATCGACGTGGATGACTGAGGGACGGCCGGCGGGCCTCCCACCACCACCACCACCACCCCCCCTCCGCCCCGTCCCGCTCCCCCCCGCAACCCCGACAGCTCCAAATTGGCACCCCCGGCCCCCCACCCCGGCCCGGCAGCGCGGCGAGGCGGCTGCTCCCCCTCGGTCGGAGCAATAAGCAATAGAAACCCACCACACACACACGCAAATTAATTTAGGGTAGAGTCGATATCCCTCCGCCTGTCACATCTTCGGAATGGTGCAATTACGGACGGCTTCTGTAGAAATATTTAAACGTATATATTGGATTTTTTTTCCTTCCCCCTTCTTTTTGAAGTTTTGATTATTATTTTTTTTAATAGCTATCAATGACGATTATTTTGTCTATAAGGGAGACGCGTAACCTTGGAATAAACTTGGCTTCCAACAGATGTTTGGGTAGGCAGTTGTTTTCAGAGACTTCCGAAACGAACCGCTTTAGAGGAGATTTAAGTTAGACTCAAAACGGCGACAGCAAAAATTACCGACTTTCCTTTCCTTGCATGTTTCAGATGTGCACGAAGTAATTTCTTTTATTTTTTCCTTTCAAAAATATTTTTTTTCTTTTGCAATCTTGGGAACTTGGGGATGGGTTATAATGCAAGTTGAAAAATATATACCTTCTTTTTTTCCTAGAGCATAGAGATTTGTCTCCAATGCGATTTCTGCCTCATTTTACCAATTAAAAGCTATTTTTACCATTTTCTGCTATTGTTGTGCTTTTATTAAAAAGCTGCCTTTCGTATTTTTGATATGAAGGTGGTAACAAAAAACAAAAAAGAAAATGCAAAAAAAAATCCTAGAATTATTTTTTACTCTTTTTAGAATTTTTGCATGCTAGGGAAATAATTAAAAAAAAAAAAAAAGGACAAATCCCAAGATCAATACATTTAAATATTACACTATAAATTAAAAAAAAATGTACAGATTTAAGACCTGGTTTTGTTTGAATTGTACAAATTTTAAAAGGCCTGCTATTTAAGTTCCGATAGGGACAATGTCGCTTTATTTACTGTCTCTTAGAATTGTACAGATAGCTCTTTTTTCCGATACAATAAAATCTTTACCATTTTAATAGACTTTAACGTCCTTCTTTGTGAACGAGAACCCGCTCCGTTGGTCCGGGCTTACCGCAGACTTTTCCCCCACAGGAATCCCCCATCCCGTCTGCATTCAAAGTTACTTTAGCGCCAGTTCCTGCCCTAAAATGACGGGGAAGGAGCACACGAGCGAGAACTTTATTCTTTTTTGTTGTTGTTGTTAAATTACTATTCTTTTCTTTTTTAAGGTGAATGCCAGGGAGAGGTTTAGCAGACCCCGGCGGGTCAGGAAGGCAGGAGGTGCGGGGAGCGCATCCCCGGCGCGGGGGATGCGCGGCGACGGAGCGAGCGGGGCCACCGGTACCCCCCCGCCCGCACCTCTGCTCCCGCTTCCAGCGGCGCATTTCCAGACCCAAATCAGAGAGAAAAGGGAGGTGGAGGGGGGCAATAAAAGAAAGGCGGGGGGGGGGGGGGGGGAATAGAAAGAAAAATCGGAGAGAAGGGGAAGGAGGTATCACCGGTTTGGACAAAAGGCGCGGGGTGTGTGAGCGGGGGGAGCTGCCAGACCTCCCGCTTCTGGGCGAAAAGCGCTGCTGCTCCGGCACCTACGGGGACACGAGGATGGAAAATGGTTCATTTACCCCCCTTTCTTCCTTTTTTTTTTCCTTTTCCTTTTCTTTCTTTTTCTTTTTTTTTTTTTTTTTTTTTTTTCCGCCAAAATGAAGGCCCTGGTGAATGTGTTTTCTCTTGGCAGCGTGACCTGCCTTTGGAGTCGGACAACGTGTGTTTCTCCCTATTCTTTGCAAAATTTATGTGAGAAAGACAAATCTGGTGCACACGGGCAGAGCCCGCCGGAGAAGTGTCCGGATAAGACAGGGCTGGTTTGTGGGTTGGCTTTTTTTTTTTTTTTTGGTCCAGTTTCTCCGAGGCTAAATAAATCTTTCTCCTCTTTGAGAATGGATGGGGTTGTAATTTTTAGCGTAAAGCATGAAAACTGGGGACAAATGAGCCCTCTTCTCTGAAGTGACAAGCGACAATGGAGCATATACAGCCTCCTGCGGTTCGCCATGCTGAAACAAGCGTGCCCCTCCGCAGCAGAGAGAAGGCGAGCGCTTGGAGACCATATGGTTTTTGAATTTTCTTCACAATTTCCAGACAATTTGATGGATTAGGTTAACCCTCCCTTCCACTGTTTAACTCCACAACAATGGGAGCAGAGCTGTTCTCCCTTCGTCGGGGCATCTGTGCGCTTCTATTCTTCTCTCTTTCTCTCTTGGTATTTGGAACAAGCCTATGAATTACAATGAAATCCACTTTTCTTTAGTATTATTTGGAAGAGCACTTGTTTTCCGCCACCTCCCGCCCCCTCCCCGCCATCCCCTCTTTTTTTCGTTTGTTTGTTTTCTTGTTTTTTAGGTTTGGGATTTTTTTTTTTACGTCCGGATGATAGCTTTGACTTCTGTCCAGATCTCTCGGAAAGCCTTCAATCTTGTCCTTAAGTGTTTTTATGCTAAACAGGCAAATCGTAAATGCTGAGAAACTGTGACATTTATGTGAAGATCTAGTTAAAGGGCTTTATTTGTTTTCTTTATCTGTTCTTTTTTTCCCCCCCCTCTCCTCTTCCCCCTCCTCTCCTGTCCCCTCCCTCCCCCCAGTCTTTTATTCTTTTGTCTTGGAATGGATTTAATGAGGCTGCAAACACTACACTTCAATATAACCAAGAAATAAAAAAAAAAAAAAAAGAGAGAGAGAGAGAAAAGGGGGTGGCTGGGTGTATGGAAAATAGGCTGGGAGTTAATTTGGGTTTCTGATCTATTGACTTCTGTGTGCAAAGAGAAGAGCTGCAGGGCCGCCTTGCACCCGCAGAAGTTTACCACACGTGGCTGGGGCGGGTTAGTAAATAAAGCCTCCTCTCGAAGATTTGCAGCGTGTTAATTTGGCTCGCCCCCATTTCCAAATAGCTGGGATTTGGGTTATTTAATTTGCATATTGGAAACAAAAGCTTTTTTTTTTGCTTTTTTTTTTCCTTTTTTTTTTAGTTTAAAAATGAAGCGCCGGCTTGTGCCCCTCATTTGTCATGCATTTTGAAACGCGCCGTTTCCTGGGATTACCTAGCTGGGTAGATTTATTGCTCGAGGTTTGCTCTCCCTCAAATTTTAGATACAATCCGTAATTAGCTTTTTTTTCCCCCCACCCTTATTTTTAATTCCTTTTCTCGCTCTCTATTTTTTCCCCTCGCACCAGGAGCGGTGACAGCGCTGAATCGTGCCCTTTGGGGCTGACCCAGCCTCAGCCCTTCCCAGCCGGCTGCGAGCGCTGCTGCCGGGGCCGCGCGCGGGGCGGCGTGTAGGGCCAGCACGGAACCCCTCCTGCCCGCCCCAGACCCCAAATTACCCTGTTCCCCCCCGAAACCAGCCGACCCTGCGCGCTGGGCATCTGCACCGGCCGCCGCTGGCGGCTCCGCTCCGGGGCCAGCGCTGCCCCGGAGGAGGGGGAAGCTGGGCCGAGCTCCCCGGGACGTGGTGGCCGGGGGTACCCGGGGCAGCAGCCTCATTGCCTGGCTTTCTCCATGTCCCCGGTGCTTCCTGCGTGGATTCACGGGGGGTGGGCGCAGAGCAGGTCCCGTTTTCCCACTCCCGGGCAAGCCCGGAGCGTTTCGGAGCTCCTCGCCCCCGGTCCGGTGCTCCAGGCCCCGGGGACCGGTTCCCCGCGGTTTCCCCCGTGGGGAGGTGGGCACGGGGCAGGGGAAAAGACCGGCTTTCGCCGAACGGATCAGACGGAAAAAGGTCCAGGTTCAAGTGGAGAAGGCGGAATTTCCGTCGGGAAAAATAAAGGCTTAAACCCTGTCAAGGGGGGGTCCGAAACCCCACAGCTCCCGGCCCGGGGAGGTGAAAACCCGCAGTTTGGCAAAAGGGTGTTCAGGACCGGGGGGGGGAGGGGCTTTTGCAGGACTCCCGGCTCTCCCCCGACGCCCGCCCCGTCGGGGACTGCCGTGCCCCCCGTCGGGGCCGGGCGCGGGCAGGATGCAGCGCGGTGCCTGCACTACTGCCCCGGGCATGGCGACCACCGGGGGGGCTCGGCCCAGCCTGCACCCCGGCCCACGCTTTTCCCTCCCGGAAGAAGCCCCATGTCTCAA